>JAECWO010000106.1:3817107-5089477 GCA_018150735.1 Drosophila sp. 14030-0761.01 | reverse complement strand
TTTCCATCGATTTTCAAAGTTTTGATGTAGTTTTTATCGAATTTTTATCTACTTTAAAATGCCACCAAAACTTTAAATGATTGGAAGGCTGGAGATTTTTGAAAATTTTTTGAAAAATTATATAATTTTGGTCAAAATTTCGATTTTTCTTGGGCTATATTTTAGACAATTTTCAACCGATTTCAAAATGTTTTATCTATTTCTAATTATATTTTTACATACTTTAAAATGCCATCAAAAGATTAGAGTTTTGGGAAAAAAATTTCGACTCGATTTTTGAAAATTTTTACAGTGTATACACTGTATTTTTTTTCAAAAATCGGGTCAAAATTAGTTTTTGAGATTTGAATGCCATTTTATAATTAACATTTAGAGCAGCAAAAAAAGACATGACTTTTTGAAATCGGCCAAAAATTGGCATAGTTAGAGGTTTGCAAAGTTGAGGTTTTTGCATAAATTTTGGAACAGTTATTAAAAAATCTTTAATCAAAATTTAAATTTTCCTAAGGCTGTATTGAGGACAATTTTCCATCGATTTTCAAAGTTTTGATGTAGTTTTTATCGAATTTTTATCTACTTTAAAATGCCACCAAAACTTTAAATGATTGGAAGGCTGGAGATTTTTGAAAATTTTTTGAAAAATTATATAATTTTGGTCAAAATTTCGATTTTTCTTGGGCTGTATTTTAGACAATTTTCAACCGATTTCAAAATGTTTTATCTATTTCTAATTACATTTTTACATACTTTAAAATGCCATCAAAAGATTAGAGTTTTGGGGAAAAAATTTCGACTCGATTTTTGAAAATTTTTACAGTGTATACACTGTAATTTTTTTCAAAAATCGGGTCAAAATTAGTTTTTGAAATTTGAATGCCATTTTATAATTAACATTTAGAGCAGCAAAAAAAGACATGACTTTTTGAAATCGGCCAAAAATTGGCATAGTTAGAGGTTTGCAAAGTTGAGGTTTTTGCATAAATTTTGGAACAGTTATTAAAAAATCTTTAATCAAAATTTAAATTTTCCTAAGGCTGTATTGAGGACAATTTTCCATCGATTTTCAAAGTTTTGATGTAGTTTTTATCGAATTTTTATCTACTTTAAAATGCCATCAAAACTTTAAATGATTGGAAGGCTGGAGATTTTTGAAAATTTTTTGAAAAATTATATTATTTTGTTCAAAATTTCGATTTTTCTTGGGCTGTATTTTAGACAATTTTCAACCGATTTTAAAATGTTTTATCTATTTCTAATTACTTGACTATTGTTTTTTTATATCGACCTTGTTTTTTTTTAATATTTATTAAATCGGGCTTAAGGTCATTTATTGGAAGCAAACAAAAAGTGAGCAGGTTGTCTGTATAGCTATTTCAAGAACCACCAAGTTCTATCATCAGCAGACTTCGCTAACGACCCTAGAATTGCAAGGCCATACCACTACTTCAACGCTAAAACTAGTTGGGAATTGCAACTAGATGAAGCGAAAAAAGGAGGCACAGCATACAACTCCAGAGTTCACTTATTGTTTGTTATATCAAAATCTGTTTGATATTATATCAAAATCTGTTTACATATACTGTAAAACAAAACTTGAAAGAAGTTATTATTTTGTATGCAGTACAATATACTGTATATAAATAACGTGTCGGTTTGGTGAGTTTGAACGATGCTTCTTACACTAAGCTGTGATGTCTTTCGGGAATGCAAACAATAAGTGAACTCTGGAGTTGTATGCTGTGCCTCCTTTTTTCGCTTCATCTAGTTGCAATTCCCAACTAGTTTTAGCGTTGAAGTAGTGGTATGGCCTTGCAATTCTAGGGTCGTTAGCGAAGTCTGCTGATGATAGAACTTGGTGGTTCTTGAAATAGCTATACAGACAACCTGCTCACTTTTTGTTTGCTTCCAATAAATGACCTTAAGCCCGATTTAATAAATATTAAAAAAAAACAAGGTCGATATAAAAAAACAATAGTCAATTAACGAAAGCGGAGGGCCCGCCGGTTACTTATATTATCAGATATTATATCAAAATCTGTTTACATATACTGTAAAACAAAACTTGAAAGAAGTTATTATTTTGTATGCAGTACAATATACTGTATATAAATAACGTGTCGGTTTGGTGAGTTTGAACGATGCTTCTTACACTAAGCTGTGATGTCTTTCGGGAATGCAAACAATAAGTGAACTCTGGAGTTGTATGCTGTGCCTCCTTTTTTCGCTTCATCTAGTTGCAATTCCCAACTAGTTTTAGCGTTGAAGTAGTGGTATGGCCTTGCAATTCTAGGGTCGTTAGCGAAGTCTGCTGATGATAGAACTTGGTGGTTCTTGAAATAGCTATACAGACAACCTGCTCACTTTTTGTTTGCTTCCAATAAATGACCTTAAGCCCGATTTAATAAATATTAAAAAAAACAAGGTCGATATAAAAAAACAATAGTCAATTAACGAAAGCGGAGGGCCCGCCGGTTACTTATATTATCAGATATTATATCAAAATCTGTTTACATATACTGTAAAACAAAACTTGAAAGAAGTTATTATTTTGTATGCAGTACAATATACTGTATATAAATAACGTGTCGGTTTGGTGAGTTTGAACGATGCTTCTTACACTAAGCTGTGATGTCTTTCGGGAATGCAAACAATAAGTGAACTCTGGAGTTGTATGCTGTGCCTCCTTTTTTCGCTTCATCTAGTTGCAATTCCCAACTAGTTTTAGCGTTGAAGTAGTGGTATGGCCTTGCAATTCTAGGGTCGTTAGCGAAGTCTGCTGATGATAGAACTTGGTGGTTCTTGAAATAGCTATACAGACAACCTGCTCACTTTTTGTTTGCTTCCAATAAATGACCTTAAGCCCGATTTAATAAATATTATTTCTAATTACATTTTTACATACTTTAAAATGCTATCAAAAGATTAGAGGTTTGGGAAAAAAAATTTCGACTCGATTTTTGAAAATTTTTAAAAAAAAAATTTTTTTATCTATTTCTAATTACATTTTTACATACTTTAAAATGCCATCAAAAGATTAGAGTTTTGGGAAAAAAAATTTCGACTCGATTTTTGAAAATTTTTACAGTGTATACACTATACACTGTATACACTGTAATTTTTTTCAAAAATCGGGTCAAAATTAGTTTTTGAAATTTGAATGCCATTTTATAATTAACATTTAGAGCAGCAAAAAAAGACATGACTTTTTGAAATCGGCCAAAAATTGGCATAGTTAGGGGTTTGCAAAGTTGAGGTTTTTGCATAAATTTTGGAACAGTTATTAAAAAATCTTTAATCAAAATTGAAATTTTCCTAAGGCTGTATTTAGGACAATTTTCCATCGATTTTCAAAGTTTTGATGTAGTTTTTATCGAATTTTTATCTACTTTAAAATGCCATCAAAACTTTAAATGATTGGAAGGCTGGAGATTTTTGAAAATTTTTTGAAAAATTATATAATTTTGGTCAAAATTTCGATTTTTCTTGCGCTGTATTTTAGACAATTTTCAACCGATTTTAAAATGTTTTATCTATTTCTAATTACATTTTTACGTACTTTAAAATGCCATCAAAAGATTAGAGTTTTGGGAAAAAAAATTTCGACTCGATTTTTGAAAATTTTTACAGTGTATATGTGGGATTGGGTCTGGCATCGCTGTTCAATCAGCCCTGACGAGCAAGGCGAGAGTGGCGAATTAAGACGAAACGAGGAGCGAAGTGAGACGACGACAGAAGT
The DNA here is from genome assembly GCA_018150735.1 of Drosophila sp. 14030-0761.01. Classification (NCBI taxonomy): domain Eukaryota; kingdom Metazoa; phylum Arthropoda; class Insecta; order Diptera; family Drosophilidae; genus Drosophila; species Drosophila sp. 14030-0761.01. The sequence continues at coordinate 5,085,741 of JAECWO010000106.1, read as the reverse complement.
GGAGATCGAGACGTGGAGATTAGAAGTTCACACCGAGAGCAAAAGACGTTAAGTTCGACGTGCGGAACAAAAAGACGAAAAGACGAAAAAGACGACCACGATTTCTTAAATTACTTACTTGTCTAAATATTCAATTAACTCTAAAATAATAATAATATAATAATAATAATATAATAATAAAACTAGGTACCACAAATATAGTGGCTAAACCTACAAACATGGGGGCTCAACCTTAAAAAAACCTTAAACAAGACGTACGGAGTAAAGAGGCGCAACCTTAAAAAAACCTTAAACAAGACGTGCAGAGTAAATTGGCTAAACGTATAGAGTTAAAAACAGTGAGTGAAAAAGAGACAAACATACGGTAAGAAAAATATCAACGACGAAAGGTGGCGACAACGACGCAAACGACGAAAAGAAAAAAACGACGCGACGCCAAAAAAAACCAGACGACGCCAAAAACCCAGACGACGCCGAAAATTTTTAAATTTTAACGACGCAATACGACGTGCATACTCATCTGTGTCAGTGTGTGTGAGTGTGTAAAGACAAAGAAAGAACATGAAAAAACTCGAAGATTTTCAGAATGTGCGAGAAGCACTCGGAAAAGAGAAAAAGTCAAATATTGTGCTGCTTCACAAGTTTGTCTTTGAAGATGAAGGCGATCGTGCCAATCGCCAACGATTAAGAAAGTTCGAGGGTTTTGATTTTGGCCCTAACAGTGATTTATATCAAAGCAAAGTCTCCTATGTGGAGCAAAGTTTATCAAATAACGATCTTGTAATAATCTGCAATATTTTGGGTCTGACGCATGATAAAACGGATTTGACTTCACATCTTTTTCGCAATCTGCAAACGGTAAATTTGATGGTCGACGTTAACATGGAACATGAGCAAAACGAAGATGACGATGACGAAGATGATGAACACGAAAGGGATGCCAATAGGAACACGAATAATCAAGACGAAGACGAAATGTTGTCAATACTAAGTGACGAAACCAATTTTAGGACAGCTGCAACAAACGAGAACAGAAGCAACAAAACGAATCACGCAAACTCTACAGTCGCGGTCAACAATGTTGATACCGAAAGTTCGCAAAATGTAAGCATGGTGCAACCGAGATTCGCCTTGAATTTTCGAGATGTTGAAGACTCATTAAGATCGTTCCATGGTGATGACAAATTGTCAGTGGAAGTATGGATTGAGGATTTTGAAGATATGGCTGTCATGATGCAATGGGACAATTTGCAAAAATTTATTTTTGCTAAAAGAGCGATTAAAGGACTAGCAAAAATGTTTGTTATGAGTGAACGGGGAATAAAGAATTGGACAACCTTAAAAGAATCTCTAATTAATGAATTTAAAACGGAAATTAACAGTGCTGATTTACACAAACAATTATCTGACAGAAAAATTAAAAAAGGTGAAAGTGTTCAAGAATATTTGCTAAAAATGAAAGAAGTGGCATCACGTGGAAAAATAGAAAACAGTGCCTTAATGCAGTATGTAATAGACGGAATTAATGACCTTAGTATAAATAAATCAATTTTATACAACGCTAATAATTTAAAAGAATTTAAAGAAAAAATCAAGTGCTATGAAAAAATGCGTGAAAAGTCGAAAGATTATGAGTATAAATATGTGCAAAATAAAAGAGAAAATGAAATGAAAGCAGAAAGCAAAGGCAGTAATAACGTGAAATGCTATAATTGTGGACAAAAAGGACATGTTTCTGAAAAATGTGAAAACAAAAGTAAAGGAAGAAAGTGCTTCAATTGCAATAATTTTGGCCACATAGCAAAAGATTGTTCAATAAAGAAACCTGAAGAAAACTCGAATTTACGTAACATGAGTACAATATCGTCCGAGCAAAAGTTTATGTGCAAAGAAATAAAGATTAACAATCAAAAGTGTATAGCTTTCATTGATTCGGGTAGTAAACATAGTATTGTTTCCCAAACGACGTATTTACATTTGAAAAAACCAAAGTTAACCAAAGCCAATGTTCTTCTGTTCGGTTTTGGCGACAAGAATAAAAGAGTGAAACCCAGTGGCGCATTCACAGGAACGGTTAATGTGAATCATCTGAACTTTGAAGTAAACTTTCTAGTAGTAGCGACGGAATTCCTAGATGATGATGTGATTTTAGGAGAAGATTTTTGCAAACAAGCTGAAATAATAATCAATCGCGACGGTGTACAAATCAAAGAATACGAAGGTGGTACAAACGAAACGGTAATAAGTTCGATATTGAAAATAGACGTGGAAAACATAGAAATCACCATTAACCCGAGTGCATCAAAAAGTGCAAAAAAAGAAGTGTCCGAACTTATTAAGAACTATAAACCGGAAAAGCTTAAGACGACAAATGTTGAAATGCGAATTGTTTTAAAAGAAGATAACCCAATATATTCGCGCCCGCGCAGATATGCTTTCTCTGAACGGTGCACCATTGATGAACAAGTCGACCAGTGGTTAAAAGATAAAATAGTTGAACATTCCGAGTCCGAATTCAGTAGCCCTGTCGTATTGGTGAAAAAACGCGATGGCACTCCACGTTTGTGCATTGATTACAGGCGGATAAACAAGAAGCCGGTTTTGCAAATATTTCACCCCCAGCATGAAACTGAATTACACACAGATGCGTCGATCGATGGTTTCGGAGCAGTTTTACTTCAAAAATCTCCAGATGACGGCCAGTTGCATCCCATTTACTTCATGAGCAAAAAGACGACGGATGCAGAGAGGAAATTCACGAGTTACGAGTTAGAGATTTTAGCAGTAGTAGAAGCCTTACGCAAGTTTCGAGTGTACCTCCTAGGTATGCACTTTAAGGTCATAAGCGATTGCAATGCGTTTGCAAAAACTATGGATAAAAAAGATGTCTGCACCAGAGTGGCTCGTTGGATCCTTGAAATTCAGGAATTTGATTTTGAAGTTGAGCACCGTGCAGGTAGTCGTATACGTCACGCCGACGCATTAAGCCGTTATCCTGTTATGATGATATCCGAGGATACTCTACGAAGTAAACTAAAATGTGTTCAAGCTCAAGACGACGAACTGAAGGCAATAATAGATATCCTGGCTGAAAAGACGTATCACAACAACTACTTTATGAAAGCTGGCATATTGTACAAGTTGATTAATGACGAAGAATTAATAGTTGTTCCCTCAGCTCTACAACGTGAAATTATTAAGCAGGCTCACGAAAGAGGTCACTTTTCAGTGAAGAAGACGAAGAATATAATAGCCAAAGAGTTTTATATTCCAAAACTTGATGACAAGATCCAACACCAAATAAGATGCTGCATACCATGTTTAACGCTAAATCGAAAGCATGGCAAAAAGGAAGGAGAGCTACACCCACTGCCGAAAGAAGAGCTGCCCCTTCAGACGTTTCACATCGATTTTCTTGGTCCTTTAGAGTCAACCCACAAGCAGTACAAGCATATTCTAGCAGTTATCGACAGCTTCACGAAGTTCTGCTGGTTATATCCGACGAAAACCACATCTACGAAAGACGTTATATCAAGACTACAGGCACAAAGTTCAATTTTCGGAAATCCAGTCCAAATTATTTCCGACAGAGGCGCAGCGTTTACGTCAGACGAATTCATGCAGTATTGTAAGAGTGAAAATATCGAGCTTCACGCAGTTACGACTGGACTCCCACAAGCAAACGGGCAAGTCGAACGACTTAACGCTGTCATAGTATCCGTCATATCTAAGATGTCCATAGAAGACCCCAGCAAATGGTATAAGTTTGTTGACAAAGTACAGCAAATCATTAACTCAACGTACAACAGAAGCACACACGCGACTCCATTCGAGTTATTAGTTGGAATAAAGATGCACACAAAAGACGACCTGCAGCTGAAACAGATGATACAAGATGAGATGATCCAGACTTTCAAAGACGACCGAGATGACTTACGGAAGCAGGCGAAACAACAGATCCTTCGCATGCAAGAAGAAAATAAAAGAACATACAATTTGCGTCGCAGACCTGCATCAATATACAAAGTCGGTGATCTGGTGGCAATTAAACGCACGCATCTTGGAGGAGGACTAAAACTCAAGCCGAAATATTTGGGTCCTTACCGAATAACTAAGGTAAAGCCTAGAGACACATACGACGTAGTCAAAGATGCATTGTTCAACGACGGCCCAGGGCGTACTTCTACCTGTGCTGATTATATGAAGCCATGGATTGCACCTGACATAGACGATCAAGATGCATTTGAGGCAAATGCATATTAGGATGGCCGAGTTGTGGGATTGGGTCTGGCATCGCTGTTCAATCAGCCCTGACGAGCAAGGCGAGAGTGGCGAATTAAGACGAAACGAGGAGCGAAGTGAGACGACGACAGAAGTGGAGATCGAGACGTGGAGATTAGAAGTTCACACCGAGAGCAAAAGACGTTAAGTTCGACGTGCGGAACAAAAAGACGAAAAGACGAAAAAGACGACCACGATTTCTTAAATTACTTACTTGTCTAAATATTCAATTAACTCTAAAATAATAATAATATAATAATAATAATATAATAATAAAACTAGGTACCACAAATATAGTGGCTAAACCTACATATACACTGTAATTTTTTTCAAAAATCGGGTCAAAATTAGTTTTTGAAATTTGAATGCCATTTTATAATTAACATTTAGAGCAGCAAAAAAAGACATGACTTTTTGAAATCGGCCAAAAATTGGCATAGTTAGAGGTTTGCAAAGTTGAGGTTTTTGCATAAATTTTGGAATAGTTATTAAAAAATCTTTTATCAAAATTGAAATTTTCCTAAGGCTGTATTTAGGACAAATTAGGACCGATTTTCAAAGCTTTGATGTAGTTTTTATCGAATTTTTATCTACTTTAAAATGCCATCAAAACTTTAAATGATTGGAAGGCTGGAGATTTTTGAAAATTTTTTGAAAAATTATAAAATTTTGGTCAAAATTTCGATTTTTCTTGGGCTGTATTTTAGACAATTTTCAACCGATTTTAAAATGTTTTATCTATTTCTAATTACATTTTTACATACTTTAAAATGCCATCAAAAGATTACAGTTTTGGGAAAAAAATTTCGACTCGATGTTTGAAAATTTTTACAGTGTATACACTGTAATTTTTTTCAAAAATCGGGTCAAAATTAGTTTTTGAAATTTGAATGCCATTTTATAATTAACATTTAGAGCAGCAAAAAAAGACATGACTTTTTGAAATCGGCCAAAAATTGGCATAGTTAGAGGTTTGCAAAGTTGAGGTTTTTGCATAAATTTTGGAACAGTTATTAAAAAATCTTTAGTCAAAATTGAAATTTTACTAAGGCTGTATTTAGGACAAATTAGGACCGATTTTCAAAGCTTTGATGTAGTTTTTATCGAATTTTTATCTACTTTAAAATGCCATCAAAACTTTAAATGATTGGAAGGCTGGAGATTTTTGAAAATTTTTTGAAAAATTATATAATTTTGGTCAAAATTTCGATTTTTCTTGGGCTGTATTTTAGACAATTTTCAACCGATTTCAAAATGTTTTATCTATTTCTAATTACATTTTTGCATACTTTAAAATGCCATCAAAAGATTAGAGTTTTGGGAAAAAAAATTTCGACTCGATGTTTGAAAATTTTTACAGTGTATACACTGTAATTTTTTCAAAAATCGGGTCAAAATTAGTTTTTGAGATTTGAATGCCATTTTATAATTAACATTTAGAGCAGCAAAAAGAGACATGACTTTTTGAAATCGGCCAAAAATTGGCATAGTTAGAGGTTTGCAAAGTTGAGGTTTTTGCATAAATTTTGGAACAGTTATTAAAAAATCTTTAGTCAAAATTGAAATTTTCCTAAGGCTGTATTTAGAACAATTTTCCATCGATTTTCAAAGTTTTGATGTAGTTTTTATCGAATTTTTATCTACTTTAAAATGCCATCAAAACTTTAAATGATTGGAAGGCTGGAGATTTTTGAAAATTTTTTGAAAAATTATATAATTTTGGTCAAAATTTCGATTTTTCTTGGGCTGTATTTTAGACAATTTTCAACCGATTTTAAAATGTTTTATCTATTTCTAATTACATTTTTACATACTTTAAAATGCCATCAAAAGATTAGAGTTTTGGGAAAAAAATTTCGACTCGATGTTTGAAAATTTTTACAGTGTAATTTTTTTCAAAAATCGGGTCAAAATTGGTTTTTGAGATTTGAATGCCATTTTATAATTAACATTTAGAGCAGCACAAAGAGACATGACTTTTTGAAATCGGCCAAAAATTGGCATAGTTAGAGGTTTGCAAAGTTGAGGTTTTTGCATAAATTTTGGAACAGTTATTAAAAAATCTTTAGTCAAAATTGAAATTTTCCTAAGGCTGTATTTAGAACAATTTTCCATCGATTTTCAAAGTTTTGATGTAGTTTTTATCGAATTTTTATCTACTTTAAAATGCCATCAAAACTTTAAATGATTGCAACGCTGGAGATTTTTGAAAATTTTTTGAAAAATTATATAATTTTGGTGAAAATTTCGATTTTTCTTGGGCTGTATTTTAGACAATTTTCAACCGATTTTAAAATGTTTTATCTATTTCTAATTACATTTTTACATACTTTAAAATGCCATCAAAAGATTAGAGTTTTGGGAAAAAAATTTCGACTCGATTTTTGAAAATTTTTACAGTGTATACACTGTAATTTTTTTCAAAAATCGTGTCAAAATTAGTTTTTGAAATTTGAATGCCATTTTATAATTAACATTTAGAGCAGCAAAAAAAGACATGACTTTTTGAAATCGGCCAAAAATTGGCATAGTTAGAGGTTTGCAAAGTTGAGGTTTTTGCATAAATTTTGGAACAGTTATTAAAAAATCTTTAATCAAAATTGAAATTTTCCTAAGGCTGTATTGAGGACAATTTTCCATCGATTTTCAAAGTTTTGATGTAGTTTTTATCGAATTTTTATCTACTTTAAAATGCCACCAAAACTTTAAATGATTGGAAGGCTGGAGATTTTTGAAAATTTTTTGAAAAATTATATAATTTTGGTCAAAATTTCGATTTTTCTTGGGCTGTATTTTAGACAATTTTCAACCGATTTCAAAATGTTTTATCTATTTCTAATTACATTTTTGCATACTTTAAAATGCCATCAAAAGATTAGAGTTTTAAGAAAAAAAAATTTCGACTCGATGTTTGAAAATTTTTACAGTGTATACACTGTAATTTTTTTCAAAAATCGGGTCAAAATTAGTTTTTGAGATTTGAATGCCATTTTATAATTAACATTTAGAGCAGCAAAAAGAGACATGACTTTTTGAAATCGGCCAAAAATTGGCATAGTTAGAGGTTTGCAAAGTTGAGGTTTTTGCATAAATTTTGGAACAGTTATTAAAAAATCTTTAGTCAAAATTGAAATTTTCCTAAGGCTGTATTTAGAACAATTTTCCATCGATTTTCAAAGTTTTGATGTAGTTTTTATCGAATTTTTATCTACTTTAAAATGCCATCAAAACTTTAAATGATTGGAAGGCTGCAGATTTTTGAAAATTTTTTGAAAAATTATATAATTTTGGTCAAAATTTCGATTTTTCTTGGGCTGTATTTTAGACAATTTTCAACCGATTTTAAAATGTTTTATCTATTTCTAATTACATTTTTACATACTCTAAAATGCCATCAAAAGATTAGAGTTTTGGGAAAAAAAATTTCGACTCGATGTTTGAAAATTTTTACAGTGTAATTTTTTTCAAAAATCGGGTCAAAATTGGTTTTTGAGATTTGAATGCCATTTTATAATTAACATTTAGAACAGCACAAAGAGACATGACTTTTTTAAATCGGCCAAAAATTGGCATAGTTAGAGGTTTGCAAAGTTGAGGTTTTTGCATAAATTTTGGAACAGTTATTAAAAAATCTTTAGTCAAAATTGAAATTTTCCTAAGGCTGTATTTAGAACAATTTTCCATCGATTTTCAAAGTTTTGATGTAGTTTTTATCGAATTTTTATCTACTTTAAAATGCCATCAAAACTTTAAATGATTGCAACGCTGGAGATTTTTGAAAATTTTTTGAAAAATTATATAATTTTGGTGAAAATTTCGATTTTTCTTGGGCTGTATTTTAGACAATTTTCAACCGATTTCAAAATGTTTTATCTATTTCTAATTACATTTTTACATACTTTAAAATGCCATCAAAAGATTAGAGTTTTGGGAAAAAAAATTTCGACTCGATTTTTGAAAATTTTTACACTGTAATTTTTTTCAAAAATCGGGTCAAAATTAGTTTTTGAAATTTGAATGCCATTTTATAATTAACATTTAGAGCAGCAAAAAAAGACATGACTTTTTGAAATCGGCCAAAAATTGGCATAGTTAGAGGTTTGCAAAGTTGAGGTTTTTGCATAAATTTTGGAACAGTTATTAAAAAATCTTTAATCAAAATTGAAATTTTCCTAAGGCTGTATTTAGGACAATTTTCCATCGATTTTCAAAGTTTTGATGTAGTTTTTATCGAATTTTTATCTACTTTAAAATGCCATCAAAACTTTAAATGATTGGAAGGCTGGAGATTTTTGAAAATTTTTTGAAAAATTATATAATTTTGGTCAAAATTTCGATTTTTCTTGGGCTGTATTTTAGACAATTTTCAACCGATTTTAAAATGTTTTATCTATTTCTAATTACATTTTTACATACTTTAAAATGCCATCAAAAGATTAGAGTTTTGGGAAAAAAAATTTCGACTCGATTTTTGATTTTTTACACTGTAATTTTTTTCAAAAATCGGGTCAAAATTAGTTTTTGAAATTTGAATGCCATTTTATAATTAACATTTAGAGCAGCAAAAAAAGACATGACTTTTTGAAATCGGCCAAAAATTGGCATAGTTAGAGGTTTGCAAAGTTGAGGTTTTTGCATAAATTTTGGAACAGTTATTAAAAAATCTTTAATCAAAATTGAAATTTTCCTAAGGCTGTATTTAGAACAATTTTCCATCGATTTTCAAAGTTTTGATGTAGTTTTTATCGAATTTTTATCTACTTTAAAATGCTATCAAAACTTTAAATGATTGGAAGGCTGGAGATTTTTGAAAATTTTTTGAAAAATTATATAATTTTGGTCAAAATTTCGATTTTTCTTGGGCTGTATTTTAGACAATTTTCAACCGATTTTAAAATGTTTTATCTATTTCTAATTACATTTTTACATACTTTAAAAATGCCATCAAAAGATTAGAGTTTTGGGAAAAAAATTTCGACTCGATGTTTGAAAATTTTTAATTTTTTTCAAAAATCGGGTCAAAATTAGTTTTTGAGATTTGAATGCCATTTTATAATTAACATTTAGAGCAGCAAAAAGAGACATGACTTTTTGAAATCGGCCAAAAATTGGCATAGTTAGAGGTTTGCAAAGTTGAGGTTTTTGCATAAATTTTGGAACAGTTATTAAAAAATCTTTAGTCAAAATTGAAATTTTCCTAAGGCTGTATTTAGAACAATTTTCCATCGATTTTCAAAGTTTTGATGTAGTTTTTATCGAATTTTTATCTACTTTAAAATGCTATCAAAACTTTAAATGATTGGAAGGCTGGAGATTTTTGAAAATTTTTTGAAAAATTATATAATTTTGGTCAAAATTTCGATTTTTCTTGGGCTGTATTTTAGACAATTTTCAACCGATTTTAAAATGTTTTATCTATTTCTAATTACATTTTTACATACTTTAAAATGCCATCAAAAGATTAGAGTTTTGGGAAAAAAAATTTGACTCGATTTTTGAAAATTTTTACAGTGTATACACTGTAATTTTTTTCAAAAATCGGGTCAAAATTAGTTTTTGAGATTTGAATGCCATTTTATAATTAACATTTAGAGCAGCAAAAAGAGACATGACTTTTTGAAATCGGCCAAAAATTGGCATAGTTAGAGGTTTGCAAAGTTGAGGTTTTTGCATAAATTTTGGAACAGTTATTAAAAAAATCTTTAATCAAAATTGAAATTTTCCTAAGGCTGTATTTAGAACAATTTTCCATCGATTTTCAAAGTTTTGATGTAGTTTTTATCGAATTTTTATCTACTTTAAAATGCCATCAAAACTTTAAATGATTGCAACGCTGGAGATTTTTGAAAATTTTTTGAAAAATTATATAATTTTTGTGAAAATTTCGATTTTTCTTGGGCTGTATTTTAGACAATTTTCAACCGATTTCAAAATGTTTTATCTATTTCTAATTACATTTTTACATACTTTAAAATGCCATCAAAAGATGAGAGTTTTGGGAAAAAAAATTTCGACTCGATTTTTGAAAATTTTTACAGTGTACACTGTAATTTTTTTCAAAAATCGGGTCAAAATTAGTTTTTGAAATTTGAATGCCATTTTATAATTAACATTTAGAGCAGCAAAAAAAGACATGACTTTTTGAAATCGGCCAAAAATTGGCATAGTTAGAGGTTGCAAAGTTGATTGTTTTGCATTAATTTTGGAACAATTATAGAACAAAAATTTGGATTTTCTTATTAATAGAAATTTGGAAATTTTCCAGATTTTCAAAGTTTTAATGTATTATTTAAAATTCAATATAAAATTTAATCATAAATTTAATTTAACATTTAATTTAAAATTTAATGTAACAATTTTATGTTTAATTTAAAAAAAAAAAAAAACAACTAAAAAATAAAAACTAAAAAATGAAAAATACAAAATAAAAACTTAAAAAAAAATAAAAACCAAACATTAAAAAAAACTAAAAAATAAAACTTAAAAATAAAAACTAAAACTAAAAAATAAAAACTAAAAAATGAAAAATACAAAATAAAAACTTAAAAAAAATAAAAATTAAAAAAAAATGAAAAATAAAAACTAAAAAAAATGAAAAATAATAAAACTAAAAATTAAAACTAAAAAATAAAAAAAAAAAAAATTAAAAAATAAAAACTAAAAAAAAATAAAAACTAAAAAAAAAAAAAACCAAAACTAAGAAATAAAAATTAAAAAAATAAAAAAAAAAAATAAACACTAAAAAAAAAACTAAAACTAAAAAATTTAAAACTAAAAAAAATTAAAAACAAAAAAAAAATTACAAATAGAAGAAATAGAATAAAAACTAAAAATTGAAATAAAAAAAAATAAAAAAAATAAAAACTTAAATATAAAAACAAAAAAAAAAAAAAACTAAGAAATAAAAATTTAAAAAAATAAAAACTAAAAAAAATAAAAACTAAAAACTAAAAAAAAATTGAAACTAAAAAAAATTTAAAACTAAAAAAAAATAAAAACTAAAAAATAAAATCTAAAAAAAAAAAAAAAAACTAAAAAAAAATTAAAAAACTTAAAAAAAAACTAAAAACTAAAAATAAAAATTTAAAAAAATAAAAACTAAAAACTAAAAAAAAATTGAAACTAAAAAAAAAATAAAAACTAAAAATAAAATCTAAAAAAAAATGAAAACTAAAAAAAATTAAAAAACTTAAAAAAAACTAAAAAATAAAAACTAAAAAAAAAAAAAAAAATAAAGAACTAAAAAAATTAAAAATAAAAACTAAAAAAAAATAAGGTCAAAGTTCAAGGTCAAAGTTTGAAGTGTCTTTAATCGTTGACCTTTGACCTTTGAACTTTGACCTGAACTTTACACTTTAATCGTTGACATTTGAACTTTGAACTTTGACCTTTGACCTTTGACCGTTGACCTGTGAACTTTGACCTTTGACCGTTGACCTTTGAACTTTGACCTTTGACCGTTGACCTTTGAACTTTGACCTTTGACCTTTTTTTTAGTTTTTATTTTTTAGTTTTTACTTTTTAGATTATATTTTTTATTTTTTTTTTGTTATTTATTTTTTTGTTTTTATTTTTCAGTTTTTATTTTTTTAAATTTTTTTAGTTTTTATATTTTTTTAGTTTTTATTTTTAATTTTTTTTTAGTTATAAATTTTGTTTTTATTTTTTATTTTTTAGTTTCTATTTTTTTTTAGTTTTTATTTTTAATTTTTTTTAGTTCTTTATTTTTTTTTTTTTTTTAAATTTTTATTTTTTAGTTTTTATTTTTTTATTTTTTAATTTTTTTTAGTTCTTTATTTTTTATTATTTTTTAGTTTTAATTTTTTATTGTTTAGTTTTTATTTTTAATTTTTTTTAGTTTTATTTTTTTTTTTATTTTTTAATTTTTATTTTTTAGTTTTTAATTTTTTATTTTTTTTTAGTTTTTATTTTTAATTTTTTTTTTAGTTATAAATTTTGTTTTTATTTTTTAAACTAAAAAAATTTTTTTTAGTTATAAATTTTGTTTTTATTTTTTAGTTTTTATTTTTTAGTTTCTATTTTTTTGGTTTTTATTTTTAATTTTTTTAGTTCTTTATTTTTTAGTTTTTATTTTTTAGTTTTAATTTTTTATATTTTAGTTTTTATTTTTCATTTTTTTTTAGTTTTTATTTTTTTAAATTTTTTTTTTTTTTTTTAAATTTTTTTTTATTTTTTTAGTTTTAGTTTTTATTTTTAAGTTTTATTTTTTAGTTTTTTTTAATGTTTGGTTTTTATTTTTTTTTAATTAAACATAAAATTATTACATTAAATTTTAAATTAAATGTTAAATAAAATTTATGATTAAATTTTATATTAAATTTTATATAATAATTTTAAATAATATAAATAAAATTATAAATTTTAAATAAATACATTAAAACTTTGAAAATCTGGAAAATTTCCAAATTTCCATTAATAAGAAAATCCAATTTTTTTTTCTATAATTGTTCCAAAATTAATGCAAAACAATCAACTTTGCAAACCTCTAACTATGCCAATTTTTGGCCGATTTCAAAAAGTCATGTCTCTTTGTGCTGCTCTAAATGTTTATTATAAAATGGCATTCAAATCTCAAAAACCAATTTTGACCCGATTTTTGAAAAAAATTACAGTGTATACACTGTAAAAATTTTAAAAAATCGAGTCGAAATTTTTTTTCCCAAAACTCTAATCTTTTGATGGCATTTTAAAGTATGTAAAAATGTAATTAGAATTAGATAAAACATTTTAAAATCGGTTAAAAATTGTCTAAAATACAGCCCAAGAAAAATCGAAATTTTGACCAAAATTATATAATTTTTCAAAAAATTTTCAAAAATCTCCAGCCTTCCAATCATTTAAAGTTTTGGTGGCATTTTAAAGTAGATAAAAATTCGATAAAAACTACATCAAAACTTTGAAAATCGATGGAAAATTGTCCTAAATACAGCCTTAGGAAAATTTCAATTTTGATTAAAGATTTTTTAATAACTGTTCCAAAATTTATGCAAAAACCTCAACTTTGCAAACCTCTAACTATGCCAATTTTTGGCCGATTTCAAAAAGTCATGTCTTTTTTTGCTGCTCTAAATGTTAATTATAAAATGGCATTCAAATTTCAAAAACTAATTTTGACCCGATTTTTGAAAAAAATTACAGTGTATACACTGTAAAAATTTTCAAAAATCGAGTCGAAATTTTTTTTCCCAAAACTCTAATCTTTTGATGGCATTTTAAAGTATGTAAAAATGTAATTAGAAATAGATAAAACATTTTAAAATCGGTTGAAAATTGTCTAAAATACAGCCCAAGAAAAATCGAAATTTTCACCAAAATTATATAATTTTTCAAAAAATTTTCAAAAATCTCCAGCCTTCCAATCATTTAAAGTTTTGATGGCATTTTAAAGTAGATAAAAATTCGATAAAAACTACATCAAAACTTTGAAAATCGGTCCTAATTTGTCATAAATACAGCCTTAGGAAAATTTCAATTTTGATTAAAGATTTTTTTAATAACTGTTCCAAAATTTATGCAAAAACCTCAACTTTGCAAACCTCTAACTATGCCAATTTTTGGCCGATTTCAAAAAGTCATGTCTTTTTTTGCTGCTCTAAATGTTAATTATAAAATGGCATTCAAATCTCAAAAACTAATTTTGACCCGATTTTTGAAAAACATTACAGTGTATACACTATAAAAATTTTCAAAAATCGAGTCAAATTTTTTTTCCCAAAACTCTAATCTTTTGATGGCATTTTAAAGTATGTAAAAATGTAATTAGAAATAGATAAAACATTTTAAAATCGGTTGAAAATTGTCTAAAATACAGCCCAAGAAAAATCGAAATTTTGACCAAAATTATATAATTTTTCAAAAAATTTTCAAAAATCTCCAGCCTTCCAATCATTTAAAGTTTTGATGGCATTTTAAAGTAGATAAAAATTCGATAAAAACTACATCAAAACTTTGAAAATCGATGGAAAATTGTCCTAAATACAGCCTTAGGAAAATTTCAATTTTGATTAAAGATTTTTTTAATAACTGTTCCAAAATTTATGCAAAAACCTCAACTTTGCAAACCTCTAACTATGCCAATTTTTGGCCGATTTCAAAAAGTCATGTCTTTTTTTGCTGCTCTAAATGTTAATTATAAAATGGCATTCAAATTTCAAAAACTAATTTTGACCCGATTTTTGAAAAAAATTACAGTGTATAACACTGTAAAAATTTTCAAAAATCGAGTCGAAATTTTTTTTCCCAAAACTCTAATCTTTTGATGGCATTTTAAAGTATGTAAAAATGTAATTAGAAATAGATAAAACATTTTGAAATCGGTTGAAAATTGTCTAAAATACAGCCCAAGAAAAATCGAAATTTTGACCAAAATTATATAATTTTTCAAAAAATTTTCAAAAATCTCCAGCCTTCCAATCATTTAAAGTTTTGATGGCATTTTAAAGTAGATAAAAATTCGATAAAAACTACATCAAAACTTTGAAAATCGATGGAAAATTGTCCTAAATACAGCCTTAGGAAAATTTCAATTTTGATTAAAGATTTTTTAATAACTGTTCCAAAATTTATGCAAAAACCTCAACTTTGCAAACCTCTAACTATGCCAATTTTTGGCCGATTTCAAAAAGTCATGTCTTTTTTTGCTGCTCTAAATGTTAATTATAAAATGGCATTCAAATTTCAAAAACTAATTTTGACCCGATTTTTGAAAAAAATTACAGTGTATAACACTGTAAAAATTTTCAAAAATCGAGTCGAAATTTTTTTTCCCAAAACTCTAATCTTTTGATGGCATTTTAAAGTATGTAAAAATGTAATTAGAAATAGATAAAACATTTTGAAATCGGTTGAAAATTGTCTAAAATACAGCCCAAGAAAAATCGAAATTTTGACCAAAATTATATAATTTTTCAAAAAATTTTCAAAAATCTCCAGCCTTCCAATCATTTAAAGTTTTGATGGCATTTTAAAGTAGATAAAAATTCGATAAAAACTACATCAAAACTTTGAAAATCGATGGAAAATTGTCCTAAATACAGCCTTAGGAAAATTTCAATTTTGATTAAAGATTTTTTAATAACTGTTCCAAAATTTATGCAAAAACCTCAACTTTGCAAACCTCTAACTATGCCAATTTTTGGCCGATTTCAAAAAGTCATGTCTTTTTTTGCTGCTCTAAATGTTAATTATAAAATGGCATTCAAATTTCAAAAACTAATTTTGACCCGATTTTTGAAAAAAATTACAGTGTATACACTGTAAAAATTTTCAAAAATCGAGTCGAAATTTTTTTTCCCAAAACTCTAATCTTTTGATGGCATTTTAAAGTATGTAAAAATGTAATTAGAAATAGATAAAACATTTTAAAATCGGTTGAAAATTGTCTAAAATACAGCCCAAGAAAAATCGAAATTTTGACCAAAATTATATAATTTTTCAAAAAATTTTCAAAAATCTCCAGCCTTCCAATCATTTAAAGTTTTGATGGCATTTTAAAGTAGATAAAAATTCGATAAAAACTACATCAAAACTTTGAAAATCGATGGAAAATTGTCCTAAATACAGCCTTAGGAAAATTTCAATTTTGACTAAAGATTTTTTAATAACTGTTCCAAAATTTATGCAAAAACCTCAACTTTGCAAACCTCTAACTATGCCAATTTTTGGCCGATTTCAAAAAGTCATGTCTTTTTTTGCTGCTCTAAATGTTAATTATAAAATGGCATTCAAATCTCAAAAACTAATTTTGACCCGATTTTTGAAAAAATTACAGTGTATACACTGTAAAAATTTTCAAAAATCGAGTCGAAATTTTTTTTCCCAAAACTCTAATCTTTTGATGGCATTTTAAAGTATGTAAAAATGTAATTAGAAATAGATAAAACATTTTGAAATCGGTTGAAAATTGTCTAAAATACAGCCCAAGAAAAATCGAAATTTTGACCAAAATTATATAATTTTTCAAAAAATTTTCAAAAATCTCCAGCCTTCCAATCATTTAAAGTTTTGATGGCATTTTAAAGTAGATAAAAATTCGATAAAAACTACATCAAAACTTTGAAAATCGATGGAAAATTGTCCTAAATACAGCCTTAGGAAAATTTCAATTTTGATTAAAGATTTTTTAATAACTGTTCCAAAATTTATGCAAAAACCTCAACTTTGCAAACCTCTAACTATGCCAATTTTTGGCCGATTTCAAAAAGTCATGTCTTTTTTTGCTGCTCTAAATGTTAATTATAAAATGGCATTCAAATTTCAAAAACTAATTTTGACCCGATTTTTGAAAAAAATTACAGTGTATACACTGTAAAAATTTTCAAAAATCGAGTCGAAATTTTTTTTCCCAAAACTCTAATCTTTTGATGGCATTTTAAAGTATGTAAAAATGTAATTAGAAATAGATAAAACATTTTAAAATCGGTTGAAAATTGTCTAAAATACAGCCCAAGAAAAATCGAAATTTTGACCAAAATTATATAATTTTTCAAAAAATTTTCAAAAATCTCCAGCCTTCCAATCATTTAAAGTTTTGATGGCATTTTAAAGTAGATAAAAATTCGATAAAAACTACATCAAAACTTTGAAAATCGATGGAAAATTGTCCTAAATACAGCCTTAGGAAAATTTCAATTTTGATTAAAGATTTTTTAATAACTGTTCCAAAATTTATGCAAAAACCTCAACTTTGCAAACCTCTAACTATGCCAATTTTTGGCCGATTTCAAAAAGTCATGTCTTTTTTTGCTGCTCTAAATGTTAATTATAAAATGGCATTCAAATTTCAAAAACTAATTTTGACCCGATTTTTGAAAAAAATTACAGTGTATACACTGTAAAAATTTTCAAAAATCGAGTCGAAATTTTTTTTCCCAAAACTCTAATCTTTTGATGGCATTTTAAAGTATGTAAAAATGTAATTAGAAATAGATAAAACATTTTGAAATCGGTTGAAAATTGTCTAAAATACAGCCCAAGAAAAATCGAAATTTTGACCAAAATTATATAATTTTTCAAAAAATTTTCAAAAATCTCCAGCCTTCCAATCATTTAAAGTTTTGATGGCATTTTAAAGTAGATAAAAATTCGATAAAAACTACATCAAAACTTTGAAAATCGATGGAAAATTGTCCTAAATACAGCCTTAGGAAAATTTCAATTTTGATTAAAGATTTTTTAATAACTGTTCCAAAATTTATGCAAAAACCTCAACTTTGCAAACCTCTAACTATGCCAATTTTTGGCCGATTTCAAAAAGTCATGTCTTTTTTTGCTGCTCTAAATGTTAATTATAAAATGGCATTCAAATTTCAAAAACTAATTTTGACCCGATTTTTGAAAAAAATTACAGTGTATACACTGTAAAAATTTTCAAAAATCGAGTCGAAATTTTTTTTCCCAAAACTCTAATCTTTTGATGGCATTTTAAAGTATGTAAAAATGTAATTAGAAATAGATAAAACATTTTGAAAATCGGTTGAAAATTGTCTAAAATACAGCCCAAGAAAAATCGAAATTTTGACCAAAATTATATAATTTTTCAAAAAATTTTCAAAAATCTCCAGCCTTCCAATCATTTAAAGTTTTGATGGCATTTTAAAGTAGATAAAAATTCGATAAAAACTACATCAAAACTTTGAAAATCGATGGAAAATTGTCCTAAATACAGCCTTAGGAAAATTTCAATTTTGATTAAAGATTTTTTAATAACTGTTCCAAAATTTATGCAAAAACCTCAACTTTGCAAACCTCTAACTATGCCAATTTTTGGCCGATTTCAAAAAGTCATGTCTTTTTTTGCTGCTCTAAATGTTAATTATAAAATGGCATTCAAATTTCAAAAACTAATTTTGACCCGATTTTTGAAAAAAATTACATAGGTATACACTGTAAAAATTTTCAAAAATCGAGTCGAAATTTTTTTCCCAAAACTCTAATCTTTTGATGGCATTTTAAAGTATGTAAAAATTAATTAGAAATAGAAAAACATTTGAAACAAACACAGCCAAAAAATGAAATTAACCAAAATTTCAAAAAATTTAAAGTTTAAAAAATACACTGTAAAAATTTTCAAAAATCGAGTCGAAATTTTTTTCCCAAAACTCTAATCTTTTGATGGCATTTTAAAGTATGTAAAAATGTAATTAGAAATAGATAAAACATTTTAAAATCGGTTGAAAATTGTCTAAAATACAGCCCAAGAAAAATCGAAATTTTGACCAAAATTATATAATTTTTCAAAAAATTTTCAAAAATCTCCAGCCTTCCAATCATTTAAAGTTTTGATGGCATTTTAAAGTAGATAAAAATTCGATAAAAACTACATCAAAACTTTGAAAATCGATGGAAAATTGTCCTAAATACAGCCTTAGGAAAATTTCAATTTTGATTAAAGATTTTTTAATAACTGTTCCAAAATTTATGCAAAAACCTCAACTTTGCAAACCTCTAACTATGCCAATTTTTGGCCGATTTCAAAAAGTCATGTCTTTTTTTGCTGCTCTAAATGTTAATTATAAAATGGCATTCAAATCTCAAAAACTAATTTTGACCCGATTTTTGAAAAAAATTACAGTGTATACACTGTAAAAATTTTCAAAAATCGAGTCGAAATTTTTTTTCCCAAAACTCTAATCTTTTGATGGCATTTTAAAGTATGTAAAAATGTAATTAGAAATAGATAAAACATTTTAAAATCGGTTGAAAATTGTCTAAAATACAGCCCAAGAAAAATCGAAATTTTGACCAAAATTATATAATTTTTCAAAAAATTTTCAAAAATCTCCAGCCTTCCAATCATTTAAAGTTTTGATGGCATTTTAAAGTAGATAAAAATTCGATAAAAACTACATCAAAACTTTGAAAATCGATGGAAAATTGTCCTAAATACAGCCTTAGGAAAATTTCAATTTTGATTAAAGATTTTTTAATAACTGTTCCAAAATTTATGCAAAAACCTCAACTTTGCAAACCTCTAACTATGCCAATTTTTGGCCGATTTCAAAAAGTCATGTCTTTTTTTGCTGCTCTAAATGTTAATTATAAAATGGCATTCAAATTTCAAAAACTAATTTTGACCCGATTTTTGAAAAAAATTACAGTGTATACACTGTAAAAATTTTCAAAAATCGAGTCGAAATTTTTTTTCCCAAAACTCTAATCTTTTGATGGCATTTTAAAGTATGTAAAAATGTAATTAGAAATAGATAAAACATTTTGAAATCGGTTGAAAATTGTCTAAAATACAGCCCAAGAAAAATCGAAATTTTGACCAAAATTATATAATTTTTCAAAAAATTTTCAAAAATCTCCAGCCTTCCAATCATTTAAAGTTTTGATGGCATTTTAAAGTAGATAAAAATTCGATAAAAACTACATCAAAACTTTGAAAATCGATGGAAAATTGTCCTAAATACAGCCTTAGGAAAATTTCAATTTTGATTAAAGATTTTTTAATAACTGTTCCAAAATTTATGCAAAAACCTCAACTTTGCAAACCTCTAACTATGCCAATTTTTGGCCGATTTCAAAAAGTCATGTCTTTTTTTGCTGCTCTAAATGTTAATTATAAAATGGCATTCAAATTTCAAAAACTAATTTTGACCCGATTTTTGAAAAAAATTACAGTGTATACACTGTAAAAATTTTCAAAAATCGAGTCGAAATTTTTTTTCCCAAAACTCTAATCTTTTGATGGCATTTTAAAGTATGTAAAAATGTAATTAGAAATAGATAAAACATTTTGAAATCGGTTGAAAATTGTCTAAAATACAGCCCAAGAAAAATCGAAATTTTGACCAAAATTATATAATTTTTCAAAAAATTTTCAAAAATCTCCAGCCTTCCAATCATTTAAAGTTTTGATGGCATTTTAAAGTAGATAAAAATTCGATAAAAACTACATCAAAACTTTGAAAATCGATGGAAAATTGTCCTAAATACAGCCTTAGGAAAATTTCAATTTTGATTAAAGATTTTTTAATAACTGTTCCAAAATTTATGCAAAAACCTCAACTTTGCAAACCTCTAACTATGCCAATTTTTGGCCGATTTCAAAAAGTCATGTCTTTTTTTGCTGCTCTAAATGTTAATTATAAAATGGCATTCAAATTTCAAAAACTAATTTTGACCCGATTTTTGAAAAAAATTACAGTGTATACACTGTAAAAATTTTCAAAAATCGAGTCGAAATTTTTTTTCCCAAAACTCTAATCTTTTGATGGCATTTTAAAGTATGTAAAAATGTAATTAGAAATAGATAAAACATTTTAAAATCGGTTGAAAATTGTCTAAAATACAGCCCAAGAAAAATCGAAATTTTGACCAAAATTATATAATTTTTCAAAAAATTTTCAAAAATCTCCAGCCTTCCAATCATTTAAAGTTTTGATGGCATTTTAAAGTAGATAAAAATTCGATAAAAACTACATCAAAACTTTGAAAATCGATGGAAAATTGTCCTAAATACAGCCTTAGGAAAATTTCAATTTTGATTAAAGATTTTTTAATAACTGTTCCAAAATTTATGCAAAAACCTCAACTTTGCAAACCTCTAACTATGCCAATTTTTGGCCGATTTCAAAAAGTCATGTCTTTTTTTGCTGCTCTAAATGTTAATTATAAAATGGCATTCAAATCTCAAAAACTAATTTTGACCCGATTTTTGAAAAAAATTACAGTGTATACACTGTAAAAATTTTCAAAAATCGAGTCGAAATTTTTTTTCCCAAAACTCTAATCTTTTGATGGCATTTTAAAGTATGTAAAAATGTAATTAGAAATAGATAAAACATTTTAAAATCGGTTGAAAATTGTCTAAAATACAGCCCAAGAAAAATCGAAATTTTGACCAAAATTATATAATTTTTCAAAAAATTTTCAAAAATCTCCAGCCTTCCAATCATTTAAAGTTTTGATGGCATTTTAAAGTAGATAAAAATTCGATAAAAACTACATCAAAACTTTGAAAATCGATGGAAAATTGTCCTAAATACAGCCTTAGGAAAATTTCAATTTTGATTAAAGATTTTTTAATAACTGTTCCAAAATTTATGCAAAAACCTCAACTTTGCAAACCTCTAACTATGCCAATTTTTGGCCGATTTCAAAAAGTCATGTCTTTTTTTGCTGCTCTAAATGTTAATTATAAAATGGCATTCAAATTTCAAAAACTAATTTTGACCCGATTTTTGAAAAAAATTACAGTGTATACACTGTAAAAATTTTCAAAAATCGAGTCGAAATTTTTTTTCCCAAAACTCTAATCTTTTGATGGCATTTTAAAGTATGTAAAAATGTAATTAGAAATAGATAAAACATTTTGAAATCGGTTGAAAATTGTCTAAAATACAGCCCAAGAAAAATCGAAATTTTGACCAAAATTATATAATTTTTCAAAAAATTTTCAAAAATCTCCAGCCTTCCAATCATTTAAAGTTTTGATGGCATTTTAAAGTAGATAAAAATTCGATAAAAACTACATCAAAACTTTGAAAATCGATGGAAAATTGTCCTAAATACAGCCTTAGGAAAATTTCAATTTTGATTAAAGATTTTTTAATAACTGTTCCAAAATTTATGCAAAAACCTCAACTTTGCAAACCTCTAACTATGCCAATTTTTGGCCGATTTCAAAAAGTCATGTCTTTTTTTGCTGCTCTAAATGTTAATTATAAAATGGCATTCAAATTTCAAAAACTAATTTTGACCCGATTTTTGAAAAAAATTACAGTGTATACACTGTAAAAATTTTCAAAAATCGAGTCGAAATTTTTTTCCCAAAACTCTAATCTTTTGATGGCATTTTAAAGTATGTAAAAATGTAATTAGAAATAGATAAAACATTTTGAAATCGGTTGAAAATTGTCTAAAATACAGCCCAAGAAAAATCGAAATTTTGACCAAAATTATATAATTTTTCAAAAAATTTTCAAAAATCTCCAGCCTTCCAATCATTTAAAGTTTTGATGGCATTTTAAAGTAGATAAAAATTCGATAAAAACTACATCAAAACTTTGAAAATCGATGGAAAATTGTCCTAAATACAGCCTTAGGAAAATTTCAATTTTGATTAAAGATTTTTTAATAACTGTTCCAAAATTTATGCAAAAACCTCAACTTTGCAAACCTCTAACTATGCCAATTTTTGGCCGATTTCAAAAAGTCATGTCTTTTTTTGCTGCTCTAAATGTTAATTATAAAATGGCATTCAAATTTCAAAAACTAATTTTGACCCGATTTTTGAAAAAAATACAGTGTATACACTGTAAAAATTTTCAAAAATCGAGTCGAAATTTTTTTTCCCAAAACTCTAATCTTTTGATGGCATTTTAAAGTATGTAAAAATGTAATTAGAAATAGATAAAACATTTTGAAATCGGTTGAAAATTGTCTAAAATACAGCCCAAGAAAAATCGAAATTTTGACCAAAATTATATAATTTTTCAAAAAATTTTCAAAAATCTCCAGCCTTCCAATCATTTAAAGTTTTGATGGCATTTTAAAGTAGATAAAAATTCGATAAAAACTACATCAAAACTTTGAAAATCGATGGAAAATTGTCCTAAATACAGCCTTAGGAAAATTTCAATTTTGATTAAAGATTTTTTAATAACTGTTCCAAAATTTATGCAAAAACCTCAACTTTGCAAACCTCTAACTATGCCAATTTTTGGCCGATTTCAAAAAGTCATGTCTTTTTTTGCTGCTCTAAATGTTAATTATAAAATGGCATTCAAATTTCAAAAACTAATTTTGACCCGATTTTTGAAAAAAATTACAGTGTATACACTGTAAAAATTTTCAAAAATCGAGTCGAAATTTTTTTTCCCAAAACTCTAATCTTTTGATGGCATTTTAAAGTATGTAAAAATGTAATTAGAAATAGATAAAACATTTTGAAATCGGTTGAAAATTGTCTAAAATACAGCCCAAGAAAAATCGAAATTTTGACCAAAATTATATAATTTTTCAAAAAATTTTCAAAAATCTCCAGCCTTCCAATCATTTAAAGTTTTGATGGCATTTTAAAGTAGATAAAAATTCGATAAAAACTACATCAAAACTTTGAAAATCGATGGAAAATTGTCCTAAATACAGCCTTAGGAAAATTTCAATTTTGATTAAAGATTTTTTAATAACTGTTCCAAAATTTATGCAAAAACCTCAACTTTGCAAACCTCTAACTATGCCAATTTTTGGCCGATTTCAAAAAGTCATGTCTTTTTTTGCTGCTCTAAATGTTAATTATAAAATGGCATTCAAATCTCAAAAACTAATTTTGACCCGATTTTTGAAAAAAATTACAGTGTATACACTGTAAAAATTTTCAAAAATCGAGTCGAAATTTTTTTTCCCAAAACTCTAATCTTTTGATGGCATTTTAAAGTATGTAAAAATGTAATTAGAAATAGATAAAACATTTTAAAATCGGTTGAAAATTGTCTAAAATACAGCCCAAGAAAAATCGAAATTTTGACCAAAATTATATAATTTTTCAAAAAATTTTCAAAAATCTCCAGCCTTCCAATCATTTAAAGTTTTGATGGCATTTTAAAGTAGATAAAAATTCGATAAAAACTACATCAAAACTTTGAAAATCGATGGAAAATTGTCCTAAATACAGCCTTAGGAAAATTTCAATTTTGATTAAAGATTTTTTAATAACTGTTCCAAAATTTATGCAAAAACCTCAACTTTGCAAACCTCTAACTATGCCAATTTTTGGCCGATTTCAAAAAGTCATGTCTTTTTTTGCTGCTCTAAATGTTAATTATA
The DNA here is from genome assembly GCA_018150735.1 of Drosophila sp. 14030-0761.01. NCBI lineage: Eukaryota > Metazoa > Arthropoda > Insecta > Diptera > Drosophilidae > Drosophila > Drosophila sp. 14030-0761.01. The sequence continues at coordinate 5,061,666 of JAECWO010000106.1, read as the reverse complement.
AAATGGCATTCAAATTTCAAAAACTAATTTTGACCCGATTTTTGAAAAAAATTACAGTGTATACACTGTAAAAATTTTCAAAAATCGAGTCGAAATTTTTTTTCCCAAAACTCTAATCTTTTGATGGCATTTTAAAGTATGTAAAAATGTAATTAGAAATAGATAAAACATTTTAAAATCGGTTGAAAATTGTCTAAAATACAGCCCAAGAAAAATCGAAATTTTGACCAAAATTATATAATTTTTCAAAAAATTTTCAAAAATCTCCAGCCTTCCAATCATTTAAAGTTTTGATGGCATTTTAAAGTAGATAAAAATTCGATAAAAACTACATCAAAACTTTGAAAATCGATGGAAAATTGTCCTAAATACAGCCTTAGGAAAATTTCAATTTTGATTAAAGATTTTTTAATAACTGTTCCAAAATTTATGCAAAAACCTCAACTTTGCAAACCTCTAACTATGCCAATTTTTGGCCGATTTCAAAAAGTCATGTCTTTTTTTGCTGCTCTAAATGTTAATTATAAAATGGCATTCAAATTTCAAAAACTAATTTTGACCCGATTTTTGAAAAAAATTACAGTGTATACACTGTAAAAATTTTCAAAAATCGAGTCGAAATTTTTTTTCCCAAAACTCTAATCTTTTGATGGCATTTTAAAGTATGTAAAAATGTAATTAGAAATAGATAAAACATTTTGAAATCGGTTGAAAATTGTCTAAAATACAGCCCAAGAAAAATCGAAATTTTGACCAAAATTATATAATTTTTCAAAAAATTTTCAAAAATCTCCAGCCTTCCAATCATTTAAAGTTTTGATGGCATTTTAAAGTAGATAAAAATTCGATAAAAACTACATCAAAACTTTGAAAATCGATGGAAAATTGTCCTAAATACAGCCTTAGGAAAATTTCAATTTTGATTAAAGATTTTTTAATAACTGTTCCAAAATTTATGCAAAAACCTCAACTTTGCAAACCTCTAACTATGCCAATTTTTGGCCGATTTCAAAAAGTCATGTCTTTTTTTGCTGCTCTAAATGTTAATTATAAAATGGCATTCAAATTTCAAAAACTAATTTTGACCCGATTTTTGAAAAAAATTACAGTGTATACACTGTAAAAATTTTCAAAAATCGAGTCGAAATTTTTTTCCCAAAACTCTAATCTTTTGATGGCATTTTAAAGTATGTAAAAATGTAATTAGAAATAGATAAAACATTTTAAAATCGGTTGAAAATTGTCTAAAATACAGCCCAAGAAAAATCGAAATTTTGACCAAAATTATATAATTTTTCAAAAAATTTTCAAAAATCTCCAGCCTTCCAATCATTTAAAGTTTTGATGGCATTTTAAAGTAGATAAAAATTCGATAAAAACTACATCAAAACTTTGAAAATCGATGGAAAATTGTCCTAAATACAGCCTTAGGAAAATTTCAATTTTGATTAAAGATTTTTTAATAACTGTTCCAAAATTTATGCAAAAACCTCAACTTTGCAAACCTCTAACTATGCCAATTTTTGGCCGATTTCAAAAAGTCATGTCTTTTTTTGCTGCTCTAAATGTTAATTATAAAATGGCATTCAAATTTCAAAAACTAATTTTGACCCGATTTTTGAAAAAAATTACAGTGTATACACTGTAAAAATTTTCAAAAATCGAGTCGAAATTTTTTTTCCCAAAACTCTAATCTTTTGATGGCATTTTAAAGTATGTAAAAATGTAATTAGAAATAGATAAAACATTTTGAAATCGGTTGAAAATTGTCTAAAATAAAAACTAAATAAAACAAAATTTCAAAACGAGTGAAATTTTTTCAAAACTTAATCTGATGACATTTAAAGTATGTAAAAATGTAATTAGAAATAGATAAAACATTTAAAATCGTTAAAATTGTCTAAAATACAGCCCAAGAAAAATCGAAATTTTGACCAAAATTATATAATTTTTCAAAAAATTTTCAAAAATCTCCAGCCTTCCAATCATTTAAAGTTTTGATGGCATTTTAAAGTAGATAAAAATTCGATAAAAACTACATCAAAACTTTGAAAATCGATGTAAATTTGTCCTAAATACAGCCTTAGGAAAATTTCAATTTTGACTAAAGATTTTTTAATAACTGTTCCAAAATTTATGCAAAAACCTCAACTTTGCAAACCTCTAACTATGCCAATTTTTGGCCGATTTCAAAAAGTCATGTCTTTTTTTGCTGCTCTAAATGTTAATTATAAAATGGCATTCAAATCTCAAAAACTAATTTTGACCCGATTTTTGAAAAAAATTACAGTGTATACACTGTAAAAATTTTCAAAAATCGAGTCGAAATTTTTTTTCCCAAAACTCTAATCTTTTGATGGCATTTTAAAGTATGTAAAAATGTAATTAGAAATAGATAAAACATTTTGAAATCGGTTGAAAATTGTCTAAAATACAGCCCAAGAAAAATCGAAATTTTGACCAAAATTATATAATTTTTCAAAAAATTTTCAAAAATCTCCAGCCTTCCAATCATTTAAAGTTTTGATGGCATTTTAAAGTAGATAAAAATTCGATAAAAACTACATCAAAACTTTGAAAATCGATGGAAAATTGTCCTAAATACAGCCTTAGGAAAATTTCAATTTTGATTAAAGATTTTTTAATAACTGTTCCAAAATTTATGCAAAAACCTCAACTTTGCAAACCTCTAACTATGCCAATTTTTGGCCGATTTCAAAAAGTCATGTCTTTTTTTGCTGCTCTAAATGTTAATTATAAAATGGCATTCAAATTTCAAAAACTAATTTTGACCCGATTTTTGAAAAAAATTACAGTGTATACACTGTAAAAATTTTCAAAAATCGAGTCGAAATTTTTTTTCCCAAAACTCTAATCTTTTGATGGCATTTTAAAGTATGTAAAAATGTAATTAGAAATAGATAAAACATTTTAAAATCGGTTGAAAATTGTCTAAAATACAGCCCAAGAAAAATCGAAATTTTGACCAAAATTATATAATTTTTCAAAAAATTTTCAAAAATCTCCAGCCTTCCAATCATTTAAAGTTTTGATGGCATTTTAAAGTAGATAAAAATTCGATAAAAACTACATCAAAACTTTGAAAATCGATGGAAAATTGTCTAAATACAGCCTTAGGAAAATTTCAATTTTGACTAAAGATTTTTTAATAACTGTTCCAAAATTTATGCAAAAACCTCAACTTTGCAAACCTCTAACTATGCCAATTTTTGGCCGATTTCAAAAAGTCATGTCTTTTTTTGCTGCTCTAAATGTTAATTATAAAATGGCATTCAAATCTCAAAAACTAATTTTGACCCGATTTTTGAAAAAAATTACAGTGTATACACTGTAAAAATTTTCAAACATCGAGTCGAAATTTTTTTTCCCAAAACTCTAATCTTTTGATGGCATTTTAAAGTATGCAAAAATGTAATTAGAAATAGATAAAACATTTTGAAATCGGTTGAAAATTGTCTAAAATACAGCCCAAGAAAAATCGAAATTTTGACCAAAATTATATAATTTTTCAAAAAATTTTCAAAAATCTCCAGCCTTGCAATCATTTAAAGTTTTGATGGCATTTTAAAGTAGATAAAAATTCGATAAAAACTACATCAAAACTTTGAAAATCGGTGGTAAATTGTCCTAAATACAGCCTTAGGAAAATTTCAATTTTGACTAAAGATTTTTTAATAACTGTTCCAAAATTTATGCAAAAACCTCAACTTTGCAAACCTCTAACTATGCCAATTTTTGGCCGATTTCAAAAAGTCATGTCTTTTTTTGCTGCTCTAAATGTTAATTATAAAATGGCATTCAAATCTCAAAAACTAATTTTGACCCGATTTTTGAAAAAAATTACAGTGTATACACTGTAAAAATTTTCAAAAATCGAGTCAAAAAAATATCGAGTCGAAATTTTTTTTCCCAAAACTCTAATCTTTTGATGGCATTTTAAAGTATGCAAAAATGTAATTAGAAATAGATAAAACATTTTGAAATCGGTTGAAAATTGTCTAAAATACAGCCCAAGAAAAATCGAAATTTTGACCAAAATTATATAATTTTTCAAAAAATTTTCAAAAATCTCCAGCCTTCCAATCATTTAAAGTTTTGATGGCATTTTAAAGTAGATAAAAATTCGATAAAAACTACATCAAAACTTTGAAAATCGGTGGAAATTTGTCCTAAATACAGCCTTAGGAAAATTTCAATTTTGACCAAAGATTTTTTAATAACTGTTCCAAAATTTATGCAAAAACCTCAACTTTGCAAACCTCTAACTATGCCAATTTTTGGCCGATTTCAAAAAGTCATGTCTTTTTTTGCTGCTCTAAATGTTAATTATAAAATGGCATTCAAATCTCAAAAACTAATTTTGACCCGATTTTTGAAAAAAATTACAGTGTATACACTGTAAAAATTTTCAAAAATCGAGTCGAAATTTTTTTTCCCAAAACTCTAATCTTTTGATGGCATTTTAAAGTATGTAAAAATGTAATTAGAAATAGATAAAACATTTTAAAATCGGTTGAAAATTGTCTAAAATACAGCCCAAGAAAAATCGAAATTTTGACCAAAATTATATAATTTTTCAAAAAATTTTCAAAAATCTCCAGCCTTGCAATCATTTAAAGTTTTGATGGCATTTTAAAGTAGATAAAAATTCGATAAAAACTACATCAAAACTTTGAAAATCGATGGAAAATTGTCCTAAATACAGCCTTAGGAAAATTTCAATTTTGACTAAAGATTTTTTAATAACTGTTCCAAAATTTATGCAAAAACCTCAACTTTGCAAACCTCTAACTATGCCAATTTTTGGCCGATTTCAAAAAGTCATGTCTTTTTTTGCTGCTCTAAATGTTAATTATAAAATGGCATTCAAATCTCAAAAACTAATTTTGACCCGATTTTTGAAAAAAATTACAGTGTATACACTGTAAAAATTTTCAAAAATCGAGTCGAAATTTTTTTTCCCAAAACTCTAATCTTTTGATGGCATTTTAAAGTATGTAAAAATGTAATTAGAAATAGATAAAACATTTTGAAATCGGTTGAAAATTGTCTAAAATACAGCCCAAGAAAAATCGAAATTTTGACCAAAATTATATAATTTTTCAAAAAATTTTCAAAAATCTCCAGCCTTGCAATCATTTAAAGTTTTGATGGCATTTTAAAGTAGATAAAAATTCGATAAAAACTACATCAAAACTTTGAAAATCGATGGAAAATTGTCCTAAATACAGCCTTAGGAAAATTTCAATTTTGATTAAAGATTTTTTAATAACTGTTCCAAAATTTATGCAAAAACCTCAACTTTGCAAACCTCTAACTATGCCAATTTTTGGCCGATTTCAAAAAGTCATGTCTTTTTTTGCTGCTCTAAATGTTAATTATAAAATGGCATTCAAATCTCAAAACTACTAATTTTGACCCGATTTTTGAAAAAAATTACAGTGTATACACTGTAAAAATTTTCAAACAATCGAGTCGAAATTTTTTTTCCCAAAACTCTAATCTTTTGATGGCATTTTAAAGTATGTAAAAATGTAATTAGAAATAGATAAAACATTTTGAAATCGGTTGAAAATTGTCTAAAATACAGCCCAAGAAAAATCGAAATTTTGACCAAAATTATATAATTTTTCAAAAAATTTTCAAAAATCTCCAGCCTTCCAATCATTTAAAGTTTTGATGGCATTTTAAAGTAGATAAAAATTCGATAAAAACTACATCAAAACTTTGAAAATCGGTGCAAAATTGTCCTAAATACAGCCTTAGGAAAATTTCAATTTTGACCAAAGATTTTTTAATAACTGTTCCAAAATTTATGCAAAAACCTCAACTTTGCAAACCTCTAACTATGCCAATTTTTGGCCGATTTCAAAAAGTCATGTCTTTTTTTGCTGCTCTAAATGTTAATTATAAAATGGCATTCAAATCTCAAAAACTAATTTTGACCCGATTTTTGAAAAAAATTACAGTGTATACACTGTAAAAATTTTCAAAAATCGAGTCGAAATTTTTTTTCCCCAAAACTCTAATCTTTTGATGGCATTTTAAAGTATGTAAAAATGTAATTAGAAATAGATAAAACATTTTGAAATCGGTTGAAAATTGTCTAAAATACAGCCCAAGAAAAATCGAAATTTTGACCAAAATTATATAATTTTTCAAAAAATTTTCAAAAATCTCCAGCCTTCCAATCATTTAAAGTTTTGATGGCATTTTAAAGTAGATAAAAATTCGATAAAAACTACATCAAAACTTTGAAAATCGATGGAAAATTGTCCTAAATACAGCCTTAGGAAAATTTCAATTTTGACTAAAGATTTTTTAATAACTGTTCCAAAATTTATGCAAAAACCTCAACTTTGCAAACCTCTAACTATGCCAATTTTTGGCCGATTTCAAAAAGTCATGTCTTTTTTTGCTGCTCTAAATGTTAATTATAAAATGGCATTCAAATCTCAAAAACTAATTTTGACCCGATTTTTGAAAAAAATTACAGTGTATACACTGTAAAAATTTTCAAAAATCGAGTCGAAATTTTTTTCCCAAAACTCTAATCTTTTGATGGCATTTTAAAGTATGTAAAAATGTAATTAGAAATAGATAAAACATTTTAAAATCGGTTGAAAATTGTCTAAAATACAGCCCAAGAAAAATCGAAATTTTGACCAAAATTATATAATTTTTCAAAAAATTTTCAAAAATCTCCAGCCTTGCAATCATTTAAAGTTTTGATGGCATTTTAAAGTAGATAAAAATTCGATAAAAACTACATCAAAACTTTGAAAATCGATGGAAAATTGTCCTAAATACAGCCTTAGGAAAATTTCAATTTTGATTAAAGATTTTTTAATAACTGTTCCAAAATTTATGCAAAAACCTCAACTTTGCAAACCTCTAACTATGCCAATTTTTGGCCGATTTCAAAAAGTCATGTCTTTTTTTGCTGCTCTAAATGTTAATTATAAAATGGCATTCAAATCTCAAAAACTAATTTTGACCCGATTTTTGAAAAAAATTACAGTGTATACACTGTAAAAATTTTCAAACATCGAGTCGAAATTTTTTTTCCCAAAACTCTAATCTTTTGATGGCATTTTAAAGTATGTAAAAATGTAATTAGAAATAGATAAAACATTTTGAAATCGGTTGAAAATTGTCTAAAATACAGCCCAAGAAAAATCGAAATTTTGACCAAAATTATATAATTTTTCAAAAAATTTTCAAAAATCTCCAGCCTTCCAATCATTTAAAGTTTTGATGGCATTTTAAAGTAGATAAAAATTCGATAAAAACTACATCAAAACTTTGAAAATCGATGGAAAATTGTCCTAAATACAGCCTTAGGAAAATTTCAATTTTGACTAAAGATTTTTTAATAACTGTTCCAAAATTTATGCAAAAACCTCAACTTTGCAAACCTCTAACTATGCCAATTTTTGGCCGATTTCAAAAAGTCATGTCTTTTTTTGCTGCTCTAAATGTTAATTATAAAATGGCATTCAAATCTCAAAAACTAATTTTGACCCGATTTTTGAAAAAAATTACAGTGTATACACTGTAAAAATTTTCAAAAATCGAGTCGAAATTTTTTTTCCCAAAACTCTAATCTTTTGATGGCATTTTAAAGTATGTAAAAATGTAATTAGAAATAGATAAAACATTTTGAAATCGGTTGAAAATTGTCTAAAATACAGCCCAAGAAAAATCGAAATTTTGACCAAAATTATATAATTTTTCAAAAAATTTTCAAAAATCTCCAGCCTTCCAATCATTTAAAGTTTTGATGGCATTTTAAAGTAGATAAAAATTCGATAAAAACTACATCAAAACTTTGAAAATCGATGGAAAATTGTCCTAAATACAGCCTTAGGAAAATTTCAATTTTGATTAAAGATTTTTTAATAACTGTTCCAAAATTTATGCAAAAACCTCAACTTTGCAAACCTCTAACTATGCCAATTTTTGGCCGATTTCAAAAAGTCATGTCTTTTTTTGCTGCTCTAAATGTTAATTATAAAATGGCATTCAAATCTCAAAAACTAATTTTGACCCGATTTTTGAAAAAAATTACAGTGTATACACTGTAAAAATTTTCAAAAATCGAGTCGAAATTTTTTTTCCCAAAACTCTAATCTTTTGATGGCATTTTAAAGTATGTAAAAATGTAATTAGAAATAGATAAAACATTTTGAAATCGGTTGAAAATTGTCTAAAATACAGCCCAAGAAAAATCGAAATTTTCACCAAAATTATATAATTTTTGAAAAAATTTTCAAAAATCTCCAGCGTTGCAATCATTTAAAGTTTTGATGGCATTTTAAAGTAGATAAAAATTCGATAAAAACTACATCAAAACTTTGAAAATCGGTCCTAATTTGTCATAAATACAGCCTTAGGAAAATTTCAATTTTGACCAAAGAATTTTTAATAACTGTTCCAAAATTTATGCAAAAACCTCAACTTTGCAAACCTCTAACTATGCCAATTTTTGGCCGATTTCAAAAAGTCATGTCTTTTTTTGCTGCTCTAAATGTTAATTATAAAATGGCATTCAAATCTCAAAAACTAATTTTGACCCGATTTTTGAAAAAAATTACAGTGTATACACTGTAAAAATTTTCAAAAATCGAGTCGAAATTTTTTTTCCCAAAACTCTAATCTTTTGATGGCATTTTAAAGTATGTAAAAATGTAATTAGAAATAGATAAAACATTTTGAAATCGGTTGAAAATTGTCTAAAATACAGCCCAAGAAAAATCGAAATTTTCACCAAAATTATATAATTTTTGAAAAAATTTTCAAAAATCTCCAGCGTTGCAATCATTTAAAGTTTTGATGGCATTTTAAAGTAGATAAAAATTCGATAAAAACTACATCAAAACTTTGAAAATCGATGGAAAATTGTCCTAAATACAGCCTTAGGAAAATTTCAATTTTGATTAAAGATTTTTTAATAACTGTTCCAAAATTTATGCAAAAACCTCAACTTTGCAAACCTCTAACTATGCCAATTTTTGGCCGATTTCAAAAAGTCATGTCTTTTTTTGCTGCTCTAAATGTTAATTATAAAATGGCATTCAAATTTCAAAAACTAATTTTGACCCGATTTTTGAAAAAAATTTATAACGAAAAATTTAAAACGAGTTTAGTATACACTGTAAAAATTTTCAAAAATCGAGTCGAAATTTTTTTTCCCAAAACTCTAATCTTTTGATGGCATTTTAAAGTATGTAAAAATGTAATTAGAAATAGATAAAACATTTTGAAATCGGTTGAAAATTGTCTAAAATACAGCCCAAGAAAAATCGAAATTTTGACCAAAATTATATAATTTTTCAAAAAATTTTCAAAAATCTCCAGCCTTCCAATCATTTAAAGTTTTGATGGCATTTTAAAGTAGATAAAAATTCGATAAAAACTACATCAAAACTTTGAAAATCGATGGAAAATTGTCCTAAATACAGCCTTAGGAAAATTTCAATTTTGACTAAAGATTTTTTAATAACTGTTCCAAAATTTATGCAAAAACCTCAACTTTGCAAACCTCTAACTATGCCAATTTTTGGCCGATTTCAAAAAGTCATGTCTTTTTTTGCTGCTCTAAATGTTAATTATAAAATGGCATTCAAATCTCAAAAACTAATTTTGACCCGATTTTTGAAAAAAATTACAGTGTATACACTGTAAAAATTTTCAAACATCGAGTCGAAATTTTTTTTCCCAAAACTCTAATCTTTTGATGGCATTTTAAAGTATGTAAAAATGTAATTAGAAATAGATAAAACATTTTGAAATCGGTTGAAAATTGTCTAAAATACAGCCCAAGAAAAATCGAAATTTTGACCAAAATTATATAATTTTTCAAAAAATTTTCAAAAATCTCCAGCCTTCCAATCATTTAAAGTTTTGATGGCATTTTAAAGTAGATAAAAATTCGATAAAAACTACATCAAAACTTTGAAAATCGATGGAAAATTGTCCTAAATACAGCCTTAGGAAAATTTCAATTTTGATTAAAGATTTTTTAATAACTGTTCCAAAATTTATGCAAAAACCTCAACTTTGCAAACCTCTAACTATGCCAATTTTTGGCCGATTTCAAAAAGTCATGTCTTTTTTGCTGCTCTAAATGTTAATTATAAAATGGCATTCAAATCTCAAAAACTAATTTTAACCCGATTTTTGAAAAAAATTACAGTGTATACACTGTAAAAATTTTCAAACATCGAGTCGAAATTTTTTTTCCCAAAACTCTAATCTTTTGATGGCATTTTAAAGTATGTAAAAATGTAATTAGAAATAGATAAAACATTTTGAAATCGGTTGAAAATTGTCTAAAATACAGCCCAAGAAAAATCGAAATTTTGACCAAAATTATATAATTTTTCAAAAAATTTTCAAAAATCTCCAGCCTTCCAATCATTTAAAGTTTTGATGGCATTTTAAAGTAGATAAAAATTCGATAAAAACTACATCAAAACTTTGAAAATCGGTGGTAAATTGTCCTAAATACAGCCTTAGGAAAATTTCAATTTTGACCAAAGAATTTTTTAATAACTGTTCCAAAATTTATGCAAAAACCTCAACTTTGCAAACCTCTAACTATGCCAATTTTTGGCCGATTTCAAAAAGTCATGTCTTTTTTTGCTGCTCTAAATGTTAATTATAAAATGGCATTCAAATCTCAAAAACTAATTTTGACCCGATTTTTGAAAAAAATTACAGTGTATACACTGTAAAAATTTTCAAAAATCGAGTCGAAATTTTTTTTCCCAAAACTCTAATCTTTTGATGGCATTTTAAAGTATGTAAAAATGTAATTAGAAATAGATAAAACATTTTGAAATCGGTTGAAAATTGTCTAAAATACAGCCCAAGAAAAATCGAAATTTTGACCAAAATTATATAATTTTTCAAAAAATTTTCAAAAATCTCCAGCCTTCCAATCATTTAAAGTTTTGATGGCATTTTAAAGTAGATAAAAATTCGATAAAAACTACATCAAAACTTTGAAAATCGATGGAAAATTGTCCTAAATACAGCCTTAGGAAAATTTCAATTTTGATTAAAGATTTTTTAATAACTGTTCCAAAATTTATGCAAAAACCTCAACTTTGCAAACCTCTAACTATGCCAATTTTTGGCCGATTTCAAAAAGTCATGTCTTTTTTGCTGCTCTAAATGTTAATTATAAAATGGCATTCAAATTTCAAAAACTAATTTTGACCCGATTTTTGAAAAAAATTACAGTGTATACACTGTAAAAATTTTCAAAAATCGAGTCGAAATTTTTTTTCCCAAAACTCTAATCTTTTGATGGCATTTTAAAGTATGTAAAAATGTAATTAGAAATAGATAAAACATTTTAAAATCGGTTGAAAATTGTCTAAAATACAGCCCAAGAAAAATCGAAATTTTGACCAAAATTATATAATTTTTCAAAAAATTTTCAAAAATCTCCAGCCTTCCAATCATTTAAAGTTTTGATGGCATTTTAAAGTAGATAAAAATTCGATAAAAACTACATCAAAACTTTGAAAATCGATGGAAAATTGTCCTAAATACAGCCTTAGGAAAATTTCAATTTTGATTAAAGATTTTTTAATAACTGTTCCAAAATTTATGCAAAAACCTCAACTTTGCAAACCTCTAACTATGCCAATTTTTGGCCGATTTCAAAAAGTCATGTCTTTTTTTGCTGCTCTAAATGTTAATTATAAAATGGCATTCAAATTTCAAAAACTAATTTTGACCCGATTTTTGAAAAAAATTACAGTGTATACACTGTAAAAATTTTCAAAAATCGAGTCGAAATTTTTTTTCCCAAAACTCTAATCTTTTGATGGCATTTTAAAGTATGTAAAAATGTAATTAGAAATAGATAAAACATTTTAAAATCGGTTGAAAATTGTCTAAAATACAGCCCAAGAAAAATCGAAATTTTGACCAAAATTATATAATTTTTCAAAAAATTTTCAAAAATCTCCAGCCTTGCAATCATTTAAAGTTTTGATGGCATTTTAAAGTAGATAAAAATTCGATAAAAACTACATCAAAACTTTGAAAATCGATGGAAAATTGTCCTAAATACAGCCTTAGGAAAATTTCAATTTTGATTAAAGATTTTTTAATAACTGTTCCAAAATTTATGCAAAAACCTCAACTTTGCAAACCTCTAACTATGCCAATTTTTGGCCGATTTCAAAAAGTCATGTCTTTTTTTGCTGCTCTAAATGTTAATTATAAAATGGCATTCAAATCTCAAAAACTAATTTTGACCCGATTTTTGAAAAAAATTACACTGTAAAAATTTTCAAAAATCGAGTCGAAATTTTTTTTCCCAAAACTCTAATCTTTTGATGGCATTTTAAAGTATGTAAAAATGTAATTAGAAATAGATAAAACATTTTAAAATCGGTTGAAAATTGTCTAAAATACAGCCCAAGAAAAATCGAAATTTTGACCAAAATTATATAATTTTTCAAAAAATTTTCAAAAATCTCCAGCGTTGCAATCATTTAAAGTTTTGATGGCATTTTAAAGTAGATAAAAATTCGATAAAAACTACATCAAAACTTTGAAAATCGGTGGTAATTTGTCCTAAATACAGCCTTAGGAAAATTTCAATTTTGACCAAAGAATTTTTAATAACTGTTCCAAAATTTATGCAAAAACCTCAACTTTGCAAACCTCTAACTATGCCAATTTTTGGCCGATTTCAAAAAGTCATGTCTTTTTTTGCTGCTCTAAATGTTAATTATAAAATGGCATTCAAATCTCAAAAACTAATTTTGACCCGATTTTTGAAAAAATTACAGTGTATACACTGTAAAAATTTTCAAAAATCGAGTCGAAATTTTTTTTCCCCAAAACTCTAATCTTTTGATGGCATTTTAAAGTATGTAAAAATGTAATTAGAAATAGATAAAACATTTTGAAATCGGTTGAAAATTGTCTAAAATACAGCCCAAGAAAAATCGAAATTTTGACCAAAATTATATAATTTTTCAAAAAATTTTCAAAAATCTCCAGCGTTGCAATCATTTAAAGTTTTGATGGCATTTTAAAGTAGATAAAAATTCGATAAAAACTACATCAAAACTTTGAAAATCGGTCCTAATTTGTCATAAATACAGCCTTAGGAAAATTTCAATTTTGACCAAAGAATTTTTAATAACTGTTCCAAAATTTATGCAAAAACCTCAACTTTGCAAACCTCTAACTATGCCAATTTTTGGCCGATTTCAAAAAGTCATGTCTTTTTTTGCTGCTCTAAATGTTAATTATAAAATGGCATTCAAATTTCAAAAACTAATTTTGACCCGATTTTTGAAAAAAATTACAGTGTATACACTGTAAAAATTTTCAAAAATCGAGTCGAAATTTTTTTTCCCAAAACTCTAATCTTTTGATGGCATTTTAAAGTATGTAAAAATGTAATTAGAAATAGATAAAACATTTTAAAATCGGTTGAAAATTGTCTAAAATACAGCCCAAGAAAAATCGAAATTTTGACCAAAATTATATAATTTTTCAAAAAATTTTCAAAAATCTCCAGCCTTCCAATCATTTAAAGTTTTGATGGCATTTTAAAGTAGATAAAAATTCGATAAAAACTACATCAAAACTTTGAAAATCGATGGTAAATTGTCCTAAATACAGCCTTAGGAAAATTTCAATTTTGATTAAAGATTTTTTAATAACTGTTCCAAAATTTATGCAAAAACCTCAACTTTGCAAACCTCTAACTATGCCAATTTTTGGCCGATTTCAAAAAGTCATGTCTTTTTTTGCTGCTCTAAATGTTAATTATAAAATGGCATTCAAATTTCAAAAACTAATTTTGACCCGATTTTTGAAAAAAATTACAGTGTATACACTGTAAAAATTTTCAAAAATCGAGTCGAAATTTTTTTTCCCAAAACTCTAATCTTTTGATGGCATTTTAAAGTATGTAAAAATGTAATTAGAAATAGATAAAACATTTTAAAATCGGTTGAAAATTGTCTAAAATACAGCCCAAGAAAAATCGAAATTTTGACCAAAATTATATAATTTTTCAAAAAATTTTCAAAAATCTCCAGCCTTGCAATCATTTAAAGTTTTGATGGCATTTTAAAGTAGATAAAAATTCGATAAAAACTACATCAAAACTTTGAAAATCGATGGAAAATTGTCCTAAATACAGCCTTAGGAAAATTTCAATTTTGATTAAAGATTTTTTAATAACTGTTCCAAAATTTATGCAAAAACCTCAACTTTGCAAACCTCTAACTATGCCAATTTTTGGCCGATTTCAAAAAGTCATGTCTTTTTTTGCTGCTCTAAATGTTAATTATAAAATGGCATTCAAATCTCAAAAACTAATTTTGACCCGATTTTTGAAAAAAATTACAGTGTATACACTGTAAAAATTTTCAAAAATCGAGTCGAAATTTTTTTTCCCAAAACTCTAATCTTTTGATGGCATTTTAAAGTATGTAAAAATGTAATTAGAAATAGATAAAACATTTTAAAATCGGTTGAAAATTGTCTAAAATACAGCCCAAGAAAAATCGAAATTTTGACCAAAATTATATAATTTTTCAAAAAATTTTCAAAAATCTCCAGCGTTGCAATCATTTAAAGTTTTGATGGCATTTTAAAGTAGATAAAAATTCGATAAAAACTACATCAAAACTTTGAAAATCGGTCCTAATTTGTCATAAATACAGCCTTAGGAAAATTTCAATTTTGACCAAAGAATTTTTAATAACTGTTCCAAAATTTATGCAAAAACCTCAACTTTGCAAACCTCTAACTATGCCAATTTTTGGCCGATTTCAAAAAGTCATGTCTTTTTTTGCTGCTCTAAATGTTAATTATAAAATGGCATTCAAATCTCAAAAACTAATTTTGACCCGATTTTTGAAAAAAATTACAGTGTATACACTGTAAAAATTTTCAAAAATCGAGTCGAAATTTTTTTTCCCAAAACTCTAATCTTTTGATGGCATTTTAAAGTATGTAAAAATGTAATTAGAAATAGATAAAACATTTTGAAATCGGTTGAAAATTGTCTAAAATACAGCCCAAGAAAAATCGAAATTTTGACCAAAATTATATAATTTTTCAAAAAATTTTCAAAAATCTCCAGCGTTGCAATCATTTAAAGTTTTGATGGCATTTTAAAGTAGATAAAAATTCAATAAAAACTACATCAAAACTTTGAAAATCGGTCCTAATTTGTCATAAATACAGCCTTAGGAAAATTTCAATTTTGACCAAAGAATTTTTAATAACTGTTCCAAAATTTATGCAAAAACCTCAACTTTGCAAACCTCTAACTATGCCAATTTTTGGCCGATTTCAAAAAGTCATGTCTTTTTTTGCTGCTCTAAATGTTAATTATAAAATGGCATTCAAATCTCAAAAACTAATTTTGACCCGATTTTTGAAAAAAATTACAGTGTATACACTGTAAAAATTTTCAAAAATCGAGTCGAAATTTTTTTTCCCAAAACTCTAATCTTTTGATGGCATTTTAAAGTATGTAAAAATGTAATTAGAAATAGATAAAACATTTTAAAATCGGTTGAAAATTGTCTAAAATACAGCCCAAGAAAAATCGAAATTTTGACCAAAATTATATAATTTTTCAAAAAATTTTCAAAAATCTCCAGCCTTGCAATCATTTAAAGTTTTGATGGCATTTTAAAGTAGATAAAAATTCGATAAAAACTACATCAAAACTTTGAAAATCGATGGAAAATTGTCCTAAATACAGCCTTAGGAAAATTTCAATTTTGATAAAAGATTTTTTAATACTTGTTCCACAATTTATGCAAAAACCTCAACTTTGCAAACCTCTAACTATGCCAATTTTTGGCCGATTTCAAAAAGTCATGTCTTTTTTTGCTGCTCTAAATGTTAATTATAAAATGGCATTCAAATTTCAAAAACTAATTTTGACCCGATTTTTGAAAAAAATTACAGTGTATACACTGTAAAAATTTTCAAAAATCGAGTCGAAATTTTTTTTCCCAAAACTCTAATCTTTTGATGGCATTTAAAGTATGTAAAAATGTAATTAGAAATAGATAAAACATTTTGAAATCGGTTGAAAATTGTCTAAAATACAGCCCAAGAAAAATCGAAATTTTCACCAAAATTATATAATTTTTCAAAAAATTTTCAAAAATCTCCAGCCTTCCAATCATTTAAAGTTTTGATGGCATTTTAAAGTAGATAAAAATTCGATAAAAACTACATCAAAACTTTGAAAATCGGTGGCAAATTTGTCCTAAATACAGCCTTAGGAAAATTTCAATTTTGATTAAAGATTTTTTAATACTTGTTCCACAATTTATGCAAAAACCTCAACTTTGCAAACCTCTAACTATGCCAATTTTTGGCCGATTTCAAAAAGTCATGTCTTTTTTTGCTGATCTAAATGTTAATTATAAAATGGCATTCAAATTTCAAAAACTAATTTTGACCCGATTTTTGAAAAAAATTACAGTGTATACACTGTAAAAATTTTCAAAAATCGAGTCGAAATTTTTTTTCCCAAAACTCTAACTTTTGGCATTTAAAGTAGTAAAAATGTAATTAGAAATAGATAAAACATTTTGAAATCGGTTGAAAATTGTCTAAAATACAGCCCAAAAAAAATCGAAATTTTCACCAAAATTATATAATTTTTCAAAAAATTTTCAAAAATCTCCAGCGTTGCAATCATTTAAAGTTTTGATGGCATTTTAAAGTAGATAAAAATTCAATAAAAACTACATCAAAACTTTGAAAATCGGTCCTAATTTGTCATAAATACAGCCTTAGGAAAATTTCAATTTTGACCAAAGAATTTTTAATAACTGTTCCAAAATTTATGCAAAAACCTCAACTTTGCAAACCTCTAACTATGCCAATTTTTGGCCGATTTCAAAAAGTCATGTCTTTTTTTGCTGCTCTAAATGTTAATTATAAAATGGCATTCAAATCTCAAAAACTAATTTTGACCCGATTTTTGAAAAAAATTACAGTGTATACACTGTAAAAATTTTCAAAAATCGAGTCGAAATTTTTTTTCCCAAAACTCTAATCTTTTGATGGCATTTTAAAGTATGTAAAAATGTAATTAGAAATAGATAAAACATTTTAAAATCGGTTGAAAATTGTCTAAACTACAGCCTAAGAAAAATCGAAATTTTAACCAAAATGAAACAACTTTTTCAAAAAAATTTTCAAAAATCTCCAGCGTTCCAATCATTTAAAGTTTTGATGGCATTTTAAAGTAGATAAAAATTCGATAAAAACTACATCAAAACTTTGAAAATCGGTCCTAATTTGTCCTAAATACAGCCTTAGGAAAATTTCAATTTTGATTAAAGATTTTTTAATAACTGTTCCAAAATTTATGCAAAAACCTCAACTTTGCAAACCTCTAACTATGCCAATTTTTGGCCGATTTCAAAAAGTCATGTCATTAATTATAAAATGGCATTCAAATTTCAAAAACTAATTTTGACCCGATTTTTGAAAAAAATTACAGTGTATACACTGTAAAAATTTTCAAAAATCGAGTCGAAATTTTTTTTCCCAAAACTCTAATCTTTTGATGGCATTTTAAAGTATGTAAAAATGTAATTAGAAATAGATAAAACATTTTGAAATCGGTTGAAAATTGTCTAAACTACAGCCTAAGAAAAATCGAAATTTTAACCAAAATGAAACAACTTTTCAAAAAATTTTCAAAAATCTCCAGCCTTGCAATCATTTAAAGTTTTGATGGCATTTTAAAGTAGATAAAAATTCGATAAAAACTACATCAAAACTTTGAAAATCAGTCCTAATTTGTCCTAAATACAGCCTTAGGAAAATTTCAATTTTGATTAAAGATTTTTTAATAACTGTTCTAAAATTTATGCAAAAACCTCAACTTTGCAAACCTCTAACTATGCCAATTTTTGGCCGATTTCAAAAAGTCATGTCATTAATTATAAAATGGCATTCAAATTTCAAAAACTAATTTTGACCCGATTTTTGAAAAAAAATACAGTGTATACAATGTAAAAATTTTCAAAAATCGAGTCGAAATTTTTTTTCCCAAAACTCTAATCTTTTGATGGCATTTCAAAGTATGTAAAAATGTAATTAGAAATAGATAAAACATTTTGAAATCGGTTGAAAATTGTCTAAAATACAGCCCAAGAAAAATCGAAATTTTGACCAAAATTATATAATTTTTCAAAAAATTTTCAAAAATCTCCAGCGTTGCAATCATTTAAAGTTTTGATGGCATTTTAAAGTAGATAAAAATTCGATAAAAACTACATCAAAACTTTGAAAATCGATGGAAAATTGTTCTAAATACAGCCTTAGGAAAATTTCAATTTTGACTAAAGATTTTTTAATAACTGTTCCAAAATTTATGCAAAAACCTCAACTTTGCAAAAATCGAAATTTTGACCAAAATTATATAATTTTTCAAAAAATTTTCAAAAATCTCCAGCGTTGCAATCATTTAAAGTTTTGATGGCATTTTAAAGTAGATAAAAATTCAATAAAAACTACATCAAAACTTTGAAAATCGGTCCTAATTTGTCATAAATACAGCCTTAGGAAAATTTCAATTTTGACCAAAGAATTTTTAATAACTGTTCCAAAATTTATGCAAAAACCTCAACTTTGCAAACCTCTAACTATGCCAATTTTTGGCCGATTTCAAAAAGTCATGTCTTTTTTTGCTGCTCTAAATGTTAATTATAAAATGGCATTCAAATCTCAAAAACTAATTTTGACCCGATTTTTGAAAAAAATTACAGTGTATACACTGTAAAAATTTTCAAAAATCGAGTCGAAATTTTTTTTCCCAAAACTCTAATCTTTTGATGGCATTTTAAAGTATGTAAAAATGTAATTAGAAATAGATAAAACATTTTAAAATCGGTTGAAAATTGTCTAAGCTACAGCCTAAGGAAAATCGAAATTTTAACCAAAATGAAACAACTTTTCAAAAAATTTTCAAAAATCTCCAGCGTTCCAATCATTTAAAGTTTTGATGGCATTTTAAAGTAGATAAAAATTCGATAAAAACTACATCAAAACTTTGAAAATCGGTCCTAATTTGTCCTAAATACAGCCTTAGGAAAATTTCAATTTTGATTAAAGATTTTTTAATAACTGTTTCAAAATTTATGCAAAAACCTCAACTTTGCAAACCTCTAACTATGCCAATTTTTGGCCGATTTCAAAAAGTCATGTCTTTTTTTGCTGCTCTAAATGTTAATTATAAAATGGCATTCAAATTTCAAAAACTAATTTTGACCCGATTTTTGAAAAAAATTACAGTGTATACACTGTAAAAATTTTCAAAAATCGAGTCGAAATTTTTTTTCCCAAAACTCTAATCTTTTGATGGCATTTTAAAGTATGTAAAAATGTAATTAGAAATAGATAAAACATTTTGAAATCGGTTGAAAATTGTCTAAACTACAGCCTAAGAAAAATCGAAATTTTAACCAAAATGAAACAACTTTTCAAAAAATTTTCAAAAATCTCCAGCCTTGCAATCATTTAAAGTTTTGATGGCATTTTAAAGTAGATAAAAATTCGATAAAAACTACATCAAAACTTTGAAAATCAGTCCTAATTTGTCCTAAATACAGCCTTAGGAAAATTTCAATTTTGATTAAAGATTTTTTAATAACTGTTCTAAAATTTATGCAAAAACCTCAACTTTGCAAACCTCTAACTATGCCAATTTTTGGCCGATTTCAAAAAGTCATGTCTTTTTTTGCTGCTCTAAATGTTAATTATAAAATGGCATTCAAATTTCAAAAACTAATTTTGACCCGATTTTTGAAAAAAATTACAGTGTATACACTGTAAAAATTTTCAAAAATCGAGTCGAAATTTTTTTTCCCAAAACTCTAATCTTTTGATGGCATTTTAAAGTATGCAAAAATGTAATTAGAAATAGATAAAACATTTTGAAATCGGTTGAAAATTGTCTAAAATACAGCCCAAGAAAAATAGAAATTTTGACCAAAATTATATAATTTTTCAAAAAATTTTCAAAAATCTCCAGCCTTCCAATCATTTAAAGTTTTGATGGCATTTTAAAGTAGATAAAAATTCGATAAAAACTACATCAAAGCTTTGAAAATCGGTCCTAATTTGTCCTAAATACAGCCTTAGGAAAATTTCAATTTTGATAAAAGATTTTTTAATAACTGTTCCAAAATTTATGCAAAAACCTCAACTTTGCAAACATCTAACTATGCCAATTTTTGGCCGATTTCAAAAAGTCATGTCTTTTTTTGCTGCTCTAAATGTTAATTATAAAATGGCATTCAAATTTCAAAAACTAATTTTGACCCGATTTTTGAAAAAAATTACAGTGTATACACTGTAAAAATTTTCAAAAATCGAGTCGAAATTTTTTTTCCCAAAACTCTAATTTTTTGATGGCATTTTAAAGTATGTAAAAATGTAATTAGAAATAGATAAAACATTTTGAAATCGGTTGAAAATTGTCTAAAATACAGCCCAAGAAAAATCGAAATTTTGACCAAAATTATATAATTTTTCAAAAAATTTTCAAAAATCTCCAGCCTTCCAATCATTTAAAGTTTTGGTGGCATTTTAAAGTAGATAAAAATTCGATAAAAACTACATAAAAACTTTGAAAATCGATGGAAAATTGTCCTAAATACAGCCTTAGGAAAATTTCAATTTTGATTAAAGATTTTTTAATAACTGTTCCAAAATTTATGCAAAAACCTCAACTTTGCAAACCTCTAACTATGTCAATTTTTGGCCGATTTCAAAAAGTCATGTCTTTTTTTGCTGCTCTAAATGTTAATTATAAAATGGCATTCAAATCTCAAAAACTAATTTTGACCCGATTTTTGAAAAAAATTACAGTGTATACACTGTAAAAATTTTCAAAAATCGAGTCGAAATTTTTTTTCCCAAAACTCTGTAAAAATGTAATTAGAAATAGATAAAACATTTTGAAATCGGTTGAAAATTGTCTAAAATACAGCCCAAGAAAAATCGAAATTTTGACCAAAATTATATAATTTTTCAAAAAATTTTCAAAAATCTCCAGCCTTCCAATCATTTAAAGTTTTGGTGGCATTTTAAAGTAGATAAAAATTCGATAAAAACTACATAAAAACTTTGAAAATCGATGGAAAATTGTCCTAAATACAGCCTTAGGAAAATTTCAATTTTGATTAAAGATTTTTTAATAACTGTTCCAAAATTTATGCAAAAACCTCAACTTTGCAAACCTCTAACTATGTCAATTTTTGGCCGATTTCAAAAAGTCATGTCTTTTTTTGCTGCTCTAAATGTTAATTATAAAATGGCATTCAAATTTCAAAAACTAATTTTGACCCGATTTTTGAAAAAAATTACAGTGTATATATACACTGTAAAAATTTTCAAAAATCGAGTCGAAATTTTTTTTCCCAAAACTCTGTAAAAATGTAATTAGAAATAGATAAAACATTTTGAAATCGGTTGAAAATTGTCTAAAATACAGCCCAAGAAAAATCGAAATTGTCCTAAATACAGCCTTAGGAAAATTTCAATTTTGATTAAAGATTTTTTAATAACTGTTTCAAAATTTATGCAAAAACCTCAACTTTGCAAACCTCCAACTATGCCAATTTTTACGTCCAAATTTCAAAATCAACTTGCCCTCCAACTATTTTTGGCCGATTTCAAAAAGTCATGGCTTTTTTGCTGCTGCCTAAATGTTAATTATAAAATGGCATTCAAATTTCAAAAACTAATTTTGACCCGATTTTTGAAAAAAATTACAGTGTATACACTGTAAAAATTTTCAAAAATCGAGTCGAAATTTTTTTTCCCAAAACTCTAATCTTTTGATGGCATTTTAAAGTATGTAAAAATGTAATTAGAAATAGATAAAAAATTTTGAAATCGGTTGAAAATTGTCTAAACTACAGCCTAAGGAAAATCGAAATTTTAACCAAAATGAAACAACTTTTCAAAAAATTTTCAAAAATCTCCAGCCTTGCAATCATTTAAAGTTTTGATGGCATTTTAAAGTAGATAAAAATTCGATAAAAACTACATCAAAACTTTGAAAATCGATGGAAAATTGTCCTAAATACAGCCTTAGGAAAATTTCAATTTTGATTAAAGATTTTTTAATAACTGTTCCAAAATTTATGCAAAAACCTCAACTTTGCAAACCTCTAACTATGCCAATTTTTGGCCGATTTCAAAAAGTCATGTCTTTTTTTTGCTGCTCTAAATGTTAATTATAAAATGGCATTCAAATTTCAAAAACTAATTTTGACCCGATTTTTGAAAATTTTTACAGTGTATATATACACTGTAATTTTTTTCAAAAATCGGGTCAAAATTTGTTTTAACTAAGTTTTGAATGCCATTTTAAAATTAAAATTTAATTAGAAATAGACACGACTTTTTGAAATCGGCTAAAAATTGGCATAGTTAGCAGGTTGCAAAGTTGATAGTTTTGCATTAATTTTGGAACAATTATAGAACAAAAATTTGGATTTTCTTATTAATAGAAATTTGGAAATTTTCCAGATTTTCAAAGTTTTAATGTATTTATTTAAAATTTATAATTTTATTTATATTATTAAAATATTATTATTTAAAATTCAATATAAAATTGAATCATAAATTTAATTTAACATTTGATTTAAAATTTAATGTAACAATTTTATGTTTAATTTAAAAAAAAAAATCAACTAAAAACTAAAAAAAAAATTAAAAAATGAAAAATACAAAATAAAAACTTAAAAAAAAATAAAACCAAACATTAAAAAAAAACTAAAAAATAAAACTTAAAAATAAAAACTAAAACTAAAAAATAAAAACTAAAAAATGAAAAATACAAAATAAAAACTTAAAAAAAATAAAAATTAAAAAAAAAATGAAAAATAAAAACTAAAAAATTAAAACTAAAAACTAAAAAAAAAAATAAAAAAAAATAAAATAAAAACTAAAAAAAAATTAAAAAAAAAAATTTAAAACTTAAAAAAAATTAAATATAGAAACTAAAAAAAAAATAAAAAATAAAAACTAAAAAATAAAATAAAAACTAAAAATAAAATAAAAAATAAAAACAAAATTTATAACTAAAAAAAATGAAAAAAAAAAACTAAAAAATAAAAAATTAAAACTAAAAAATAAAAAAAAAATAAAGAACTAAAAAAAATTTAAAAATAAAAACTAAAAAAAAAAATAAATAATAAAAAAAAATAAAAACTAAAATATAAAAGATAAAAATAAAATAAAAACTAAAAAAAAATAATAACTAAAAAAAAATTAAAAACTAAAAAATAAAAACTGAAAAAAAATAAAAACTAAAAATAAAAAATAAAAAAAAAAAAAACTAAAAAATTATTTTATTTTAAAAAAAAAAAATATAAACTAAAAAATAATAACTAAAAAAAATTAAAACCTAAAAAAATTAAAATAAAAAAAAAAATTAAAAAAACTAAAAATAAAAACTAAAAAATAAAAACTAAAAAATATAAACTAAAAAAAATTAAAACTAAAAAATAAAAAATAAAAAAAAAACTAAAAATAAAAAATAAAAACTAAAAAAAAGGTCAAAGGTCAAAGTTCAAAGGTCAAAGTTCAAAGGTCAACTGTTAAAGTGTAAAGTTCAGGTCAAAGGTCAAAGTTCAAAGGTCAACGATTAAAGTGTAAAGTTCAGGTCAAAGTTCAAAGGTCAAAGTTCAAAGGTCAAAGTTTGAAGTGTCGTTGAAAGTTTTAATCGTTGACCTTTGACCTTTGAACTTTGACCTTTGACCTGAACTTTACACTTTAATCGTTGACCTTTGAACTTTGACCTTTGACCTTTTTTTTAGTTTTTATTTTTTAGTTTTTACTTTTTAGATTATATTTTTTATTTTTTTTTGGTTTTTTTTTTTTTTGTTTTTATTTTTCAGTTTTTATTTTTTTTAAATTTTTTTAGTTTTTATTTTTTTTTTAGTTTTTATTTTTAATTTTTTTTAGTTATAAATTTTGTTTTTATTTTTTATTTTTTAGTTTTTATTTTTTAGTTTCTATTTTTTTTTAGTTTTTATTTTTAAATTTTTTTAGTTCTTTATTTTTTAGTTTTTATTTTTTAGTTTTAATTTTTTATATTTTAGTTTTTATTTTTCATTTTTTTGAGTTTTTTATTTTTTAAAAATTTTTTTTTATTTTTTTTTAAATTTTTTTTTTTTTTTTTTTTTAGTTTTAGTTTTTATTTTTAAGTTTTATTTTTTAGTTTTTTTT
Source organism: Drosophila sp. 14030-0761.01 (assembly GCA_018150735.1). Lineage (NCBI taxonomy): Eukaryota > Metazoa > Arthropoda > Insecta > Diptera > Drosophilidae > Drosophila > Drosophila sp. 14030-0761.01. The sequence continues at coordinate 5,037,366 of JAECWO010000106.1, read as the reverse complement.
AATGTTTGGTTTTTATTTTTTTTTTAAATTAAACATAAAATTGTTACATTAAATTTTAAATTAAATGTTAAATTAAATTTATGATTAAATTTTATATTAAATTTTATATAATAATTTTAAATAATATAAATAAAATTATAAATTTTAAATAAATACATTAAAACTTTGAAAATCTGGAAAATTTCCATTAATAAGAAAATCCAAATATTTTTTCTATAATTGTTCCAAAATTAATGCAAAACAATCAACTTTGCAACCTCTAACTATGCCAATTTTTGGCCGATTTCAAAAAGTCATGTCTCTTTGTGCTGCTCTAAATGTTAATTATAAAATGGCATTCAAATCTCAAAAACAAATTTTAACCCGATTTTTGAAAAAAATTACAGTGTATACACTGTAAAAATTTTCAAAAATCGAGTCAAAATTTTTTTTCCCAAAACTCTAATATTTTGATGGCATTTTAAAGTATGTAAAAATGTAATTAGAAATAGATAAAACATTTTAAAATCGGTTGAAAATTGTCTAAAATACAGCCCAAGAAAAATCGAAATTTTGACCAAAATTATATAATGTTTCAAAAAATTTTCAAAAATCTCCAGCCTTCCAATCATTTAAAGTTTTGATGGCATTTTAAAGTAGATAAAAATTCGATAAAAACTACATCAAAACTTTGAAAATCGATGGAAAATTGTCCTAAATACAGCCTTAGGAAAATTTCAATTTTGATTAAAGATTTTTTAATAACTGTTCCAAAATTTATGCAAAAACCTCAACTTTGCAAACCTCTAACTATGCCAATTTTCGGCCGATTTCAAAAAGTCATTCAAATTTCAAAAACTAATTTTGACCCGATTTTGAAAAAAACTACAGTGTATACACTGTAAAAATTTTCAAAAATCGAGTCGAAATTTTTTTTCCCTAAACTCTAATCTTTTGATGGCATTTTAAAATTTTTTTTCCCTAAACTCTAATCTTTTGATGGCATTTTAAAGTATGTAAAAATGTAATTAGAAATAGATAAAACATTTTGAAATCGGTTGAAAATTGTCTAAAATACAGCCCAAGAAAAATCGAAATTTTCACCAAAATTATATAATTTTTCAAAAAATTTTCAAAAATCTCCAGCGTTGCAATCATTTAAAGTTTTGATGGCATTTTAAAGTAGATAAAAATTCGATAAAAACTACATCAAAACTTTGAAAATCGATGGAAAATTGTTCTAAATACAGCCTTAGGAAAATTTCAATTTTGACTAAAGATTTTTTAATAACTGTTCCAAAATTTATACAAAAACCTCAACTTTGCAAACCTCTAACTATGCCAATTTTTGGCCGATTTCAAAAAGTCATGTCTTTTTTTGCTGCTCTAAATGTTAATTATAAAATGGCATTCAAATTTCAAAAACTAATTTTGACCCGATTTTTGAAAAAAATTACAGTGTATACACTGTAAAAATTTTAAAAAATCGAGTCGAAATTTTTTTTCCCAAAACTCTAATCTCTTGATGGCATTTTAAAGTATGCAAAAATGTTATTAGAAATAGATAAAACATTTTGAAATCGGTTGAAAATTGTCTAAAATACAGCCCAAGAAAAATCGAAATTTTGACCAAAATTATATAATTTTTCAAAAAATTTTCAAAAATCTCCAGCCTTCCAATCATTTAAAGTTTTGATGGCATTTTAAAGTAGATAAAAATTCGATAAAAACTACATCAAAACTTTGAAAATCGATGGAAAATTGTCCTAAATACAGCCTTAGGAAAATTTCAATTTTGATTAAAGATTTTTTAATAACTGTTCCAAAATTTATGCAAAAACCTCAACTTTGCAAACCTCTAACTATGCCAATTTTTGGCCGATTTCAAAATGTCATGTCTTTTTTTGCTGCTCTAAATGTTAATTATAAAATGGCATTCAAATTTCAAAAACTAATTTTGACCCGATTTTTGAAAAAAATTTATACACTGTAAAAATTTTCAAAAATCGAGTCGAAATTTTTTTCCCCAAAACTGTAATCTTTTGATGGCATTTTAAAGTATGTAAAAATGTAATTAGAAATAGATAAAACATTTTAAAATCGGTTGAAAATTGTCTAAAATACAGCCCAAGAAAAATCGAAATTTTGACCAAAATTATATAATTTTTCAAAAAATTTTCAAAAATCTCCAGCCTTCCAATCATTTAAAGTTTTGATGGCATTTTAAAGTAGATAAAAATTCGATAAAAACTACATCAAAACTTTGAAAATCGATGGAAAATTGTCCTAAATACAGCCTTAGGAAAATTTCAATTTTGATTAAAGATTTTTTAATAACTGTTCCAAAATTTATGCAAAAACCTCAACTTTGCAAACCTCTAACTATGCCAATTTTTGGCCGATTTCAAAAAGTCATGTCTTTTTTTGCTGCTCTAAATGTTAATTATAAAATGGCATTCAAATTTCAAAAACTAATTTTGACCCGATTTTTGAAAAAATTACAGTGTATACACTGTAAAAATTTTAAAAAATCGAGTCGAAATTTTTTTCCCAAAACTCTAATCTTTTGATGGCATTTTAAAGTATGCAAAAATGTAATTAGAAATAGATAAAACATTTTGAAATCGGTTGAAAATTGTCTAAAATACAGCCCAAGAAAAATCTAAATTTTGACCAAAATTATATAATTTTTCAAAAAATTTTCAAAAATCTCCAGCCTTCCAATCATTTAAAGTTTTGATGGCATTTTAAAGTAGATAAAAATTCGATAAAAACTACATCAAAACTTTGAAAATCGGTCCTAATTTGTCATAAATACAGCCTTAGGAAAATTTCAATTTTGACCAAAGAATTTTTAATAACTGTTCCAAAATTTATGCAAAAACCTCAACTTTGCAAACCTCTAACTATGCCAATTTTTGGCCGATTTCAAAAAGTCATGTCTTTTTTTGCTGCTCTAAATGTTAATTATAAAATGGCATTCAAATTTCAAAAACTAATTTTGACCCGATTTTTGAAAAAAATTACACTGTAAAAATTTTAAAAAATCGAGTCGAAATTTTTTTTCCCAAAACTCTAATCTTTTGATGGCATTTTAAAGTATGCAAAAATGTAATTAGAAATAGATAAAACATTTTGAAATCGGTTGAAAATTGTCTAAAATACAGCCCAAGAAAAATCGAAATTTTGACCAAAATTATATAATTTTTCAAAAAATTTTCAAAAATCTCCAGCCTTCCAATCATTTAAAGTTTTGATGGCATTTTAAAGTAGATAAAAATTCGATAAAAACTACATCAAAACTTTGAAAATCGATGGAAAATTGTCCTAAATACAGCCTTAGGAAAATTTCAATTTTGATTAAAGATTTTTTAATAACTGTTCCAAAATTTATGCAAAAACCTCAACTTTGCAAACCTCTAACTATGCCAATTTTTGGCCGATTTCAAAAAGTCATGTCTTTTTTTGCTGCTCTAAATGTTAATTATAAAATGGCATTCAAATTTCAAAAACTAATTTTGACCCGATTTTTGAAAAAAATTTATACACTGTAAAAATTTTCAAAAATCGAGTCGAAATTTTTTTCCCCAAAACTGTAATCTTTTGATGGCATTTTAAAGTATGTAAAAATGTAATGAGAAATAGATAAAACATTTTAAAATCGGTTGAAAATTGTCTAAAATACAGCCCAAGAAAAATCGAAATTTTGACCAAAATTATATAATTTTTCAAAAAATTTTCAAAAATCTCCAGCCTTCCAATCATTTAAAGTTTTGATGGCATTTTAAAGTAGATAAAAATTCGATAAAAACTACATCAAAACTTTGAAAATCGATGGAAAATTGTCCTAAATACAGCCTTAGGAAAATTTCAATTTTGATTAAAGATTTTTTTAATAACTGTTCCAAAATTTATGCAAAAACCTCAACTTTGCAAACCTCTAACTATGCCAATTTTTGGCCGATTTCAAAAAGTCATGTCTTTTTTTGCTGCTCTAAATGTTAATTATAAAATGGCATTCAAATTTCAAAAACTAATTTTGACCCGATTTTTGAAAAAAATTACACTGTAAAAAAAATTTTCAAAAATCGAGTCGAAATTTTTTTCCCAAAACTGTAATCTTTTGATGGCATTTTAAAGTATGTAAAAATGTAATTAGAAATAGATAAAACATTTTAAAATCGGTTGAAAATTGTCTAAAATACAGCCCAAGAAAAATCGAAATTTTAACCAAAATTATATAATTTTTCAAAAAATTTTCAAAAATCTCCAGCCTTCCAATCATTTAAAGTTTTGATGGCATTTTAAAGTAGATAAAAATTCGATAAAAACTACATCAAAACTTTGAAAATCGATGGAAAATTGTCCTAAATACAGCCTTAGGAAAATTTCAATTTTGATTAAAGATTTTTTTAATAACTGTTCCAAAATTTATGCAAAAACCTCAACTTTGCAAACCTCTAACTATGCCAATTTTTGGCCGATTTCAAAAAGTCATGTCTTTTTTTGCTGCTCTAAATGTTAATTATAAAATGGCATTCAAATTTCAAAAACTAATTTTGACCCGATTTTTGAAAAAATTACAGTGTATACACTGTAAAAATTTTCAAAAATCGAGTCGAAATTTTTTTTCCCAAAACTCTAATCTTTTGATGGCATTTTAAAGTATGTAAAAATGTAATTAGAAATAAATAAAACATTTTAAAATCGGTTGAAAATTGTCTAAAATACAGCCCAAGAAAAATCGAAATTTTGACCAAAATTATATAATTTTTCAAAAAATTTTCAAAAATCTCCAGCCTTCCAATCATTTAAAGTTTTGATGGCATTTTAAAGTAGATAAAAATTCGATAAAAACTACATCAAAGCTTTGAAAATCGGTCCTAATTTGTCCTAAATACAGCCTTAGTAAAATTTCAATTTTGACTAAAGATTTTTTAATAACTGTTCCAAAATTTATGCAAAAACCTCAACTTTGCAAACCTCTAACTATGCCAATTTTTGGCCGATTTCAAAAAGTCATGTCTTTTTTTGCTGCTCTAAATGTTAATTATAAAATGGCATTCAAATCTCAAAAACTAATTTTGACCCGATTTTTGAAAAAAATTACAGTGTATACACTGTAAAAATTTTCAAACATCGAGTCGAAATTTTGTTTCCCAAAACTCTAATCTTTTGATGGCATTTTAAAGTATGCAAAAATGTAATTAGAAATAGATAAAACATTTTGAAATCGGTTGAAAATTGTCTAAAATACAGCCCAAGAAAAATCGAAATTTTGACCAAAATTATATAATTTTTCAAAAAATTTTCAAAAATCTCCAGCCTTCCAATCATTTAAAGTTTTGATGGCATTTTAAAGTAGATAAAAATTCGATAAAAACTACATCAAAGCTTTGAAAATCGGTCCTAATTTGTCCTAAATACAGCCTTAGGAAAATTTCAATTTTGATAAAAGATTTTTTAATAACTGTTCCAAAATTTATGCAAAAACCTCAACTTTGCAAACATCTAACTATGCCAATTTTTGGCCGATTTCAAAAAGTCATGTCTTTTTTTGCTGCTCTAAATGTTAATTATAAAATGGCATTCAAATTTCAAAAACTAATTTTGACCCGATTTTTGAAAAAAATTACAGTGTATACACTGTAAAAATTTTCAAAAATCGAGTCGAAATTTTTTTTCCCAAAACTCTAATCTTTTGATGGCATTTTAAAGTATGTAAAAATGTAATTAGAAATAGATAAAACATTTTGAAATCGGTTGAAAATTGTCTAAAATACAGCCCAAGAAAAATCGAAATTTTCACCAAAATTATATAATTTTTGAAAAAATTTTCAAAAATCTCCAGCGTTGCAATCATTTAAAGTTTTGATGGCATTTTAAAGTAGATAAAAATTCGATAAAAACTACATCAAAACTTTGAAAATCGGTCCTAATTTGTCATAAATACAGCCTTAGGAAAATTTCAATTTTGACCAAAGAATTTTTAATAACTGTTCCAAAATTTATGCAAAAACCTCAACCGATTTCAAAAAGTCATGTCTTTTTTTGCTGCTCTAAATGTTAATTATAAAATGGCATTCAAATTTCAAAAACTAATTTTGACCCGATTTTTGAAAAAAATTACAGTGTATACACTGTAAAAATTTTCAAACATCGAGTCGAAATTTTGTTTCCCAAAACTCTAATCTTTTGATGGCATTTTAAAGTATGCAAAAATGTAATTAGAAATAGATAAAACATTTTGAAATCGGTTGAAAATTGTCTAAAATACAGCCCAAGAAAAATCGAAATTTTGACCAAAATTATATAATTTTTCAAAAAATTTTCAAAAATCTCCAGCCTTCCAATCATTTAAAGTTTTGATGGCATTTTAAAGTAGATAAAAATTCGATAAAAACTACATCAAAACTTTGAAAATCGATGGAAAATTGTCCTAAATACAGCCTTAGGAAAATTTCAATTTTGATTAAAGATTTTTTAATAACTGTTCCAAAATTTATGCAAAAACCTCAACTTTGCAAACCCCTAACTATGCCAATTTTTGGCTGATTTCAAAAAGTCATGTCTTTTTTTGCTGCTCTAAATGTTAATTATAAAATGGCATTCAAATTTCAAAAACTAATTTTGACCCGATTTTTGAAAAAAATTACAGTGTATATACACTGTAAAAATTTTCAAAAATCGAGTCGAAATTTTTTTCCCCAAAACTGTAATCTTTTGATGGCATTTAAAAGTATGTAAAAATGTAATTAGAAATAGATAAAACATTTTAAAATCGGTTGAAAATTGTCTAAAATACAGCCCAAGAAAAATCGAAATTTTAACCAAAATTATATAATTTTTCAAAAAATTTTCAAAAATCTCCAGCCTTCCAATCATTTAAAGTTTTGATGGCATTTTAAAGTAGATAAAAATTCGATAAAAACTACATCAAAACTTTGAAAATCGATGGAAAATTGTCCTAAATACAGCCTTAGGAAAATTTCAATTTTGATTAAAGATTTTTTAATAACTGTTCCAAAATTTATGCAAAAACCTCAACTTTGCAAACCCCTAACTATGCCAATTTTTGGCCGATTTCAAAAAGTCATGTCTTTTTTTGCTGCTCTAAATGTTAATTATAAAATGGCATTCAAATTTCAAAAACTAATTTTGACCCGATTTTTGAAAAAAATTACAGTGTATACACTGTACAAATTTTCAAAAATCGAGTCGAAATTTTTTTTCCCAAAACTGTAATCTTTTGATGGCATTTTAAAGTATGTAAAGATGTAATTAGAAATAGATAAAACATTTTAAAATCGGTTGAAAATTGTCTAAAATACAGCCCAAGAAAAATAGAAATTTTGACCAAAATTATATAAAATTTTTAAAAAATTTTCAAAAATCTCCAGCCTTCCAATCATTTAAAGTTTTGATGGCATTTTGAAGTAGATAAAAATTCGATAAAAACTACATCAAAGCTTTGAAAATCGGTCCTAATTTGTCCTAAATACAGCCTTAGTAAAATTTCAATTTTGACTAAAGATTTTTTAATAACTGTTCCAAAATTTATGCAAAAACCTCAACTTTGCAAACCCCTAACTATGCCAATTTTTGGCCGATTTCAAAAAGTCATGTCTTTTTTTGCTGCTCTAAATGTTAATTATAAAATGGCATTCAAATCTCAAAAACTAATTTTGACCCGATTTTTGAAAAAAAATTACAGTGTATACACTGTAAAAATTTTCAAACATCGAGTCGAAATTTTTTTCCCAAAACTCTAATCTTTTGATGGCATTTTAAAGTATGCAAAAATGTAATTAGAAATAGATAAAACATTTTGAAATCGGTTGAAAATTGTCTAAAATACAGCCTAAGAAAAATCGAAATTTTGACCAAAATTATATAATTTTTCAAAAAATTTTCAAAAATCTCCAGCCTTCCAATCATTTAAAGTTTTGATGGCATTTTAAAGTAGATAAAAATTCGATAAAAACTACATCAAAGCTTTGAAAATCGGTCCTAATTTGTCCTAAATACAGCCTTAGGAAAATTTCAATTTTGATAAAAGATTTTTTAATAACTGTTCCAAAATTTATGCAAAAACCTCAACTTTGCAAACATCTAACTATGCCAATTTTTGGCCGATTTCAAAAAGTCATGTCTTTTTTTGCTGCTCTAAATGTTAATTATAAAATGGCATTCAAATTTCAAAAACTAATTTTGACCCGATTTTTGAAAAAAATTACAGTGTATACACTGTAAAAATTTTCAAAAATCGAGTCGAAATTTTTTTTCCCAAAACTCTAATCTTTTGATGGCATTTTAAAGTATGTAAAAATGTAATTAGAAATAGATAAAACATTTTGAAATCGGTTGAAAATTGTCTAAAATACAGCCCAAGAAAAATCTAAATTTTCACCAAAATTATATAATTTTTGAAAAAATTTTCAAAAATCTCCAGCGTTGCAATCATTTAAAGTTTTGATGGCATTTTAAAGTAGATAAAAATTCGATAAAAACTACATCAAAACTTTGAAAATCGGTCCTAATTTGTCATAAATACAGCCTTAGGAAAATTTCAATTTTGACCAAAGAATTTTTAATAACTGTTCCAAAATTTATGCAAAAACCTCAACTTTGCAAACCTCTAACTATGCCAATTTTTGGCCGATTTCAAAAAGTCATGTCTTTTTTTGCTGCTCTAAATGTTAATTATAAAATGGCATTCAAATTTCAAAAACTAATTTTGACCCGATTTTTGAAAAAAATTACAGTGTATACACTGTAAAAATTTTAAAAAATCGAGTCGAAATTTTTTTTCCCAAAACTCTAATCTTTTGATGGCATTTTAAAGTATGTAAAAATGTAATTAGAAATAGATAAAACATTTTGAAATCGGTTGAAAATTGTCTAAAATACAGCCCAAGAAAAATCGAAATTTTGACCAAAATTATATAATTTTTCAAAAAATTTTCAAAAATCTCCAGCCTTCCAATCATTAAAAGTTTTGATGGCATTTTAAAGTAGATAAAAATTCGATAAAAACTACATCAAAACTTTGAAAATCGATGGAAAATTGTCCTAAATACAGCCTTAGGAAAATTTCAATTTTGATTAAAGATTTTTTAATAACTGTTCCAAAATTTATGCAAAAACCTCAACTTTGCAAACCTCTAACTATGCCAATTTTTGGCTGATTTCAAAAAGTCATGTCTTTTTTTGCTGCTCTAAATGTTAATTATAAAATGGCATTCAAATTTCAAAAACTAATTTTGACCCGATTTTTGAAAATTTTTACAGTGTATACACTGTACAGCAAAAAGAGACATGACTTTTTGAAATCGGCCAAAAATTGGCATAGTTAGAGGTTGCAAAGTTGATTGTTTTGCATTAATTTTGGAACAATTATAGAACAAAAATTTGGATTTTCTTATTAATAGAAATTTGGAAATTTTCCAGATTTTCAAAGTTTTAATGTATTTATTTAAAATTTATAATTTTATTTATATTATTAAAAATTATTATTTAAAATTCAATATAAAATTTAATCATAAATTTAATTTAACATTTGATTTAAAATTTAATGTAACAATTTTATGTTTAATTTAAAAAAAAAAATAACAACTAAAAAATAAAAACTAAAAAATGAAAAATACAAAATAAAAACTTAAAAAAAAATAAAAACCAAACATTAAAAAAATCTAAAAAAAAAAAACTAAAACTAACAAATAAAAACTAAAAAATGATAAATACAAAATAAAAACTTAAAAAAAAATAAAAATTAAAAAAAATGAAAAATAAAAACTAAAAAAAAATGAAAAATAAAAACTAAAAAATAAAAATTAAAACTAAAAAAAAAAAAAATAAAAACTAAAAAAAAATAAAAACTTAACTATAAAAACTAAAAAAAAATAAAAACTAAAAAATAAAATAAAAAATAAAAACTAAAAAAACCAAAAAAAATTTTAAAACTTTTAAAAAAAAAATTAAAATAGAAACTAAAAAATAAATAAAAAATAAAAACTAAAAAATAAAATAAAAAATAAAAACTAAAAATAAAATAAAAAATAAAAACAAAATTTATAACTAAAAAAAAATGAGAAAAACTAAAAAATAAAAATTAAAACTAAAAAATAAAAAAAAAATAAAGAACTAAAAAATTTAAAAATAAAAACTAAAAAAAAAAATAAATAATAAAAAAAAATAAAAACTAAAAAAAAAATTAAAAACTAATAAATAAAAACTAAAAATAAAAAATAAAAAAAAAATAAAAACTAAAAAATTATTTTATTTTAAAAAAAAAAATATAAACTAAAAAATAATAACTAAAATAAAAATTTAAAAAAAAAATAAAAAATAAAACTAAAAAATAAAAACTAAAAAATAAAAACTAAAAAAAAATTAAAAACTAAAAATAAAAAATAAAAAAAAAAAAAAAAAAAATAAAAAATAAAAACTAAAAAAAAAGGCAAAGGTCAAAGTTCAAAGGTCAAAGTTCAAAGGTCAAAGTTCAAAGGTCAACTGTTAAAGTGTAAAGTTCAGGTCAAAGGTCAAAGTTCAAAGGTCAACGATTAAAGTGTAAAGTTCAGGTCAAAGTTCAAAGGTCAAAGTTGAAAGGTCAAAGTTTGAAGTGTCTTTAATCGTTGACCTTTGAACTTTGACCTTTGACCGTTGACCTGTGAACTTTGACCTTTGACCGTTGACCTTTGAACTTTGACCTTTGAACTTTGACCTTTGACCGTTGACCTTTGAACTTTGACCTTTGACCTTTTTTTTAGTTTTTATTTTTTAGTTTTTACTTTTTAGATTATATTTTTTATTTTTTTTTTAGTTTTTTTTTTTTTTTTGTTATTTTTCAGTTTTTATTTTTTTTTAAATTTTTTAGTTTTTATTTTTTTTTAGTTTTTATTTTTAATTTTTTTTTAGTTATAAATTTTGTTTTTATTTTTTATTTTTTAGTTTTTATTTTTTAGTTTCTATTTTTTTTAGTTTTTATTTTTAATTTTTTTTAGTTCTTTATTTTTTTTTATTTTTTAATTTTTATTTTTTAGTTTTTATTTTTTTTTAGTTTTTATTTTTTATTTTTAATTTTTTTTTAGTTATAAATTTTGTTTTTATTTTTTAGTTTCTATTTTTTTTTTAGTTTTTATTTTTAATTTTTTTAGTTCTTTATTTTTTATTATTTTTTAGTTTTTATTTTTTAGTTTTAATTTTTTATTGTTTAGTTTTTATTTTTAATTTTTTTAGTTTTATTTTTTTTTTATTTTTTAGTTTTTATTTTTTATTTTTATGTATTATTATTTTTTTTTTTTTATTATAAATTTTGTTTTTATTTTTTAGTTTCTATTTTTTTTTAGTTTTTATTTTTAATTTTTTTTGTTCTTTATTTTTTAGTTTTAATTTTTTATATTTTAGTTTTTATTTTTCATTTTTTTTTTAGTTTTTATTTTTTTAAATTTTTTTTTTTTTTTTTTTTTTAAATTTTTTTTTTTATTTTTTAGTTTTAGTTTTTATTTTTAAGTTTTATTTTTAGTTTTTTTTTAATGTTTGGTTTTTATTTTTTTTTTTAAATTAAACATAAAATTATTACATTAAATTTTAAATTAAATGTTAAATTAAATTTATGATTAAATTTTATATTAAATTTTATATAATAATTTTAAATAATATAAATAAAATTATAAATTTTAAATAAATACATTAAAACTTTGAAAATCTGGAAAATTTCCAAATTTCCATTAATAAGAAAATCCAAATTTTTTTTCTATAATTGTTCCAAAATTAATGCAAAACAATCAACTTTGCAACCTCTAACTATGCCAATTTTTGGCCGATTTCAAAAAGTCATGTCTCTTTGTGCTGCTCTAAATGTTAATTATAAAATGGCATTCAAATCTCAAAAACTAATTTTAACCCGATTTTTGAAAAAAATTACAGTGTATACACTGTAAAAATTTTCAAAAATCGAGTCGAAATTTTTTTTCCCAAAACTCTAATCTTTTGATGGCATTTTAAAGTATGTAAAAATGTAATTAGAAATAGATAAAACATTTTAAAATCGGTTGAAAATTGTCTAAAATACAGCCCAAGAAAAATCGAAATTTTGACCAAAATTATATAATGTTTCAAAAAATTTTCAAAAATCTCCAGCCTTCCAATCATTTAAAGTTTTGATGGCATTTTAAAGTAGATAAAAATTCGATAAAAACTACATCAAAACTTTGAAAATCGATGGAAAATTGTCCTAAATACAGCCTTAGGAAAATTTCAATTTTGATTAAAGATTTTTTAATAACTGTTCCAAAATTTATGCAAAAACCTCAACTTTGCAAACCTCTAACTATGCCAATTTTTGGCCGATTTCAAAAAGTCATGTCTTTTTTTGCTGCTCTAAATGTTAATTATAAAATGGCATTCAAATTTCAAAAACTAATTTTGACCCGATTTTTGAAAAAATTACAGTGTATACACTGTACAAATTTTCAAAAATCGAGTCGAAATTTTTTTTCCCTAAACTCTAATCTTTTGATGGCATTTTAAAGTATGTAAAAATGTAATTAGAAATAGATAAAACATTTTGAAATCGGTTGAAAATTGTCTAAAATACAGCCCAAGAAAAATCGAAATATTCACCAAAATTATATAATTTTTCAAAAAATTTTCAAAAATCTCCAGCGTTGCAATCATTTAAAGTTTTGATGGCATTTTAAAGTAGATAAAAATTCGATAAAAACTACATCAAAACTTTGAAAATCGATGGAAAATTGTTCTAAATACAGCCTTAGGAAAATTTCAATTTTGACTAAAGATTTTTTAATAACTGTTCCAAAATTTATACAAAAACCTCAACTTTGCAAACCTCTAACTATGCCAATTTTTGGCCGATTTCAAAAAGTCATGTCTTTTTTTGCTGCTCTAAATGTTAATTATAAAATGGCATTCAAATTTCAAAAACTAATTTTGACCCGATTTTTGAAAAAATTACAGTGTATACACTGTAAAAATTTTCAAAAATCGAGTCGAAATTTTTTTCCCAAAACTCTAATCTTTTGATGGCATTTTAAAGTATGTAAAAATGTAATTAGAAATAGATAAAACATTTTGAAATCGGTTGAAAATTGTCTAAACTACAGCCTAAGGAAAATCGAAATTTTAACCAAAATGAAACAACTTTTCAAAAAATTTTCAAAAATCTCCAGCCTTGCAATCATTTAAAGTTTTGATGGCATTTTAAAGTAGATAAAAATTCGATAAAAACTACATCAAAACTTTGAAAATCGATGGAAAATTGTTCTAAATACAGCCTTAGGAAAATTTCAATTTTGACTAAAGATTTTTTAATAACTGTTCCAAAATTTATACAAAAACCTCAACTTTGCAAACCTCTAACTATGCCAATTTTTGGCCGATTTCAAAAAGTCATGTCTTTTTTTGCTGCTCTAAATGTTAATTATAAAATGGCATTCAAATTTCAAAAACTAATTTTGAGCCGATTTTTGAAAAAAATTACAGTGTATACACTGTAAAAATTTTCAAAAATCGAGTCGAAATTTTTTTTCCCAAAACTCTAATCTTTTGATGGCATTTTAAAGTATGTAAAAATGTAATTAGAAATAGATAAAACATTTTGAAATCGGTTGAAAATTGTCTAAACTACAGCCTAAGGAAAATCGAAATTTTAACCAAAATGAAACAACTTTTCAAAAAATTTTCAAAAATCTCCAGCCTTGCAATCATTTAAAGTTTTGATGGCATTTTAAAGTAGATAAAAATTCGATAAAAACTACATCAAAACTTTGAAAATCGGTCCTAATTTGTCCTAAATACAGCCTTAGGAAAATTTCAATTTTGACTAAAGATTTTTTAATAACTGTTCCAAAATTTATACAAAAACCTCAACTTTGCAAACCTCTAACTATGCCAATTTTTGGCCGATTTCAAAAAGTCATGTCTTTTTTTGCTGCTCTAAATGTTAATTATAAAATGGCATTCAAATTTCAAAAACTAATTTTGAGCCGATTTTTGAAAAAAATTACAGTGTATACACTGTAAAAATTTTCAAAAATCGAGTCGAAATTTTTTTTCCCAAAACTCTAATCTTTTGATGGCATTTTAAAGTATGTAAAAATGTAATTAGAAATAGATAAAACATTTTGAAATCGGTTGAAAATTGTCTAAACTACAGCCTAAGGAAAATCGAAATTTTAACCAAAATGAAACAACTTTTCAAAAAATTTTCAAAAATCTCCAGCCTTGCAATCATTTAAAGTTTTGATGGCATTTTAAAGTAGATAAAAATTCGATAAAAACTACATCAAAACTTTGAAAATCGGTCCTAATTTGTCCTAAATACAGCCTTAGGAAAATTTCAATTTTGATTAAAGATTTTTTAATAACTGTTTCAAAATTTATGCAAAAACCTCAACTTTGCAAACCTCTAACTATGCCAATTTTAAGCCGATTTCAAAAAGTCATGTATTTTTTTGCTGCTCTAAATGTTAATTATAAAATGGCATTCAAATTTCAAAAACTAATTTTGACCCGATTTTTGAAAAAAATTACAGTGTATACACTGTAAAAATTTTCAAAAATCGAGTCGAAATTTTTTTTCCCAAAACTGTAATCTTTTGATGGCATTTTAAAGTATGTAAAAATGTAATTAGAAATAGATAAAACATTTTGAAATCGGTTGAAAATTGTCTAAACTACAGCCTAAGGAAAATCGAAATTTTAACCAAAATGAAACAACTTTTCAAAAAATTTTCAAAAATCTCCAGCCTTGCAATCATTTAAAGTTTTGATGGCATTTTAAAGTAGATAAAAATTCGATAAAAACTACATCAAAACTTTGAAAATCGATGGAAAACTGCCATAAATACAGCCTTAGGAAAATTTCAATTTTGATTAAAGATTTTTTAATAACTGTTCCAAAATTTATGCAAAAACCTCAACTTTGCAAACCTCTAACTATGCCAATTTTTGGCCGATTTCAAAAAGTCATGTCTTTTTTTGCTGCTCTAAATGTTAATTATAAAATGGCATTTAAATCTCAAAAACTAATTTTGACCCGATTTTTGAAAAAAATTACAGTGTATACACTGTAAAAATTTTCAAAAATCGAGTCGAAATTTTTTTTTCCCAAAACTGTAATCTTTTGATGGCATTTTAAAGTATGTAAAAATGTAATTAGAAATAGATAAAACATTTTAAAATCGGTTGAAAATTGTCTAAAATACAGCCCAAGAAAAATCGAAATTTTGACCAAAATTATATAATTTTTCAAAAAATTTTCAAAAATCTCCAGCCTTCCAATCATTTAAAGTTTTGGTGGCATTTTAAAGTAGATAAAAATTCGATAAAAACTACATCAAAACTTTGAAAATCGATGGAAAACTGCCATAAATACAGCCTTAGGAAAATTTCAATTTTGATTAAAGATTTTTTAATAACTGTTCCAAAATTTATGCAAAAACCTCAACTTTGCAAACCTCTAACTATGCCAATTTTTGGCCGATTTCAAAAAGTCATGTCTTTTTTTGCTGCTCTAAATGTTAATTATAAAATGGCATTCAAATTTCAAAAACTAATTTTGACCCGATTTTTGAAAAAAATTACAGTGTATATATACACTGTAAAAATTTTCAAAAATCGAGTCGAAATTTTTTTTCCCAAAACTCTAATCTTTTGATGGCATTTTAAATTATGTAAAAATGTAATTAGAAATAGATAAAACATTTTAAAATCGGTTGAAAATTGTCTAAAATACAGCCCAAGAAAAATCGAAATTTTGACCAAAATTATATAATTTTTCAAAAAATTTTCAAAAATCTCCAGCGTTGCAATCATTTAAAGTTTTGGTGGCATTTTAAAGTAGATAAAAATTCGATAAAAACTACATCAAAACTTTGAAAATCGATGGAAAACTGCCATAAATACAGCCTTAGGAAAATTTCAATTTTGATTAAAGATTTTTTAATAACTGTTCCAAAATTTATGCAAAAACCTCAACTTTGCAAACCTCTAACTATGCCAATTTTTGGCCAATTTCAAAAAGTCATGTCTTTTTTTGCTGCTCCAAATGTTAATTATAAAATGGCATTCAAATTTCAAAAACTAATTTTGACCCGATTTTTGAAAAAAATTACAGTGTATACACTGTAAAAATTTTCAAAAATCGAGTCGAAATTTTTTTCCCCCAAAACTCTGTAAAAATGTAATTAGAAATAGATAAAACATTTTGAAATCGGTTGAAAATTGTCTAAAATACAGCCCAAGAAAAATCGAAATTTTCACCAAAATTATATAATTTTTCAAAAAATTTTCAAAAATCTCCAGCGTTGCAATCATTTAAAGTTTTGATGGCATTTTAAAGTAGATAAAAATTCGATAAAAACTACATCAAAACTTTGAAAATCGTTAGGAAACTTGGCCTTAGGAAAATTTCAATTTTGACTAAAGATTTTTTAATAACTGTTCCAAAATTTATGCAAAAACCTCAACTTTGCAAACCTCTAACTATGCCAATTTTTGGCCGATTTCAAAAAGTCATGTCTCTTTGTGCTGCTCTAAATGTTAATTATAAAATGGCATTCAAATCTCAAAAACCAATTTTGACCCGATTTTTGAAAAAAATTACAGTGTATAATACACTGTAAAAATTTTCAAAAATCGAGTCGAAATTTTTTTTCCCAAAACTCTAATCTTTTGATGGCATTTTAAAGTATGTAAAAATGTAATTAGAAATAGATAAAACATTTTGAAATCGGTTGAAAATTGTCTAAACTACAGCCTAAGGAAAATCGAAATTTTAACCAAAAATGAAACAACTTTTCAAAAAATTTTCAAAAATCTCCAGCCTTGCAATCATTTAAAGTTTTGATGTCATTTTAAAGTAGATAAAAATTCGATAAAAACTACATCAAAACTTTGAAAATCAGTCCTAATTTGTCCTAAATACAGCCTTACGAAAATTTCAATTTTGATTAAAGATTTTTTAATAACTGTTCTAAAATTTACCCAAAAACCTCAACTTTGCAAACCTCTAACTATGCCAATTTTTGGCCGATTTCAAAAAGTCATGTCTTTTTTTGCTGCTCTAAATGTTAATTATAAAATGGCATTCAAATCTCAAAAACTAATTTTGACCCGATTTTTGAAAAAAAATATCAAAGAAGCTAACTTCGGCTATGCCAAAGTTTGTATACCCTTGCAGCTTTTGACCATTACATTTTATTTTCTAAAAATTTTTTGTTTCTTAATCCAATAAAGAAATATTTTAAATACATTGGCCGGGGGCAGCCAATCGCCAAATAGTAGACAATGTAGCGATTGATATTCATATTCACACACACACAATCGCAATTTTGACACATATATGTGCTTCACTGCTTATGCGTGCACTGCTTATGGCAGCAGTACTGCTGCATACTGCTGCTGCCATAAGCAGTGCACGCTATATAGGCAAATTTTATATCGTCGAAATCAGGCGTTATGTTTATCCGATTGTTTTGAAATTCACGCATATGACGTAATCCCTTTTTATTTATGTACATAATCAGTTTGGATAAGATTGTTCAAAAAATAGAGAAGTTATTCGCATTTAACGATTGTATTTGTATGGCAGCTATATGATATAGTTGTCCGATCTTATTCAAAATCGCAGATGTGTATGTGGCTGTATAGAAAAGCTTATATACGAACTTTGAATGCGATAGCTCTAAAACTGTGGGACTAGATCGCGCAGCACCAGACAGACAGACGGACAGACGGACATGGCTATATCAACTCGTCTTCTCTTGCTGATCAAGAATATATATACTTTATGGGGTCGAAAACGATCCCTTCTCTGCGTTAGAAACATCTGACCAATTTTATAATAACCTCTGCAAGGGTATAAAAAGAAAGAAAGCCACAATAATTATATAATAAACGGAGCTAGCCCTAAAAACATATCCAGTAATTCCGAGTTCTTGAGAGATGGAGCTGATTGTAGTCGGCTACCCATTAATTGGTAGCAATCCTGGCTATGTCAGAGCTTACACTGGCCTAATGTTGATTGGAAAAGTGTCACACTACCTTCGAAATATTAATTTTTAGTGGGGAATTCAATTTACAAAACTGTTTTAGCTTAGAGATTCATTCGATTCACTCGATTGATAACCTTTGCTCATTATTCCAATGCAAAACAAACTCTTGTTGGATAGATGTTTTATATTTATTATATTTATTTATGTTAAAATCGAAGACAGTCAAAGAGCGAGAATGGTCCTTCGTCTACCATATTTCACGGCAACGGCCACGACTGTCGGGAAGATAACCTGGCTGGCAGGGGAAATCAATCATGGCTACCTGCATAATGTTTTTCTCTGTGGTTTGTCCTGGCTCCACTGTGTTGGCGTCGTGTTCCGCCTGCACCACTGCCTCATTCAGTTCCACGCACTGATTGGGTTTGCCTTTTATCTTCTCATTGTTGGGGCAATCGATGCGTTTGAGGCAATACTTGATGCAAGGATGTGGCACGGGCAATTGAGTGAGCTTCTTGCTGCAGCCGAAGTGTGCCACACAACCCTCGCCCACTTGGGGCAGATTGTTGTTGATGAACAGGGGCTGACGTGGCGTCTCCGTGGTTGTTGCCTCTGTTTCGTTTGAGTGCTGGCGGTGCAACAGGCGACTTAGGAGACCGCCCTCTACCAGGCTGATGAAAAAAACAGCGCTTAGCGCCCACAAAATTAACTTTTGATTCATTTTCAAAGTGTTTACGCTTTGAATTCACCGGACCTACAAAATCACTGAGCAAATTAAACTTAGCTAAGCTGCGGAAGACTACACACTCGAGCGATTGTCGCTGGAAGCTCGAGATAACCTTTGACCGCATTTTGAATCAACAAACGAAAAAGCAAAAAATGCCCACACAGATAGAGGCAGAGAACGTGGAAGTATATATAAGTGAATTGTATATACTTATACTTATATATAGTGTTTGTTTTCATTTTCAATGAATAACATTCTGGAAAAGCCCAGGCTTCAGCATACCCTATCCTAACTAGAACTAGAAACCGATTTAATTGTAATTTCGAAACTATAAATATTTAAGTAATTATTTAAATAAACAAAACTTTATAAAAATAATCAATACATTAAAAATCTTAGAATAATTGTAAAAATTGTATTAAAACTCCAGCCCCAGCCTTTGGCTTCGCAGCTTATTGTATTGAATTAATTCTTTCTTACAATTAAATAATTATAATAATAATAATAAACAATATACTCTTCTAAAGTGTATACAGTTCAGCCATCAGTTTTAATTCCAGATGAAACCAACTTCCAAAATATAAAAACATATCTAAAACGAAACTTGGTAGTTTATAAGATTGCTATATAAATGGATATAACGACTTTAGAATACCCTTTTTGCCACATGGATATTGAATAAGATGATGGGGAGTATTTAAATACTAGAAAGCTGCATGAGTGACGAAAATAACAAATTCGAATTAACAATTGTCAAAATAAATTAAATAGATTGAGTGAGAAACCGAATTAGTTTGAATGAATACAAACAAAAAATTTCAAATTTTTCTCATATACTCAGTAAAAAGACTTATTTCAAGACGTCGCAAAACACTCAATTGTTATTTGCGAGCTATGACAAAAATGAATTGAATGAGTGAGAATGCGAATTATTGAGATGCCTTGTTTCGAATGCATTCGAATGTTTAATCAAAAATAAAGAAAAACGAAAGTCAATGTAAAATGTGTCCGTATTTATCCATACCATATATATTTAATATATATTACACCGATACGGGAAGTAACATTTACGTTTGACTAGGTTAGATGTGCTTCCCGACATTTTGAAGGTAATAGAACACATCTTACAGGATGCCAGCCCAATTCGAATTATTCGAGTAACTCGAATGTTATTATTGGCTTTGTAAATTTTTCGATTGGGTTTGACATTTCTTTTATTCTCATTCATTTCACTGAGACGTAACAAACTCACTTATTCATAAACATTCATTTCATTGTGTGCCTGAACTCATTTAATTCAACTTAATTCGAATGCTTCGTTTTTAAGTTTGTTGTGCGTGTGATTAAATACCTCGAAAGTACCTTGAAATAAATTGTTTTGATTTATGTATTTAAAGACCTAAAGATGACTCAACATGGGGAGTGAATAAAAAGCACTCAATTGATATTCTGTTTATTAATTAAGGCGTAACTAATCTGACTAGAATATATAGTATATTTAGTATATACTAATCTACTAATACATATGGTATATTTATTTGGTTTGTCTGGTTTTAAATTAGTTTAACACAAAATACAAATTGAATTGGGGCGCGCTTCAATTGTGTGTGTCACTAGAGGGGGGAGGAGAGGGGGAAGGGCTGCTGCTGCTACAGCACGCACAATTGTTGAAGCGTGCCACACGCATTTTCATTTAACTTGACATAAAAATTGAATTATCTGAATTCTGTGAACCGCAAAATTGCATAAATAAATATTAGTCAATTTGGTATTTGATGCATTTTGCAACACACACACACACAAACACACAGAGGGACACATCATTAGCGAGCTGCAGCAATTGGTTGGAAACCAGCGGCAGAGACTAGTTTGTTAGTCTAACAATCGAATTAAATTTAATCTTACTAACTATACGCAGACATCACGAAAATGATGTGTGATAAGGTGATTCGAGAGAGAGAGAGCTATGGAAATGGTTGGGAATTGCGCTTTTAATTGCTTGAATTGATAGCACACTTTGGTTGGGTAGGGTCCCTCCCCCCCTCTCTCTGTCTGCACCATGGAAACACGCAGGGAGTTCGAATTTCGGTGGCATACAATGACGGAGGATGCTGAAGGCATGCTTATGACATTATCAATGGGGCATAATAATACTATGTAGTAATAAAGGGAAGCCGCTCATTGTTCTTGCACTGACCTCCTCTCCTGTGGAGGCATTCGGAGGATGGGGGGGCGGCTGCTTAGCAACTGGCTGCAAACTATATTTGAATAATTGATATTAATCGTTGCCAAGAGCTGTCAAAATTAATTCCTGATGCATTTTCAAAGCAAGATTATCGATGATGATGATGATTGTGTGGCCCCCGAAAACCATTCGATGAATGTAGCCGCTAATGGAAATGCGTGACCCAATGGACCCAATGGGAAGTTCAAGCCGGAGAGTCAAAGAGACAACACTTTGACAAGTCCTTGTGTGTGTGTGTGTGTCTAGTTCTTGGGCATTAATTTCACTTTGAGGCGAGTAATTGATTTCGAAAGACATTTGCGATTCCGTCTCTCTCTCTCACTCCGGACTGGCTTAATATGTATTAACATTTATTGCCTTAACACAGAACTCTGCTGTGCATGGCAAACAACACAAAAACAAAAGGAAAAAGAAGAAAGCCAAAGAAGAAGAAGAAGATGAAAAAAATCAACGATAAGGCAATAGCAAAACCGGAAATTGCCAAACACTGATACTTCCGCCGGAAATAAGTTCAATTGTTGTTAGTCTCCCTCCCATTCCCGCCACGCCCCGCGTCCGAGGGTGGCAAAATAAGTAAGTAAGTAAGTAGTCCTTAAGGAAACTCGCTCCTTGTTTGCTTCAAACTAAATAAAGTTGAACTTGCTGCGCTCCTATCGGCCGATCGAACATAAAGGACAACGCCCGATGGGCGCCTGCTGTAGCCTGTAGCCCGGCTGCCTATCAAGAGCGACACATTTCATGTGCCTCGACGCAATTTAACTGCTTCTTTTGAAGTTCACAGCACTTTGCACAATAAACAGATCATAATCTCGGATGAAACTATCAATTTCAAGGCAAAAGTGGACACCGAGAGCCCCCTGTAAAAGAAATGTCAAACTAGGCGGCAATGAAAATGCTTTACAACCCAACAGAAACAATAGAGGACCAAAAAAGCTGCAGACGGCGGCTGAGACAATTGACAACAACGATGTGTTAACATTTTTAGAGATGGAGACCCAGCAAAGCGATACAAACGAGCGGCGGTCGGGTGACAGCCCAGAAATCACTCGATAGGTTCCTTCACCAGAGCGGGTCGGTGGGACGGAGGGACAGCTGTGCGTCCTTATAGATTTACGCACACTTAAGCAGCGTTTACCCAGACCCCGAATCCGAGTTGGTCGTATAAAATGTAGCAACTGTAGCTATGTCTTTGTCTCTCCTTCTTTTGCCCTTTTCTTTTTTCGCTTTTGTTTCTGTTTTTATTTTGGAAATTTCGGGGCGTGAATGAAGTGTCATGTGCTTACGCTTACGCATTTGCTGGCCCACATGTCGTATGAGTTTTATGTGCCTTCGTCCTCATACATTCATATGTGTATCTATCTATGGTTGTGCGCTCAATCGTTTTCTAGACACATTTATTTGTCTTGGCAGTTGTTGTTGTTGCTGCTGTTGCTGCTGCTGTTAGTTTAACAAATAAAATTAGTGCTATAAACATTCGTTTGCCAATGTGTTCTTTCTCTCAAACTGCCAGCAGCATCAGCAGCAGCAGCAGGAGCAGGAGGAGAAGCGACAGTTTGTCCTTTATATTTGTTTACACATTCGCAACTCTTTGGCACTTCACAAGTTTGAATACCCGTTACTCACAAGTGTTAAAGGGCAACTCCTTTCGGTCCACTGACTATGCAAAACTCTCTATTGACCTCTATCGAACAAACAATTTGTGATGAGTTGTTTCCTAATCTTCTCTTCAATGGGTATATGAACGTCGTATTCATGGGCGAATAAAGCGCGGAATTTTTTCTCTCACTCTCTGTCATGCTTTTACAGTTTCTTCTGGGATTTATTGCCATTGCCAGAACGGACACGGAACGAACATGTATCCTATTTCCTGTAGATGACTTGGACTCGGACTAGAATATTTGTTTTACATTCTTAGTATATAGTGAATCTCTCTATCAGTATTTACAATTGTGTTTCCCCTTAAAGTTCTCCAAAAAAAAAAGGAATAAGAATGAAATGTGTTCCCATCCATGTTGAAATAAATGCATTTTGAGCACAAATAGCTTGTGGGCTGGCTCAAGATAATTTCTAGGAGTAATCTCCTCTTCTACTTCCTGTAAAGGATACTCCATTGTGTTTAAATTCAGGGGCCAATCTCTACACGTGTCTCGTTTTCATCTGGGTTGCTTTTAATGGCTTTTCGCCTGTTTGTGAAACCTTGCGGCAACCATTTGTCAGCCATTAAAGTTGTTACCCGCTCCGATAAAGTCTCACTCTAAATCGGTATGAATATATATATTTATTTAGGTATGTATATACACTCGTCGTATGCATAGATTGTGTGTGCCACAATATCAATTGGAGCAGCGCCCGCTGTGCGAGCATCGAGGCACATAATTATAATTCGCAGTCCGACGACCACTAAATTGCACAGACGCACACAAAAACAAATTGCTGCAAATAAATTTTATTATTATCGCGATTGAATTGAATTTTTGCTGATAAAAACGCCAAAATAATTCGCATGTTGCACATGACCACACGCTGGGTGGCGGGCAGAGGGCGACAGAGGGGCGACAGAGGGGCGATAGAGGGGCGATTGTATTTTTTGAAATGGCGGCAAATCTCAGCGTGTGGTCCAGTTGGCTGACTAATAGCCAAAGGTATGCAGATCGTTGCAAGCATGTTCTGTGTGTTGTAATCCTTGCCAACACGATTATAGTTTTTGTTTGAATTTTGAATGCGGTGAGGGCAGCGCTTCAAGCCTGCAGTATTTACATTGATGCACTTTAGTCGCATTTTAATTGCATGCAAACAGTGGACCACACATAGTGGGGATAACCCACAACTGGTGGGAGAGAGAGAGGGAGAGTGGAGACCCACACAAATCGGGCGATTAGCGTTCAATGAAGTCCAGACTTACTTTATTTCCCATTCAAATGTAAATTTTTCTGGTCAATAGCAGCTGCAGTTCTGATGCGATAACAACAGTTTTGCCGCAAATTTTTGGGCCAATTCACTCAATGTTTTTATTATTGTTGTTGCCATTATTCGTGTTGCGGTAAATGGCCCTTTTGGCCACGTATTTTTTGGGGTGTCCGTGCCGTGCCGTGCCGTGCATGGGAACCTGATTTTGCCTTTTCTATAATTGTTATTTATTTTATTTTCGCCAATGGCAATTTGTTTTATAATTTGTCGTTGCTGGCAAACCATAAATTCCAGTTTAGATATAGTCCATTTGTACATACATATATCTGTTGGGTCATATATTTTATTTTGGATTTCCACACGGGAAGGATGGGGGGGGGGGGTTGGGGGATTCGAGAAGGCAATTAGCAGCAACTTCTGTGAGATAGTTGCGCTAATTTAAAAGCTAATTAGATTCCATTTGCCTAACAATTTTGTGCAAATATTTGTGACCGCTCATTAGGCATATTCCATCACCATATTCTGCCCTTTTCTTGTTTCTCTCTCTCTCTCTCGATTCCTCTTTGTCTTGGCTTCACACTTGCCCGCATTTGTTTTTTAAAACTGAACTCTGAATTGATGCTGAGCGTCACTTGAGTTCAATTAAAACCGCACTTGTATTTGTTTGCATAACAAACACACACACACAAACACACACACACTCACAACCGCACGGTCCATGCTCCAGGCATCCTCCAGCTTCTCCATCGCTCCCTAACTCCAGGGCCACAGGGAGGGGTGGTGGTCTTTTCATGCACCTTTCGCTATTCAGCGAAATGAACTTTGCGAAGCGGCGTAGTCATTGTTGGGTATTGTTTAACAATTAACCGCAAATTGAATGCAATTAAATAAATAACGGTGTTGAACCTTTGTGCAAACGTTTGTACGTAGGCATCGCAGTCATCGTCGTCGTCGTCGACGTCCAAGAGCTGTGTAAACACACGCACTTGCCCCCATCCAGCCATCTTCTCCTGTATGAGAGTTGTACAAATGAAATGAAATATTACGTATACGTCATGTCGGTCCATTGGCTAGCACACAAACAGGCAAACACACACACACACACACACACAGAGACACAATGGCCGGCCAGTTGGAGTTGGCCTGGCTGGCTGGCTATTTGTTGAAGTTATTGTTGTAGTTATTCGCTTGCCAAGTGCCTAGCAACTGGCAGCTGCAGTGCAAAACAATTTATTGGAAACTTCTGCATGCAGGAGAACAGGAGAACAAGTGAAACAACTGCCGCAAATGCAAGTGGATTTTCAACAGCGGCCAATTAATAGCAACACCCCACCCCCCCCCCCCCCCCCTCTTGTTCTATTTACTATGCAACACAAGTATGTATAGTTAAAGGATTGCCACATTCAACGCTTTGATTGATGGATTTGTTTTGTTCTTTCTCTATATAAAGCTCAGCTCAATTGTTTAACAATCGCTTTGACCTGACATTTTCTTTTCTTTTTGCCATTTACTTTACTCTCTTGTTGTTGTTGTTGCACTTTTGTATTGTATGTTTGTTGTGCCTTTTGGCTTTTATTGAGCTGTTTTGTTATGGGTAAAAAATTTCAATTTTCTTTTTGTCACACGCAATCGAATATCCGTTTTGCAGCTTATTGCTTGCGCTTGAATTGAATTGATTGTCATATAGCCAGAGAATAGAAATATTGGCCAACAATGGTGGAGTAGTGGGGGGGTAGGTGGGGAGTGGGGAGGAGCCGGAGGAAGGCAAGGGAGCGAGCATGAAACAAGAAACGCGAATGTTAAATGTCAGTAAGACATGCAAAGTTATTGTCACACATTGCGGCATGCTCGATGAAAACCACACAAACAAAAAAAGAGGAGAAACTCCTGCCACTCCCCCTCATCCCTCCCACCCACCATACACACCTATGTATAATCTATGGTTGCTCGAATGCATTTTTCTTGTTTTTCCCTTTTTTTTTTGTGTTATATTTCTTTTTATGGTTTTCGTTGGAGTCAATTTGATTTTTTTGGGTAACAAACAAACAAAAAAGGAAAAAAAAAAGAAACGCCTGACTGTTGTCGGTTTGCCCACACTTTGATGCATCATCTCATGTTTTATGACAATTTATTGCCTGGTGTTTGATGAAATTGAATAGCCAGACTTTTTGGCCGCTCCATGTCTGGGATGTGTGATGGAAATTGAAATTGAAAATAGCCAATTTCTGTACTCACTCTGTGGCAAATAGAGCAGTAGCAACAATAAAACAAATGTGCAATAGAAGAAGACCAAATTGACATGGCCAAATGGAAACATAATTGAGTTGTCTGTCCTTAATTCCTATATTTGCCAAATGGAAATACATATTAAAGTGCCGCACAGAGCCCATAGTCCAACAGCAACAGCAAGAAATGAACTGTCACCACGGCCATTTCAAGTCTTTCTTTTGTTTCGTTTCATTTCGTTTCGTTTGTTTGTTATCCAACTAAAACTTTCACATTTTTGCAAACAAAAAGTCAAATTGAAAAGTTTTTATTTTGTAAAAAAAAAAAAAAAAAAGAAAACTCACATACACACTCCAAACACTGAGAAATAAGAAAAATTAGAAGCCGCGACAGGCAACGGCAAAAAAAAAGAAGCAAGTAAGTCGTCAGACCGACTTAAATATACCACGTTAAAAAACCAAATTTGTACATTATACAAATTTCGATTGCCGCAATAGCTAACACATGCAATATTGTATTTACATATTTATGTAAATTTCTTTATATATTTCAAAACTTCTTCTATATATCCCTATATATTTTTCTTTATTTCGATATATTTCTATAATTTCCATATATTTCTATAAAAATAGATTTATTTTTAAATTAAGGTATATTCGAAAAAATATTCGAAATTGAAAATATCCGTCTAATAACAAATATTTAAAAATTTAACAAAAATTTTAAATTTTAACGAAATTTTAAAATATAACAGAAATTTTAAAATTTAAAAAAATAATAGGGCTAGTAAATTACTTTTGGACATACAGGTAAGTCAAAATCAATTGAAATATATAGAAATCTAAGGAAAAATATAGAATTCAATTAAAATGTAAGAAATCTATAAGAATATATAGAAATCTAAGGGAATATATAATTAGAAATCTATTTAAATCTATGGGCATATTTAGAAATCTATGGGCATATATAGAAATCTATGGGAATATATAGAAATCAATAGGAATATAATGGGAATGTATAGAAATATGTCGAATATATCGAAATCTATAGCAATATATTTAAATCTAAAGCAATATATCTAATTCTATGGGGATATATTGAAATCAAAAGAAATATATTTAAATCTATGGGAATATATAGAAATATATTTGAATATATAGAAATCTAAGTGAATCTATATATTGTATTTTGGTACAAAACGTTTCTTCGACAAAAATTGAATAAGAAAATTCCCTTTTATCAAATTCGGGGAATGTAAGGGGGCGTAGCAAAAACAAATACACTTAGCCTACGTATATACTCCACGAGTCTACATTCCAAATTTTATGGCTCCAGCTTTTATAGGTCCTGAGATCTTTGGCTATATTTTAGCTATATATATTTTCCTTCTCATGCTGATCAAGAATATATATACCATATAGGGTCAGAAAGGCTTCCTTCTTCGTGTTACATACATTTTGGCGTCTTTAATATACCATTTCATCCTATGGATGCATGGTATTAAAAAAAAAGAAGTGAAACAAAGTTACCGAGGCAAGCCAATTGCCCAGTTGCCAAGCTCCCCTCCAGGTCGAGCTGAATAAATATCGGGGAGAACTTGTGGCCATATTCCGCATAAACTTTTTGTTAACAACATTTCATTTTTTTCGTTTTTTCATCAATTTTATTTTTGGCTTTCTACAGAATTTTCATGTTTTCAATTATTTGTTTCTTTTGAATCGGATCGAATGCGAGTATTTCGTAAAAATGAAATACGTCTGAATAAAAATACCGTTGAATGCTGTGTGGCTCATGGCCAATCGTAGAAGATTTCCCTTTACGAAATATGGCTATCAATATTTACCTAGAATATAGTATAAAGTTGTTATCCTCTTTGCTTTTGACATTTTTGATCAATTAATGCAGTACGATATTTTGGTGAAATCTAAATAAAACGTTTGAAACTCTTTGAGAGAATTTTAACAATTAAGTTGTTAACAATTAGGACTAAAAATAACTCTTCTACCTACCTACCTTCTACTCTTCCACTAGCTTTTCCTTGATTAGTTGCTTTGGATTTAAAGAGAGTTGATTAATATTTTCATAAGCAAAGGCTTCTTCGTTTGGCCTTGCCTTTTTTTCCTGGTTGGCCAACATTATTTGCAGTTGAACGAGAGAAACAAGCGGCAAAATGATAAGTTGAACTGAGAAAGATAAACTGCAGCGTAGGCGGTAATTATTGTTCTTAATTATCCATGGATGGGTTACCCGACAAACGTTTTCCATATTATATTCTCTTCGTGTGTATATATGTATAGGGAAAAAAATGGGAAGCAGCTTAGCAGCAATGCCAACTAAGTGCTTTCCTGTCCCGTCACTAACAGCTAGCTGGGCCATATAGTTGGCCATAGTTTTGCCAAGGACGAGGCAATTATGCTAACGTTGGAAGCAGCAGCAGCAACAGCAGCAAGAAAACAAAAACCAAACAAAACGCAGAAGAACTGAATACAGAGAACAGAACAGAACCGAGCAGAACAGAACCGAGCAGAAGAGGAAAGAATTCAGCGTAATCTTTATTTTGAAGGCTACTTTGGGCCATGCTTGGTCTCTGGCTCGTATTTCTTTGGGTGTTGTCCTTGTGTCCTTTTGCTCGTTAATTGTAATTGAAGTTTGTAATTAAAAAGTTTATACGAAGCGTGGAGTCATTAAAATGAAATGATTTCCAGCTTGGCTGAAAGGCTAATACAGCAAAACTAACTGGGATCACTAGGGACCAAGTGGATGATCCAAAAAGGGGTGAGTGTGTCTCTGGGTGTGTGTGTGTGTGTGTGCTGCAGGTAATGCTGAATGGCACAACTCTTAGTTGGACATTAATTTTGATTTAAATGGTGTGTTAACGTTTTAAAACTTCTGAGATTTGTGTGTTTCTGTTCCGGTTCTGGCCGCAATTGAGTTATTGGCCTCATTAGTGCTTGCCTACGAATGCTCCACCTAATTAGCCTGCCACTTTGAATAGAAGAGAGAGGGGAGGGGGTAAAAGAGGGCATGGTTGTTTACCTTGGCGCACAATCAAAATGTGCAAACAACTCAGCGCTCGACGAGCAAACGACATCAACCTAATCATGAATAATGTGCCACATATTCGCACAATAAAATCACGAGAAGAGAAGCAAAAAAGGGCAACACAAATATCATAACAAGCTCACCCCAGAGTCGGGGACCCTGTCACTCCTAGCCAAAATGTGTGAGTGTGTGTGTGTGTGTGTGTGTGTGTGTGGGGGGAGGCAGCGTATTAAATATGCGTGTCATGTCCATTTATTTGGCGTTGTTGTCACCTTTGGCTACGTTAACTTTTCAATCTTATCATGTGTTATATGTTTATGGGAAAAACAACCCAAATCTCTACCAAAAAGGACAACAACATATTTTGCAAATCCTGAGAGGTGTGTGTGTGTGTGCCTTGATTAAATGGGCCTAGACTATGACCAGACATCTAAAGTGCATTTACTAGCAGCTTGGAACAAATATTTTGTAGTCTCAGTCGGTCGCTTAATCAGCATTTGTCAAATGAAAAAAGAGGCAGAGAAAAAAAAGAAACCTTTCAACAGTTCATCTTGCCAAAGCAATGAGAGAGAGTATGTACATACGAACATCCTTGGCTTTTAAGGACCCCCAACATGACACTGACAGTGCAGAGACCCAGAGACAGCCAAATGGCGTCAACGCTTTTGGCTTTCTAACAACTTTTTGTCCTTCCCCTTCCCCCTCCCCCTCCCCATATTTCTTTCGCCAGGTTCCTGATCCTGCCTCTACGCCTTAACAATGACACCAGAATGCCTGGCAATATGCGGGCTGTGTGAGGCGTGGCGGGGCAGGATTCTGCATTGAGTCAACTGTTTCGGTTGACAAATTTGAACAAAAAGTAAAAATGTGCCCAGCGCACAGACAAAGCCACAACATAAACGACTCGCAGGCAAGTGGGTGGGTGGGTGATCCAAGGATGCGGATGCCGAATGGCGAAAGGCGAATGGAAATGTGAATGTGAATGGCTGCTCTTGCTCCCGTGTGAGCAAACACACAAAGGTAACAGGTCGAGTGCTTGCTTGCTCTTCCCCTCAGGCAAGGCTGACAAATTTCCATAAATCATATTAACCCACATTCGTCGTTATTTACGCCCATTTGCTCCACCCTCCACCGTCCTATTCGTTGTTTGGCCAAAAGTTTCGCTGCACATTTGCTAGGCAAATAGTTGGGGCATCGTTTCATTTCTTTTATGCTTAGTTTCATTCACGAAGTAGTCACATACAATGTATCCACAAATAAAAGTCAGACTTAAATCAACGAATATACGCATCGAATATATATACACTGCTCGCCACTTGAATAGGACACCTCTAAAGTCGGGTTTCTACAGTTCATTGCTGCTAAGCCAAGACATCTAGGAAAATAATTTTAACGTTTTCTTATAAAGTTTATTTAATTGAGGTAATTTGACGTAAATAACAAAATTATTCAAAAGTTTCAAGTCTACAAAATACATTGTTAAATTGTGTAGTCTTAAATTTGCGCCCCTTGAATAGGACACTTTAACTAAAAACCATTTAGGAATTTTTCAATCCTTTTTAAATAACAATTTACTTAAAATAATAATAAATAATAATAATAACAGACAAAACTCTCTTAACCGATTCTAGTATATTATTCAATATTAATTTGATTTATAAATCATATATTACCCATACGACATGATGTCCAAGAAATGACTTGAATTTGTAAATCAGCATAAAAATTCATAGTTGGGCGATTACTATATTTTTTATACCCTTTCAAAAAGGGTTTATTAATTTTGGTCAGAAGTGTGCAACGCATAGAAGGAGGCATCTCCGACCATATAAAGTATATATATTCTTGATCAGCATGACAAGGCGAGTTCCAATCCGTTTGTCCGTCTGTCTGTCCGTCTGCCCGTCCGTCCGTCCGTCCGTCCGTCTGGATCAACAGCTTCTCCTCCGAAACTGCTAAAGCTACAGAGCTGCAATTGTGCACGAAGTCTTGTATATACTGCGGGTATTGTATATCTCGGATTCATCCGGATCAGACAACTATATCATATAGCTCCCATAGGAACCATCGGTCGAAAAATTAGTTTTAGATCAATAACTTCGTTCTTTTTCACCCGATTATCATTAGACTTAACATTTCGCAGTTAACTATACATCTATACGTCCGTGCCAAATTTGATCAAGATCGGACTACTATATCATATAGCTCCCATAGGAACAATCGGCCCAAAAATAGTTTTGCTTCTAAAAACTTGTTTGTTTCTTTTGCGAACATCACCAAACTTGGTAAATAATATTTGCACATAATAAATTATAATTCCGCCAAATTTGATCAAAATCTGATGACTAAATGATATAGCTGTTTCACAAATAAATGAAAAATTTGCATGCTGCATATCTACATATTTACATATGACGTGTAGATACGGATTTTGACACAAAGGTCTTTACATTTAGATAACTCCCTTTAGGAATTTAGTAACACAAGAACTTGCAAGGGTATACAGTCTTCGGCATGGTCGAAGTTAACACGGCCTTCTGGTTATAGCTGCAATTAGTTCCGGAATCCTCGAATGGACCTGATCCATATACTTGACGCGTTAGCCATCCCCACACATTCTCAATACATAATATTCAAGTCAGAAGAATATGGGGATACTAAAAGATACTTCCTTGACTCATTACGATTGGTTATCTAATCACTTGGCATTCAAAATTCAGTTCAATATTAATTTGATTTATAAATCATATTACCCATACGACATGTTAGCCAAGAAATTACTTTTATTCGTAAATCAGCTTAAAGATTCATAGTCTTGCATTTACTATATTGTTTTATTATTATATATAGGATAGACACAAATAATTTAAAGAGTTTGCATGCATTTTTCATAAAATGGATCCAAAGTAACAAACTTGGTGTCCAGTATTTGGTCTTCGGACAATCACTGCTCCGTTCGCATGGCCGCCAGTCACGTGAGAATCCAATTGGAAATTAAGCTTAGGCAAGCGCTTACACAATCGCCATCGCATAAAAGTCACCGTCCGAGTCCCACGCCCCCAAACACATGTAAACCTGTCACGAAGGGCGCACGCAACTGCCTCAACTGCCTCAAGTGGACACGAAAGCTTGGCGAGATGGAGCGCAACAGCCGAGGCACATTCAACACAATCATTCACATTTAAATTAACATTTCCCGACGACGATTATCCTAATTGGGAACTGGGCAACTTGGAACTGGCCACCACAGATCTAGAGTCGCAGAAAATGCGGATTGAACTCGGCTTTTGCTGTTGCTGGTGCTCCCTCTCGCATATGTCAAAATAAACGAATGCCACGGGGACGCGGTACAGTTGGCACGCGAGTTTTGTTTTCTTTGGCTTTTGAAAAATGAATTTAATGCGGCACAAAACAAGCAAGGACCGAACGGAATGGAAATTAATCAAATTAGCATTTTGTACAAATAGCAAAGCATTACCAGGGTTATAGCAACAATTTGTAATGTCAGACCGTGGACTCCGAAAATAGCAACAAGGCAAAGGACATGCGAGGCATCTGGAATGGAAAATACGTTGCCTCAATTGGTTCCCCTAAAAGCAGCATGAAGGCACATGCAATCAAGCCACGCCAAACAGTGATTGCATAATTACCAAGAAAACAAAATGCTGCACATTACAATTCCGAGCAAACCATGCTGCTCATCTTGTGCCCACAGCAACATAGACCATGGAAGCTAATAAAGGTCGCGGCCCAAATGAACAGGGATGCCATTTCCCGCCATTAAATTGTCCAACATTATTCAGACTAATAACTAGGAGTCTAGCTCTCTGGTAAGTCATCATTTTAGGCTCTGCGCACCTCGGGTCTAGATTCAACAATAATGCAAGCAGCAACTAATGGTCTGCTGTCTGTTTTACCTTCGGACCTTCAAAGACATCAAAGGACGTCTCTGTTGTTCTTGATATGTGATTTTTTTGTCATTCTTTGAATGCAGATCGATAATTATGAAAATGATCCTTTGTTCGTTCTTTAGCTGTAAATTCCCCATATCCAGCCGCAGGACGAAATGACCTGGTTTTCTATGGTATGCCCTGATGATCCGAATCTTTTGGCATCAAAAAAACTAGAGGTCATCCAAGGATGTAGACATGATATTTCTTTAAAGGACATTTGTCTTAGCTTTCCAAAAAACTTTCCAGGACCTGCACATGCCAATCGAAACTTACCAATTAGGAATTCAATCTCGCCAAACGACATACAAATCGTCCTTAAAATGGCAGAGTTATAAAGACTTTTGTGTTTTTTGGGCTCGTAATTTTTCCAAGTCCCAAACTACAAAATCACAATATCCTTGATATCTCAGCTCCCCGCAGGACTATCGAGATATTACAAAGATGATAGTCCTTGGTGAAAGTAATTGTTTGACACCACTCACGCCGGATCTTTCAAAGACTCGCAAGGTATTTATTATTTTTGTGAACACAAAAAAGTCCTTTAATCTCAGTTTCCTTAAAGATTTTCCAGGATCTGATAGTGCTAGTCGACGCAGATCACCAAGGACCTTAATCTGACCGAAGGACATCCTGATAATCCTTGAAATGGCTGAGTTATAAGGACATTTAAGGTTTTTTGTGACTTTTTGGCCATTTTGGAAAGGATTTCAGGAATCCTTGAATGCAGATCGATAGTCCCGCTTCTGGAGGCCCTGGAAAACTATGTCCTGGTAAAATCGGTTAATGCGATGCGGAGTTATGGCTTTGAGAATATAATCCCTTTTCGTTTTTTTAGCTTTAAAATCCGCAGATCCTGCCGCAGAACGAAAGGATCTGGTTTTCTAGTATGTCCTTTGGCATCAATAAAAGTAGGGGTCATCTAGGGACGCAGGACATGATATTTCTCTAAAATTACATTTTTCTTACCTTTCCGAAGGAATTTCCTGCACGTCCTGCGGAGCTATAGCCGTTTATATAATATCATATTGATGTATTTGCCATTGCTGAGAGAGTGCCATGTAAATCACCTGTAATTGTCCATCGAAAGAAATTCGAAAGTAGAAGGAAAGAAATTTGATGTTTGTTTTGGAAATCTGAGAATCCTGAGATAGTTTTTCACCTATTTTGGGGGGGCCAGCAATCTTATCGCTCTGCTAACGAAGTAACGCCATTAGGCAAACGCGTTGGCGACAACAAACAACAAGGCCATAAAAAAGGGCAACAACCCACCATTAGGCGGCCAGTGGCAAAGGCAAAGGCAACTGTAACTGGGACATAGTCATAGAGCGAAGGCGAACGAGTGAGCCGTGAGCCAGAAGCCTAATGAAATTCCATAGAAACATGTTCTCGCCTGATAAGCAGCCATTGGTCACTTGGATTTGCCAACATGGAGGACGCGACATGCAACATACGGGGGAAATGTGCACCACTCAGGCAATGGTGCGGAAGCGTAAGCGTGACGGGGTATGTTCGAGGAGGGGGAGGGGTGGAGCAGCAGCAGAAGCAGCCACATGAAATATGAAAAAGTGCAAAAGCAGAAAGTCAAAGTCATTTGCAATGCAATGCCGTAAATTATTTTACACGGCCCAGTTAATGCGGCAATTCGAGTTAGCAGCGTTTCAAGCATATATATTTCTACCTTTTGAGGCGAGAAGAGAGCAGATTGCAGCACAACAACAACAGCAACAACAACAACCACTGAAACTACAACTGCCTCAACTTTCATTTTATCTTTATGAAAAGAAATCGCTCAACGTTCAGTGCTCAGAGAGACCTAAGGCTTCATTGTTTTATCCAGAACTGAAGCTTGCAGGCACCGCAACGTTTTCCGTAGCGTTTTCCTGCGCTGAATTTCATGCAACGATTGCCAGAGGATTCCAGCCCCGCCCCGCTCAGCCCCGCTCAGCCACCGCCCCATCAAGTCGCTGTCTTCACTTGCCTTGGCTTTGGCTTTGTGTATGCAAACAAAGTACGAGATAAACTTTTCTTCTGCCTGAACTTTGTCGACGTTGTTGGTGTCGTTGTTGTCGTTGTTGTTGTTGTTGTTGTTGTTGCTGCTGCTGCCCGCCATTATAATTTCTACTTGCTCTCGCACAATTCCTGTCTTTGTCCACGCTTTATGAAAATGAGTTGAAAATAATACAAATCTCTGGCATGGAGAGTCGGAAGAGTCGGGGAAAGGGAAAATTGTTTTTAAATTTCTGCCACGGTTGTGTGTGTTGCGACACGCGCAACAAAATAACAATGGACCACGGACAATATGTCATTAGAATATAAATTGAAATTGAAGGCTCCGGCTTCCCGTCTCTCTAATGCCCACCAGAGAGGCTCTACTGGCGACAGACACACACACACACACACACACACACTCGCAGCTCGAACATTGTCTTTTGCATGTGGTAAGTTGATTCAGAAAACTACATGTTTTACTCACGTGCCACACGCAGCCTCATTCTGGGGCACGATGATAGCTGGTGGGGGCGGCGGGGCGGGAAAGGTGTGGGGACATGGACATACATTTCCAATTTACCCGGCAAAGGCTGTGCAAAATGAGCCACTCAATGCGATCGGGCCCATAACCACATCCACATCCACAATCAGACCAAACACCACCACACCCAATCACTCAATCCCATTCCAAAACGAAATCGAAACCCATCCAAGTTTCTCTCGCAACAAGCAACCATCAGCGCCATGAATTATGCAAATCTCTTGCGGCCCACATCACAAACTCAGACAAAACTGGGGGGGAAAAAAAAGAGCGGGGGGAGGTTGGAAAAAAATCAAACAAAATCGATTGATGTACAAATTTTTCTTAACATCGGCAAACAATTTTCTGGGAAGAAGGCTGCCTTTTGATTTGTACGCCAATGACAGGCGTTGGGCCTACTCCTAAATTATGTAGATTTGTTTTAGCATAATGCTTTGCCCATGGACTCCGGTCCGGGTGCGGGTGCGGGCAGTAGGCCCTGAGATCCGGCTGCGATTTTTTCCCCTGACTTTGGTTTTAAACCGCCATTAAGTTGCGTCCATAAATATCAGGCGTCCTCCCTCCATAGGAGCGAATGGAGGAGAGAATGGAGGGCAGAATTATGCAAATTTATTTGCAATTTTGGCCGTTGTTTCCTTTGTGGACTGTGTAAATTTTATTGAATTACTGTGCGTTGGCCAGGCAACTAATCAGGGCGGAACTTGCTGTTGCCATAGCATATGAAGTGCTCCTCATTTCTTTCTTTGCTTCCTTTGTTATTCCCATTCGCTTCATCTAATTTGTTTGCCTCTTTTCTATACCCACTACCCATATAAGTTGGACGGAATTCATCAAATAGTACAGGGTATTAAGGCACGAAGTTGGGTGGGTCAGACTCACTCTTAATTGAAAGAGATCCACAAACTTAAAGGACTCAAAGAAGTAGAACTATCCACTTGTAAGAGGGCTATGATTGGGTCAGAAATTTACAACTCTTAGAAAAAATTATCCCTCTCTTTTTCCACTTAATTTTTCGTTGGTTTAATTTGGTTTTTATTTTCATCAAAGAAGCTAAAATGGAGCTTTCCTACATCATTGAATTGAAGGGTATCTCAGAGTCGGACAGCTGACATACAATGTACATAGCTCTTTTGAAAAAATGTTTCCATTTTTGACAACTGTGGGAATTGAACAGAAACTTGCCTTTTATGTCAGAACTTTTGCTGGCTCGTTTGGTTTTTTTTTTTTTTTTGTTTTTAAATCCAAATCAGCTGAAAATTAATTTAATTCGCGTTCAAAGTTTTCTGTGGCATTATGTTTTGCTTTTCTCTTTTTTTTTTCTACTTTGCTCTCCTCTTTTTGTGAGTCGAACTTCAGCTGAATTTTAATTATAAAAGTTGGAATCTTGCTCGCCTTGACGCCTTCTGGCTGACTGACTGACTAAATGACTGACTGACTGACTGACTGAGTGACTCTGGGTAATCATTTTTAACTGTTATTAGTTGCACCATTTGGAGGCGGGGCTTGGGGGCTTGGGGTTTGGTGTGGCTTCGCTGCACTTTGCCAATTTCACCAATATTAATTATGATTTTATTTTCGCAGTTAGCGGATTCTTTCTGCCAGCGATTCTTCATTCCCAAATGAATATGAACCAATCGCTTGGGTGAATGTATGAATGAATACATGATTGGCGGACCGAGAAAGGGGGCGGACAACTTGCCTTGTGGGGCAACTTAATTAATTTTACATTGCTTCAAGTGCTCGAGAACTACAGAGGAAGGGAAGGAGGAGGCGGCTGCTGTCTCGCAAAAGTGTTCAAATGATAAACGAGCTAATTAATATGCCCCCCTCCCCCACCCCCTGAAAGAAAAAAAACAGGACGAAAGTTCTCCCTTGGCACTGGTCAGTGCTCATGCAAATGGCTTCGAAATAGACGCGCCAAAGGCGTCTGCTGCTCCTCTCCAATTATGCGATATGATTTGGAAAATTTTCATGGCACTCCACTCGAACTATAGTGGCAGTGCTTGGACTTTAACGAGCTTCCATACCAGTTGGAGCCAGTTGGGGCCAGTTGGGGCAGGCCAGTTCAACGACACAACGAAGAATTTTCATTAAAATTCATATGAAATATATTGAAACTTGCATGCATAATGGTCACTAAGTTTTCAAATGTCCACAAAACTTCAAGCTGCGGGCGCTATTCGGTTGGTATGGGTGTCAACTTTGCCACGCCCACACCCCCCTCCACCCCACCGAAGGACAGCCACCCTTGCAACATGCAAATAGTTGCCATCCCCTCAGCTAGGCTTCGTTTCCTCCACTTCCCGTGTGTGGTAGAGAGCATTCTACTTATATTTATGTTTGTAGGAATACTTCTATGAAAAGAGAGAGAAAAAAAAACATAAATGCAAACGCAACTCAAGTAGTTTGTGCGCCCTGTAAAATTTCATGCATAAACTTTTACAAAATGCAAAAAGTTCGCTTCATTTTTTTTTATGTTCTACATTTTTTTTTTTTTTAATAATTTAAACTAGGCACGTTTTGCGCCGTTGTCCAGCAGCAGCACCTCGATGTGGTGAGGGTCCTCTAGTTGGGACACGTGGGATTGCCATCGATGAAATTCGCACTCTCTGTATACCCAGGTTAAGAAAGAACAAGAAAAGTCATTTTATGTTACATCTAATGCTTTATTTTATATTTTCTTTTGAATATTTTTTAAGTTTCTTATGCGCAATATTCGTACAATTAGCATCATACTAGTTTAGATGTGGTAATCAATGGATTTGAATGGGATTTCTCGAGTTATTTTTTGCTATTTCGGTTTGTCTTTAAGTATCGTAACTTATTTTGCTCGTTCTACTCGGGTTTGTTGCTTTTTGCTTTATGCGCTAAAATGCTGCAGAATTCTCTCATGCTTTGGTTTGTTTTCTTTCTTTTTTTTAATTTCGTTTTGTATTTGCTTTGCTTCAATTACATATATATAGTGTATATATATGAACTGTAGTTATACTTGGCTATGATGTAAGTAAGGTACACACACATACACATTTAGTTATGTTAGTAAATTTTCTTGTATCCGACTATTTGACAAGTAGTACATGCAAAATAAGGTAGGGAGGACAGGAGCTGGACGGGAGCTGGAGCTGGAACTGGAGCAGGTGCTTTTGGTATTTGACTTTAAGATACATGAGCTTACATATGCTAGCACATGGGGGGAAAGGGGGGAGGGAGCTAAAATGTACAGGACTTCATTCATTCATTCGTTATCTTTGGTTTTGCTTCTTTTTTTTTTGGCTTTCATCTATTGTGTGCGACCTAAATGAAACAGAGATACAGATTACAGATACAATATGTCAATATGGTATCTGATATCTGCAACTTGTTGAAGTGCAAAAGCTGATAAAATTCTGTTTAATGGAATTTATAACACTCACAATATGCATTTGGGTTTTTCTTTGTGTATTTACATGTTCGCCTAGAACAACTTGGATGCTTCTTTTGGTTATTACCAATTTACTATATATATTATATAGTTTATATAGTTCTTAGTTATGCAAAAATTCACATTGAATAATTCTTTTGTTACTTTATGAGAAGAAGATTACCTAAGTTTGCCTCATTTCTATGGTTTTTCCTTTTGTTTTCCTCTTCTCTCTCTGTGTGTGTGTGTGTGTGTGTGTTTGTGTGTTTGTTTTCTTTTGGTGGTACAACATGTTTACTTAAATTCTAATGTACATTGAAAAACATTATGTTGAATTACCGTTATGTTAGTTGATTTTCATTTTATTAATTAATGATGCGAAACATAAACATGAATTTTACTTTACAAACTATCATTTTACCATGGCAATATTTAGTTATATTTAGTTTCGTGTTTTGCTTTTCCTTATTTTCTTTTTTTTCTAT
Organism: Drosophila sp. 14030-0761.01; assembly: GCA_018150735.1. Lineage (NCBI taxonomy): Eukaryota > Metazoa > Arthropoda > Insecta > Diptera > Drosophilidae > Drosophila > Drosophila sp. 14030-0761.01. Next base: position 4,997,858 of record JAECWO010000106.1, on the reverse strand, counting down.
TTTTTTTTTGGTTGCAATTTTTGCTTTGGTTTATGATTTTGTTTGAAACTAAATAATATCACTATATAATATTTACTTAATTTACATACACATAAATATAAGTACGTATGGACTAAATGTACGTGTTGTAATATATACGCGCTCGACTTGTATTTTATTTTCTCATTTTTGTTTTGTTTTTTTTTTTTTTTTTGCTGTTTTCTGTTTTATGAAGTAAAATGTAGTTCACATTCAGATATCTAATGCATATTTACATGACCTAATTCGAATGGCTTATGCTATGCTATGGGTTGGGTTGGGTTTGGGATTTGAGTTGGATTCAATTGAATGTGGGTGACTCAGCACAAGTGCCATTTTCCCATTTCCCCCTTGCGGGGTTCTCATTCAGTTTAGGTGTACTAATTAAATCGCTGACAAAACGCTTGAAATATTATTTACATGGATTTTAAATGCAGAATTGTTGCATTCATTTTGCTCTTTGGTTTTGTTTCTGTTGGCTGTAGGTAGAGGGGATTCGAATGAGCTTTTGTGGAGTGGAGGGAGGGGTGTTGGTGTTGGTGTTGGGCGGGGGGGAGACACAGATAACGCTTTTGGAACGCTTTCAATCTCGACACATTTGCCGTGTATCGAAGGATTCCACTTAAATGCTATAGAAAACGTAAGCGAACAATTTTCTAAATATTTTACAGCATTGATTCATGAATTTCCATTCCACTTTGATGACCGATTTAATCTCATTTTCACTCATTCGTTTGCTTAGTTTTCCCAGTCCCCTCACTGCTGCTGCTGCTTTTGATGCTTCTGATGCTGCTTCTGATGCTAATGCTGTGGCATCTATTCGCTTACCCCAAACCGAGTCGACAATTACTCAAGGCTAACCCCAGCAGCAGGGCCATATGGAGCAGCAGACATTGGCTGGTGATGCCTGTGCCGGCGCTCTTGCTGCGCGATTTGGAGCTGGCCACCACTTCGGCATCTTCGGGGGCAATGTCCAAGCTGTTGCTGGCGACAATAAATTGAAATATATCGCTAACCTGCCGGGGCGAAACATTAAGTGCAAAAAAAAAAACGGAAAGTGTCAGCGAGTGAGTGTGTGAGCGAGTGTGAGTGAGTTAGGTTAGATAAAGATTAAGTAGCCGCCCCGTCTGCCAGTGGGCTAGCCATGTGTCGAACGAATCCAGTCGGATTGCTTGACATGTTGGGAATTTATGCTTCGCACTTACCTCATTCCAGCCATAACGGTTCTTGGCCTGCACAATTGCCTCGTAGTAAGCACCTGGATGGAGATTCTTAATGGTATATGACATGATGTGTGTCAAGGGTTCCGAAGCTGGTCGATGCTCTGGGGTGAGTATGAAATCATGCCACCTGCCCGGCTGCTGGAATGTGTCATTCATCTAAAAGAGAGACACAGAGAGAGAGAGAAATTGGATTTTCAATCAGCATTTCCTACTTCGACATGCATCAAGGATCATTCGATTAAATTATGACTGAGATATCATTGCCATCAATTAAGCCACCACCATGGCATTCCCTCTCTCCATTAACTGCCCACTCCACAATCCAATCTCATTAAATTTTTTCCATCTTCCTCGCATAAAAGTAGCCCCCGAGATGGTTTCCTTGCAATTAAGAGGGACATTTTCGTGTCCTTTGCAAACACATATTAAAAATCACTCTTCGTCTGTGTCTCTGTCTCTGCCTTTGCCTTTTGCCGACTTAATTACTTTGTTTTCCCTGCCTACGTATCCTTGCATCCTTATTTATAAGTAGGACTTTATGGTTGATTTCTCCTTTCTAGACATTTTCGCTCTTTTGAATTTAATTTTAATCACTTGCTTCATTAGTGAACATCATTTCCATTCGTTGTGGTGCATCCCACTCATACACATGTGTTCATTCAGGTATCGAGTTGCGCCATTAACGTCATCCTCCATGGCCATTGTATAGACTTCAGATGCGTTCATGTCAGTGTCAGTCAGTCAGTCAGTCCCTTGAGGCTCTCTTTCGACATATTCATATTAATTTAGTATCGGATTTACGAGGACTTACCAATACGCGGCGATAGAGCAGACGCACCTCCTCCAACGGCGGATAGCTATCGATTTTCCATGTCAGATTGTAGCTATCAGAGGATCGGCCCCACTTGGGTGAATAGAATTCAGCTGGTCCCGGGCGTCCGGACAATTCCATGTATTTGCGTGAACGTCCCAAAGAGTTATCGGCCACGCAGCTAAAAAAAAAAGAGAGATTAAAAAGGTTAATTGCGTTTTCTTTGTTTTTTTTGCGTCGGTTTCCTTCGCGTCATGTTGGCCAAAAAGCTAATTTCCTTTTAATTTTGCATTACACTCTGTCAACATAACTCATTCCCCAAGCCATCCCCACGCAACGTGCGGGCCGACTAGAAAAGAGGGGGATGGGGGAGAGGGGAGGGGAGTTCCCTGGTGAGTTGTGGCAATGAGCGACCAGCCCGCATCGAACTGGCAAACTGAACTCGTCTAACTGAACTAATCCAAACACGTCGACACGTCGTGTGCACAAAAGCCACTCGCTCGATGGGTGGAGGTCAGGTGGCTGGTGGCTAGTGGCTCCACTCCCACCCACATGATGGCAAAAACTTTGTGCATGAAATGTTGTGTCAACATGGCGAAACTTCCGCTTCTTTAATATGTTTCAGACAGATTGACATTGATGTGGAAAACTTGTTTGTCCACAAAATGGACAGGGTACGCCCACATAGTGGCCCCTCACGCGGTCTGCTATTCCCACGGGCTGGACGTGGGCCATTGAAACCTATAGCTAGCCGCTTACTCCTTGGCTTATCCCAACTTTGAATCGGATCCGAGGAGAACCGAGAACGGAGAACGGAGAACTGCTAACTGGCTGGCAAAAAGTGAAATAAGTTGTAGAGCCAAAAGTTGCCAAATTGACTAAATCAACGCTGGGTCCTGCAAAAACTTCTCTCCATGGCAAGTTTACTGTGTGTGGATGGGAAGGACTCACCTGTAGTTGCCAAAGTCCTCCTGCTGGATGTGCCGTATGGTGAGAGTGTGTCGATTGCCTCTTGTGTTCATTATTCGTCTATCGGTCGTTTGTATCGGAAATGAGTTTTGGTACCAAGACACCTGCGGGAGTGAGATTGGGGAGGATGAAGATGAAAAGTCAAGGATTAGCAGGAGTGATGTGGATGATGCTGGTGATGTGCCTGAATAGGTCAGGGCCATGTCAATTGACTGCAACAGTGAGTGAAACTAATAGATTCAGCTTAAATTTGACCCACTTGCAGCAAGAAGAACTTTTCCCCAACTCAAATGCCAAATGCAATGAAAGTTGGTCAAATAAAAATGGCATTAATTTGGCACAGACAAAAAACTACAACTAGAAAAAGCAACTAAGAAAACATAAAGAAATTGCAAACACAACACAAAACAAGAGAGAGAGGAATTGCAAAAAATAAAAAACAGAAAGAGAAACAGGAAAAAGTGACCTGAAAACAAAGTTCTTGACGATGGCAGGACTAGGCAGGAGCCATCTAGCCTGTAGTCCGTAATCGTAATAATCTAAAAAATCCACCAAAAAGAAAATAGAAAAATCCCAACGAACAAAAGGAGAAAGGGGCAAAAGGGGGGGAAACAATGAAACGATGAATTCAAAGAGCCAACAAACCGTTGCCACTGGATCAGCGTATACAATGCAAACGAGTTTCGCCTCGTATCCCTCGCCCGAATGTATCCAGGACTTTTCCACTTGTATATCCGGTGGATCTGCATGATGTATCCGTCATCAGAGAGCACACAAGAGTGAGAGAGAGGGGGAGAGAGAGAGAGGGGGAGACACAGAGTGAGTGAGAGTATAACAAAAGGCAAAAAGGTTTAGCACATGAAGAAGAGGAGCCATCTGATTACAGTCAAAAATCAATTTCAATGCAGTTTGCTTGCCCATGATTGAGTTCTTGCCAGAGTTTCAAGGCTCCCAGTTGCTGTCTTCGGTTGCATCTTAAATTCTATCCACCACATGCGCAGAGTCAGCGCATTTCATCCACGCTGATTTACGACCTTCTGCCAGTTACTCGCAGATGCTCTGCTGCATTTTACAATAGTCTTCTGGAGGTCTCTGACTGGCTGGCCACATACCTCCTCCTCCTCCGCCACCTCGGTGATTAATGATTGCGTTTACTTACACAGCACATCGAGACGCATATCAACGGTAACCGGATCACCCACACCATTATCGGCGGTGCATTGATAGACTCCGGCCTGTTGGCGTTCCAGTTTCTCCAGCGTCAAGATGGGGCCATCTCCAATGCGGGCCGTCGATTTGCCCGCTCCACTCTGTCAATAAACGGGAGAGAAAAGAGATTTTGTTAAACAAGAATTTTCAGCAAATTGAATCAATCGACAGACATGAAATGAAGTCGGCAAATGTCAAAGGACAAATGCAGTTGACAACAGCAAGAAATGGAAAGTCAAGCAAGAAATGAAGAGATCTCCCCAAGAGAGAGAGAGAGAGGGAGAGAGAGAATGCAGTGCAGTGGCAAAAGTCAAGCTGCATACAAATATTCCAAGTGAAGCATGCAAAACTGCATGTAAACACAGACAGCGAACAAGAAGCAAGGAAGGAGGAGTCCGGCCCCTTCTTTCTTTTTGGGGTTCCCCCCGCAACGGAAACGGAAGAATCTAGTAAGCAGGGCCAACTGAACGTCTTCGTTGAGTGACGCCCAGAGGGGGAACACGTGTCACCGAATGTGTGAGACGGAAATGGTACGGAGAAGGAAGTGAATTGAAATGAAATGACATACAACTCTGGGCAATATCTTTGCCAGAGTTGCCAGAGAGAGGGAGAGGGAGAGTGAGAGCAAACAAATCGAACGGAAATGTCAAACGCGCCAAAGTGCACCAAGGCAAAAAAGAAAATATTACCCAAAAAGAAAGAACGAAGACCAGGAATCTCGACTCCAACTAGAACTTACATCATGCTAAATTCGAACTCTCTCTCTATGTGTGGTTTGGTTGGCACTATGGGAAATTTTGTCATTTTATGAGCATTTAATTCAGAAATCAATTGTAAGCAAAAATTTTTGCTATTTTATTGTTGCTTAATGTAATAAGTGTAGTTTTTAAATATTTTTAGACATAATGGGCGTGGCACCTAGCCCCCACGGGCAAAAAACTGAATTTTATCCACATAAGTATGCTATAAAATCTAAATTTTTTTGCTATCTCGACATTTTCTTCAATTGCAAGTTCAAGATTCATTGGAAAATCTACAAAATGTTCAAAACATTGGTCAATATCATTATCATCGCCATTACCAATGCCTATAAAGAGGCGACAGAGAAATTTCAATTCTTCTTGCCAACAGACAAATGGACGAAATTAAGGCTTAAAGCTAGCAAATTCATTGAGGTTAGGCACTAAAAAGTTCAATTGCAAGAAAAGCTATTTGGCTATTTGTGGCTATTGGAGATTCTACCTATTACTACAAGTTTTAGAATGGAAACAGGTAGATATTTTTTTAAAACGTTTAAAAAGTGAAAATTTATTTCCAAAGTTTTTTATTTTGAGGATTGCTTTCAGACTTTCAGACATATTATAACACTCACGTTTAATTTCTGCAAATAAAATTTGCCAACACGTAGTACAAACCCGACTTTTTCAAATCCATGTTGAGTTTAATCGATAAGTTTTTGAACCAAAAAATATATACACTCAAAGTCGAGCAACAATTTTCGCCATATTGAAGGAATTAAGTTTTGTTCCAAACACTTGTTTTTATCAGCAGATTTCTTACCAGTGTTAGACAAGGTTGAAAAAACTAGTATGCAATAATGTGCATTAATGTTTTAACAATTTTTCGACATTAAAACTTTTCCAATTCATACACTTTTAAATATTGAGTTAAATGCTCATAAAATGGCAAAATTGCCCATAGTGGTTGGGTTCGGTCTGTTGAAATGACAGTGACAGTGACTGGGTCACTTTCTGTTTGTCACCTGCCAGTGGCCCGTAGCATACTTTTGTGGGTCTTTGGACTCGCATTAATTACAATTTGGCAGCAAGGACTTGCCCTTGCTTGCCCTTGTTTTTGTTTGCCAGCCTGCATAGCTTTCACCTGCAGTTTACCCATCTTTTAGTTCAGTTTTAGCTGCTGCTGCTTCTGACAGTGATTTACTGAGTGTTTCCTCCTCCTATGGCTCCATGTTTAGACCCAGACCACACCATAAATGTTAATGAGAATTTGATATATCGAGAACTGGAGCAGGAGCTACCACTGGCTTCCTGCTGTTCTGATTCACATGTTGATAAACTTGCCGAAAATTAGCAGCGAAAACTAATTGCTAACTGGAATTCTTGTTGGCAAGTCATATAAGTCGGCATTAATTCATTTGTCAAGGACCTTAAAATTTGAATAGCTAGAGCTGGGTGTGCGTGTGTGCGAGTGTGCTGCTGTTATCCCTTTTGTTGCTTCATGCGTAAAATTATGTGTTTGTTGAATTCATAATTGCCCAACATTACAGGCACATGGCACAATCGTAGATTGTCGTTGTTGCCCCTTGCCCCGTGCCCCGTGCCCCGTGCCCCCTTGCCAATTTATCACTTTTCTCTCTCTAGGTGGAATGTGTTGAAAACTTTGAGTGATGGGATTTTATGTTGATTTATAATAAGTTCTGTCCCTATTCCAAGCCTCTGCGATTTTAATGTAAACGAATCATTTTTAATTAATTAAGAAGAATACAATGTTCGTTCGCTTAATGAGTTTGAGCCAAGTTTGCCAAGTTAAAGAGCTTAAAACCGAAAGCCAACTTCAACTTTCAGTTGTAAAAGTGAAATTTAAAAACGCTTCGCAACGTTTTTGGGTCCTTGGGTCCATTTAAATGTACATAACGAAGCGAAACAGTTCCGCGAATTAAATTCAATTAAATGAAATTCACTTAAAAATAGCATGAAAATGCGAAATAGAAAACAAAGCGAACGGGAGAGAGGGAGAGGGGGGAAAACAAACCTTTTTGGTCCAGTAAATGGATGGCACCGGATTACCAGATCCTTTGCACTCCAACGTAATGGGTCCCCCTTTGCGTGCCTGCAACTGTCCAGAGGTGGGAATGGCTCGTACACTTGGAGGGACTAAAGGGGGGGAGCAGGGAGAGAGATACAATGAAATCAGTTATTAATTGAGAAAACATTCCAACTCGAGAGTCGTCGTCGTCGTCAGTGTAAACATGTCAACATATACTCACCCAATATCTCAACTGTGTGCACTTGATCACGATTTATTTTGTCACTGATTTGACAAACATAATCCCCAGCATCTTGCGGCTCCAAATCGGATATCTCTAAATTATAGCCATCTATCAGTCTTACGCGCTCATCTCTGGTAACCATAATGTTGGAGGCGGTGAGAACATTTGCTCCACGACGCCAAAGCAAAACGAAATTGCCTGCAAAGTGAGAAATGAAAGAGAGACAGAGGGAGAGATGGGAAAAAGAAAAATGAAAACGTATGAGAAAAATGTGTGTTGTAGTTTGGCTGAGAGAATTTATTGTAAAATGCCGCAATATAAACATGAAGAAGGAACATGCAGCCAGCAGTTGGCATAGTTCTATATATCAACACACACACACTCGCACACACACACACACACTCGAGATACACATCTATTTCGTCCTGTCCTTCCCACTCTGCTGTCTGTTGAGCTGTGAACATTCTGCAGATTCACTTTTGTTTGCCCAGCCAATCCCAGAAGAGAGGAATATACATTTTCTTGGGCTTTTCCACTGTTTTTCATCTATGTTTATCTTGCTTTTCATACTTTAGTATGTTTGCCCATATAAATGACATAATTTTGCAGATTCCTTTGCATATTTTTGTGAACAACTTACGGTTTTTTATTATTTTCTGTTTCGCTTTCGCTTTTTCTTTTTGTTGTTGTATTATTATTGCGGTTGTTGTTGTTGCTGTTGTTGTTGTTGTCGTTACCACAAAAGGCAAACAAAAATTTGTTAAATGGGATTAAGTGGCGTATAATATGTTTATTTATTTGATGTGCTCAAGTTGTCGGCAAAGCGGGGAGGGGGGCAGGAGTGGATGACTGGGATTGGGATTGGGCAATGGGCGAGTGGAACCAGCGGACAGCGGACCAGCGAATTTATGAAGTTGTATTTATTATGGAAATATTAAAAACGAACCAGCGAACGAACGAACGAACGAATGAACAAAAAATATAAATAAAAACGTGAAAAATGCGCCATACGCTTGTATGAGTATGTACATATATTACGTATACGTGCCGTAAAACCGAAATCAGAATTGTGTAAACATAAAGTCGTCAGCGTTTAACAAATGCACACACATCCATACACACTCGCACACCCATACACACCCCGGTGTATGGATCTGGTCCACTGCTGACGTCTTTCGGGGAGTTGTGGCCAAGGGCGTGGCTATATCCGGGTCACTTGCCCCCGTTTCGTTAACATTTGTTGGCACATGATTTTCATCATTTCCGAAATATAAAGTTTAAATGAAATATTTTATCTTTACGCCGTTCGTTTAAGAAGGTATCAAATAAATAATTAACGGCAATTTCATCCAGACATGATTACATTAAATATTTGCATCTATCCATAAGGCCTTCTCTACTCATGTTGGAGCCCCAAATGTTGGAGAATGCAAATAAAAATTGGGATGCTTGGGATGGTTGTGTGTGCCAACTGGCAGAGATCTGATGCCAACTTAAACGCACACAATCATCTTCTTTTATTGTCTTCGATTATTATTATTGAAACGCTTTGAGTTTGCTCTTGCCCATCATTTCAAGAGTACAGAACAAGTGTCAGACATTTGAGGGGGGGGGGGAAGAAAAAACTGTGCCGAATGGGGCTAAGAGTCAGTCAGGTGGTGGTTCCTTCCTGCTGGTGGTGGCTGTTGGCTTTTATTTGGATTTTATTTTTATTTTACAGGCCCAAAACTTTTGCTTTTGCCTTTGCTGCATGTGTATATTGATATTATTTTTGGGTCCACAGAGAGAGAGAGAGAGTGGGAGAGAGGGAGAAAAATAATTTAATGCCAAAGGCAATAAAAATTTCATTTTATAGCTCATCAATTTCGAGCATATGAATTTGTATTGGAGTTAAAGGTGCCCCATCAGGACCCCACAAAATGGCCATCGATTTTGGCTGCTGCTGCCCCAAAAGAAATGGGTTACGTAAGTTTCATTTCATATTTATATTTTTGCGGTTAAGTTTAGTTTAGGGAAAATCGAAAAAAAAAAACGAAGGCACTCTGAGTCCATTGAATGACAACATTTGATTCGGAAATAGAAAATGTTACATGTCAATCGAATGGGGCTTCATAGACCATTTGATACTTAATTTCTTTTATTGGATTAGGCACACTCACTCGGTCTGGGCACTTTTACACTGTCCTCGCCCAGTTGACGATTTCGCTCTAAATACTATTAAGCTGCAATCAAACCCGTGCCCTGTCAGTCCGTTGATGCGGATTGATGTGTGCCGTAGAGTGAAAAGGCAACAATGAATGAAACGTGGCTTAGTTGCAGCCATCTATCTCTCTTTGTCTCTCTCTGTCTCTCTCTGTTTGTGTGTATTAAATTACACTCTTTTGTCTTGCTTGCCATTATTTTGATTGTATTGAAAGTTGTTTATGGTGAATTTAATTACTAGATGAAATGTGGCACCATCATGCGAAAGGTGTGCAATTAAATTGAAAAACTTTGAAGCCATCTCTCATTATATCATTTAATAAACTAGTTTCCATGGCTTCTGGGAGGTAAATTTAATCAGTATTAAATGAAACAAAAACCAGAAGGGCGGGCTAACTTCGACCATGCCGAAGTTTTTATACACTTGCAAGTTCTTGCGTTACTCAATCCCTAAATGGAGATCGCAAAATGAAAAGGCCTCAATCTAGAGATGCAGCATGCAGTTTGCCATTTGTTTGTATAACAGCTATATCATATAGTTATCCTATTTTGATCAAATTTGGCAGGATTATAATTTATTATGTGCAAATGTTATTTACTAAGTTTCGTGATGATCGCAATAGAAACAAAAAAATTTTTAGAAGCAAAACTCTTTTTTGTCCGATTGTTCCTATGGGAGCAATATGATATAGTAATCCGATCTTGATCAAATTTGGCACGAACGTTTTGATGTATAGTAAACTGCGAAATGTTAAGTCTCATGCCAATCGGGTAGAAAAGAACGTAGTTATTGATTTAAAACGCATTTTTCGGCCGATGGTTCCTATGGGAGCTATATGATATAGTCGTCCGATCCGGATGAATCCGAGATATACAATGCCTGCAGTATATACAAGACTTCGTGTAAAATTTGAAGCTCTATAGCTATAGCGGTCTAGGAGGAGAAGCTGTTGATCCAGACGGACAAACGGATTTGAACTCGTCTTGTCATGCTGATCAAGAATATATATACTTTATATGGTCGGAGCTGCCTCCTTCTATGCGTTGCACACCTCTGACCAAAATTAATATACCTTTTTTGCAAGGGTATAAACATTTCGAACCAATTGGTTTATAAATTTGCAAATTAACTTGAATAGTTTTTAGAAACATCTGTTGATGGTCGCATCTTTAATTTGGCCTACACACACTTGGCTTAAAGCGCCAATCCATGGACTAAAGATTAATTATTTGTGATGTGAGGTTCGTTGTTTGCTCCACTTTGGTTATCCAATCGGTTTGACTGATGCAAAACTCGACAATTTAAAGAGGAGTCTCCCCCTCCGTCCCCTTCCCTCTGTTGTCGTTTGCTCTGATCGTCGTCGTCAATGTGCAATTTATTTTCATTTGTTGTCAACGGTTAATTGCATTTTATTTATTGGCCTGTCAACGACAGTTGCAGCACTTTAAGCCTCAGAAACGTTCACAACGTTACGATGCGTTGCGTTGCGTTGCCCTTTAAATTGTTGTTGTTGGAAAAGTGCGTTTTAATAAATGTTCAGTTCTCTGTTTGGTAAGGACATTTAAGCAAATATAATATGTGATTGATTGCCACAGAGATGTCAGAATATGCCAATCTCACAAGGACTAAATATTAATGTTAAGCTTTAAACGCTTTTGAATATATTTTCAGTATTCATTCAACTCAAAGTAAATTGCAAGTCTGTTTTAGTTGTAAATTTTCAACTTGATTCAGTGGGTTTGAATGGGAGAAATCAAATCATATTCGGCCTAATATTTTCGTAATTACTTTTCGACATATGCAAATTTTTGCTGTCAAATCCAATTAATTTTGTTTTGAGCGAAAGAAGGTATTTCCATTTCCATTTCCATTTTCATTGCTAGTTGCGTATTTTATGGTAGCTTGCTAATTGAAGTTGAAACCAATAAAACGAAGAAATATATATATTTTGAAATGTGAAATGGCAATCGATGCATAAAGAAGCAACAACTTTTTATGCATCCATGGGCAATCGAATGTCCGATTATTTACAACTCATCCAAGCTGCATAATCATGATGCCAACCATCCATCCATCCATCCAGCCAGCCAGCCAGCCATCCAGCCAATCCATCCATAATTTAATCCATACATCTCATGCTTTTAAATCTAGAGCATTGATATGCCAACGAGGAGGTGGTTGGGTGGGTGGGTGGCGTTAATCATGTCAGACTTATATGAACTTTTTCATATATATTTTATGTACGTATATTTTGCTAGGAAAATTTATAAATGCCATTTGAAAGGAACAAAATGCCATGCCGTGGCCTGAAAAACTCAAACGACAAGCTGTTGACAGCTGTTGGTTTTGCCATTATTATTGTTGTTGTTGTTGTTGTTGTTGTTGTTGCTGCTGCTGCTGCTGAAGCTGCTGTTTATAAAATTTATGTGAAGTGACATTTGGCCTAAACATATTTGCATTTATTTTGCATAATTTCTGTCGGTTTCGCCTAGCTTCTCTCTTCTCTTCTCTATCGCATGGCAAATTGTATTTTTGTTTTTCGAATATTTACACATAAAAATATTAATAACGCAAGGATTAATTATGCGATGCCATCATCAATATCAGCATCATCATCATCGCCATACTCACCCAAATTTTCCACCTGGCAGGGCAGGACAAGCGTGTCGCCGACCACAGCGCGATAGGTGTGCCCACGTGAGAGGAAGCGGGGTTGCGGTGCGGTTAGCGAGGAGGAGGAGGCAGCTGCCGCTGATTGTTGGCCATTGTTGTTCATGGAGCGACTGTTCGAGTTGCCTGCAAAAGCGAAAGAGAGGAGTGAGAATTTGTTATAGTAAAATTATGGTTATACTTAATAGCAACTAGCTTCTACGTATGTGTGTGTGCGCCTATCGATGGCAATTTGTTTCCATTTGAATGGCTTTCAATTAGCATAAAAATGTTGCTCTGCCATATTACCATTCCCAGGATGGCCATAAACGCTCTCTCCACACACTGATGCGAAACAAAGAGTTTTGGAGTAAATCACATTGAAAGAAACTTCAAGGATCGAGTTGTTATCTGCACTTCAAATGTAATGAACCCGGATCCAATGTGCAGGAATCGAAGCAGACGCTGTCGCAGACAGAGCTCGTACTATATAGTTCTCCTCGCTGTGCCTGTTCCGGGTTCGTGTTAACGCACTTTGCGCGTCCTTGGGGCATCGTTTGGCGAACGTGAAAATTGCCATTGAAAGTACCCACACACACCCCCCCACACACACACGCACACCCCTACACACACCAACTGGAAACCAATTTCTGTGACCTTTCACACAAAACTGTCTGACCCAGGCACGATGCTGCTGCCGCTGCTCCTCCTGCTCCTGCTGCTGCTGTTGTTCTTGGCTCCTGGCGACAAATGAGCGCAGCGAAGCGTAACAAATGTCTGTCGCCCTGTCGCCGTGCCCCCCGTGCCACCCTGCTGCACCTTCTGTTCGGCAGCGTAACAAATTTGATTACAAGAGCGGAGCAGAGCTCAGTTGCAGTCGCACAACATGACGCCCCAAGGAGAGAAATAGCTACATCAGCAGCAGCAACACCAGCAGCAGCAGGCCAAATGTTGTCCTTGCAGACGCCGTTCGCTGCACTTTTCGGTTTCCTTTTGGGCACCGAAGATGGAGCTGGAGCCACTCTTGGCTTCTCCTGGATAACTGCAGCTACATTCTTAAGAGACACTTTTACAGGTCCTTAGCGTCCGAGAGCCATAAAGCGACATTTGCGCAGATCATCGTTTTATGGTGCAAGGGCAAAGCAAACGACAAAGGAAACGACACAAAATTGGTCAGTCTTTAATGCTGCGACTTGGCTTTTGTCACTTCTGCCCTCTCACGTGATGACTGCGCACAGTGAGAACTGCCCCAACACCCCCAAACACCAGCATAACCCGCTGGCTTTCAACTTTTATGGACATTCTCTCTCCCACTCTCCCACACTCGCTCTCTCTCTCTGGAGTTTTATTAAAAAATTTCACAGAAAAATGAACTTTAAGGCACTTTCCACTGCTTGGGTAGAAGCTGTACTTTGTTTTACAACCGGACAAAGGTTAGACTCTGGCTAAAGCAACCAACTGGCTGGACAATGGACAATAAAAAGTGTCATGCACTCTCCCTCTCCCCCTTTCCACCTCTCCTCCACCCATGCCAAAGGACGTTAATATCTCAACATGCATAAATATTTTTGGGTTTTGCGGCCGACGCGATATGTATGCACTTCAGTTAGCTCTTGATCCTCCTTTCCCATCCTTTTCTCTTCCGTCCGCTTTTAAAGCAACTCGAAATTAGAGTTTTGCATATGAATTTTATGCAAAACTGTGAGGAATCCACACCCAGCTGGTGGACAGGCAGACCGGCTGGTCAAACGGGCGACCCAAGTGCCACATGTCGAGGCTTTTGCACATATTTTTCAAATGACCAAAAATGCAACTGGCCTTAAATTGCCATACATGAAATGCATTTAACATGCAAACCCAGCCAGAAAGCTCTGGCCAACAGATCTACATAGCAGGAAGTGGCTGCCAGAATGGCAATAGGTGTTTTGTGCGTGCATGTTCATGCACAGAGAGTGAGCGAGAGAGGTAAAGAGTGAGGGTGTGAGGCTGGTGTGGTGGCATTAAACAATTTTCAAGTGGTTCCAAAGTATGCACAAAATTGCATTAAAACTGTGAGAGAGAGTTTCATTTCGATAAAAGGCAAACTTTTTCTCCCGCTCTCTCTCTCTCTCTCTATTTAAGTCAAACTCGTAATAATATTGCATACTTTAAGGCAAGTTGAACTTTAAGGGTGCTTAAATTTCTACCGAATCGCTCGCTGCTCTCACATTTACTAGTCGCGTGCACTTCACGGCACTGAACACAACGAAAACTTTCACCACTTCCGCCCTGAACACTTTCGCCTGGCCGTGTCCGTGATGAAAAATGAGCGCGAATGCTTTTTGTCCTCGCTGCGAAACTGTGTCACATGAGTTGCCACCATCATCAGCAACCAGCACTTGCTGCATCTCACTCACTCACTCTCTCTCTCTCTCCCTCTCGTGTGAATACATGTGTATTTGTATGTGTGTGTGTGTGTGTGTGTGTGGTAATACTGCAGTTAGGTTTGTAAATGCAAGTGTGTGAGTGAGTGCGTCTGCTTGCCACAAAATGCTGCCGTCAGCGTTCCTGCCACACAATAAACTCAATTTTGAATAAGTGGCGACAGACTCAGACACTCAGCAATTGGACTGCCTAATACTCTTACAAACACTTGTCAGATTTTCTATCTGCATTAACTATTCCTAGGAATCGAAGTGGAGAAGGGAAACCAACGAGAAAAATAAACTCTTCCCACTTGAGGTGATTTTTTCTTTTTAATTTGAAGAGAGATTTAAGGAAGGTTTCTGCTCTGTAGATCTGAAAAACGACTGTTATTGTCGGAATTTTTTTGGGAAAACTATTAAAGATAATGAGTTGAACCTTTTTGTATCTCATTAGTCATAGTTTATTCTTGATTTGCTAATTTTTTCAAGTCCTAAAATTAAAAAGAGGGGGGGCGTTATAAAATGACATGACATGTTTCGGTGATGCTTCCATCTGTAGAATCCGTCCTGTAGGATAATCCGAAACAGACAAATGATACATTTTATTAATTTGTACACTTACGTGCTTGGGATAGACCTTTACTTAAAAAAAAAACTTGAAATATGCAAAAGTTATTAACATTTGAAAATGTTGCCGATTTTTCGACTTAGTAATTGTTTTTTATTGACAACAATTATTAATATTTTTTCATGATAAAGGTCTATCCCATGCACCATTATCTGTGAACGTGTGTTAAAATTTCATGACGATTGCTCGATTTTTGCGCCAGTTATAACTTCTATCAGGTCGAAAAACACTGTTTCGAGAAAAACGCATTTAAAGTTTAAATTGGGTAGAAAATCGTTCGACCGCGCAATCTTCTATAAGGGATATTTTCCGCATTTCGAAAGATATGGTCATAAAATTTTGTACACGTATTCTCGGGACATGTATCTATCCAAAAATGCAAAAAAAAAAATCCAATTTTTGGATCCAACAAAGCAGAAACCTCCTTAACGAACTTCATCATTTTATTTAAATATATTCCGGCCAACATGTCGTATGAACAATTGGAGATGTCTCTCTGCACATTCTATTAATATTTTGTTGAGACCTCTGTGGAATTTAACTGTACCCAGTGGAGTAGGGTAAAACGAAGCGCAGTTGTTGTTTAAATAATTTATCTTGTGCATAAACATAGAGGTACCACATGGTCGCTCTGCTTGTTCCCCATAAAACTGGGTGCCCCCCAAAATGCCATCGATGGGGCTCAGGTAACTTGCCATGCCGCAGTTGCAAGCAGCTTCGCTCTAGCGAAAAGGTAATGGCGGCTGCGTGTGGTTACATTTGTAAACGAAACGCATTGAATTGGCATACTTTGGCAGAAGAAGGGTTCCTCACCACTCACCACTCAGCAACCCAGTTCCGGGCACTGCCAGTTGCAGCGATCTGTGCGTCGAGTTGATTTCTCTTGTCGAATGCTCACGTTGCTGGGGCCCTGTGGTTGGCCATGCTGCTGTTTTGCTGCTCGTGCACTGAGATTTCAAGTATTTCGAATGGTTTTCCATGCAATCACTGAAGCAGCATTTAGCAATGGCAAACTAAAACTATGTTCAACTGATGCAGCAATGCATCAACTGCGGCCGCCCATGTCGCGATTGGTTCCACTTTCTGTGCCAGTTCGATTTGCAATTGTTTGTGCTGCTGGAGCTCCATTGTGGCTTGCACTGAGATGTCTGTCATGAGACGCTGTCACATGACGAAGCATTGCTAAATTTGTTGCATTATTTTAGGCGCACCCCTCCACACACACACACACACACACACACACACTTACACAGGTAGGAAAACGCAATGTGTTGCATGGCTGGCAACATTTTCTCATTTCCGCTGCATGGTTGCAGCGTCTAACTTTGTTTTGGTTTTGCGGTTGAGTTTACATGCCGCAACACCTTCTCCCACTCGCCGGCAGCAGCAGCAGCCACATTTTGTTTCATTAAAACTTTTGCCACGTGTGGCAAGTGCACACACACATGATCAGCATCTTTGCATGTTGTGCTATTTGTTTAGTGTTTGTTTCCTCCATCTCCGTCCGACCAACAATCTCAATCCCAACTCCACTCCCATCCCATCCACTCCACTGGCCTTTCAACGTTCCACGCTATCTGCATTTCAATGCATTTTAAAATATGTATAGCAGGACAGCAGAACGCAATAAAAAAGAGAAGAAATAGACGGAAGAGGAAAAACGAAAAACGAAAAACGGTTGAGGCAACAGCAAAGTGTAAAGAAAACAGCAACAAGAATGTTCATTACATTTTGCTGGTGTTTCGGCAGCTTCTTGGCAAACTGTTTGCTTGTTAGCTGAGATTTCCATGCATATGGAGGTGAGAGCCGCGGGCAACATTGCCACACCTGCCGCATGGATGGTATACAAGCGTTTTTACCCGCCCCTCACTCCGCACAGTAAACTCACAGCATATTGCATTTTGTGGTTTATTTTTGTGGTTTATTTTTTTCCTCTGCCATGGATTGCATATTTAATGCATGCAAATTATTTACGGCGTTGACTTTTAGCTACTGGGTATGTTTTAAAGCGCAGCTTGCCACGCGGCCAATTCCGTTTTATTGCCCCGTAATTTCCAGCACGCCCACCGCTGTCTATATATCTCTCTAACCATGGCTAAGTCAGTTGACTTTCAGGTCGTAAGTGCATTTTCTGGGGCGACAAAAAAAAAAAAGAGAATAGTGCATGTCAATGGCAGAAGCAGAAGAGAGACTTTGCTTTGTGCCACCATTTCCTAGTGAAATGTCACTCAAACGGCGAATGCCATTTACCCACCTATGCGGAGGAGGCAACATACCCGAAATATGCAAATGCATCTGCAGCTTGCTGGGTGTGAACCCGTCAAGCGTTTGCTCCTGTCGATAGTCAATCTATTCATCCTTCTAACTGGTTTCACATGTGAAAGCTGTCAGTCATTTCGAGTTGCAAATCTTGCGCTTGTAGGGCGTGGCCTTTGGAATCCAGTTTGACTTTTATGCACATATCATTTGCATAACATTATGTGATCCAGAAGTTCTTCCCCCCCATCCCTCTCACCGCTCACCGCTGTCTGTCACGATGCAGCGCATTAAATTTTGAAATGCCAAATAAATCCGCAAGCGAAATGGTTTTTGCGCTATTTTCGTTTACGTTTGCACTTAGCATGCGGCACTGCAGCACTTTGGCAGCACTTCCTGTGCATCCCCAGATTCAGATTCAGATCCAGATCCCGATGACTTTGCCGCTGACAGTTTCTTTATTTGCATTTCGAGTTGAGCCACGTTTGATTTACGCTGCTGTTGACGTTGCACTTGGCGTATGCGTAATAAGCGTATGAGCATATCCCCAAATAACCGTAGCATACTTTTTGGGGTCGTCTCTATGCGTAAATTGTTTGATTGTCTATCCTACATGAATTTTGGGGTTTTATTTATCGACCAATTTATATTGCGAGCACATTGCCTAAAGTCTTTAAATTAAATAATAAAACCAAATCCCCTCAGATGCTGGCCTTGCAAAAAAAACGAACGAACCCTTTGCGAACCCTTCTGCTGGGAAAATAGGCTAAAGTAGATAAAACCAGCCGAGGAAACGGGGTGGAAAGAAAATATGAAACGGCATTTTGTGTGTTTGTCTAAAATATCTCAAGAATTATGACAATTGCCATAGAAACCCGCACGCACGCACACACACACACACACACACAAACACACACATACACATTGGTGTGAGTGTTCGAGGAATTCACTTAAAGTGGGATGAAAAATTTCCTCACCATGAAACGCAACTTTACAAATTTTTAATATCCACTTACACCTGTAAAACATTTACTTTTGAGTACAAAATTAAATGCTGCGAGATTCGCAACTCAACACAAGATCGATATTGATTATATGTACATATATATATATATATAAATTTCTGGCACATCGAAATGAGAGCGCCGCTTGACAGTCAATGTGTAACGTCTGCTCCTGGTCGTAAATCAAAATTATGGACACATAAAAATATTTTGCGGTTATATATTGACAGGAATTTTTGGCTAATAACTTACACACACACACACACACACACGGACAGAGGGAGGGATAGATAAACAAACTCACATATACAAATGGAAGTTTTATGATCTCACTTTGCCCATTTTTTATCTATGTCGCCACAAAGAGAGAAAAAGAGAAAGAGAGAAGAGGAAAGAAAACTTCGATTTCCGTTTTGCTGCTACTGCAGAATTTTCACGCTGCGTATGAGTAATGTTGGGACTGTAGTTTATGGCTAACTTGTATGCGGTGGGCTAATTTGAATTTTAAAGCGTTTTCCCCGGTTTCCATTTCAATTGCTTGGAAAATTTCAACAACCACACTTTTCGTTTGCTGGTGCCTGGCTATTAATTCGCAACGCCTAAAATTGGTTTACGAAACATTAAACAATTGCAGAAAAATATATACACCCGTATATATGTAAATAGTTGGCTCCCGGCCGGGTTCTTTGGTCTGGCCACATAGTTAGAGGCAATATGAAGGGCGAAAAATATCGCATTAAGAATTAAAATTAATTAAATTAAAATGCGTGCGGGGTTGGAGAGAGAGAGAGAGAAAAACCGAGCAGTCCACCGCCTGATGCTGCTATGTTCCTTCCTGCCCGGACCCGGACACGGACACGGACATAGTGGTTGGAGGTGGAAGCCTGGTCTGGTTTGTTAAAGCTGCCACAAGATTTGCATAAAGTATAATGGCCATCTTCCTGGCCCCCTCTAGCGGAGAGAGAGAGCGAGACCAGCAGCGGTGGAGGAGGAGGGGGAGGAGAGGATGAAGACGATGAAAAGCCAACCGAGCGTGGCCATTCAATTTTCATTTTTTCTCTCTTTCTCAGTCGCTTCTTTTTGCCTTCAACGTCATCATCGTTGTCGTCTTTGAACTTTTCACATTTCTCGTTCTCGTTCTCGTTTTTGGTTTTTTGTTTTTTTTTCGTGGACTGTCGTGAAGCATTTGTAGTTTTTTGTACAAGACATTTCCGTGCCGCATGTCCAGTTCCTGGCCTGGCCAGGGCAGTCTGTGCTTTTTTGTTTTCGCTTCGTTCTTTTATGGCTCGCTATTTCGCTCGATTTCGCTTTGACTCGCCTTCCTCTTCCTTCCCCCATTTCTTTTTTTTTTGGCAGTGTCTCGGCTTCCTCCTGGCAGAGAGAGAATTTCAATTTGATTTTGTTGCTGCGATCGTTTTGTTTTATTTCCTGTAGATAACTTCAATTTCATGTATATCAGATTTTGTTGCTTTCTCCGCCGACTATCCATACATACATACTGAGTAGAGCAATAGTCAATAAAAAGAATTTTTTAGGGACTTTAGTTGTTTCCGCCAAGTTGGTTGCTTGGACAATGTTTTCCCTCTCTCTCTCTCTCGCTTTTCTCGTAGCATTTAAGTTGTCTATTTAGTGGGTTAAACGAACTGATAAATTGTATGCCAGATGATTATGCTTTGATAGCCTTATCTGCTGCTGCTGTAATTGTGAATATTATTTCGTTAAACTCTTGCCAAAAGTTGCTAGAACAATTGGTGGATTTAAAGCCAAGTTGGTTGCCTGCAGCTTCATTATGTACCATGGCCATGGCCAGAGCAAAGTTCCATGGCAAATAACCTAAAAGTGCAAAAACTTTTCGTGAATTTATGGCCCACACACACACACACACATTCACGAGGGACTGAGACGGCCGCCATGCCTCAACGGACGACCTTTGCTTCTAGACCCGCCTCATATTTGTGTTAACTGTTTTCTGTGTGTGTCTGTGTGTGTGTGTATTTGTGTTCTTTGAGGCCAAAATGCAAATGTTTGTGCGCCGCTCAAATCCTATTATTTTCTTATGAGGGTCAGCTGAGTGTCGTCGTGCGCAATATTGTTAATATGAACAGCAAACAAAGTCTGTCGCCATCCAGCCCCCCTCTCCACCCTTCCCCCCATCACGAGTCTAACTAGTATTGTATCTGGCAAATTAGGATTCTGGCTGAAACTGGACTCTGTCTCTGTCTGTCTCTTGATGGCAATAGTAAACTAAATTTTAACAACTTGGATAGCAGCTTCATTATATTTTCATAAAGTTTACAACTTAAATTATGTAAAAGGAAAATGAACACCAACACACACACACTCTCGGACACAGACACACTTTATAGATAAACTTCAGATTATATCTGAGAAATCAAGCAGAAGACAATTTCTTGGGCTAAACTCGACTATTTTGATTGCAATTCAATTTCCAAAATTGAAATCTAAATTTCATTTGCACTAAAAAGTTCTTACATTTCTCTCAAACTATTGGCAGGATAACTAAGAGGATTTAATCGGAACGAAAAACCCAAATCGACTATCAGGTTTTCCCCTTAATTTTCATTTTAGCAATTTTCAGCTAACTAATGTTTGTCTGTTGCTTTGGCCATTGGCGCTTATATCTACCCATTTATTTAACAATGTTTGTCTTTCGTTTGTTTGTTTGTTTGTCGTCGGTTGTTCCCCTGTTTGCTAAGTGGTTGCATCTCTTCTCTTTTTTGCGATTACTTTGAAGGCAACTGAATAATTTGAGGTTGGTTTGTGCAAGAGAGAGAGAGAGAGAGAGAGAGAGAAACAAGAAACCGAGTGTTTAATTTAATGAGCTGGGCCAACAACAGGTCCCAAAAAAGAACACAGGGCACACGGTTAACTCTGTGTACGAATGGAAATTAGAGGCAAAATAAACATTTAGCCAGGCTAAATACGAAATGGACCAAAACTGTCCACTCGACAGTAGTAAATTTCAATTTGCAGCAAAACTAGACATTCCAAGAGGAATGACATCAAAGAAAAATAGATATGCAATGAGAAAATTTTTCAAACCAACCAGGCAAACACCCCCCCCCCCCATCCTCACACCCCTCTCAGACAGACAGACAGACAGAGATAGACACTCGGACAAAGGCATACCAGAGAACGAGACAAATTGGTCAAGCATTTTTCAGTGGACACTGTTGCTAGTGGTTTCATTTGCTGGACATAAATCAAGCAGAAATTGTTGCAGCAGTTGCAGTTGCAGCTTCCCCCCTCCCCCCAATCAGCAGAGGCAGCAGCAGCAACATGCTGCTTAAGTCTGCTTAAATTTTAAAGATAAACACTTGGTCTTTGGTTGAGAGAAGAACTGTCTCTCCCTTTGTCTGTGGCATCGAGCTATTTCATATTTAAGCCAAATTTAATGGGCATGTCCAGCAGTTCATAGACCGCAAACCACACACCCTCCCTCCCCCCACCCCTTTTAAAGGTACAAGAGGGGAGATAAAGGATGGAGACCAAGGCAAATCAAATTCTCTGCTTATGTATGCATGAATATTTTGCCATTTTATCTTATGCCTTTTGCTTTTGGCCTTGTCTAGTTGCTTTCTTTGCCTCACTCACTTGACTCTCCTCCCTCTTCTGAGTTTCTCAGGGCTTATTTGCAAATCAATTATGTAGAGTCCAACAGAAGAAGGGGGAGGGGGGATTCGAATCTGATATGTGTCAATGTAGTAGTCTCGGATTGAGCCCAACTAACTGACATTGTAAAGAGGGTTCAGGTCGGATCTTTGCTCTGGTCAATGTATCTATTTCTAATTACTTTAATTTAAAACCACAAAAAAAGAAAAGAATAGAAAAGAAAGGAAAATAGGAAATTGCTTGTATGTAGCTTGCCATTCGAATTGGCCATCAAAGTTATTGAAACTGGGTCGATGGCGCCCATAAAGTTCACAGTTGTCAATTGGAGGCCAAGCAAATGTTGTCTGTGCCGGAAACGGAAACAAGCTGTGCACATAAGTAGAAAGGAAGGACGGACGGACGGACGGACAGACGGACGGAAGGAAACGAACCCGCCATTCGAGTGGGGCGAACCGAGAGATTGTTGTTGCCACAGTAAGTACGGTTAGTCAGCAAGTCGTTGCAGCAAATGGAGCGAAGAAAAACAGGCATTGCCAGCAGCAGCAGCAGCAGCAGCATCGGCATCGGCATCGTGTTTCCTTTCGGAGTCGCGCCACACACTCAGAGGGAGAGGAGCCTCTCCTGGCAATGCATTCAAGTGAAGTTTGCTTTTAATTCAGCATAGAAAATGAAATTGAAAACTGTGCCAAATGTGTGCACAGATACCAAGCCACCGCAATAGTTTCTGCAGCAGCAGGATTCGAGCTCGGATTTCCAACCTCTCCCCCCCTTTCCCACGTGACTCTTGTTCTCCCGCACATATTCTCCCAAAGTGAAATGTAATAAATTTTATTGATTTTCACTTTAGCTTCCACTGCTCCTCTTTAATCAGTCGCTTTAAGTTTTAACTCGGCGCTGGGAAAATTACAAATAATTGCGGCATAACTTTGTCTGGCATTTCATAAATCTCGAGTGGCTTACAGACATTGCGCATGGTGTTTGTGATTAGTTTGTCAAGGATTACACATATCTGTCTCACACTCGGATGCCTCCTCATCACCTCCCACCACCTCCACTTGGGGCATGCCACAGACGCAGACAAAATGCCTCTGCCTCAGATTTATTGCATTTTTAATTTGCGCATTCTGATTGCATTATGTTTTGTGGGCGTTCATTTATTTTTGTTTTTTCCATTTTACCTTTCACTTGCACAATAAAACGGTCTATTAATAAATAACAAATGCCGCTATTGTTTATACACACACACACACACATACATACATACATTTGCGGTTTTCCCTTTATTTTAATTAATTTGCTGCTGCGCACGGCATAAAAATAACTCACCTGCAAATAAACAAAAAGAAAAAAAAAACGAGAATGGAATTTAGTAAAGGGCATTAGGAAAATATCACATAACTAATTAATTTGCCATTTGCCTGGCAGTCATAATAATAAATGAGCCAAATTAAATATTTAAATCAAATCGAAATTGCAACAAATTCAATGCCAAATTCCAAAACTTGCAAGAATAAGACCCACATCAGTCGCATATATTTATCCATTATTTTACATACTCAGAGAGTCTTTAATCAATTCTCGAAATATGAATTTTCAATAATTCAAGAAAAAGTGATTTTTTTCCCGCAATATTTATCGTAACGTTATTTAATTTGCCACGTTTATATTCATGTTATGAACATCTATCATTCCACCAAATTTCATAAAAATCGGAATAAAAATGGCCGAGCTATATGTTTGTTCAAATGTGCCCGCCCTTACGTATCTTGGGCTGGCCTCACTGGCTTTACAAATGTATGGGCACACAGCCCGGAGGTGATCGGGCTAACGAGGTATGGTCACACTTAAGTGATAGAGAATAAGATATACATATACGTTTTTTAGCTTTAAGAATATTAATCTAATTAATAAAGAACAATCCTTTGGGATTTTCCACAAAAAAACATAGAGGATTACACGTTGAAACGTTTTGTACTTAAAGCGGTGCAAAGCTCTAAAGCGCACACACATTAGAGTGTAAGAGATAGCATGTGTAAGAAACCGCGCATCCAAAAGAAATTTAATATAGGAATTTAGTTTTATAAATTCGAAGTACTTAGTTTTTTCACTTGATGGAAGGATATATTTAAGTCGGTCCGGCGACTTACTTACTTTATTTCTGATGTAAAGTCGAACTTTAATACAAGTTTCAAGATTTAAATAGCATTCAGATATAGGATAAAACTTTGCAGGGGAAAACTAAGGACACTGAGAGAAACATCTTCTTAGAAAATCCCTTTCTTCGACTTAAAATGGTTTCAGAAAAAATGGAGATTATGAATTACCGCCTCCGAATTCAGTTTCCATATACTTAATTATTTTAGCATTCTTGGTATTCGAGTAATGAGATAGGAGACTAAATCGAGTCTAGAATTTTGGTCTTTATCTTAAGTAAGTAAATGGTTATGTGGAATTTTCATTCTTAATACGCTCTAAGGACTTGAATTTGGATTATAGTTGGTCCTGTAATTAGGCATGTTTACTCTCGTTGCTAGTTGGTAGCGCGGCGGGGGAGTTGGGGAGTTTATCTGATAAAATATGAGCACTAAACATGCACATCTAATTTGCAGAAGGGCAAAATTATAATATATTGTCGCTTGTTCCTTTGGCGTTTCCTCTTTTTCTCCTCTTGCTGATTCTGACTTGCGATTGTCGAGCTTAGCTTCTGGTAGTTCTTGTGGGCCTTTTTTTACGTACAACTGAGTCCAGGCTAATGTGTTTGTGTGTGTGTGTGTACGTCATTTATCAAAGCTCAAAATGCTGCCTTTTGTTTGGCTTTAAAGGGTTAAGTTACGCCCTCAACCCCACATACAGACCACCCACTCGACCCACCCGAGGTATGTATGTGCGTGTGTTGCATATGAAAAATCCTGCGGCTAATAAGTGACACGCGTCGATTAATAAAACTGTACAAGGCTGGCTGCCTCCCTGGCTTTGCTTCTTGTGGGTGTGACAGAGCGAGGGAGTGGGGGGGATGGGGGGCTGCGTGTGTTTTACATTAAATGCCCATGTCACAGTCAACGATTATGTAAAGTAGTTGGGCCGATTATGGATATAAGTATAAGAGCGACGACTTGAAGAGGAACATTCAGTTGCAATTGCGTGAGCCATTAAATCCCTCATGGGCATGTGTATGTCTAGTGGGCTAATGGAGGTGTAGGTGTGGTCCGGAGACGATATGTAATCGTCACTTTAAGAAATATTCGCTTTAAAAAATAACAGCAGACACGTTGTCAAACTGTCAATCCATTTAAATTGAGCTGCTGCTGCTGCTGCTGGTGTTTCCATCGAAATATGAAAAATATACATAGCAAATAGCAAATAGCAAAAATATGAAATCAAAATCCATTCAATTTCCATTTTGACGCAACCCACAAAGAGCGTCCTGTTGCTTCGGCCAGCCACCGCAAGCGTCGCCCCTCCGCTCCGCTCTCGATTTCTTTTGCTGGCCATATGCAAATGAACTTGCAACACTCCCATGCCCCATGCTTCGTTTTGGTCGTTTGCCTTAGCAACAAAACAAAAACAGATGCAAATCAACAAGCTGCCAGTCAGACGAAGTTGAGCAAAAACAAGTGTCCGTCTGTCTGTCCGTCTGTCTGTCCATCCATCCGTCTGTATCCCATCTACAATCTCCATTCAAAGATGAATGATGCTGCCAATGAGTGTGTCCTCGTGTTTCTTGCATGAGTTGTGACAGCATTTTCCTATTAACTTGCTAGTATATATATCTCCCCACATTTTTCAGTTCCTTTTTTTTCTACCCTCGAAGTGAAGTTGGAACTATATATTTGATAAGGCCAAGGGCTGAACTTAATGACTCTCCCCGAGGATAGAAGATGGAGGCAAGGATAAGTGATTTATGTATTATGCTTCTATCGCGTTACAGACATAAATTGCATTAAGATTGGAGGAACCCCCGCCATCACTCTCCTTCTGCCTTTAAGTTTCATTCCTACTTCGCTCATTACGTGCAACAGACACCCCCTTCCTTCCTGCCCCCTTTCCAGTTTCCCTTTTGAAGTTTTGCACCTGCGGCATCTTTCGCAGCCGTCAGCTACTTTGCCCTGGAATTGTTTGCCTGAGCAAAAAAAACCTAGAAAAAAACAAAAGCCGCTTTGTTTGTCAACCTTCGAGGGTGAGCTGGGTGGAGGACTGGTGGACTCTAGGACTCATCTAACGAGAAACTTCAATATTGTTGCTTGTGCCCAAACAACAAACAGCAGCAAAAAAAGGAAAAACGATGAAGGAATGACTCAACCATGTGGGAGGATGGGAGGACAAATATTAACCCCGGGCTATTCATTAAGTAGTCCTTTGCTCATATGTTTTGCTTTCGCTTGTTATTGTGTCCTTTCATTAAATAAGCCCACTCTCTCGCTCTCTCTCTCTCTCTCTCTCTCTCTCTCTCTGTGTATCTCTCTTTCAATCGCACCTCTTGAGCCACTTGAAGCTTCCATTGTTTGCACTTGACGACAAGGATGATGAGAATGAGGATGATGATGACTGTGATGCCTCCAACACAATCTCTCTTTCTCCAGTTGGAGAGCAGTTGTCAGTTTTAATAATATTTCTCCGCTTCACTTTTTGTTATTGCCTCAAATTGTCTGGGCCGAACAGCTGACGTGGCAGGCACCGAGAGAATTCAACATTAAAACGATGCTTAACGAGGGGGGGAGCCTGCTTAGATGTCCTTGTCCTTGTCCTGGTTATTGCCAATGGCCGGCTGTGTGTATTCTAAGTTGTTTGCCCCGTCTGAGTGCGGCATAAAACGCACCTGATGTGCAAAAATTGCTTAATTGAAAATATAAGCCGCTATAATTTCGTTAAGGAATATTCAAATTTATGCGTTGCATATTAAATGTCACGATCAGACCAACCCACTTCCCCTCCCCCCTCAAGAGTCGCCATTTGTTTGGCTAATTTGCCACTCTGTCTGTTGTCTGCAATTAAAAGCGCTTAAATCAATAAGCCCCACGCAGTTGGCATTTCGTTTCTCATTTGGCTTTGGCTCATTGGGAGGACGTGTTTCGTTTTAGTATGCAAATCACACACACAGAGAGACCAAAAAGGCGGCACACACACATATAGAGGAGGAGGAGGAGGAGAGGTGGGGTGGGGTTGGGGGCATCCTTAACAGCTTCCAGCATTAGACTGACTTATCGCCTCGACTTGTTTTGTTGAAGGAATCTCTCCCAGCGGCCTTGTTGGGTTATCATTGTCATTGCCGTCTCCATCTCCATCTACAGCTACAGCTACAGCTCTTCCTGTCAACTTCTCCAAGTTGCTGCTGTTTCTTTTTCCCTTTTCGTCTAAATATCAGGAGAACTTTGACACCAATCGCTGGTACAGAATCTGCCAAGCGCGACAAATACGCGCGTTATCTTCATCTTGGCAGCAGCAACCCTGTGACACCTTGATGTGCCACTCCCTTCTCCCATCTCCCTTCCCCCATCTTCCATCTTCATTATTTCTTTTCACACAAAAATCGGTGGAAACTTCATCTTGCCGCAGTCACAGGGGTGGCCAGGGCAGAGGAGTCCATTGTTGCCACTCGTAATTTATCTACCGCTGTTTGCGGCATACTTTACCATCCCCCCCCCAGCATCCCTCCCCCCTTTTTTTGTCGTCTCAATGTCACCGGTTTGTGGTGAAATCTCAGCGCAGTGTTTAGCATCTCAATTTGGTTTTTGGTTTGGTTTGGTTTCCTTCTTTTCTGCCGATAACGAAAACAACGCCAAGTCCCAAGAGGGCAACAATTTCCCGCTTTCCATGTTAAGCAGTCTTCCCATCCTCCCCTCCCCCAACCAGCGGGCCCATCTTTCCCCCGTTATCTTCGTTATCAGGATTGCAATGCAAAATTTATGTCAATAAGTAAATGAATTTCAGCTAAATTCACATTTTAATATAAAGTTAAGGCAAAACGAAACAGAAAAAATGACAATTTTCAGTCTGTTCTTTAGACTTCTCACTTATTCATATGGCGCCTCATCTCATCAAGGCATATGTGAGAGCTCCGCCCACTCTCGCTTTCTACTTGATTCCAACAAAACTGTCGGTTTAAAAGGAAACAAAGTGAAATTGTCTCCTTTGGGGGAAGGACAACAGGCATCAGCAAGGAGTCCTCAGCCCGCAGCCCTCAGCCTGAAATGCCGAAAAAAATGTTGTCAAATGCCGGCAAAAATGTATTTAATATGCAAATCCTGTGTGTCCTTTGAGATGATTATGGCGTACATTATGTCCCAAACAGCACACGTACAAACCATGAAGATGGCATGCGGCATAGGGGAGGGGGAGGGAGGTGGGGGGTTCATGCCTCTTCCATCCTACACACATACTTATATATAATTATTGATTTTAAAAGCCGCTTTCGTTTGTTTGCTCTGACAAATTGAAGACTAATTTGAGCGAAATTAAAGCGGGTCTCTCCCCACCCCATTCCCATCCTGTTTTCATCGCACGAAACGATTGGAAAACGAGTGGAAAATTAATATAAATGGGAAATGGACTTTTTCGAATGGAACTTTTCCAATTTGTGCACAAGAAGCGAAAGATAAACACAGACATGAACACAGACACAGACATAGGCAAACACAACATGCACCTGTACACACACACACACACACACCTCTATTCAGTCTAACACCGACATCTATATATATATATAAACTTTGCTGACCGGCTGTGGCCTCTCAAACAAAACAAAAAACACAGCAGGAAAAACTAATCGAAGCGAAATACTCGAAATGTTTGCCTGATTTCTCGAGAGTGCGCGCAGCTTGAAATTGCAATCATTGAACAGAATTATCCTTTCCATTCTCTTCATCCTTTCTTCTCTTTGGTTCTGTCTGGCCCGGATTGGGCCGGTCGGTTCGTTGCTTGTCCGTGTCTGTCCTCTGTGTCCATGGCCACCTTTAACAAACTTCAACGAGCTTGTTCGGAAAAATGTTCAAGTACAAACTATTCCTGGCCGCTGTGCAGATAAATTAGCTCTCTTTGCGGTTTCGCCATGCTGCTGGCCATCTAAACCAATGTCGATAATTGCGTGGAACCGAGACGGAAGTTGATTTAAGACCCGGGAATGACCGGAGGATTTGTCTCTATTTTGATTGCATTTAATTTGATGGCGGTTTGACAAGCATTGTTGACTCTGACATTTTCCCATTGCTGCGAATTAACTAAAATTTAACACACACAAAAAATAATTCTATTTCAATTTGATGTATAGAAATGCAAATCATTTAGCTATAATTCTATTAAATGAAGGTTAAATAATTGTTTGGATACCAAAGAGATATTTCGTATGCCAAGAAAAAATTGCGCATACGAACCGTTGCTAACAATCTCAATTTATCAGCTCAGAAATATGCAATATTTCCTTGTAAGACATATTTAAGATATTTTCTTTCCTCACAAATAATGCTAAAGAAAATCTTCAGTCGGTCCCACGAGTTGCTGCATTAATGTATTTATGTATATTTCTGACATTTGTCAGTTTGTTGGTTCAACCATAATTTTTGCGCCATGCCGAGTCCTTAATTAAACCATGTACCAAGGACCCATTGCCCTTTTTTTTCCTTGTCCGCCTTTTTGTTATGTGTTTGGATCTTTGCCTTTTCGTTAGGAGTTTTCTTTTTTCGCTGTTTTTTTATTTTTTGTTGTTTTTTGTGGCTTTGCAGATTTTCGTTTCTGTAATCGCCATCTAAATGATGAGAGAAGATTTCAGCTCGAACACTTTTGCCGCAATTCAAATTCTAATTAAATATGTGGCATTAGGTGAAAACAATTTGGCACAAAGCCAAAATTTCTTCTTTTGCTTAGATCTGCGGTCGGCGATAAAAGGAAAACGTATTCGCCATGATTCCTCTTTTGGGTGCCATTTTCAGGGATTTCTTTTTTCCATATTTTCACTGACCACATCCGACTCAAGTCAACAGCCAGATTTCGTTACGTTTCTCGTCTCTCCATGCCCCATTTCCATTTCCTTTTCTGTGCACCTTCCTTGGGCCCCCCCAGACCAAGCCAAGGGAAAAAAAAGAAAATAATAATATGGCACGTTTCGCTCAATGCTCGGGCGGGAAAGTCGTAAAGTAAATTTTTTAATTAGAGTCACGAGTAAAACAAACCAATTAGTAAAGCTGTCAGAGCAATCCTTTTTGTTTTTCTCCTTTTTCTCTCTTTTTTTTTGCCCTTCTGGTGCCTGGCTGTTGTATTTTTAATTTCTTGGCCATGTTTTGGTAGCAATTTACGCGTGCCGCCTGAGCAACTGTTGTGACTGCGGCGTGTGAATTATTGAAAGAGTAAATTATGTGAAAAGGGGCGAAATTAAGAGCGGTTCGTCGGCGATTTCTTCCAGCAATTCCACTTTTACGACTATGACCCCGACAATCAGTTGGTGCAGAGACCGAGAGCGACCAGGACATGGACCTGCTTCTGACACTTGATTGCCATTGCTGGCGCATCAAGTGTCAGGGAACACTTAGAGGCTCCTTGCATTGCGGCTGCTAACCAAAAATTTAGGTTTAATTAAATAGCACAATTGCTCATGCCGCCGCTACCCTGGCCAAGTTTTGGGGCAAAAACTTCTTGGCCACGGCTTTTGTTTTGTTTTGTTTCGCTTTGGTTTTCTGCGTTAGTTTCTCGTTGGTTTATATTCCTTGGTATACGTGCACAGCATGACCAATCAGGGATGCCTCAAGACCCAGTCGCAGTCCGAGTCCCAGACCTATTCCCATTCCCATTCCCAGTCCAAGCCGCACTCAAAGTCCAGACAAATAAACCGAAAAATGTGCATGACTCATGGAGCGAAACGAAACGAAAAGTTCACAACTTGCCCTCTAGTATATGTATATGTATTTATGTATATATAAAAAACAAGAATAAAAACTATTATGCTGCAACGAAGTTGAAATACACTATAAAATTCTATTAGATTTTATGCTAAAACTGATTTTTCTTTAGTTTTTGAGTTGAAACTATTTAATAGAGCCAATGAAACATCTAAAGATGAAAAGAAGAATATTTTCTAAAACGAAATCTCCATTTCTATATGTAGTCACCTGACTCTAACGAAATTCTATATCATGTAAAAGGTTTCTTTTCATAGCTAAGATTAAACAACATGATCTTGGGAGATTTCTGAAGATTGTGAGCTATTGGAACCTCTTAAAAATATGGAAAATAAATCGATATAATTAGAAAGATTGTTTGCATCAAGTGCAGATGGCTCGCAACTGATAGTCTACCATGAGCATATGGTTCTATGCGTAACAACTTTCTAGTTTGAATTTATAAATATATTTTTCTTATTGTTTTGGGATAGAGTATTCTATATAGAAGAAAAAAAAAACAAAGTTATTAGCACCAACAGAGCTACTGCTGCTTGGTGGGTGGGTGGTTGGGTGGCAGGACCACACCCACTTTGGTACTTGTAGTTTATGTTTACTGCATTCCGGGTGCGAGCGTGCGGCAACAATTTTGGGGCAACCATTTGGACCGCTGTGTTCGTGGTGGTCCTTCGTCCAACACATTGACAATGTCGGCAAGTTGCTGATGGCCTAGTCACAACATGGGAATGCACTCCCATTCCATTGGGAGGATCAGCTAGGGTTTCGGGTCTGCTATTGGTATTATTTGGCCCCCGAGAGCTTGTTGCCAGTTTTTGTTTTGCTTGCAGCTGCTGCTGTTTCTGCTGCTGCTTTTGTTGTGCGTACAATTTATTGTTGTTCCAATTTGTTGAAAAATATTTACGGTTCACAATATTTGCATTTATTTTTTGTATTTACGAGGCAAACCAACGAGTGCATACCAAATTACTATCCCCCACATACGTGTTTATTGAAATTCATTTCGAGCTGTTAGCCAGCAACAAGAACTACTATGCCATTTAGCCATTTACTAACGTTTTGTCACTTGCCACCTGTCGGCAATAAAAATAAACATAAACGAGAGAATGAATGGAAATGATGTCTCTTGGAATAAAGCATATTATTTGAACATTTGTTTCACAAGCAGAAGGCAGCAGCTGGCAAAGATGTTACGTGATTTACTTCTTTTCTTACCAACCGAAGGGGGGATGGGAGTGTGGAGGGGGAGATTCCATGTCATTAAACGATTTCATTGACTGGTTGCGTTTATCAGTGGCTGAGATAAAAGCCAAAGGACATTAGGGATAAAACAATTGTCGTCCTGGATGGCAAATGTGAGCGGAGTTTACTTAGAATACGGCACTTGCGTCACACAAATGCTTATTTATGCTCCATATCGTTCAAGTCCTTGGCAAAGTCCTTTTCAGTTAGTTACTCTACAGTGGCACTCGAATGCATCGAACGAATGGGAAAAGGCAAGGCAAAGAAATTGAAATATATTGATTTATGGTAGTAACTGAACAACTGTACAGAAGTAGCAACAACTCCTCCGACTTGGCCAAGGTGGTGGTGGTGGTGATGGTGGAGGTGGAGGTCCTCCTCGTTTGGAAAGTTTGTCCTGCGAACGCAGGACTTGCTAAAAATAGCAGTCGCCGCATGGGTTGCCTGCTTGTTGGTTGGCTTGTTCAAAGTTCAATCAAGTAGAGACTGGCTGACTGACTCTGGCCAAAGTATGGTCATTGATAAGTCATAAGTTGACGTTGAACCCCCTCCCCCCTCAATCTACCAACCAAGTGCTGGCGAGTTGCGTCGGAAACTTTGTCAAAGTCAAATACAAACTTCGCTTTTTTCTGCTCTCTCTCTCTCCCTCCTCTCTCTCTCTCTCTGATGCTATGTCAATGGGTCGGATATTAGCAGTGCATTAGTTATTGCTGCATTATTAATGATCGACTTTGATTCTGAATTGATTTGTTCTACTCCCCCCTCACCCCCTCACCACCCCCTCGCGCACATATGGCTGATATTAATTGAACACGGAAATGATTTCGCCAGCTGACACTTGGTCGATGTATCCTGTTCAATGGATTCCATCCTGTTCTGTCCTCGTTTCATTAATTCATTCGCTTCCCAGTTTGTTTGTTTGTTCGTTTGTCAGTTTGCGTGTTCAGTGGGCTGATGACCCCGTTGACCTGTTGCATGTATGCCCAGCTCTGGATGGCAGTTAATTACTTTGATTTATTTGTAAATTATTTACACGCGCCCTCCTCAGTCGCCCCAGTCGCCCCAGTCGCCACGCTTGTCACATATTTCAAATCGCACTTAATTACAATCACTGCCCCACCCGCTCCTAACCCCCATCCCCTCACATACTAACAAATTAACGAAATTACTTGCATTTATATATGCTGGAAGGTAGGTGCCCCATCTGTCTCCAAATTTATTACAAATTTCAACCTATTTACCATTTACCTTAAACCACGCCCGCACACTGGGCCACAATTTATAGGATGTTGAGCCAAAATGGCGAATGATTAAATTGAATAGTCTAGTCCAGGCCTGGGCACAAACAGAGCCCACAAAAAATATCATTGTATTTGTGCATTTCAATGTTGCTTTACACTGCGCAAAATAAAAAGTAAACAAATTTCGCCGCAATGAAGATAACGAGCGCAGTCGCCGATTAAATGCAAGAGAAACAAAGAGAAAACAAAGCAAGGATCAATTTTTTTCATGTGTAGCCTCTCAGCAGAGCGATACAGTTGCTCGCGTCGAAATGCTAATAATTCTGTTTACACGCTCTCAAATTGTTTTTGTGATGGCTTCGGCAAGCGCTCGGCTCGTATACACGAGTTTCGCGTTATGACTTCGCCCCCCGAAGCCTATGCATGGCCGGCTCTGATCTATAGGTTTCCCCTTGGGAACAGGCTCTTTGGCCGATGTTCGATTCTTTTTTTTCACATCATAATGATGGAAACTCTTTTCCCACTGTGCACACTGTTCACTGTGCATATGGATATGGGTAAATTTATTGTTTTACTAGACCAAAAATTACAACGATAAAAACATGCAAAGTGCTTAAGTGCCTACGCCTGCCACTCCTGTCTCATCCCATCCCGTTGTGGGTGACAAAACGGAGACACCCATCATGACCCATCGATAAAATCGATAAGGATCGGCAATAAATTTGGAAACCACGGATGAAATTCAAATAAAACCAAATGCCGGCTAATCTCCATTAGGCAAATGCGTTCGTTTAGCTTACCAAAAAAATGTGTTGTGACCCAAATTCGTTCCTGCCTTTGGCTTTACCTTTCCCTGAAACATTAATGCTGGCTCTTTGCTTTTTGAATGTTGTTATTGTTGCTCTTGTTGTGTACTTAACAATGTATTTTTTCGCTTCCCGATAGGGGAGGGGGGAAAGGGGTCAAATTGAGTGGCTTTCATTGAGCATTGAACTAAAGTGGCGCCCGTAAACCTAATGTAATTTTGATTTCTTCATTAGGTAGACATGGCATAGGAAGGACAGGAACAGGTAGAGCCCTCCCCCCCAAGAAAAATCATCTCACGTAGACCCATTTAAAAGCAAACCCACATGCACACACACTCCCACACACACACACATGATGGGAAACTCTGACTCTGACTGGCTTCTGGCTGTTTGGGTCGTTTAATGTTTTTTGGGTTCATTTTCATGAGATTATAAAGAGAGCTTTGGCCGTGGATGGAAGGTCGAACCGAATTGTCGGGAGCAACATCAATAGCAAATTGATTTTCTGTTGATAATTTCAAAAGGTAAATAAGATTAGCCGAGGGCTCAACTTGAATATCCATAGACAAGTTGTTTTTTTTTTGTCCATTCTTCATTAATTTACTCATAAGCCAGACACAGACACATGTTGTGTGAGCCGCCCCCCTTCAAACATGGGCGTAGCCACATGTGTGTGGCACAATTAGCAATTTGCCATTTGGGCAAATCAATTCGACCATAACTGCAATTCAAATGTGGCAAATTGCAGCTATCGATGACTGCAGACCGGATTCCAAATGAAATTTAAATGCGGTTTCACATTCAAAAGACAAGAGGTAATTGCTGTGCTTTTATGGCATATTAATTAAACAATTGACCGATATGAGTTATTAAGTTTGCAATTTATATAAATATGAGAGAGAAAAAACAATGAAAATATGACTATCAAATGAAGATTTTATCTTGTTAACAGATAAATTTCGTAAACATTTTCATGGACCATAAAGAAATTGTCTCTCCTCTCAGATAAGATCCTAGCTACGCCCGTGCGTTCAATTGATTGGAGTGCGGGTGGCTCCTCCGCGTGGAACCAATTCGAGGTCGTGTCGTAAAAATAGGGAGTGGGCGGGGACTGGTCCTCTCCTGAGTGCTTATTATTTACATTCGGCTCCAACATTGTCGCCGGCTCAGCTCGTGGAGCTTGTGGAAAGAGCCCAGTCATCTTGATACTGGGGGGGAGGGCTCTCACCCATTCAATTTTCGGGCATGGTCCGCAATCAAGGCGCATTCCATCTACCGAAGCGGGCTAAGGCTTTAACTTTATGCTGAGTAATGGCCAGCCATCGAATTGCTGCCACGGCGAGTGGCAAGCAAGCGAGGCAGTAAAGAATCGCACTCGCATGTAGTTTACATAACAATTTTACTGCCGGCACTTAAACGAGAGCTCCCTTTCCCAGTTCGTGTCATGTGAGTCATAAATAGGCAAGGAATGCCCCCAATACAGAGGACACACACACACTTTCGCCTGATTGATATCCAGAGATGCTTCCATCTCCCATCTCCCAGAGATGTTCGTTCAACCCGTTTGCTGTTAATGATGGCTTCTCTTCCTTCTCTCCATTCTCCATTCTTGTTGCTCTCTCTGACCAGCTCCACAGCTTCCGTTCTCGATATTTACGCTCGGATTCAGTTGCTCAACTTTATTATTAGAAAACTTTTAATGTCTGTGCCAAACGCACGACCAAACAGACAACAAAATGCTTATAACAAGGCTCTCACATATTCGTATTTAAAATGGCCAACCGCCGAATGCGGCCCCTCAAATATTCATCCAGTGCACTATGGGCGATTTGTCAATAAAGTCTAAAAATAAAGCTAGAAACCTAATTTTTTTAAATGTTTGTTATATTTTACTCTACTTTTGGATTTTTTCTTCGACAATTGGGACGATCCCTTATTTTCTGATAAGTACATTTATTTTGGAAGAAATTATAAATGTTCAACTAAAATAAAAACAAAATAAAAAGCTTTATTTTATTATACATAAATTGACATAATATTTAATCAAAAAAAAAAAACAACAATTTTTATTCAAATAAGTCGTTGTAATATTTACAAATAACAAATAAACAATTAAAAATCGCAACGAGAACTACAAGTGTATTTTTTGTATGAACGGGGGAAAACGGGGAAATAAGATTGTTACCACATGAAACTAGACATTTAAGTTAGTAACTTGCCATTTTTAGTTGCCTGCTCTGGCCTGCTCTTCCTATAGAACTACTTCATGGAACACGATTCAAATTGTTAGAATTTTAGTACAAATAGAAAAAATTTATGTATGTATATTATGTAAAATACATATTATGCATACCGTGATCTTTGTTTTCCATACCAAATATATTTAACTGGATAAAAACATACGGACACTGATCGATTGCAAAAGAAGTAAAGTTTTCGCGGTGATTTTTACAATCAATAGCTGGTTGCCATCAGCTGACTTTAAGAGGTTGCCACATAAAGGGAGTTGCCACCCAGCGAAAAAAATAATTTTTTTAAGCTTTCTGAAGTGTTTACTATTGATAAATAAAAATATTTTTTTAATATTCTACCAAACATTTTCTGAGTTTATGCCACTTTTTTTGAAAAAACGCCCAATGTGCAGTGGCTGTGGCTAATAAGCTCCATTCGACTCAGTTACCCTGTAACTTTGATGTGTCCTTGGGCTCAGTCATCAACTTCGTTTTCAAAATTTACATAACTGGAAAAATATTGTGCAAGAACCTAAACGAGAGACGACCCACAAGAAGAAAGTAAGAAGGGAAAGTACAAAAAAAAACGTTGCCCTGCGGCTTAACTTTCTGCGGCTTTCAAACGTTTGCCTGTCTGTCTCTCGGTCCGTCTGTCTGTCTGTTTTCTTCACATTTTCTTGTTTTTTTTTTAGACATTTTTCTCCCCTTTTTTACACATGTAAAAAACTTGTGCAAAAAAAGAATTAAATAGGCACTGCGTGAGGCAGGCAGCCTGCTAGGCGAATATGTTTAACATGGGGAGGCAATGTTTACTTTGTTGGGGTTCTCTTTTGGAGGGGGGTGGGTGGTAGCGCCAACAAAAACAACGCTGGGCCGAAAAGTTAAAAGGTAGCTCAGGGCAACGTGGAACACATGTCGCCTCCGATGGTCATAAATTGGGCGATTGCCACACGTGTCAGCAGTTTCCATCTTCCATCTTACTTAAAGTGAATCTTGTGGGTTAGACAAAAAATAAGTTCATAACTTTATTACACAAATCGGAAATTCACTTTCGACAAATTGTAATTGATTAGGAGAGAGAGAGAGAGAGAGAGGGGGTGGTGGAAGGGGTGATTGCAAATCGAATATTTATTAAGCAATCGATTGAATTTACATAAGCTTAAAGTTGTAAATATGCAAATGACAGCGTACAATGAACTTGAACCTTAATATTACAAATGCCAGTCCAGGGAAGGGCCTCCGGCTTGGTGCTGCTCAGCTGAGCTTCAGCTCGGACTTTGCCGTGTCTTTTGTTGCTGCTGCTGCTGGTTGCTGCTTCGGATGACGCGATTTGCGGATGTAGGTCTTGTAGTAGAAGTCAAAGAACATGGCGAACATGAAGATGTTCTGGGTGAAACCCGTGAAGGCAATGAAGATGGGAAACTGGCAAGGATTGTGCACAATCACCATGAGGAAGTGGAGGGTTAGGTAACCGAATTGGAGCAACTGCAGCTGGGTGATCCGTTGCTTCCACCACAGAATGTTCTTGGCTGCCCCCTGGGAGGAGGCAAAGTAATAGGCGTACATGACGCTGTGCACCAGCAGATTAATCACGCCCAGCATGGTGCAGTGGCTCCCACCGAGGAAGTTCATAAAGATCGAGACCCCAAAGACCATCCCAGCGTGATGGTAGACATGGAGGAAACTAATCTGTGAGTTCTTTTTCCTCAGCACAATGAACACCTAGAAAGCAAGTGGACAAATTAGAAGGGCATGGCAAGGAATCCCCCCCCAACTGACCGTATCCAGCATGTCCAGGTACTTGAGCATATAGTATCCATAGGAGGCATACAGAGCCTTCATCATCTGTGGCGAGGTGTTGTTGTGATCCGCCGGCTGGCAGGTGAAGCTGAAATCCGGCTGCAGATACGTGTTGACCAGACCGTAGATGAACAACGACGAGTTGGCCACCACCTGGACCACATTGTACACTTGCATGACGAACTTCAGCTCGAAGGGCGGACGATGCTCCATCCATTTGGGCCCGTAGTGCAGCACAAAGGCCAAATAGACGGCAATTATGGCCATCACGGTCCACAGATTGGTGAGCAGCGGCAAGTGGGCCACCCGAGGATCTGAGTGCTCCAAATACAAGTCCCGCAAGAGGCAATACAAGTAGGCAACCAAATTGTGCCCCATCGCGATCGAGTGATCTTCCTCTCTTCTTTTCCGATAATACTTTTTGAATAACTCGCACGACGATTCGCACCGCACCGCAGTCTTTCGTTTTCTGACAGCCCCCACAGCTCAATCGAAGCGAAGTGGTCGGCCCTACGAGTACTCCAGCACTATGTTAATGACCGACAAATCAGAAGCGCGAGCTCAGCTCAATTAACCCAAGACAATTTGGGTATATATTGATTGCATTGTTATGCACGTCGATTTAAACTTAGACTAATGGAAATTGGCTGGAATTCCTACAAAGTTTACAGACCCAGAGGGTGCGGGGGGGAGCATCGTTTGTCCATTATGCGACAATGTATGCGGCACTTGTAAAAAGTTTTCTCACACAAACTTATGGCATAAACTTGGATGATTCCACATCGATCGGCGTTAATTCTTTACATATATCTACGGATATGTGTTAATGGTATATGTAGGCCAATAAATTTAGCTGCCAATTTAAGAGCATAATGTTGCGCTCGGTAGGAGCCAACTATTTTGAAATTAAGCCAAGAGTACGCCAGCTGCAGCCGGTGACCCACTGAGCGAGATTCAGCTGCCATGCTTGATAAATTCGCCAAGTATCTCTGACCCCCCCTCTCTCTCTCCACCCCCCTCTCACACAATGGCCGTAAATAGCCGCAGGCATTGGACAAATGGCTCTTAAAAACAACAACAACAATAAGTTTTAAGGAGCAGCAGCCAACTCGACTAAGTGCACAACGAAATAGGCAAGTGTTTTACGAGCAGGACAAGGAAGAGGAGGCGGGGAGTGGGTGGGTGGGGTGGTGCAGTCAAATTGGAACAGGTGCAATTTGTTTGCGCAACGTGCAAAGTTGGCAACCATTTTGTGGTCGAGAGTTTGCAATTTAAAGGGCGCCCAAGTTTATTTATATATACGAAAATTTATAGCTGCATTTGCACGCCTCGAGAATCAATCAATGGCCAAGTGCATCATGATGATGATGATGATGATGAAAGTGGCCACCACTTGCAGCACTTCCCACCAAGAGTTGCAGCTGTAATCATTACGATAAACAACAAAAGGAGAAGGAGGAGAGAAGGAACTGCTGTGGGAAAAGTTTGTTTTGTGGACGCTTGATGGGATGGGACTTAGTTAAGTGAAGGCCATTACTTTCACTTGAGCCCTTAAGTCGCAATTGATGCGTTTGTTCTTACCCACACACACACTCACACGCATACATACACACACATGTCCTTGGGCTGTGTATGACCTTGTTGGACTAGGTGGAGAGGGGGGAGCCAGCGCCAAAACAA
Organism: Drosophila sp. 14030-0761.01; assembly: GCA_018150735.1. Taxonomy (NCBI): domain Eukaryota; kingdom Metazoa; phylum Arthropoda; class Insecta; order Diptera; family Drosophilidae; genus Drosophila; species Drosophila sp. 14030-0761.01. The sequence goes on along the minus strand of JAECWO010000106.1, from coordinate 4,957,955 downwards.
TCATTTGCATGTTGCCTTTTCCCTCCCCTCCCCTTGATCGACCGACCCATCGAGCCACCTTCCTTCATGGACAATAAAATGGACGGCAGCTCATTTGCACAAATAAGCCATAACCGCATGGCGGTCGATGGCGGCCATTTTCGGCGAGAGAAAAAAGAACCAGCGAGAGAGAGAGCCACGGGAACGAGAACGCTTACAATGAGAGAAGAGGCGTGCGTCGCTGTCCGTGTAAGTGCTGTTGCAATAACGGTAATGGCCACGGTAACGACAACGGCAAACAACAACGAAAATAATAATGATAATCATTTCGCCGCGCCGCGTCGCGTTGCGCTGCGGAAGTATGCAAATATATATGACGGTCGTGCCGAAAGACGATGGCGAATGGCAAGGACAAGGCGATTCGGTTATACAAGGACAAGGCATACGGATAAGGATGCGGATGCGGACACGGACACGGACACGGATGCGGAGGTGCCTACCGACAAGGACCTGGGCCTTAACAGGTCGCCAAGCAAAATTAAAAGCGCCGCGAATGAAGCGTTAATGAAGGTGATACACGCGGAGTAAGTAAACAGTTGGGGCGACAGCATAAATATAACGCTGGCTGACTGGCTGGTTGGATACCAGCTCCCTGCTTCATTATTGGGCCCTACCCATCCCCCACTCCCCATCTCCCTCTCGCCTTTTCTTTGTCGCGTTGGCTACAAAAATAAAATGAGAATGAAAATAATAATCTCTTTCGACAGGAAATGAAGGGAAATTCAACAGGAAACTTTTGTGACGTGCCGCAAACAGTCCGTGCAAACACTCTCTCAGAGTGTCGGTGTGTGTATCAGTGTGTGTGTGTATTTGTGTTTGTAGTTAAAGTAAAAGGTCCAGAATACACACACACACACACACACACCAAAGAACCAACTCAAACACACTTCAACTCATTCACATAGGTGTGAAACGACGGCTGTGCAAATTATAGTCATTTAGCAAAGGGGCCTCCCTCCCCCCAACCCCTCTCTGTCGCCATCCTCTTCTGCTCTATGTCACAAATAATATTTAAAAATGTAGGTAAAAAATGCAATTGAAAAGAATTTATCCATATGCTGACTTTGAGATACCCTTTAGAAAGCAAATACTTAATAATTTTATGTAGAATGGAAACATGTCGGAAGGAAGTGAGTTGCAGAGTTGTCTTTCTTCATCGATATCAGCGTAAACATAAGTGATATCGATAGCTTAAAATTAAGTGATATCGAAAGCTTAAAATGAAGTGATATCGAAAGCTTAAAATTAAGTGACATCGATAGCTTAAAATGAAGTGATAGCGATATGACTTATTCGTTATCGAGTCAAGGGTATTAGTACATTGGAGACCTTAGGACTATTAATTACATTAGGGATATCATATAGAGGTATTAAATACTACTCTATCTAATGATCCCTCTATTAAATGATCCCTCTAAGACAATGAGAATTTCTCTTAATCAAGAATAGAACTTCTGGTGCTCAATGATACTTCCTTAACCATTTAGTAGAGGGTATCGCAGAGAGTAGAAATGTTAAAATTGCTTCCCTTTTTTTTTGGGATTGGGGGAACAACATTGTTTCTTGGCACGCACGACAGTTTCCACAGCTGTTAACCGAATTTAATAGCTTCATAGTTTTGTATTGCTCTACCTGCTGGAGCACCTGCCAACTCACCAACCCCCCTTTCCTGCCCCCAACCACTCTTCGGTGGAAGCAATCAAACTTTATATGCACTCATTATGTGCGCCCAGTAATGCACAATTGAGGACTGTCATTAGCAACACTGCAAAACGATTCGTTTTTTTCTTTTTGGGTTGCCGAGAAAGTGGTGGAATGGGGGGGTGGGGTGATGGGGGCACAATCTGTGCAACAAGGATATAATTATAGTCCGGATAGCAAAAGAGTCGTAAGGGTGTGAGTGGAGAGGAGTGAAGTGGAGTGGCTAGGCGATAATGACTTGATTTCCAGTTGGCAAAAGAAGGTAAATGCGTATTAATTATTATGATTATGGTGGCAATCGTTGAATACATACATTCATATATATGTATGTGTGTGTGTGTGTGTTTGTGTGTATATTCTTAAAGGCCATTTGGCACACAAAAGATGAGAGCGACGTCCATTCAGGCGGAATTTGGCAAAGTCGAGAAACTTCAAGGGTATTACACAAAATGCTGGCCCATGAGTTCTAAGCATATTTTGAATGCCAAGTTGAGCGCCCTTTCACCACACCCCTCCTCCACCCCCTCTTCTACTATGTGTGCTGGTCTGTGAGCGTGTGTGTGTGTGTTTGTGTGTGTGTGTATGCCCCAAAAGTCACTTTCAAAGTTCAAGTCAATGTCGCAAAATGTTAACGGCGCGTTAATAATGCGATTAGTGGATGTTACGGACCCCTCACGAGCCCCCCAACCCCCACACCCACCAAGAACCAGCTTATGCCCCCCCCCCACCCTCACCCCCTCCCTTCTACATTCCCTTGGGTAGCACAAAAAACATATTTGAATGCGAACGAACATTGGAAAATTGGCTTTAATTGGCAAAATTTTATGGCTTGAAACAAGCGCATGCGAATGGAAATATGCCGCAGAACATGAATTTGGTTTACACCCCCACCTATCCCCCCCTCCCTCTCTGTGTGGGTGATACTAATTAATACATTTTTGTTGTTCGGGGTTCTCTCTTTTTGCCAGTTCGTCTTTGGGGCTCTCTCTCTCTCGCTCTCTTTGGTATAATTATCACTTGGCTATCGTCTGGGGAGAATATGGTGTAAATTTCCATGCTAATATTTAACTGGAGGAGTCGAGTCGAGTCGAAATCCCTGTTAACCGAAGCCTTCAATTACATTTAGTGGCACTGTCAGTACAAATCCCCAAGTAATAGGATATTTTCAATTTCCATTTGCTCGTTCGCATATATTTTGCAATTCGTTTTCGCCCCCTATCTATCCATCCATCTATCTATCTATCTATTTTTTTTTGCTTTGCTTTATTTTCATTTCAATTTTCTATGTTTTTTTTGTTTCTGTTGCTTTGCGTGTATTTGTTTTAAGTTATGCGCCGCTGGCTCTCGAGAGGAATCGTCCCCTCTCTCCACTCTCCACCCTCTCCACCTCTCCTAGGTCCTTGTTGAATGTACATAAAGCATTGATACATGAATTGCGAGACTTGGATGAGGGGAAATGTTGAAAATATTCAAAGAGCAGAGTTGGCAAAAGTCGGGCCTAGTTTGAATATTGTCAGGGCAGACTGGCTAGTTGAGGTAGACACAGAGAAAGGGCTTCAGCTGGAAGCTAGAGTGTCCTGGTCACGTAATTGAGCTGTACATTACAACAGCAACAACAACAACTTGGCGATAGGACTAGAGTCCTGGGCCTCTCTGTGTGTGCACAGAAATATGACAAACAATCAAAACGAATTCGAAAAAACCGCAACACAAACCAACAAATGCGCCAGCTGAGCCAGAGATTTGTTTGCCCCAGCCCCAGCGGATAGAGAAAGGAGAGAAGCGAGAAAAAGAGCGAGAGAGTTAATGGAGATGGTGGAATGGTCGGCGTGAAGCAGGAGAAACCGCTTTGCTGTTGCACAGTCAACGACAACGACAACGACGACGAGGACGACTGATGGAAATTTATTGCTCGCTACATACCCAAAGGGATTCGCAAATATAATACTACAACCACAGCGGCAAGTGGGCAGATGGAGGCGCGGCACATGCTGGTGGTGTGTGCTGGGAGCAAGCTGCCACTATGTTGGTTCTAGACAGGGCGGGGACGGAGGCGGTAAAACAAAAACCTATGAAAAATTTCCCAAAAGCATCAGAAAAACATACAAAATGCGGTTTTAGCCGCTGAGAGGAAATCTGTGAAAAAAATACACACACACACAACGAAAATCTGTAAGAGAAATATATGACAGACAGAAAACATGTGGACCCATTCTCCACACAGACGCCCCCCTCCGCCCCCGCCCATGAATCCAAAAACTGAGCTGCAAGCACGCACTGTGCATATTTTGTTATGAAAATTTAAGTGAAATCACTAAAAATGCCAAACAAAACTGCCAACTATGCAAAAATGCTGGGTTAGAAGAGAGTGGGAGGGGGTGGGGTGGGGGGGAAAGGGAGACTGGTTGCCCCTCCAGGCGGAAAACAGCTGTTGGTACAGTGTTTATTGTTGTTGTTGTTGTTCGTGTTGTTGTTTGCCTGGGCTTGGGCTGCTGCTGTTGATGCACTTTTATGAAAAATTGTTGTCAGTTTATAAAATGGAAGCTAGATGTAAGCTACTTCACATCCTTCAAGTGCATCACGTGCACCAGATTTCCGGCACCTCCCCCCTGCCACTCCTCCTTCACACAGTGAGAGGGCCATAACAGGAAAGAGGTTCGAAGCGGGAGCTCATGATTTCGGGAAAATGGGTCAAACATGGGTTGGAAGTGGAGGAAGCCCAAGTGAAGCGATTGCAGTTTATGGCTCGTGTTACTCAATAAACATTTGTCAAGTCAATGCAACAGAACTCCTTCCACCAAGCCAGCCGCTTCTCAGCTCATCTCAACGATCCGACAATCCAATGTGCCGCCAATTTGTTGCTATCACTGAGCCACCTCGACCCACCTATCCATTGGATTAACTTCCTTCTCCTCCTATTGTGCGTTTCGTTGTCAAATGTTACCTTTTATTTCCTTGTCCTTTTTGCGTTGACTACACCCACCTACACACCTACACACCTGCACACACACACACTGGGAGAGATACATGACAGCTAACGGTAACGGGGGAAACGCAAAAATTTATGATCAGTGGCAAAAGCACATTCTCACCTTTGATATACCTTTACTGCTTTTCCACCTTTGGCCCCCATTCCGCCTTTGTCGAGTGCTAGAACAAAGATGGGAAGGGGTCGGGACCCATCTGCGGGGTGGGGGTGGGTGCTGCTGTTGGCTCCCCGACTTTTGGCGTTCTGTTTTATTGTACACGCCCTTCTGCTACCATTGCTCTTGTTGTTGCTCTTGTACATTCAATTCCATGCTCTAAAAATTTTGCCCTCAATACCGAAAGCAACGACTTGCGAATACCCACTACTAAAAACCGAAACGATGGCAGTTAAAATGCAAGAAATGCTTCGGAATTGGGAAAGGAAGTGGAGGAAATGCTTAATTTTCAAAATTCCTTTTCAAATATTAATTCTAAAAGCGATTTCGATAACTAAAAGATAATAAATCAATGTATTATTACACTCTTATATAGATATCATATCAGTAGGATGTTATATCGGTCTATATATCATATAAAATAAGCCAAATTCTCGCACTTTCTACGACACTTAACTTTTCCACCTTAAAATTTAGATTTAGATATAGCTTTATCATCTACTAACCATCTCTCTGGTGATTTTTTGACCACTTTATGGCTACTGGGTATACGAGTGCGTAGGCTGCCAACAGAAGCAGCATTCCTGGTACTCGTCCAAGTCCAGGTTCAGGTCCACCCAGAACCACGCGTCAATGGGTCTTTTATGCGCTTCGCAGTTGTTTTTTGCCTTTTTGCACATTTTTTTATTTTTGCCCGGTGTGTTGTGTGTTTGCCACTCGGATTTTTGCGATAATGGAGACAAATGTTGTGCTCTTAAATTTATCGATTGGTTTGCAAAAGTTACCCAAGAATAAAAAAAAAGGGAAAATGTTGCCCGAAATGGCAGAATATTTGTTTGTATACATCGAGAGAGAGAGAGACCAAGAGAGCGAAGGTAGAAAACTTTTGTTATCATTTTTAAAGCTTTAAGACGCTTTCACCTGAACCTGAACCAGGAGTGATGCAAAATTTATATCTTGTTTTTCATGGCCTAATAAAAGAAAAGCAAATGGAAGCCATGGCCAACAATGAACTTCGCCTAGGCCAAGATAAACTTATTTTCGTATAATTCAGCTAGCTGGTCAGCATGCAGATTCGAGTTGTGCATTTCTTTGCCATTTTTATGCTTCCTTTTTTTTTGGAATATTTTTTCTCCTTTGTTTTTGGGCGGAGGACGGACGAGGTGGGTCGGGGGTAGTTTGGGCAAACTTTTAAATTGAAACTTCGCAAGCATTTCGACAGATGTTGCATAAGGCCTCCTGGTCAGTGGGATTTTCAAAAACATTTTGTGGATAGTTTGAGCTCTTTAAAAGTTTGCAATCGATGCGGTCATAACGAGTTATTAAGTGTATGTTTTGGTTTTGAGCATGTGCAGCGGATTAGTTGGGGGCCAAAGCTCAGAGATTCCTCTGACCCTGTCCCGACTCCTCCCTAAATGACCGCAGGTGTATCTCTCTTTTTTTTTTTGCTTTTGCTTTTAAACAACGCAGGCGGATTTAACATTAAATACCGCAACGTGCTCGAGGGCCACGGCGCCTGGATTTATGCAGCGTTACATTGGCATTAAAATAGCAGTGCGGATTACGAGCGAGAGAGAGAGAGAGACAGAGCACTTTTTTTTTTTTTTTGCTGGCTCCCTCTCGGTGTATTATGTAAAAACATAAATGCAACTTGCGTTGAGTGCTGTGGCAAACACAAAAAAGAGAAGAACGAATAAACACAGAGAGAGAGAGAGGGAGAGAGAGGGAGAGAGAGGGAGAAAGGGAAGAAAACCAAAACTGAAAAATGGCAAAATGGAAAAATAAAATAAGAATAAAATGAACGTTGACGCGGTGAAACGATGTAGAAATAAATACGAGAGAAATACACGTAAAATGCCGCCCAAGGGGCTACAGACTCTTTTGTATGCAAGCACATTGTGGGCGTGGTTAAGTTGAATTAAATGAGTGAGTAGAAGGCGGATCACTTACCTCTATTCGAAATGGCCGCCTCCGCTTGGGCTCCGGTCTGGGCTTGCAGCAGGCATCCCAGGCTAATTACAATCAGAATGGGCCAATTCATTTTCACCGTTGCACGCTTGGCGTCCGCGCCGTGACGTATGCTACATGAAATTATTTTCATTGTTTCGCTGCCTTCTTCGCGTTCGCCTGCTCGTCGCAGGTCGAGCTCGATATGCGCGTGGTTTTGTTATTAAATTTCAGTGGTGTAATTAATATAGTATGTCGCGTCGTCCTCCACTCCTTCGCTTCCTTGTGTCCTGGCTATCTTCCTGGCAACTTGCTGTGGATGCTCGCGGGTTGCTCTGCTCGTTTTAAGTATTCATTTGGTTAAGCGCCAACATACTTTGCATATTCGCTCGCTCTTTGTGTAATTTACAGTTTATTTTAGTTTCAAATATTTTCAACTGCTTCTGCTTCTGTTTCTAATTAGAAATTAAGCGTCATGCCGCAAGCGTTTTTTAGTTTCCCTTTTTTGTATTAATTTAGTTCGTTTGGTTTTCTTTTTTTCTTCTGTTTGTTGCTCTGTATTCTGTATTCTGTATTTTGGTTGCTATGTGATGTGAAATATTTTCTAATTAATTTTTATTGCGTGGCTTTGTGTGTGTAGAAGCAAGCGCGTGTGTGTGTCTTGTCTGCACATTCATTAATTAGTTTGTCATTATATTTCGCGGAAAAGTTTTTTGGATCCTTTGGTTTTTCTAGAAAATAAAAAAAATACGAACAATTAGTTTGAGTTAATAAATGTAAAAGTTCATTTAATCTTTAAAGCATCTTTTATGCATTTGGTTATTCTTTTTAGCCAACTCTCGAGTGGTTACGAGAATGTTGTTGTTGTTTTTTGTTAGCAGTTAGTCAAAGGCCACAAACATTAAAGCATTTACGTTCAGTTTACGTTGCATACATATAGGCGCCACTTGAAATTGCGCTCCATAAACTCGCCTAGGCGAGAGCCACCGAAAAATGCGTCTGCAGAACTTCACTGACATGCAAAATTACCCCACAAAGTGCAATTAGCACACAAGTTAAATTATAAAAGTTCCGTTTTCAACCTTTTCCCCAAAGCTTTGCATCGCCCACACACCCACACACACACACACACACATACAGTCTCCACACATGGAAAGGGGCAAATTCTGAACGGTATTGGGCAGACTTGTAGAAGGGTAAGTGGGCAGAGAAAGTAAGCCAAAGAAAAATCAGCAAACAGAAAAGTTCCAATTATTTCATTATCACTTCCATGCAGGACAAACATGGTCAGAGGAAGGAAGAAAAAAAGAGATTGCTTTAAAGCTTTGGAAACGGAACAGTTGGCCAGGGACACGAGAAAGTGCTCAGTCGCGAGCTCATGAAAAAATAAAGTTATAAATTTAGATTAACCCATGCAATGGGCTGTGGTTGGACCAGACCAAGCACTTCCGTTCCACTGGCAGAAGGCACACTTTCACTCGGCCATTGGGATGCTGGCCAAAAGCCCATTAAAAGTCACAAAAAGGAATAACCAAAAGGGAGCGGGTGAGGAAGGGAGATAGACACTGTGCTTGGTCGTAATTATCTATCGTTTTCATTATTACCATGGGCTGGCCGGATGGCTGGATGGCTGACTGGCTGGCAGCGCCAGGAGGTCGAGTATATGCTACGTGCGGCGCTTATGTGCGGCTCATGTCCTGGAGGAGCAATAAAATATTTGTATCTATTTTGTCGGGGGGGTCGACTCGCGTAGGTGCCGCCACCCACTTCTACAAATCTGGGAGCTGGTGGCCATGTAATTACTCAAAAAGTTGCCACCCAGGAGCCGACAACAAGATGATATCCAATAGACTGCAAGACAGTGCAAAAAAACGAAGGAGAAGAAGAAGCTCGGGAATTATGTCTATACTAAAATAGAAGCTGTATCTAACGCTTCTTTAAAGTGAGTACTTAAAATCTTGAGAAAATTTGCATTAGATATAGATTAAACTGCGTTTTTCTCGTGTTTCTCACGGCCACTTATTATGGCTTGATTTGCTGCTTGTTTCTCTTAGTGTATAAAGTGAGTTTTATGCTCGAATGGCAGCAAAAGGCTTTTATCATGTAGGCGGTAAACAGCCGTAAATAAACAAGGCAGCGCACATAAAAAGGCAACAAAAGGCGCATCAGAAGTAGAATCAGCAGCAGTGGCAGGAACAGGAGCAGGAACAGGACACAGGACCAGGTTGTCATCGCCCAGGCAGAGCATTAGCTCAGAGTCTCCGTTGTTGGCCAAGGTTATCAGTTTTATGGGCTTTGGGGCCCATACAGATTCTTCTTCTTCTTCCTCCTCGTGGTGTGTGTGTGTAGGTGTGGGTACCACATGCTGTGTGCTTTCTCCGGTTATTTATGACACGGCATCGCATGGCGGCAACAAATAGCTGGTCAAAGAGCTTCGGCTAAATGTTTTAGCATTTTATCGCAGCTCTTGTTGTGGTTTGCTCCGACGTTCAGACATTCCGACGGTCGCTCCGACCATAAAAGTTTAATACTCTAATAAAGCGGATTTAATTATTTAAAAAAGAGCATTTGATGTGTCCGCAGTACAGCAAGGTTTTTAATTTTTACGCGCTCCATTTCCATCCAGCGGCAACGCAACGCGAAACTTAAGGCGACTCTCGACTCTTCACGCCTTTTTCTTCACTTTGCGTCTAAATTGCACTTTGCGGTACAATTTCAAGCTACAAGTTTTGCCGCGCAAGTCGTAATTAGTTTTTGCTGGTTTGCTGTGAAACTGATTTTCACTCCAAGAGCCAGCAGATAGACATGGAAATGGAGGGAGAGAGTAAGAGAGCAAAACAAAAAAGTCCTGTCTTTTGTCAGTTTACGCTGTGGTCGACTGGCGAAACTTTAAAATGGGTTAATTGCATTGTAAACTAAGCGAACAAATGGCAAACAAGTGGCGCAACAGGGACAACTGGGCAACAAACTGCTGCAGATTCGATACTTTGGCTTTGGCTTATTTATAAGTCCATGTTATCATCCAGACACTCCACTCCACTCCTTGCCCCGTTGCCACTTGACTACCGACAAGTGCATCATTAAAATTAACAAAACGAGTCAAGCGTAGAATGAGATTGAGAGTGAGAGAGAGAGAGAGAGAGAGAGAGTTTCGAAGATGTCTCAGAACTCATTTCATGCATGCCCTTTGAGGCATGTAATCAAAGTAGAAGCAGAAGTAGCAACAACATATTTCTAATACACACAGAAACCCACTCGAAAATGCTAGCCAGTCAGCCAGCTGCGTCTTGGCATCTTCTAACCCTTTGTGGCACACACTCGCACACATTTGGAGGCCACTGGCTTAGCCAGTCTCTAGAATATTTTGCGAAATTGCAATGCCGCGGCACGAGGGAGCGAGCAGGGAAAATGTCCTGTCAGTGCGCCACATTGTCATTGGAATGATTAACAAGCGGCACAATGTTGCCAGCCATCGCATGCTATGGAGAAAAAATTGTCTCTGGAAAACTCTTCAGCCACACAAAGTTCAAGCTGAACACTTGGCACTGCCACAAGCGAATTGACACGGCAACAATGTGGCACACACACACACACAGTTCGCTTAGCTTATAATCAAAAGAGAGAGAGAGAGAGGGAGAGAGAGAGAAAACTAGGGAGAAAAAAGAGATCCTACCCGCTCGATAAAAGATTATTAAAATTTTCCAAACGAATGGCAAAAGTTCGCTGCAGCAGTTTGTCAAAGGTTCAAAAGGTTATCTGCCACTGCAAAGGCACACGCATACGCCCCGTGTGTATGTGGGTGTGTGTGTGTGTGTGTGTCTACAAAGTTGACAGACAATCTCTAGCAAGCAGAAGAAGTCAAGCAGCCGGCAAACACTCGACCCAAACTTTAAGTCTCTCCAGACTCTTAAATTGTAGAAAACTCAAGTTTATGGATTTCATTTGGAATGAATAAAGGGAATCCCTAGCCCAGTTTGAAGTCCGCCATGATGCAAGTGCCATGAATGCATGAAATATGGATATAATTTCCAGTATATATTAGAGAGAATATTTGACGTTTGCTTTAACATGCAGCCAACCAGCAGGAGGAGAAGGACAACCAGGAGGAGAAGCAGCCAGAGACCCAACGAGCCAGCAATCCAGCTCGGGCTCTTGATACTTTACATTTTTGCTGAAGCAAACATAATTCGTCTATTATGCAGTGTGCCAGCCTATGCACCTACACACACACACACATACGACCCTCCACTCGATGCAAATATGTATGCATGCATGTGTGTGTGTGTGTGGGGATGCATCTGCTCGGAGTTCATAGATCCTGGCTGCATTCACTTGGCAATTACTGCTTTATTTATTATGCCGAAATGGATTATCCCTTTTAGTGCCCTGGGATGCAATTTCTGCTTGTGCTGCTATTTTGTGCCGTCAACAATTTTTCTTCTTTCCTTCCCTATTTAGGGAATTTTCCCAAAGCACTTGTGTTGTTGTTGTAGTTGTTGTTGCCTGGCTCCTACCTCTCGCTCTCTCCCCACTCTTTCCATGTTTTGTTTGGCTGTTTGTTGTCAACATTGCCCTTGTTGGGGGGCATCATCATCATCGTTGAACGCGGCGGCAAGTGGAAATTTGCATGCTGCGGCGGAAGGATACTACGGCCAGGCCTATGCCGGATGCAGACACATCCACCATCCACCATCCATCCACATATCCATATGCATCGTGGATATATGTATATTAATTTGTGTAGGCACGGGGCTGCATCCAATGTAAGCAATTTATCAAAACTACACTGCTCGAAAAGGGTTAAGAGAAGGGTTAGCCAACAAACTGGGAAGAATGCGGCATCAGGCTAAATCAATGGCATTAAGACCTTTTCCATTTGTCATGGATTAACTAGAAATCTCATCAATTATAACTATATCATGGATAAACAATGAAATCAACCTCCAATTCGATGCATTTAAATGAAAACCTCTTCTCAATTATGACTTTACCTTGAAATTGCATTAGTAGAAGGTTGTATATAAACCAGAAGGTCGGGCTAACTTAGGCTAAGCCGAAGCTCGCATACCCTTGCAAGTTTTTGTGTTACTAAATCCCTAAATGTAAAGACCTTTCGTGTAAAAACCCGTATCTACATGCCATAGCACGGCACGCATACATATAAATAAATGAGTGTACATATGCAGCATGCAAATTTTTCCATATGTTTGTGTGAAAGCTATATGATAAAGTCATTAAATTTGGATGAAATTTAGCAGAACTAAAACTTGTTATGTATATCTGATAATTACGAAGTTAAATGATATGGCAAATGGCAAGTTTGATGATATTTCCATAAGAAACAAACATGTTTTTAGAAGGAAAACTATTTGTGGTCCGATCGTTTCTATGGCAGCTATATTATATAGTAGTATCTTTATAAAATTTGGCACGGACGTTTAGATATATAATAAACTGTCAAATATTCAGTTTCATGATAATCCCGTGAAAAACACTGAAGCTATTGATCTAAAACTCTTTTTCGAGCAATGGTTCCTATGGCAGCTATCTGATATAGTCGTCCGATCCGGATGAATTCGAGATATAAAATGCTAGCAGTATATTTAAGACTTCGTACAAAAATGGAGATCTGTGGCTTTAGCGGTCTAGGCGTAGAAGCTGTTGATCCAGACGGACAAAATGAATACAATCCTTTTGCAAGGGTATACAAAATGCTTCAGAAAAAGAGGTAATGACTTTTAGCAGAAACTAGCAACTAAAGTACTTAATATACTTGTGAATAATTGAATTTCAATACATTTTCTCACTAATTCACATTCTTTCCCATGGGCAATTCCATTTGCAATTGAAATTTAATACAAGCTATTTCTAAACCACAAAATTTAAATTTTCTGCTCGATTATTAGCCTTGAGTTTGTCTATAAATTGAAAAACTTCTGCTTAGACAGACAGACAGACGAAGGAAGGCTTCGTCACTCACTTTGCCGTGTCAGATCAGGTTCTAAATTTGAACATCTTCTGAGTAGATTTTGCTTATTTTTAAGTTGGCCATGTCCCGAGGCAAATAAATTTACTGGCAAAATTTAATGCAATCAGCAATCAGAATTAAATAAAATTTAATACATCGAATTTAATTGTAAATTGAATAAAATTTAATACATATTGTATGTAGAGAGAAACCCTTTTGCAAATTGTGCAGTTCAAATGGCCATTTGTTTGACTTCGTTTGCCAACGTTGACCTCGGCGACATTTGTAACAAAAATTCGATGCACACAAAATCCATAAATCAAATCAATAAAATGACAGCATGAAAAATTGCCAACATACGTAGAACACAACAAAATAAAAATGGAAAAAGAGAAAATGGAATTCAAAACCGCAGGCCAAACTATTATATCCAAAAATTCAAAACTTTGAAAAACAAAAAATGATGTCAATTTTCAGAGGCTGAACATACAAAATAAAATGGAACAACACATCTCAGGCCCATTTAAATGCCAATCTGCAGTTAGAGAGCAACACCAAGGCAATAATAATAATAATAGAACATACACATATATATTTATATATATGTAAATAAATGTGCTATATGAACGAAATGTGGAGTGCATGTTAACCTTTCGACACCTAGAAATAAATAAATGTGCAAGTAAATATTGTAAACAGAGCAAACACACAAACAGACGGACAGACACACAGACAGCGGGTAAAGAACAAAGCAGAGCAAACAACAAACAGACATAACATGAAAATGGTTGTGCCCAGGCTGAGGTGGCAGTGGGCGTGGTCCATGCCAAACAATGGCAATACGGGGCGTATGTGTAACAAATAAAATGTCGACTACGCCAGTAAAAGACAACGAGATTGAATGAAAATCCTCATATGACATAAAAAATAATACGCAACACACGAAAAACACACACAAAAAGGAAAAAATAACCCATGCTCATACAATAGAAATTGGGAAAAATAGCAAAACGAAAGGATTCCGTGGCATATTAGTTATATTTTCGTCTCCTACGTCTCTACGTGAGTGGGTGGGTGGTTGTCAGTTGCCATTGCGTCAGCTGGCTGAATGGTGGGACAAAGCCAAGCTAAAGGCAAAGGCAAATCCAAGCAACAGAAGCTGAAGCTGAAGTCTTCACCCGAAAACACAATGGCAATAATAATACGTTATTGGGAATATTGATTGCCTGTATTAGGCTTCACCACTTCGCCACTTCGTCGCATGACGGGCACGCATTGATAAATGCTTGTAAGCCAAAATGCCAGCACCATCAGCCAGGAGCCAGGAGGATGCCTAGGACGAGGAGGAGGAGCAGCAGCAGGTGTTCTTTGTTTTACGCTCAAATGACTTTTGGATTTCGTGGCATGGCATTAGTGGGGATCTGTTTGAGAACTACATAGCAGGTTAACATGCAGCGAACACTGAAGTTGCCAAAAGGCAGACAGGTCGGCAGCCAGGCAGCCAAAAGCCTAGACGATGACACGCAATGATTCTGTCAACACACACAAAGGCAGAGTCAAGCCACCGCACACCCCCCTCTAGAGGGCGAGGGGGGGAGCAAGCTACACAGCTGTGATTAATAAACAAATTGAAAGACGCGACTCAATAAATCACTCCTCCTGCCAGCCTAAATCAATTATACTTGAGCACACAAAAAACATGGCCTTTAACAACAAACAAACAGAGAGCGAAAGAGAGAGAGTGAGTGAGAGAGAGAGAGTGTTTTGGATGGCATTGGAGCTTCTTCAGCAGCAGCAGCAACAACAACAACAGTTTAATTTATTGATTACCATTAACAAACAGCATGTCAAGTAAGTGTCATTAGGATGTCAACGCATGTCCACGAAGACGACCCTACAGGGCTGACTGGCTGACTGACTATCTGACTGGCTGGACATCGAAACAGAGAGAGAGAGAGAGGGAGAGAGAGCGACAGTTACAAGTTCAGGTCTGTCAAGAGGCACTCCCCTATAACTCCCGCCCTCTAATGCCGTTGACATGCTCATTAATTTCTGTGACAGCCATTGGGTCCTTCCAGCCTGTCCGTCTGTGTGTATGTGTGTTTGTGTGTGTGAACAAGTTCATTTCGTTTGCAATTTCCTGCAAAAAGGCGTTAAATACAAACATCTAGCTAGGTTACTGACCGCAATCCGCCAGCTCGCTCGCTCGCTCCACCGCCCGTCCGTCACATTTGACAACGTAAATTGAGCAAGTCGGAGCTGGAGAAGGACCGACCACCTTTTGTCTGCGGTGACAGCTTGAGAACAAAAAAAAAAAGGAGCGAAAAAGTACACAAAATACTGACAGTTTGACAAATTGTTTATGTAAATGGAAGTGCAAGTGGTCGAGAAAAAATATGGCCAAAGCAAAATTCATTCAAGCCAAAAGCTTAGGCATATTGGCTTAGCCCTTACTTTTTATTCCCTCCCCCTGCCACTAACCCTCCCCCACACCACCCTCTTGTAAATAGAAGTTTAAGCAAATATCTAATTTACTGTTTGTGCGCTTTAATTGTTTGTTATGCCCGAGGGGGACAGGCTCGGTGAATGGCTTTGTCGGTCCCTTTAAATGACAACGTCGACGGCGACGGCCTTCGCAAGGACACGACAAGAGACGGGTGGGTGGATGGAGGGGTAGTCGGTCCACTCCCAGGCAATTAAAAATTGCTGTCTTGAAATTTCAACAGTTCTCTGGTGGAGAGGAGGAAGGAGGCAGAGGGGAGTCCTCGTCTAGCCTGCAGCAACTTATGTAGTCGCTTGATTCTCGTGCAGCTCCTCGCATGCTAAACAGAAACTTTGCTTTGCTTTTCCTTTTGCTGGGCAGGCAAACTTCCTGGGCGTCTCCTTGGTTGTTAGCCAGCTGCCATCTGGCTTTAGTTGGACACAAAACGCTTTGCCAGCTTTTCTTTTCTTTTCTTGCTAGTTTTCATTTACTTTATGAATATGCGCCTATGTGTGTGTGTGCGTGTCAGTGTGTGTGCCAGTGTGTGTGTGGCATAAAGAGCTGTTGCTTGCTTTACTGCTTAGTTGCTCTAGCTGAATGCCTTTCCGCTGGCTACGTCGGCCTAAACCAAAAGTTTTCCTTTTGAAATTCTTTACTTACCCGAGCATACGTTGACTCGCTTTAGCCCCATTTCCATCCCCCCACTTCCCCCTACTCACTTGCCGCTTTCTTTGTTGCCTTTGGGGGTCTTTTGTGTTTTGGTTTTTTTCTCTTCCTTTTTTTTCCAAGCCGTTGCCTTACTTTAGTGTTATTAACTATAATTACCACATTAAACGCCAAAGTGTCTTAATATTCAATTATAAGTTTCTCTTTTTTCGTTTCTTCCTCTATTTCGCCGAATTCAGTTGGCCACTTTTGTGCCTTGTGCGTGCCTCCTTGCCACACTTTGCGGCAGGCTATTGGAAAAGTTTTGCCGATATTCTGACTTGGCTATCAGTCCACCTTCCACCAGCTGGCCGGCCGATGACTCTAATGATGTCTGAGTGCTTACAAATTATTTCAGTGAAATGCGTTGAATGTTTATATTGCTTTTGATTTTGTTGGATAAAACTTTCGTATCGAAATGAATGTGAATGCGAATCGATAAAATAAATTGTGTGAGTGTGAGTGTGGGCGAAAAGAAGACAGAGGCAGGCAACTGGCTGGCTGACTGTCAGTGACAATTAAACGCAACCGCAAAACTGGGCTAATGGAATTAACTGAACATCAAGAAGTCAGCATTGACAAGGCGAGAGACAAAGAGATACACACACCCACTCGCACACACACACACACACATATACACTGGCACACACACACTTCAATAAACTAATGAGCGTTGACAAAGTCAACGTTTGGCGTCGACAGAATTTTAATTAACGAATCGTAAAGCGCTAATTTTGCATATTAATAACTACTACGAGAGACACAGCCACACAACGAGACACAATACACCCACACATAGAGAGACAGGGAGGTCCTTGCCAGGAGTTGGCACGCACACAGTGGCAATAAATAAACCAGGAGGAGCCAAAGACTCGCTACCTAACTCATTCGTTCGCCATTTAAGTAGTTGAAATTAATTTGCCGCACATGGGAAAGAGAAATTCTCTTTCTGCCCTCGGAATGTTTCAGTTTTTAGCCTCACGTAGCGCAGACATAAAAGTCGCGTTGCCAGCTAAATTATAATATCAATTATTTCGCAACACAAAACACACTCACATGACGTGGGGGATTAGATGTTAGCCCGAGGAGGCAGAGGCAGAGACAGAGATCACTTCATGTGCAGGCACACTTCTCCAGATGCGAGTTAATTATTTTTGTGTATCTCGGCGCTATGCAAATGGCAACTAGTCAACTCCAATCTCTAGGCCAACTAATTAAGCTGACAGAGTGACAACTCTAGCATGAGTTTTAGCATCATAAACTCGAACCGAAATCAAAATCAAAATTTAATTCTAACACATATCAAAGCAGTAAATGAAATGGCCCTTTAAATAGAATTCCAATGAAATATGGGCACAGGAGCCCTTGAAGCGCCTCATGTCAAATTTTCTTGGACTGGTGGGGAGAGAGAGAGAGAGAGAGTGTGGGGCCAAATGGGATAAAGGGGAAAGTAAATGAAACATTCTTTGCGCTTCAACGCCTCGATGGATGGATGGGTGGGAGGGCCAGCTTCAAAAGTTTTCTCTATAAAAACTCATTAAATCAATTTCACACCTTGCCTGGTCCACAGCCCAGACTGAGGAGCAGACATAAAGGCCATTTAGACGCTGGTGGGTCCGGTGGGTCCAGTGGGCCCTGAAGTTAAGCTGATCGACTACAGAAAAAAAAAGCAAAGTAAAATGAAATATTCGTGGCTCCTCTACTCCCTTCTCTAGGAGAAGGAGGAGCAGGAGCAGGAGGAGCTGTAAGCCCAAAGAATAACTTCCTCCCTGACGCGGCTTTTGTTTGACCAAATGCTTTTCACTCTCTTTGTTTTCATTATATTTTTTCTCATTTTTCTTTCGTTTTTTTTTTCTTGCCCCACAGAAATTGCTTCTGCGTGATTGAGGTTTTCCGGTAGACCTTTTCTTGCTGCTGCTGCTGCTGCCTAGCTTTGTTCCACTAAAAAAAATATATACATACATATATATATATGAAAATAGAATCAAAAAGAGAATGAAAGAAAAAAAAGGGACCAAAGGTCAGTGGGACGCGCTGAAAAATTTAAAGAGCCATTGCAGTCTTCCTTCTGTCAATGGTCTTTGTAGCCATAATTCATAAAATTTGCACAAATGTTTTGCTGGCTATTTTTAATATTTTGATTAATTTCGGCTTCCCTTTGTAGTATGTGTGTGTGTGTGTGTGTGTGTGTGTGTGTGTGTGTGTGTGTGTGCGTGTGCGCAATAGCAACAATAACAGCAGCTCGAAAAGATAATGTTTTCCTCCACAGAGAACAGAAAAGAGAGAAAATTGTTATCGGACCTTGATATCTTTTTCAAACAATGGGAAACCCTTTTTGGATAATGTTTTTTTTTGCTCCTCTTTTATTTCAGACAGGTCAACACAACGAGACTTTGAGGAGCAATGTGTTTTATTTTTTTTGTAGAAAATAAAAGATAGAGACATGGATCCTTGTGGCTAACCTTTAAAGTGGCCAAACAAGGGCGAATGGATGCCTACCTGAGTGTTTTTCCACCCACTCGAAAAAGTTTAAGATCAACCCGAACAAAAAACAAAAAAAAAATCATCTAAATGCAAATAAAACTATGAACGAAACCTTAAACAAATGTAAACGACTGCCAGGGAGGGCGAAAAATAAATTAATGTAAACTTGGCACGGTTACAAACATATTGCTTAGTATGGAGGAAAACAGCAAAACAAAACAAAAATGGAAAACTGGGTAAGAGAAATGAAAATAAACAACAGCAGCAACAACAAGAGCAACACAAAAAAAAAAAAGGGAAAAATGAAAAGAAAATGGTACACACACAACATTTCGAAAGCATTTATTTGCACATTTAAAAATGCAAACAGCGAGGAATGACTGTAACAGTCAGACCCAGCAAAACCCTACCAAAAGCTGGCTAAAGAGTTGCCATTGCCCTCTCTCTATTTGTATGTAGTGGGGCCAACGCCAACGCCAACGCCAAAATAAGACAGAGAAGGCAAAAGGATGCTGCCAAGACAACGACTGCCAATCCAGTCACCGACTGAGTGACTGAGTGAGGTAGTGAAAGGGAGCAAAGTGTGTAACCCTTTTGCAATGATTTGTTAAATTACAGGCAAAGTTTTTGCGTTACGGCAAAAGTTGGGAGTCCTTCCCCAACTGCTGAGTAATTAGTAAAAAACTTGGCTATGGCCATGAAAAATTACTCGAAATTGGGCATGAAAACGCTCTGCACAGTGGGTAAACTTTAATATAGAATCAAGATCATGTTTGGCTCGATAATTAGACTTAGAGAGAGAGAGAGAGAGAGAAATTCATGTTTAAGGAAAATTAATGCATTTTATTGGCACCAATCCGATTTGTGGTTCTCTTTTTTCCTTCTTGTCGAACAACTTTTTAATGGAGTTCGAAGTTTTTCGGGGGAAAAAAAACTTAATCCGCATGTACATGCCAATCTAAAGGATTTCAGTCAGATATCTAGCATATCCTGGCACAAGGACCTTGTTGTTGCTTCCGTTCTAGATTTCGTTGTTGTCGCCGTTTGCCGCTTTCAATAAACAAATTTGTACGCAAATATTTTGGTACACAAAATTCTGGCAAGCTACTAAATATTTTGTGTAAAGTCGTTGAACATTTACAAAGATTGCAATAATGACAGTCAAGGGGTGGAGCGGGGGTGGGGCTGGGGCCAAGGAGCTGCTGCTGGTGCTGGCTTTGGGACTAGTCGCCTCATGTAAACTGGAGCAAAAGGCGGCATACATTAAGGCGGCCAGGAAACGAAGGCAAATAGGCTGGATTGTTGCTCACGAACCAGATAGACAGAGAGAGAGAGAGAGAGAGGGAGAAGGGTGGGGGAGCGGGGCAGAGGGTCCTGGCAAGACACTGCGGGAGCAGACACACAAAAGTCAACATAAAATTTAATTAAAAACTTCGCTACAACTACAACCAAGAGGCGAACGACGACGGAAAAATGAAACAACATAATGCAGCCAAAAAGAAGGCCGAATGTAAGTAGCTCCACAAGGAAGTGTATGTTGTGGGTGTGTGTGTGTGTAGACCGAAACACGGCCTGAATTGGGGCCAACGAACCAGCAAACGTACGAATAAATGGATGGATGGATGAACGGAGGGAACTATGAACTTGGAGTTACTTAAATTTCGCCAAACATATTGAAAGAAGCTGCCCCCAAAAAAAAAAAGAGAAAAATGCGCTTAGAAGACAGTTTCAACTGAAGGCAGATAAAAACGAGCCAGCTATGGAAATTTAAATAAATAAAATGGCAGTTGAAGTCGAATGGAGATACGTAGCACACACACCGAGTCAGCATCTCTTCACGGAGGGGGCAGAGGGAGGAAGGGGGGTGCCAGCGATGGGAAAAACCAATTACGAATTCAAATGAAATTCATGAAATTCTTGGCACTTTGTGCTGAACTTAAACCACGTCTTTGTAATATATATCACTTTCGGGAAGCTAGCTAGCTAGCTACTAGACTTGCCTCAATGCACAAAACTGTGTGGCATAGTTACTCAAATGGGTCTGTGTGGGGGCGGAGTGGTAGCCTTTGAAGGCATTTAAATTGGCAAATTGGGCAAATTGGCAAGAAAACTGAGCAAAAGTTGATACAGAACCAAATGCCATAAACCGCAAGATACCAAGTCAATGCCGGCTAAATTGAGGTAGTCGATGAAATTCAACGAAAAATGGAGAATGGGAGCCAGATGGAGGTGGAAGGCAAATATCTGAAAAATTTAAAAATTCTATACTCCCTCCCTGGGGGCGTAACTTGAGTCGTTTTGCCTCATCTTAAGTGCTGGCAATTTTTATGTAGACAATGTGCGCTCAAATCTCTATTGATTTTTGCAGCTGTATCTAAATCTATCTATATACATTTTATGTACATACCTATCTAAAATATATATTTGTATGTAAATATTGTATACGTGTGTATATATGTAGATAGATCAGGTTTCGTTATATAATAATTAAAATGCCAAGAATGTGGTCACGAAAATTCGTGTTCTTTACTTTTTTTTGGTATCTTCAAGGAGGCAGGCGGCAGATAAGCGGACAGCGGGAGGTATTTCCGGAGCTATAATGGGCGAGATGTCGTAAATGATATCGCGGTCGCATTGAATTTCCAATGAGCAACGACCTCAGCGAATTGGAGATTGGAGTACGGGTGCCACTCGTCTGGAGGCAAATTAAATTCATTGAATCGTGGTGTGGGGGCGGGCATCACCTTGACAGCAACAGCAGAAGCTCGTTAGTCAGCTTACTTGGAAACATTTTATCTTTTTGCAATTGCCCGTAAAGGAAAAGGCAGAACCTGACCCCCCACCCACCGGCTCTCTTCTCTTGTGTAGTTTTCTTTCCTTTAAAAGGCAGGCGATAAACGGCAAAGCTTGCGACTTGCCTCACACTTGCCACTCATGTTGCCTAATCGCATTCAATTAACACATAACAAGAAAAACAAAGTGGAACTAGTGTTGGCTCCAAAAGGAAATGACAAGAAAAACGAGAAGAAGAACAGAAAAAGACGAAACAAAGTGCATGAGAAGAAAGCAAATCCAATAAAGTTGTTATTGCTTTGGCTATTGGGCTGGTTGGGACTCGCTCGAGACTGGGTGAAAGTCGTTTATAAATTACTTAAAGCGCTTAAGGCCGAACCAAAAGAAACAGCAACAGGAGCTGAAACACGGCCCTGCCCCAACATCTCCCAACAGAACGAATCATAGAGAGAACACAGAGAGAGAGAGTGAACAACTTGTGGCGTGACCAGAACACCAGAGTCTCCACAATATGTTCGCCCTGGCGCGCAGATTAAAGCGTATCATGTGGCAGAAAATCCAAACCGCAAGCAGCCAACAAAAGGGGGGAGGGCAAAAGAAGAACAAAGTAAAGGAAAGCCTACCAATTGGTTATCAATCAACTTTTTTGGAAGACCAACTAAATCCGGCGGAGGCCAAAACGGACTGAACGGACGGAGAAAGCGTGGTGAAACAAAGCCCCATGGGTGGGACCCATCGAAGTGCTTGCCGACTAATGGAATTAAAACTGGCAATTTCAGGCCCCAAAATTGCTTGATAGGCTGCTACTCTGTGGGAGTATGAGTGTGGGTGTGTGTGTGTGAGTGGGTGTGTGTGTGTGTGGAATAACATAAGCGCGTCTAAACGAATTAGGCAACACAAATCAATTGCATTAAATGGCAGCTAGCGCGTGTCTGCTTGTCTTCATGTCAGACTCAAGCCACTCTCACACTTACACACTCTCTCTCTCTCTCTCCCTCTGTGTGCGGTTAGAACTTCATATGCCGCACATTTTAGCATACGAAAACAATTGGCTCGTGCGAAACGAAAAAAGTGTTGGGCCCAATAAATGCCAACGAACAGCTGCAAACGACTTATTTATGCCGCTCACGGGCTTTCCAAGGGAAGCGCAACTTGCTTTTGCTTGTGTGGGTTATGTGAGGTTAGGTTCTTGTGGGTAGTCTGTGTGTCTAAGCACACTAGATACGACGACATGCTTATTGTGTCTTAAATGATATCCCCATTATAATTTAGGGATTACTCTATATCGCTCGTACAGCATAGAACTGTGCTTCAACTGTACGTACACGGCAGCACTCGGTAGACCAGAAAGTTGATTTCGAAAAGCCTTTAACCATTTCCCGGAATGAAAACCCAGTAAAAGAAAAAATTCTCATTTTCAAGTATTCAAATCAGAGTGGGGTGGGATGGTAGGGATGTGTCTTCACACACCGTCGCATGTGTTTATTTCATTTCTTATTTTCACAAATACACACACACACACTAACACACACACACGCAACACCCACAGAGGCAGAAGAGACTCACATGCCAAGTTCTACTTCATTTCATGGTGGCATTTGCACATTTTGGTTTTTTTTTCCACTCTGGGTATTTATTTATGTGTGAGTGTGTTTCACTCTCCCTGTGTGTGTCGGTGTGTGTGTGTATATGTTGATGGAAATTTTGTTATACTTTTTGGTTTCTTACTTTTCGGTTTCTTGGCACCTCGCCATTCCCCCCAAAACCCACAGATTTGCCTGGCCTCCCCTCCCAACCCCCCATCAGTTGGCATTCTTGGGAGCGACCGCAAAACAATGAAAATTGGTTTTGTTACTTTGCTTGCGCTTACTTTCGCAGCAGGAAAAACGCCGAAGGAGTCAGAGTCTCGCTCTCGCTCTGACTCTAAGTGTGGCCGCGACTGTGGCTGAGCCTTTGGCGGTGGCTTTTTATTGCTTGCCTTGTTATTGTTGCTGTATTTATTTGGCAAGAAGACTTCACAATTACAGTCGTTGCCCGGAGTATTCTTTGCCGGTTTTTGCATCAACTAATATCGCTATCTCACTCTGCCACACTGCTGTGTGTGTGTGTGTGTCCTTATTGTTGTGGCTGATGGTGTTGAGTATTATCACATAAAATCCAAAATGTAAACACAAACAGACAGCAGCAGCCGCCGCCTTAGTTGGCATATTCGAAATAAAGGACATTCGCGCTTTTTTCGCTGCCAATTTGACAATTCCCGCCAACTTTTCCCCCCGCGCCACAATAATAAATTCGCTAATGTCTTACAAATGATTACCTTGAATCTTGGGCGTTGTGGAATTCACTGTTTGCTGCTTATGATGGATGATGATCGCTCTCAACTTTAACTATTGCACTATTTAGCACTTTGTGGTCGGTTTTGGTTTCTATTTTGCAAACTTTAGTTTAATTTGTCTGCCCCAAAATGGCACATTGCCCCAATTTGGTTTATCTACTTAGCTGGCACACACTCACACACAAAAACACACATATGTATGTACACATACAAATATGAAATAACAACACTGTGAAATTCCAGCACTCTTGCAATCAGAGAATTCGTATGTCTTTGCTGCTGCTGGTGCTGCTGCTTCTTGTTCTTTTGCTAGTGCTCTGATAGTGATGATGCTGATAAATTCGAGTCCGTGGGTCGCGCGCGAGACGTGTCAACTGTGTCGAAGAGTTCACTTTCAACTGAAACGAGTTTCATTCCGGCTTCGTTGCCGATTGCTGCAATGGACTCGTATTCGTTCGCCCCTTCGTGTGTGCTCGTTGTTTTGTCGTGCTTGCGCCACGAAGCAAGCTCTGAGCAACGGTTTGCGAGAGAGCGCGTCGGAAAGGATACTCTTTGTGCTCTTTCTCTTACTTCGACGCAAAGGTAAAGGCAACGCGGCGAATTCAGTACGCCGAGCATTATGATGGAATGCCATGATTAACGGTAGATTGTTGTGACATATCTTAGGGAGATTTATATATAGAAACATGACAGAAAGAGTATTTCGTTTTCTATTTTTAAAAGTGGTTTGGAAAATATTGAAGTAAAAATTAAACTCTGACTTTGATCCTGACTGATCTGTTTCACAGGACTTTCGGACTTTCTCGAGCTCTCTTAATAAATTAGAAACTCATAAGCATTCTCTGACTTTTTTTTGTGCCACTCTCTTACTTTTTTTCGCTCTCTCTCTCTATCTCTCCCTCGAAGGAAAACCTACCCCTATTTGGGTATTCCAATTGAATTCGCCCTACTCCGAATTTTTACGACTCGCAGGGGAAGTGGTCTAATGTGCGATTCCTGTTGGAAATGTTGCAGCAACATTAGCGCTGAGTTGGATACATTTTAATTTCGTTGGAGGAAACTGAGTTGCTGTCACATTTCACATGCTTACACCATCTAGAATATTTCCCTTTTCCTAGAAAATCAAGCCATCGAGCCATGACCGACGGGGGCAGGCTCGCGTGTAATTAAAACTAAACAACACCGCCATGAAGACTGTCATCCCATTTGCCGCTGTTCGTTCTAATACGACAACAGCATGGGCCAGGCCAGGCCAGGCCAGGCCAGGCCAGACCAGACCTGGCCAGTCGGCCAGCCTTTAACCATTAAAAAAAACGTCCATCAGCTTTTTGTTCCTGCTCTGTTGTGTGTGTGTGTGTGTGTGTGTGAGGGCAACAAAGGGGAACCGATGGATGGAGACCAGGTCATGTTGATGACGAAACTGTATATGTAGTCCATAAGTCAGGATTAAAAACAATGCTGGACATTGGACAACAGCGACGCGAGAAAGCTACACGCAAAATATGGCGACAAGCTGGTCAAAAGGACCAGACAAAGGACGTCATGAAATTAATTTGAATATTTTTCAACCTTTCTGCATTGTTTCCGCTTGTTTCAGCATGTTCTGTTGCTAGCAACAGGGGCTTTTGACTTCATTAGAAGTAATGGCAGATTTTCTATGAAAAGTGAAAAAACAGGAACCTGTCGTCGACGTCGACGTCGGGGTCACCAACGCCGCCAGGGCCATTGTCATTGCCGCTTTTAGCCGCGACAGCAGCAACAACAACAAGAGCAACAACAAGTCAACGGTTATAAAATGTCAAAATATGCATATAAAGATATAATCCCTCTCCACAGCAGAGGACCCAGATTCAGCTGCGTGGCCAGGCGGAAATAGAAACAATCTCGAAGTTAACGGAAAATGGTGGGTGGTCAGTCGGTTGGTCGCTCGCTC
This sequence comes from Drosophila sp. 14030-0761.01, assembly GCA_018150735.1. Lineage (NCBI taxonomy): Eukaryota > Metazoa > Arthropoda > Insecta > Diptera > Drosophilidae > Drosophila > Drosophila sp. 14030-0761.01. The sequence goes on along the minus strand of JAECWO010000106.1, from coordinate 4,932,425 downwards.
GCTCGCTGGGTCGTTGGGGCAGTCAGTTTGAATTTATTGGAAGAGCAGCAAAATAAATTTGTTTTTTGAAAATATGAACATCAAGCAACACAGCATGCCGTGGGCTCTGGAATGGGAAAGAGGGGGCTAGAAGTGTGCTATTACCAGGTATGTATCTATATATCAAAGCAATACTGAAAATAGGAGGGACGGGGCGGGTTTTGGGTGACGCGAAACAACAGTATATGAAAAGCGTTTTCTGTGTCTCTGGCTAGAGAAAATTTCGTTTCGTAAATTTGTTGCTCAAACAACTCAACTTGTTCATTCGCAAAGCGTCTAAAGAGTGTGTTTATTTTGCAGAGAACAGAATTCTAGAACAAATTTAACTGAAAAAGAGATTCTCTGGAAAAATTTAACGTCACATTTAACAGAATATGTATAATTAATTTAAAGTGGATTAATTTAAAGTAAACATTAGTATTTTAGATTCTATAGTGTGTCCTTTAAATCACTTCATTTAGTTTTAAAGAACAATTTTTCACTTTAAGTCTTTAAAAGCAACTAAACATAATTTAAAAATTAATCAACCAACTAAATTTAGTACAAACAACAAAAAAAAAACATGTAATTGAAAGAATTTGCAAAGTGTATATAAAATTTGTTATTATTTTTTTTTTCAATTCCCAACTTGACGGTGCCTGAGGAGAAATATTTTAATTAGTAAGAAATGTTTCATAAATTTGATTTAGCAAACAAAATAAAGAGGATTGCTTTAATTAGTTAAATGTATTTCGTAACTTTAATTAAACAATGTGATTATTGGGTATTAATATGCTTGTTTTGGTTGTTCTAAACGAGCTTTAATAATGCATTGTATCATAAGGAAATATGGTTTAAATGATGGCTAACTAAGCTGATTACCACTTGCCATAGAAGGAGTCGCACTTGGGCAGAGTCTCACACATGGAATATGTTCCATTGTGCAACCTCACATGGCTCACAATCATGATCTGGCGGTTTTGTGTCGTCATGCAGCTGTTGTCCCATCTTCTTACATTCGCCCACCTAAACATTCCTCAATTAGTTGCAGTAGCACGCTTCGATTGAATTCTGTAATTTCATTTAATCGAAAATTCAGCATTATGTATATGTACGATAATACTGCACGGAACACAGTTGCAACGAAGGCAAGCGGATTAAGGCTCAACTTCGATTTACTTACTCGGGGCAGCAGCATCAGAAAGTCACAATGCGGGTGCGTTACAAATGGGCAACAGTCGAAGGCAGTACACACAAAGCCGAAAGGTTGCAAACAAACAAACAGAGGAGGAGGTCCTGTCGTGATTTCCCAAAATAAAAAGAGGAGAGGGAGGCAAAACAATTGAATTGGATTGACAACATCAACGGGGACTCTCTGTGTGTATCTGGTGTGAGTGCTTCTGATGCTGCTGCGGGGCCGCTCACTCGACCGGTAATGGTGTTGATAGCATTAAGAATGCCTCGTCTGCCATTGCCGCCGTTCGGCCCATTCCAGCCAGGATATGCGTGCAGCCGCCATTGGCGTCGCGGCCAATCTGTGCGGCGTCTGTCAGTAGCCAGCACTCTACGCTGGTGGCTGGTGTTGTTGTTGTTGTTGCTGTTCTCTGTGTTGTTTTCACTGCACTCGAATGCTTTTTGCAATGTAAACACCCGACACCGGGGTCCAACGCACTTTCACATATTTCCAAATAAATTCCTTTTTCTTGTTTTTTTTTTGTTTGTTTATTTGCTGTGGTTACTTTTACTTTTTTTTCGGTCTACTCAACAAATTAGTTAAGTTTCGCTACGGTTCGAAGGTAGAGCGAGAGAGTGAACGAGAGAGAGAGAGAGCGAAAGGGAGAGCCAGAGTTGTCGTTGTAACTTTTTGTTTGACACTTTTGGGCATAAGCCTCAACCACATGCGACATGCAATGCCCAGCCCCGTCCGCCCCTATTTGCACTTAAATGCCCTTAAAATTGCCTGGGACCAGGCTGCTCTTGCAGCACTTAATCCGCTTAAACGTTAAAAGTGCTAATAGTTTTTCATGTTGCAACCCTGACTTCAACTTTTTCCTTTCCTTTTTAATATTTTTTGTGTGCCAGAGAACTCACCCCCTCCCACCCAACCATCCGACCATCCAATCCAGCCTCCTGTTCAGTTTTTGTGGCCAGAGCAAAGGTGTTAAAAGCCAATAATTTATATGCTTAGAATTGTCATGTTTATGCCATGAAATATCATTATTTCCTCCCCCTGTAACCAGCTCTCCCCTGCCCCTTCGCTTCTCTTTAGTTGTTTGTGTGTGTTGCTTGTTATTGCATTTTTGTTTTGAGGTTTTCGGGGAATTTATTCTTTGGCAAAGCGATTAAAGTTTTCTCATTACAATAAAACCCAATTTGCCTTGCCCATCATCAATCAAATGTATATATTATTGTATATCCAATAAAATCACATATGTGTGTGAGTGTGTCCATCCCTTTCGGCGACAAATAAAATTCCTCAATTATAGCAAAAGGACGAAGGACGACACAGGCGTGCCTGGAATGCTCAAATGGTCGAAAGAATTATTAAGCAAACTAATTGCACAAGTTCGTATGACTACAAACAATATGCAAAAATGCATTAACCATCTTTTGATGGCATATGTGTTAGTTACCCATTTCCGCTGGGCGTGGCCGATCATTACAATAATATTAATATTTTAGTATGCATCATTTCACTACCAAATAAAAGCGACAACAAGAAGCAACGCACATGTTCATCATCTTCAAGGCAGGGGCAGAGGAGCGGGGTGGGGGCAGGGGAGAGGACGACTGTCGACTGTCGTTTTCGGGAATGGCGGACATCCTGCCGCGCATTGAGCCATGGCTAGGCTGCCTTATTATTTATGATAATGTTTGGCCATTCGTTTGGTTTATTGTGCTAATGTGCCGCAATTAAGATTAAGAAGATGATTTTCCTGTTTGCACCCCTGCCAGGACCAGGACCATGTACGTGAGCCTCTGCCCTTCTCTTTTGTGGCCTTGCGAGTGTGTGTGAATGTGGTTTACCTACAGCTACATCTACTCGGGGCTATGTTTAAATCATTACTCTCTGACGCCGCAGATGGGTTTATCATCTATGCATGGATGTCGGAAACACTCTGTTACCAAAAACCATTGAAATGCAACCAAATCATATTGTGGTTAGACCAGCTAGTGGAGTTATAAGCATAAATTTTGCCTACGATTCGGTTTGCGGTTGTGGCGAGATTAAGATTTCTCCGAGTTCTCTCAATTACTCAGTGGAACGATCGGTCGAGAATGTTAAGTTAAAAATCAACATATTTCCTTGTTTTTCAAGCAGTTTTATGGGATTAAGAAGAACCCTTTTTCGATTTCCCGTATCATATACTCAAAATTCATATCCTAAACTATCAAAATTCATTACACTCGTAATTATGTAGTGTATAATAGTGTATAAAGGACAATGAATTCGATAAAAGGAGATTTTCTTGCTCAATTTTTATCTTATCGAAATTTAATTTTGTTCACTGATCCATTTCATGGATATGTATCTTTCCACCAAATTTCATAAAAACTGGTACATATATAAGTATAATACATATATGTATATTTATATATGTTTTCATAGATTCCCATAGTTTTCGATATATATGTACCTAAAGATTTCGATCTATTCTATGGATTTCTATATATTCCTATAGATTGCTATATAATCCCATAGAGTTCTATATATTCTATTGATTTCAGCTTACCTGTATATCCGAAAGTGTAATACCAGTCGAAATCCAGAGTTCCGATCTTGTAGACGCCCTGGAGATATCCTGGAGATATGTTAAATTTGGCGGGATGTTATATAACCCTATTTAATTAAATCCCTATTAATAACCCTATGATTTTTGAAATTTCGAAATTTATGTTATATTTAAAAATTCCGTTAAACTTTGAAATTTTTGTTAAAATTTAGTTACATTTCAAAATTTCAGTTAAAATTTAAAACTTTCGATAAATTTTCAACTTTTTTCTTAGTCTAACGCTAATTTTAAATTTTAACGACCAATTTAAAGCTGATATATCTTTTCAAAAAAAAAATTAAAAATTAACGCAATATTTAAATGATATTCTGTTAAACTTAACATGTCTCCAGAGCTTATAAAAAGAGCTACGTGGGGTCTTAGGGTCAGTTGGGCGGGTCTCTGCGTGATTGGACCTCTGGAATTCGGCTGCCAACTAATTCCTGTTCTTACAGATGAGCTGAAATCTATTTAAATATATAGAAACCTATGGAAATATGTAGGAATTAATAGGAATATATAGAAATCAATAGGAACATATAGAAATCTATACGAATACATATATAGAAATGTATGGTAATATATAGTTGAAGTAATTATTATATATAATGAAGTAATCTTTAAATATATAAAGAAATTTACATAAATGTGTGTATACAATATTGCATTTATCTATAGAAATTTGGCTTTATAAATTTGAATTGGTTTTTTCACTTGCTTCATTTTTGTTATCTAAGTTTTTGATGGGACTAATTGATGCTTGGGAACTTTACGATTTGATAGAGCTGTGTACTCTACTATATTAAATTTACTCAATTAACAGTTATAAATAAATGAAGTTATTTGTATGGCCGTGGCTCTCTCTGATTCGAACTCATTATGATTCTCGAGTGTACCCTAATTACCATAAATTCTTATCGTCTCCTTCTAATTGCAGTTTTTTCCTCAATTTTTCCCCAATTCTTTTCGGACTGTCACTTAGTTTGGACTGCCTGCCATTTAAACTTTAATAATCTATCGGCTCATACACAATTCGAAGCGGAAAATGTATAAATGGTCTTCGTTTTTTGGCTTATTGACTGGTCGATTTCACTGTGCAACAAACAAAGTGTTCTTAGAGCCTATGTAAATTTTGTGTTACGAAAAAACTAGTAAACCTGTTAAAGGAAATAATCACACTTCATTTTTATCAAGAAATTATAATATTTTAATACAGGGCAAAAAAACAGAAGGCCTAAATCCGCTGTAGCATAGTGTTTGTGATTAATGACTTGGGCTTGAGCAGTGGATAGCAGCAGGAGTGGGCAGGAATCCTGGAGTAGTGTTCCCCCCCTCCCTCTCACCAATTTGGAAAGCCGTACAAAATCGTTCGATAAAAAGTCTTGAGCATCAATATCCATCGGTTTCTCTGGGCCTTTTCCCCATAGCAAGAGACACACAGCACACCGCGCCATTTTTTGTGCCTTTATTTATGACAATCATTTATCACTGGCGATGTACAAGGCAAATTTTACGCGATTACGCTTTTCCATTATCCTACCACTGACGAAGTTGTTATTGTAGTTGTTATTGTTGTTGCTTCTCCGTTTCTCTGTTGTATTGTACAATGGCATTTTGATCTGATAAAGGAGATTCCTTCAGTGTTTTACACCTCATCTCACCACACCCCACCACACCACACCACAGCACGGATGGAGCCATTGTTCTGCATTGATTCCGTTATTCCTCCTCCCTTCTGTGGCTTGTAAGACAGCTGACACATGTCAGACAGATAAGTTCAAGTGAATAAAGATGAACAATTGACAACACTTTCAAGTTCTTTAAAAATAATTAAACATCCCAAGTTTTTATGGCGAGAGAGAGAGCAATCTGACCCTTGAAAAAATACAGCGGTTTTGTTATGCAGACAGCGATCTGGGCAAGCGAATAAAAGCCATATCAGCGGATGACAATCAACATGATGTCGCTTTATGTCGTCAAAAATGTGCTAACTTTTTCCACGAATATTAAACACTTTTTTCCGCTGCTTCTGCCAGTGCAGAGAAGGAGCCGAACATGGACATGGACAGCGACGACGATGACAACTTAAGGGCGACATTGACGCCGGTCTTGGCATATTATGCAATTCACGTACCAGACATTAGACGATTTTGAGTTTTGCAAACGTGCAAACATCAGGCAAGTCCAAAAACCAACAGAGAGGGAGAGAGTGGGCATCTCTTCTTATGTACTCTGATTCTTACTTAAAGTGCTCAAATTGCTCAAATGCACAAATCCAATTAAAACAAACCTCTCAAATGCAATTCCATTTGGCCTCAATCTTCTGCATTGTCTTCGATTTGTTTTCGTTTCATTTGAGCCATTTGTTTATTGAATTTCAGGCAAAATATTTAATTGATGCTCACGTCTGACCATGCAATCGGAGGCCGGAACAAAGGCATAATCATAGATTACCATCAATATTTGTTATAAACGAGTCGGCGACAGCCACCTCAGACCTCGGACCTCTGGCCAAAAGTGCTTTGAAAGACTCTTGCTAATTGTATGTTAGTTTGTTTTTGTTTGCCAGCTCACTTACGACTATACATATGTGCATCTGTTTATGATTCCGTGTCTGTGTGTGTGTGTGCGTGTGTGTGCCTGTGTGTATTCCAAATGGAATGAAACATAAATATTACGTATACGCATGCTGCAGACGCATAAGCAATCCTTGTGGGAAATGCAAAATTTGATGCCCCGTCTGCACTCCCCTCTCACGATAAGTTTAATTGATGTGAATTCCTCTTTATCCTACTCCACCTCATCATCATCATCCTTTAGTATCCAGTCTTCTGTTCTGTTCTGTTCTGTTAGATAAATATAAATCGAACATGGCCTTTAGAGATTCTGCATGGAAATCATTAAGTTTTTAGCGAAACGTCTGCTGCGACTAGAGCAAAGCAATCACAAAGGAAATTGGAAAATTAAAACGTGCGGAAATTTGCCACTGAAGGCTAATTAGCTTTGTGGTTTTGCGGTTGTGCAATAGAGCGAAATGTTAATCATTTGCTCAACGCAATTTCTCCTCTTTTTTTTTTTTTCTTTTTCTTTGTTTCAAACTCTCGGACATTCGGACAATCGGCGTAGCCATTAGGCCAGGTTAGAGTATTGGCAAAAGCAGAAGAAGTTTATTTTGATTCAGGCTAAGTATGAGATATCAGGGATATTAGATATCAACCTCAAAATATTTCATTATTAATTGTTAGAAATTTTTTGCAGGTTTTTTATATATTTCTTTATGAATTTATAGAATTCTTCATATATTTAACACGTATTCAGTAGTGTGTGTGTCTTTTTAAAGAGGACAGTGTAAAATGGCTCTACTAAACTTGCCATCTCTCAATGAATTCGTGTCCTTTGAGGATAGAAAACATATCTTAATCCCATTTGGGCGACCAATCATCCATCCCCCGACTTAAAGTCATTTCTTATGCATTGATTTACCTTGATTGTGCGTTGTGGGCTTGAATCTCAGCTTGTTGTTGGCGAGATTTAAACGTATCCTTCATTTTGAAAAAGAAAAAAAAATACGCAACTCATGCTGCGTCCAATCGTCAAATGTTCCACACGTACGCACCACCACAAACCATGGTCGCCATCTCCACCACCATCAAACTGCCATTTCGTGTCGGTCAGGAGCCACGTGGGCCTCACTTCATTCGTTGTTAAACAGCATTGACGAATTAAAAGCTGAATTGGCAAAAGGGCCAGCAAAAAAAAAAGAGAAAAAAGAAGGAAGAACCAACCTACTCTGGCGTGGCGTGGCAGAAATAAGGAGACGCATCAATGGTGGCGGGTGTATATTTTGTGCAATATCATCAACTATAAATTACGAATATTGAGGCACAACTGTAGTGTAGTATGTACGTGGCGTGATAATGGATATTTGTCAGATATGTGAACATTTTAAACTTCCGTCGAGAGTCCAGAGTTACGGAGCTCATGGTTCTTTTTGTCGGCCATTCGAATTGGACTTTGGACTTTGTATTTTGGTTTCCTCTTTTTTTGTGCCGCCCCATAAACATAAAAAAGGTAATACGGCACTAGGGACGGCAGAAAAAAAGAAAAAACAGGCCGAAATGTGTGGCACTCTGATTGCAGTAAAGTGCAAAACAAACGTAAAAGCCAAGTGGGGGGCGGAGCAGGTTGGGGGGAGTGGGCGAGAAATGACTAAGAGAAGCCAATGACAAAGGCAAAGGGAAATGCCAAGTGTTTTGCAATGATGTGGCAGGTTTTTGCTTTCGTTTTGCCCTAGCTCGGTCTGATCTCATCGTTATGATTAGCCCAAAAGCAAAAGGGGGACTAAAGAGCGGGTTGCCAATTTCATGTCAAACGCATATAAACGAATCAGCCGGCCGGCCCCCACTCGTCCGGGACACTCAATCGGGGCAACGGAAGTCAATCTTTATTCCAATTTCTTTCTTTTGGGCCAAAGACATAAAACTGAATTTGAAAATTATGCACAACACTTGAATTGAAACGAACGAATCTAAAGTTTCGCCCACCACCCCCAACTAAAGAAACGGGCGGGAATTTCATTTCGAAAGTAGGAAGTTGGTAGAAAAACCAGCAAAAGGATAACTTCAATTCAACCTGCCATTGTTTTGTGACATTGAACTTTTTGCATTCAACTTGAAATATATTTTTAATGAATACTGCGAGAGCAACATCAGCAGCAGCGGCAGCAGCAGAATGGACTCTCACTTCGCTATCTATCTTTGAATCTGAAAACTTCTTTAACTTTAACTTCATTTCAAGCTGATGTTGTTGTTGTTGCTGCTTATATTGTTATTGTTGCTGACTTTTCATAAAAATTCAAAAAACCCAAAAAAAAGAGAAGAAGTAGAAGAAAAGCGAAAAATGAACAAGAGAGTGTGTGAGAGAGAGAGAGAGAGGGAGAAAAAAACAATGCTTGGTGCAAAAGTTTGCATTTCCTGAACATTTTTCTTCATATTTTACAACAGCAACTTCCGGTTTCCGCTTAAGAAATATAAAAATGAAACAGGACTCGACTCCTCTACATTTCCATTTCCATCTACTTCTCGGGCTGATCCTGCTGCTGCTGCTGCTTTTTGGCACTTTTAGGGCCATTTTCTTCATTTTGTTGTCTTGGATTGTTTTCTGCAAGAACAGCAAAAAGTTTTCACAGACATTTTGCCATTCATTGGAGCTCATCCCTGTTGGGTTCGGTTGGGTGGGGTTGGGCTGGGTGGTAGTGGCGACGGCGTCGTTGGCCACCCAGTTAGTTGCATTTCTGTTGGGTTTGTCAACTCTCAGACTGAGAGCATGATAATTGCAAGAAAATAAACTCGAAACAATTGGGAATCAAAGTTCGCAGACATCGTCAAACAACTATATACATAAGTGTCTCTCTCTGTGTGTGTGTGTGTGCGTGTGTATCTATGTGGTCCTCTTATAAATTAAATTAAAATTTCATAACAACGAATTTTCCAAGAAGCGCCCCCTCTCTCTCTGAACAAAATGAATAAAAGAAAACTTGGCCAAGTCATTCTAACGAATGTCTATCACTTGAAGCGAATGTTACGCCACATTCATCACACGACAATTCCTAGAAAACCTTAGCAAAATGGAAGCGGGGGTCGGGTTCGCGTTAGGGTTCGGGGTCGAAGGTAAACGATCTACAAATAATATTAATTGAAACATACAACTCATATGACATTTATGAAGCAAACTCAGGCAGTTGGAATAACCGAAAAAACCAACTCACTGTTTTGAGGGATGGATGTTTGAACCGGAATCATAATGAAAATGAAAAACGGGAAATGGAAACAGGGCAACCCCCTTAGCCCGTTTTTATACCATGCATACATAGCATGAAATGGTATATTAAATTCGCCAAAAAGTATGTAACAGGCAGAAGGAAGCATGTTCTTGATCAGCATGACAAGTTGAGTCGATTGAGACATGTCTGTATGTCCGTCCGTCCGTAAGAGTGCATAGATCTCAGCAACTATAAAGGATAGAGCTACCAAATTTAGAATGAAGACTTGTGTAGTATATACGCTGATCAAGTTTATTTATTTTTTAGATTCCCTTAGATTTTTATATAGTATGTATTCCCATTGATTTCTTTATATTCCCATAGATTTCTATATAATTCCATATGTATACCCACTTGTATACCCAGAAGTGTAGTACCAGTCAAATTCCAGAGATCCGATCATGCCGACATCCGCGTACCGGCAGACCCTGACGCCCTACGTAGCTCCATGGAGACATGTTAAATTTGGCGGAATGTTATATAACCCTATTTAAGTTAACAGAATGTTAACTCCTATTATTAACGCTATTATTTTTTTAAATGTCGAAATTTCTGTTATATTTAAAAATTCAGTTAAATGTTAAATATATTTTTTAATATTTGAAAATTCAGTTAACTTTCAAAATTTCAGATTGAATTTTGTATTTTCGTTAAAATTAAAAATTTGCTTTAATGTTTTAAATTATTTTAATTTTAAATATATTCAATCTATGTATATAAATTATAGAGATATTTAGAAATATATAGAAATGCATAAAAATAAATAGAAGAAGTCCTAAAATATATGAAAGAAATTTATATAAATATGTATATACAATATTGCATGTGTCAGCTAGCGCAGCAGGCGAAAGGAATTTACTATATATAAATTTGGATTTATAAATTTGAATTAGTTTTCCACTTGGTGCATGGTATAACCAAGTCGGTCTGACGACTTCCTTGCTCTATTTTTTTGTTGTTGGTGCGCCGTGTGCATGTCCAAATGCCAAATACAAGCGTTAAGCTAAATGAAAACAAATTACCGTTGCATGTGAGACGAAGTCGAAGAAAGGGAAGGTAAAGTCGACGACGAAGACTGGCAGCTCAGTCAACCCCAATTGGTTTTCGGGCCTCCGCTGACACCCCCGTCACACTGTGTCGACTGTTGCAATATGGTGCACCCAGAGAGACATTCGCGTTGCCTCGCCCGCTTCGCCTCGCCTCGCGTCGATTCATTTGTCCAGGCCCAAAAATGGGAGGAAGAAGGAGAAAAAAACAGTGAAATTAATGAACGCAGGCCGCAGCAATGAAATGAGCTACGCTTAGAGACAAATGAGTGTCGTCGGTTAGGGGCCTAATGACAGGGCTGTTAGGGGAGTCGAATGGAGTCGAGACTGGAATTCGATATTACTTGTGGGTCTTTAGTTCACTGCGTGTTGCGGGGTTTTATATGCGGCCAAATCGAAATTAATTAAAGCCCTTTACATGGAAGGCCCAAGACTTTAACATTTCGGAAATCTGCGTAACAGAATGGTGCATAAATCTTCTGAATTGAACTCTCATGTTGTGTACATATTTAATGAGCAGAGAGGAGATCATAGACAAAGCGAAAACAATATTGGCAAAACCAGAATAGAAAATACACCAATTTTAATAGGCGAAAATTAAGATACACTTTCTAACCGAAGCATTGAGCATTTCGGCATTGTGTGTCTGGCCTGGCACATGGTTAGAGCATAGAGCATAGAGAATTTATATATATATTCACTCTATAGAAAAAAAGAATGCTCCACGGGGGGTCGACAGTTGCACGGCGGCGCCTCCCGATAAACTGCAATAAATCTCAATAAAAGTCGCACGACAAAGCGAACCAGCAACCAGTCAGCAGCAACAATTCCATGCAAGCGGCCCGGAGAACAAACAACCAACCAGCAGGGGGGAGAGGGGGGGAAGTCGGCGATGAGTGAAAAATGTTTATATAGAAAGAATATTTTAAATTTGATTATTGAAAGAGGGCGACGGCGACGGCGAAGACGAGATGGCACAGGAGCAGCCAGCGATTATGTGATTTGTATGGCGACAAATGTATTTGCCATACGAAATTCGAAACTCGGGATCCCGTCAAAAGCTCTGAAGGGTGCTGAGCCCCCCCATTGTCATCCACACTCCTCCCTCCTTTAGCTGGTACCTTTTAGGTGTGGGCTGCGTGTATGGGGGGTGGTGGTTGGGGGTTGTTGCTCCCATAAACTTTATTTATTTTATTAACAAGTTGTGAGTGTGTGTGGAATAGATGCGTGCAAAGGAGACAAGCCCCGTGTAAAAACCCTTTGTTGCTTTTACTTTTTATTATCCACTATGTAGACCGACGATCAACATACTTACTAAGGGTTGCAACCCTCCTGTGTCAACATGCATGCGTGTGTGTGTTTGTGTGCCCCATGCATTTCAATTTTCATTGTTTATCAATTTTCTGCTTATTTTGGGTGCTTCAAAGAGCCGCTTTGTAATTAAATTTGGAGAGCTGCCAGCAATGCATAAATCAGAGCAAAACGATGATTATGATTGCTGTCGAACGGAAGGAGGGGGAGCAAGTGGGGGCAGGGGCTTGTCTGGCAGCCAGCCGCGTCGTCGTAGTCTAAGAAATTGCGTGGATGGGCCATGGCATTGTCTTGGCAACTTTCTTGCTCCAAAAAGTGCAATCAAAGCAAAGAGAGATGAGAGAATAAAATAAAAACCGAAATTATGTGTTCATATTTCTGTATTTCAGCGCCGCAGACACATAAATCTCACACACAATAGACACACACACGCGCACACATACACACACACTCGCCCATCCAGACTGATTTGAATTTATGTGAAACTGATTATTTTGGCAAAGGGGAAACTCGAGGGCGCAAAACTGACAATGAGACATTGAAAAATATGTAAAAGCGCCCACTACGAGTACTTGGCATCTGCCACGGATAGCGGATCCGATCCGCTGCGGCGGCTGGCCACGTGTCCGTTTAAGATAACACACACAAACGCCGATGGCCAACAGTTGGCCCAATCGCACTTTCATAACAAATCATCACCAGGTCCGGTCTAGCATTGAAACACCAAATGAAACAAATACATAGATCTGATAAATCATTTAATGTTATCTGATATATCCAATCAGTATCTGGCACTTTATGTCTTATTAAAAATATAAAAAGAATAAAGAAATTAAGTTGCTGGGCCGACTTGGCTAAATTTCTTGCATATGCTATCTCGCTCACGCTTATGTGCACACGAGCACTTTAACGCCCCAGCGGCCAAATCCGCCCTTGTAACGCTTTGAGTACAAACCATTTCTACGTATAACTCGATTATTTTTATTCCGATTTTCATTGGAATTCGTTTGGTAAAATGATAGATATTAATTGCGCAAGAAAATGACTTTTTATCGAATTCCTGGGGCTGAATGGGGTGTGGCAAAAAATAGATAAATAAACTTGACCAGCGTATATACTACACGAGTCTAAATTTGTAATTTGGTAGCTCTAGCTATTATAGTTCCTGAGATCTGTGCAATCTTACGGACGGACGGACATCGCTAAATCAATTTCTTTATACACTGCCAGCCACTTGAATAAGAACACTTTTGTATTCATTTTGCTCTGTTTTTTTCTGTTCCGTCTCTATTCCAACGAACTCTAATTATTTACCGTTTAAAAGTACCGTTCATTGGCTATTAATAGAACCGAAAAAGAGTATATGTATGTAGGTATATACTTTATAGGGTCAGAAATTCTTTTTTCCGCCTGTTACTATACCTTTTAATATGTTTCTATGGAAAATCCTTTAGAAAATCCATTAGTACAAATTTTAGATAAAGATAACTAATGCAAATTTTGGAAAATCAACTAGTGCAAATTTTTCACTAGTGGAAATACTTTTTTCATTCAATTTATTTTCATATTGTTGCCTTAGCTTCAGACAGCTTTTACAACGAAGTTAGGATTTAAAGTGGAAATACTAGAAAATCAATTATAGATTTGTTTTAATATTTAATTTTTATTACTTCTACAAGGGCAATCATAAATAAGCTAAAATATTTCGCTTCACAATAGTTACAAGAATTAACATTTGAATGCTGATTTAAGCGGTCCTTGCCTAATTACCTAATTACCCTTGCCTCAGTTACTCCGCTCCTGGCATCGCAAAGGTTAAACGAATTATGAGAAAAAAGAAAAGCAAGAAAGATTCCCGCTGTTGCCATTGCTGGTTTCTGTTTGAGGACTATAAGGATATAAGGACCACTCGGCGCACAGTCGGCACTTCATTAGACGCGTGGCTAGTGCCGCTAAATAAAAATCGAACAACAACCCTTCCACTTCAAGCTGTGCAGGTGAACCGTGATCAGTGCGAAGGGGCGTGGCGGATGGGTGGATGGGTTAGGCAAAGGTCATCTTATTTCCCTCGTGCTGTGGGCCTTGGCAAATTTGAAATTGATATTCGCACGCCGTGAAATCAGCTTTAGGTTCAGTTTATTTTTCGCTCTTTGTTTTTCCCATTTCATAGTCGAAGCTTTAACTATTTCCACGCTTCACCTTTTGTGCGGCGTCCTTCCCCGTGGCCACATCTTTGGGGCAAGGGCCGCTCGAGGTGGCCATGATTTATTGAGTTGCATAAACAGAAATGGCAACGCAATCATGTCGCAACTGGCGTAAAGTGAACGCCTTGGCAAGCGACCCAAAAGTTGCCCTGGACCGCAGACGAAGAAATTTACCGAGTGAGCTCAGCTTTCAACTCGATTGCTTCACAAGTCGTTAGACCTCATCGAGAGGTGAGGCAAGTCGATATGTGGGGGAAAGTGAGGGTGAGTGAGGGGTGATGGGAATGGCCAACCTGCACTTCATGGTCCTTGGTGCTGCTAGCTGGATGCTGGGTCCTGTGCAGTGGCAATTCAAACTCCTCTCAGCATTTTTGGTTATGGGTCTTGTCGTGCAACAAAGGAAAGGGAAGAATGTTAGCTAGCTCCTTGAAACAAAAAATATAAATCACAAATAGATTTCTTTGCTTTTGCTTCCTTTTGGCCAGACTCCGGTTGCGTCTTCCTCCATTTCCCAAATGGGCAAAATGCTGGCGCCTGGCTCCCCCTCCCCCTCCCCGTCACCACTCTCTGCTCTGCCCGACTGAAGTTTATGTTGGTTTTCATGTGCGGCATTGGTGGCACTTTGTGCCGCTTTGTGTTGCGCTTCAATGAGGTCGAAATGGCTCAAAAATAATGTGAAAAGTTCCCCTTAACCATTTTTCTACGCACAAAAACAAAGCCCAGAGGGGATGAGCCGAGGGGGGGGGAGGGTGAGCTAGCTAACAGATCCTAGCAGACTCTGCCACTCTGCCAGAAAGGATTCGCGCCACATTTCCTACTTTTGCTTGGCTTAGAGTCTACTCCTTTGGCTGCCTCCGCCTCAATGGAAGTTATGTGACTTTGGGGAATAGCTGAATGAAGAGAGACTTCCCTTTGCCTCTGCCACTTCTTTGGCAACCACTTTGCCTTTGCTTTGACTTTTCAAGAACTTTGTTAGCAGCATCTTTGAAGTTATTGCGGCTAGTGATAGAGAGCAAATGCTGCATCCTTCCCATGGCTTTCGATATTGAGAGTGAAAACTTGCGGTGGCTAATGTTGCGGAAGACTTTGTTTCGCCTTCTTCACAACATGTCGTAGTCATCCACCCCCCTCTTATAAATTTCACTCTAAAGTTGAAAATTATTCGCCCCCATGTGTCCTTGACTGACTTAAATTCTAGCAAACAAACAAACAAACAAACGAAACCAACTAAAAAAGCGCACTACCAAAATTAATGCAATTAGCCGAATTCAGTTGAAGTGAGCAGCAAGCAGATCAAAACAAGGTCGTCTTGATTACAATGGAAACTCTGGTGAATGGAACAAGCAAGGACCGATGTGGCACACAAATGACTTAAGTGCTCCAAGAGCAAGGGGAGCAGCAGGCAGCAGGCAGCAGATTGTCAAATGCTTCGCTCAGGATAAGCAAAAACAAGGCAACGACCATAAAACAAAAGCAAGGCACAAAAAATCCCCGCACCAAAAGGCGAAGTCAAAGAAAGCAAAATGGCTGCAAATCTGTGCGCAGGGCGGGGCAGGGCGCAGGATGTTGGATGTTAGATGCTGACTGGATGACTGGTAGACTGTTAGACTGAATGGGATAACTGCTGACTGTGTGTCCTCGCCGGGATTCTGGCACGCAACAACTCAATTAAGCCGCTTTAATTGGTCTAATTAATTTGCGCTCAAACGCACTTCAAGTCTAAACGTGTTTTTTCCCCATCGTTTCGAACCTGAAGAAGGGTTCCCAGCCAGCCAGCCAGCCAGCCTCGTGGTCTCGTGGTCGTGGCCTGCTCTGAAATATGCATTAACGTCGCAGATTTGCGCGACTGGCAACATTGTCGGTAATTAAGCAGAAGCGGCTCAACACTGCGTTTAGAGAGCCTTCCCCTCCCCTCCCTTCCCTTCGATTGGCGGGTCTTAGTTGATTTTTCACAATTTCAAGTGATGCGTTTAATGAGCGGCACGTGACGGACGACAGCGACGCGTCGTCAATATTATTTGAAATTTCTTTTGCCCAGGGCAAATGGCAAATTGCTCACGTTTAATTTGTAACAAAATTTGTTTTGAATTTTCTTTTAACTCATTTATCCTGCATTTGCCTTTCCTTTCTTTACTTTACACTTTTTACTTTTAATTTCGTGATCAATAAATTTATATATATGCTTTTACACCTTTCGTTTGCTTAGCCGGATTCAAGCATCATTAATTTTAATTTAAATCGAATCGAAGATTAAATAAGAGCAACTAAAAGGAGGAGGAAGGAGAGATAGAGGGGGGTTCGTTCTGGGTTGAGAAAGATTATTATTATTGCTGTAATTCTGTCATGTACTTGGCATAAATTTTTATTTGCCAGCAGAAACCCATTGTGGGGACGACAAGTCCTTTGAGTGTGCTTAATGGAGAAATATGCCACAGCGTTAAGCAAGGAATTGCTTTTAGGACATGCTTGTACTGATACTTTTAAGTACTTGCCAGCGGATTTGGTTCGCCTATTTAACAATTACAAAAATCACAATCACAGCAACACAAGCCGCAGGCTAAATCCCCGAGCGCACTATGGTCCTTTATGAGACATATGCAAGGACATCCAAAAAGAACCGACAAACATAAAAGTTGAGACGGAGTGAGGGGGCGATGGGTAGATGCTTCTGTCATACATAAATTTAGCCAGTGGGGTTCGGCTCTGGTCTGCCGAGAAATGAGTGATGTTTATTTGCGCGAGGCGAAGCCATTAAAATGAAAAGCAGCCCGTCGAGCAGCAGGAGAATCCAAGAAGAGATCATGAATATGCAACAGCCAGAGATAAAGCGCAGTGCCTTTTGACTTCAAGTGAGGCAGGGTGAAATTCTGGCAACGCACTGGCCAGTCAGAGACGGGGGGGGACGGGGGCGGCAGGAAGTAAAGCCAAACGCGCCATCACAATAAAAATTCATTACGCAAAGCGAACGAACGAACGAATGAGCGAGCGAAGGAACCAAAAGACCGGAAAAGAAATCGCTATAAATTTTCGAAGCAACAAAAAAAAAAACAACTAAAGCGAAATGAGGGAAAATAGCAGCAGAGGCAGCAGAAGCAGCAACGCGCCAGTTACATGAAGAATTATTGCGGCGGCGAAATGCTGTCCACCTACTTAAAATTAATTTCGGCAAAGAATCGGCCAACAACGAGCAACGAGCAACCAGAAGCCATCAACAGACGCCGAGTATATCCCGCTGAGAAGCATAATACAAACCAACCAGAACTGGCCCAAAAGGGGGAGAGGAATGGCAGGGGGGGTGTGGTTTTTCCAAGGGATCGGGGTCTGCGTCTGAGTCTGGCTCCCTGACTTTCGGCGCGTATGTCAAAATATTGAAATATGGAAACAAATGGCAACAACAACATTGCCAATAGCCCCGGTCACTGGTCACCCCTTCCCATCTAACCCACACCCCCTCCCCCTTAGGCAATCTCCTCAACCCCCACTCTGACTGGGACAAGTTTAATGAATGTGCGATGTACACGACATCCTCATAAAACTATCCCGCTGCCGCCGCCTCCACCAGAGAACCAAATTAGTCGCAGTTGTTGGATGAGGCAGGGTGCCGATTGCAGTTGGTTGATAACAGGCAAAACGCGTGTGAGAAGCCACCCTCACCCCCCCTCTCTCCTCTCCGCACGAGACAGGGAGCGGCAAAAGTCATTGCAGTTGCTTGCACCTCTCCCTAATAGTCAGATCGATAAACGGCATTCAGCCCAGCCAGTCGACTATTATGAGAACCTCATTAGGAGAGAGTGCCACTAATGACAGCTACCTCGCTCTCCCCACTCCCTCCTCTGTTGGTCTCATCGGAACAACAGATTCAATTCGTTCGTGCAACAATAGGCGGCAACTTTGCAGTCATGTGAGACAGAAGCTTGTTGTGTGTAATAATAATGCCAATGCCGTCGTTTGTCATGGCCCCGCGGTGCTAATAAAGCCATTAAGAGGGGTTCAACCCTTCGACGACCCTTATAAATAATTTTACCAACAAAAAGGCTAGACAAAATGGGGCGTTTACCTGTAAAATCGATGCGAGATTATTCACTTCTAATAGCCCAATAAAGCATCTAAAAATTTCATTTCCTAATTTTACCAATTTCTGTGTAAAGTTTTCACTTTGCCTAAAAGGGTTGCAAATCTGATTGCAGCTCACAAAAAAAAAATATATATATGGGGAAAAACTCACACACACACACACATTGCAAATTTGAGTGCATGCCGCTTAGGGGTAAAAATCTAATGCTGGACAGACGTGCCCCCAACCGCCTCCTCCTACATATAGAGCAGAGGATGCCGGCAATTGGCCGCAAAAAATAAATCAAAAAGCAACGCTACGTGGCAAACAGTCGAAACAAAACCCACAAGCAACTGAATGAAAACCAAAAAAAAAAGGGGGCAAACAAAGGGCACAGCATGACGACTAGGAAATACTCTTTCACACATCCCTCCAACTAAAATCAAATCATTCGAACTGTAAAATGTAACAAGTCATGAGCAAATTTTGACTTGGAATGCTGTGAAAAATATCTTTGCCTACTTTATAGGGCATGACAATGTGACCAGACCCGTTTGCGAAAAGGTTAACAAACTGTCGGCCATGGCCCTGACTGAGCTACTGAGTGCTACATGAGTCCCGCATGAGTTTCCAGGCAATTCAATTATATTTTTGCAATAATTTTCAATACACTTAAGTGCAGATACATACAGGAAGAAAAAAAAAAAAAAAGAGTGTGCCCCTCTCTCCCGTTGATTCACCTGGCCACAACTTTGGCGGCAGTTTAGAAAACAAATAACAGTCAATACAAACTCGCATCCCTCCGGCCCATGGCCCATGGCCCATCCAATCTCCCTCCCATCTGTCTGGCACATTTGCTTATGTTACTCCAGTGTGCCTTCGTCCTGCTCCTGCTCCCACTATTGCTGCATATTTTCTTTATTTTATTGGCCAGTCGGTGTAACATGTTAATGGAAATTGAACGAGCACTTGGCCTTTGGTGTGGTTTCAACTTTTGAACGCAGCTTAAATTATGAAAGTGACTGAAAAATTAACTGAAATTGTTTGGGGGCATGCGAAACCCTTTTCCATTTCCCATTTTCATCTCGTACTCCCTTATCCATGGGCAATAAATTCAATGAAATCGCTTACAAATCGCTTGAAAATTGCCTCAACTTGGGCTTAGAGTTCTTAAGTGCAGCAGCTCTTCTCTCTGTCTCTCTGATGACAGACAATGATTGCCGCCCTCCATCCTCCATTCCAATCTATCGATGTATCTGCAAAGTGTTGCAACAAACTTGAATTGACATTGACATTCGATATTATCTGTGACAAACGATCACCAATTGAAAACTGTGCACGAGAAAGAGTTTATAGAAATACAAAAATCATGACTACGCTGAATGGAAGGAATTTTTGTTATCGAAAAGAAGTGCACTTTGTCGCAGCTTATCAACATCTGACGGCTGGCTGGATGGCTCTCTGGCGGCGCAGGAAGTAGCGAACTGTGTCCCCGAGATAAATCCTCCATACACACGCACACTTCAAAGATTAAAGCAATTCACAGATTGAGCCAACTTGCAATAACTTTAAATTGCACTGGAGGAGGGTGAGTCCTTCCACCCATTGAATGGGATGGTGTCACGGGATAGTGTTTCGAGCGAGGGTAGCCCACCAGATAGACAACAGTAATGGGGACCGCCGTACGGGAGGTGGAAGTATTCTTATGAAATGCAACCGTTTGGAAAATCCAGTCAATACTTTTACTGTTATTGTTTCATGTAACAACAAACAGGGTGCATTCCCCCACCACCACTACCAACCCCCCACCCATCCATTTTCTGTCTGTTCATATGGGACAGAGGGCTTAACTTGCCCTTACACACATATGTTGCCAGTTTTTGGCGAGCTATTGCCAGTTCTTTTTACCAATTTGCAGTTTCGATTTTACACGCTCTCCCTTTTAGCCCCCAACTCTTACACTCGAAGAATTCTTAGGCTACAATTAGATCTCATTTCAAATGCTGCAGATTTCCCTATTTGCATAGTTCTAGTATTAAAAAAAAACTGTTCCAAATATTTAATTAAATTCAATTAACCTTAGATAGAATGGCAATTCATTTCTCTGAGTGTATGCTTGTCGTGTGCCTTAAATAATTCAAGTGAATGGCAAAAGTGCAGTAAATCGTTGTGCTATCCGTTGATGTTTTGGCAATATTAACTGCAGCAACAACTAGAACAACAACAACAACAACACACTGACAAAGAAGCAATAAAAGTCAATCAGCATTTATTTCAGTTAACCCCAACAACAACGAAACAAGGCAACTTTACACACTCAGCACTCCTCGATGGATGGATGGATGAGAGGGGGAATGATGGAGGGAGAATACAAAAATGTTTACATTCATTTGCCATTTGAAATGAATTTCAGAATGAATTTGTGCTGAGCAATTTGCTGCCAGTTGCACTCATGAGAGGGGGAAACAGCGACTTCTACAAATTTGTCTCAATTAGCTCATGGAATTACCCTCAATACACAGAGAAAAATCCATGTACATACAAAGTTTGTTTGTTCAGGGAACAGCAACTAACCCCCCCTCCAGAAATTCCCCTAATGAAACGAAACAACGTGACATTCAACAAATTGGGCTATCTACTTATTTATAATACTGATATGTGATTTTATGGCTACGATGATGGATGGAGTTAATCCGAAATTTATGTACAATAATGACTAACCAAATAGACTCCATGGTTAGGCTAGCGTTTGCAATCAAAAAATCTTCTGTTTGCAGCAAATATATCTATTTGGTTAGTGCAATAAAATTACAATAAGTTATAAGAATCGAATGCATTTCGTGGCTAGAAGCAATGTTCTAATACACACCTAATCGAATGCTGCCTTTCGTCATGGAATAGAAATATGCCAAAGTTTTCTATCAAGTTCTATTTTTTCCTAGTTGTAGGCTTGGGTGAAATCAAACAAAACTATCTAGTGGAGCAGATGCTATTATTGAGAGTTGAAAATTAGGTACATTCATAGCCCAAATTGTTTTGAACCGTCAACTATTGTCACATTTACTAATAAAAAGACAAATCACTAACTATTCACCATTAAAGATCAATTGCATCAAAAGAATATATGGATTTTAAATTAGGAATCAAATTATTCGCAATTTGCAAATGTTTATAACCTATTTAAATACTTTTTAAAGTCTAAAACCTTTTTCAGATAATTCGAACAAAGTTCCAATTGGATAAGTATTGTACCATATCTTTCACAAAATCAGAGTTTACAAGTAAAAACTAAAAACAAACAAACATCTATTTTTATTGATCTATATACATTTCTATATATTTATGTGCATTTCCAAAACGCGCTAAGCTTAATATAAATGTTTCGTTACTTTTGAAATTTCAGTTAAATTTTAACATTTCCGTTAAATTTGAAGTCTCCTGTTTTACATTCAACTGCAATGCGAAAATTATATGAATCTTGCCTAGGACAAACAGAAATAAATTTATTTTATTTATTTATGTAATATAGGATATAGTTATAAACTATCAACCCAAATCATTTGTACAAACACTAGCAACTAAGGCCAACGACTTAGATGATAACTATTAAAGTATTGCAAGTTATATTGTTCTCATCCATATATGATAGTTAATCGTTAGTTCAATTATGCATCTCTAATTGCTCTTGGTTCTATCCTTCTTCCCAATAAACTGAACCTTACTACATTATAACAATAACTACATTAAAACCCAGATCCTCGTTGTTCATGATATCAATTTAAATATAGGGAATTATTACGAATGAATCGAATTGTACAAAAATATTACGTATATAAATATAAAAATATTCCAATATACATGGTATATAAATATTTTTTTGATATTTTTATTTCTTTAATTACATACTGGGATTTCAAAATTTCGCCCATCAGTCTGAAGTCAAAGAAAATGTTTGTTTAATCAAAATAATACACACACAGGTAAATTGCAATCTGTATAAACACTTTCAATATCCACATCTTTATCCTTGGATAATATTTAATATAATATTTATACCATGCATCCATAGGATGAAATGGTATATTAATGTCGCCAAAATGTATGTAACAGGGAGAAGGAAGCTTTTCCGACCCTATAAAGTATATATATTCTTGATCAGCATGAGAAGAATGTAGACTCGTGTAGTCTTGGCGCAGACCAAGTTTATGTTTTTTTTTTGCCACGCCCCCTTCTGCCTCCGGAATTTAATAAAAAGTGATTTTCTCCCGCAATATTGATCGTATCGTAATTTAATTTGGCGCACTCATAGATCTTATGAACATCTATCATTCCACCAAATTTTTTTTGCCACGCCCCCTTCCGCCTCCGGAATTTAATAAAAAGTGATTTTCTCCCGCAATATTTATCGTATCGGAATTTAATTCGGCACACTTATATATGTTATGGACATCTATTGTGGGATTGGGTCTGGCATCGTTGTTCAACCAGCCCTGACGAGCAAGGCGAGAGTGGCGAATTAAGACGAAACGAGGAGCGAATTGAGACGACGACGGAAGTTGAGATCGAGACGTGGAGATTAGAGGTTCACATCGAGAGCAAAAGACGTTAAGTTCGACGTGCGGAACAAAAAGACGAAAAGACGAAAAAGACGACCACGATTTCTTAAATTACTTACTTGTCTAAATATTCAATTAACTCTAAAATAATAATAATATAATAATAATAATATAATAATAAAACTAGGTACCACAAATATAGTGGCTAAACCTACAAACATGGGGGCTCAACCTTAAAAAAACCTTAAACAAGACGTACGGAGTAAAGAGGCGCAACCTTTAAAAAAAAAAAAAAAAAAAACCTTAAACAAGACGTGCAGAGTAAATTGGCTAAACGTATAGAGTTAAAACAGTGAGTGAAAAAGAGACAAACATACGGTAAGAAAAATATCAACGACGAAAGGTGGCGACAACGACGCAAACGACGAAAAGAAAAAAACGACGCGACGCCAAAAAACCAGACGACGCCAAAAACCCAGACGACGCCGAAAATTTTTAAATTTTAACGACGCAATACGACGTGCATACTCATCTGTGTCTGTGTGTGTGAGTGTGTACCCTCCAGTACCAAATGTCCCTGGGCGAAATGTCGCCGGATTGTCCATAACACCGACGTCGGCAGAGAAAAGAATTCTGCCAGCGTTTTCAAGCAAAGATCAGCCGACGGTGCCCCGAACGATCGAATGTCGTCGTCGGAACACTTTCGGCTACCGCAAAGAATTGAGCAAACACAATTTCTTGTAAAATAATTTGAAAAAAAATTAGACGAAAGACGGAGGACAAAAAAAGACAAAGCAAGGCAGAACTTGCGTTCTTGTTTTTGTTTTTCGGCTCGCGTCACTATGTAATTTTCGTTTCTCTGTTCATTTAAGTTACATTTGCTGCGCAGTGAGTTTGTGATTAGTGAAAAAAATTGTTTAAAGTAAGTATTATTGGTAATTTGTTAAAAGAAACTTCCAAATATTCGAGGTAAGTCTGTATTTAACTTATGAAAACATAATTAATTGTTATACAACTTTAAAAAAATTAACATTAACAGGTTATTCAGAACGCGCAGCATTGTCTAAACAATTTACTGGGTAAGTAATAGAAATTATTATTTTTATTGTACCTATTATTTATTTATGTTTTTTTTTTTCCAGAGGCGATGGTTGGCGAGAATAGTCATAAATATCTATATATGTTTGTATGTACATACATTGTTAAAACAAAAATAAATAAAATGAATTAAAATCGAAACTGCTGTGTTTTTTTGTATAGAAGAACTGAGACTCTCCGCGGAATTTACGGCGACATGTCCAAAGTCAATAGGGACATTCAACGGAAAATGTATGAACGAGTTGCGGCGACATTAACACGGAGAGTTCCTAGCGTCGAGGAAACGGGACGCTCGAGCGACATATCGACGGGACATACTAAGGAGTTTTGCAAACACACCTACAATTGTCTTTGCCTATGTCCCCAGAATGTCCCGTTCAATTGTAAAGAAAACATAGGGACACACGAGCGACATGTCCTAAGGTTGTCCTTATATTTCGTAGGGACATACCAAGGAAATATGCAAAGACAATTGTAGGTGTGTTTGCAAAACTCCTTAGGATGTCCCGCCGATATGTCGCTCGTGCGTCCCGAGCTATAAGGAAAACCTTAGGACATTTCGCTCGTGTGTCCCGTTTCCTCGACGCTAGGAACTCTCCGTGTTAATGTCGCCGCAACTTGTTCATACATTTTCCGTTGAATGTCCCTATGACATGGGACATGTCGCCGTAAATTCAGCGGAGAGTCTCCGCGGACGCGTACTGCAGGGTAGAGACAAAGAAAGAACATGAAAAAACTCGAAGATTTTCAGAATGTGCGAGAAGCACTCGGAAAAGAGAAAAAGTCAAATATTGTGCTGCTTCACAAATTTGTCTTTGAAGATGAAGGCGATCGTGCCAATCGCCAACGATTAAGAAAGTTCGAGGGTTTCGATTTTGGCCCTAACAGTGATTTATATCAAAGCAAAGTCTCCTATGTGGAGCAAAGTTTATCAAATAACGATCTTGTAATAATCTGCAATATTTTGGGTCTGACGCATGATAAAACGGATTTGACTTCACATCTTTTTCGCAATCTGCAAACGGTAAATTTGATGGTCGACGTTAACATGGAACATGAGCAAAACGAAGAT
The DNA here is from genome assembly GCA_018150735.1 of Drosophila sp. 14030-0761.01. Classification (NCBI taxonomy): domain Eukaryota; kingdom Metazoa; phylum Arthropoda; class Insecta; order Diptera; family Drosophilidae; genus Drosophila; species Drosophila sp. 14030-0761.01. The sequence goes on along the minus strand of JAECWO010000106.1, from coordinate 4,907,472 downwards.
GACGATGACGAAGATGATGAACACGAAAGGGATGCCAATAGGAACACGAATAATCAAGACGAAGACGAAATGTTGTCAATACTAAGTGACGAAACCAATTTTAGGACAGCTGCAACAAACGAGAACAGAAGCAACAAAACGAATCACGCAAACTCTACAGTCGCGGTCAACAATGTTGATACCGAAAGTTCGCAAAATGTAAGCATGGTGCAACCGAGATTCGCCTTGAATTTTCGAGATGTTGAAGACTCATTAAGATCGTTCCATGGTGATGACAAATTGTCAGTGGAAGTATGGATTGAGGACTTTGAAGATATGGCTGTCATGATGCAATGGGACAATTTGCAAAAATTTATTTTTGCTAAAAGAGCGATTAAAGGACTAGCAAAAATGTTTGTTATGAGTGAACGGGGAATAAAGAATTGGACAACCTTAAAAGAATCTCTAATTAATGAATTTAAAACGGAAATTAACAGTGCTGATTTACACAAACAATTATCTGAAAGAAAAATTAAAAAAGGTGAAAGTGTTCAAGAATATTTGCTAAAAATGAAAGAAGTGGCATCACGTGGAAAAATAGAAAACAGTGCCTTAATGCAGTATGTAATAGACGGAATTAATGACCTTAGTATAAATAAATCAATTTTATACAACGCTAATAATTTAAAAGAATTTAAAGAAAAAATCAAGTGCTATGAAAAAATGCGTGAAAAGTCGAAAGATTATGAGTATAAATATGTGCAAAATAAAAGAGAAAATGAAATGAAAGCAGAAAGCAAAGGCAGTAATAACGTGAAATGCTATAATTGTGGACAAAAAGGACATGTTTCTGAAAAGTGTGAAAATAAAAGTAAAGGAAGAAAGTGCTTCAATTGCAATAATTTTGGCCACATAGCAAAAGATTGTTCAATAAAGAAACCTGAAGAAAACTCGAATTTACGTAACATGAGTACAATATCGTCCGAACCAAAGTTTATGTGCAAAGAAATAAAGATTAACAATCAAAAGTGTATAGCTTTCATTGATTCGGGTAGTAAACATAGTATTGTTTCCCAAACGACGTATTTACATTTGAAAAAACCAAAGTTAACCAAAGCCAATGTTCTTCTGTTCGGTTTTGGCGACAAGAATAAAAGAGTGAAACCCAGTGGCGCATTCACAGGAACGGTTAATGTGAATCATCTGAACTTTGAAGTAAACTTTCTAGTAGTAGCGACGGAATTCCTAGATGATGATGTGATTTTAGGAGAAGATTTTTGCAAACAAGCTGAAATAATAATCAATCGCGACGGTGTACAAATCAAAGAATACGAAGGTGGTACAAACGAAACGGTAATAAGTTCGATATTGAAAATAGACGTGGAAAACATAGAAATCGACATTAACCCGAGTGCATCAAAAAGTGCAAAAAAAGAAGTGTCCGAACTTATTAAGAACTATAAACCGGAAAAGCTTAAGACGACAAATGTTGAAATGCGAATTGTTTTAAAAGACGATAACCCAAATGACGAAGAATTAATAGTTGTTCCCTCAGCTCTACAACGTGAAATTATTAAGCAGGCTCACGAAAGAGGTCACTTTTCAGTGAAGAAGACGAAGGAAATAATCGCCAAAGAGTTTTATATTCCAAAACTTGATGACAAGATCCAACACCAAATAAGATGCTGCATACCATGTTTAACGCTAAATCGAAAGCATGGCAAAAAGGAAGGAGAGCTACACCCACTGCCGAAAGAAGAGCTGCCCCTTCAGACGTTTCACATCGATTTTCTTGGTCCTTTAGAGTCAACCCACAAGCAGTACAAGCATATTCTAGCAGTTATCGACAGCTTCACGAAGTTCTGCTGGTTGTATCCGACGAAAACCACATCTACGAAAGAAGTTATATCAAGACTACAGGCACAAAGTTCAATGTTCGGAAATCCAGTCCAAATTATTTCCGACAGAGGCGCAGCGTTTACGTCAGACGAATTCATGCAGTATTGTAAGAGTGAAAATATCGAGCTTCACGCAGTTACGACTGGACTCCCACAAGCAAACGGGCAAGTCGAACGACTTAACGCTGTCATAGTATCCGTCATATCTAAGATGTCCATAGAAGACCCGAGCAAATGGTATAAGTTTGTTGACAAAGTACAGCAAATCATTAACTCAACGTACAACAGAAGCACACACGCGACTCCATTCGAGTTATTAGTTGGAATAAAGATGCACACAAAAGACGACCTGCAGCTGAAACAGATGATTCAAGATGAGATGATCCAGACTTTCAAAGACGACCGAGATGACTTACGGAAGCAGGCGAAACAACAGATCCTTCGCATGCAAGAAGAAAACAAAAGAACATACAATTTGCGTCGCAGACCTGCATCAATATACAAAGTCGGTGATCTGGTGGCAATTAAACGAACGCATCTTGGAGGAGGACTGAAACTCAAGCCGAAATATTTGGGTCCTTACCGAATAACTAAGGTAAAGCCTAGAGACACATACGACGTAGTCAAAGATGCATTGTTCAACGACGGTCCAGGGCGTACTTCTACTTGTGCTGATTATATGAAGCCATGGATTGCACCTGACATAGACGATCAAGATGCATTTGAGGCAAATGCATATTAGGATGGCCGAGTTGTGGGATTGGGTCTGGCATCGTTGTTCAACCAGCCCTGACGAGCAAGGCGAGAGTGGCGAATTAAGACGAAACGAGGAGCGAATTGAGACGACGACGGAAGTTGAGATCGAGACGTGGAGATTAGAGGTTCACATCGAGAGCAAAAGACGTTAAGTTCGACGTGCGGAACAAAAAGACGAAAAGACGAAAAAGACGACCACGATTTCTTAAATTACTTACTTGTCTAAATATTCAATTAACTCTAAAATAATAATAATATAATAATAATAATATAATAATAAAACTAGGTACCACAAATATAGTGGCTAAACCTACACTATCATTCCACCAAGTTTCATAAAAATCGGAATAAAAATGGCCGAGTTATGCATTGAAACGTTTTGCACTCAAAGCGGTGCAAGGGCGAATTTGGCCGGTGGGGCGCTAAAGTGCACACACATAAGAGTGAGCGAGATAGCATATGTTAGAAATCGCGCATACGAAAGAAATTTAATATATGAAATAAGTTTTATAAACTCAAGGAAATTTGTTTTCCCCTGATGCATGGTATATCCAAGTCGGCCCGGCGACTTACTTACTTTATTTTTTCTGTGCATATGCAAAATCTTTGAATCTTTTCCGTTTTTAAGAGAATTTCATGTGATTGATATTTAAGTAGGCCACAAAATGATTGAGAGCCTCACCAGGTGAGACTTCTCCGACTGTGTTTGTTCGTGTCGAATAAATCACCAAAGTAATAAATAAATGAATGCAGCAAATATTTAGATTTCCGTCCCGTCCCGCAGTCAAAACATTTTACAACATAAATCAGCGCTGGCAGGAATTATTTCAAAACAAATGCATTTAATCAGAAAAGGAAAAAAAACAGAAGAGAACTTTGTTTTGTTGACCAAATGCCAATAAAGGCAACGATTTCATTTTGACTTGTTGGCATTGAGAAATGAGCGTATTGAACTACATGCATATGTGTGTGTGTGTGTGTGTGTGTGCTTAGCCCATAAGTCAATCAAATTATTAAATCATACGAATGGGAGGGGAGGTGAGAGGGGAATGAAGTCTGATTTTTATTTCGGGGGAAGGGGGAATGTTTTATTTTTGATGACATATGGCAATATTAAAATGCAAATTGAATGCAAATAAACAATTAAATTTTCAAACACCGTGTGGAGCTGATTGTGGGGGCGTAGATGAACGTTTTTTTTTCTTTTTTGTTAGTTTTTTTGCCACTAGCCTTTTTAGCAGTAGCAGCAGCAGCAGCCCTTTTTTGCCGTCATGCCAAATGCATAATTAATAGACAAACAACCAAACAGTGCCACTTGAATGGCCTTTGGGTAAACAACTGTAAACAGAAGGGCCACTCAAATTTAAAACAAATGAAATGAAATGAAATTGTAGAGCAAAGCCCGCAAGGCATTTTAGTGTTTGACATAGGAACAACAATCAACAACAACAAGAGCAACAGACACAGCCACACACACACACACACACAACAGCGAACAGTGGTTGAGTCGATGTGCGAGCAATTCCAATCACACCTTTGAAGTGGCAGGCAGAGAAACGGTAAATGCAGCAAAAGGGCGACACCAAAGGCTCTCAAGTGATTAGCTGAATGGAACAGTGGCGTGGTAAGTGAGAGGGGGGTTTATTATTCGCTTACGACAAGATGCTTACTCAATTCATTTCTAAATTCGATCATTTCTTTTTCTACATGTAGTTCTAAGTCTATCAATCTCTTTTTATACCCTTACAGAGGGCATTATAAAATTGGTCAACCACATAAAGAATATATATATTGAGAAGACGAGTTGATATACCCACGTCCGTCTGTCTGTCTGAGCGTATGCTAACTAGTCCCACAGTTTTGGACCTATGGCTTTCAACATTCGTATACAAGCATTTTTGGACCCCATGGACATTGTCTGCGATTTTGAAAAAGATGCGATTTTGAAAAATGCGAATAACTTATTTTTTTCTTTAAGAATCTTCTCTAAACTGATTATGTACATAAATATATACATAATAATACATCATATTCCTGGATTTCAAGAGAATTCGATACAAAGTTTACCTGAATACACACAAACACACATATAAGCATTTGTATTTGTCAAAATTATGATTGTGTATGTGTGAATATGTCAGTCACTGCAGCGACTTGGCAGTATTTGGCGATTGGCTGGACTGCACAACGGGGGCGCGGTATCACTCCTAGGTATGTAGAGGTCATAGGGAACTATGAAAGGAAAGGTAGCGGGTTCGATCTTTCAAATCTTTGTTTTCCGTTAGCTTATTAAGTGAATTTTTAAGTGTATTTAAAACATTGCGTTATTGTGTTAACACACAGAAAAAAGTATTTAAAAACATCATAAAATGTAATGGTCAAGGACTGCAGATGTCTGTTTTATTTTTAATCTTTATATTGTATATTCTCCAAATAATCTATTTAAATGATTGAAACTAAGCTGACTCATTAATAGGTACTACCATCAAAGATGCATCAAGAGCATCCAAGATCTAAGGACGCAGCTTTTTTCTTCTAACGAAACAAACTCTCAAGACAAATAATACAACTCACAACAGTAAAACAACTCACTCACAAATATTTGTGAACATGAGAAATGTTATTTGATATCAATCTTCCGATAGATCTAGCAGCAATATCTCATTTGAAACCCTAAACCTTGCGGCAAGCGTGCTGAAACCTACATATCTGTAGGTGTTACTGAAAGTAGAGCAAGGTTATGTAAACGCATCGTAAAGATTGAAATGATAGTTCAATGAAAGGTTCCGAATGGCTACATTAAAAATTTAAAAAAAAACGTGACGTGTGTGTTATGAATTACTTCTCTCTTATTTAACCTGATATAATAAGAGACTGCAACAAAACCCCCATTGAAATTTACTTGCACACACCTCTGACTACTGCAAGGACTCCCTTAAGGTAGGTAAGTAAGCGATTGCCAATGCCACAGCGATTATGAGACATCATTCAGATTTCGGCTTTCCCTTAAAAGAAAAAAGCGTTTCATTTTTTTTTCGCCCACCTTGTTATTGTAGCAAGGGTTGGTTTGATATAAACATCATCAAGGGTTGACACTTAAAAATTGAAACTTTTCATCAATTCGGCGTGAAATCCAATTCAGTGGAAATCTGTGCAGAAATAAGAAATGCAAACGAATACTCATTAGCTATGCAAGGGAGGTGGGTGGGGCAGACGACCATTCGCTCTCCCCCCCAAGGGGCCTGACAATTATAGCCAAAGTGAAAGTGGAGGCCCCCAGCGGATTGATTCCGAATGGTATTCTGTTTTTTTCCGTTTTTGTTGATGTGGCTTATCTCCGTTGCATCAGCTGGTTTGTTGGTTGTTTGCCATTCCAGTCAGACAGAGAGAGAGAAAAAGAGAGAGAGAGAGAGAGAGACAGAAAGCAGGAGAAGTTGGGTGAGGGATTGGGAATACAGACGCTAATGATACATTGACAACTGTTGTTATTCTCCGTTCATTGCGTCGTGTGTGTGTGTGTTTGTGTTTGTATGGCCGGCGGTCTTATTAGGCCATTAGATGGATCACAGGATGGCGATGGCGGTTTCGGTGGGTGCTTGGGTGAATTTGTTAGATGGCAGGGGAGTCCGCTTCATTAACGCATTATGTGATTCGCTCGCTTTCATCTTGGCCAGACCAGACCAACACAAATAACTGACCACACACATACGCACACACAGACACACCCACACCCACACACACACACACACTCGTAGTGGGCGAACAACATGAAAATGCAATTAACGCGTTAATGTCAAGTTGAAATGGCTGTTGACCGTTGTCGGTTGTTGGTTGGTTGTTGGATGTTGCTTGTTGTTTTTCTTGTTTTTTCTCTCTTTTTTTGGCTCCCGGCGAGTGCAACAAATTTTGCTAATACCCAACATGTTGGTGGCCTACATAATGTTTGGCAATTGCCTGATAAATACATCCAAACACACACATGATACGTATACATACGAATTTCTAAAGGTTTTTTCCATGGTTTACAGTGCTCGAAATGGGGAATTGTTGAAAGAACTTTGTGAATTCTGAAGGTAAATATCATTTTTCTAATGATATCCATTATTATACCATGCATCCATAGGATGAAATGGTATATTAAGTCGCCAAAATGTATGTAACAGGCAGAAGGAAGCTTTTCCTACCCTATAAAGTATATACATATATTCTTGATCAGCATGAAAACAGAAATTGATAGAGCCCTGACCGTCTGTCCGTCCGTAAGAACCCAAAGATCTCAGGAACTGTAAGAGCTAGAGCTACCAATTTTAGAATGCAGGCTCGTGTAGTATAGACGCTGATCAAGTTTTTTTTTTTTCCCCCCTTCCGCCTCCGGAATTTAATAAAAAGTGATTTTCTCTCGCAATATTTATCGTAACGGAATTTATGTTATGGACATCTATCATTCCACCAAGTATCATAAAAATCGGAATAAAAATGGCCGAGTTGTACGTTGAAATGTTTTGCACTCAAAGTGCAAGGGCGAATTTGGCCGGTGGAGCGCTAAAGTGCACACATAAAGGAGTAAGCGAGATAGCATATGTTAGAAGTCACCCATTCGAAAGAAATTGAATATATGAATTGAATTGTATAAATTCAAAGTAGTTTTTTTCACTTGGTGCATGGTTTATCCAAGTTGGCCCGGCGACTTACTTTATTTATTTAATAAACAATTTGTTAAATCAAAATTTGTTGAAGTTCTTATGCTGTAAGCTAATTGCTTTGCAACCTGCGTAGGGAAAATACCAACGGAACGAACTCTTTCATAACTCTCTCTCACACCCACTTCCACTCTCTCTCTGTCTCTTTCACTCTGTTTCAACGCATTGTGTATGGGTAAATTGGTTAGCCTTTTGTTGCACTTTTTACCTATTTGCAGCATTCACCAGTCGCACCGCAAGAGAATTATGTCGTAACCGAGACGGGAATGGGTTGGGATAGGCGATGGAGATGCAGATGGACGTGGATGTGGCCATGCAATCTGCTTTTACTCTGCTCTGCGCTGTGATTTTCTAATTAGGTAAAGTTGCCCGACCATTTTGCGGTCGCCAGTGTTGCGGCAATTTCCACACACACACACACACACGCACACAAACATACTGGTGGGTGCCTGGCACCTGCACTATTTTCTATTTCAGCAAATTAACATAGAAATATGTAATTTCCGTTCTCCATTCGCTGTTAGGGAGGATGAAGGGCAAAAAGAAAACAGAAAAATGAAAGAAGAGAGAGGAGAGAGAGGGATCCAAAGACGAGTTACTTTATGACTCGACAAGATTCTGCGGCAACATTTAAGCAAAACGGCAGCCGCAAAACCCTCGCCTACTTATAAAAATATTACGCCGGAGCCCAAGGGGCGGCAACAACTCAACGTATAATAAATTCCACGGGCTCAGTGAGGCGGCGCCCAACAGATCTCTCGAAGCCAGCAAATGCCCAGAGAAGAATGAAGTGAAGGCTCCTATAGGTGGTGTGTGTGTGTTTTTGTGTGTGGCTGTGGACAGGCCACAGGATGTGTGTGTAAGAGCCGAGGGTAAGCTCAATGGAGGCAAGAAATGGCCCAAGTAACTGGCCGGCCAAAAAAACACAAAGGAAGAAATTGCGCCGAGTTGTGAATGCCACGCAGGGATTTACGTTTTCATTACGTTTGCCATAAGTAGGGGCAACTGTGTGTGTGTGTGTGTGTGCACCTTTTACCCTGCACATTTTGTGCGTAATTTATGCGCTTATTGTCTTTGGCTCACCCTCGCCTTATCCACTCCCACTGCTCCGTGTCGAGGACTCCTTTTTGAGACTCGCTGGCAATTTTTCATAAATGTCGACGAGTCGCCGTCGCTGACGTCGTCGGCCCCCGCTTTGATCCATGGCGACACGTTGACTAGCGGGGGCACCTGTAAAAGGAGACGCCTCCTCCTCCTGCTCCTTCTATTTGTGAGCCGACAGCGCAAGAAATTAAATATAAACTCGCTCGCTGCAGCACTTTTGGCCCTTCAGTGGAAAAGTGATTCTGCTCTCTTAACGTCTGTCCGGGTAATAAAAAGTGCCAGCTCGGCTCTTGCCGCTGCTCCTTGTTAATGTGGCACTTGTGTTGCTCCTGCTTTAGCCGTAGCTGTTACCGTTTCAGTTACTCTTGGCCAAGTGGCGGCAACTTCATCAAGAACAAGCCGCACAAAAGTAGAGGAGACAGAGAGCTTTCGCTCAATCTTTCCAAGTCCTGGCCATAATTATATTCAACAAGCTGTTGTCGCTTCACATTTCTGCCCATTTGCATGTACACCCACACACACACACACACATACACGCACACCCACCCACACACACACCTACACACGCACACATAATTTTTATATTTTTCATTATATAAACTCCTGGTGTGGCCTCCATTATTTGCCATGGCAACAAGGACGGGGGGAGGGGGGTGGCGGGGTAAAGGGCACAGATTATGAAATTTATTAGCCTGTATCTTGACGTTTTTTTTTTCCTCAAGAGCAAGTTATAAGCTTAATGTACTTGATCTGCTTTAATTCGACTTTCGTTTTTGATTTAACAAGATTTCAATGGATTTGCGTTCTCCCACCTCTCCCCTCTCTCTGTAGCTCCCCAACCAAGTCATCCGGCATCTCGAGTTCCTTGCTTAATTGGTTTGGAATTTCCTGAACTTCAATCTCGTCCTGGCTCTCGTTGCTGGTCTAGCTGGTCAATCTGTCGGGGCTTTGTGGTCGGTCATCATAATGGATATATTGTTTTGGCCATTGTTAGGCATTTGTATGTGTATTGATTTGGCTTGCAATGTAATAATTACATGGTTACATGAGCGCAATTTCCGTAGCATAACTCACGGCGCCCACATGCCGCATGCAACATGTTGTTGCTGTGTCTTCTCTGTGTTTGGCCGACGCAACTCAACACAACGCACACAATCACACATCAGAGTGTGTGTGTGGGTGTGTGTGTGTGTGCTAGAGGGAGACACACATGCGTGTCTATTGTAACTTTAGCTTGTTGAAGAGTTGATGGGATGTTAAGATTATGTTAATGAGTTCATTAAATCACAAGAAACAAGCTACCGCATAGCAAACACACAAACACACACAAACAAGTTTTCGATTGGAGAGCAAGGGAAGTTACGTCCCTCCCCGCCTCGTTCCGTCTCGCCTCGTCCTTCTCTCGTCCTGGTCAGCAGCCTGATGTGGGTCTCTGTTTGGCAGCTGTTGAACTACACAGCTCCAAATACACAAACACACGAACAAAAAAATATGAGAAAGTCTCTGTCTGTGTGTGTGAGTGTATGTTTGTGTGTGTGACCTCGTTTTTGCAACTTAATTGTCATTAATGAGTAATTAGTTAATTAGTAATCTCGATCCCATCACATGTCAAGCTCATCAAAATGTAAAAAATAAATGACCATCGATAACCTGATTACTCATGAAAAATAACTATAGAATTTTAATCATTAACAGAAAATTAAATGCTCACGGAAGTTCGTATGCACTTCTCCTTATTGAAATAAAATAAGTCGACGTGCCAACATGGATATACCATGTGTGGGAACCAACACCAAGATGCTAAGTAGCAATCGACCCCTAGAAAGGAGAGTGACTTTACTCTATATTATCTATCTCTGTTTCAATTCTATAGTTTTACTGTACTTTTGACAGTTGAAGCGGCCGCATTGAAGCTGATAAATATATATATAATTGAGCTGAAACTTTATGTTTTTAATTGAAGTACCGGGTTATTACAACATGCATCAAGTAAAAAATATTCTTCAAATTCCTTTCGCATGTCGAGCTAACCAATACATGCTATCTCACTCACTCTAATGAGCAAACGTGCACTTTGCGGCTAAAAGGTTAATTCTGCCCTTGACACCGTTTAAGTACAAAAAGATTTTACGTATAACTTGGTTGGTTTTTGTCCGATTTTTATAAAATTTGTTGGAATATATTCATAACATTTATGATTGTGTAATTTATATAAAACAATTTGATCTGCGTGCATATTGCATGAACCTACATTCTAAATATCTAATTTTTATAGTTTCCAAATTCTATGTGTGAAAATATTGTATTTACATATCATGGGAGGAAGGGGGCGTGACAAAAAAAAACCAGAAGGCCGGGCTAACTTCGGCCATGCCGAAGTTTGTATACCCTTGCAAGCTCTTGTGTTACTAGATCCCTAAAAAGAGTTATCTAAATGTAAAGACGCGCATACATATGCATGCATGTAGACATGCAACATGCAATTTTTTCATATGTTTGTATGACAGCTATATAATATAGTTATTCGATTTTGATCAAATTTACCAGAATTGTAACTTGTAATTTGAAAATGTTATTTACGATGATCGCTCAAGAAACAAAAGTTTCTAGAAGAAAAACTATTTTTGGTCCGATCGTTCATATGGGAGCTATATGATATAGTAATCCGATATTGATCAAATTTGGCATGGATGTTTGGATGTATAATAAACTTCCAAATGTTAAGTTTTATGATAATCGGGTGAAAAAAAAAGAACTTATTGATCTAAAACTCATTTTTCGACAGATGGTTCCTATGGGAGCTGTATGATATAGTCGTCCGATCCGGATGAATCCGAGATATACAATGCCTGCAGTATATACAAGACTTCGTGGAAAATTGCAGCTCTGTAGCTTTAGCGGTTTAGGAGGAGAAGCTGTTGATCCAGACAGACGGACGGTTGGACGGACGGACGGACAGACAGACGGACAAACGGATTTGAACTCGCCTTGTCATGCTGATCAAGAATATATATACTTTATATGGTCGGAGATGCCTCCTTCTATGCGTTGCACACTTCTGACCAAAATTAATATACCCTTTTTGCAAGGGTATAATAAACTCGACAAGTGTGCACATTACACAATTTTTCGTGCCAAATTTGGTGGCTCTGCCGTTTATAGTTCCCAAGATCTAGGTGTTAACACGGACGGACAGACGAAAATGTCTATAAAAAATTATTTTGTCGTGCGGATCAAGAATATTTGTATTTTACTGGGTGTGAAATCTTTCTATCTGCCTGCTAAATACATTTTATACCATTTCATCCTATCAATATAAAACTTTCTTTAGGTAATTTATGAAACTAACAATGACCAAAAAGTAATTGTTCTAATGTTTCTTTCTTTCTCTGATAGCCTCTTCAATTTGTTGACCACACAACTCGCCAAAGACCATATTTAAAACGATTCCAAAGATAAAGTTTGTCTATTTTCATGTGGTATTAAATAGAGATAATTTCAATCAGATCGATTTGTGTGTTTGTCAACCTGATTTATCAAGTGTCTCGATGGGATGCAATGGAATGCAATTGCCCTGCCTGCTGGCCTGCCCGTCGTGCTCACCTGAATTGCACTCGCACACAAACAGAGGCAAACACACACACACACACACACAAACACACATGGAGTAATGTTATGCCAATAGCATGTGCTTTTCGCCAGCACATACCATTCGCAGAAACCTCAATTCAATCTGAGCTGAGCCGCTGTGAGCTGCTTGCAGCCAAACAGTCGAACATCCATCCGACAGGGACAACTGAGAGACAATCCAACAAGGCAGCAGACATTCACAGTCATGTGACATACATTTCCGCCTTGATTCGGCGGGGAACATAGAGGCACTATTCCTATGTGTGTATGGGATGATTTTTTATTTATTAGCTACGAAAATCGAATAAAACAACAATGAACTGCAAACTGCACGATATTGATTACTGATGTGGATGGTTGGGGGGGGGGGACAGCAACAAATTTCAATTGGCCAAAATATCCAAAAGAAAAGACATAACAAACATAAATGTGACTGCTTATCATATTTTGCACCGTTTTAACCTTTTCTCTTCCAGATTTTTTGCTTGCCACATTGAGGTCAATTTTAAATTATACACTTCCGCTTCCGTGCTTCGGCACTCGCTCGATTGACGCCGACGACAGCAGGAGCGGCTACAGCTAGCTACCTTGACTGCGGCTCCAGTGTAAATATTGAAATCGATTCAGTTTTCAAAAAGCCCCCGCCCTCCGCCCCCCTGCCAGTCAGGTGGTAAGAGCAGCAGTCTTCGACTCGACTCGACTCGACAACTGGCTGCAGCAGTCCCTGTCCGCCCCTCCACCCCCTCCCTGTTCCTGTCTGACTGTAGATCTGAGTCCGGCCCCCGTCGCAAACCAACCAAGTCTGTCCCAATCTGGTTTACTTTGCTTTGGTCTGTGCGGTGTGGTTTCGCCTGCTTGTTATGCTTCATGTTTTTGCCAAGTTGTTGTCGACATTGCCGGCGCCCGACTCTGGCCTCTGTGGCCCCCTCCCCCACTGGCCCCTCTGGCCCCCAGCTCTGGCACTGGCACTGGCTGTGCCTGTTCCTGTTTATGCAAGTGGATTACGGTGTTTGGATCTGATTATAAATCATCTTTATAATCCGTAAATCGTGTTTGGTTAACATAATGGAATAAATTTATTTTATTTATTGCAGCTGTAAGTTTTAATAAGATTTCTACGACTCGTCGTCGTCGTCGTCGTTTATGCTTGGGCTTCCGCATCGACTTTGACTTCGTTTCCCCCATTCCCCGATGCTGGTCTCCTGCTTTCTCTATCATCACCTCTTGTTTGCGTTTCTTTTTTTGTTTTTTTGGCTGCTGTTGTAGTCGTTAGCCATTGTCTCCTCTCGCCCCTCCACTCTCTCTCCACTCTCTTTGCCTCTCTATCTGTCTCTTGCTTATCGTCATCTTTTGCTTTCTACCCACTTCAAGCGCTCATCCGTTGTCTGCACAGAAAATGGCATTCCCCAATCCCGCAGCTCATTAAAGGCATGCACACATTAAGGGGCGTGGCAGGGCAGGGCAGCGCAGGCAACTGCATTGATGCCCGCATATTTTGATTGAGAACTTTACCAGGATACATTTCAAGCACCGGCAGTCGAGTCGAGGACTTGATCGTGACCCTGCTGCTGTTTCTCTCTTTATATTGTACAAATATACATATATGTGTGTGTGTGTATGTAAGTGTGTGTGTGTGTGGATAAAATATCGCACTTTAAAGCCATTTTAAAAATGATAATGCGAATGCCTAGCAGATAAATAATGCAAGCGAAACAGACTCCAAGCTTAGAATGGTTTTATTTTTTTCCCCCCCACCACTCAACGATTGCTTCTTCTTTTTCTCTTTTTGGCTGGGCCTGAAAATTTATTACGACGCAAAGGATTTGCCGTGTGAAATATGAAAGAGCGCCCAGAGTAAGGCGCAAGGTGAAGCCCATGTGAGTTGTCTGAACTTTAACCCATGCACTCTGAAAATTTTCAATTTAACAATTTAAATATATTGCAAGCATTTGGAAAAAAATACCGAAACCGAAACTGATGAAGGAATTAAAAATCAAATATTGTACCATCAGTGGCGGTGCCAGGGGGAGGGATCACAAGGGAGAGTTCCCCCCAAAAGGTTTCCCCAAAAAAAACGAAGAAAATTTGACGTGTGATTAACATTTCTAAATTTTTAAAACCAGAAAAATTTTCGGCGAATTGCTAAAATGGGCTAACTTTGTATGAATTTTTAATATATTAAATTGATGTTTATACATATATTAGACATCTGCATGAATGCATCCCAATGGGCAAGTGAATCATTCAATATAAAAACCTGTACACCTTTTTTGTGCACATTTTAAATGGGTGTGATTTAATGTTGTATAAATTGCCTGTATCGACAGCTGGTCGTATCACTCACTTCCATGCTTTACAGCAGTTAATGAGTAATATTCGATATAATATTCAGTTCATTTGACAAATATCACATTATAGAGTTCAGTTCTCCCACCAAATTACTACTATTAGAGAAATCATTGAAGCCGTCCAAAAATAGTTTAAGGGAGGTTTCTGCTTTGTAGACCTGAAAAACGACTCTTTTTTCTGAATTTTTTTGGGGAAAACTATTAAAGATAATGAGTTGAAACTTTTTGTACCTTGATTTCCAAATTTTTCCAAGTCTCAAAACAAAAAAGAGTGCCAAAATGACATGTTTCGCTGATGAAAGTCCTCACGTCCTGCAGGATAATCCGAAATAGACAAATTATACATTTTATTAATCTGTACACTTACGTGAATTGAATAGACCTTTACTTTAAAAAAACTCAAAAAATGCAAAAGTTATTAACAATTGAAACTTTTGACGATTTCCCGACTTAGTAATTATTATTTATTGACAACAATTTTTTAATATTTTTTCATGATAATGGTCTATCCCATGCACACACTATTTGTGAACATGTCCATCAGGTCGAAAAACACTGTTTCGAGAAAAACGCGTTGAAAGTTTCAATTGAGTAGAAAATCGTTCGACCGCGCGATCTTCTATAGGGAATATCTTCCGCAATTCGAAAGATATGGACATAAAATATTGTACACGTATTTTCGAGACATTTATCTATCTAAAAGTGAATTTTTAGATCCAACAAAGCAGAAACCTCCCTTAAACTAATGACTAAATACCGAAATCAAAATTAAATAGAAATTCCTGCATTTGATATTTGATTTTTAATTTCGTTTGTAATCCCCTTTCTATATTAAGCTCACTCGTTTAACACTGACTAACTAACTAACTGAATGTGATTAACAATTCATTGCCTTGCAAAAATCAAGTGTTCTTTGCACTTTTTTCGCTCAGTGCAAAGGGCTTACTTGGCGGCCTGACTACTTTTATTTATTCTCGTGCTGGCCCGCAACTTGAACTAATTTACTCACAGACAATTATGAAATGTGCATGCACAAATTGTTGCAGAAGTGCACATTAAGGCACTTGAAAGGAATGCAGGGATAAGTACTTGCCACAGCCCAACAGCAAGCATGACGATGATGATGATGACGCAGAGGATGACGATGTAAAAAAGGCCAAAAATAAAGAGAGAGAAAAACGAAAAAAATATTAGGGTGCCCCATACGTTACGAGGTTTTGCGGTCGCTTGAAAAGGCACCGAAAGTGAAGGGTTCCATATGCCAATGTGGGCGCCGGTGCCGCCTGGTTAGCATTTGGATTTTGAGCGCAATTTAACAGCAAATTAAACAGCACACACACACACACACTGTGATAGGGACCCTCACACATTCATGAAGTGTAATGCCACATGATTGGTGTGTGTGTGTGTAAATTGAAAAAGTTTTGTCGGCCAAGTTTGCTTGTGTTTTACTGAAATTTATTGAGAACCAATGTCGAAATTGATGATTCTCACTGGCAGAGGGCAGTTGAGGGAGGGGGTGGATATTAAGGGGTCGTGGGTCTTAGTAATAATAGCTTTAAGTATGCCTCCGATTTATGCGTCGATTTATTCTGCAATGTAGCATATAAACGAATCCCAAATTTATGGTCTTCTAATTTCATATTTTCTTTTAGTTTTATGTGTGTGTTGCTCTCTGTGTGTGTGTGAGGGGGGAAGGGGTGGAGGGGTAGTCTGTGTATGCGAAACTAATTAAAAAGTATTTAATATCTGTAAACATGCCGAAAAATAAACTGTTACAGAAAACTGCCCTAGAAAAAAAAGGACGAAAAACTATTGCAAAATATCCCAAAAAACTTTGTCGTCAAACGATGGAGTCGTCGTCCCACTCCCACACCCTCTCCTCACCCCCTCCCCACCCATTTAGGCAGCCATTATGGACTACCATTTGGCGCGTGTGTGGCCGTTGTCGCCTCCAAGCAAAGTGTTGCCAAAAGACAACCCAACAAAAAAATGGGGGACAAACGACGCTTCGTCGTTGTCGCGTCCTCATTATGAGCTCTGGGCTGCTCCGGCTGCATATTGCATGGTCTGTCTACCTCCCTCCCTCCTTCCCTCCCCCGTTCACATGGAGAATGTTGTGTGTGTGTGTGTGGCCCAGTTTGGGCTCATTTCTCATCGGGGGAGCTTTGTTTTTGGCCAGGCCCAAAACTTTTGGCAGCCAAACAATTTTTAGCAAAGTTTATGCTGCTCGTTGGCCAGTTAACGGCTTTTCGCATCAGCGGTGGACCCTTGTTCTTGTGTTCCCGTTACTCGGGGTACTTGAGGGGACGTTGAGCAGTTTGCGTGCCGGTTCAAAAGGTTTTGTTGTTGCTGCTCGGAACAACATAGGCAACAACTTTATTATTAGAAAAAGTTAATATACGACTCGCAACCACCATGTGGAGAGTAATCAGCTAATTGGCGGATGACCTTCTAACAATATATGTATGTAGTTAGACCGAAAAATGGAATTTTGTTAATAAGTTCGAAAGAGTTGAAAAGTCTGCTGTAAGACTGCAAGTCCACTGCAAGTTGCACGCCACGAAAATGGAGAAAAAAAGGCAAGCAACCAACAATTGCTAACTTTTTAATTGTTTAATGTTTCTAAAGTTTCCATTCATGCTCCTTTATTTCGCTGCTTGTTCTCGTTGTTATTCCTGCAGGTTTGCCTCGCCTCTGTTTGTGTTTATCTCAGCTGCATTTTCGCAAAGTTTTCGTTGGCCAATGCGGCGTATGATGAATTTCAAGCGAATCCCCAGATAAAATAAGGGAGACCAGAAGAGTTGCATTTCAATTAAAAGTCAAATATCAACATTCATCAACAGACAAAAATTTAAGGTGAGGGAAATGATGACTTAACATGGATTACCCCTGCAATTTCTTGAGTTAATTATCTAACTTGAGCAATCCCTCGATGTTTACTCCCTCCTCACCGCCCACCGCCATCATCAGCAGCAGCAGCTTTACCTTGGAAATATTTCAATGTCAATGGGAGAATAAGGAAAACAAAACAAAACAAAAAGTTGCAGCCCCAAGCGACAACAAAACAAAAACTTTTCCTTTCGCCGCGGAAGTCGGAGCCATAAAGTACGAAAAGCTTAAAGCGGAAATAACAAAAATTTTATAAATAACAACAAATACCTCGAGTCAGGGCATTGAGCATGTACCTCGTACCTCTTGCTAAGTAAGTAAGTATCCACATTATCTCTCAGTGTATGTAGGTGAGTAAACGGAAGTGCAAAGTGCAATGAAAGCGAAATGCAAACATTCAGCGAAAGTTAAATAGACAATTCGAGTAATTGAAAATAAACAGAACTACAATAAATTTATTTAAGATTATTCTCATGTGAATTATTAACTAAAGAAATGTGCAAAAATATATTCAGTAATCGGTAAGAGGATTATGTGGACCCATAAGCTTTCCTTTTTTGTGTGTGCTCAAGCCAACGAGTAGATAATTGTGAAATGCTTTCGAAAGTTTATTATTTTCTTATCAGTTGTCTCCGTCTTGTCTTTGGTCTAGTTTCGACTTGACGACGCATAAAAATCTTCGCACGAACTTTTTAGCAATAAAAATTGCAATAAATTGAAATGTGTTTCGCACTCAGTCTCCAAGTGGTTGACCGACAAAAAAAAAAAAAAAAAAAAAAGAGCATTACGTGCATGTAGGCGGGGCGGGTCAGTCAGACAGTAGTCGTAGTCGTTTTTATAAGTTTTTGTGTCAATACAAAAAGCATAGCATACTCTTGAGGGTTGCAAATAAACGATGTCCATGTCCATGTCGATGTCTGAGTGGGAGTGGGTGAGGGAGTGGGACTGGGATGAGGTGTCTATTTGATTTGATATAGACTCTCGTAGAGCGGCAGTGGCCACCATGTCGTCCATGTCGAGTGCTTAACTGGGAAAACAATAAAATATCGAATTTCCGAGAGAGAGAGACTCATGTTCCAGTGGTTACACACAGCCACGTAGCAAACAGGGTGGGGGCACTTTTATGAATTCCCCCATTGCTTAGGTGCCTCGATAGCCCGATACCCCGATACCCCGATCCCTACCGATTGTGCATTCGCTTATCGGCCAAAATCATCATCGAAAATTTCCAATTATTCGTGTACACATGTAAATGCTGTCGATTCGAAATTAATTTATGTAAATTTGCAAACAGCAACAACACGAACATGAAACATTCCGGTATTATAATTGGCAAGTATCTCATTAATCCAATTTAGCAAAATTAATTGGAACTCAAATCATCTAACGAGCTTGCCGCTCTGATTTCAACTCTCAAGGCCAGTCGTTAGCGGTTGAGTACATAAATAGATAAATAATTATAATTCTATGTATCTCTCTAGTATATAATATACGTACAATGCATATTCGCCCTATGCATTCCATTGGGTGGTTCCAAGGACAGTGTAAAATGTGAGTGTGAGTCTATTAGAATCCAATTTCATTCAAATTATAAAGTGCATTCATTTTCATGTTAAGTGGGTGGCATGTGGGTGGTTGGGTGTTAAACGTATTATGTTGCCATCAATTTATTCATAAGCGTGAGATTTGCATTAAAACGCACCATCTGCTTGCTGCTCCTCTTGTGCATCTTGGTTCCATTCAACTAACCACCCAATCGCCCAACCGTTCACCTATCTGCCGCCTGGTGATTATCAATCAATTTGCATAGCATAATGATTTCTTGTTCTGGTTGGGCTTTATTTTGCTTCACACACACACTCACACACACACACACTCTATCGGCAGATGGAAATTACGTAAACTGACCTGGGCCTGGGACAGTTCAGTCCAGGTCTCCACGAGTCTAGGAGGTCATCAACATCATAATCAACAGCGACATAAATAATCACATGTCCCACTTGAAGTTCGTGCATATATGCTAGTAGCAGTAGTCCGAGTACGAGACCATTGAGTGGCCCCCCTCCCCCTCCCCCTCCCCCTCTCCCTCTGTGGCAAGCCGCACTTTTCACTAGGCCAACCAAACGAGCTCACGTGCGTGCGTGGCCAACTCTGGCTATGGCAATGGGAACTGGGTTAGTTTTGGTCACCAGGCATATGTACATTCTCCCATGTACGTGAGCCTATGTATGTGCCATGAGGTAAACTAAACTGCCGGGCTAAGGTAAGAAGGTTCAGCTGCAGCAGCTATTCATAACAAACTTGTCTGGCTCCGGCTCCGGCTCTGGCTCCGTATTTTTGGCATTTCTGCACGTTTCATTTGGATTAAATTCCACTTTCCATTGTTCTTCTTGAGCGATTAAATTAAATTCGTTAAGCCAAGTCCAAGACTATTTTGAAGACTATCTAAGCTAAGCCATTTCCTGTGGTTATTTGCTAATTGAATTTGTCTGGCACCAAAAAGGGCTCCGATCTCTAGTCTGCTTGTAATTACGGTCAAAGATTTTTCATTGCTCCTAACTGAAAAAGAGTTCTATTAACAATTTTCGAAAAATTTATTTTCGGTCATTTTTCAGGGCCCTTTGTTCAGACGAGGGGGAGGAGGAGGAGCCACTCCCACCAGCAGAAGAAATATAATGGCCATTGTTGGAGCATTGTCCTTTTTACCTTTCATTTTACTTTTTGCCGACCAACAAAAACAACCGCAAGCGAGTGCTGTGCTTTATGTTCGCTTATATTTCATTACATGGGCGGGAGAGGGCGTGGTGGGGGTAGTCTCCTGACTAATACAAAACTGTGTCAAAGGCGTCTGCCTAAATGATTTAATGAGTTTTCTTTATGTTGAGCAATTTTCAGGGGTCAAGACTTTGGTTTAAGGCGAATCACTGTCATTTTTTATGCAGCCCATCGGCATAATGATCAAAGGTATTTAACAGCAGCTGCTAAACAACTCACACACACACCCACACACACACACACACACCCACACACAGTCAGAGTCACAGAAGCGGAAAAGGAAGACATCTTCCATCTGGTCGTACCTGCCACACGCAACCGGAAACAGGACAAAGTGTGCGTGCCCGCGATAAATACACATCGCAAGATATTGTTTCTGGCTAAATCTAACAGAGATTTATCTGCCAAATGTCACCTAGAGTGAAAATTTATATGCGTTTTGTACTGATCCAGTTTTCGCAACTGCTAAGAAGGCATCGGGTCTGGCATTTCAATGTGGCTACGTGCATGGCGTCTTCATTTGCATGGGCGTCTATCAGAGGGGGGGGGGGGTGTATGGGTGGCTGGCGAATTAACTGCATGTGCTTGAGATTCGCTAAAGCAAGTGAATTTCTTACTCTGTACCAGATGCCAGGATATGCAGAATAGATTCCACTCACTTGCCAGTCGTAAAGATGTATCTGTGTGTGTGTGTGTGTGCGGTGTGTGTGTGTGTGTGCCTGCTGTCTGTTTCCGGCTTAAACGATGCTCTGTCGCTTCAAATGTGTATGCTTGGGAGTGCAAATAAATTAACATAATGCTTAAGTACGTGTGACAAGCGACTTCCGGATTTCATTTTGCGTAAATTTATGTTGCTTTCAAATTGTCGCGCATGGATTTTGTGTATCTTATGTATGTGCAAAGTCTGCAATTAAAATTTGCTTGAGCAATAAAAACGACGAGAGGCAAGGGAAAAGGGAGGGAGGGAGAAATTCAATTATACGGAACAAGTAATCAATAAAATTGTTGAACAAAACTTGTGTGAGAAATGTTTCCATTTTCCTATTTACTGACTTATGACTCCCCAGAGTTAGCCCCCAAAAGACTCGGTGTGAGTGCATTTCACTGATAGCCCTCAATGCGTCGGCCTAGAGCTAGAAACTTTTACTTCCTCAGGCCTCATCCTCCCCCCTTCCGCTTTGCTTGATGATGATAAAATTTATTACGCATGCGGCACGCGTATTTCATCTTGTTTGCTTGTTTGGCGCATTATTATCGCCCAACGTGGCGTATGATTAACATAAAACGACAGCCGAGGCAAAGCTCTACCTGCTGCTGATATGACGATGATGATGCCTCCTCCTCTCTCCTTCCTCCGTTCTTCCTGTATGTATATCGAACATTCAACTGATTAACATAATTTTCTGAAGGAGTCACTTGATGGCGCGGTTTTTTCTCCCTCTTACTCATATTAACAACATGGAGTGGAGTGTAAAAATTGACGCCTGAAAATGATCAGTTCTCAATTGAACAATGTTAAACTTTTAAAGACTCACACACACACACACACACACACACATGCCCATTGTTCTCCTCACCGACGCAGCAGGTCAGCACAAAGAATGAAATCCAGTCCATGCCATGGCATGCCATCGATGGACACAAAGCCAGCTCCGCCCGCCCAACTGGCCTGTCCTGCCGTAGCCAATCAAGGAGACATTGTGTGCGTGGCGAGCGAGATTCGTTGTAAAAAGTATTGAGTATGCCATGTCCCTTCTATAATGACAAAAAACGGGACTTAAAAGCCAATTGCAGCCGCTTTCTCTATTGCCTCGAAACGAGGATATTGAAAAGCAATAAATATTTAATTGAACTCACTTGATCGGGCATTTGTTACACCATTGAAAATTGCGGCGCATTAGAAGCAATTTTCATTGCAATTGGATTCACAGCCAAAGAATTCTGAAGGACCTCTCTCTGTGTGTGTGTGTGTGTGTGTGAGAGGAGAACATGTTTAGCACCTTAATTGCTAGCAAATTGAAAGGCTTTTTTCTCTATTTGTAAGCATGCGACAACAACAAGGGTTGGGATGTTGGGCAAACAAATTTGCTTTTAATAAAAGTGAAATGTGTTGAGCTCACACTCATAAAGGCACAACTACAGGATGGAGCAAGGAGTAGGGAGTGTGTCAATGGCAATCAATTTACTCCCTGACAAACAAAGCTCAAGCATTTTGCGTCACCAATGAGCAAACAAGTCGAAGAGAACTAAAACCAAACTGACTGCAGCTCATCGTGCTGATGGGATGGTCTTGGGATGGGCCCTGAAGAGGAGCATAATGTCGATTGTTGCCATTATGGAAGACTGAGTTGCCCTGGAGGTATTAATTCACCATTACGCATGCACTCAAGGCTTTCATTAGCCCATAGTTTGGCGCTATTTGCAAGATAATTACGGGCCATAGTCGTAAGAGAGACGACCGAGAGAGAGAGAAGCGATGACCGGAAACGTGCGTACAAAGACCCAACATCATGATGAGCAGACGACTACAGGGAGGCAGATGGCAAAATCACTAGCCAAGTAAATGAGCCAGCTCGTTGACAGACAGACGACGACGACGACCGAACTCGGTCTCTCATACTGATTCTGAGCCATCTACAACATCTCATGTGTGTGTGCGTGTGTGTGTGTGTGAGCGGAAGTCACTTTAGCAAGTGTCTGTGTGTGTGTGTGTGGTATTGCCTTTAGATTGGCATTTACAATGTTGTTTGCCAGTTAGCCACCAGCCCGTTTTGTGACCCCCCCAAAAAAACAAAAATTCTTTCGCACACCAAGGAACTGACTCTGCCTGTGCCTTTTGGATCCTGGATCCTGGATCCAACACGCAAATGCAATTAACACGACGGCCAAGTGCAGAAGGGTTGACTGTAAAACGGAAATGGAAAGCTGCTCCTCCTGCTGGCCAGAGCCCGAAAATTCGTTCGTTCTTCATTTGTTGCTGGGTTTTTTTCATTTTTTTTTTGTCGGTTTTGTTGGATTTTCTATGCAATGTTGATTCAAACTCTCAAACTCCTGGGCAGTGTTTTTTGTGTGGACCCGTAAATTAGACGTCTGATGGGCCGAAAGTCAATTAGTTGCAAATTAATTTTTCAATCATCGACTCGGGAATCGGTTGGGTTGGGTTGAGTTCGTCTGCCCGGGCATCTTCAATTTATTGAACGTTGAATGACTTTTATGCGAGAGCAGTGAATGGAAATCGACAATTTGAAGCAGCGATTAAAGAAGGCGACGCAAAAAAGGACTGTCGCTGCCCAGGTGGACGAAGGATCTAAGGGCCACGCACACAATTGCACTCATAAAGCACGCGCCAATCCGCCTCACTTCTCCCCTCCCTCCCTGGGAAAGCTGCTCTTTACTTGATTTTCGTGTATTTTTCTCTCTTAAATGCTCTTTTCCCTCCATTGAAATCGACCAGTGAAGTGTCCCTTTAGCTTTCCTCTGCTGATGTCTGTCTGCGCTTCTTCTTCTTCCTCCCCTTTTGCTTATTTTCTGTTGGATTTTTCTTTCTTTTGCATTCTTTTTTATCGGTTTTAATCTTTTATTTGCAGTTTAAGGCTCACTTCACTGCTCGACTGCAAAAACGAATACGAATAAATATATATATATGTATGTCTGTGTGTGTTTGGGTGTGGATTGTGAATCAAGTTGAATATTTACTTCCCATCGTGGAGTTAAATTTAAGCAAATTTCCAATATTTATCTGTGGTCGAGATGTTTTCCGAAAATATTAAGATGAGAGAACACCTTTCGCAACGACCTCCTACTGCTGCCCCATTTATTATTTATTCATTTAATATTTAAGCTGCAAAAAGGGTGTAAATCATATGGGGTGCAAGGATGGCCTCACATGTCCCACATGGCCATGTATTGCCTCTCTCTCATTGAGTGCAAAAAGCATTGTCCAACACATAAACCATGTTGCAAATGACCAGACGTGTACGTATGTACGTTCCTCCATTAGCTCCAACCAGCCAACGATTCAAGCCATGGCCCTAACAGTGCCCCCAAGCACCCCGAGCACTCTTTCCCCCCGTCTTTGGTTGGCTCATTTTTGTTCTGGATCCTGGCGTCCAGTTGATGTTGTTGTTGTTGTTGCTGCTGCTGCTGCTGCTGCTGCTGTTTCTGTTTCAGTTGTTTGTTCCACTTGACCACTAAAGCATAGTTTTAGGCGCTAAAAGCTAAACACCAAAATTCAAAAAGCAGCTGCTACTACTTGTCGGCCCAGACTTCCAGCCCGGGGCACTTTAGTTTATTTCGTTTGCAATGTGTGTGGGTGTGTGACTGTGTGTGTGTGTGTGTGACTGTGTGTGATGGCATTTGGGAGCATACTAAGTTGGAGTTTGGCAGGTGCCCAATGGCCAGCTTCGGCACTAATTGCATATTTGAGTCCCCTAGTGCACACACACTCCCACACACACACACACTAACCCACACATTTTTAGCTTCTTTTAAATCCGTTTTTTTCTGCATTTCAACGGCCACATTAAATTCTTTGATAACATTTGCGAAAACGACATCAGAATTAATTCTATTTCTTTATCTATCGAACATTGCAAATTTTGCGGTAATGTCATAATGATTATTGTGGCGCTTTGCAGTAGTTTATGCCATTCGCCGTTGACCACAGCGAAATAAACCACTAAATAAATTATGCACGAGTTGAATGGAATTGTGAGTGGTAAGCTGAAGCGGTCTCTCGCCGTGCAAACAAAACCCCACCAAAGGTAACCCAAAAACAAACAATGCAATAAAAGGTAACTTTGCAAAATTAATTTAAAAAACAACAACAACAACGAGAACAACAACAACAACGGCAACGACAAGAAAAAAGGAATAAAAACAATTATTTAAATGGTCAATCAAATATTTAAATGTCCCGACGGCATGCCAACAAACGAATGACGAATGAAATTAATAAATAATTCCAACTATATCCATGTGTGTCTGTGTGTGTGTGTGTGTGCAGTTATTTTGCATATGTTTTTAATTTTACAAATACCCCTTCCCATTTCCCCTTGCCTTGCCATCCTCCTTGGACGTAATGAAGGCTTAGGCGCAGTCTTGTGTGTCCCCAATGAGGCTAAATGCCAGACGGTTCCGAGTTCAACCCGAGTTCCAGATGTCTGTTGGCTTAGTCTTTACAGCATCAACATTGCAGGCAATCTAGAGTAAGCATAATGCTAAGCTTGGGCCTGGTTCTGCCTGGGTCTGGGCTCAAATTGCTGTTTGTGCCACAAAGTGGCAAGTGCAATTTGAGACGAGTTTGCCAACAACAACAACCGACAAGCAATGTGAATGGTCGAAAGGGAGCTGCATGCTGGATGGCCTAAGCTTTCCCCAAAGCCGCATGTGCATCTTCAATGTTATTAATGGCAACTGATAGATGGGCCCAGGCGTGGCTACCCACGGAAACTTATACAAGTGCAGCAAGCTGCAAGTTGCACTTGCACAGTGGAATTAAAGTCAATGCAAAAACGATTGAAAATTAAAAGTTTCCAAAGGGAAACCTTGGCTAAGCAAACTTGAATCTCTGGGCTCTTAAACCGCTTATCATTTGACTTGATATCTGTCAGTTTAATGTGATTCTAAATGAATGGCAGACTAATCTATCATGTAGCTAACATGGAAAGGATCAGTGCAAAAACAAAACAATGAAAAAGTGTTTCCAATAAACCTCTATTTTGAATTTTCACTGATGAATGAATTATTTAAATAGTTGGAACACCAAATACACATTTGGTTAGTGTTTGAAATTGGTTAAAAATGAATGCAAAATTTATTTCTTTTTCCATTTAAAAAGTTTTTAAAGAAATCGTCAAAAAAAAATGGCTGAACTAGAAATCGTAAAAAATTTACATTTTCTCCAAAAATAAATGAAATTATTTTTAAAAAATTCATAAAAAATAAAAACTGTAATTGGAAGTTTCTATATAAATCACTTCTTGAACGATTTTAGCTTATCTTTAATTTGTAATGTTCAAATAATTCGTATGATTAATGAACTGAAATCAAATCTAACTAAGACCATTGATACTAAGTTTAAATGATATGTATGGGAATGGGTTCAGGCAGCCCCCGCAAGAGCGGCGCGAGATCAAAGATGAGAAGCGAATCAACACAAAGACGAGAATACACATCAAGATCTGAAGACGAGAAGTTCAAGTGCGTGTTTAAAGACGACAAAAACGACGAAAACAAAGTATACGATTTCATCAATTTCTTATTCTCATTCTCAAATTACTCTTTAAACTCTTTTCTAATAATAATATTAATCATAAAATAAAACTAAATAAAACCAAATTTCTCATGTGGTCTAAAAGTAACTGATTTTAACATATTCTGATAGTCTATCGATCGAATCAATATAATATAAATAAATATTACATTTGTCTTAAAACATTTGAAAATATTCTAATGCATGCGAATAGCTTTACTTTTTATAATTTTCTTCACTTCCCCAAAATCATTCTTAGCACCAACTATAGAGCTAATTAAGAGCTATAAGTTTTGGCCTTTTGTCAAAATAATAAAAACGTCCGTCTGTAGGATAATCGAGATCTCGGAGACTATAACAGCTAGAGCTACCAAACTTGGAGTGAATACTCGTTTGTTCTGCAGGCAGATGAAGTTTATTTTTTCTTTTTTGCCACGCCCCCTTCTTCCCCTATATCTAGGAAACTACAAAAGCTAGAGCTATCGTATTTTGACAGTAGATGCGAAATTTAATATGAATTTTTACCTGATGCATGTTATTGCAAATCCAAGTCGGCCCGGCGACTTACTTATTTATTTTATTTTACTTTGAATGCGTACGAGTGTCGCATTCGACATTGGAGACGTACCCATTAAAAAATTGTTTATATTTAAATAGTTCAAATTAATTAAATGGAAAATGCTATAAAACTAAAAATCAACTTTTTCAAATCTTCTAAAATGCCTGAATTATATTTATTTATACTTAAACTCAACTCATTTCTCTGTTTTAAACGAGTGAGTTTTCTACACACGGACCACTGTTAACTGCAGGAGGCTTCGCCACACGCTCTTGGCACCTTGTCCCCGTTTGACGGCATCACAAATTAGCGGTGTACTAATTTATAGTTACAGTTACCTCGATGTCTTGGCCGACTTGATCGATAGTTTGGCATTGGCAGCATTTTTTTTGCTTTGGGTGAGAATTGCAACTTTGTGATGGAAGAAGATATTAAAGATTTTTTTTATTTTTGCAACTTTCAATGTACTTGCAAATACTGCATGTGTGTGTGTGTGTTTGTGTGTTTATGTGTTTTTGTTGGCAAATTTTTCATCGAGCAAAAGTTTTCCGTGCAATTTCATCTATGCCATGTACATACATCGGTACATATATCGGTAAATGCTGCAGTGCAGCGACTTTGCACGTTTCAACTGTTTAAATTTAATTCGCTAGACGAGAGCTGCCGGGCGATGTTTTCAGGTCGCCAGAAATCAACATTTCTGAGGCGACGTGCGTAATCGAACGAAATGCACTCGCAAAGGCGAAGGCAAGGCGAGGGCGTGGTCCACATACAACATACGGAAGTAGTTACCATCAAATGCCGAATATGACAAATGCTCTGGCCCCAAAAAAAAAAAAAAAACAGAAGGAGTAGAGGAGGAAAAGAGTAATACTAAGAAACAACAAGGAAACGAGAGGAAGAAAAAGAAGAAAACTCTACCTTGGAACCAACGACTGACACGTAA
This sequence comes from Drosophila sp. 14030-0761.01, assembly GCA_018150735.1. Taxonomy (NCBI): domain Eukaryota; kingdom Metazoa; phylum Arthropoda; class Insecta; order Diptera; family Drosophilidae; genus Drosophila; species Drosophila sp. 14030-0761.01. The sequence continues at coordinate 4,879,632 of JAECWO010000106.1, read as the reverse complement.
ACTGCATAAATATAAACGCAGCCGGAGAACGTGCGAGACAGTGCCGTAGAAGCAACTAAACCAGATGGCAATCCAATGCAAAATTTACCAAGCAGAGCTCCAAAGACCGACACGATTAGGGGTCTATGAGAGAAGACCCAAAATGCATGTCGAAACCAAAACGAAGAAGATGCTTAAATGAAGACCAACAGGGACCAACAGGGGGTGTGCGGTGGGGGGTTTGAGTGCAACTGCAAAAGATACCAAGAAAGGACGAGCAGCATTCGGCTCCATGCCATTTGCGGTGGGGCACAATGACAAAATCAACGGAGTGGCAGCAGCAACAACAACAACAAGAAAATGTTTAGCTTATTTGCAAACGCAAAATCCGCTTTAGGTTAAAATATGCAAAGTGTTTTTTGTGAGAGAGTATGGCAAAAGGGGCGTGCCAAAGGGCTGGCAACTATATTACTTTTAACGCCAAAAGGCAGGCACACAAAATGCCACAAAGAACAAGGGGAGACTGATGTGTGGCCAAGCGGCAGATGATACCAAAAAAAAACACGCCTTCCTTGTCCAACCATCTCCATCTCAATGGCCTCTGGTCAGCATAGCCGTTGAGAGTTGAGGCGTGGCAGAAAGTCAAGTCATGCCTGGCAAGGATATTGCAATTTCGCCAAACAACGGAAGCGGAAGTGCAAAGGCAGCAGACGCACAAAAACAAAATCAATATTTATTTGTGTGCCTCACACAAGCAGACAAGACAAGGACTAGAAACAATGGCTAACACACACACACACACTCTCACACACACACACACTTGAATTGGTTCCTCTTTTTCATCGACTGAGCTGGGAGGGATCAGGGGGTTTGGGGGAGCGAAAGAGGCTTCGATATATGCAAATGTCGCTCGTTAGATTTGCATGCGACCAGGCGGCGGCAATGGACTGAGTCCGACTCTACGAACGACTGTACGACTGTACGAAACTAGATTTAGATAAATTCACTTTCACAATTGACACTATAAACAGATTGCGGTGACAATGCCAACCAGAAACTGGCAAACTCGGCCATTAGATGAAATTCAAATGGAACTTAAATACTTTAAATGAAATAATGTATGAGTATGTGATTCGAACTCCATTTCAATCTGGCTTTTCAATTACACTGGCCAACACATTTGAACCTCAAAATAAATAGGGTTGTCGAAAATATATCAATACGATATTTTAAGAATTCACGACTAACATTAGGCTTGGTATGGAGAGCTTCTTTCGTCGTTTGTCAATTTAATTTAAATTTGCAAATAGTTTTTGGGTTTTGCTCTAGGACTACATCTATGTACAGCTGTGTTCAAAATAATAGCAGCGCATCTTTTTCTTACAAATGTGACTATATTTTAGGCATGTTCATTCATGAAGATGAAACACTGATGCATATTTTTTGTAGAATAGGGTGTGGGAAAGAGAACAACGAAAAAATCCCGTTAGAATTGCTTTTCTTTATCTTTTTATCGATAATTTTGCGTGAATTGACAGAAATTGTGTTGTCCAAAATAAAGTATATATTAAATTTTTTCTTCTAACAGTGTCCTACAAGTATCAATTTAAATTAAATTGACAAACGCCGAAAGAAGCTCTCCAAGCCTAATGTTAGGGTTGTCGAAAATTCTTAAAATATCTTATTGATATATTTTCGACAATCCTACAAATAAATGATCGTGAAGGAGATGACTCAATGTTTGCAAATGAAACAAATTCTTGTTGAAAATTTAGTTGAAAAATTGATTTTCTTATTGATCTGCTACGAAATCTATGTATCATTTAATTTCCAGTCATAGATAAGTTCTGAATATGTTTAGTTATGAATTTTCAAATCAATCTTATTTAAATTGAAAGGAAAATTTTAGATGAATTAAAATTGAAAGGAAAATTTATTTAAGGAAAATAGAATTTTCTTGCTCTTTACATATTTTAGAAAAATTCTTGTTGTAATTTTAGTTGGAAAATTGATTTTCTTATTGAACTGCTGTAAAATCTTTATATAATTTAATTTCCAGTCATAGATAAGTTCTGAATATCCTTAGTTATGAATTTTCTAATCAAACTAATTTAAATTGAAAGAAAAATTTTAGAAGAATTGAAATTGAAAGAAAAGTTTATTTAAATTGCAAGGAAAATAGAATTTGCTTGCTCTTTACATATTTTAGAAAAATTCTTGTTGTTAATTTAGTTGGAAAATAGATTTTCTTATTGATCTGCTGCAAAATCTATGTATAATTTAATTTCCAGTCATAGATAAGTTCTGAATATCCTTAGTTATGAATTTTCTAATCAATCTTATTTAAATTGCAAGGAAAATAGAATTTGTTTGCTCTTTAAATATTTTAGAAGAACTTAAATTAAAAGGAAAATTAATTTAAATTGAAAGAAAAATAGAATTTACTTGCTCTTTATATATTTTAGAAGAACTTAACGAAATCTTGTAAAGTTTTCCATAATTCCCCCTTATGACATCAAGATCTTTTTATTTAGTGCCCCATTTATGCAACTGAAACTTGTTGACTAGTGCTATAATTATCAATTTACATTTGCCTACTGCATTTATTTACTTAAATGATTGTTATCACACGACTGTGGCCAAAAATAGTTTATTTTTGTCATTTCATATCCAATATGCTGCATATTTGTTGTTGCCTTTTTGGTTGTTTGCCATGGCAGGTAAGTTAATTGGTAATTGGCGGTTAGTTATATTTGTAGGCCCAGAGTACTTATGGCTCTTGCCGTCCAATTTGAGCTCTTTGGGATCTTGCTTCATAATTACATGGCAAACGCACCATAAAACTCAAATATGCAACCCAGCCACAAAACTCAACCCAAGGCGTGGCAAGGGGAGGAGAGGCGTGGCGTGGCAACTCAACATACATAACTGGACTCAACCCGATCTGTGTGGCAAAGATTTATATGAATGTCAGTGGGCTTGGAAGAAATTTAATCAAACGGCAGAAGAGAGAGAGAGAGAGAGAACACATACAACCCTTTCAGGGAAACGAAAATCAAATTTCAAATTTGCAAACTCCGCTATGCGAAAGTCTCATATTACAAGCCAAACTCACTGACTCACTGTGTTGTGTGTGTGTGTGTGTGTGTGTGAGTGAGGGCAAAAGCGAACCGTAATGGGAATGGCCCAAAATTGCGGAACGAACATTCCACGGGCAGGAATGCCGACCAGCTCGGTCCTTGTACTTGAATTATATGTAATCAAAATAAGGCAAGAGCCAGAGATGGACTCCCTCTCCCCCTCTCTCTTTCTCACACATAAGAGTGTGTGCAAGTGTGTGTGTGTGTGTGTAGTGCATACTTTTAGGCTATGCCAGGGCAAAATTTCAATTTCACTTGGGTGGGCATCTTTGAGCAACAACAATAAAAACGTCGAAAACATTGCAAACATTAACGGAAAAACAATTTTCATAAATCTAGAATTATTACCCAGGAACCACATACACACACAAACAAACAAACACACACACACACACACACACACAGGGGAGGGGGAAAGCATCGGAGAACGGAAGTAAAAAAAATTACGAGTACGCAGTGTGTCCATTGAGGCAACAAATTTGCCGACAAAAAGAGATTCAAGAAGTTATCATCGAAGCACCGAAGCTCAGATACACTCTTTGCAACAAATTGGCCAACAAAAAGAGATTCAAGAAGTTAACATTGAAGCACCGAAGCTTGGATACACTTTATGCCCTTTCACTAAAAACTTAGATATAGAAACATAAGTTCACCTATCTGTTTTTTTAAGTTTTAAGTTTTAAAGTTTAATGAAGACTGAAAAAAAGTTTGTTATCGAAAGAGTATAGACTCCTTTCTACAGAGTATTCATCTAACTTTCATTGTGTTGCCCAAACACTAACTTCTTCATAACTTTGTGTAAGTTAGAACCTGTTCTATTGAAATAATATTGATTTTGATATTTTTTTTCATTCAATTTATTTTCATATAGAGTATAGACTCCATATTATAGAGTTTTCATTTAACTTATATCGTTTTAGAAACTGTTCTATTCAGGGGCTCTAATCATTATGAGTTTTATTTGAAAACTTCAAAAATAAAAATTATTTCCAATTTTGAATCAATTGATTAAATTAATCATCGACTTTGAGCAATCATAGTAAAAAATCATATTTTTGGCTAATTAAAAAAACGAAAATAATCATTATTTACCGTCCGTGGTTCTATTGATGTAATATTGATATTGATATGGAATTTCAAATTTTTAAACCAAGATTTTATTTATATAAAATTAATTATTGATTCCAACTAAGAAAACTTCTTGTCTGAGGAATCGAAGATACTTTCCGAAGAGCACTACAAACCATACGACCTAGTTGATGAAACTCTCGTCAAGAGTATAGCGAGCTAGCGACAATTCTATACCCTTTTTTCTCACTGAAACTTCCATCCATTTGCCAAAAAGTTCTTCGACCTCGAACAGCTAACATATGTAGCATATATTTTATGCTTTTATCTATAAATTTGCAAAACGCATAGATGGAATATGATTTCATATTTTACGCCTATGTTTTTTCCGCTATTGGGGGTTGATATTTTGCTAAGGGCGTTGATAATGATGGGCGGAGAAAGTGCTTATGTAATTTTTGAAGCGTTTGGCAAACAATCCTCTGCCATAAATCACATAATTCACGCTCTGTGGAGCCCTTCAACGTTGTCTTTTTAATTCAATTTCTTCTCATGCTTTGAAGTCCACTCAAATTTCAATAATTCATTTTTTTTTTTCCCCCATCAGACTATGCAAACAAATTATGGAGAAAAAGAAAGAGACAGCGAGAGAGAGAGAGAGAGAGGGAGAGGGAGAAAGGACTTGAAAAAACGAAGTGGAAATTGGAAAGCAACTGTCAAACGATGAAGTGAAGTCATCAATTGTTGCTATAAAATCAGTTATTAAGCCATTTATATATAGTTGGTTGAAGGGCTCAAAGACACACTTTTCAATGGCTTATCAAAATCTTAAGCTGACGACAAAGAAAGCAAACACACACACACTCACACACACACATGGCCATCAACCCGGCAGGACAATTTATAAAATTAAAATTGTAAGCGTCTCCATCCCCCCTCCCTGGTCCTGTCCCTCTTTTATTCACTTATTGTCTCCATCTCTGTCTGCGGCAAAATCAGGCAATTGGAAAAAATGCAGCAGCAGCAACAAAGGGGGAGGGAGGATGGGAGTGGGCAGGTTCAGTTGAATGGAAGACCGTTAGCTTGCAGCGGTTCGATAAGTCCACTAAAGAAGATAATTTGCCTTCACTGCCACACACACACACACACACACACAGACTGTGGCATATGCCACATAGACAGCATTCTATTTAAAAATAAGATGTGAAGTGGCCATGACAAATCCGGCAGCCCAATATCAAAATCAGTTTCGCGATTCTCTTCAATGCATGAGGCTGGGGATGAGGAGGGGGATGGGGGGGATTTGTGGGCAAATATTACGGAATTTGCATATGCAAATTGGCGCTGATTTTGTTGTTGATTAATTTGGCATTGGCAGAGAGGCATAGAAATAGATTCATTCATTCATTCATTCGGTTATTCATTCGTTCGCTGAGCCATTTCCATGGTTAAGGGTTGACACACTTGACAAATCGCACACGCAGGCAGTTAACAATTGATGTTAAATCAAAGAAGTAAACACACGGGTGTCAAACACCCACACACACACACCCAGAAAGAGAGGGGGTTGGGGGGAGAGCCAAGCTACGTGACAATTTCTGTCATTCCGCTTGGGGGCGTATCCGTTTCCGCTTTTGACTTGCCAACGTTTTCTTCTTTTTTTGGTTAAACTAATTTTTTCTTTTTTTTTTTGGCACTGTCTCTCTCGTCCTTTGTTTATGTCCTGATTGTTGTTTATGCGTGAAACGCGTGTGTGACAGCAACAACACAAAATATATGCAAATGCAGAAAGAAGGAAACGGACAAAAGGATTGAGTTTCGGCTTGACAGCAGCCGCTTGACAGGAGCAGAAAACGTTTTCACCTTTTGGCCTAGCTTAAGTACCTCAGGTGCGCGTCATTCACCTGACTGCTTGCGTCATCTGCGGTACCGCATCTCACCTAAATGACAGCGGCAATGGGACCGACCAACGGGTTGAACTCTTTAATCAAGTGTCAAATATCACAACGCTGAAAATCTAAATTTAATTATTCAAGCGAAATTTCTATTGAAATTATGCGCTAGAAAACTGGCTCGCCGGTTGGGCTAACTTATTTCTCTTTCACTACAAAAACACTCAAAGAAAGTTTGCCTAACACTCCAAATGAAACTTATGGCCGAGAGCACTCCAAGCGACACCCGTGCAACAAGCAAAAAAAAAAAAACAGGCGAGGCAAGCTTTGCCACATAAAACGAAACGAAATGAGAAAAAAAAGAAATGGGAGAGAGAAGGAAAACGAAAAGTTTTTCATGGCAAAATGCATAGAAAATTCAGCGCAGAAATTAGAAGAAATTCACAAAATCCCGCAAAATCGAAGTAGAAGTTTCCTGCTGCTGCTGCTGGTGGCTCACCACGTTTGCTTTTCTTTGGTCAGTCGGTTTATTGTTTGCAAATTTCCCTGGGGCCTTATCGAGCATTTGCTGTAGTAGTTCAAACATTTGCGCTGCTGATTACATTTAATGCTCAAATCGGATGTGAGGAGAGATGTGGAATGGATGGGGAATGGTAACCCACCCTGCCCAGCGGTGCGAGGTGGGAGGCCTGGATTCATCAATCAGTTGGATTGCAAAAATTGACCCCAATTCAGGGGAAATTCTCACTGCCGCAAGCTAAATTCAAAGTTTTCCTTTCTTTTCTTTTTTGATACTTTCTTTTATTGTTTTGTTTGGACTGAGCCAATGGCAACAGGAGGATGACCCGCAGTTGGCCAACGCTTCTCTACCATGCACGACACATGCATGCTCTCCTGCGACAGGAGCGAGACCCCCGCGAAGGATGCCCCCAGCAGCAGACTGGACATTCTCGATTCAACCTCCTGCCCACCATATACGCCTGCACGGAGGACGACAAGGTGAACGAGTATTCGGAGCGGAAAAAGTTCAAACCAAGCCAAGTGTTGGCTAAATTCTTTCGTGCCATAGTGAAGGCATCGAACGAATCCGAATCCGAAGCGGACAAGGATGAGGAAAGCAGAGCCAGAGCCGAGAGAAAGGCAAAGGAGAAGAGTCGGACATCCACTCATCGATATTCGTTTCGCCGCATGACCATCAGATCGTACGAGAATCGACTACGGCGCTACTCCAAGCCGGATAAGGTGTTCCGCTATTTCGCCACGATCAAGATGAAGAACGAGCATGGACGCTGGGAGATATACATGACTCCGCTGGACTTTTTGCGCTCCCTGATGCCGGGATTTCTGCAACCAGAGAACCTGGGACTCGATCGTTATCGCAAAATCAACTCGTCCAAGTCTCTGAGTTACCCCGGACTGGGCGAGGACAGCATCTTCTGCAGATTCCATAGCAACGGGCTGCTAACCTATGCGGATTATGTGTTCCTGGTGAGTCTGATTCACCTGCCGGAGCGGTACATACAGTTGGCTTTTCGGCTCTTCGACCACGATGGCGACGGGAATCTTAGCCGGGATGAGATGAGCAGCATGTTTGAGACCATTGGCTTCGGCTTCGGCGACTCCTACTTGAGGAATGCGAAGGTGGATCGCTACTTCTTCGGACGTAGTCTGAATCAAAAGCTGAGTCTCAACAAGTTCCTGCAATTCCAGCGTCTCGTGAATCGAGATATCCTCATGATGGAGTTCAATTTGCTTATGAAAAGTCCTCCCCAGATGGAAAAGGAAGGCAAACGGCGAACGAAGCAGGAGAAGAATATGAAAATAACCGAATTGGCCTTTGCCAAGGTGCTGCTAGCCTACGCCGGATATCCGGCCAAAGAGCGGATGACAACCCTGCAACGCATCAAGAAGAAGTACTCGGAGTCGACGCGAGGCATTAGCCTCAATGATTACATGGCGTTCTTCGCGTTTGTCCGCGACATTTGGGCCATCGATGCGGCGCTAACCTTCCACTATCTAGCCGGGGCGGATATTTCACGGGAAACGCTCAAACATATATCCAAAGTCGTGGTCGGTGTCCACCTGTCCGATCATCTGATTGACATCATCTACACAGTCTTTGACCGCGATGAAAACGGGATACTCAGTCGCAAGGAGCTGGTGAATGCGTTTCGCGACCGTAAGACTCGAGGCAAAAGCATGAATCACAAATCTGTCAAAATCTCCGCCGTATTGGGTGCTGTCTGTAAATGTGCCCAAGACACTATGCGTTCGTATATCTAAGAGATGGAAATATGCATGTGTGTGTATCTCAGTAATAAACTTTGCAAAAAACTCCAAAAAGCGCTGATTTGATGCGTTTTTCCTATTTCCTCTTGAGCCGAGGAGTCCTTTGAGGCTAAAGGCTTTTAGCGAGCACAGACAAAAGAAGAACAAAGCCTCGACTTAGCCTCAGCCTCACCCGGGCAAAAGGCGGTGCAGAAAAGCGCATTTTGTTTACCTTCAACTTCAGAAGGCTTCAGAAGTTGAAAAATGAAGTAGAAGAGCTGAGGTGAGTGAGGCAGACACCGACCGAGAGAAGTGTAGTAGTAAATGAAAACCATTTTGTTGTTTGTCCCGGTGCGCTCGAGTTGCGTGAGTGAAGGTGGAAAAATAGAAACAAAAAAGACAGATACTCCACCGCCCACCTCCCACCGGGAGCCCCACCCAATGGGGGTCGACCACGCAACTAACATGACTTTGAACTTTTATCACCTGCTGGCAGAATGTTTGGATGGCCAAAAACCTCCGCATTTTCTCTGTCCTGGGAAAACAATTTAAAATACTTGCGGCAACACGCAAGCTCGTCCCAATAGATGCACCATACGAGGACCTACGCACAACACTTGGATACATGTTATCTGTCTCTGGCTCTGTCTCTGGCTCTCCATTGACACAACCAGCCGCAGAAACATTCAAGGGAAACAAACAAATGTCAGAGGGACACAGAAAGGCAGACAAAACGATGGGAATTTTGACAGCTTGTGACCACAAAAGAAAAAAAGAAAGAAATTCCACTTCTACTTCAAATAGTCGACTCGTTGCTCATTGAATTTCGATGAGCTTGGCATTAAAATTCAATGGAAAATTATTGTTTACAGGCGAAGCATTAATTGCACGTCAAATTGAAATGCGATGCGTTGCCGCCCAGTCCAGCCCAGCCCAGTCCAGTCCAGTCCAGTCCAGCCCAGTTATTAGGGAATGTTTATGGATGGAAAAGTTTTTATCAATTCTCTTGCAACAAAACAGATCGAGGCCAGGTAAGGCCACGCCACGCCAGGTAAACACCTGAGCAGATGGGAGTTTTGGCCCCATAAACATGGCTAGGTTACCGCCCGAGGAAACTTTGCCCATTGCAAAAATCAAACTTAAGTGCATACGTACACACACACACACACACACACACACAATGGCATATGGAGGAACCTACGCAGTTGTCTGCTCACACAAAACTTTCAAACTCAACGCGTCAAGGAAGTGCGATAAAAATAAACATGCAAGTTGCCAGCTTTGTGGGCGTGTCCTGCATAAAATATATGCAAAAAAACAGTAAGGAAAAACAGTGAGGAAAAAAATAAAAAAATGAAAAACTCCAAGAGACTCAAAAATCAATTAAATGTGCAACATACCAAAACAAGAACAGTTTGTTAAGCCATAAATCAAGAATTATTTCTCTGAGATGGAAATCATTTAGCCAATCATAAAATCTGTCATTTTATTGGATGCTCACTAGACTATGCTTCTCTTTCTCACTCACTCTCTCCCTCTCTCTCTCACTATCTCTCTCTCTGTGGGGGACTCTTTGCATCAACTGTCAATGGGATTTTGTCATAAATAATTCCATAGAATAGAAGAATTTTCTAATGAACATTGACCAATGTGACTGCCTTCAGTCAGATTCCTGAATTTTCATGTTATTACGACAACCACACACACAACACATAGAAGGAGAATAGCAGAATAGGAGAATATTTATATTTTTGACTATTTTCTCTCTCTTGGAAATGTTGTCTGTTTCAAATGTTTTGGTCAAAGCAATAATACTGCTAAGTGCAGCCAGCAAGTGCTTTATTCTTTTGGCCTTCTTTTACCACAATTGCCACACACACACACACAGAGAGAGTGTTTGTGTATGTGTGTGTGAGATATTCCAAAAATTATAAAATATGCAATTTTATGGCTTTAAGGCGTTGAATGTGCAAAAATATTATTTTATACACGTTCATATTCAGGCCATGGCACGCCCACAACTCCCACAAACACATACACCCACACACACAGAAAAAGACATTGGCCTTTTCGGGCACCTGCACTTTAACATAATTTGCATGAATTTAGGTTACTCTGGTCGGATATGAAGGTTGAAAGTTGACCAGCCACAGCCGAGCAGCAGCAGCAGCAGCGACACTTATCTGAATTATGAATATGCAGGCGCTTATCGGATGTGTGTGTGTGTGTGTCCTTGTGTGAACGTATTTTACTCTGACAAAAGTCGTTGGGAAGATTTAAGCAGCTGCAAATTTTATTTATCATCAAACACTTGGCAAACAGTTAAATCTTTAAGCAAGAGTCAAATGCGAAAACTGTCGGCTATAAATACACCCACACACACACACCCTCACCCACACACACACAAACACTCGTATACAGAGATACAGACAAATACTTAGCATACTTTAAGGCGCATGTGAATTAACTGCAGCTTAAATACCTGAAGCATTGAGTTAGCTGTGTGCAACAGAGACAGCAATACGATAATTAAGTTTGCGACTTTTGCACGCTTTAAGCCCTTTTCGCAGGGGCAAGCTTTAACGCTTTATATTGAAAACTTCCCATTTAAATGGATTAAAAACTTTTTCACATCATTTCCTGCCGATTAAAATGTTCAACGAACATTTCTCAGCGCAGCGCGACAATGTGTGTGTGTGTGGGTGTGTGGGTGGGGATGAAGCTTTAACTATCCCAATGGTAACTAGTAGGATCTCCCTTCAGAGGGGCTTCACAGTGAGCTCACTTTGGAGTTACTGGTTCTGCATTGTTTTCAAAGTAAGTAACTGGCATTAGGGCCAACTAATGGCTTTGCTTTCTCTCAAATTCAACCGAAATATGTGACACTACGCCAAATGCTTCACTTATGAACAGATTTATATAAATATTTTGTTGCGGCTTCTGTGATTCTGCCATTTCTGCTCGTTTGTTCCATCAAACGTGCCTCAAATTTCAAGAGCTCACACATGTCAAACTAATAAACTTAAAGCGAAATCGTTTGACGACAACAACAGCAGCAACAACAACAACAACAACAATAACAACAGGCTGCAAGTGAAATCTCAGAAGAAGAGAAGAAAAACTTGGCAGCCGGTACTCACTCACTTCTCTTCCACTTTACATATGTACACCCATACATACATACATACATACTTATTTAGAACGTTTATACATTTTAAATGCTGCGACATCCAGACGGCACAAAAGTTATTTCAACTTTTTCATCTTGCCGTTGTTGTACTTACTCGTATCAGAAACATTTCATCCTTTTGTGTGTCTCTCCCTGACGAGCTTCACTCATAAACTCTGTCTACGTGTGTGTGTATTTCTGTGTGTGTGTGTGCCACAAACGAGCAGTCAGGCATCCAACCAGTTGGCATAAGCATAATGATGATGAATGAGTACCCTCACATACCCCCCCTATCCCCACCCATTGCCACATAAAAAGGCGCATTAATACAGTCTGTTCTATCCGTATCCATATAGAGAAAATGCTGTATACTCGCTTGGTGGAGAGAGGATTGAGTATATCTATATACAATAATGACATTTTAGCCCAACATGTGAGCAGATATTATAGATATTATTAGATTTGATGCTACCAATGCTTCTATATTTGGAGGCTTTGTTCCATTTTTGCCAATTTTATGTTGAGGAATGATACAAAATGCCTTCCAAATTGATGGGAGAGTGGAAGATTGAATGGGCAGTATAAATAACTTAAGAATTTCTTGACCTCAGTGAATGACCTGAGAAGGAAGGCAAGAATATAAACATGGTTTGCTGGTTCACTATTTATCTGGTGGACATATTATCAATATTAGTTTTTCAGTTGCAGTTTCAAGAATTAAGAAGAGAGTCGTGAAGTGATCAGAGTTCAAAGTCGAAATAAGTGCACTCTAAAAAGTTGTATTATCTGAAACTGAGTTTTATATATTCGTTTAATCTTTGTAAACCATAATAAACTCATTACATGTATAGAATGCGGTCCTGGTCTTTAAACAGGCTTCACTAAATTAGTTACCCCGTCCTACAAATGGTTTCCAGACTAAAAAAATCGGACTTTACCTTTTTAAATTTTTTAACGCTAAAAAAATATTCTTTGGATGTATAAAATTGATGTTGACGTCGGAATAAATATTTTTTCTATTGACGTATTTTTACAATTTGAATTCAATTCAATTTATTGCATCTGTTTGTTATAATAGGAGTATGTTTCTAACAACAATTTCATTAGAGTTCAGATCTATGGACCTTTCAGCTATGTTATATGTGGGTTTATATTTATTTTACAATATGATTGTTATCATAACATATTAGGGGAAAACTTAGCCAAAAGTCCCCATCCTTCAACGTATTATTACAAATACAATATTACATTATCTGGTTTCCCCTGGATCCGCGCCTGTCCATATCAATGTTAGCTTTATTATAGTTTATTGTACGCTCAGTATTGAAGAATATTGTGAAACAGCTGAGAATTGATTTAAACCTGAAGATGATCCCTAATCTAAACTATAACTTATAAAGAGAGTAAAGTGTAATAGATATTCTAAGCTACTTCTAATATCGTGACAATGAATTAGTATTCGTGGTTTTGCAAATCTCTGAGCAATCCTTAAAAATTGGATGTTTATTTATGAGTGTATAAACATCGAATTTTAAGGATTGCTCAGAGATTTGCAAAACAATGAATACTAATTCTAAATGGTTTACTATTAAACTAATGTTCTAGTATCTACAATAATTAATCATGTAATTACAGAGCTTAGGTTCAGCTTAGTTTAATAGATTACTTTTCGATTTAAATTGAATTAATTTGATAAGAATTGCAATGAAAATAATTATGTTATTATTATGCAGTTTGCATAAAAGTTAATTAAAAATTTGTTTGTAATTTATATTTAAATTGCCATAGTAAAAACACAAAGACTTGATCTCGAGATGTTGTTGTGTGTGTGTGTGTGTGTTTTTGTGGGCGGGGTTCCGGGAGGGATTTTCTCTTTTTTCTTCTTCTTTTTATACATAGTTGTTTTGCCTGATTTTATGCATACATAATTAATTAAAACATATTCCATGATAATTATTTAAACACGTAAAGCTGATTACATACAATAAACAAAGCGAAATCTGTTATAATTTTTAATTACCCGTCACTTATTGACTTACTTATGCAAATGACTTTGACTGTGAGTTAATTATGTATCGAATAAGTGCATAATTGTGGCCATGGATTGGTTGGCTTTGGATTGTTTGATTCTTTTGCCAACTGCATAGATGGATGGATGGAAAATCGGTTAACCGGTTCAATGGTCATTGGATATTGCCAGTTAAATAAATATTTCATACGCTGAGCAGTCTTGGCACGCATATTACAATTAACAAAATACCAATTCAATGGAGTGTGAAATGTTGTATTAATATTAATGAAACAAATATGCGAAATTAATATATAAATTCCAATGTTATTCGCCGCCATACAACTATATGTATGTATATGCAATTAAAATTATTATTATAGAAATATGATGGCAAAAAATCGCAATGCACACATACATAGGCAATTAAATTCATTTTATAATTAAAATTAAATGTATGTATGGTATGAATGAGCGCGAATTTGATTTCCGTAGCATATTCATAATTTATTTTTGCCCCAGCAACATTCAACTCCGAAAAAAGGGGCAATGGCAACGGCAACGGCAACATGTTGCCTTACCCCTGAAATCACTCCGAAAAATCACAAGTAATCGGCGAATAGCTTCAACAAAAGGACATTAAGGACATTAACGACTCGACTCGATGGCCGAAGTCGGCCTAAAAACTTTGCATTGCAATCGAAATTACCCTCCATAAATAATGAAATGCAGCCCCCCACCCCCACCCCCACCTCGCAAACGAACCGAAATTGCATGAAACATTAATAAAGCAAATGCACAAAACAAGCCAATTGGGTTGCCTGGTTCACCTGATAGACAGACATACAAATTTACCTTATTTTGCATTATGTATTTTTTCGTTCTATCCGGAATACATAAATAATGGAGCAACTTCTTTGGATAGAAAAACTTTTGGGTTGCCTTGCCATCATTTTTTAATAAATTAAAAAAAACAAGGCAATAGAAGAAGAATTTGAGTAGAACAACGCGGGCGAAACAAAAAAAAAAACAGCAACAACGTTATGAAAATCAGAGCAGCAAAATGATTAATTGTTGGCCAAATATAAAATGTGTCAAGCGATTAAAAGGCGGCCTTGCGCCACTAACGCATTTTATTTATGACAATCATTTATCATTTTGGCATATGTACATACAAAATATCCACAGATACGAATACAAGCACAAGTTGGAGTCAGGCTAGACAGGATATGTGATAATGCACAAAGGGCACGCGCTAGTGGGTCCTGGCCACGCCCACCCCCACGCCCACGACGCGACGAAAGGGACGAAACGGACGCATGTTACGTCGCGTTACCTACTGTCAGGATAATATTCACGTAACATGCCATACAATTATTTATTTGTCGTCGTACTATTTGTTGCTGCCGTTGCTGCCCCTGCCCCTGCTGCTGCTGCAGCTTCGTTTGTGTTGTTGTGGTTCGTTACCTTTTGAATAAAAAATGTTGGCAGCGCATCGATGCAACTGACCCCATCCCCAGCCCCTGCTATGGCATCAATTGGGAGAAGAGAGAACAAATGGAGACTTTAGTTCATTCTCTTTCCACTACCACTATCTCCCATTCAACTGCATTTCCCTGCACTTCAATTCTCCTCTCCAGTCCTCTCCTGCTCCGATGGACTCTTGTTTGACTGACATATGTCAATCAGAGCATGGGAACAGAGAAATAATCTCCGCTTGACATGAACTTAAAAGTATTATGACAAATATTTCGCAATCTCTGCGCCAGTCTTCAATGCCTACAGGAGCGAACTGAGCGCGAACTGTGGGCATTTGTCTAAGAATAATATTTATAATCACTCGATAATATTATATGTTAATTCATAACCAAAGTAAAACAATTTACTAATTCGTGTTTTATATCCATTCATAAACAGGAACTCTCGACTCAGTTTAGAAAATAAAATGTATCTATTTAGATCAATTTTTCAGTCCATAATTTTTTATGGGGCACCGGTTTGGGCAGATGTTGCCAATGTCCAAATGCATAAGATTCAAATATTACAAAATAAAATACTTAAAATGGTGTTAAATAAACCATGGCACTACTCGACTTCGGATTTACACACTGAAGCCAATGTGGAGCTAGTCCCAGCAAGAGTGGCTAAGCTGCACTCAAATTTCATAAATAGATGTGAATATTCGGTCTACCATCATATATAAAATATTTAATACTCTCAACTGAGTCATTAGTCTAGTTTAAGTTTTAGTTTTTTAAGTTAGAGTATAGTTTATGGGGCTTTTGTATAATTTTTCCCCTTCCATATTATGTTTCATTAAAATAAATTTCATTGAGTACTATTTGTATTAATTGTTTAAGCAGAAAAGGTCAATGCCTGTACTCTTATTTTTTTTCCATATTAATCACCCACACTTGTGAAATATTAAAATTTATTTGAAATAAAGTGTTCCTTATAATAATAATATTATATGTCGCATTCATAAGTGATGAATTTGGCAATAGTCATACGAATGTTTTATATACAATTAGTTAATTGAAAGCTGAATTTATTTCAATTGACAAACTTTGCTGTCTTTACACTCTGGGATAGTCACATATCTAAGACTTTTTATCCATGCATATTTAAAATGATCCACTGTCACAGGAGGAAATCTTTTTACGAAATTATGTTTTTAGCCCCTTTTAATAAACGCTTTTTCTCAAAAACAACTCGTTTTTAAAGAGCCCTTTTAAATCCCTAATTTTTCAATGCCAATTAAAGTGATTCCCCGTAATTATAATCATCGAAAAACGGATAAGATTTCCACAAAAAATAATGATAAGTTTTTAAACTACTATATCAGGATTTTCAGCCCTTTACAAAAGTAACATCTGTATTTGCTTCTACGAATCTCAAGTTTTTGATGGCATTTTGAAAAATGGAAAACTTGACTTGACTATCGAAACTTGACTGGAAAATCTCGCACCGTTTCACATTTCATTAACGTAGATAAAGCTGTCATTACCCGAGCAGTTGATAGACGGCTAAACTGGAAGGCTCACAACATTAAGTACAAGAGAAACCAAGAATTATCTTAATTAAAACAAGTTATTGATATACAAAACGATTCTAAAGCTAACTTATGGCACTCAATGGGGCATCAACCTCCAACATAGAGATGCTTCCAGAAAATTCACAACAAACTTCTGCGTCATGTCATTCACAGAGATCTGAAGGGATCCCTGCCCCCAAAGTCCGTCCCTGATTGTGTCCATATGTATGTGTAAGTGTATGTATACACAGTCAATGGTTTGTGTGTGTTGCAAGCAACTCTCGCATGCAGCCACGCACAATTCTGTTTAAATAAAAATCATTTCGTTGCAAATTCATTGTGGCATATCTCGTATCTCTGCTTTTGACATGCACTTTTTGGCGTTGCCGTTGCCATTGCCATTGCCGGTTGCAGCCGTTCACATTTCTCACTCTCACTTGTTGGCAAGAAAATCCATAGCGTATTTTCGCTTTCGAGCAACTGGCGCACTTCCTTTTGCCTGATTTTTGCCTCACATTTGTTGCTGTTGCTGTTGCTGCTGCTGCTGCTGGTCGCAACGGACATGATGCCGTAAATCAATTTTATATTTATTATTTTATGAATTGCAATTGCTTTTATTTTCAATTTGAACCTTACTCTCACCATGGTCGCTGCACGGCACTTAAGTATGCATCGTTTGCATGCGCAGCTATCGCGCAATTTAATTTACCGTATGGCATATGGTCCGGGTCCGGGTCCTGGGTTCCACCACCCACAACGCCTCATGACCGCCACCTTCCTTAATTGGAAAGTGTATACATATACATTTATGAATGTATGTGTGTATGTGATACAACGAGGCACGTAATTTTGTGGTCAACACGATGCTGGTGGCCCTGCCAAGACGCCTGCAACTGAGCAACGCAACGCTTTAAGGTATGCAACAAAAAAAATTACATCCTCATCGTGCAGAACACAAAGGTAGAAGCAAAATAATTAAATCAATTGCAATTAAGCAATAGAAAGTAAAAGTGTAGGATGATCTTTAATTACCTAGAATTCATCATCTTAATTACAATCAGACATGTTCTCGCTTTCGAATTAAAATCGTTTGCTTTTTACTCAAAATTAATTGCCAATTTCATCATCAAGGTTACACTTTCTTAATATCTCTCTACATTAAATTTTTAATTCATTAAAATTATTCGTAGAAGGTAACCAGAAAATGTAATTCAAAAAATATATAGCGACATGTTCTCCTTTCCGAAATGCTCCTAGAATATTTTAACGGCAAGTTAAGTCGATGTAAAATAAATTGCAAATTAATCTGAATCGTTAAGATCAGAATCAAATTATTTTACAAATTTTAATTGCGTTATTTGTGTTAGAAGAAATTAGTTGTGAACCTCGGGTACCCTATAAGCTGAACGAAAACGCTTCAAATTTAGGTTTAAATAGCAAAACGATTGACTTTTCAAAACAATGCGGAATTGATGTTGATTCACGCTTGAAAACGACTCTGAAACGATTACAGACTTTGAATATGTAAACATCGTCATTTAACTATCTAAACGCTGACAATGAAACATATGTATTTTAGTTTCATTGTTCTCAACCCTCTGGACATGGTTCATCACTTACACGATGACGCTGTTTAATTAATTATTTAGTCATTTGCGCGGGCATCAATTAAACAAAAACAAATTTCCAGAATTGAATTGTGCATAGCAGAGTAGAAAATTTTCTTATATAACTATCTATCTATAATAAAATGTTTGTCAAGTGTTTTTTAAAATGAAGCCGATGCGGGCGAATCGATTTATCTGTGGTCTTTTTGGCGTATAAACTACATATATATTTGAGTATTGAACATAGTGGATAAATATGGAATTATGTACAAGTGACTAAGAAACATTATTCGTTCGTTTTTAAGCCTCTAGGAACCTATGTTGAATTTTAGTCCGTCCAGTGAATGAAATCACCCTCGATTATTAAGTTTTTAAATGAAAAGTGGCTATAAGCCATGGTTGATGGAAGGCTCCATGGTGTGTCGATTTCTTAAAAAGCCTCGTTCAGAAATTTAAATTCGTCATGTCCGCTTGTGGTAAGATTCTACATAGTTCACGAATGCGAATTTCCAATTAATTTTTGCCTTCTCTGTTTACTTAGGCAGATCACATTGTAAAGGATTTTCACCTGAAACTCGAATTGATGCCATTACCTCTACCAACTGGAGACTTTATTTTAACTCTCAGATGGTCATTTGATCAGACACTGCAATTTGACACAAACACGAGCTTTGTATTTGTTGAGGGCCTATTACAAAAACAAAGCAAGGTCTAAGGCTCAAATTGAAACAAAATTTAAAGAGTTTATTCTTGGCTTATAATTTCTTAATTTGTTATACAATTGGCCTATGTAAGAAATCCAATACATATTCTTACAAAGGGTATAATCAAATTGGGCCACTATATCATATAGCTCCATAAGAACGATCGGTTGACAAAAATTCTCAGTGAGAATAACTTTCCAACAATCGGACAACTAGACATACATACATATGTATAACACAGTCAAAAAAATTCTAATACGAATAACTTGTTTGTTTGGCAAAGCATTTAAACAAAATGCATGTGTTTTATAAATATCAGTAAAGGAAAATCAGGTAAAGGAAAAACTTCGTGTATCACAAATATCACCAATTGGTCATAATTCCCTTTGATATGTATTAAATGAATGAAAAAACTCACTTACCTTAACTCTGTATTCGTTGTTTCACTAATTTTCTATTATTTCTCTATTTATCAAGGCTGCAATTTAAAGTTTTTTTTTATATTTTACCCTTTACTTCTTTACACTTGGAAAAAAATCACAGTTAGCGTTGATTACACACAAACACTCACATAGACACACACATACACAATCATGCCGCTGCAGCGGCGGAGCACTCCGCCGGTCGGGGTCTCAAGAAATTCATTTTGGACCCAAAGTCTTTGCGAATACAATCATTTGGAAACTACTTGCATCAACTTTATTGATATCTCATTTATTTTCACTTTAATGCAGTTTAAACACACGAAGAGAAAACAAAACAATTTACAAGCACGCGTCGCGACTTTCGCCAAAAACAAAACAAACAGCGCTGCCAGAAAGTTGAACTAGATCGACAGCTGTTAAGTTAACAGTGCTCGCAAAAGATGCTGGTAAATTAACATCAAGCTTAGCGGTTACTTTTAAAAAATTAAATTTTAAACTGCCAACACTGGAATCTTAAACAACTTATATAATTTTGGCCAGAAGAGTGCGAATAAAGTACATATATTCTTGATCAGCACGACAAGACAAATTCAAATCCGTCAAACAAATTAAAACTGATCAATCGATTTGGCTTAAAAACATGAAGGCGTTAAAAGTTCAAAATTATGCCGTTTGAATTATTAAATGGAATATCTTAATAAATTAATTAAGATCAAGAATCCCAAGTATAACTTCTTTCATATTTTATAATGAAATAGCCAATAATGGCTTGACATTTATTATATGGTTCTCGTGTTACTCTTTCCCACGAATTTGAAGTGCCCGCCCACAACAAGATAAGAACATAAACCACATTGTTAAACTGATATTAAAACTAATTAGAAACAAACGGCAAATTTGTTAAAAGGTTTTTTTTTGTATGGACAAAATTTCAAAGATATCAATTTCTTGCCAGCAGCTAACATAAAAAAATCAAATATTAAACCAAATTATTTATACAAACTAAGTATTTAAAGTTTATCAATTAAAAGTATATTTGGATAGGAAAATTAATACCTCTGTGATTTCAATATTGCCTGAGATATATATATATTTTCTGGTAAAATTAATTTGTAATCAGAATTTAATTTTGCATCTTTTTTATATTTCGGGGACTTCCGCTGAAAAATTGAATTTGATTTAATTACAATAGTTAATGCAAGGAAAATTAAACATATTATATATGTTTAAATACTACCACCGATCACTGGAGTAAACGTTTTTTCCTGTTAAACTTTTGAACAAATCAACACTTGTTATATTTTGTGCCATTAACACAAAATTGGCACACAATTCGCATGTGTTACGCGGCTTAATTGAAATATTTCGCGCTAATGACGGTCCTTTTACTAATGTCCCAATGACGCCGCCATTCCCCGGACAACTTATTAAAGTGTCAACGGTTGTGTGTTCGTTTTCGGCCATCTTTTGCGCAACAGGCAACACCAGGCAACGGGGATACAAATTGAGGTCAACATATCGCATGTAAATTTACAAAAATTGATTCGGTAACATACGCTCGACCTGTTTTTGTGTGTTGACACATTGGCAGACGGGTTTTTGTGTAATGAGTAAACATTAACGCCATTTGCATATTAATTAAAAGTTAACAACATCATAGAAAACCCAATCCGAAAAACTCAGGAGACGCTGAGCAATTCATTTGCCTGCCCAAAAGTCGAATAATCGTTGAAGAATCGGGAAATTTAATTGGCTGACTTGCATGGAGAGTGTCTCGAGTGCATAATTAACCTTATATAATAGTTGACTGCTTAATTATGCTCAAACACAGCAAAACATATGTATGTAAGCATCCGTTATACATAGTATATATGTATATCGCATCGATTTGAAGTTATAATTGCTAGAAAAGTTTGGCAAAAGTATTTTCCAAACTCAGACGATTTGATTGCCAATGCTGTTGTTCTTCTTGTTCTTGTAGTTGTTGTTGCTGATGCATTTGAATTTGTTGCATGGTTCAGAGTTGAGCAAATCCAATTTGCAATTTTCAAATCCTATTCAAAGAGTGAGCGAGGGGTGTGCATGTGGTGGTTATGGTGTGTGTGTGTGGGGGGGGGTAAGCTTGCGGTTCTAACTTGTTCTTCGGCTTAGTAGTAATTGGCATAAAGTGGGAGCAATCGGTGGGCAAATGCCAATTGCCATGAATCAATTGTATAAAAAGCCAAAAAAGCAATCTAAGTTTCAACCATGCAAAACTCAAAAATTATTATCAAACATCGAGAGAGAGAGAGAGAGAGAGCATAAGGGAAAGAAATAGTAGGGTAAAGGGGATTTTAATAAAATATAAACTTTTCACAATGCCAATTTACCAATGCATACAAAGAGATGCATAGATCCATTGATTCCATACTGGGTCAAATTAAATAATACCTCTATGCGGACGGGGGTCGTCTTGGTGGCCAATAGGCAAAAAGAGAGACAACATTGTGGCTAAAATGTATATTGTATTTTCGGTTGCAAATCGATGCAATTTGCTGCAAAACTGCAAAATTGAAATGACACACAAGGCAAACCACAAGAAGGCATTCGGTAATAAAACTTTTTCCTCTTCATGTGGCCAACAGTCTAAATGTTGCCTGGCCAGTTAAAATCGAACAATTGAAATAATTGCACAAATCCATATGTGTATATATGTATATATACAAAAGGATATGCCAACTCTCTGGGCAAACTTGAAAGAAAAACCTGCAGACACAGGGAAATATAAACTAAATTGTTTCCAACAGGGCTAGAAAAAAAAATATTTGCAATTTTACAAAATCGAAATCTGAATCGCAAAAAATGTCCGCAGAAGTAGAAGTAGATCTAGATCTATGAGACTGGGCTTGTACCCTACAGTTCGTATGCTTTTCTTCTTCTTTTTCCTTTACAGTTATATAAGGGCTCAGCTAATTAGGGAAATAATAATATTTACCTGCAGGCGCCAAAGCAAAACACAAGTTAAGCAAAACCTATGCCCACATAAATCTTGCTTGGCCCTAAAATGCGGCTCATTAGACGTTGAGCAAACTCCTCCAACCACATATGCCCAGGTGCCCTGGCGACCCAAGAGCCCAACCCCATTTACCCAACCCTTGATAAACACATGAAATATGCCCAATGAGGAGCTGAGTTCAGTTCGCATCTGCACATTACCAGAACATTCATTTGCCGGATGAAAGGAAGATAGAGAGAAATCAAATTGATTGATAGCCAAACGAAGCGTCAAGGTAAACACATCACGAAAAGAAGAGGGATAACCTCTCCCTCCCCCCGTATCTCGACTGGAAAACAGTTTTGAGTGCTAGATAGACTGGCAATTAGGTGAAATGCAGCTCAAAACGTAAAGTTGCACAATCACGGAGAACTGGTTTTAAAAAGCCAAAGAAATCCCCAGCTTAAGCCGCTCCAGCTCCATCTCCGGCTACGGCAGACAATGGTAATACAATTTTCAATAATATTTTTAGCAAATCATTTTAAGGCTCTTGCTGGCGAGAGAATAAATATTAATAACTCAGCAAACGCACAAAAAAGGTGAAGGCTAAGCCAGTTCACAGGGCAAACAATGAAGCAAAAGCGAAAAAGACTCGACTACTGATGGCAGCAAAGCATTTCAAACTATAATAATAATAATAATAATAGAGCAGTGAGCAAAGGAAAAGGCAGTGAATAGACAAATAGTTTTCTTCTTGATGACAATACAGAAAATTTTCCAGACGTAACAAAAATAAAAAAAACAAAACCTAAATCCAGAGAGATAGAGAATGACTTTGGTAGAAGTGAATATTGAATACTCTGCATATTTTAAAGAGGAAATCTTCCCCAATTGGGGCTTCAGATGAAAATGAGATCAACTTAATTGGAGAAGCTTATTGAGAAATAATTCAATGAAATTCCATTCTCTTGGCAAACGTCTTGGAAAAACGAATATATCCATAGGAGGAATTTTGAAAAAAAAAATATATATTCTCTGTGCATAATAAAACACACAAACACACACACACACAGAGAGTTTCCGGATAGAGAAATGAGAATATTTTAATACACACACAAAAAGAGAGAGCAACATACGAAAAAAATGAAAAAAATATAAATGACAAAAGGAAAAAACTGGAAAAACATGCAAAATGGAGAACAGCTTACCTCGGCCACATGCTCTCGCTGTCGCTCTCGCTCTCGGTCTCGGTCTGAGTAAATATTAAAATTCATACGCCATGTTGTACAGGCAAATCAGTTATGGTAACCCGCAAAAGTAGAACCATGACGTTGACAACATGGATGAGAGCGATGACGAGGAGGAGGAGGACAACTACGACGATTTTCATTAGGCAAACAGCAGAAGAGCATATTTCGTTCCTCCGCTATGGCACCGATGGCACCTAGCAAGTGCAACAATTGCACAATTTATGTGGCATATATTTGCACAGCATTCAAGTCCAAGCCGAACTGAACCGAGCCGAGGTTGGCCAGGTCATTTCCCACATAGAATCTGCTGTCAATCCAGCAAACCTGGCACGCCTTCACAACGTGTCCGACAATGCCATGAAACGAGTCGTTAAGCTAAAAGGAGCAGTAAAAGCAAGAGAAAAAAAATGCAAAATTAGAAAAAAAAATAAGGGACAAAGCTATGCAGGTTAGGCACATAGCCCTGGCTTTATCCCCTCTCCACACACACACACACACACAGAGACACACACACACACACGCTCGAGAATAAAACTGCACAAATATTACAAATTCAAAATGCTAAATGTGCATTTAACTTGTGTATTTATGTAAATCTCTCGGAAATTATTTTGCCTCACAGTCCGCAAACGTTAAGCAAAAGGAGCACACACTCAGCCGGCAGGTGGAACGAGTCAGGTGAGGGCCATCCATACATCCATATGGGTTGTGTAATGGAAAAGCAAAACCAACAACTGTATATCATTTGAATACATATATATGTGAGGATTTCCATGTAGTTCATTTCCCAGAGTCACCATCTATCCGCACGATTTCTATATACATATATACATGCAATTCTTTATTTTTTTTTCCCCTTTTTTGTTGTTCGTCATTGTCCTCGTGCTCATCAAAATTCCTCTTCTCTTGTCTGCCAATTGTCACCATTTTGGATTGATGGCTAAGTGAGCCATCCTCCATCCATCCATCCATTCATCCATCCAACTATGCTGCTGCTCATATTTGGTTTGCCATATTTTTCGTTTCATTTTCAGTTTACATTCCACCTTACATGGGTCATTAATCTGTTGCAAATATTTCGCCACAAACTGGATTCAGTTTCGGCCATGGAAATAATTCAACATAATGTCTTGAATTAAGAATTCTCTTCTTGCGGCTAGCAAAGTGCCAAATCCAAATTCAACTCAAGACAGAAACTTTTCACTCAAGAGAATTTCTAATGACTTGCTGTTGACCTTGCTGTGCAATTAGATTTCACAGCATTTCAACCAAAAACCAAAAACCAATTGAAATTTCACCCTTATTATATATATAAATTTTGGAGATTGACAGACCGACCGAGAGATAGAGAGTGAGAGAAAATTGATACAGAGGCAAACAAAAACAAAAAGTAAATCCCTCCGCCCGGCAAATTCATTCTTAAATAATGAATAACTTAATCCTTGGCAAATCGTCGAAGCATTATCAGTCTGGGTACACATCCACGTCCACGTCCCTCAATTGGCCGGCTAGACCATGCCTATTGTCTGCTGCTATTGTTTATCAATTTTATGCAAATCGAAAGCCTCACCATTCACACCTCCCTCCCCACCCTCGGAGACCTGACCAGGTTTTTTCTTCTTTTTTCCCTCTGCTTGCTGGCCAGGGTATATATTTTTGTAATTGAATTAAGTTGGCTTTTCGGCATTTTGAATACATTTTAATAATTTCATTTTATATGCACGAGATGGGCTCAACATTTAATCAAATAATTACAATCTATATAGAACTATGTGTGGGCGTGGCTGCGGAATATTAGCTCCACTCGAAGAGTTTATCTTCACTCACCCAAAATGTACCAGTTGAAGAGCCGAAATTGCCAATGTTCTCTCGGCCAGCCGCAGGGCGAGCTTTGCGCTGTTGATTTCCGTTTAGCCGAAAATTCGTTTTAATCCCAAACACCGAGAAGGATGAGGCTACCGGTTGGGAGGGCGAGCGGTGCGTATGATGATGAGCAGGAGGATGATGATGACGACGCACTCACGGGCGGGCAAACAAAACTTTCACTTTCAGTCACTGAAATTGAAACTGTTTAAAGCCCGAGGCTTCCATCTCTCTCTCTCCCTCTCTCTGCACACCCTGATCTGCCCTGTTCACTGAGCTTTAAAGGCAAAGAATCAGCGAGTCAGTTCTACGAATTTATTTATACTCTTTTAAATCCGATCAGCTTCATTAAATAAAAACCGAAACAGTATCCAGACAATCACAGAATGACTTTTCCAGTTAGTAAAGGAAATAGTCATCATATAGATTAAAATGGGAAAACATCGAAAACCAGGATTGTAAGATGTGAGCCTGCAATTTAAAACCTGAAATGGTGAAAATACTTTATCCTCTTAATAAACAAAGGATATAAGTTTTATTCTCTAGAGAAAACTGTTCTCAGAATGATCTATTGAGTAGTTAAGTTTTTCTGTTTCAAATCCCTGATGAAACTTAATATTCTCTTCATATAGAGTATGCAAAGAAACAACGCCATCGCCGTGGGGCACACACGACTTTAGACGGGGCAGATTTTAATTCAATTACATCTGTAGCTGCAAGTCGTGTGCAAAT
This sequence comes from Drosophila sp. 14030-0761.01, assembly GCA_018150735.1. Classification (NCBI taxonomy): domain Eukaryota; kingdom Metazoa; phylum Arthropoda; class Insecta; order Diptera; family Drosophilidae; genus Drosophila; species Drosophila sp. 14030-0761.01. The sequence goes on along the minus strand of JAECWO010000106.1, from coordinate 4,853,519 downwards.
ATTTTCATAGGACAAATTAAAGCAGCAGCAACCACCAAAAAAAAAAAAAAAAAAGAGGAAGGAAAAGGAAAATGTCCTTCCACCCCCCGAAAAAGAAAACCAAAAATCTCATGCATGAGCCGCTATTTGCACTAGAGACTCTGCTGTGGCAGCTTCCCACTCAATTCGTTGGAAAATAGAGAATGAAACCAAAGAAATTGCTGCCCCCCAAAATATCAGACATGTCATGGCCAAATGAGTTGCTGAATTCGTATATTCATATGTCAATGTGGCCAGACTAAAAGAAAATATTCTAAATATACATGCAACTTGGGAATACTCTGCATCAAGTAGTTCTCTATCTCTCTCTCTCTCTCTCTTCTGGGCAGCTGATGAATATTCAAATACTCTTTATCAAAAAGTCCTCTATCTCTCTCTCTTTCCCTCCCTCTCTCTTCTCTTTTCTGTGCGTCTGATGAATATTCAAAGAGCATCACATCATAGATGAAAATATTTTCACGTTCTTGAAATGGTCATAAAAATCTTAATTTAAGCGGTTTTAGTCTCAATGCAAAATTAATTAACTGTGTATTAAAACATTGGAGAATATGTTTACTAACTGAAACAGCTACCAATAATAAGTATAATGAATAAATAAATAAATAAATAATAAAATATTAATAACAGTTAAGTTGTGAGTTATATTATTGTACTCATAATGAAAAGAAATGAGTCAAGAATAAAAAATCAAAAATAAAGTTATTCTTGAGATATATTTTAAAAATCAAAAATAAAAATTAATAATTCAGACTGAGTTTGTTTTAAAAGAATTATTAAGTCGATGATTTTTTCGATTAATATTATAAAAATAATAATTCTTTTCGGTCCCTGGTAATAATATATCTCATCTTATTGGAAGAATCTTAATTTTGTCTTCAATGTTTAGGTAAATAAATAATAATATTAATGACAGTTAAGTTGTGACTTGTATTATTTTACTCGCAATAAAAAGATAAATCATTTATGAGCGAAAAATTAAAAATCAGAAATAAAAGTTATTCCTGAGAAATATTTCAAAAATCAAAAATAAGAACTGAGTTTGTTCTACAAGAATTATTAAGTCGATGATTTTTTTCGAAAAATATTTTAAAAATATTAATTCTTATATTAAGAATCTGAATTTGATCAATAATCTCTAGTTTAATGATAATGTCTTAAATCTTTAAATCTTTTAAATCTTTTTAGTTAGCTTGTTTCAAACATGATCTGGTTAGATTTTGGAAAAGTTGATATACCAAACTATAAAATAAATACAATACATTAAAATACATATACGCATATATCAAATCGTCAATAATATATCCTTGAGCTTTATGTTTATAGGGTATACAAATTGTGGACTCTAACAGGAATTCCTGCTACGTGTCCAGTTCTCTTCCTGGTCCGACAATTGTCCGATTGTCTTCTTGTCCCTAGAACTAGTGCTCCTTGCATAATAATGATTGCACTCTCCCCTCTGCCGCAACCCCCCTCGCACCCCTTTCTCTGTTTTCGCTCACGCTGTTTATCTGTGTTTTTGTCATGATTCTGGCTGCATTTCTTTTTTTTTTCTCTGCATTTGTCGAAGGCAGAGGAGTACTTGGTCTGTAATTATGTGAACTACACTCCCGCAGTGCACACACAACCACCCACACCTACTCACACACCCTCACACACACATACGCATTCTGTTGTGGTCGCTTTTGCTGATATTTGTCTGTCTGTTTGCGTCTTCATGGACTTCTGGTCATGGGCTGTTGGGTGCTCTCATGTTTTGTTACTTTAATTAACATGGCTTTCACTTTAAATTCAAGTGAGCCACCCAACTGACCCTAACAACTGTGAAGAGAAAGAGACGCCATTTAGATTGCGTAGAAGTAGTTGCCAATTTAAATGGATTTCTTCGAGTGTATTGCTATTTGCCAGATGTCTCAAGCACTTCATTCCAGCCCATCCCAGAATCAAGTGCAGGTGGAAACAAGGAAAAACTCTCAACTCTCAAGTGTTGATATCTCAGTTCTTAAATTTAATTTTTCTCAATCACTGACTACTTGCTTATCCTTGCCACACGAACACGGATACACGCAATGATCGCCTCAAGGTATTAAAATTACAAGAATTTTAATAATTAAAATGCAGCCTTGAAGCAGGCGAACAGGAAAAATCGCTTCTGCCAATAAAACCAGGAACTTGGTCGGTCGGTTGGTTGGATGGTTGGTTGGGTGGTTGGATGGTTGGTTGCTCGGATGGTTGGATGGTGGGGCGGGGGCGGGGGTCCGTGCGAGGATAGGAAAAGCAATAAAAAGCCAAAGAAGAAGTTCGCACAGGAAGTCGCTATGGGGCGAAAATCTGATGCGGAAATCGAAATTTGTTAAATGGAGCAATCGATGGATGGCTCTGGCACAGCCACGCCCCAACCCCCCACCCCTCCCCATCATCCCTTGCAAGAGTTTTGCTTTTGGTTTTACATTTTATCGCTTGTACGTTTGCACCATTTCAATTACAAACAATAACAATAAAAAAAAAAAGAAAAGAAAAAGCAGGGGAAAAAAAGATATGGGGCGTTGGAAGTGGGCGTGGAAGTTGAAGAAAGCGCGGAACCAGAAGTGCAAGCGAATTAGTTCACACGGAAGTGGACGGGCCGCCCCTTCCTCTTCTCTCCCACCAGCAACATGGGGCTGATGGCTCTCGGATGATAGGTGGCGTCTGGTGGATAGGGCGGGGAGAAACGTCGTGTCGTTCGTGCGGAAGTTAGGTGTCGAAGCGGGAATTGTAGGTAAATATTATTGTAAAAGAAATTTAAATACAGATTTTTTCCACTATCTTTTGCGACCCTCTTCTTTTGCGACCCTAATGGAATTTCTCCGCATTTCATTTCTCTTGCTTCTCCTTGGACTTTGGACTTCTTATCGTTTAGCTGCACAGTTTAGTACTTCGTTTCAAGTGGCTAAAAGGGTAAAAGGAAGGAGTGAGAGGGGGGAGGGGAGGGGGAAGAGTGCAACCGCAGCTAAGCAGCTCTCCATAGCAAACAGGCTCAGTTAACCACAACCACAAAAAAATAGCAAAATTTTCAATTTATTCGATACAAATTGCTTTGAAGCAGACAGCGAGCATAAACAAGAAGTTAAAGAGCTTGCCACAGATATCCTTGAGCGATATACAAAATCAATATGCAACCGGTTGGGGTCTGAGAGTGAGAGTACTTATAATCTATCACTGCAACTGCCCCAGAGTGGAGCCCCAGAGTGGACCCCCAATCGTTGGTCCCTCGCAATTGTAAGCTTTGCTCTTTCATCGCTGACAGACTTTAGCAACTTAACAGATCATTGGGTCAGTGGTGGTGCATTTGGAGTCCACTGCAATCCTCTATTGGAGTTTCTATTTTACTTCATTCAGTTGCGAGTTGAGCGCTTTGATTCAATTAGCCATTTGCACTGATTTACGACGACGATGAGGATGCGGATGAGGATGAGGATGTGACTCGGTCTCGCTCTCGGTATCCCAGTGACAGTAATTAATGAAACAACTTTTGCCGCTGGATGCCATTCAGAGAGCTTCGTCATCGTCATGGACAACCGTCACACCTCAATGAACGAGTCAAATAAATAAACATTAACAAAAGAAGGGGAAGAGGGAGAGTGAGGTGGAGGGGGAGGGGGAGGAAGAAAAAACACAGTAGCCAAAGCTAACAAAATAAAATCTCACAACTAAAAACTTATTTCATTAGCAATTCCCCATCAAAGCGAGCAGCCAGGAGCCAGGAGCCAAACAAGGAAGACTCAATGCGTCGCTCAATTTAATTCAACGCTAATAAAAAACCATATAAAATGAAATTTGTACGAAATCTCAGAGTGTGTGTGCCAGTGTGTGTGTGTACTAGTGTGTGTTTGTGCTAGTGTGTGTGTGTGTGTGTGTGGTTGGGCAGTCATCGCCAACAAATATCATTGATAGAACTGAGTTTCCTAGCCGTTAGCCAACCGAGCCAAGTGCTAATATCGACTCGAATTTATTCGGGTAGAGGAAAAACACAGAGCAAGAACAACAAACGGACATGGCAAAGTGAACAACGAAGTGAAAGAAAAACTTAGACATAAATAAGAAAAATAAAACAGCAACAGAAAAAGCACAACAAAAAAAAAACAGAAAAAAAAAAAAAACTTTATGGCCAACATTTTTAGTTGCGGTCGAATGAATACAAAAGTGTATTCCATGAACAACACACATTAATGTGCACACACACACACAAACTCGCACACTTGAAGAGTGAGAGGGGGGGAGGGGGCAAAGGAAAAGCAAACGCAGACATGGCAACATTTATTATATCACAAGTGGCCAAGAGGATCCCAATGATGGGCCAATGTCCATTGTGTTGGCTCAGCTTTCCCTCCCTCTCCCCCTCCCCCTCCTCATGTTACTGTTGCTGCTCTGTCGTACTTTTATTATTATTGATGACAATTTTGAGCAAACAATAAAGAGAATGGCAGAAACAACAACAACAACTACAACAGCATCTGCCAACTGTCCGTGTGTCCCAAGGACCCGAATTTGTTCGCTATAGTACAGAGGCTAGAGATGATTCTGGCCAAACAACATTAAACTAAACGTAATCAAAATAGGCGAGAACAAGAAAGAAGAAAGAAAAACCTAAAATGGAGACTGGCTTCCTTTTTTTCCTCCCGGTTACTGGAGAACCGAATCTTGAATCGTGGTCACAATTTATGGGCGCGAAAACTTTTGACATTTCCCTAACAAACGACATTGCAGCTGCGAAATGCCAAAAACTCAACTATTAAGTGAGTGAGTATAAAAATGTCAATAACAAAATAAATTAACGTGCAATGCTTCTGACCCACGAGCAGCAGCAGCAGGAGAAGCGGGGAGGGTAATGGCAATTGAGAGGGGAGCAACTACACACAATGTGTGTGTGTGTGTGTATAGTATATGAAAGAAAAATTTCATTAAGTTGCCAGCGTAGTTACTAAAACTTTATCTAACAAAAAAACAAAAAAAACACACAAAAGTTTTCCCCTTGGAAAATTTTTCATTTTTAGTAAGAAATATATGATGTGTCGAGTGTGTATGGCCTAAGGAATTACCTGTATGTTTGTGATGGAATCTAAAAACACACATATCATATAATTTAGAAAATATTCTCTAACAAAAAATATGGAGAAATATGATATTCGAATTCTTCTTAGCTTCTTTCTAAGTGAAGATCGCTTTCTACCCCAAAAATGTGTGATTTTTCAATCGTTTCATTTGTGCCATCAGATAAATTGTTATTTGACTTACCTGGTTACCCATTTTGCTCCATCAAGGTAGATTAACTTTGTGGCAGTGCAGCACATAAATATGAGATAGTTCTATTCTCCGACACGAACGTGCTCCATCAATTTAATATGCCAAATTCTCAACGTCTCCGGCAAACACACATGGACCTGACATCTTCAATTGATTAAGTCAAGCCGAGCCAAACCGCAACGGCAAAAATTTTCCCCTTTTTCTTTTCCGGGGTTCTCTTCTCTTTTTTTTTTGTTAGTGTGTTGGGCTAAAACCGTAAGGAAAAGTTAATTTTGAATCGTTTATCAAGCAGCATGAAGCTCCTGTTGCGACGGGAGTGCAAAACTTGAAGTGCATATGCTGCCACATTGGAGCTTGCCAGGATAATTTGACTGGCAAAAACTTGATGTACTCGTATGGGGTGGAGAGGAGTGCCTGAGGAGAAAGTTTGCCCAGCTGTTTGTCAGATTTGACTCCTGCAAGGCCGACATCGGCGAAATTGATTAAATGAGTTGTGAAATTTTGCACAGCTGAAAAGATGGATGCATAAGTTGATGGAATCAATGCGTTAGCTAAGCCCAAGTCACAGACAAACAAATGATACTATACGCTCAGAGGAAAGTTTAGCAGTATAAAGTTCGATGAACAAAACTAATCCTTTATTTATTTATTTTTGCATTCGCATTTGAAGTACGGCAAGTCAATTTCAAAGCACTCAACACGGCGCACATAAGTGAGAGCGAAAACATTGAGTGCCGATTTTTATGAATTATCCTTGACACGTAAAAACGCAAGGCACTGCGAGCTGGTGAGGTGTAAACGATTCCCGCTCGACTGGAGTGCGCAATGAGGCGACACAGCAGAGTAGCACGGTTCGACCACAAAATGCACCTACTAAGTATGAAATCAAAATACACAAAAGTCACAGAGAGCAGAGAGAGAGAGGATAAGAGAGAGAGAGAGAGCACGTTAAGACGTGCTGCTACCCTGTAGTGCCTCTACCTTCAACTAAATGGATAGAACTAATTATCCTTTAAGGTCTTTGGGGCTTCCATTCTTATTTAGATGATGCTTTCATGGTTTTAGAAGAGCCTCACATATTTTTCGGCTGCTGTTGTTTGTTTGATCAAAGGCGCCCTAGACTGTGCCCACTCTGCAGCGGATTATAATGAGCACTTCTCTCGCTCTCTCTCTCTCTGTGTGAGGGTGAGAGTGTGTGGCTGTAGGAACAAAGCATTACAAAGGCCAACACTCCACTCTACTGACGGATGTGGAGAAGGATGAAGTGGAGAAGGCACCTCAGTTGCCTTTAGAAAACGGTAAACAAGGTTCTCTCTGCTAACTACGCGCATTTTCCGATCCATTTATCACAGTGGCAGGCAGGCAGGCAGGCATCCACCCCTCCCCTCTCCCGCCACCAGATTTTAAGCGATATCCTGCCATACCGTCGTGGCATACCAGAACAGCCCAGCGATCGCAACCAAAGAGCGCATTGTGTTTTCCCACTCTATTTTGTATGAGGGTGTGAGCCAGTGTGTGTGCCAGTGTGTGTGTGTGTGTGTGAAGTGCTGGCAAGTTAACGGGAAATCGCAATAAATGCAGCAAATGTGTTGCTTTGTGCGGCGTCGACTGCTGTTAAACGCATTTTTATAGAAATTGCTTTCATGCCAACATAGTCGCGCCCATTTGTATGCAATGGTTTTTTTTTTTTTGCCTCTGTGAGCTTTTCTTCTTTCTCTTTCTCATTTTTTACTTTTTTCTGTTGCACCAATTGCACTTTATGTGAATTGTTTTCTTCTTTTTTCGCATGTGTGTGTGTGTGTGGCAGCAGTCGCTTTTTAGTGCATAATTTCCATGACAAAAGGAGACCAATTAGCGAGCGTTTAATGCAAACGTTTTCGATTGCCACATAATCGTTGGCATAGAAGGCCTTATAATATGTTAAATGCATTGACAAGGGACAAATGATGATGCTGATGATGATGATGACGATGCTAAACTTAGTGAGACCCATTTGAGATAGGCAGACATGATGAAAGTAAAGTCTAGCCATTTTATGTGTTCTTACACAAGACAAAGGGGGAGAAAGAGAGAAGGAGAGAGGGAGAGACAGAAGCATAGTCCAAGGACTAATAAAGAGACCCCAAGTGTTTGGTCGAAATGGGTCACTGCCACCATTAGCTCAGCAAAATTGGCTCAGCAAAATGGCGGCTTAGTTGTCACGCACACAACCTGCCACATGCCACCTGCCACCTACTGCCTGCCACCCCCGACTGGACTGGACTGAACTGGATATGAATAAGTTGTCTCTTCGGTATACATACAATTTCGGTAGCTCATTAAATTTTTAAACACGAGCCAAGGAGTTAAAGCCATCTCTCAATTGAAATTGCAGACAGCAGCGAACCACAGAAGCAATTTACACAAGGCCATAAATTTGAGGCCAGCGAAAGGTAACCAGTCAGAGAGCAGCTGCAAAAGGGGGCGGGATGGGTCAAGATTTGTAAGGAGCAAAGCATCTCCATTCAAATCCGCGCTGAATGGCTGAATGTGCATTGAAAGCCGTGCCAGAAACAAAGCAGTCCAAACACATACATACATTCAACAAGGGTTAACATGCAAGCCAACCGCAACAATTTCTACAGACAAGCGCAACTTAATTTCAATATAAATAAATAAAAGCGCAGAGTTTCCATTTTTTGTTTTGTTTTTTTTTTCTTTTTTCGTTGGTTCCGAATTGCCAGAAAAAAGAAACGAGAACAAAATAAAACCAACAACAACATGGCAATGGCAGCAATTTAACTTTCAATTTTTCAAACGAATTCCCAGTTTGTTTAAATCGAGCATGCAAGAAAAGTGCTCAACTGAATCTAAGAGTAAATCTCTTTGAATTAAATCTTTAAACACGATTTCAGTCAGTTTATCTTGAAATAGATTTTTATTGAACTGAAGTAAGAGTATTCCGAGTGTCAAACGTTGTTTGTATGAACATTTTCTTAGTCTAAGGTATTGGCAAACGTTTAAAAAACGAACAGGTTGAGGGTTCAATTGGAATGTTTGTGATTTCCGATTAACCCTCTACTGCATGACCAAAGAAAGAATAAAGACAACAAATTTTTTTTATGTAAATATGTGTTTATTTAGGTAAAGATAATATATATTTGAATATATCTTGAATATATCATGCACGCGTTACTGCATGTAGAGCCAAAAAATGGCTTCCGCACTTTTTTGCATAAATTAGTACTTGTGATGCTTACCTATACTCAAACTATTTATTTTTATAAAAGAAAACATTATATTCTTTAAAAAAAAATACTTTTCAGCGACAACAGTGTTTTTTAGTAGAGCAAATTAAATTTTTAATTCAACAAAATTCACTTTCGTTCATCTGCTTGAGACGCTTGCACAAAACTGATTGAAACTTGCGATAAGGCAACACAAAAAACCTTTGAATATCGAATTCCAACAGAAAATAGTGCAAAGAGAATAACTGATAACAAACGGTAAACGTAAGTACCGTTTTACACAAAAAAAAATTTTTGAAAGTGAGAAAGTTAAAGGCAATTAAAAGTTGTTGCAGTCCTCGGTTGATGAGTTGGCTAAGTGGCCCTGTCATAAAGGCAACTGAACAACGAGGATCCGGGTTCGAATCCCAGGCTAGTGTATGGATGTAGCTATCGTCTAAGCCGATGGCCATAGTTGCTAGTGCTTGTAAAAATTGTTAGGTTGATAGTTTACAACTATATCCTAAATTAAAATAAATAAATAAAATAAATAAGAGTTGTTACCCTAGGTTGCCAAAATTTAATACTTTTGAGAGTTTTTGATTCAAATTTTCTAGATTAATTTACGTATTTACAATTCCCAAAGTTCAATTAGTCGTTGTACACCAAATTCCATTAGAAATAATTACAAATTTGTAGTAGGATATGCATACCTCTACTATATATAATACCCCCAATGTAATAAAACCCTAATGTATTTAATAGTCCTAAGGAATCAAATGTACTAATACCCTTTATACGATAATAAATAAGTTATATCGATATCACTTATGCAGCTGATATCGATAGAAGAGACAAATCTGAAGCTCACTTCCTTCGGACGAGTGTTTGAAAGAATAAAACTGAGTCAAATATTAATCAAGCCATCCGACATAAACTTATGTGACTACAACCAATTTAATGAAAAGTTTGTAAGAAATGTATTTTGGGCAAATTAAAGAGGGAGTTCTTGCTATTTCTTTGCCACTTTTTCTCTATTAATAGCTTTCATTTAGCACTATTTGTAGTTAAAACTGAAGAATATTAATTTTCAACAACTCAATTTTTTATTATATTCGAAGAATAAATGATTTACATGGTTTCTTATTAGATTTTAATAGACAATAACAATTTACTTTGCTTCTTGCATACAAAAGTAATCCCATTTATGTACTTATTGGCGCCGCACACACACAGAGACACACACACACAGACACACAAACGCAGTATAGCCATATCCGGTCAACAAGTTGTTGTGTCTATTGTAAGATTTGAAAAGCAGTCTGCGTAGTGTTTTGGCTTTTGTCATTGCCACATAAATATAAGCCAAAAAGGGAAGGAGGCGAAATAGACAGAGATACGAGAGAAAAAGAAAGAGAGAGAGAGCGAGCATAGTATCCAGCTATGTGTCATTGAAATTCAATAAGGACAATTCGGCCCTCCCCCCCTCCGTACCAAATACAGAATCACACACATTGAGGCAAACAGCAACAGGAGCAGAAACAGCAGCAGCAGCAGCATTCTGGGCCCAGGACAGAACATCGTCTTTTGCTGGCCAATAACTTCTGCTTCATTTTCTCCAATGCGCAAGAGTGTGTCATGGCCTGGTCTGGTCCTGCCTCAGTCTGCCTCCGTCTGCCCCTTGCCGCTTGCTGCTACCCATATCCTGCCTCCTAGCGCGTCCATTGTGTGTACGATGACTTTCATTTCTATGAAATTGATTTCCGCTTATGGCACTTTGCTTTTGCTTACATGTTGCTTAAGGATGACGGCAGTGGCATACATGCACAATGAATATTTATGGTGTTGTTCCATCTCCGCTAATCTCCGCATCCTCCCCTCTCTCTCTCTCGCTCTCTCTCTCTCTCTCTCTGGTGGGTTGTGCAAAAGTCCGATTATGGTAATGACTTCATTAAATCATTGACTCGACCCCAAACTATGGCCATGTTTTTATTAATTATGTTGACTTAATGAAATGTGTGTCATCTGTATGTATGTGTGTGTGTGGTGTTCCTCTGCCCATCGTGATTCATTCCGAAGATGCAGGTGCCACATAAATGCTGCCTCTTTTGGCAGCCAGCAACTTTGCTCAAGTTGTTAATTGCTCATAATTAGAAGAATGTTGCACGCACTCCACAAAAAGAAGAGGAGAACTAAAAAAAGCGTAAAACGTGAAGAAGAAGGTGGCTTCAAAGACGTGGCACACAACTTCCGGCAAAGCTAATTAAAGGACTCGCCTCTGCATTTAATGCGCTTTTAAAGGCATTTCGCTCTCTTTTTTCCATTCCTTTGCAACTCTATGGCTACAATAAAACTAATTGGCAGGTAACTTTTTGACTTTGCTGAAAACTTAATTGCCGCGCGCGCAACAACCAAAGAAACACACAAAATTGTTCTTAATCTTAATTACCTACCTTGCTTAATTATTATAATTAAGAGTGAGCATAACAATGAAAAAGACTCTAGGCAAACCAACCAACCATATTTGTATGTATTTTCAGCTATTATTAGCAGAGCGTGCCAATCACATTAGTAATTAATTGTCCCATCCACGCAAACCGCAATACAGCTCGAGGAATGCAAATTAACTAGCCGCATGTGTCAGAAACAGAGCAGCCCAGCCGAACCAACTGCAAAGCGAACTCACTCCCTTTCAAATATCCCTACGAACAGTGGGTCAAACATATAGTAAAACAGCAATAACGGGCACGGAGTCACACAGGGATAAAAGCCATTAAAATAAAGCTATTAGTGGGAAATCTGTTTTAATAATTACATAATTAACCGAGGGGACCAAGCTACCTTCACGATTATTCATTTATTTGTATATTTAATAATAATTAAAAATCGAGATTTTCAAAAGAAATCAAAGATATGGCTTCTTAATATTGTCTAAAAAATTAAATTAGTTAAGGTCGACCAAAATAAATATATCCTTTTTGCAAGGGCATAAAAATTGACTGAGTCTTGGGGTTGAGATAATAACAGATAAATTGTTGATAATAAGTTGAGATAATTTGAATCTTAATTGGTTAATTTTTATGTTTTCATGTTGAGATTACAAAAGAAAATAAAGCAATGACTTTTTTTACATACTTAGTTCAATAATTTATTGAGGAGTCTATTATTTATTTCCATATTTCTGAATGAAAATTTACGAAAAACAGCCAAGAAATTTTTGACATTTTTGTGCTAATTAAAATTGGAGATTTTTTAAAGAAATCAAAGATATGACTATTTAATATAGAGTGACATACTATCTGGTCGATTGTTTATTATTATATCATTGAATGAGTATTGAAAAAAACCTAGAATAAAAATATATTTTTAAGGTGCTTAAAATTTAAGATTAGAAATTAAAATAAAGAAATGGATTTAAAAAAAATTAAATAATTTATTGAGTGGTTGATCATTCATTTCCCTTTTTATTTATGAAAATTGATTTAAAAAATGTATTAAAAATTCATTAAGATATAAATTTTCAAAATAATTCAAAAATCGATTGTTGAAAAAATGTATATTTAAAATATTTTAGATTTTTATGCCAATTAAAATTTGAATTAATAATTGTTCAATCAGAATGCAAAGCCGAACACTTGTAAGCTCGTGTGTCGCTCAATCCATATGGAGATCCAATTCAATTCAATTTATTGCATCTGTTTGTTATAATAGGAGTATGCTTCTAACAACAATTTAATTAGAGTTCAGATCTATGGACCTTTTCAGCTATGTTATATAATGATTAGGGGAATCCAAATGGAGATAGCAAAATAAAATGCTTCCTTCGCTGCGTTGCACACTTCTACCCATAATGAATATACCCTTATTGCAAGGGCATACAAATTGACTGAGTCTTGGTGTTGCCAAGTTGGGATAGTGTCAATCTTAATTGTTTTTTATTAAATTTTTCAATGCTTCTCCAGATAATAATTTAATTTATTGCTATTCCATCTCGCACATAAATAAATAGTTAAAGTTTATCTCTGCATTAAAAAGTTCATTTCGAAAAATAGAACCCACTGTATTTGGACCGCGAATTGCATATGGATTTGCAGAAGTGAGTTATTTGCTTTCGCATCTGATTGATTAGCGACCACAGAAAACGCGTTCAATATAATATGAGAACGTGCCAAATGGATGGTATGCCATAGCATTGAAATTCCCTGCCCCCAATCCCCCTCCCCCATCACCATCACACAGCACTTGTGATGCACAAAAGCCCAACGTGAGTTTTTGCCTAATATTATCCAGCAATCAGTCAGCCACATGAATTTGCCAATTTGCCGTAGCGGTGCTGTTGCAATTCTTCTCAATAAATCGCAGTGTTGAGTGGGTTAAAATCCAAATAGCACTTCATTAAATAACCATCAAAACAACTCAATAAAATACTAAATTCTGGCTGAATCGTTGCGACGACCGCTTCTGTCTGATATGTACGTATACATACATGAGTGAGGGAGTGACTGTATGTGGAAATAATCAAAAAAAGGTGGAAAAAAACCAACACACAAAAAAAGGATGAAAAGTTTTTCAATTTAAACTGCGATTACATTGCGCAGTCTGGCCACAGAAAAAATTTGCGAGGAATAAATTTTCTAACAAACTGCATGAAAGCTGCGGCACAGTGGTTCCCGCTGCTGCTGCCAGCATGAGATCCGAATCCGAAAACTGTCCAGTATTCTTTTTGAAGTGTGTTAATTTAATCAAATGCAGTCCATCAATGCCTTCACAGTTGATGGGCCAACTGGAAAAGCTGAAATGCTTTTAGTTACATCATCCAGTTGCAGGATATCCACCAGGTTGTCACTTTTCATTACAGTTAAAGGAACGAGTTAACGTCACCAGCTTGGCCAGCTTGACCAGCTCGAAGCTGAATAAAAATTGCCGCATATACGGTGTGAATGAGATGCGAATAAGAATGGAATGTGAAATTCTAGTCGACTTTGAGAATTTATCGGAAATATTTCTTTTATTTGCTGATGCGGCAACAGTTTTCCATTTTCATTTCCATTTGCACAGTTCAATTGAATTCAATTCACATGGTAATACCTAAATACGACTTGACAGAATTCAATTTGCTTCAAAATTTCGAAAAAGCCATCATTAATAATGCCATAAGTAAAAGACAATGAAAGTTGGCCAAAACGGAGGCAGAGGCAGAGACTGCTAAATGGAATGCCTCTGGCCAACAACTGTGAGACATTCCAAGGGTCAACTATTAAAAGAGAGAGGGTGGGGAGAGGGAGGCGAATTGTGGTCTTTGTTTTAGCAAAGTTTTTCGCATTATTTGTGCTAAAATACTTTCCGGCAATATGCAGCAATTATTAAGATTAATACTCCTCATATTATGTGGAGGGTGAAAAGCAAAGGGCAGAATCCTAAGCCCCCTTCTGATCCTTGGCCTAAACACCGACCTGATGTGTTTTTAATGACGCCGAAGAGGAGGAGGACGTCGACGACCGAGACGACAATGTCGCAGCAGCAATTAAAGCACATTAATTAATATTAAATATTTCAATGGCAATTAAATGAAATAATTTGTAGATGCCATCAAACCAGCCACAAACTGCTGTCAGGTTACACACCACGCTGACAGAAGGACAGGGGGGCGGGGAGGGGGAGGATGAAGTGCAAAAACTTTTCCATGCCAGAGAGCGAATGAAATTTTCATTAACCGCAGAAACCAAATGGATTTTTGGCAGTTTCCTTTCCTCATCTCCATCTCCCCATAAACCCAAAGCATGGCTCAAGTTTTTGACAACAAACTTTTCAACTTTTACCCCCCAAAAACTGGACACATGTTACAAAATTAGCAAATAAATTTCAACTACGACCAAAGTTGCTGTGCGCATTCGAAATGCAAATGAAATGCACGCGATTGTTTACCAGTGAAGAGAGAGGGAGAGATAGAAAGCCCAAGAAGGACCCGGAACATGGCCCAACTCAAACTGAAGTTCTACCCGCGCTGCATTTCTTATGAGTGAGTGAGTGAGGGAATCGCAAGCTCGAGGTGGAAGAGGCAGGAAAATATTTTCCAAAGCATTTCAATTTGGCCCCGCAATACGCGTAATTGAAATTTGCATTTGTGTGCTGAGCCAAAGCAAAAAAAAAAGAAAAAAGAAAAATGTGGAAAAATGTGTGGGTAAAAAGGCAAAAATGAGTCGGCCAAGACAAGCAGAAAAGAAAAACTATGTGAGGAGAAGTTGTGGGAGGGGCTTCAAAAGAAAGACCAATTAAGCGCCGCGTCGCGGAATTTTGATTGCGGTTGCCGCAGCAAACCAAGAAAACCCAATGTGTTCGGACTAAGGTAATGAAAGTTTTCCTTTACTTCAGTTCTTTGGTTATTTTTTCAGCACATTAGAACTGTTGATGTTTACTTAATGTGCAAGTGTGGCGATGGGAGGGGGTGGTAGTAGGTGTAGAGGCCCGCCAACTGCCAACATTGACATTCAAGTCAATCGAAAAGTTTACATAGAATTTTCCCCCTCAATGTCTCTGTGTTTTTTCGACTTCCTCTGACTTCCTTATGACCGCATGTCCGGCAAATGAAACAAGGCAAATGAAAAGCCAAAAAGAATTCTAAAGAATTTTTGCAGAAAGCACCAACAAAAATGCCTACGAAAAACGAAAAACGGGAAAAAAAGAAATGCTAAAGAAAACTTTTCTTTCAACCGCAAATTGTTTTAAACCAAACACGAGGAAAATGGCGAAAAAAAGGAAAATATGAAAAGGCATTAAATGGTGTGGCAGGCAAGTTTCTTTTAAATACACTTGCTCAGCAGGTATATTCACTATGCCTATCGATAGGGACTAAATATAAGTTAATTTGTTATATTATTAGTATACAAAAAGTGATTCTAAGCCAACTAATTGTGAGATATTCGAGTTATCTCAGGTGTTGGACCCGAAACTCTTCTAGGTAAAGGACATTTTGGAGGAACTGTAGAAGGTTAGAGCGATGGCCCAACTAACATCGCAGGCAAAAGAGGCAAAGGAACCGTAAATTTTATTGCATGACTTGATTAAATTCGCATGCAACGTTGACCCGTCCGTCGCCTTCAATGTTCGAGATGGTGCTGGGTCAGCAAAGTCCAAACAAAAGGCGACGGCCATCGTTTGGCCAACGGCGCGGCCTTCTCCCTCAACTATTTCCACACAGAATGGCCAGAATTTCTTGGCTGGCTCTGCATTTAAAACGTTTTTAACGTGACTTAATGAAGTTTCAGTGTCACAGCCGAACGCGATTCTCGTTCCACGTTAATGTTATGATGGATTTTCAGCAAAGAGCGACCCAAAAAAAATACGAAACGAAACGAAGAAAAAAAGAGAAAAATAAACTTAACTTTGAGCTTTAATAAGTTCACTGGCGCGTGTGTGTGTTTGTATATATTTAAGAGTTGAAGTTTAACTGCTTTTCACAGGGAGGGAGGAGAGAGGGAAGTGGATGGGTGGGGGGTATAGAAAGCATAAAACATACTGCCCAGCTAAACTTAACTATATTCCCCTCATTCTTTCTTTATAGAACTTTTGCTTAAATATGCTTCACAAGACTTGAAAGCATTTGAAGTAATGAAAAAGAAGCAAAAAAAATTGGAACCACACACACACACACTGATAGAGAGTGAGAGAGAAGGATGCTGAGAGTGTGAGTGGGGGGTGGGGGGGGGGATGGTCTGGTTACTGAAAGCTGCGCAAAAATTTAACGAAGCTTAACCTCATTCAATGTGAAAATACACTTTACGTGTACTTTGCGCTGTCATTTCGGTAGCAACTCGAGCAGCAATTGTGCAAATACTTTGTGCGAAAAGTTGACGGGGGCGAGGGGAGGAGGGGATAGGGCAGACGAAGTTGAAGTTTTCAAAGTAAAATGCAATGCTAAAGAAGAAAATGATGAATGAGTTGAGGGCTGGCAGCAACAACGAACTTCAGGTACGAACTACCTTACTCAGTGTCTCTCTCTTGGTCGCTTTTTCTCCGTTACTCTGTTGCTAGTGAGAAAATATTTGATTTCCAGCTTGCGGCATCAATGAGTACCCCTATTGTCTGTGTGTGTCGGTGGGTGGGGCAACTAAATTATGCAAGAACACTGCCAGCAAATGTCATTGCCGCTAAGGCCATTGACTGACTGTCGCAGGGAATGCAAATAAAATTTGAAATTGAAAGTGCGTCAGAAACTTGAGACCGGAAATTGGTTTCATATGACAACGAACAGAGTTTGCCACGCCACACCGCACCACATTGCACCACACACACACATGCCAAAGACAGCAGCAGCAGCAGAGGAGTCCTCCAAATGAATGTGGTGGAAACAGAGAGAGGGGGAGAGGGAGAGGGAGAGTCCACACCGCAAACACATGAAACGCGTACATCACAAGCGTCACAATTTGTGCAATCAAACATCGAAGTGGTCGCTACATTGACCGCAAGCAGCAGCAACAGCAACGTGTGAAATGTGATGCGGCTTGGCTATGAGAAATGCCTACAGCATCATCATCACCAGGAGAATCTAACGATGGGAGCCCATGGACTTAAGCTGACATTGTCTTTGTGGTAACTGAAGATGTCGGATCACTTTTCCAGTGGACACACCGACAAGGTGAAAGTCAATTATACAATCTAAAGATGAACTTGAAGTGAACAAAGATCCGATTACCCGATAGCCTAGTATAAAAACCCAAATGTGGGCATGGAAAATGCACATTTGCCCATGGACTGTCCACCCACACAGATTGTGTGAACTTGGCCCAGCGGATTAGGAACAGTTGCACACACCGGGACATGATGGCACCTCCAATCGCTGGCCAGAGCCATTGTAGTTCGTTAATAATCAATGCGTTAATGCGGCTGCTGCTTTTGCTCTGCTCCCAGACGGTGGCATCGCAGCAGTTTGACCCTTTGCCGCTGCCATTGCCACTGCCACTGCCATTGCCATTGGTGTTGCCCGGAGAACATGGTAAAAGCAATTACCATGAACCGGCCACAGAGGCGTTGGCCGGATTAGCGGGATATGAGCGAAATTATTACGGCAGCACCGGCGATGACTTTACCAGGACTTCGACTTCATATGGAAATTATGGACAGAATATTCAAACTCGTGCTGCTTATGGCACAACGGCAAACGGTTTTGTGCCCTATCCCAGCGCCCGTTATGCGGAACCAGTGGAAGCCGACTACGAAGAGCATCATCAGCAGCAGCAACATCACCAGCAGCAGCAACACGGCGGCAACAACAACGATTTTGTCTTTAATACGGCAAATTATGAGGCGCAGAGTCAGTCGCCAGTTGCCACCTACTATCAGAACTTTGCATATCAGGCGAGAGAGCAACCGATTTCCAATTATCGAGAGGACAGGGAAAGGCAAACATCGCCGCTGCAGGCCGAAAATGAGGACCAGTCCGGAGTGTATGCCCGACTTAAACAGACATTTGCGGAGCCAGTCAAGCGGCAGCAGGAAGAACTGCCACAAAGAACAACATCCTTGCAGCAGCAGCAACAGGATCAGCAATCACTTTACTCGCACTCAGAAATGCATGTTGCCAAAGCACCGAGTCATCAGTTGCCGCCCATCACCAGCAGCATACATCACACGCCCTCGAGCAGCAAGGCTCTGGCCGGTCTTCCCCTGGCCAAGCACATCGAGATAACGAAGAATATACCCGTCACCCACTATCAGAAGCTGCATGTTCCCTACAAGCAGACAATCCAGATACAAGTGCCTCGCACAGTCATCAATGCCATTCCCAAGCCCATGCCCATTAAGGTGCCGATTTCGAAAACTGTGGCCGTGCCCCAATTTCAGGAGGTGAAGATTCCCATCGAGAAGATCAAGCCGGTGCCCGTGGAGAGGCCCATGCCGTTTGTGGTCGAGCGTCGTGTGCCGTATCGGGTGGAGAAACCTGTTGCCACTCCCATCTACTATCCCTATCCGGTGAAGGTGCCAATTGTCCGTACAATTGTGCACAAACAGCGACCATCCCACTACACCCCATCGATAATTGGAGGGGCGGGCGGAGGAGGAGGTTGGAGTACTGGTAATCACTTGTTGGGCTAACACCCTTGATGATGATGATGATGAAGATGATGATGATGTTAAGCTCTAAATAATAAATTGTTAATGTTATTTTCCAAATTCTGGACCTAAACTAATTGCAATTATTCTGCTGCTAGAACAACTCTCGAGCAAGAAATGAAGAAAAGTGGCCAGGAGAAACTTTTTAATTGAGCTAAAATCCAACAAATGCGGCTAATAAATATGTATTGGAGTGTTGTTGGACAGCAAGAGGGCGGGAGGGGGGTAGAAGCTGCAAGAAAATGCAGCGGCTAATTGCCCCAAATGTAACTTCAACAGCAACAATGACGCACAAAATAAACGCGACGTTCAACTTCAGCGAGGCGTTAACGAAACAGCAACAAAATTAGCCAAAAAGTAAAGTTGCTTCCCTCCCCCCCTCTCTCTCTCTCTCTCTCCCTCTCTCAGTCGAAGGGTCGTAGGTTGTAGTTGCTTTTACTTTAGCTGTTACTGTTGCTGCTGGGTAAGTGCTGCAAGTTATTGCCAACTAATGAAATTAACTCTAATTGACGTGGGAGCCAGTCAGCTAGCTGCACCCTTTTCCTTTGCCCCACCCCCAAAAACTATGCTACACTTTCTTTTATATAACATTCTCCTCATTCATTGAGAGCTGAAGCCTTATTTCACAGAAAACAAAATGCATTTCTCCCAAAAAATGTGTAAAACATACTACGAAAATGGGAAAACAAAATTCACTCTGCTTTATATATGCTCTTAAGTGATAAAAGTTCAAGTTGGAAGCTGTCAGAAAGATGCAAAAAGAATATGAAATGAATATATCCAGCAAAAGATGAATTCAAATATCAAGCATACGACATGTGTGACCATAAGAATATAAGATTATATAATTGTTAGCCATAAAAGTAAAGGAATCTCAGCGAAAATAAGATCACTGAGCAATCATAGCAAGCTTTGCAAAAAGAAAACTATCTTTTAGATATTCAATTTTTCTTTTTAAGAGTAAGCATGAGTTCATTTACATCATACAAAAAATAGAATGTATTCGAATCTAATTGAATTTAGTGAATGTGAGACACACAATGAGTGGTGTGGATGAGTATTGGTATATTTTGGTACTCAAACGAATTTAGTGAGAATGAATGCTGCGTAAAACAGAAAGAGAAATATGGCAAAGCTAAGAATATTCGAATTACTCGAGTAACCGATCTTTTTATTCTAACCTATTCTCATTCACACTCTTCGTATTAACATTGTGCGACCGAGTATAACGAGAGTACTAAATCATACTTATTCCGCTTTGCATTCATATTCACTCAACTCAATTTAAGTTAAGTATATTCGAATGCGTTTTTTTTTGCCACTCATGCAGATGTCTACTACCCAAAAACAATATTCCATTTTAATAGAGTCTCATTTGGAGGTAATGTTGATTTGGAATCCCCGGAAACTATCAAGCCAAAAGCAGACCTTCTTCAATTATTTAAGTGAATCAAAATGAAAAATAATATGTAGAGTTAAATTAATGTAACTCAATAATTATGTCGAATGGCTTGATTAATATTTGATTTAGTTTTATTCTCTTAAACACGTCTTTCGCCTGCCTCGTCGAAAGGAAGTGAGCTTCAGAGTTGTCTCTATTATCGATATCAGCTTAAGCATATGTAAGTGATATCGATATATTAGTATTAGTATTATTAGTACATTCGAGACCTTAGGACTATGAAATGCATTATGGGAATTGTGTAGAGTAGAGGTAAAATAATTTGAAATAATCAAATAGAGAATAATTAATGTCTTAGTGAATTACTTAAAATGAATATAAAGTCTATATTATAAACTGATGATGTATGCATTTTGTTTACAACGATTTTGTCTTATATTAGGCGGTGAAGAAAAGGCATTGTTCGATCGGTCCAAAATTGTTGTCTACCATGTCCATCACTTGCACAAAGTTTTAGGAGTCTACCTTTATTTTTCTAATTTCTGCCAAAAATTTTGACTAGTGTGCAGTGTTCAAAAATATGAATTCTTCTTGGGATTCCCATCTATCGAAAGAGCAAATATAATATATGCTTTCCATAATGATTAAGTGATCAATAATCCTTTAAGCGACAACATGACATATGAGTGATATTTGCAGTTTAACTGATGTGTATCGTTAGCTATGCTAAATTGAAAAAATGACAATCCATTTCACCACCAAACTCATCAAATATTTAAGATTTAGTTAAAAAATCAACCATAATAACCAAATGAATGCGTAACAAATCAAATTGGAATCAAGAAAACGTAACCAAAATTACAATTTGTCTAATTTATACCACCGGAAGCCAACAAAACCTCGAAACGGTGGCCAGGAAACTAAAAATCAAATTAAATAATCATACCCTCAAATCAATGGACTATCTGTGATTGCATAAACTGAATCACACACACTCACACACACTCGCACACACACACACACTCGCACACACACACACACACTCACACACATGTGAATATATGCATGGGAAAGTGCACATACATAAATTCATAATTGCAGGACCCGCAGAAACCACTTCGTTAAGAATTTTACGACTCGTGTGACAAGCGCACCCACACTATCGCTCTCTCTCTCACACTCCCACTGACTAATGGGCGAAGGAGGAGTAGGGCGTGGCAGCGGCAACATTGTGAAAGCCGCAAAACGCAATGAACATGCGTCCGGTCAAATTGTGGACCGCAACTCTGTTGATGAGATTGGTTAGGCAGAATCTGGGATGGGATGGGATGGGATGGATAGTCGATAGAAAAGAAGAAAAAAAAAACCATAAAATGAGGTCATTCTCATTTTGAATTTACACCTGGAAAATGCATGCAATAAATATATTTCGATGAATGAGATTTGTCAGGCGAATTGTGAAACCGGAATCTATATGAGTTCTGCGGTTATGTGCAATTGTTTACAATTAATTTGTCACACAGAGAACAGAGAGAGGGAGAGAGGGGGAGAAGAGAGAGGAAGAGCGTGTGGACTTTCCCTTTTTCCCTTCTCTGGCCAACATTTTGGCCATTTAGCCAAGTAACTACCGGTTAATGTTTACCAGGCTAAAACGACTCGTCACTTTGTGGCCACTTGATAAAGTGAAATGCGTTTCCTCCCCACCTTCATCGATTCCACCTCCCTTTCTCCCCCCCTTGCACAAGTAAATGACTTTATAATTTAGGAAATGACTCAACAGCACAGACTTCGCGTTCTCGGAGAAAGCATGATAACGGTCTAAAGATAAACATTAAAAATTAATCAGCACTTTTAGCCCAAAACTTTGATAATTGCTGTGCGAAAGCTCTCTCTAAGTGGTTACTCAACCAGCAATCCCTTTGCCCTTGAAAGAAGACAGTGAACGGGTTGTTTGCTGGTGAAAAACAAAAATAAAAAGGTGTCATAATCGTAACCCATTTTCTCTTCGCAGAAAGGGTAAAATAGTAGCCATCTGCTGTTGGGGGCATGCCCCAGGTGTGCGAATATTGTCAAGTTGCTGGTTTGTTGCCTTTTTCTTTTCTTCGCAATTTATGTGCAACATAAAATTTGCGACTCAGGTGGCTCTCGGTTTCTGCCCCGGTTTTCGACTTACTTTTGATTATTTTAATTGCAAGCATTTCCACTGAAAATGTTGAGGCGACGACTGCCACTTGGCGTATGAGTGATATTTCATGTTTCAAAATTTTTATGCAGAATTGTAGGTGAAAGAGTGGCGTGACAAAAGAATAGACGCTAGGTGGGCTGAGGGGGTGGGGAGAGTATGGTGGGTAGATGGCTTTGCTCGTAAAGCAAAAATGCTGTTAGTATTATCTTTTATGATTACCATAAACTATTTACACAGAACTTTAATAATCTTGTGCGTGCAGTGGCAAAATGTTTGCAAGTATTTTATGCATACACGCACACATTGACGTTAAAAGGATTTATGCCCCAACAACAACATCAAAATTCCATATACTCTATATATGGAGATGCTTTTTAGTCCTTTCCCCGGCAGAAAACCCAAGTTTTTAAACACAAACAACTTAGTACTCGAGCGTATAATTGCCATTAAAGTGCGCTTAAAAATGTTGAAGTAGCTGAGAGAAAGAGAGACAGAGAGAGAGGAGAGCTTGACTCTTATTTGCATGTATAAGTATCAATATTTTATATAGATTTTGTTTTTCTTTGCCCAGCTGAGTCAAACTTAAGGGAGCAATTAAGGTTCTGGCCTGGCCTGGATATGCCTTATGAATATTTGATGACTCATTTTTTAGCCTGAGAACATTGTAGTCCAAGGATATGGAGATGGAGATGGCATGTGTCACATGCCTCTAATAACTATCACTAATTGAAGTCTCTCTCTCTCTTCTACTAATTCCATTAAATTTCCAGATGAGCTTTGATTGACGTTTGTCCAGTTATCGATTGCTGAAACCTAATAGCATTTTAGCATTTCGACTGGCTAAGCCTCATCTCGTTGGCGACACTGACATCCTGCTGTTGACATTTGAAAAATGAAAAAACAGACAGTTTTCAGACTGGTTCTCGTTCTGCACATATCTCCTTATCATAGCTACTCATATTTCATATGCAAAAGCACACACACACACATAATGAGCAAAAATGTTTAAGAGCAACAACAAGAAAAGTTTTTGCAACTCGGAGAAATGAATGTGCCAAGTGGGAGGCAACGATTCCAGAGCCGTTGACATGCTGACAGCACATTATTTACCACCAGAGCCAAAGACCCAAAGCCAGAGCTAGAAATTATGAACTCCGAGCAATATTGCCGTGCACTGAGCTGAGCTCCTGGCAAACTACATACATAAATATTGCATATACGTATTTATGTTTGTGTATATATAAATTCTGCTCTCATATATCCGTTTTTAATAAATTAGTTTGCAATTTGCCACGCCTGACTGAGTAAGAAAAGAGAGGGAGAGCTGCATTTTTCCCCCCTCTCTTCCTCGAACACAGATAAAATGCACTACAGCAACATTTAGCTTTGAGCACACACACACACACACTCGCACACACACTCTCACGTTTCGAGTGCCATAAAAGCCAACTGTACAGAAGATTGCCACAGCAAGAACTTTGAAACAAAACACAAACACACACAGCATACATACATACATAACTTCGATGCACTTCCGTTGCGCAACGCCCTCTACAGTCGTTTAGGCGAAACAAATGTCTGTTTCGCCCAGGTACACACAGAGAAGGAGCCATCTCTGGTTGCAATGGGGTTAGACAGTGGCTTAGCCAGCTTGGTTTCCGCCTCTTGGAATGGAATGAAACATTGGTTAATCAAAACTTTATCGGCCTCCGGCAGATGGCTCATAATAATAATTAATATTTGGCCTTTAAATTTACTTAATTTTCCTATTTAAATTTCGCAAGTTGAATGTCTCGTCTCCGATCAGACATCAAAATGGAGACCAATTTCCGGTATATGGCCAAATTCTTAATCCCAGGACAAATATGAATAAAGGACACAGGTAATTGCCAGGTTCCTTGGCTGCTTGGCTCCTTGGGTCGCTGAAAAGATCAGGCCAGGCAAACACACAGAGGGACACAGACGGACAGACAAAGTGTAAATCATTTTAAGCAAAACGCAGACATAATCTTGCCACACGGGGCTTGGGCAATTGCACGTGCCAAGCTTTTCGTTGGCTATTATTGTCAGTCTCTCTCTGTGTGTGTGTGTGTCCTTGTTGGGCCTTTGCCAGGGTAAGGCACAGAAAAAAAAATTCATAACATGCGCCCCGAAAATCCACACACTCGCACGCATAAGATGAAGACAGCGACAATGTGTGTGTGCCACCGCTCCACCCTCTCTCCCCCTCATCATCATGAACAACCATCAGGAGGAGTTCTGTCTGAGCCAGAGACAGAGCCATCTCGCTGAGTGGCATGCTTACGTGGCAATGACATGAGCGGGGGATAAAAGTATCATTGCTTTTAGAGGATGGCGGAGGGAACAGCGACTCCCCCACTCCCCACTAATAAAGTCAGGCAGCAACCATTGTGGCTACAATAAAAATTCACATTCTCATACCCATTATGTAGGACATTGTCGTGGGTGCCAACCAAATGGGAAAATGTACCGATCCTGGATCCAGGAGGAGGGAAGAGGCAGCGCATGATAAAATCAATAAAAAGAAGATTAAATGAAATAAATAACATTTTAATGTGGAATCGCGCACAAATTCACATACGAACATGTCTTTGTCGCTCCCCCTCTCTCCCCCCTCTCTCCCCCCTCTCTCCCTCCCTCTCTCCCCGTCGATTTCTCTGATTTAAAATCGAGCATTCTGTTGCTTTCATTCGTTCATCATAAACACTTGAACTAAATCATATTGCAAGAAGAACTTTTGTAACAACATTTATATAAATATCTAAAACTGAACTCTCAACTGCAACTTTTCGAGCAATATATCTGTATATATACAGACGTGCAGACATAATACATATATGTGTGTATGTATGTATGCATCTGCAGACATACAAACATTTATTTGTTTGTATATATTGCGTCTACAATTCGGAAAGCAAGCTCAAAAAACTTTCATTATGCAAAAGTTTTTTAATAAAAGCACAAACATAGTGGCAACTTCACACACACACACACAATACACACACACACTTGAGCAGGCCCGTTTGTTAAAGCTTAGAGTGTCCAGGGGCCTTTTAAAATCATTACTATAAGCTCATTAAATTTATGTCACGAGATAAAAATTAAAAAATTAATACCTCTTCTAGATCTGCGTATTAGATAATTAAAAATATAATATATAATTTTAAACTGGTATAAAATGCAATCATTAATATGAATTAATTATGATTGATGGGCAAAGATAAATTTATTAACCTTCTAACTAATGGAAAATAGACTTAAAATTATTGTAGTTATTATTTTAAAAAACTCAAATAAAAATACAGAAACATCAAACAAAATTTTTAATTTTTTAAAATCAAATTAAAATCAATTTATTAACCTTCTAACTAATGGAAAATAGACTCTGAATTGTAGCATTATAATTTAAAAAAACTGAAATAAAAATACAGAAACATCAAACAAAATTTTTAATTTATTAAAATCAAATTAAAATCAATTTATTAACCTTCTAACTAATGGAAAATACACTCCGAATTGTAGCATTATAATTTTAAAAAACTGAAATAAAAATACAGAAACATCAAACAAAATTTTTAATTTCTTAAAATCAAACTATTAAATCAGTTTTCAGTAATGTAAGTAAGTTCAGTAAGTTGCATAAAAACTTTTTAAAATATTTCATTTTAGCTAAATGTTATAGGAAATAAATAGGAGACTGATTTATTGCCTATATTAATGGAAAACATTAAATTTAAACAAAATCCAAACACTTCAAAATGTTTTTGTGATGCATTTGATGGTGTCGCCCTCAGGCGGCTCACTTCGTCCCTGCACATAATAATTCTCTGTTTGGTATTCTCATAATTGTGTTTAGTATGTGCATTTTGCTGCCTTTAATTAATATTAATTTATTTTATTTGCCACAATAAAAGCAACATACAAAATAAAAGGGAAAGAACTAATAACAAATCTGGTTTTTTGTTGTTGTATTTTTTTTTCTCTCTCTCTCTCTCTGCTTCCGAGCGGCAAACGTTATAATATTGCAAAACTTTATATTGTGCACTTAATTAAATGGTATTTTTATACCATGCATTCGTAGAATGAAATGGTATATTAAAGTCGCCAAAATGTATGTAACAGGGAGAAGGAAGCTTCTCCGACCCTATAAAGTATATATATTCTTGATCAGTATCAATAGCCGAGTCGATTGAGACATGTCCGTCTGTCTGTCCGTCTGTCCGTCTGTCCGTCTGTCCGTCTGAAGAATCATCGAGATCTCGGAGACTATAAGAGCTAGAGCTACCAAACTTGGCATGTAGACCCGTTTGCTCTGCAGGCAGATCGAGTTTATTTTTTTTTTCGCCCCGCCCCCTTCCGCCCCCGCTATTTGAAAAACAATATTTTGAGCCTCCATATCTCGGGAACTATAAAAGATAGAGCTTTCGGATTTGGACATTAGATGCGTGCAGTGTGCACGCAGACCAAGTTTGTTTCAAATTTTGGCCACGCCCCCTTCCGCCCCCGAAATTCGAAAAATTCGATTTTTAGCCGAAATATTTATCGTATCGTAATTTAATTTGGCACACTAATACATGTCACGTATATCTATCATTCCACCAAATATCACAAGAATCGGAATAAAAATGGCCGAGTTATACATAGAAACGTTTTTCACCCATAGCGGTGCAAGGCAGATGCACGCGAAAAAGAGCGAGATAGCATATGCTGGAAATCACCGATTTGGTCGGGGGGCGCTAAAGTGCTCGTTTTCACATAAGAGTGGAATATAGTGGATATAGCATTTGAAAGAAATTTAATATATATCTCTTCACCTAATGCATGGTATATCCAAGTCGGCCCGGCGACTTACTTACTTTATTTATATTGAACAAACAAAACCAAAGGCAACAGTACACACAAAAGGATGATAATAATAATAATACGAAACACAAAAAAAAAACCAAATACTGAAAAAGATAATTTAATAATGTAGCTGAAGCTGGTAAATAAATATTCTAATAATATTTAAAGTGTTTAATTTAGCATTAACATAAAAAGTGCATAAACGGCAAAAACTCATAAGCTGGCAACAACGGCAAAGGCAAACGCCAAACGCCAAAAGCGGAAGCAGAAGTTCAAGTCACAGTGGCAATATTACGTATACGCACGCAGTCACATCGACACAAGACGCAAATATTTTGTATGCAAAATAAAGTGCTTCAAAAACTCACTTAAAGTGTGTCGTACGGTCCGGGGCTGTGGCACAAAGAGCGTAAAAAATGTTAAATGATAAATAAAATTTACAACCGCAACAACAACCAGGCGGAAGAAGGCCGAGAAGAGAGAGGAGAGGAGGCAGCACACACACATACTTGAGGCAGGAGAAAGCAGCATATGTGGCAAGCAAAGTTTTTGCTCTCTCTCTCTGACTCTTTCTATTTTTTGCAAGTCTCTTGAAGCCAGCGACATAATAAAATGCAATTTAGACATCAAAAATACACAGTAAATGGAGCAAGAGCAAAGGCAGACTCGTGACTGACTGACAAGCGGCGGAGACACGAGACGCGCGCCAACTGTGAAACCTATGACAAACAGTCAAGTGACACACACACACACACACACATAGAGAGAGAAGGAAGGACGAAGGACAGCCAGGCCACATCGAGCCAGGCAAATGCCAAAGTGTGCGTGCCCGCTATGTTTTCTCTTCATACAGCAAAAAAAAAGAAGAAAAACAGAAGAGGAGACCAACAAAAAAATGGCAAGAAAAATGTCGCGCAATGCATGCGAGCTGAGCAATTGAGTTGAATGGAGAAGAAGAAGTATGACAGATATATATATCTCTATATAGATGTATATTATATGTACACATGGGAGGAGGATTAACTCTCTGTTTGAGCAGCAAATAAATTAACCTAATTTAATGACATTTTATGTGCACTTAAACCATACCCAGTCGAATGAGACTTGTGTAAGCTCACTTGCATATTGAATTATGAGACATTCAGACAAATTGTAAGTAGGTAAATACATACATATATATATTAAGATTTCTTTCCTCGTGTGTGTGTGTGATTTTAGCTAGTTGGTGCACTTGCTCCACCCATTTCTGTAACAATAAAGGTTTGCACTTAATTTAATTAGAGAATGTTGCGCATCCTTGGCCGCATCCTCTAAAAGGACACCCCCATTACCCCCCACTCGATGTAATGGCCTGGAAATGGCATTTACCCGAGTCCAGGCTGAGATTTTAAGATGAATTTTATTTCGCTTAACACAAATTTCATTGTGCAATTGAATGAATGCAGCGTCGAGTAGAAAAAAAAAACATCACGGAGTTTATCTCATTCTGTGTTTATTTCTCCTCTCTGTGTGTATGTGTGTGTGTGTGTGTGTTTTAATGCAAATTGCTGTAATATTAAATGAGACACAAAAATGGTTTTAAACGAAATTGAAAATGAAATGTGCTAAATAATTGCATAACGACAATGCGACATTCGCTTTGGTTGACTCTCGATGAGTGTGTGTGTGTGTGTGTGGGTGTGGGTGAGTGTGCGTGTGTGTGCCTGTATACGAGGCGTATGCGTAACTTATAATTACATACAAATGAAACGTGAATGCGAATCGGATCCGTGTCGGATTACCACCAACTTTTGACCTTATGCAGCACCGTCTTGAACACGGGCACCTTGACGGGGAACGGCTTGGGCACTTTGATGGGCACATATTTAATCACATGATACGGCACTTTCTTCTCCACCGGTATGGGGATGTGCTTCTCCACGGGCACCGGAATGACGCGCTCCACCGGCACCTTCAACTCCTTTTCGACAGTCACCTGGACCTGCTTGGTGATGGGTATGTGAATGGGTACGGGTTTGCGCACTGGAATGATGACTGCATGGGAGATGGGAATCTTCACTTGCTTCTCGACGGGCACATGCTGCTTCTTCACATGCTTCACGGGCACATAGTTGATGATATCCACATGATGGGAGTGATGCCCATGCCCATGACCATGACCATGCCCTTGACCATGACCATGACCACTTGACGACTCGGACAAGTAGTTGGTCCCGGGGTCTTGGGCATCTGGATGCTCCTCGTAATCGTCACCAGATCCACCGCTTCCCGATGCTGTGGCAGAGCTCTCGTGAGGTGAGAAATAGGAGGAGGAGGAGGAGGAGTGTTGCTGCTGTTGTTGTTGTTGCTCTTGTTGTTGTAGCTGCTGCTGGAGATGCTCATCGTAGCCTGCACTCTGTCCGTAATGAGGCAGAAAATTGCCCACAGATATTTTGTCATAGGCATACGGATGTGTGCCTCCAGTCTGCTCTATGCCACTCCCACCCTCATCGTGCTGGGACCCAGCCCCATCCGATGGTGCCCACGAGTGACCATAAGTCTGTTCACCTCCACCTCCGCCATAAGCTGGCAGAAAGCCATTGTAAAACGAAGGATGCTGCTGCTGCTGCTGCTGTTGCTGCTGCTGTTGCTGCTGCTGCTGCTGCTGTTGCTGGTGATGATTGTTTTCCAGCCCATAATCATGGGCTGATGCTGCCACCGCTGCAACGGCAGCATCTTCATTGTGCTCCTCGTAGATGGGTATCTCCTGCTTGGATGAGCCCAAGGCCAGAGCCTCAGTGTGGGTGGGCGCCACCGAACCATAACCGTTGGTAATGTGTCCCAAGCCGGACAGATTTGTAAGTCCATTAAGCACTTCATGGCCAGATGCCGAGGATTCACCTTGTCCATAGGCGCGTCTCTCGCCAGCTTCGTCGTCGAACTTTGACCCATAACGATAGATTGGCTGATGTTCCACCGGAAGCCAGCGATTGTCGTAAAAGGATGAAGCCGCATTCTGGCCATAGTTGTCACTTAAAGCCATGGCCAATGATGATGACATCATCTTCGAGTGGATTGAGGCAGCTGCACAACCGCCGCCACAGAAAATTGTGAATATCGCAACAAGCGGCATCTGCTAATTAAATGGCAATGGGAAATTATCCATTAGAATCTGCTCCTAGGTAATCCCTTCTGATCGCTCTCTCTCTGGAAACTCACCAAATTAACGTTGGCCATTTGATTCATGGGGGAAAGGCTCGCTCCGGCTTAGACCTTGGTTGCCAGTGGCTCGGCTGTTGCAATTGAAATGTCTGCAGTTTGCATTTGGATTGCGTTTTTATATCAAACCAGAGTAGGACACCCCAGCAGCTGGCCAATGTTTTCCTATTACACAATGTATCTTTCGTTTTTATTTGTGTTTATAGAAGGCGGTCGCCATCTCAGTCGTCGCAAAAAGTGAGTGTTTGCCATTTTTGTTGACCTGCCTGTCGCTCCTGCACTTAGCCAGTCTCAGCTGGCTCAGCAGCCTTGCCATTGCCATTTCATTTCCATTTCCACTCTGCATTTATGAATTAAGTTACGCGATCAGTTTGAATGCAACGAATAATAATAATATCCAATCATAAACCGGCTCAAGCACAAAACTCTTGCAACAATAAAGTTCAAAGTCATTTTCCATGAACACAACACAACGACAAGGAATCAAGTGGATGCAGGCTTGGCTCTGGAACTGGCAACGACAACGGCACGAGCCATCTCCAACTCTAAGCTGCAGCTTCATTATTTTATGATCTCGCCACAATCACGATCTCCGGTTGCAAAACTGTTGTGGGCCTTCGTCGTGGCCTTCATAAGCTTAAGCAGACTGCCTGCCACTTGGCGTCATCATCTTGAAAAGTGGTCCAACAGCTTTGGCCAGCAGCCCACAGCCACCATCCCATAGGTATGGCTGTCTGACAAAAAGCTAACTGCGATTTGCTGGACTTATCTAACTTTTTGCTATAAACATTTCCATTTCTTTTTCTTTTTTTTTGGTTACCATTGTTTGCCTGACTCGCAAAGGCAGAAAAAAAGGTTAGTTTTAATTGTTTGAAATCATTTCGCATTTTCTTTTACTTGGTCATTGTTCGGCCCCAACAACTACAGATGGAGAGAGAGAGAGAGTCTCGACATCCAGGCCGAGGGCGTGGCAGGAGGGAAAAGTGAACGCCTTTTAAGTGCACCTGCAGACATGATGCTGCTGATTATATTTTTCTTGCCAAGCGTAACAGCTCGTTAGTATTTTCAAGTGATTTTCATTTATTCGGCCCAACACAGAGCCCCACCACGACCCCAAGTAAAGGAAGTGTACTGATTTGAAAGGAAACAAACATTTCTCTGGCCTGCCGCTGCCCCAACCGCTGCCGCTGTCGCTGCCTCTGCCGACTGTTAACTGCTTGTGTTTTTTTTTTTACTTCTTCTCTCTTTCTTTCTTTCTACTCAAGAGTCCAACAGTCACTTTATATCACTTTATACCCTATACTTATTGGGTATACTAAAATATTGACGAAACCTTCAAAAGAATCAATCAAACTTCACAATAATCAAGAGAAAATTTTATTGATCCGGATTAGGAAATTGAATAGGAAAGATTTTTCCACCTCAAATTCCTTAACGATGTTGCTGCAATTTCTATTAATTGGGAGACATCAGATATATCCATTACTGGTTGGAATAAATATCTGTTAGTGGGTATACGGAAGTCTTTATCTCTAAATTAACCGTACGGAATTTTCTTTCATTTCTTTCTTCATTTTTTTGGATTTGAAGCGGCTGTGCTTTCTGCCACTTTTTGTTTTTTAGCGCAATTTACGCTTACTTCGCTTCAATTACAATTACATGATTTTCTTTTTTCCTCACTCTCTCTTTCTTTCTCTCTCTCTCTCTCTTTCTCACTCAGCCTCCTCGATTGAATTGCAAATGCAAAAATTATGTAACTCAGGTTGTGAGGCATACATCTTCAGGGACCTTCGATAAAGTTCTCTTTTTCCAGTTGTCGATCAATAACAAACTGAAATATGACAAATGTAAGCAACATGAAATTGCTATTTAAAAAATATTTTTGGTGTTTTCCTTCTCTTGTTTTTTTGTTTTCCTGTTTTTGTGAGCTGCAAATAAATAAAAACTTATTTCGTTTCATATTTTTGTGTGTTTGTGGTGAATGGTTTTTTTCGTTTGAGCCGTTTTAAAAACTCTTTCAAATGTTGTGTAATATTTTTCAGCCCGCATATTTTTTGGGTAACAAGCAAAAAAACAAAAACATATAAAACAGAGATGGCTAAAAGGATGGAGAGAGAATTCAACTGGTTGCCTAGAAAAGTTTTGGCATTAAATACTCGAGATCCTGACTAACCGAAAAAACATAATAATCTACATGCAAAACTAATACGATTTTAATACAATTTAGAACTATCCTTTTAGATCCCTCAACTGGTCTACGACCATGTCATTGAGTGAGTCTGTTTGTTTGTGAAAGTGTGAGTGGAAATGTATTACCAAATATCCATTGGACATTGCCATGGTGTTGTACATATATTTCTATTGAATTTATGCAAACGTTGCTGCACTGCAAATTGTTCTATTTTTATTATTTAGCACTCTGAATGAATGAATGAGTCAAAGGCTCTTCCTAGACTCTCTATGCTGCTCGTTTGTGTAAACAAACAAAAGTATTTCTAACCAGTATTTGTAGAACAAAAGACAAAGAACAGAAACACCTACACAAATACGAGTACAACTAATGCCAAACGAATATTCGTTATGCAAAGAGAAGAGAGTTCAATATTCAAACCGAAAAACCTTTTTCGACAACTTGATAGTTATTTATTAGATGAATAATTAAAATGAATACTAATTCTACACGTTGTATGTGGAAGAACTTAACCAATGAGTGAATTAAATAAATGCCTAAAACCACACAACAGGCAAAAGGGTTGCATAAAATATTTGCTCTATGCTTTGTGAACCCTTTCTGGCCATGTTCCACATGACGTATACTTAACGCAAATTAACTCTACCGTGAAATGCGCCTTTGGAGACCTGAATTCAGGTTGGGGTGGGGGAGGGAGAGGCTAGAGTTATATTTTTTTTCGAATTGGGGTTGGGTTTGCTTTAGTTTTGGTAGCACAACTTTTCAAAAACTAACTAAATGCGTTGGTTGTTGTACAAAATTAACTATTACATGTTAAGTGCCATAATTTGTATAAGCTGCCACATTACGACGCACACACACACACACACCAGCACACACACACACACACCCCCATCAAATATCATATTATTAAAAACCAAATAAAAAGCATACCCTTTCTCTAACATTGCCCTTCAGTTGGCTAGTGGAAGCCATTGCGTGCCTTTCGTGTGTTTTTTGTTCGTACATGTCACTAGATATTCGTACTTGCCCGTTGGTGGGTTTTGGTTTGGCTCTTTATATTCATATATACGACTAACTAATTAAGATAAGTGTGTCTGATTTTCATATTAATGGCACACAAACGAACCCATTGTGCTGCTCTTATCTTAAATGTTTAGAGCGAAGCAAAAGCGTCAAATGTTGCCCGGTGACCAAAAGAGGAGAACTAAGGAGCAGGATAACCAACTAGCTATATGTATATATGTATATACATACTCCTTCCTTCTCCAGGTTCCGCTCTTGTGGAACGTGTGTGGGTTTTCTGATTTTTTCAAAACATGAACATGAACAGCGTTCAGCGTTGGCGCTACTGCAACGGACATGGCTTACATGAGCATGTGTTTTTAAGCCTCGTTGGGCACAAAACAATTAATTTTGTGCCACGCCCCCATCCACACACACACACACACACACATATACCCACTGAGAACCAGCAGAGAGGAAGAGAGTGGGCGAGAAGTTGCCTGGAAATGGACTAAGCACGAATCAGCCTCCTGTGAAATGTGAAGCATAAAAGCGCGCGCGCGGGGTCCAACAACAACAGCAACAACAACCGGAAACGGAAGCACACAACTCTTTGCGCGAATTAATCACACAACAACTACAACAGCAGCAACAACAGCAGCAGCTAACAGAAAGCACAAGAAGAACATGGACACGCATATAAAATTTTTGCCTCTCAACTACTCTCCAGCTCATATAACATTACATTACAAGGACCAAAGAAGGACACAGTGAAGACTCCATGTGTGTGAACATCGAAAGTGGAATTTCGATCCATTGAATTGTCTTTCGAGATTATGACTTCATTTTGTGGTTCATGTCTAAAGTCAATTTGAATTTCATATGCAAAATTGCAGTTAATTTTCATTAATATTTGCTGTAGAATTTTTTGCAAATTTGTTGGCCAGACTTAGACCGGTCACTCACTCCTTAGCCAGACCAGCCACCTCCCTCGCCCCGCCCCCACTAAAAACGTCAGCTCACTGAGCTAATTAAATATGCGTGCTTTGGCCCAATGCTCCAACTCCATTCGCGCTGGGACTTGCGTGCCCAAACGATTCAGACCCCAGACTCAGACCCCAGACCCCGGACCTGCTCAATTGCCAGAGTTGCAAAGGATCAGTCAGCCAGTTTGTTGCAACCTCCCCTCATGCTGCTATGGTGTAAGGTGGCAACGCCCCGTCGATTCCCATTTCGGGGGCATATTTGTTAATCATTTTACGTGCCGGAGCCCTGTGTACGTTTTATTGTTTTTAAAACACGGCCTGGGCACGGCCTCTACGGCCTCTCCTTTCTTGCGTCAAGTGAATTTAACGACTGGCTTTTGTAATGCAAATTAAATAAACATGATTTTTATATGATTTTTTTCTGTGTGCTTCTGTGGATGCACTGTCTCAGTGTCCAGGTCCAGGAGCAGGACCAGGATCTGGCGTGCAAATGTGACTTGGTGTCAATTTTATGAGCCGTTGGTCATTTGGCTGCGACCCATTTCGCATTTGGCCCAAACTCTGAGCAACGCCTTCGAGTGTAATTTAATTGAATAATTAAAATTTTTATTGCCATCAAGTGTGTGTAGCTACACACACACCCACACACACACACTATGTATATACCTACTATATATATGTATGTATATCTGTCAGTATATTTAGGATATGCAAAGCGTGTCATTTTAATTTACGAGCATGACGTTCCACCGCCAGATAATAAACACGCTCGCAATTAACTACACACCGGAGCACGCCTTTGCCCTCCTTATCCCTGTCGGCACGCAAGGATCAGAAATCAAGGAGAATGTAAAGTGAAAGGTGTCCCTTTTCAATTTTACCCAACAATTCAACTGTATTCAACATGCAGATCTTTCGATCTGCAAACTTGAAATAATCAACGAGATCTCAAAAGTCAATGGAACATTCTTTTGTAGTTTTTAAAAAACTGAAAAGAAGATCTTTGATTAATTTTAAGAATTTCTTGATGTACTCTTTAAAGTCAAAACTTTCATCAAATTTAGTATGAATTGTTAGGGAAGGGATAAAATAGATTTTGATTTTAGTTATTGCCTTTAATGAATATTAAGTTTATTTCAAGTATTTTCAAATATTCTCTCAAAGGATAAATAATTAGATTACTATCAAATGAATGATATAAGGAAGCACTTCAGATTAGTACTCTAAGTTTTTTGTACCTTCCGCCGTAAAGATAAATAAACAATACACTTTAATTTATTGAAATTGTATCCGAGATAACGAAGCATCGACTTTTTTGTATATTTTGTATAAGATACAAAAGCAATAAGAGCTAGAATCCGTTTTAAGTTGCTAATTGAAAGAGGATCAAGACAACAGCAAGGATAAAACCAATTGCTGTGGTCGAGCAATTGAAGTAGTCTCGATGGTGGCTTCCGAGAAGTATTAACCTGTGTTGGTTAAAGTGCTGCACAGTCTCTGGCTCTTCAGAACCTGTTATACGAGAGTCCTTTCTTGTATAACTAGAAGTAGCAGAATGTCTGTGTAATGTATAATAATTAGATATATTGCACTTAATAAGTTTTTTGCAAAAAGGTGTACGATATCGATCTATGGACGGAAACGAGTGGACAGACCGGTTGGCTAAGGCAGCCGTTTGGCTAACTGGAGGTCTTTTCGAAAAGATTCCTATCTCCCGAGTTCACTATCAAGGGAATTGAAACGCAGCTCACTAGATACCTGATGTTCCGAAGACACTCGAGCTCTCCAATGCGACTGTAAAGCCCTAGCTGCGGCAAGGTATACCTGTGAGACTATCTTCTGATACGTACTAGCTTCTGGCTTAAACCAAACAAACGTACTATATATTCTAACAGATACAACCACATGCTAGGTATTCTACGAAGCGCCCCCGGTCTTTATGGGACTTGAAAGGCTACAGTGGATACATGTTACTATAGTTTATCTTTAAATGCCTGTAAAAACTTTACAAATGCATGAAACCATCTTATATTTTGAAATTTAACAAACGAACACAAAAAATATTATTAAAATTGTTTAAATTAATTCTTGTTATATGCTTGCAAAAAGGGTATATTTATTCTGGTCAGGAGTGTACAACTCAGATACGGAATAGCTCTATAGGAAAGATCGTTCGAAAATAGAGTTTTAGATCAATTATACCTTTGTTTTCCACGGGATTCTCATGAAACTCAATATATATGTTGTATATGTTGCCATAGTTGATTAAGATCGGACTACTATATCATATAGGTCCCATATGTGTTCCGTTTTATGGTGGGTAGATACGGGTTTTTACACAAAGGTCTTTTATATTTGGGGATTGAATGATAAAAGAACTTGATAAGGTCGAAGTTAGCTCGGCCTTCTGGTTGTTATAATAAGTTGTTAAAACTGCAAATTATTCACTTTTGCACGTTTACAACTTTCGTTTTCGTTTGAGTTTGTTTTTTTTACCCAAATCCATTAGATTTGATGGGGCTAGCAACCATTTGGCCCATCATCTACTATTTTTTCAATAAATTCATGCAATTCCCTTTATTTAGCTAAAAAATGAGTTGATAAATTTCTAGTGAAAACTGTCAATCAAAAAGCGGGAGCATTATGATTAAATATTAAATGGTTTTGTACATTGTAGGTACACAAATCAATACATATGTAAGCTATTAAAAAAAAAAAACAATTGACAATGCAATTAATTCAATTTACATTCATTTCCGGTCACATTATTGAACACAAATAGGAATGTCCTTGCATAAAAAATTTAAAGTTACTCAGCAACATCGAGCACATCGAATGTCATGTAAATGTCAGACCCTGGAGACATTTTTTTACCGGTTCAGTACATTTCCCTCCCGAATGTGCCACCCCCTCTCCAAGGAGGAGGCCCCCACGAAAAGCCTTTTATGTTGCTTCCGCTAAAAACATTGAAGTTGAGCCTGATTATTGACTATGTGCGCTCGTGTGTGTGCATGCGTGTATGCGTGTGTGTGTGTGCATTTCCTGGAAGCTATAAGCTAATTTAAAATGTATAAGGCTCCGTCGTGGAGGAGTCGCGGTGGAACACTGCTATTTATGGCCCATTAGCAAGGTTTACATATAAATTGTACTTATGCCAAAGTCGACGACTGAATGCATAAATTAGCCATTGATTTTAGCTGCATTAAACATTTAAGTGGCCTAACTAACCGTGCAACTTAAGATGCATCGAAGGGGCGGGGGGAAGAGTGAACAAAAAGAGAATGGGGATACAAAATTCCACCTCAACTTTGACCATGTCCAAATGCTGCACAAGATCGAACAAAGTGCCACACGTTGCTGTCGCAACTTTCTTCCAACGCCCCAGACAATTTGAACTAACAGAAAGTTCAAATGTTTCGCTGCACTTAGCAACACTTTGGCCCCGAATAACCGCCGCCCCGCCCTCAGAAACGTTGGGTCTTAAGCTCCTCCAGCGACTTTGCTATATATATGTATGTATGTATGTCTGAATTCTTTTTATGGCTACATTGTGCGTATTTCTTCTCTTACTTTTTTTTGGCGCAATGTTCCTAATATCTATAAACGTAATTGGATATGTGGCATGGCTCTCTGACTGACTGTTTGACTGGCAAAACTTTGAGCTTTGTAACTGAATGGACACCACACTAAACCCCCCGCTACCACCTCCTCAAATGGCCCACAAAATGCACGTGGCATGTGGCAGGGTGCAAATTGGCAACAATTGTAGCACGACCACCAAAATGGCTAGCCATAAAAAGTTGTATGAAAATTTTCTAAACGCAACTGAGCAATCAATTTGTCAATTACCCCACTTGAAGAAGCTTCAAGTACATACTTATTGTAATATGTACTTATGTAGTTACATTCTTGTATAAACAAAATATATGCGACGACTCCAGGATTTCTACGGCAAATTCGATTAAACAGGTGTGAGATTTTCGGTTATTTGGATGAGATGAACTCGTATCCTCATATCCTTTTATATTGAAAATTCAAATATGATATATATGTAGGTATGAATTAGAGAGCTGCATGGCTCCATTCACAAGAAACTTAAAATGAATGCATTCGAAGTGAGTTGAATTGAATGAGTGTCAGGCACACAATGAGACGAATATGTATGAATACTATGAATATGTCTGGTTAATGGTTTTATTTTCAATTCAGTTTACTTTAAACTCAGGTTTCAACGAATTCGCAAGGCGCTGGATAAATAGTGAACCCATTTTAGAGTGACACAGCCTTTATACGCCAAACTTGGGTCGTTCTCACTCAGCAATACTAGGGACTACAGCAACAGTCTCGCTCATTCAAACCCTCGAACCTTCAATCCTTTAATTTGACAAACCATTTTGACGCACCTATCTGCATCTAATTGCGTACAACAACACTTTCGGACTAATATGACATATGTGTCCAGCATCATAAGTATTATTGACTGTAGACGTCAACCATGACAGGTGTAGCAGAATTAGTAAACCAATAATTCGGAATAGTCTCCCAATGACACGACTTATATGTATATAAGAATCAATAATGCTTTGAATTAGTGGATTGAGTTCGAAAGCGAAACTTAACTATCTGCCTAATGGGTAGGGAAAAAGAAGCAAAAGAAATACGAAGGTTAATGTAAATTGTTTTCGTATTTATTTATTTTTATTAATTTATATATATAAATTCAAAGAACATGCCGTGTTATTCATCCATAAGTAGTTCAGAGGGTCTCTATTGTGTTATAAACACTGCCTTGAAGAAAAATAAAGTAATATTTTTGTATTCATTAGATAGTTATATCATGAACTAGTGTGCCAATTTAAATTACGATACGATTGAGCCACAAAATTACTTTTTCAAAATCAACGGAAATGTCAAAAAGATTCTGATAAATTAACAGGTGATTCGGACCTCTGGATTTAGATTTAAATCATAAGAAATATGTTGAAATTCATATAAATCTTTAGAAATATATAATATGTATAAACTACTTTGTAGTTTAATTTGAACCCTGATCAAAATACCTTTCTTAAAAAGAAAAGTTTAACTATCGAAATTGTGATCCCAGTATTGATTTAAAAAAAAAGAAGAAATCCACTCGACGTCTTGACTGCTTGCGCCTTAAAGTGTTTCTTTAATTTGGCAAGCGACCAGCAGTGAGGAGATTGTAAATGTCCTTTCACAATGAAATTGCCAACTTGATGTTGCTTTTCCGCCTCAACTTTGTCAGCAGCTGCTTGCTGTTTAAGTTGGTTTTAGGCAAAGTCAATGCAACTTTATAACAAATTCATGCGTTAAGCCTTTTGACAGCTGCATCAATTTGAAGTAGCTTTTCTTTGATATAATTGTTGTATACCCTTGCAGAGGGTAATTTCAATTTCATATGGCTTCTGTATGGCTTCCTAAAATTGACTAAAAATAGTTTGGCCTAGCCACAAACTCGTCAGCACGAAAAACTAATAGTAAGTAATGGGTAAAAGGTAAAAGGACGATTGAGAAGAGAGAAAGTGAGATTGATTTGACATCTATTTGGGAAACTTCAAGGCTATACACTGTGCGAAATTCAATCAAATTCAAGCACCCTATTTGAGAACATGTGGGCCAATCTTGCAAGACGTGTTTACGCTGATCGGAGAAAGTTTCAGACGCTTGAAGAGTTACGGAGTGCTACGAGTATAACAGAGGAATTGGCTGAAATTCTCCAATTTGAATTTCAGATTGCAGTCGAATCGATGTGAAGTAGAATTTTTGATTTTGCTACCAATGCTGGAATTTGTACTCATTATAAATCATCGATTTATTGTATGAAACCGTCTAACAATATTTTTTGTTTCTAATTTTTGTAGCCTTGCCTTTAATTGAATTTCGGCCTGATTTTTCAAAAACAATTGTTTATAAAGTGTAGGAATTTTTTGCAAGACTTTGCTTAATTTTCTGAAGAAATATAGAAGTGCTAAATATTATTTACAACAAAGAAAAATTATCCGCCACTTTTGAAATACTTTTGAAAATACATAGGAAAACTAGGGTGCCTTTAATTGAATTTCCCAGAGTGTATAAACTTCAAAGTTAGCTTTCAATATATTTTTCCCAATAAATTTTGTGGCTAAAACTTAAAAGACCTTGAGTTTGCTTTAAGACACATATATTTTTTGCGCATTTTATGGCATAACACCAACAACACCAGAAGCAATAACAAAAACAACAACTATTTTGCACTTAGCCGCAATTGAAGCATAAAATTGATTTTTAATTGAAAATTGTTTGCATATTTTGCTTGCCAGTGCCGTGTGCCAAGCAGCAAGCATCGTGGTAAAGTGCATGTGAAAATGGTTTGCAAAGAGTGGGCGAAAAAAGAAACACATACCAAAAATTTAAACTAACTTAAAAATATCGGATGCAGAAAACACAGTCATGATTCCCAAGTAAATTTAATCTCAGAAATTTCAAGCAGTATTTAACTGTCTTATATAAAATTTAGAATGTGAATTTCCCCGAAGATCTCTTGAGTCCAGTTAATAATTTACAATATTCATTATGTAACCAGTTTCAATTTGCGAATACTTACTGTAAAACAACAACAGCAACAGCATTGTCTAGACTTGTATATGAAGATTTTCTGATTTGATTGGGCAACTTGTGAACAGCATAAAAGTGGCAAGACGACAGGAAATTGAATCCTCGTACATTCATTCGTGCTGATGTTAGTAGCAGCGAAGAAAAAGATGCCATGAAGGGCCAAAATGATGATGTAAAGTAGGAGAAGACGGAGGAGGAGCAAAGGTTATTAAAATTTTAAATCAAACACCCGCAAAGCAAACAAAACACATGAATGGGGAGCAAGGGGCGTCTGTGATAGATGTGTGGGAGATGGGGGGAGGATTTGCATTTAGAATGCAGTGAAACGCGACCAACCAACCAGCCAACATGTTGAACTAGGTCAGGCTTGGATATACGCTGTGGCAACATTGGTACCCATCACTTCAATCCTCATTCTCCATACCGTGTGGTGGGGGCCGTGGAGCATGCGCTGGCTCCCAAAAACATGCAGTGTCTCCCCTGTCGGCGAATTCGCCGCAATTCCTTCGCTGTGGCATGCCATACAACAGCAACAACAGCGACAACAACATCCATTGTTATAGTTGTTGTTTTGTTGTCTTTGTTTGTGGTGCGGTGTTTGTCTACAATTTCACTTTTGCATATCAATTGCATTTTATTATATGGCCCTTTTGTGTGTTCCATTCCTAGAGTTTGCGTGTCTTCCACAGGGCCAACTAATGATGCCACTTGCCACTAAAGCCTGCAAAGTTTTGTTTGCCATTTTGGCTTTTATGTCGTGTTCGTGTCCGTCTCCGTCTCAGTCTCCATCTCCGTCTCCGTGTCCTTATACTGCCAAAACAAAAAACCGCAAAACCAAAAAAAATATATTATTTTTTTGGCATGCAAAAGTTAAATGTAACTTGCCGAAGTATCCACACCCTAACAGTCATTATCTATTAAAATCACTCTCCACATACATGCTAAATGGTTTCAGAAGGATTTGCTTATTGGTATTCCCATGTTTAATGATCCATTATTATTCAATTATTCTTATCAATTATATTTGTTACTACCAGAATTGAATTGAATTGAATTAATTGGGTAGAATTTGTAAAATTCTTAAAGCTTAC
Organism: Drosophila sp. 14030-0761.01; assembly: GCA_018150735.1. NCBI lineage: Eukaryota > Metazoa > Arthropoda > Insecta > Diptera > Drosophilidae > Drosophila > Drosophila sp. 14030-0761.01. The sequence continues at coordinate 4,811,345 of JAECWO010000106.1, read as the reverse complement.
TATTGTTTCCTATTTCTGGATTCATGAATTTGGAAAAACGAACGTCGCTATCGAACGCAATTCAAAATCCAGTATATCTAATTTTTTATTTGACACTTTTTCTATTTGACAATTTTATGACCATGTTTTGTTTTAAAATTCATTAAAGCGGGCCTTTGGTCATTTGTTGGGAGCAAACAAAAGTGAACAGGTTGTTTGTATAGCTATTTCAAGAACCATCAAGTTCTATCATCAGAAGACTTCGCTAACGACCCTAGAATTTGCAAGGCCATAGCACTACTTCAACGCTAAAACTAGGAAAAACTGGGAGTGGCAATTATATAAAACGAAAAAAGCGAAAATAAGCGAAAGTCATTGGAATTAAGCTGAAAAACAGATGTCATAGCATCTATAGCATGGACATTTTTTTAATATTTCTATCAAAGAAAGAATATTTTTTATCAATTTGTTTAGAAAATTTTGAAATATACAATCAAATTTATCCTTAGTAATTCTCTCACACATAACAAAAAATCGAAAGCAATCGAAAGAGGATTAAGAACCTGATTCCTTCAAGTTAGCTGCATCGATCGGATAGATCAAAGATTAATAGAGTTATCGATACTGGGCTTCTATCGTTTGCAAGCAATGTGACAAAATAGAAATGACTCTGAAGCAAGAGTATGCCATCAAATGAAGCCTCCCTTTGGTAGGCCTCGTGTCTCGAGTCATAACCAGGCGCAATTGCCGCGCCCGTTTGCTGCTGGCTGGGTCATGTGCATGTAATTATTTAAACAAAAATATGTGAATGCAAATATTGTAGGCCTCATTCTCAGTGTATATTTCATGCACTTTTGGCTTTCGCTTTGACAGCAAAATTTATCTGACCGAGTTTGCTTGTTCTTGTTGTGTATGTGTATCTGTCTGTGTGTGAGTTTTTCTGTTTGATGAAGGGATTGAGGGCCAAAAACCAATGACAATGCCAACGTCGACAATTCTGCTCTTGAGAGTTACAGTTATATTTCCACAGTTTAAACAAAACTTTTAATTACATTTACTGCACACACACACACACATACACACACACACGCAAACACATACGCACGCCAAGAAAAAAGGAAACAAAAAAAATGGAAATTTCATATGCAAATTGTTTGGCAACAGTCGCAGACGAAAAATGAGCAAAAACTTAATGGGCAACAAATTTCAATCGGAAACGCAGAAAGAAAAGTGAAATTTTCATCTGAAAATAAATATTTGCTTGCGTGAAGGCTTAGCAGACGTTACCCTTGCTTTCGTCGCTGTCGTCATACGGTGCGTATGCGCAATGTTAAATCGGCTGAGTAGCGAGAACCCAGCAGCACATGGCAAATGATAATTATCAACCTAACACACGCACACACACACACACACATATGCCAACTCCATTATAAATATTTGAAAATATTTCTGCGTAATTTTATTTTCCATTGGTAGAAGCGGCGGAGCGGAATTCGGATTCTGAATGTTGGCTGCTTCCTTTAGCTCCTTCTGTAACTTTTCAAGGCACAGTTTTCGCGCCTTCTGCAACTTTTACGTTTACATTATTTTATTTAATTAGGTAAATGTATGCAAAGGCACCCACCCAAACTCACCCGCGCACACAAACACACACACACACATGACTGAAAATGGTACAACACATGTTGTTGTAATTACAATTACTTTTAATAATGAGAAGGTAAAAGCGCCTTACATTTTAAGGCCTTTATTTCTAGCAATTTAAGGCTAAGGAAATTATCAAAGAGGCTTTGGTCGGGGAATTAAAACAAAGACTTTCCATTTGCGAATGAGAAAATCCATGGACTGAATAACTCAAAGTGAAATACATTTACATAATCTCAAGAAAACGCGTTAAATTTGACGATTGAATGAAACCAAAAGCCGTGTAACAAAATTTCTAAGACATCGATACTTCAAGTGACACAATTTATTCTTATCCAGATTAAACTAATGCTCCTATGATACAGTAAGGGGTTAAGATCTGGATTAGTATTACGGGTCAGGCGTAAGTTAGGGCTCTAATTAAAAATTCCATCTTGCACCTAGTCAAAGGGATCCGCATTTTACAATTCTTTTGTTTTTCAGGTTAGAAAATATTATTTAATATCTTAAGCCTTTATCATTCAACCTAGCTGATAGCATCTGGCAAATGTTTTAAATTAAAACTTTTAATCAATTAAAAGCTAAAATATTGTTAATTTGCTTTAAAATTATTTGACTTTTCTTTAGAAAAATTGTAAAAAATTTATTTGCGTTTCACAAGTTTAACCTTAATGTTATTTTTAGTCCTTAAAGTTATGCCAGTGTTAAATACAAGAGTTTTGGGATCGACAAGTGGTAAAATTTTGAAATGTTTCAGTATAACGACCATCAGAGTTTTCATTTCCTGCATGGCATATCGTTGACCTAAAAATAAAAGAATAATATTGAAATGACATGGAAACTAAAATCCAATTGCATCTTTGTCGTACCTATGCAGTTTCGTTGACCCGCACTGAAGGGAATAAATGCATAGGTTGGCCGATTTTGGGAATTTTCTGTTAGAAAACGTTCTGGCTGGAAGTCATCTGGTGAATCCCAATATTTGGGATTGCGATGTATGTCAAAGATAAGTATAGTGATGTCTGTATTTTCGGGCAAAATCAAACCATTCGACAAGACAGTATCCTGAACAGTTTTTCGACTTATAATGGGCACTGAAGGGAACATGCGCATTGTTTCCTTGACAAAGCATTCCAGATGCTTTAACTTGCCCAGCTGATTACTATCCAAGTTGTTGAAGTCATCTAGAAAAGATAACCATAAAATAGTTCGTAAGAATTATTGATTGGAATTGTGGATTCTATTCTTACTTACCATCTATATACTCTTCGATCTCTTTGAAGCAAAGTTCCTGTTGTTTGGGATAGAGAGACATATTCATAAGTCCAAATATGAGACCCATCGAGGTGGTATCAAAGCCAGCAAACATTAGGGTGTCAACTTCTTCACAAATACCCGCATGATCGATTAGTCCATCGCTCTCAGCGCATAGCAAGGTGTCTAGCATGGCATAGCGTTGCTTCTTGTTAAGAAACCTGTTGAATCCAATTTGTTACTCGATTATTAATCTATAGTTGGTTCCCTAATCACTCACACATCGTCCTCTGTTGTCTTCGTGCTGCGCCGCTGCTCCAGTTCCTTCTCGAAGAGTACTTTACGTTTAGCTATAATCTCACTGGAAAATCTATGGACTTCCTTCAAAAAGGGTTCATACTCGCTTGCCGCAAACAAATTATAGATTTTCTTATTCCAAAAAAGAGGATTAGTCAAACGTCTGGCGAAACATTGGTCAATCTTGGCAAAACTTTTTCGATAACGATCGCCCTCCTCAGCCATGTCATCCAATTTGATTCCCATGGCCGTCTCTGAAATAAATGAAGGACTATAAGTGAATGCATTCAATAATTATCAATAGAAAACTTACCACAAATACTGTTCAAGGTAAAACGTGGTATAATCTCATTTAAAGATATTTCAGTTTCCTCTTGGCCTAAATAAGGCTGAATAAATTTCAGACTCTCAGTTCTACAATAGATAAAAGTGTGATTAGATCCCATTTAAGGTCATTAAAGTGAGCAACTTACTTGAAAATCTCTTGAAATTGACCCAATATATTAAAGTGGAATGTGGGTGTTAGCATTTTGCGACGCATATGCCATTTCTTGCCTATGAAAAATTAGAAGAAATAAAAAATAAATTATAGTTTGGCTAGCCAACAATTTGACTCACCTGTTGCAATAAGCAGACCAGTTTTCAGGGCCGGTTCCAGAAATGTATAGACCAAACCTTTGTTTATCAGATTCTGATCGTTAAGCACTATCTCAGCATATTCAGCATCAACCACATTTAACATGGTCCTGCCCATTCCATATTGGATATAACTCTTTCCGCCCATTCGCCGGGACACCTCACGCAGATAAGTAAACACACTGGCTAAAAATTAATAAATAATTAATTACAAATTCAAAAATTGTATTAGGACGTATTAATCTCACCATCATCTTTGCCAAAGTTTGCAAATATATTTCTCACAATGCCGAATCCCGAGGGTGTGGACACTAGACTCTCCACTGGCCTTCCATCGTTGGTAAGGACTCGCCGGGCAAATAAACCCAGAACATGATAGTTCTTGTTGACTCTATAAAGCCAATAGAGCACGGCCAGGGCAAAGGTTAACCAAATTATAAACATTTTATACTGGACAATTACTACAATTCTTGGCTAAATGATGTCATTTCCTAGTGTCGATGGATAGATATCAGCCCAAATGAACGCTTGTGGCCGCCTCGACTTATCTATGGCAACTGATTTTATTCCCAAATCAATTTATGTATGTTGTTTACCTTTTGTACCCACTAATATGAATATCAGTTAAGCAGCGAGCTGAATTGCCCGACCCTTGACAACAAAATGATAACTAATGACGTCTTAATTTGAAATTTTAATATCAGTATTTTACCGTTACTTTCTTTCTGGTCACACAGTTCCTTCATGGCGGTAAATTAATCATTTGAATTTCGACGACAAATCGATAATTGAGTTATCTACGCGCGATATATTTCAAATTTATATATCTTAGTTATTTAGCTTGGTCAGATGATTATAAGCGGACCAAAATTGGCCTGTCCTTATATATAATATAGTCCTACCTTTGCCTATATGTACTTCTATTTGAATGTCAACTAATCGTCCAGGCTTAAAACTAGAAATACTAATATTGAACATTTGTACATTTTATCCAAATCGCACAACTATATCATAACGAATGAATAAAAACTTAAAGATTGATCCAGATTGAGAAAGCCCAAAATTTGTATCGATTAATAGTATGAAATAACAATTATATTTAAATTAAAAGACATTTTTATTCATTTTGGTAATACTTTTTACTCGTTTATTAATATTTTTATTGATTTTTGTGTTTTTGTGTGTGTTTTTATACATTTTTTCTTGTTTTTTTTTTCTTTCGATTTAATACATAATTATATTCCCGCATATCCTTTTGCTGATAAATTTTCCCATAATTATATAGAATATGTGTTTTTCTTTTGCTTCTTGTACACAATAAAATTAAAGTAAGTAGTAGCTATACAATTAGGGATACAAAAGAAATTAAATTATGTCTTGTAGAAATTAATAGCAAAGTGGTAAAGCAAGAGAAAGGGATTTAAATAGTTTTTTTTTCATTTCCTTTTGTTTTAAAATGAAAACAGTAATAGTAGATAGTGTAGTTATAGATAGGTATTAATCATATATCGTACAATTTGAAATCACTTTAAACTTAGGCTAAGCGAAAGCGAAAGTCTCAGCATAAAACCAAATAATAAAAAAAAAGATAACATAAAAATGAATAAAAATGAAAAACCCAACTGATAAATATATTTCTTTAATTGTGAAGCTAACAACTCAAAGGCCATATTTTGATGGGAAATGATGATTCCTCATCGCGCTAATCCCAAACTTAGAATTCAACTTTCAACTGCAAATCTTATATCATTTTGATTTCCTTTCTTTACATTTGACATACATACACAATAGTTAGTTATAAGGTAGTTAGGTATTTAGGGAGGGAGCTAGTGAGCGATCTTTTGGACAGAGTTTATACTAATCATCAGCTCGCTCTGGGCCCAATATATCATCTCAACTGAATCCGCTCTTGAGCTATGTATTCCATATGTAATTGTGAATTTTGCTTAATAGTTATTTGCTGCTTGTCAAAGTGTTTGTTTTTTTGTATGGTTCAATATATATATATGTAGTTATATATATGCTCAAATGTATGTATGTATGTGTGGTATGCCATTAAGTTGTTAAATTTTCTGCTCGAGTATTTGTTACTGTATGCGGCATAGTTTATAGAAAATATGTTTTATACAATTTATAAATTTGATGTAGTCGGCTAATGGAATTAATCTCTTTCCATATGCCATCGGTGTTTATATATATATATGTGTGTATATATACATACATACAAATATATTCTTTTTGTTGTTATTGTTTATAGATTTACGCGATTTACTTGGCATACATATGTATTGTATCGTTTTGTATATTTGTAGAAAAGAAATTTAGCTATCTCCTCCTGCTTGTTTGTTTCTGCTCTAAGGCGCAACTCAAGAAAGAAAGAAAAAATGAAATACTAGCACTGGCATTATCTTCATTATCATCATCATCATCATCGTCATTGTCGTAATCAGCCTCAGCCTACGTCTACGCTTCCGTCTACACAGATCTGATCTCACTAAATATCACTTTCCGGGCCAGCAGCAGTAGCAGCGGCGGCATCTAAGCACACAAAGCCTTAGCCTAGAATTTTACAATGTTGCATTGTTCTTTGTTTTGTTTTTTGTTTGAATATGTTTTTTTTTTTTGTAGATTTTTCTTTATATTTTTTTGGGTTGATGACTAATTGGTGATGACTGGACACACTTGGACTACTCATGTGGACGCGCTCAACGCACTCGCGAGGTGGGCCTGCCAAAATAAAAGGAAAAGCATGATTAATTTCTTCGAGTGGCTGCAATTCGCATATAAGACTTACCTGGACGACTGGGCAACACTCTGTCGTTTGGGTGTATTTGGGGCCGTAACTGCCACTCGAGTTGTGGGCGTGCGTGCCCTACCCGTGCTGGTTGGGGTTGTTGTTGTGGTCGTTGCCGTTGCCGTTGGCGTTGGGGGCGTGCCAGCCAGACTATATCGTTTCGGTTGAATCATACGGCTGGGCGATCGTGTGCTCGCCTTGCCTCCGCTGCCAACATCCTGGGCATGATGATTACTAACTCTGTTTAGGCGAGGGGTGGATAAAGGAGTGGTTTTGTTGTTGCATTTAGTGACAGTCTTGGGTGAGGCACGAGCCGGAGATGGGGTACTAATAGGGCGAGTTGGCGTGGGTATGCAACTTCTGCCCGTAGTAACCAGTTGAAAACGAAACGAATATCATGCAAAACAATGCAAATAAAGGATGCAAGGATTCACCAAGAAACAAAAGAAAAACAGAAAATCACCAAATAAATATAAATAAAATATTGAATTTTAGAAAATCAATTTGAATTTCATGATTGAAAACTTACCGTCCCGCTGGATAGCTGACTGGCCGCGGTATTCTTGATCTTTGCGACGCATTGGTGGCCGATGAATTGCCAGAGGTGGGTGTGGAACCGCCACTCTTGGTGGCCGCCTCGCTGGCCAACTCCTTGAGCATGCTCGAGTCTTTGCTCATCAGTTCCCATTGGATTTGCAGACGCTTGAAGCGATTGCTTTCGATCTTGCGCTGCTCCAGCACGTCCAAGGTTTCACGTCGCTGATGCGTTGCCATGGAAATGTTTGGCGAATTGGGTGGAGTGGAGAAGCGTTTGGCCTGCTGCAGGGCATTGGCCACTGTGGCAGCCGCCTCGTCATTGAAGGACACCTTCTTTTGCTGGCTAAGCACACGACTGACTTCCTTCTTTAGGGCCGCCGCATCGTATTGCACTTGCTCGCCGGAAGACTCGAGAATGGATGCAATCTCTGCATAATACTTAAGTTCGGAGCGAGGCAGCGAGGCCAAGAAGTTCTCGGCCCGTGCCCGAGCATCGATATCCTTGCGCGAGAGTCGCTGCTTAACCGGTGGACTTTGCTGACTATGCTCCTCCTCTTCGAATACATCGGCCAGCTCATCGTTGGAGCCCAAGGCATAGTTATAGGGTGGCTCTTGCAGGCTGCGTCGCTTCTCCAGCTTGGACATCTTCTGTGTCTGCTGGGCCTCGATCATGGAATTGCGCTTGGACCGCGCCGAGTTGGCCGAATTGGCCTTGCGCAAGATGCTCCTTGGCATGGGCTGCGGCGGAGTCTGCTGGCTGGCCGGACTCGTCTCTACCCCCGAATCCATGCGCTGCTGCTGATCATACTGATAGACATACATTTGCTTCAACGGATCGGCATCCAGTTCCGAGTCCGTCAGCAACGTGGAGGAGCCCCGATACCCGGAGCTCGGCTGTTGACTTGACCCCGAACTGGAACCCTCATCCAGCTGCGTTTGACCCTGAGCCTGGCCAGCCGACTGCTGGAAATACTTGGCACAGTCACAGATATGGGTCCGACTTCGCCTTATGGGCGGACTCATGCAGAACAACGGACGCTGCGAGAGATCCGCATCCAGCTGTCGAACGATCTGCTTCACCTCGGGAATGTGCTGCAGCCGATGGCGATATTCTGTGGGCAACAGAGTGGCCAGAGATTGCCAGTCGGCGATGTGCTTGTAGTCCATTGTCTTGAAGAGCTCGTCCTCGTTGATGCTTTGGCTGCTGCGCTGCTTCTTCAGGGAGCCCGCAGACGTGGAATTGGTGGCCCCGGCCTCATCCAGGGTCATCTTGTAGTTGAAGGGCGAGAAGATCACGTCGGAGCTGGTGTTGGTCTTGACAAAGCCCAGATCGGGCAGAGCATAATTCGGATAGATGACGTAGATGGGCGCCTGCCGCTGCTCGCCCAGATTGTTGAGCTTCTCCAGGAATGAGGGCGGCACACAGCGATACCGTTCGCTTAGGCTGCTCCTAGTGGTGCTCAAGGATCCGCATGAGGTTTGCATGGAGCGGGTTATCATCTCGGAACTGGAGGCACAGGACAGAGGACGGGTATTCTCCGATCGTTGCGGCACCTGGGTCATTTGCTCCGAACTGGCCTCCGATGACAATTGACTGCTTGTCGAAGCATGCGCCTGCGAATTCGCTGCCAACTGATAGAGCTGAGGATTACGCAAGGGCATACTCCGACGTCGATGGGCCGGCGAGTTGTTGGTGGCCGTCAGAGAGCCCGTGGAGCTAGAACTTGCTGCCGGATCATCGTAGAAGATGGCATCACAGCGGGAGCGTAGTTGACGTTTAGGCGTCTGTCTCTCCTGCTGCTGCTGCAGCTGCTCCTCCTCGTCCTCTTCGTCGTGACGACTCACCGCTGACCCTTTGCCCGAATCGTGCATACTCTTCTTGCGCAAACGCTGCTCCAGGGAACCGCTACTCGAGCTGGCCGCATCGCTGGAGGGCCAGCAACCGGATGAAACATCCATGCAAGTGTGAGCACTGGCCTGGGCCATGGCCTCGTCTGTCTGACCGCTGCTACAGCTCTTCTGCTTGATGAAGAGTTTGACTAGATTGAACGCCGGCGGATTGGAGGAATTGCCCGACGAGGCGGACCCAGAGATGCAGAAGTTCTGACTCTCTTGGGAGCAACTGCATCGGTGTTGCTGATGTTTATGCCGGTGCTGGTGCTGATGATGATGCTGGTGTGGTTGCAACTGCTGCTGCTGCTGCTGATGTGCATGTTGCTGTGATATGGGCGTGGCTTGCTGCTGGGGCAAACCCTGCTGTTGCAGTCTTTCCGATATGGACACACTTATGGAGATGGGCATCTGGCACATGGGCAGCAAATTACGTGATCGGGACTTGCACGACTCCATGGTCGATGTGCTAATGGCCTGTGAGACATTCAAAGGAGCCGCCTGCTCACAATCCTGGCCCGTCTGTTGCTGCCCCTGTTGCTGTTGCTGTTGGCCCTGTTGCTGCTGATGTTGCGGGTGCAAACTGCCCGTCATGTTGTCCTCGTTTTGTAAATTCGGCAAACTGCTGCTCTTGCGCACACTGCACTGGGGCAAGTGGCGTGTTATGGTTATGGTATCCGTATTTGTATTGTTATTGTTCCCCGAGGGATACCTGCGAGCGGGCGAGACAAGAAATAACGAGCGTCTTTACCACAACACGGAGACAACACGTCGACCAATTGAGGTTATAAAAAAATGTTTGTCGGCGGAGGGTTCTTAGGTAAGAGAGGATTAGGATTGATTCGGTTAAGGGGCGCTACAACTACCTGCTATTTATTGCTGCTGCGGCGGCGGCGTCTCTTAGGAGGATCATTTACATAACATTTTCGGGGTATTCCGCACCTTTTACCCATTTCTATCCCTTGCTAATCACCTTGTGAATGAATTACTTTTGGGTTAAGCCCAGACGTATTTGTTTTCCCTGAAGATTAACTTTAACTCACTTTGGCATACAAATTGACCCGAACACAAACATATGACAGCAGCTTGGAATTCACACCAGAAAGTCCGCATTCAGATTTCCCCCCCACACCCTGCTCTGCTCTGCTCTCCTTTGTATTAATTTTTACGGCTGCGGCAAACAAATGAAACTAAATTGAACTCAATTGATATGACCCCAAACGATTGCATTGCATGGCACAAGCAATGACCGCCCCCCTCTAGGAGGGCGGAGGAAATAACGACATCCGCTTTCATCATCATGGCAACTAATCGAACTATCCAAACCCTTGCTAGAACCAATCCTTGGGGCGGTTGGGCGTGTGTGAGTGTGGCTTACCGCTGCAATTGAGCCAATGCTGCCGCTGTGGATGCCCCCTGCCCCTTGGGCGATTTGGGGCACAGCGGCTGGAATGCCTGAGCCGAGCGTGACATGGACACTTCCAGGGCTTTGTTGCGTTTCACAATATCCTCGAGATTGCTATGCAAATTAATGCAGTTCTGTTTGTTGTTCCTCTGGGCCACGTCGCTGGGTTCAGCTGGATTAAAAGACATTGTTAGAGTACGATCAGATCGAGATACGTGCAATTCTTACCATAGAAACTGTCGTCCGAATAGAGTACGCTGCCCTCGAAGGCAATTGTATAGTTATCCTTGTTGCATGTCAACACAATGTCGCCGTCATCTGGATAGGCATCCATATCGAGGGAATCCACCGAGATGTGGGACTCTTTCACTGGCGAGAAGAGCAACTCCGATTTGCAGAAGGAATTATCGATCAGTTCGTTTGTGGAAGTTGTTGATGTCTGCGACATATTGTGCACCATGTTGCTGTGGTACATCTGCTGCTGCTGCTGTTGATGTTGCTGCTGCTGCAGCTGTTGTTGCTGCTGCTGCTGCTGCTGAAGTAACAAGGATTGCTGCAGGCGACTATTCGCACCGCCCAGACTCTTGCAATAGGCAGGCAATTGGGAAAGCAACGAATGTATATCCTCGGCACGAAAACTCTCCATATCAACCTCCGCCAGATTGGCATCCAGATTCTTGGCCAAATCCTCGTAGTAGATCAGATCACCCATGGCATTGTATGAGGCCGAAAGGGAACTGAGCACGCTACGCTGCATGCCGCCACAACCATCCCGATAGCCATAGTCCAGGAACCACTGATAATCGGAATTGTCGTGAGTAAAGTCATGCGACGAGGCCAACGAGCAGTTGAGATTGTTTCCACCGCCGTTGATAGTAGTAGTAGAAGTAGTATCCCTCATCCCGCCACCACCACCACCAACACCACCACCACAAAGCATTCCACCTACCCCAAGTTGTTGTTGTTGCTGCTGCTGTTGCTGCTGCTGGTGTCCTCCCGGCGTTGTTGCATTGCTGTTGTAATCCGATTCTGGAGTGGCCGCCATATTGTTGCTGCCCAACAGAAAGTTGTTGTTGTCCAAGGGAAATTTGGTGTCGTTGATGTCGTCAAGGAAGAGACTGCTGCTGCCACTGGGGCTGGGTGTCAACTGGCTCACCTGCTCATTCAGTATGATGCTGCGCAACGCGTTGTTATACCGATCCAAATTGCTCAGCACAATGGCCACATTCTGCTTGAGGCTCTCTTCGCTCAGTTCATCGGCGGCACTGGCATCATCCTCATCGTCGTCGCCGCAGCAGCCAAGCGATTGCAGCTGTTGCTGTTGGCAAAGTTGCAGATGTTGCTGCTGCAACAGGCGATCGGTCAGCTGTTGCTGGTAGCGTTTGCCAATTGTCGTCTGTGCCGTCGTTGTCGTCGTCGTCGTCGCTGTGGTGCTGAAGGGCAGATGATTGCTTGGACTATTGACGGGATTGCGATAACAACTCAATGGGGAATGTGGTGAAGTTGCTGAGGCAGCCGTGTTGTTGCCGTTGTGCTTTTGGCTAAAGGCTAGAGGAGTCTGCTGCTGCTGTTGGGCTAAGCGTTGAAGCAAATGGGGATGCGGATGCGGCGATTGGGGATTAGCTTGATGGATGGGTGAATTTTGAAGCGGTTTTTGCTGAGATGAGGTGAAATGTGCTTTCCTGTGATCGTTGTTTGTTGAGAATTCTGTCATGCCACGTCGAAGTTTCAGGCCTGCAATGAAAGAATAATTGATAGGAATATTTAGTTTAAAATTAACTTTTTATTTTATCTGGCGCTTACGCTAATAGACTAATAAGAAATGACACTGAACTTGGCTCAATTAACATGCCAACGGAGGGGAGGGGATGGGAGGGGAAGACTAACAAACTTCCCATTACCACTAATGCACATTAGCGTGCCTTACATTCCCTCCGCCCACACCGATCCCCCCTCTGTCCATCAAGCGTGGCATGTTTCAATTAATTTTAACGATACCCGAACAAGGCTAGCAAATAATATGACACTATCGGAAAGACAGCAGCGAGAAAAACCAGAAAAAGAAAAGAAACGAAAAGTTATAAAAATTATTTTTATGTGTCGCTCGGCAAGATTTTTACGAGTCGTCAACACCCAAAAGCACCATCAGATGATGAGTAGAAGAAGGAGCATCTTGGGGCCAGGCACTGTCATCCCATAAAAAGTTCAATAGGAAAATGTCACTCTCCTCTGGATTTTCCCCCATCAACTGAATTTTCCAAATGGATACTGCTTAGGCAGTTGCATGTGCATGTGCCAGCCATCAGTGGGATGGGGGGGAGGTGAGCAACTTTTGCTGGTGCCAATGGCAATTAAAGGTTAAACCTGAAGGCATTGCATGTGAAAAGGCGGTAACTTCTTTTGCGGCGCATTGCCGCTCGCTCGATCCTCGACGACATCTTATATAATTTATTTAAATCCTCCACACGAAATGGAATTTTTAAAATTAACTCGCTGTGGCATAAACAAAAAAAAAATCAAACTAAACTAAACAAAAGGGGGAAAACCCAAGAGAGGAGGGATAGACACACAAATTTTTCTATTTTTCGGGGGTGTCTCTGGCAGGCAAGTGCAACCGAAACATGGAACACATATGAAACGATTTATCCACTGCATTAGACAAATGGGGGAGAAACATTTTTGTTGTTGCCTTTCCACCAACGACGACGACAAGTGGCAAAAGCTGGCTGTCTGGCTGGCTCCCTTCCCCCACTGATGGAATATGGTTTTCCATTTCATATTTAGGCCAGAGTAAGATTATGGACGCAAATATAAAGAATATATAAATGGATCTATCTATATAGATAATTTTAATGCGTTTTGTGTGTATATAGGCGGAACGTTGTGCCTTCTTGGCGAGGTTGAACTTTAAAGTTTCTCATTGTGATTCTTACTAATGAAGCCATTGAGAACTCTAAGAAAAACCCTCGAACTTATTAAGCTCAATGCAACTCGGGGCAATGCCCTCCAGACCACTTGCCCCTTCAATTGAAATTAATTAAGATTGCATACAGAAAAGCTTGTCTCAAGAGAGAGAGTTTCAAGTGGCAGAGATGGGATCGGCTTAATATATAGCTTATATATAGAAGACACACCTTGACCAAGATCAAAAGCCATAACATTGCAGTTATTATTGTTGATCTGATTGATTTGATCGTTAATGTTGTTGTTATTGAAATTATCATTATCATGTTGCTGCTGCTGCTGCTGTCGCTGTTGCCTCAAATATTGCTGATTGCAGGTCAGGCCAGCAGTAGTTGTTGTTGCTGCTGCTGCTGCAGAAGGTACGCCCTGATCGCGCAATTGCTGCTGCAGACGACGTCGTTGCAACAATTGCTGTTGCAGTAAATTCAATTGTTGCTGTTGCATGCGTTGATAATAACGTATTTGTTGCAATTGCTGCGGGGTCACGCCATCAACACGAACTCCAGATCCATGTTGCTTCTGCAGATACTGTTGTTGTTGCTGCTGTTGTTGTTGTTGCTGATGTTGCTGGTTGCTGTGCACATAGTAATTCTCTTTGGAGGAGCTGTTGCTGTCACAGCCGCTGCTTGTGCTGCTGCTGTTGCTATGATGATTGTTGCCAGCTGCCGTGGCAACATGTTGCCAGCCAAATGTATTGCCATTGGCATCGCTTTGGCCATTGTGCGGGCAATCGATGCCAGCTCTAGAGCAATCGGCGCAGCGTTTGGAAATGTCTACGAATCTCATGATGAAGGCGAGCAGAAGCAACAACATCTACACAAACGCTGAATGTTGCTGCAACACCAACACCGGGACAAATGTTGCTAAGATTGGTTGGCTATTTTTGGTTGCTGGTCTGTTTGCTTTGGACCAACGCAATGCGATTTGTTGCCAACTTCTCTCAACTCAGTCTCTCTTGTTTCTTCTTGGTTTTATCTGTTTTCTTTTTAAGTTTTTTTTTTTGTTGGTTTTTTTCTTTGATTTTGGTATTTTTAGTTATTGGCTTGGGTTATTTCTTTTTTTGCTTTCTTATGTTTTTTTTTAAGGGTTCAACTTCATTGATTGGTTACACATTTTGTTTGGATTTCTGTATTTCTCATCATGCTGCACTTTTCATTTTGATTTGGCTATTTATAAGTTTTGTTTTTCTCTATAAGACACATGGACAAGATGGCTTTAGATATATACCAACATACATACATACATATATATTTTTGTGTGTGTACAGTCGAAAAGTTTTTGTATTTTGATGCAAGGCAAAGAAGCATATAAAAATAATTTATGAGTTTTCTGCAGTCAACAAGGAAAAGCGGGGCGATATTTTTATGTTTTTGTAAACTTTAATACCATATTGTGTTGGTTGCTGCTGGTTGCTGGTTGGATTTTCCTTCAAAAGTCCTAAAATTAACTTCCAACAATGCAATAAACAAAACTCGAATGTAAATTCCATGAAGCTTGTGATATTTATGCCCCAGCACCAGAAGTTGCCGCTGCAGTTGGCAGTTTTGGGCCAAATAGTGACTTAACTGACTTAACTGCAATCGCGCGAGCCTCATTCGAAGAAGAAGAAAGCCTAATTTATGCGCATAAATTGTGAGTAAAGGAAAAGGTCTTCTTGTTTGTTGGCCGTGTCAGTAGGAAATAGAATTTGCCACTTGTACTACTTGTTTCTTCGTCTTCGCCTTGGAGCAATCAGTTGGATAAGAATCTGGCTGAAAAGCGGCAAAACAGACAACAAATGGCACACGAGAAGACCAACAGAGAGAGAGAGAGAGAGAAAAGAGCTTAGCCAAGTTCATTATTATTAACTTGACAGGGTGGTTGCTATGTGTCATAATGTTTGCTATTGAAATAGATCTCATTAAGAGCTTGCCAAGAAAACCAGGTGGCAGGCATACTTGATGATTGACGACATCACAAAAGCGGCCACAAAATATGCGAATCTCTCGTCTCAGCATAGAAAATCACAAAATGTATTTTTGGTCACGCCCAATAGCATTTGAAAATATTTGCAAGCACCAGATGAGGCCAGATAAATGCGCAATGCTACGCCAAATATCCTCAGGACAAAAGAGAAAGTTTTGCTCGCCCCAGCGAAAGAAAGCAACTACAAAAAAGGGAAGACTTCCCTAAAGTAATGCTCACGCGCAATTGCACACTGAGAAAAACCAAAAGAAAACGAAAGAAAATCCTATTAAAATGGCTACCACAAAAGTATCTAGACATAAACATTTGCTACTTATGTTTTCCTATTTTGGCTACCTTTAGAAGTTTCCTAAGTATCGCAACATAAACATGCCTCTGAACTTCTGTTTTCCATGGACTCATAAAATAGACAAACAAATATATCTGACTCTGACTCTGGCTGGATTTCGATTTTGCACGCAACTCATTTGCAATTTCTCTTTGCACCTTATGTATAATTGCAACAGCAGCAGCAGCAGCCGCAGCGAGCAAAAATAAACAGCAACATGAACGGGCAGCAACTCCAACTCCAAGAGCAGCAAGGTACAGTTGCCACTATCAAAGGTGGCATATATGATCGTCTATAAAGGTTCAATCACTTTGTGAACTTTCAAAGTGAGCAAGAGAAAAGCCAAACAATCAAAATGGAACAACTTGAAAATGATTTCAATCAATTCAAAATTTCAAATTGAGGTCTTAATCCTTTCTTATTTTTTAGGATAACTTTTGACATTTCTGTTGCTGCTTGAGGCTGACGTCAGTTGTTGCAATGCTTTTTTTTTGTTTCCTTCCTATAGAACAAAATGTTTTAGTTCAACGCACTTGTTGGCCTACATTGCAATGCATAAAACTCTCTCCTCCCTAATGCTGTTGTTGTTGTTTTCGTTGTGGTTGTTGTTGTTGTTGCTGCTAATGTTAATGTTGCTGTTGCTGTTGCTGTTGGTATTTGTGTTGCTGCCGTTGGAGTTTATGCTTGCCAAATGCTACAATTAAATGAGCTGCAGCTGCAGATGCATTCATTTACAGTTTCGGTTTCTTTAGTTTCTTTGCGTTACGTTTCGTTTCGTTTCTATCTTTCTATTTGCAATTACGAAATCATCAACGTGTGCTGTGGATAAAATGCGGAAGACGATTCTCGATGCTCTATTCTTGACTCTCGACTTCTGTTTCTGTTCTGTTTCAGTTTGAGTTGCAAAAAAGGTCAAATCTAAAAACAAACACTATGCAAATGATACAGTTGCCTAAACGCGTGTGAGCACAGCTGCTTTATTATCGGCATGTCAAATGTTTTAATTTAACATAAATAAATGTTACTAACCGACTGATAAGATATGAATGAACGAAAAGAAATTCTATACAGGGACAAAGAGAGGGAGAGAGAGGGAGAGAATGTAGTTTCTCTCAGTGTAAGCGATAAGATATACGCATTGCATTTGCCCTTTTAAAGATGATCTCATAAAATGATTGCAGAAAACTCAGAAAAAATAGATAATTTATATGTAGAAATAATTGAACGTTAGGTTAGATAATGCCAATTAGAGAATTCTTTTGGCATTTCCTTTGTGGTCTCAATTTAACTTTGCTGCACACACACACTGACACACACATACAAATTGCAGTTTAGTTTGCCAGATGAGGCATGCTACCCACGCACTATTAACACTTTGTTGTTGTTTTTGTTATTTATATTTAATGAGCTTTCCCGCACACTTGAAGAAAATTACGCTTCAGTCAGTCAATTTACGCGTAAACAACAAATTAAATCAAATAAAAGTAATCAAAATCCATGTGTAGTATATATATATATATATATATATATATATATATGTATATTTTTCAATATTAAATCGACGCGCCGCACATTTTCACAGTTGCACAAGCCCAAGGAGACTGACTAGTGGAATACATGAGCGTTAGAAAATCAAAAAGTTTATTCCGTATGAGATTTTTGTTTCGAAAATCATCAAAAAACTCGCGAGGGCACACGTCCGTTGACGTTGACTGAAAAGATACAAAAAAATGTTGAGGTTTTTTACAGTGTAGTGTTTCTTTTTGTTTCAAACCTCATTAACCAGAACGAACTTCATTTAGCCAGCCGAACCTAGTCAAACCACCTTCCAACTCATACCACATCGAGCGAATGAGGCGAACATCGAGCCAATGAGGCGAACATCGAACGAATGAGGCGAACATCGAGCAAAGGAGGCGAACATCGAACGTCGATCGAGCGAATGAGGCGAACATCGAACCATCGAGCGGATTCGGACTCTCTGGGTCTCTGGTGTGGATTCTGACTCTCTGGCTCTCTGGTGTGGATTCTGACTCTCTCCCAATGTACGTGTGGGTTTGTGTGTGTGTGTGGAAAGCACCCGAAAACGCACGAAGTAGATACTCACAAACGCACGAAGTAGATACGGGGGCTTATAATCCATAAATTAAAATACCAGACACACCATCTGATTTTATTCAAGTTGAGATACAAAATGTATCTTAAAAAATGCATTGCCTACTTTTGGGCGGCCCTGGATAAATCCAAAAACCAAAACCAGAAATTTGCCTTTAATTGAATTTCGTTTCTAGTTCCCCCAATTACAGAGGCAGACGATTGTGAGTCATATGACAGTGACTTTTATTTTTGCTCTTCTCTTTTTTGTTGCTGCTTCTTTTTTGGTTCCAAAGTCATTTATGACAAATTCATTTGCCCCCACACTGGGGCTGCCTGCCTGGCGCTGCCTGCTCGGTGATGCACTCGAAATTAGCAAACATTTGTTGGCCTCCCACAGGCGAAGTGGAGGAGTCTTGTTTTAATTGCTAACCGCTCCCCCCACCCCTTTGGCATGTACATAAATAAATTGCTAAAGTAAACAAAAGTAACAAAAATTGATAAAAGAGCAGCGACCATCAGTTGGTCCAAACTATTCATTCTGGATTGCTCGCTCTCAGACTGCACTTTGCTCCCCATTTGATGGCTTGCTTAGCTCCCACATGCTGCGCGCCAATTTCTGCGCATTGACTAAGACGCAAAAACCAAACCAATTGGAAGCCATGGCAAACGAAAAACTTGAACTTTAAGATAAAGGTTAAAAACAAAAAGCAAGCCACAATTTCTCTAATCAGTTGCACTTTCTCAACACGTTTTTACGTACATATTTTAATGAAATTATAATAGATTAATTGGGATTAGAAAGAAATCCAATTGCATGAATAATTTAAGATCAAGAAGCTATTTTATTGAGAGATTTGACTGCAGAAATCTGGTAACATGATTTCACGCTTGTTTGATAAATGTCATCGCATTTTGAAAATATATTTAATGACATATTTTATTTTCTCACAGGCCGTAATTATGTCAGAACTTAAAGGGCGACAAATCTTTAACGATCCACTAGAGAACTCATTCTCTTCACTCAGGCGGAGAGCTGAAGATGAAGGGTGATGCGGATGATGCGGTGCGACCCCAACAGAGAGCGTCTAGCTAATTAAAGACTTTGTTATTGTTTAAACACAAGACACCACTCACAGAGTGCGCTGGGGGGTGGGGGTTGGGGGGAAATGCAACACTCTTTGTATATGAGATGAAATTTACATATTTTGCTAGAAAGTAGCAGCAGTTCGATATGAATTCGAGTACAAGTTTCCCAGTTTCCTAGTTTGACGGCTGCAAAAAAAAAAAGAAAAGAAAACGACATCGAAAACATATGTGTGCGTTTTTCGCCACGCCTCAATGGAAAACGCATATTGACAATCTCAGAAAATCAGTCAAGAAAATAAAAACATATGGAGAGATGAAAGAGAGAGAGATGCAGACAGAGATTGGAAGGGGGAAGGGGAGTGAGCAAACGTTGCAACATTTCCATTGACATCTTCTTCGACATATCCCATTCCTGCAATATGTCAAATGACAACTGAGTTTGCCACATGTCTCCATACACATCTATCTCATCATACCAAGCCGCAGATGCCTGCAAACAGCAAAAAATTGCGTAAAGTTTTCCACGCATCAAAGTGAAAGTCCTCAATTATGCGTAATTACCAGCAAACGGGCCATAAAATGCGGAATAGTCTAGTCGAGCCATAAGATACATACGTGAAACCAATCGATCAAGTGAACCACAACAACTACAACATCAACTGAAAATCATGAAAAACCTACGCAACAACAAATGTGTCCAACTGCCGGCTGCCCAACTTCTCTGCCCCCTGAGTGTGTGCGGTGTGTGTGCTGTGTGTGTGTGTTGCAGTTGCTGGTGTTTCTCCCGCCACTGAGCTTGTCATTGGCGTTTAACGCCTGTCCCATGTACAAATTGGTTTAATATGACATGCCGAAAAAATTACAAGAGAAAATCATGAAATCAAATTCAAATCACACTAATAACGAATTTCAAACACACTTCACCAGCAAGCAAAAGAGAAAACAAATACCATTTCATAATACTAATGATTTCTGTGGAAAATTTACCCTCATCTACTTATACACAATTCATTTTTCATGACTATTCAAAATATTTAAGCAGAGAAAGGTTTCTATTGTTATTGCCTGATTTCTTAATAATTAAATAAATTAAATAATAAATTAAGTTCAGTAATATGTAATATTTAACTGCAGTAATCGAGGCCTTTAATTAATTCAATAATATTCTAATCTACACTCGTTAATTTTTCATTTTTATAGTACAATGTGTTTGAATTCTCTTTTACTTTTTTAAACATACCAAAAATTGGGAAAGTATTTTAGTGTTTTTCCATAAGATCAGTCTTAACGCTTATCCAAAGTACAATACCTATTCCCTTACTTAAAAGTGTAAAATTAATTTTAAAAAATATTAACACTAATATTTTCTTGGTGGTATGTTAATTTATGCATTAATATTAAAATGGAAATACTTTTCTAATAGTATGTAAACCATTGTCCTCCTTTTTTTTCCTTTTGTCGAATTCCCATTAATGCAATAAATTAAATTTAGTTTAAATTAAAGACTATTCGGAATTCCTAATGTCGTATCCCATTTTTTATATTTTTAATCTGAACTTTTTTACTTGTTTTCAGGTGATCTAATATGACCTAATTGCATTCTACTCATAAGTTGTACCTTCTTGAGTAAGATTATGTTGAAATTTGGTATTATAATCAGAGATTCTTCAACTCAATTACACTAGTTTTTATCAAAAGTCATTTAAGTACTGATATTTCAACAGTGAGTTAGTCAAAACATCCAGTTAAAGCGACCAATTAGCGTCCTTTTACAAATTGAGTTAACTTACTCTTACCATATTAGTCTTAAATGGAATTTAGTAAGAGATTGCCAAAGGTTTTTGCCCGTTTACCAAAGACCACTTAAATAATAAGATAATAGAGCTGTTGTAAGCGAAACAAAAAAAAAACAGATTTCTTATGTAACTAATTGACGAACAATAAGAAGCAGCTAAGTGTGGGAAAAGTCTCTGCTTTACCCACCTCCATTAGCTCATATTCCCCCTAATCGTTGTCTAAGTATACGATAAATCCACACCCAATTAAACTTAATAAATAAATTTAGCTCATCCCATCGAATCCTTGCATAAAAGAGACTTCAAATTTCGGATATATCGTAAGCATATATCGTACCTTTACTTCCTGATTAATATTGGAAATTTCTGGCAGTTAACCTCATAAATTTTGTCTCTAGGCAATGTCTCTGACAACTTGTTTTTTTTCGGATGTCATTGGCCGGTCTTTCGACTAATCAGCCTTGAAAAAAAAAACAAACCCACACACATAGAAATGATGTAAATACTAAGCATGAGGTATGCAAAAAGTTGAAATCGAATCATGAGCAAAGTTTTCTCTCAAAAGTTGTGACTAACCACCAACAGAGAAGACGATTGTCATCCATGAATTTGCACTTCGGACTACGCTCTCATGTGACTGGGATCACGTTCACGTGCAACTTGTGTTTGAAACGTGCCCAAGTATTGTAGTCGGCGTGTTTTCCTGCATAAGTTTTAGAATTTGATTTATGCTAGCCTGGCGTCTACTATAAATAAAGCGGACACATTAACATACTCAGTAATACACGTGATTTAACAGTGTGACTAACCAGATCATGGGGTAATTGATCATATTATCGCACCGCCGTCGACTGACCAGCGACCAGCGACTTGATCTCACCTGAGCTGGGGGTGAGGTGTGGAATTCTATTGAAATTTGCAATTGCCGCCGTCAGTGGTTGTTGGCCAACGACGGCATAAATTACAGGGGAAATTCTCACGGCAGGTGAGTGATTAGACGACGGCAGGCAGGCCCCCCACATCAGGTGGGAAGATTCCACTATCTCGTAGACGTAAGCGCTGTCTGTCATACTGACCTAGAGCAAGAAGGCAATTTCGTGCATATATAATATATTTTATTCATTATTTATTATTATATTTTCGTATTAAGAGTCATTAGGAAATGAGAAAACTTTTCGCTTAACATTCTATTCACACTAACAAATGCAAAAATGCGAGAAAGAAATGATAATCAAAAGTATTTGTCCAGGGATCCTCAGGCGCAATCCCGCGACTGATAGAACAATATGTAGCCCGTCTCCGAAGACTTGTGTATGTCCGAGGTGAGGCCATAGAAATCCTCAATGGTGGAGGCCTCGATCTTGTCGACCATGTCGTCGTCGAAGAGCAGCCACAGGCCGTGGCTCTTCACAATGCTGATGTAATGGCCGCGATTCGGTCCGGAGCCACAATGGATGACCACAGCGGTCAGATCGTATAGTCTATCCGGATTGACGGCGTCATCCGAGGTGTTGAACAGCCGCAACTCAAGCGGAAAGACCACACGATGCGAGACCTTGATGTGGCGATTGAATTGCTCCATATACTTGAAACGCTTCAGATGCAAGGCCAATATCATGGGCAGCTTCTTGACCCGCATCCGCTTCTGGGCCTCCTGATAGCTGCAGCAGTTGTCGCACTTGAACTTGTTGTCCGAGCAGAGGGTTTCCGTGTTGCTGAAGCAGCGCAAACAGTGTGTGATCGAAGTGTTCTGATCGACATCCACCTGCAGATCGAAGAAGTTCTCGTCCTTGCTGCTCACGGTCTCGCAGTTAAGGCAACGCGTCTCCGACGTTAGAATGCCCTGGAAGATCTCATGCACCCAGGTTGGCTCCGAATTGGCCCCATTGGTCGTCGGAAGAATCGGTGTGGTTATGGCCATTAGAATGCCGCTGCCATCCTGGACACTGGTGGTGCCATTCAAGGAGCCCGTGGAGTTGCTACTATTGCCATTGGTCGTGGTCGAATTGGAATTCGAATTGGTTGAATTTGTTGTGGAATTGGAATGGGATGAATTGGATTTGCTGCCGGGCAAATGAACCGAAGTGCCAGCTGCTCCTGCTCCAGCTCCAGACTTGCCATGATTGCTGTGGCCATTGTTGTTCGAGCTCACAGGACCGGCATTTCGTTCGGCCAGAATGATCTCGTTGATATGATTGATCAGAAAGTTGAGGAACTCGTGGGCATCCTGCTGCATATAGTTATCGAACTCCTCCTTCTCCTTGCGCAGACGAGTTATGAACTTCTTGGGTGCTATGGAGCCGACCTTCTTCTTTTGCGTGGCAATGCTATAGAAGAGATCGGCCAGACACGAGAGCAACGTCTCCTTGGGCCGCTTATTCTTGGCCTTGTACTCGAGGACCTTTTCGCGAAACGGCTTGCAAAAGTAGAGAGCCTGCAGCACCGAGTTGCTGTAGCAGGTGTTCCCGAAGTTGACCAGCCCAAAGTAGTGCTCGTTGGGCGGAAACAGATCCGTCCCGATCTCGCGCTCCAGCTGCGAGACGTTGGCGCCCATGCCAGCAACTGGGGCTGCAGTGGCACAGCGGTGCAGAAAACCCCACACTGTGCAGGCGGCTTAGTGACCCTTGACGTTCGTTCGTTTCTTTGGCAATGCCGCCGCAATGTGGGGCATTGACTAGTAGTTAGTTTGTATTTAATTTAATCACTTTCGGTTTTAGTTATTCTGGTTTGGTTTGGTTTGTTTGTTCGTTTGTTTGTTTGTTTTTGGGCTATATGGAGTTGAGAGGGGATTGCTTTCTCTATATTCTCTGTTCTGTATCTATCTTTGTCACTTTTTCGTCTGAAAATAAATAATTTTGAAGAAGGGGGATACACGTGAGTTTGCTTCGCATAACACAAACAACAGAAATAATAAATATTTTTTTAATGTTGTTTTTTTTTTTTTTTTGACACTAAAAACTAAGCAAATCAAAAGTAAGAAAAAGAAAGAAACAAACAAAAAATAAAAAAAGCATATAGAATTCGTATATAAAAAATAACTAATTGAAAAATCATAAATTTTGGGAAAATGGTAAATGAGAACATTTGAATTCGTTACTCGACTCTGTCCCCTCCTTCTCCAAAAGCAATTATTTTCAAACAAATTTCACAATTTTGTATAATTTTCAATAGATTTTTTTTATTGAATTGTTAATAAAATCATAAAGTCAAATCATATATTAACATATGTCGCCGTGTAAACATAATGAATCATGATCAAGATGGCCCAGACATGTAATCACTGTTTAACTAAGTACATCGACTTATGAATCAGCCGACTTGAGCCGACTTTTACCGACTTGTCGGCCAATTTCAATATAATCAAGAATTTTTGCATGGGAAATCAGATCGATAACTGCATTTTTATAATCGTGATGACTAGTTAAGCTAAATATAGTGACAATAATTGATCGAGAATAAGTGCTTGATTCGGTGATTTTTTTTTTCTGGTACTGGTAGAAGTGCGCTGGGAAAAATCCAATGGAATGTTACCAACCGACCGCAAGCCGAAGCCACTGTCTGGTTGGCACGGGCCAGTCACACTTCTGGCCATAGGTCGTTGTCTGCCAAATAGAAATCCACATAATCCAATCAGCGTGAGAGGGTATATAAAGTCACGATGCCCACACGTTAATCTTACAGTCAATATTAAACCACACACAAGAGAAGACAAGCACAAATCGTAAAGAAGCGGAAGAAACACACAAATATCGTTTGGATAAGAAGCAACCCGAATTCAAGATTTACCCTCTCAGAGGAAAGACTTAGCGAAAGGTCTTTGGAACCAACTTCAACTACCAGACATCCATCTTAACTCTCTCAAAGGAAAAACCGGCAAGTAATAAAGAGGAAATTTTTAGTTTGCCCAAGAGAAGTTCATCTTTGAGACTCCTGCATCAATAAATCGTCGCATTGGATAGCATTCAGCAATCTAGAACACTTAGATTTTTGGATATTGTTAACCTAAACGGAGCATTGCAACAACACAGAACTACGGCTCAGCTTTTAGTAGAGCAACCAGTGAACAATCTTTCAGCTAAATTGCTGAAGGTTTTAGCCTAAGTTCATTAAGTTCGTATTCAATAAGTACAAATCTTAACCATTGCACCAATTAATTATGCATTGGCCAATTAACTGATGATCCAAATGGTTTCGAAATTAAGACAAATAACAATGTACCCAAAACTTTAACACGTTTTGGCTCGCCACCTGCCACCCAGTTCCTAATTATACAATATATAAGATCGAATTTTGCTCGTCACACCGAAAAGAATTCATAAAGATTAAACTTGAATAAACAAGCTTAAACAAAACCAAAGAAATACTATAAATGCATTTTGTATACTTTATATTAATTACTTTCAAGAGGGCAAAGAATTCTCCGTAAAGGGAAGTGCGAATGACTTGACCTCGACAATTTTTTGCATATTGGAAGTAACAACTAATTGGGAAATACTTGAAGAAGTTCCATAGACTTCTCGAAGGGGAAAATGTTGTGAAATAAAATGATTTTTAGTCGACGAAACAAGTTTTATCAAGTCACAGCGTCACGCCCACACTCGTTTTGACCTATTTTTATTGCGAGCTGTAAGTTTACCCAGGCAATCAACAAAGTTTGTGTAATTCAAGATGATGCCAGAGTTTAACGGGTATTTAACTAGTTAGCTTAGTTATGTCAAGTAATTAGTTGGATCTAACATCCACTAATCTCTGGGATTTACTCTCATTTGATAGAAGAGTATAATAATTAGCGATATTAATGCAATGGAAAATTAATATGAGTGAACGAGGTCATGAATTTGAAAATTGAATTTAATTAAGTTTAGTATTCTTTAAGTGTGGTTTAGTTAACTTCTATTAAAGCCCCTAATAGACATGGGGATATGAATGTAAATAGAGCATCTCAAAACCAGTAAGTAAGTGTTATATTTTCAAATTATAATGGAAAAATTCCTTCAAATATTTATAAGTAAATATTAACAGACTAACTTTTGTTGTGTTTTAACGAAATTTTGCTTATTGGTTTCTTATAAAAACATTGTTAAATTTATTGTACCATGCATCCAAAGCTATGCATAGGATGAAATGGTATATTAAAGTCGCCAAAATGTGGGCAACAGGCAGAAGGAAGCTTTTCCAACCCTATAAAGTATTGATCAGTATCAATTGAGACATGTCCGTCTGTCTATCCGTCTGTCCGTCTGAAAGAGTGCAGAGATCTCAAGAATTATAAGAGCTAGATTCACCAAATTTGGAATGTAGACTCGTTTAGTGTGTACGCTGATCAAGTTTTTTTTACACGTATTTAAGAGTATTTGAGAGCATAAAAAAAGAAGAAAAATATTAATATGCAACTTTTTGAAACCTATTGGATCAAATTAAGACAAATTTTTGAATCCAATAGATAGAATGTCATTTTCCTTATTAACAAGCTTGTCCCAAAGTTAATTGTTCTTAATAATAGTGAAATCTCTCCACTTTGGAAGAAAAGTTATGCATGATTTATTTATTTCAAAGAAGATTTACGAGCATTTAAATTTAATCTGAATAAATTTACTTATTCCTAGTTAAACCATGAATCATTTTTTAAACCATATTGAGGGCTATATAATTACAAGTATAGTACTTGGAACTATGTAACTTATGGCTTAATTAATTCCTAGAAAATGTTAACATTTTCTATATAACATAATACAGCTTAGTAACTAAATGAATCACCAATAGAAAATTTTGCATCTTTAAAAGAGATTCATAGCCCTATCGATCACTCAAAGTCATAAAAAGAATGACGCCCAAACGATTTGGGTAACTAAACTGAACTAAGTCATGAAAATCTTGGAGATTTTCCCAAAATAAAACCCAGAAAGCGAACAGAGTGTAGGAGAGACAAACTGTAAACTTCCAACTGAATGGTAGATACATTTTTTTTCTGATTGGGTATTTTTATGCATTACTAACTACTTAGCATCGACGTGCGCTATGGCAAACACAATATAAAACGCTCGGCAACGCGGCATTCGTGAACAGTGCGAAATTGAAAATGCTGCCATTTGTAAGTACTTGAACGATCTTAGAGGACTACAACTGAGGAACTAATAACAACTTTTTTATTGTAGTTTCTATTATATCTGCTTTTGAATTGGATGGGATTGATCAATAATACACAACCCTTCAACTCGACGGATGAAACTTCGACCAAGTTTGCAGTTATTCCCAACAATCAGTTTGCAAATAATAAATTTACCAACCAAGCAGAGTTTCGTCTCAAGGACTCTAAACTATTTAACGTTTTAAAAGGACCATCGAGAGAAGATTCCACAACATTCGCATCGAATATCGAGGATTGCAATTGGAATTACGTAGATGACACTGATGATTGCAATGAACCTCGTCCACTTGGTATTGGACCTAGACTAAGTGAGACACTGCTTAAAGTGCTCACCTTCTAAAGGCTGGGAAAAATATTTAAAAACTAAGACTAACATTATTTAACGAGTTCGTCGAGGAGTGGAAATAATTTTAGAAATCCATTTACAATACTATTTTTCCCATCGACCATATACAATCAATCCCTAATTGGTATACATTTAATGGGTTTTCACAAAAAGCTATTACGCGAATGCATTTTGCGTCTAGTCTAATGAACCCGTTTTGAGTCAATTTCATTTGATGCATTCTTAACTAACTAGCAGCCATGTCAAACTATATAAAACTCACTGTAAGCGAGCCATCGATTCTCAGTATCGTGTTGAAAATGCAAGCCCAGGTGTGTAAGCCGATCATTAAAGAAACTAAATACCTAAGGATACTATTACTAAAGTGTTAATATATTGAAATTGCAGTTACTTATACTAGTGCTAATCGGTTGGAACGGGTTAAGGGCAGCACCCCTAGGGGAGATTGACACGAGGCGAACAACAACGAAATCTCCATCTCCCATTAATGAAGAGATTTTAACCCGAAGGGAGGAGAATAACTTGAGAACAGAAAAGTTAAAGATTTTAGCAATTCCCCTAACAACGACCACATCTCAACCCAAAATTACACTGAGAACTACAAACAAAGTGGAGGATAATCGGAATATAGTCTCAACATCCTCCCCGAAGGTCCTAACTGAACTGATAGAAAGCGAAAGAAAAAGAATATCCATTGTGCCCTTGTTCACAACAACTTCGCAACCCAAACAAACTACAACCATTCAAAGGGAATATAATACGAGAAAATCTATTTCGGCCACACAAAATGATGTTCAAGTGCCTTGCGAGGTTCCACGAGAACCTTCACCTAAATCGCCAACAACTCCCGCTAAATGTGACTCAAGTGATACCTACTACGATGATTGCGAAATACGTCCCAAAAATATTGGGACTAGGCTTAGTGGAAAGCTCCTGAAAATACTCACCATACTTGGTTAATTGAAAGTTGAATTAGTATAAAATAGAGAGATAAGTTTTTTCATCCGATCTGGATACAATTGTATTACATTCAATATGCTAAATAAAGAGTCTAAGACTATTCGAACTCTCTTTTTTATATTTATTGTAAAAGTGATTAATAGAGGCAACATCCTACTAAATAATATATATGGAATTCAAGAATTTTTAGAGAGGGAGAGAATTTTAAATGGGAATAAAACTTGTTTATATGACGACTATGTAAATGCAACAAGCGCCTGGGATCTGAGACTAAATAACTATATAAAACTCAATGTAAGCGGGCTTTCGATTTTCAGTATCGCGTTGAAAATGCAAGCCCAGGTGTGTAAATCAAAGTATAAAGTAAATAGTTGGGGATATTAATAAAATGAAATTGCAGTTACTTCTGTTTGTGCTAATCGGATGGAATGGATTAGAAGCAGCACCCCAAGGAGGTGCATTCAAATCTGAGATTTTAGCAGTTCCCCTGCCAACGACCCCATCTCAATCCACGCAAACTTCAACAACTCCTCTGTATCCTCCAAGCAAAGAAGAGACTAATCAGAATGTACATCCATCAGATGTCACTTCATCTTCGGAGGCTTCCACTGCAGTGAGAAAAACCACATCAATTGCTCCCTTACCAACAATTCGAATTGAAACAACAACTGAACGTCAATCTAGACATAAACACAAAATTCTGAAAATATTCAGTCCATGGTTTATCGACTGTACATGTGAAATCTAAAATGTTTATAAGGTGTAGTTCAATCTAAATCCACTTTTATTATATTCAAAATGCTAAAGTAAACTCTTTCGAAGTGCAAATTATGTTTTTAATATTCGAAAAATATCAATAAACCTCTAGAGACCACAGAATCTATTTTTTAGTTCTACATTCCACATAAGAAATATCAATCGGAACCTGTAATGAACTTATTTACATGACAACTATGCAAATTGACCTCACATGACTGGCAAATTGAGTTTCGAGAGAGAGTTATTTAGGAAAAAATACTAAAAACAACTTAGGATTCAAGGATGCGGACATCAAATAAAAATCATTATACTAACCAACACATAGTTCGTGGAATAGCAAACAGATGATTGTGAGATCAAAATGAATAACTTAAAATTCTATTGTCCATTTTTAATTGACCTCTCTCTGATGAATGCCATCGAATTCACGTTGTGTGGTCATCGTCATGCCTTGAAGCAATTATACACAATATAATATATCAGCGACGATCAAAGCTGACAAATAGTAGATACCCCCATCAGCGCTTGGTACTTCAATGTGTTTTGCATGGTTTTAGGTAATATCCCTGGGGATCTATAGGTTTTCCAATGATTTTTCCCGCGTGCCAAGACCCACGACTGTTGGAAATTAGATATGGTAATATGATGTGCAATTACTGTCAATCATCAGCAAAGCATTACAATCGGAATCAGCATCATGACCACCATTGAAGCGAGTGCAATTAGAGCTAGTCAACGCCAAACTCGTTCTAGTGCGGAACACCTCACAGTAGTTTTCTCTAAGCCAAGAATACTTACTAGTGAGTAAATGGTGCGGAATCGCACGAGTGAAGTCCGAACTGTCTGTCAAATGCAATGTTCGCAACCTTCTGACCGGTTTAACTTGTTTGTTCCTACATAGTAGTAGACGTAGTTGTATTACGAATTGTCATAACAAATATTAATAAATATCGGTTTAAGCCATAGAAGTTTCATTCATTCAGTACATTTTAGCAGCTCGAACTAAGTAGAATGATCAGAGCAACTACTACAACTGTGAGTATATGGAATGGCGTGGGCCTCGAATCTATGGATCGAATACAAGGATAATTTAATCAAAACAAAATTCATTTTTTTTGCGTTCTAAAGTTTCTGTGTATCTGGCTAGTGTTTGTATGTGTTTTTATCGAGCATAATGATGGTGCCAGCAAAGTGCTTTATCAATTCCAGTGAGTCTTATTTTTTGGGAATATTTCGAAACAATAATCAATAACTAAAATATCTCACAGCATACGCGATCCGACTGGAGAGCGCAATGAAACGGGCGTACTACGTCAGAATGATGATGCATCATCTAATGAGGCCAAAGGTCCCGAACTGATTGTTACGGGAACTCGTACATCTAGTTTCACAATACACGTTCCGAACTCAAACAACAGTTTGGTATATCAGGAAACGGCTGTCTACACAGCTGATAACACTGGCTATCATGTGAAACATAATTTTAACATAACACCCTTGACACTGGGTCCACGCCTCAATGGTAACACGCTCAAAACACTCGGCTAAATATGTCAAAGAACATTTAACAAACAAACCAAAAAAAAAAAAAAACATACCCATCTTTGTATTATAAAATATATTTAATATTTATTTCATTTGAAACAATTATTTATCTTCAAAGAAAAGACTTTATTCCTAGTATTGACAGTGGAAAACTGAACACTTTCTTTTTGTTTATAACAGATTTGATTGAAGTTCATTTCAATAAAATGTGTTTCGAGAAAAGCTATTGATTTTCATACCAAGTTCCAAATGTTTAAATTAAAAATATTAGCATTAAATGTCAGTTTGTTTTGAAAAGGAAAATTTGATTACTCAAGTGTTGGCATATGTCCAAGAAGCAGGACTTCATGTTTGATTTCTATGACTTCTCTTAGTCAAGGCGACTAAATGTCTGCTGCACTAATTTACGGAAAGCAAAAGAAAAGCGAGACTAACTAGTTGGAAGAAGGATGATGAGTAAGTAGTAAGTAGTGAATGAAAGCCGATCGATATTATGGAGAGAAAAATGAAAGGCACAATTTGGCACAATTTGAAAAATGTATTCAATTTATGTACTGGAAAAAATTTCGAAAATAGAATAGAAATTAATGTGTAAATTATTGCTTACCGTGTTTGAAGTTTCCTTTTGGTTTTTTTGTTAATTGCTGGAAATGTATCCCGTCCGTTTCCTGGGTTGGTTATTCTTGTTATATATATTCTACTAGTCAACACTTTTAATAAAAACGAATTTGTAGAAATTTAACTGCAACGAGAGAAGGGAAGGGAAAGTTAAATAAAGGGATTCATTAGAATTTACGACATAAACAAATTAAGTGGAGGAAAACAAATTCTAATTATAATGTGACACAACCTTGGGCAGGGTAAAAGTCATTAGCTCATTAACTGAGCCGAAGGCAGGCAGAGCGAACGAGTGACGAGCGAGCCTCAAATAGAGAGCGAGAGCGACTACCTTGAGGGTCAAGTGCGAAAACCACGACATCTATGACAAGAGATTAGGTAAGAGAGTGTTTATGTGAGTGAGTGAGTGGATGAGTCTCTGAGATGAAATTAGAATTTGGGTCAGTCGCGTCGCAATTGAGCGAATTCACTGCAATGGTTAATGAAAATAATTAACTAATCAAGCGCTTGCCATCCCATCCATCCTCCAAGTCAAAAATCGACGCATCTCTCGAATTGTGGCTCAGTTTCGTTTTGACTATCAACCAGAACACTCTTTGGTCGCTATCAATCAAAATCAAGATGATGCTGGGAGGAGTCTTGTTTGGCCTGCTCGTTGGCTGCTGCTGGGCCAACCCGTCGTCGCGTCCTTTCGCTACCAACTATACGAATGATATCCTGCGCCTGGCCAAGGCTGCCCACATCAAGGCATACATGGCCGAAGAGGCTGGGCATGGCGATGTGGAGCCGTGTCAGAATTTCTATCAATTTGCCTGCGGCAACTGGCCGCGTTTGCATCCGGCCAAGCTGCATAATAAGCGCACCGGGTACTTGGAGGAACTGCAGGAGCTCTATGTGCGCAAGAGTGCGGAGATGTTGAAGAGCGCGACCCGTGGAGTGGACAGTTCAGCGGATAGACAGCTGAAGCACTTCTACAACTCGTGTCGCATTCAGGCAAACGATACACGCTCTGCCCTCGCAGCATTGCTGCAAGTGACCGATTTCCGTGGCGGTTGGCCAGAGATCCGTGTGCCTTCGTGGTATTCCTATGAGTACGACTGGCTCCAGGTGGTGGCCACACTCAAACAACGTTTGGGCGTCGACATTCTGTTGGGTCTTGATGTGGTCCTGGACTACAAAGAGGAGCGTATGCATCGTCTCAAGATCGGAGCTCCGAAATTGCCATTGGGTCAGCGTCGCTTCTATCTGGATGACGCCCACAGTGCCGATCGAGAACGTTATCAGGAGCAAATTGTGCAGAAATTGAAGGTGTATTTCCCCAAGCAATCGCAAATCTGGCTAGATGAGGTCGCACATCAGGTATTGCACTTGGAGCAACAATTGGCCAAGGGATTGCCCCACAATCCCACGCTAACCCTGGAGCAAACGACGAGGCAACGCACTGCGGCTGATATGAAAGCCGCCTATGGCAGCTATGTGGATGTGAGTCGCTACCTTCAGTTGATCTACAATGACACGCTGTATGTGGAGCTCTATGAAACCCCTGAGGACTACCTCTCGAATCTGGTGGATGTGGTGCGTAGTACTCCCAAACTGCAGTTGGCCAACTACACAATTTGGCGGGCTCTGGACACGTTGGATGGGGCACGAGTGCCGTACTCCGTGCGACCTGAAATCTGGTGCGTTCAGCTGACCAAGAAATACTTCCCGCAACAGCTGGAGAGCCTTTTCCATCGCAATTACAACAACATGCAGATGATCAATGAACTACAGTCGACCTGGGCAGATATTAAGCGAGTTTTTCGCGAGGATCTGCAAGCGTCGGAGGACCTACACTGGCTCACATTGGACACGCGGCAGAAGGCTATTGGGAAACTGGACAGATTGGATCTACAGTTCCGTTCGCATGACGATGTTCAGCTTATACGTCACATGCATGGACTAAATCTGCATGCGGATCGCTTCTACCAGAATCTGGTGGAGGTCCTGCAATGGCGCACTCAGCACACCTTGGCCAGGCTAATGGAGGAGCCCGAACTGGTCGATCAGGTGTACAAGACACCGCAATATATATTGAGCACCAATAAGATTCAAGTGCCCATTACCTTCCTGCAGGCTCGCTTCTTCTGGGACTCAGCCTATCCAAATGCCTTGAAATACGGCACATTGGGTGTTCTAATGGCTCGCCAGATGCTTCATGGATTCGATGGTACGGGACGGCGCTACGATAGTCATGGCTATCAGAACAACTGGTGGGACACCACTTCGGAGACTTCGTATCTGCGGAGGACGCAGTGCTTCCAGGAGCAATACGCCATCTTTGTGCAGTTTAAGAACAAACCAGTGCGGGACAAGCAACTGCTGAAGCGCATTGTCGCCGACAATGGAGCCCTGGACATTGCCTATCGTGCCTATCAGAAGTGGCTAAAGAATTCGGCCGAGACAGCGGAAATCTATCAGAAGGAGCGTCTCCCCCTGCTGGACTATTCGCATAACCAACTCTTCTATTTGTCCTATGCCCAACTGTATTGCTCGGACTATCCCGATTCCGTGGATGTTTTCGATGAGCTACCCGAGCAATTGCGCATCAATACGGCTCTCTCGAATGCCCAGTCGTTTGTCAATACCTACAGTTGCTCCGCGGGAGACAACATGAACGCTCGCTTTAAGTGCGATGTCTACTAAGGCACTTCCGACTCCCTCACTCACACTCACTCACTTGCTTGCTTATTCACGAAAAATGTATTTCACAGAGATGAATAAATTATTTTCGAGCGTTTACTGATAGTTGGAGCTCTCGTTTGTTCTCTCCCGCTCTTTTTGATAGCCCCAATTGACCCCTGCGCTCTTATCAGCCTCTGGGTTGGACTCTTACTTGGAGAACTCTCTCAGTTTTCAGCGTGCCGTCATAGGTCCAGCAGCATGTCGCCTTTTAGTTTCGGGCTACTACTGCCCATCATCTTTATCTGCTGCTGCCGCCAAGCTGCATTTGGCCAAGAGATTCCTGCCTCGTCCTTTCATCGCATTTTCCAAACCGAAGAATCGGAACGCAAAACCAAATCCCAAGAGATGAGAAGCTTTATGAATGAAAATGTGGATCCGTGCGTAGATTTCTTTGAGTATGCCTGCGGCAATTGGAAAGCAAATGGTAACCCATTCACGCAGCTGGAACAGCGAACCGATGTGGACTTGATGTATTTACTCGAGGATGGACCGCATCGCAATGACAGCGCTCTGGCACGGCAGGCCAAAGAGTTCTACAAGTCGTGCCTGATAGCCTTGGGTCACCAGGATCAGCAGCAGCAGCAATTCCTGAGTGAGTTCATAAAACAGAATGGCGGATTTCCTGCCGTGCCGGGATCCAATTGGCAGGTGCATCATCATAACTATGATTGGATTAGGGTGCTGGGAAAATTGCGTCATCTCTTTGGCATGGATATCCTGATTGGACTTCGATTGGCATACAACTATGAGAATGTTCAGGAGAATAGCATCTATCTGAGTGAGCCGAGCACCTTGATACCCAGGGAATTGTGCCGCCAAGCCAAAAGAGAACGTCTAGATCTCAGTAATCCCCTCTATCAGACACTGGAGGAGAGAGTGGCCACCGAACTGAAGCACTGGCTGGCTCTGGGCAATGAGGAATCAGCCCGTCTGGCCACTGAGATCATTAGCTTTGAGCACGAACTCTGCGGCGGCATGCAAGGATTGGAGCCCTGGGATGCCGAACTGACGCTCTACGAAGCGAACTACACTAGGAAAACCCTGGCGGAGTTCAGTCGGATCTACATCCTCGATTTGGAGGCCTATGTGACGGCCAGTTTTGCAAAGACCATCTACAAGCCGGTCTATATGGCTGCTCCGGACTACTATCGACAATTGCAGCGCACAGTGGCAGCTCACAATGCCAGCCAGGTGGCGAATTATATAATGTATAGGGCTGTGGCTGCCCTCACCTTTCCCCTGGAGGATCGCCCCGCAATGCGGCTGCCGGAGTGTCTGGAGCGGATCAAGCAATTGCTACCCAGCGCCCTGGGTGAGCTGTATGCCCGACAATTTGGCAACGACGAGGAGACTAGGCAGCAATTGTTTGACCTGTACAAGCAACTACAAGATTCGCTGAAGCAGAGCATCAGTGTGGATTGGATCGAGGAGGGGAGTCGTCGGGTGGCTCTGCGTAAATTGTCAAATATACGTTTATGGTTACCCGAATACGATCGACCCCATGCCCACAAGGTGCAATTGGAGCGTACGAAGTATTGGAACAATCTCCACCAGCTCTTGGGAGTGGTGAAGGGACAGCAGCAACTGAATCGCCTCTTCGAGGAGAGCTTGCCCGGTCCAAATGATCCGCTGGAGGCATATGACACGCGTCTACGCTATCGACCGGTGCAACAACGTCTGGATATCGGATGGGCGTGGTTTCAGCCGCCCCATTATAATGCCCGTTACGGTCATGCCATACGCTATGCCACTCTGGGCGTGGCATTGGCCCAACAAATGACCCTAGCCTTTGACGACCTGCACTGGTCGAGGGGCTTGTTGGAGCAGGACAGTTGGGATGGCCTGACAGCCTGGCGATATCACAATCGCACCGAATGCTTCTATCGCCAGGTGGAGGAATATTTGCAGCATAATGTGACGGCCACAAAGCAATTGATCGGCTATAGTGCCGCTCTGAATGTTGCCTTTAGGGCCTACCTAACATGGCTGGGTTTCCAGGAGCCCAACAATGATTTCACCCGCCTGATCAAGGAGACACTTCCCGGCCTGAACTACTCAAATACCGCGCTCTTTTTCATAGCCTACTCACAGCAATATTGTCAACTGGAGGAGAAAGAGATGGCGCCACCGATATATAGTTTACGTCATAATCACAGTTGGACCCGCTGGAAAGTGAATGGTCCGTTGAGCAATTTGGCCGAATTCTCTACAGAATTTCGTTGTGCCTTGGGTACACCCATGAATCCAGCAGATAAATGTTCCACCTACTAAGTTTTCCAATACAGATTTCATATATACTATAGAGAAATAAAGAACAGTTGAAGAAAGATTGGGTTGAGTTGGAATCCTAAGCCGGGAAGTTGTTTGTTTTGTTATTTTTCGTTTTGCTTTGTTGTCATTGCCAAGTTCGTAGACGTGCGAGGTCGCCATAAGTTTGTTTACTCATCGCGGGCACTCTCTCGTCTTCGCGTTCTCCCTTCTTGGGATGATAACCCACTAACTTGACCCAATTGATCAAGTTCATGAGCGCCAAATGGACGTCGCGTTATCAGTCCAGCTGAAAACTAGTTCAGTTGTTAATTTAACGCCAAGATGAAAGCTTCAACTTGCGCTCTTCTATTGCTGTGCCAGCTGATCGTTGCGGCGAATGCGGCCCGACAGCCTGGCAACGTGAATCGCAATTCCCAATTAAACCATGGACAGCCGTTCTACCCCCACGCCAATCACAATCAGGATAGCCGCGAGGAGTTCAAGGTCCGCCAACAAATGTCCATTGATATGCAAAAGTATATGAATTTGAGTGCTGATCCTTGTGAGGATTTCTTTGAGTATGCCTGCGGCAACTGGCCATCGTTCCATCGACGACGCCAGCTACGTCAAGGGGATCTGACCACAGCTCAGCAGTTGGTCGAGAGCCGTATAGTGGACCAGCTGCAGCAACTGTTGTCGCAACCGTTGCCGCCGCAGCGTCACGACTTCAGTTCGGCCAGTGCGACGAATGTGCGCAAGGTGCGAGATTTCTACGAGTCATGTGTGGCCGTCGAGGGCAATGCCAATGAGCGGCGGCGCTTCCTGATGAAGGTCGTCCGGGATAACGGAGGCTTGCGCAATGTACCCAATTCCAATTGGCAACACAATCGCCCCTGGCTACAAACTCTGGCCGAACTGCGACGCAATTACGGTCTGGATATCATGATTGGCCTGGAAGTGGATGTCAATCAGCAGCAAATGCGGGGCAATAGCATTTATTTTGGGGAACCAAAGCTAACTATAATACCAGCTGAGCACTGCAATGTCAGGACCACACGGGGAGCCAACATAAAGGATCAGGTCTACGAGCAGCTGCAAGCCCAAGTCGCTGAGAACCTTAGAGATTGGCTGAGATTGAGTGACAGCGAATCGGAACGCATGGCCGGGGATATTATTCGTTTTGAGTTTGAACTTTGCAAGCATATGGGAGCTCAGCAATTCCAGCCAAAGGGCCAAGACCCAATGGGGAATCAAATGAATGCCTTTCACGGAGCACGCTCGCGCACTGGACAGGATCGATTGCAACGACAAAGGGGCGGCATATCCCTGACCGAGCTGACCAGCGAGAATGGCAATAGCTTGGACTTCAAGCTGTATGTGGAGCTATTGCTCGAAGGTCCCTACACTGGTGTGGTATACCTACGCTCACAGAATTACATCAGGCATCTGGTGAGCACAGCAAAAGCCAACACCGGATACACCATAGTCGGCTACATTATGTATGTGGCTCTGCAGGAACTCAACCAGCCACCCGAGGATCATCCGTCGCGACGAGCTCGCCAGTGTGTCCAGGTGATGCAACGCCTCTTCCCGGAGGTCTTGGGACACATTTACCAACAGCAGGTGCAACGTGACGATGCGAAAAATGATTTGGAACAGGTTTTCAGCGATCTGATCAAGGCTTTCGATCAGCAACTGAAGGTCGAATGGATGGATGAGAATGATAGGCGAGCGGCCAGGACAAAACTATCACAATATCGTACCATCTTGCCGGACTACCAAAGCCTCGATCTGGGAGAGTTGCATTTTCAAAAGGCGGACGATTATTGGCGCAAGCTGGAGACATCGCTGCGATATCAAGCGCGGGAGAAACTGAATCGCCTGCGTGGCAACGACTTCGGGCAGGATGCAGATGGGATTGTGGAAGGATTTGAAGTACGTGCAGCTCTGGTGGCACGCCAACAGGCAGTACTTGTGGGATGGGGCCTCTTGCAGATGCCCTACTACAGTTATCTCTATCCCAAATCCTTGAAATACTCTTTACTGGGCCAGCGTCTGGCTAGCGCTCTAATTCAGGCCTTCGATGACGAGGGTTGGAATCACCATCCGCAATCGACATCACCATGGAACGAACTGACCATGGCTGGCTATCGTAATGTCAGCGAGTGCCAACGTGCCCAATATAGCAACTACTTGTACGATCAGCCGGGTGAATTTCGCAACATCAGTCGCCTGAGGGAGATTATGACTGAATCCAGTGGCCTTAATGTGGCCTTCAATGCCTATCTGGCATGGCTGGAGCAGCAGAGTCACAATTTGCGACATTTACTGCTTAAGGAGACGCTGCCCGAGTTTAATTTCACAAATACTCAACTATTTTTCATCTACTTTGCCCAGACCCGCTGCTCGGCTAAATCGGTTGCGGTCGATCAAGAGGAGGATGAGGATCAGGAACAAGTATCATTGGACTACATGCCCCTGGTGAAGCACACACCTGAACGCTGGGATGTCAATGGTCCATTGAGTAATTCAGAGGAATTTGGAAGGGAATTCAATTGTGCTCTGGGCATGCCCATGAACAATGGCGACAAGTGCCTGCTCTACTAAGCTACACTGACTACTACTTAGTATGTGTCTATAGAAAAGGGTAACTGCCTACTACTACTACTTAAATGGAACCTCTCATTAAATAAGCAAAAAATGCAAGAACAAATATATCTATAAATAGTTTTCTTTCGCAGCGGTTGGAGTCGGTCGGTTTCTCTCTGTGTCAATCGAACCACTTGAGCGTGGCCTGACAACGTGTCTCAAGTCTGGGCTTGGGCATAAAGCACTCAAGCACGCAGCTCGGTAAGATGCAGATGGAAAACCAGATATGGGATACACACAGATACCCACTCATGGCATGTGGGCTGACAGTCTGCTAAGTTGCCGTTGTCTCATGCTCTCGACCTTCAACTGTCAATCGATTATTCTAACAGAGTAACCGGGAGGGGGAGATTTGAATGAAGTACGCATTTCCGCTTACCTGCAAATAAACAGAAAAGAATATAGTAAAAAATGAGTAAAGAATATAAGCCAGATATGCTCCACTGCCAATGCCAATCCCTTCCCCCAATCTTAAAATTATTCCTGTTTTCGAAATGATGATGATCTTGATTCACGCTAAACTGCGTTTGCCCCCTTTCTGGCCATAACAGAAAACAGTTATAACTGAATGCGTCATAGGAAAATAGTGCACGAAATGAACAAGGAAAAACGACAAAATTAAATTGTTCAAAGTTTTGTAATCACTTAGGAAAAGAGCTGCATATCTCCCACAACTACGCAGACAATAAAGTGATTTGGTATTCGCAAATGTCTTTTTTCCACCATTTCTCACTCTTTGCTATGACTAAATTTCAGACTTTGGCGAGACAGTTAAAGTCATAAAAAAAAGAAGGAAAATTATGCAGGAAACGGAAGACCAAACAAATTCCAATAATATGAGCATTGGGTAAGAGGTAAGAAAGTAAGCTCTAAATATGAATACATATAAAAGTACAATAAATATGTTAATAAATTACAAATTGTAGTCATTAAAATGGTCATAAAAGTCCTTTGAAATATTGAATATCATTGAATATTTTTTATGTTGTAAATATTCACGGATTCGAGGTGTGCTGAGCCAACAGGTTCCCCCTTCACTACTTAAATCAAATCTAATGAAGCATTATCTATTGACCTATTCATTAATTGTATGCAAGTGTGCGAGTTTTTCATATTACATAAGATCGAAAAGACACAAAAACACACTCCATTCATTTCATATCGTATTTTAACTGTCAGATAGATGCATTTTTATAATGTGTTGACACATGTGTATTTGAGAGTGTGTGTGTGTGTGTGTTTGTGTGGAAAACCAGAAATAAACTTCGATTAATCAACTAGTTAGGCATACAAAGAGATACAAGCAGTCACATACACACAAAGAGTTCCATCTCCATAAATCAAGCCAGACCAGAGCAGGCCAGAAATGACCCAATTTCTTTATCTAGCCAACCAACCATCTATCCATTCTCCATCAAGTCGAGTGCCCAACGTTTGCCTACACTCTTCATTTCTTACATATGTTTGTATATATAAATATTTCTATGTATCTATCTAAGTATACATTTTTTGTTTTTTCATTCACACAATTTTAACCCAAATTTTTATAACAAAAAAAGTAGTTCTACACACGAATTGATCTTGAATATGGCTAAACAAACAGGTACACACACACATATTTTATGTGGAAATTGTTGTATGGGAAAAATGAAAGTGATGAAACAGACATTCACACAACAACATCATCATCGTCTTTATAGAGAAGGGAAAACACACAGACAGAGAGATATGAGTACTCGTATCTCAGATATCCTATGGTAATTTAAGACTGTGTACAAACCCTGATATCTTAATGCACCTGTACACTCAAACTCATTCGCTTTAGTGGTAAAGCTGGCATATGTGGGTGATGATGCCTTATGGATTCATACATATATGGAATCTGCATACGTATATACAAAAATATTTTACAGGCAACAACTTTGGCATGACATAAATAATAAGAAAAAAAAATACGTATCTATATTTTCCATTCAATTGATTTGAATGGTGTGTGTGTGTGCGCACCCATTTTTGGCTTGGCCAAAAACAACAAAATGTCATTATTCAGAAATTCTAATGTATTACAAGAGAGTCGGCGGGGGGTTTGAGTTAGAGTTATTGTTTGAACCTTGGAATGGCGACTTTCATGCGGCATAATTCTATAAACAAAATAGGAATAAAGTTACGTGAGTAATTATCGTTTATTGATATGGGTAGGGAGGGGGGAGTTATATCATATTATATTGTTATACGATCAACCGAGTTCGAACAGAAAATCAAATTTAAAGTAGGCATCTGAAAAGCCAAGAATTGCAAACTGCAAGGGAATGACATTTTTAAGCAATTTCTAGAGTTTTCAATTTAAGTTCGAGTATTCGATTTAAAGGGGTTCGGCTGTATATTCAAGGAAATAAGACATTCAGAGGAAGATAATTCCATATATGTATATTCAGTAAGAACATCTCTCTGATCAAGCAAAACCATTATTGCAACGAAAGCACTTTTTGCAGATGTCTTTTGTTATAAATTCAAATGGAATGCAATTTATTTTGTTTGTTTTAAAGAACACTTGCTCGTTAATATGAATTTCTAATGATAAAGGGGAAGAGAGATAAAGAGAGAGAAAACTGATTTCGAACGTGTTTAATTAAAACGAGTCGAGTTTAATTAGGTTTTGGCAATAAGAGGGTGAAAATTGCCAACTACCGCAAAAAGTTTATGTATTTTATGGTCAACCCTCTTCGATGGGGTTCCAATTAAATATTACCAGTAACAGTTTCACATAAGGGGCACGTCGTGAGTTCGTATTAAGTATTTTGCTAAAGTTAGTGCGACGCAGCGACCACCCTTAGAAAACAGCTGTGTGCTAGGCGTAAAAGAGAGCACAGCACAGGGCGTAAAATCGATTTTCCAAAAAAACCATTAAAAAGAAAATAAAAGACTAAAGGGCTAAACTTGTGGCTGCTCCTTACAATACAATTGGATGATGAAAATATGAATTACCTTTTCATAATTAAAGTCTAAGCATAATCCATTTATAGTTAGGTTGATTAACGTTGAGGTTTAAGATTCCACTAAGTATTTAAGCAGTTAAGTCGAAGGCAAATCAAATTGGCCCATTTGATAATGTGAATATAATTGGGAAATATTTAATTAATTTATTTATGCACTAAACACATTTGTGGTTTGAATTTTGTTAAATATTTTATGCCACAGAAATTGCTGCGATTGAAAGAATTTCAAAATGCAATACTGGAAACGGA
Organism: Drosophila sp. 14030-0761.01; assembly: GCA_018150735.1. NCBI lineage: Eukaryota > Metazoa > Arthropoda > Insecta > Diptera > Drosophilidae > Drosophila > Drosophila sp. 14030-0761.01. The sequence continues at coordinate 4,769,429 of JAECWO010000106.1, read as the reverse complement.
ATATACACACAGAACTCAGAAACACAGAGAGAGAGTGAGTGAGAGAGAGAGAGCTGGTAGGACACTTGGTGGGTGGTGGGTGGATGGGTGTGGTGAATTTCTCTCACTAACACATATACAATGCAAAAAGCACGCTGCTATCCCTGCCACCTTTTTCTGTTTGGTACACACACTTATCGATTTAGCAATTAATATATTTGCATTATTAAACAAAAGAATTTATACAGGCTCTTTTTAAGGAAACTGAAACTTTAGTTGCACAAGTGTTTATACAAAAAATATCTTTAATTTCACGCTGAAGATACATACATATACATATGTAGATACATATGTATTCGTTTCAAGATATATGCACACGATAAACCAACAGCGAGCGAACGACCAACGAACCGTCGATGTGTGGCGCTGCTTTGTAACTCATTGGGGCGCTCACCCGCTCACCATGCTCTCGCTTGCTCACTCACTCCATCCGCTATGCTGGCGCGCTGCTGCCACACACTCACACACACAAACACAACATTGGCAGTGGCAGAGACAGTGGCAGAGACAGAGCCTAGCAGCGACTGCGCGTTGGCCCCCCACTTCTTGCGACAGTCACAACAGCAGACGCATAAGTTGACCAACAAAACAAAATCTAAAGTGATTGAGAAAATGTTTTTCCTCAACAACGAATTGGGCAATACTCTTTATATTTACTAATTGAAATATGAACGAAATCTTTAAAAATATTAATGGGTATATTCGAAATGAAATAGGAACACACAAAGTTTTCCATTTATCCTTAGTGATTCGCAACAAGAATAATAATAAGAATAGATGAGAAATTAGAAAAATTAATGTACTTAGCAAGTATGAATAATATTTTCAGTGAAATACCCAATCATTAAAAGTGACCAAAAGTATTGCATCCATTTAATGGTGTCTGTTAAGCAAGCTTTCACTGTGTATTTAGTATATCTTTCGTTTTCAGAGTCCTGACATATTCACAATGCTCCACCATTATGTTAGAGCACAATAGTCTGAATGAATAAGGGGGAGCAAAATGCATACTCAAAATTGGAGCATTGGCTGTGTTCGTTTACTGATAGCCGACGGCGGCGGACATGACACACACACACGCGTCCGTTCACATGCAGGCTATTAGTGTATGGTATTAGACTACTATTCCCCATACCCCAAACTGATTCATACTATGTACAGTAGGGGGGTGGGGGGTGATAAGACGCACATTTCGAACGAATCGCGTGCTTTGGCCAGGCAATCAGTCACGCATGCGTCGATAGCCTATCGAGGCTATCTATAGGATCGTGTTGGCCTATTGCCAAAGAACATAGAAACGTGAATGCATTTTGTAGTACGTATTAGCAAACTGGTTTCGAAAGATGACATTTCACGCTGCGCATTCTATGCAGATTAGAATCGTAATGATCTCGTTGACCGCAAACAAATTTCCAGCTGTTTGGAGAACTCGTTTCCACTTCGAGGTTAATGACATTGTGGAAATAGTTGCAATTCTTCTAGTCTATTATCTAACTAAAGTGATGTAATTTCTTTAATCATTCATTTTATCTCATGCTTCTCAGGCGTAACGGAAATGGAATGCATTTCGAAATGATCGAAATTGAAATCCGTTAAAAGAAAGTGTGCACAATTGAAGAGATAAAAAACACAAAGTAAAAACAAAAACCTAATTGCATTTGTTAGGCGATGGAAAGATTTCAATTCATTGACATTGCAGCCCTGTTTTTCAGTTGCCTTGAGTAAAAATTCACCTAAAGGAAGTAAGACATTTCCACTGCGCAGTCGCACTGCGAGACCAGGAAAAAGGAACGAGAGCGGAGAGATTCGCAAGGAGCATAATATGAATATGTGTTACAGACCCATAAAGGTATGCAAATCTGCATAACGTTTGATGAATCATTTGGTTAGGTTAGGCATTTATGGGCAATTGTGGGTGAAATTGTGCACAACCTAAGGGTTGACTCATTGCCTTCCCCAAATGCCAGACTGCGCGACTGCTGCCTAATGGCAGCTGTTTACCACTGTCCAGTGGGGTAACTAAGGCAACTACATATACATAACCCCCGCATTCACGAAGCCGGCCAGACGTTAATGAAATTCTTTAAAAAAGAAGAAGTTACAGAGGGGACAGCAGTAAACGTCCAATAACTAATGATTCTATCTTTAAGTATTGATGGCTTCCGGCATTACACAAAAACCCTATAACAGAGATACGAAAAATATGTTCTTCAAATGGAAATCCGATTGGAATTGGGCATGCTTCAAAAGCTATTGAAGTCAATCAAGGGCAACAGCAGTCTTTTTTTTTTCTTTAGGTGATTTGGTGCATATCATTTAAATGTTAATGGCTTCTGAATTTATTTTACATAAATATGTATATACAAGAAGAAATTCTGCACTGAAAAAAAAACAAAACACTTGAAACTAAAGAGCATGAAATTCTAATGTTAAAGACATTTATTTACGTACATATTTATTTTTCTATCATTATTATTTATCTTGAGCCGACTGTCATTATAAAATGTATCGCCGGCAAATGGATTCGACAAGTTTGTTTCTAGATTAAGTGAAAAAAAAACTTTAAGATAGGATATGACAGAAAACTCGACAGAGTCTGATTGACCTTATAAAGTGAAAATTTAAACAAAGGTCCTTGGGTGGTTGTTCTTTGTCGAATCGACGACGAAAAAATATCACTTTGAAAATGGGGAAAAGTAAGATGTTTTTTGCGAAGTTATTTTCTATATATTTATATATCCAAAAATGTTATATACTTATGTATCTAATATTATAATTGATCAAATAAACAACATAATAAGATGAAAACATTTTAATTTTTGAGTAAATGATATTTTCAACAACAATTTCAAAATGCTCGTTGTCGTTTTGACGACGAAGAACCTTTGTGTAGGTAAAACATTTATCTAGGGTTAGTAAACATTTGAAACATAAACGAAAATTCTATTAAATCAACTAATTTCTTTAATAAAACATAGACAACTCGTTAAATGTTTAGTTCAACATTTAATTATTTTTAATTAGTCACATGGAATCTAAGCATTTAATTAGTTTCGCTTGATTTAAGCGTAGTCAGTTGGAATTTTCTCAGTGTAGTGCATAGATTGTAAAGGGAACTCTCTGACCTTCCCCTACCCCTTTTGGGCGTCACAGCTGAAACCTGAAGACTTTTCGTATGCAAGCTTATAATTATGACGAGATTTGTTTTAAACAAAGCGAAGCTTTTTCCACTCCCATATATACTCAGATTACGATGATTGTTTTTTCCTCATTGTTATTGTTTTTCTGCTTCATCTTCTTCTCTTGTTTTGTATATAAAAAAGAAACTAGTTTTTTGTTGTTGTATTTGGAAGTCAATCGAAGACTTTTTCTTAGTCATAACTCCAATAGCGCACCTCGCAACACTAGCGATACTTATCTAGTTAATAACTCAACACTAATTAGTCAGCAGTAACCCTAGGTCGGTCCGACCGCCACAAAATAGAAACATGTGAAAACGAAAGCCCCCAAAAATATTGCGATAAGATTTTGGGTTAAGATAAATTAAATAGGTAAAATAAAATAATTGCAATTGCTAGTAGAGGACGAGGAGACGGGCAGCGCCAGGTACGGAAGCTGCTGAGCATCGCTCAAAGTCAAGCCAAAGACGAGAGAGTTAAATGGAATCATAGCGCCACTTGGCGTCCACAGTGGGGCAATAATTGAATTTATATGCTGAGACAGAGCCCCACTGTTTGATCGGTTTTCCTGCTTTGGAAAGTTTGAAATGAATTTTAGGTAACAACAATATTAATAAAAAAATAAATAAATACTGGTGGGTAAACACTTGTATATCAACAACAACAAATCGATGAGAGCTCAATTAACTGTTACTTGCACACTCACTCACACGCACCCACACACATAAACGTAGTACGCCTACATCCCCAGCTCACATATACACTATACATACAAATACATATATACATTCACGAAATTTACCTTTTTTGCATTGAATTTAATATGGCTTTTTGGCAATTATCTCAACAAAACATTTTGTTAATTGTGTGGATGTGTATATGTGTGCGAATATGTGGGCAGGTGCCACTCCCACTTCAATTGCAGTTCTCCTTTGTGCAACTTTTGGTTGTTTTTCTTTTGGCTCCCACTGTACGATTCGGTAATTTACAGATTTGCAGTTATGTCAACTGTCGTCTTGGTCTTCCTTTTGTGGAAGGCTCTTCTTGTTGTTGTTGTTTAGTTGTTGCTATTGCAAAAATTTTGTGTAAACTATTGACAATGGGATTTGAGGTGGTTGCTGTTTCCTTTGCAGGTGGTGGCCCCTATGCACTCGCGTTCAATTTATTTTACGTGGTTTCGTCTTGCACTTTGTGCCGCACGCTGTTTAAATTGTCGTTTTTCGTTTCGTTATTAATTTTGGCTAATTAATAGCATTTTCAAACACGGAGAAAACTTTCGACGTCTTCTCTTTTTTTCTAGTTGGTTTTTTTTCTTTCGTATTTAATAGCCAGTGTGTACACACTTTGGCAGCTGTTTAGCTATCAGGGCTGTCATTTAGTTTTTAGTAAAGTCTAAGGACAACTCTGTTCTTAAACTTCTGGCAACTCTGTCCGGCATTAAGGGCTACCATATCCAGAAGATGGACCACAAAAAAACAAACAAAAATGACTAGAAACCTTTGGTTTATTGTTTTAATAATAAGTTTAAGTGAAATTGAAGTTTGCTTAGCTGCAGATGATAAGTTATGCAGCAGCAATGCTGAGATGTGCAATAGCGATGTCGTTGACAATAATTCTGAAGATAAGTGTGAGCACAATTTCATTTTGCCGGTCTCAGCATCTTTTCTCTTGATCCTTAATTATTTTCTGTTTAACGTCCTTTTCTCTAGTTGGACGAGAAATAGCGAATGCCATGGCCAACTACCAGCCATGCACTGGTAACCCAATTGATGCCAATTGCAGTTGCCACATCGGAGTTCTTAAACGGGATTTGGGCGCCTACGAATCCACAGGTGTCAATCGCCAGATGATAGAAAGTTCTGCCAGGTATGGAACACGGTACAAGATCTATGAGAAACAGTTGTACCGCGATGAGAAGTGTATGTTCCCAGCCCGGTGCCAGGGTATCGAGCACTTTCTACGTCAATTGCTAACCGTTTTGCCCAACATGGATCTGGTAATCAATACACGAGACTATCCACAGATCAACACTGCTTGGGGCAATAGTGTAGGAGGCGGACCGGTATTCTCCTTTTCTAAGACCAAAGACTATCGCGACATAATGTATCCAGCGTGGACATTTTGGGCTGGTGGTCCCGCTACAAAATTACATCCCCGGGGCATTGGACGGTGGGATTTGATGCGGGAGAAGTTGGAAAAACGTGCTGCCGCCATTCCTTGGACTCAGAAGCAAGAGATTGGTTTCTTTCGCGGTTCACGAACTTCGGAGGAACGTGATTCTCTGATTCTACTGTCTCGCCGCCAGCCACAACTGGTTGAGGCTCAATACACAAAGAATCAGGCGTGGAAATCACCTAAGGATACATTAGATGCCCCACCAGCCGATGAGGTGTCATTTGAGGACCACTGCAAATACAAGTACTTGTTCAATTTTCGCGGAGTGGCTGCCAGTTTTCGCCTAAAGCATTTATTTCTTTGTAAATCGCTGGTTTTCCATGTGGGCGACGAATGGCAGGAGTTCTACTACGAGCAACTGAAGCCTTGGGTCCACTACATTCCCCTGAAGAGCTATCCCAGCCAACAGGAATTTGAAGAGATACTGCAGTATTTCAGGAAACATGATGCCGTGGCCAAGGATATCGCAGAGCGTGGCTATAACTTCATATGGAATCATTTGCGCATGAAGGACATTAAATGCTATTGGCGTAAGCTGCTCAAAGGCTATGCCAAGCTCCTGACATATGAGATCCGGCCAGAGAGTCAATTGATTCATATAGGCGGGGCCAAGGATGAATTGTAGTTACTGACAATCGAATTCGACTTAATTAGCGTTTAAGTATAAAGTTAACATAGAATTCAATTAATATTCTATTCCTACTCAAATTCCATGTGCTGTAAGATTCGCAACCGTAACCGTTTAATGTTACGATTGCTCTACGTAATTATACCATTTTTATATTTATATATTTTCCTACAAAAGGAATAAACCTATTTTCCACATCAAGATTAAGCTATTATTGTGACTTAAAAGTCAATTAAAAATTTCTGTTGATCCATTTGGGCAAGAATGTAGGATAAAATTCTACGTATGAACATCCACTGGAAGAAACAAAAGATGCTGCTGATTATCATCGTCGACACCGTCCAGATGTTTCCATTGAAATCCCCTTAGCTATTGATATTGTGCCATCTATTTTATAGGCTCTGGAGCATTTTAAGCCTTGTGATTTGGGATGCAAGTACCATGCTCTGACAAACTACCGGGACCTGGAACCTTCTACTCCTCTCTAAATCCCTGGATTCATTATGTGCGTGTAGAGGATATAGGATGCTTTTGGAGGCTGTATGCTAAGTCGGTGCCCTATAAAGTTATAATGGTGACAGGATCCCATGAAATGTTTTCAGTTGTATCGCGGCATTATTTGAATTCATATTCTCCCGGTAACAGTGTTGCCGTACTATTTTTTTGCTGTGTGTCAATTGTTGCGTCAATAGCAAGGAGAGGACACCATGACGGCAAGTGCAACGTCTGCCTTCCGAAATGCATTCCGCGTGCCGTCGAAACAACGGATTAACTGGTTCCCCGGACACATGACCAAGGGAATAAGGCAAATCCAACAGAGATTGCGCAATGTCGATTGCATTGTGGAAATTCATGACTCCCGCATACCCATAGCCGGTCGCAATTCCCAGTTTTTTGACACCATCACAGGTGAGCCTTACAATCGGTAACAACTTCAATCTAATAATTCTCGATTTCGGTCTTTAGGCAGTGGTGTCAAGCCGCACATCTTGGTCCTGAACAAGATGGATCTTCTTGAGGGTAAGCAACAGCGCAGCATCCGCCAGCAACTGCGATCCCAGCAACCCGAACTGCGTCACATACTATTCACAAATTGTAAGGATCAACGGAATCATGGTGTTCTGGATATCTTGCCTCTGGCCACCCGCCTTATCTCTGAAAGCAGCCGGTTTAATCGAGCACAGAGTGCCGAACACAACATTATGATCATTGGTGTTCCCAATGTGGGCAAAAGTTCCGTGATCAATGTCCTGAGAAATGTGCATCTGAAGAGGAAGAGTGCCGCTCGTGTGGGAGCTGAAGCTGGAATTACCCGAGCAGTTGGTGAACGCATCAAGATTCAAGAGCAGCCAGCCGTCTATATGATTGACACGCCCGGCATACTCCAACCGTCCATTTCAGACGACGAGATGGGCATGAAATTGGCTCTGGTTGGTTGCCTGCCAGATCACATAGTAGGCGAAGATCTGATTGCCGACTATCTGCTCTACTGGCTTAATCGGCACCGGCGATTCGAGTATGTGGAGAAACTGCATCTGCAATCAGGACCCTGCGATAACATTAGCTCGGTGCTGGCCGAATATGCCCAACAGGAGGGTATGTTTCATCGAGTCAAGCAATACAATGGTCAAGTGGAGGTCATGACAAATTTATTGGCGGCCGCGCGAAAGTTCATTCATTTCTTTCGCACTGGCCAACTTGGCTTAATCAATCTGGATGAGCGGCATGGTTAAGAAGCTTAGTCTAAAGTTTATTACATAGTTAAGATGTTGTAAAAGATTAAAAGAAATCCGTGAGAATTCAACCCTCTACCATGGGTACGTCAATTGCAATGTCCCCCACACCGGGAACGGGTATGGAATAGGAAACTCCCACTTGTCCCAGATCTGGATCATCGTCTAATTGCATTGGTGCCTGTTCCTCCACAAGACTGAGGTCACTAATTGTAGCCTGCTGTGGATGATGTTGCAGATGCTGTTGTTCTTGTTCAATGGCCTCTGCTGGCAGAACAGGCGTAGCCGGTGTATTCACAGCGTAACCCGTTTGTGAGGGCACCACCCTCATCTCCTCGGGCACGCCTTTCATTCGCTTGCTAATGTGACGAGAGTAGGGTGCCATTTTCTGATAATAATCTATCAGCATCTGTGGATCTTTCTCTGACACCAGTTTGCTGGACACCAAATCGAATTCGTCGCAAAATTGCCAACGCACCAGATACTTAATGTCGCCGGTGACATCGGTGGCTCCCATTATTTCGGCCAATTCGAGGCCACGATCGTAGCCGCGTGGCTTTTGAATCTCCTCGCACTTGGGTTTCTTCTCGCCTCGCTTTTTGGACTTGGCACGGGACTCCTCAAATCTTTGTATAAGCGCCGGACAGTCGCAGTTCTCCTCCGGTTCCCAGGTGTTGTCCGCTGACGGATAGCCGCGCCATTTAATAAAGTATTCCACTTTGCCATCGTTTGTAATACGCTTGTCCACTATACGCTCGACGACAAAATTTGATTCGTTTTTCACCATAACGCCAATTTTTTTAATGTTTACAAATGGAAATTATAGATTTAGTAGGTACACACTTTTCCTAGAGATGGTCAAGACACGAGCATATTTTCTAGAGATGTGCTAGAGATGAGTTACGGAACTTGAATTTATTTGTATTTTTTTTTTATTAGTATTTAAAGTATTGCATTCGTTATTGCAACGAATTTGGTTTCGAACGCGGTGGGTGCGCTGATGCGATTAATTGTGTAGTACAATTAACAAATGGATTTATTATTAGCGCGAAAAATCGACTAGTAGCTATATTAACAAATTAAAGCTTAGTGCTGCAAATGAATTAAATTTTGCGCGGTCTTTAAAAAAAAAGTTCAGCCAGAACAGCCGAATATTCCTCGACTTTTCTTTTTTCACTTTTGGAATTATGCAACACTGAAATCTCGAGGTGGTCAAAGTAAATATTTACCTGCGCGAGTTTCGAAAATTAAGCGCTCTTTGGTAGTCAGGTGAACAAGTATAAAATGGAAGAAATAAATAACCTTCTCAAGGATTGGGATCCCATGGCCACTGACTATTACGATGAGTCCCAAAATAAATACACCAACGACAACGTGGAGGAGGCTCCAGCTCCAATTCCGTCTGGAGATGGAGGCGATAGGGAGAAACGCAATGCCATGCAGACCAAATACCCGTATTTAGTGGTCAAGAAGAACAAGTCACTAATAACCCCAAATGTCATTGTTAATTTCTTCGGACGCAGTCTAATCTATCATTTGGAATATCGCCAGCACTCGAATGTATACTTTGTTTATTTTAATAATGTTGGGTGAGCTTTATTAATGGTGTTGTTGAAGGTGGAGCAAATTCTAGATTTTGTTTACAGATCCTTTGAGACGGCTCGCAAAAGAATCAGCAACGTACCATATATTCTAAACTGTTTCGAGGGCCGTGCACCGCGGCACAATCAGCAGCAGGAAATGCAGTTGCAGCCCAATGAGAAAACAGAGCAGAAATGTAAGTCGCAGTCTCCAGTTGTATTGAAAGAGCGTGGAGCCATCAACATGACCAGTCGCACAGTTGCTATATCCGCCATTGAGAATCCTCATCCTATGCTGAAGAAACCCCAATTGCTTACCAAAGCCGAATACGGCAAGGGCTCCATGCTCGCCCAAAATGATTCCAATCGGCGTTATATGAATGTGAGATATGAGTTTATACTAGAACATTATGGTGCCTATATGCTGGAGGAGGAAATGAAAAAAGATCAGATATTTTTGAACTATCGTTCGGGTCGTCGCTTTGGCGAGTGAGTAAAATAAATAAATAATATATGTACATAGGTCCACCCAATTTATACTCTTTTTAGGATTCGACCCACTGATTTGGATGAGTTGGCAACAAATACAGATAAAATTGATCTCAAACAATGTTGGAGCTGCGACAATTACACATTGGTCTCCTGCAAATTTTGCCAGATGCCTTTCTGTCATGCCCTATGCTTCAAAAAGCTTGCAGACGAGCATAAACAATTCTGCAACCAGGAGAAAACGATTTTAATGCCTAAACCGAAGAAGGTTGATGAAAGTGTTGATGTTTCTTTGGGCCCGTTGAAGATGCCCCCATCGGGATCTAGCGTTAAGATTACTGCCTTCGAGCAGTCCAATGTCGTGTATATACGCTCCGCTGACGTTCACAATGAAGTCGACTATGCCAATGTTCTGACACTTGTTACCCTGCAGGGTCGAAAGACTCCCAAATTGAATCAACTGCCACAATGTGGGGAGATTGTCATCTATAAGTTGCGTTCGCAAATTCTACGTGCCATGGTCCTGAATGTGGACAATCCAAATGCCGTTTATGTGGTCTGTGTTGATTTTGGCAACATTGAGATTGTTTCAAAGCCATTGGAGAGTCTTTTTGAATGTAACAATCAGCTTAAGGGTTTGCCACGCTATGCTGTTCCCGTGCTTTTGCGCAAAGTTCCACAACGTTGCATTACTCCTAATCTGCGGGAGATGATCTATGAACTGGATGAGAACCTTATTTTTGAAATGAAGTACTCAAAACGTGACTTTGATTTGAATAAGGGCATGCAGCGGGTGAAGTTAACCGAGCGAGAGTATAATCGCAGTTTGAATCGCCTATTCAGGACTATTATGTTGCCCGTGGAGCCTTCGTTGTCAGATCTAGGCTACAAAGAGGATGTAAGTGAATAAAATAACGACATCCCATCCTGCTTTCACACATATTGTTTTTCATTTCAGTATCTGAGCCATGTTTCTTTGTCCACTGGCAATAATATTGATTTGGTCATCATGGATAATTCCTTTTTGAAATTTGGCATTGTTTACTGCACTATTTTGGATTTTGCCTATGAGATCACTCAGATGCAGCGTGACATTCAAATCTATGGTGAATCCATTGCCAAATCAACTTCATATGCACCCTCGTAAGGATTTTAATTAGGATATCCCTCTTTCTGCTTAGATTTTGGCCAATTTATTTTTTTTCTGTTGTTTTTTCCAGAAAACAAACATTGTGCATAGCTAAGTATCAGGGAAAATGGTGTCGTGGCGTATCCTTAGATCTAGTTGGAGATGGCTATCCAAGCATTTTATTTCTGGACTATGGAAACATAACGCCGACACATATAACAGATATTCTACCATATCCGGCTCAGTTTACTTATCCTATATTGACTACAGAATGCGATATAATTGGTAAGTAATTACTAGACTATATTGTTAAATCTATCCTTGTCGTCTTGCAGGTCTGCCTGAGAACACCGAGTTGGACGAGAATGTGATTAAACGTTTGGAGGCCTATCTCCCCGTGGGCGGAATTGTGAACTGCAGTGAGGTTATCTATAACAAGGAAGATAATAATTACTCCATACGCCTTAATGAGTTACAGGCAATGTTAAACTAATATATGTATACCTACATCGATCCTAAATATTTAGTTGGGTTTGCTTGGTGTAGATGGATTTCAACAGCTCAACTTTATCGCTGAGGGATGCTGTCTGTGGAATAAATAAAACTTGGATGAATAAATAATTTGTTATGCTCCACTAATCCATACCTTAAGCAACTCCTTGTGAAAGGGTGGGTTTATATGCTTCCAATTCGTATCAATGGCGCCTTCTAACGCACCAGGTTCCTCCACATGTCCTGCAGTGACTAGTGTATAGATTTGAGTATTCATTTCGGACACCAGTAGTTGCTCCACCTTGTTTCTTGCTTCGAAATTGTACAGTATTAACGAATTTGATTGAAGGGAAGATGGCTTAAGTTCCATCAAATTATCAGCTCTTAACAGAGCCACCATTACATCCGCCTCCGAATTAAAGCTTTTTGCTTGATAGTCTTCGTCGATCTGAATGTAAGATATGTCCCACGATTGACAATAGCCTTTGATGAGTTCCAAGCAATCCTGCGTATTCGCCACTATGACGCATTTCTGACCACGTCCCGCAACCAAATCGTCGAGCATTAAATGAACAAATTCAAATTTTGACGAATCGGAGAGACCCATTTCCTGCCACTCCGGCAAATACGGCAACAGAATTTCCCTCAATGTTGGGTCATCGTCTAGTTGATTCCTAAGCAGCACGGGATGATCACAGACTATGCGTTGAAAAATGTACAAACGGGGAGAAAACTCGACTCCTGCTAAACTTTGCAGTATTTGAGCTTGAAGTTCTGCGGGATTTAATAGGCAAATGTATTCCGTTTTACTAAAACTGCTGGCGGACAGATTGGGAACATCTCTCCTCTTGAGCATTATGGGCCTTTGTGGCCTGTTGACATTGATGAGAGGACCCTCTATGTAACCATTTTGCTCATCAATTTTTCGACACCAATTGGCGATCTCTTGATTCCGGACCTCAATACATTCCTCGACTGTCGTCAATTCCTCCTGTATTTCAACCTCCTTAAGATCGATTTCAAGTTGCTCATTCTCCCGTATTTGGTCTGGACGGAAGCGAGTTAAGGTACCCAGCACCTTGCCCGTCTCATCTTTGAGTGTTGCTATCGATCCCATGACCACAAGAGTGCCATTTCCAGTCCAGATCTTATGCTTTCTTGTGGAAGGATTACGCCAGAGCACATGAAAGATGCGACTATCATTAAGTGGATTTTCGCCCGCCTTTAGCTGCCTTGGTCCAGATCTGTGACTACTATTACCAGAAGTGCCCCATTTCATGGGCGGGCTGCTGGTGGCGTACTTGGGCACCGAATCCTCATCCCCAATGGCAGTGGTTCCTCTCTTCGCTGCCCTGCGCACAGATGGAGCCTGGGAACGTCGCATTTTAAAGAATTTTCAAATCTCGCTTTCACCTAAGAAACAATTGTTATCGATAAGCGATAGTTGTATCACTGTCACTGTGACTGACCTAAAAGTGCGGTTTTAAAATCGCAACTTGTACAAATAAAAGATAGATTTGTAAATTTTTCTCAAATTTGAATGCTCTCTGGGCTAAATTTGAGACTAATTTAAAAAATATTTATAGGTTGATGTATTGCAATTTTTAGACTAATCAAGCTCGTGGTCACCCGAACCGTCTTGTGGCCTTAATTGGACAAAAACTCGATTCGTATCCTCCTCCGTCATATTCAAAATTTCTTCATCATCATCATTTATCAAACTAGTAGCTATAGGAAAGTGGCAATTTCCCATAGCCTTGATAAAAATTCCTTGGAGGATAAATTTAGAAAATATGTTGAACAATTTTGGTATGATGTGTTGATATGAAATGAAATTTAATTTAACTGCTAAAATTGAATTCGCACTCACTGTGCTTGATGTTTAAATTGTGTGTTATCGATAACGCTGTCGATGACAAGAACCACGAGTAGAGAATGCGGAAGGGGTATTATTTTATTTTAAGCGAGCCGGCATTCGTTTAGCTTTAATTCCCGAGAAGTAGGAAAAGTTCTTGACAGACCAACCAAGGCGAAAGAATTCCGCGCCGTGATGGCGTTCCATTGGTGCGACAATCTGCACACTTCCGTGTTCACGCCTCGTGACTTCCAAGTGGAGCTGCTGGCAGCTGCCTACGAGCGGAACACCATCATCTGTTTGGGTCACCGCAGCTCCAAGGAGTTTATCGCATTGAAGTTACTGCAAGAGCTGTCGCGACGCAGCCGCCGTCAGGGCAAGGTCAGTGTGTATCTTAGCTGCCAAGTGGGCAGCGATAAGAATGCCACATCGATGTGCACCATGCTCACCCATCTCACCGATCTCAAAGTGTGGCAGGAGCAGCCGGATATGCAAGTGCCGTTTAGTCACTGCTGGACAGACTATCATGTCAGCATATTGCGACCAGAAGGGTTTTTGCAATTGCTGGAAGGTGGGGATCTGCCTCTGAACAGGGTGGGGCTGATTGTGATGGAGGATTGCCACGATAGCGCTATCTATGCCAAGTTGGTACCCATTTTTAAGAATCACATTTGTCCCGCTCCGCCTGGTGAGAGGCCTAGAATCTTAGGATTAGCTGGACCTCTGCACAGTGCCGACTGTCAGCTGGAGGAGCTAAGTTCCATGCTGGAAACCCTTGAGGAGCATGTAATGTGCCGCATCGAGACGGCTAGTGATATTGTTACTGTGCTGCGATATTGTAAACCCAAACCATTCGAATATATTGTCCAGTGTGCTCCTTACGAGATGGACGAGCTGTCCAGTGTGCTGGCCGATGTTCTGAATACGCACAAATCTTTCCTGATGGACCATCGCTACGATCCGTATGAAATTTACGGCACTGATCAATTTATCGAAGATTTAAAGGGTAAGTTATTTAATATTGGGTCCTATCAATCCCTTACAAAACTAATTTTCCTATGCTTTCCCGCAGACATTCCCGATCCGAAGCAGGACCCACTGAATATGATTGACTCCCTGCTGGCTGTGCTGCACGAGATGGGACCCTGGTGCACACAGCGTGCTGCTCAATATTTCTATCAACGCAATGAAAAGCAAAAGGTCAAGACGCCCCACGAAAGACATTTCCTGCTCTACTGCCTGGTCAGCACGGCTCTGATTCAGTTGCACACCATCTGCGACCAGTCGTTCCAGAAGCACAACTCGAGCGGTGGCGAGGAGTCTAGACAAAATATTGAACGCTATTCCAGTCCGAAAGTGAAACGCCTCCTGCAAATCCTGCGTTGCTTTAAGCCGGATGAGCCGCAATCCAAGACAGATGGTCTCCGTAAGATGCGTCATCAAGTGGAGCAGATTGATTTTAACAAGCTGTCTCAGGCGGTGGAGAGCAAGTGTCAGATAATTGAACAGGCGGATCAGCCACAGAATTCGGAAACCCGCTCTCTACTGGCCAATCTTGAGCAGATACTGCAGTCACCGCCGCAGTCCACACCCGCCCTCTCTAACCAACTGCCGCCACCACCACCACCATCATCAAGGGGAACAGGACCACCACCAACGGCCAAGACCAAGTCTAGTTCTGGTTCAGCTCAGCCACGCAACAGAAGACGTGTCTATACGAGACGCCATCAGCGGGATCACAACGATGGTAGCGATACTCTCTGTGGCCTAATCTATTGCAATCAGAATCATACAGCGCGCGTGCTTTTCGAACTCCTAGCAGAGATGAGCCGTCGCGATGCTGATCTCAAGTTTTTGCGCTGCCAGTATACCACCGATCGTGTGGCTGATCCGGCTACAGAGCCCAAGGAGGCGGAACTGGAGCATCGCCGGCAAGAGGAGGTACTTAAACGGTTTCGTATGCATGATTGTAATCTGCTTATTGCCACATCGGTGCTGGAGGAGGGCATCGATGTGCCTAAATGTAATCTGGTTCTTCGTTGGGATACACCCACCACATATCGTAGCTATGTCCAGTGTAAGGGGCGTGCCCGGGCTGCTCCCGCCTACCATGTTATGTTGGTGGCGCCCAACTATGTGGCTGCTGAAGCCAAGTCGGTGGAATTGCAAGCGGAAAGCCATCGCTTTATCTGTGGCGCGAACGGAGATGGCAAAGAGGATGACATGGATAGTGATTCGGATGATTCAGCATTGCCCAATTCTCTTGGCTCGGATCCATATACCTTTGGCACCGCCCGTGGTACTGTGAAAATTCTAAATCCCGAAGTGCTGAACACCACAACTAGTGACATACGGCTGCAGGAGATTCAGGATGATGGAACACCTGCACCCTTGGAAGCCCAGAGTCAAGATAGTAACTCCAGCGATGAGGCAATTAGTTTAAGCACATCCAACGAGAGGACCAAAGAGAGGCAATTTCAATGTGAGCTTGAGAGTCAAGACATTGACACCGCTATGAATTCTACGGCGTCTGGCGAAGATCTGTTGGATAATCTGGCCGTTACCACCAAATCCCTCGTTCATCAAATGGCCCAGTATCGAGAGATCGAGCAGGTACAGTAGATTACTTAGTAAAAATAGATTCCATTATAAATCTCAATGTCTTTTAGATGCTGCTATCCAAGTGCGCCAATACCGAGCCGCCGGAGCTCGAGCAGCGTCTGGCGGAACGTTTTACCAGCTGTCTCTCGGCTTATCGACCAAAACCTCATCTACTAACCGGAGCCTCCGTGGATCTTGGAACGGCCATTGCCCTGGTTAACAAATATTGCGCCCGCCTGCCCAGCGATACGTTCACCAAGCTAACTGCTCTTTGGCGCTGTGCCAGCACCGAGCGCCATGGGATCACCCTGTATCAGTACACAATCCGCCTGCCCATCAATTCGCCTCTGAAGCATGACATTGTGGTAGGTGAATGATAAATATCTGAGTAACCCTAACATTAAATCCTTTCAATTATGTTTCCTCAGGGTCTTCCCATGCCCACACAGACACTTGCACGTCGTCTGGCCGCTCTCCAAACTTGTGTGGAATTGCATAAAATCGGAGAACTCGACGATGAATTGCAGCCAATTGGAAAGGAGGGCTTCCGCGCCCTCGAGTCGGATTGGGAATGCTTCGACCTGGAGCCAGAGGATGAGCATATTGTACAGCTCACGGACGAGCCGCGTCCAGGAACGACCAAGAGACGACAGTATTACTATAAGCGTGTTGCCTCCGAATTCTGCAATTGCAGGCCGGTAGCCGGAGAACCATGCTATCTGTACTTTATCCAATTGACCTTGCAATGTCCAATACCCGAGGAGCAGAATACACGCGGACGCAAAATCTATCCACCCGAGGATGCCCAGCAGGGTTTTGGAATACTGACACTGAAACGTATACCCAAATTAAGCGCCTTCTCCATATTCACAAGATCTGGCGAGGTGAAGGTCTCATTAGAATTGGCCAGGGAGCGAGTGGTCCTAACGGAGGAGCAGATTAGCTGCGTAAATGCCTTCCTCAATTACACATTCACCAACGTCTTGCGTCTACAGAAGTTCCTTATGCTCTTTGATCCCGATTCCACGGAGAATTGTGTGTTTATTGTGCCAACATTGCGTTCAGCACCGTCAGAGGGCGGAAGTCGTCACATCGACTGGAAATTTCTGGAGCAAATCCAGGCCAATGGAAGCATGATGCCACAAGCTGTACCCGATGATCAGCGTCTTGCCCAGCCGTTCGATGCCCAGCGATTCCAGGATGCAGTCGTCATGCCCTGGTACCGCAATCAGGATCAACCGCAATATTTCTATGTGGCCGAGATTTGCCCTCATTTGTCCCCACTTAGCTGCTTTCCGGGTGATAATTATCGCACCTTCCGCCACTATTATCTAGTCAAGTATGGCCTGACCATTCAGAATGCATCGCAGCCGCTGCTCGATGTGGATCACACAAGTGCTCGACTGAATTTTCTCACACCCCGCTATGTGAATCGAAAGGGTGTGGCTCTGCCCACCAGTTCGGAGGAGACGAAGCGAGCTAAGCGTGAGAATCTCGAACAGAAGCAGATCCTGGTGCCGGAACTCTGCACTGTTCATCCGTTTCCCGCCTCCCTGTGGCGTACAGCAGTATGCCTTCCCTGCATCTTGTATCGCATCAATGGCCTACTCCTAGCCGATGACATTCGAAAACAGGTCTCTGCCGATCTTGGCCTGGGTCGTCAACAAATAGATGATGAGCACTTTGAGTGGCCCATGTTGGACTTCGGTTGGAGTCTGTCGGAGGTGCTGAAGAAATCTCGCGAGTCGAAGCAAAAGGCCAAGGATGTGGAAGAACCGACGGCTACCAATGGCTCAGACACTGCCGCGGATGAGAAGGAGGAGCAAGTGAAGCCGACACCAGACCCCAAGAAGACAGAAAAAAGCGCCAACGAGCTGGTCATTGAGGGAGAACAGCAATTGCAGGAAGCGGATGATTTTATTGAGATTGGCACCTGGTCGAACGATATGGCCGACGACATTGACTCCACCGAACTAAACGATGATGAAGATGAGGATGAAGCATATCACATGCCTGGACTGCCGGCCAATGTAAAGTTCTGTGAGTATGGAAAGAGGACGAGGAAGAGTACCATTATTAATTCTCTAATTTACTCTTAAATTATTTCAGGTGATGATGAGCAGACGCGTTATGGTTCACCCACTTTCTGGGATGTGAGCAATGGCGGGATTGGTGGCAATGGCGGCGGCGCCTCTAAGCAGTCCAAGGCACAGCCGAAAAATGGCAAATCGAAAGGCAAACCAGCCACCTACAATTATTACGATTCGGATAACTCGCTGGCCTCCAGCTATGACGACGATGATGGTCCAGTTATAGTACACAATTACGGCTCAGATGATGACGATGTGGCTGACGATATCGATGCAGGACGCATTGCTTTTAACTCCAAGAACGAGGCGGAAACCATTGAGACGGCCCAAGAGGTGGAGAAGCGACAGAAGCAGCTCTCCATTATACAAGCCACAACCGCCAACGAACGTCAATATCAGGAGACGAAAAATCTTCTCATCGGTTATAACTTTGGCATGAAGGAGCCAAAAGACGGATCGCCAGATGGAAAGGCAGCCAGCGAGAGCTATGAACAGTCAATAGCATCATTGCAGGCAGAGATTGAAAGATCTGGCATGCTAGTGGCCCACGATCGAGACTTGGATCTGAAGCGTTCGGGAAAAGCGAAGCCTGCATCTAGCGAAGTTTCCCCGGTCCTTTTGATCAAGGAATTCCTGCCTTATATAGAGGAAGAGCATCTAATGGCCAGATTGGGCGAAAGACAGGACTTGCAATTGCCAGATCTCATTGAGCTAAATGCCGAATGGTTGCTCAAACATGGCCAGAATGAAGTCTACAGCGTTTTGGGATGTGGTGACAACTTCGATAATTATAACGATCAACATAGACTGATTCTAGAGCAGGAGGAGGAGGAGAAGAAGAAGCTGCGCTTGCAGTACGAGCGTCCAAAGAAACAAGAATCAATAGAAGGAGCAGAGAAGACAATATCAACCACCTCTTCCTTGTTGCCTGCCAATGGCTTTAGCTTTGATCGTCAACCGGATTTGGTGGGTCATCCTGGACCTAGTCCCAGCATCATTCTCCAAGCTTTAACCATGTCCAATGCCAACGATGGCATTAATCTGGAGCGTCTGGAGACAATTGGAGATTCGTTTTTGAAATATGCCATAACCACATACCTGTACATCACCTACGAGAACGTCCATGAGGGAAAACTGAGCCACCTCCGTTCCAAGCAGGTGGCCAATCTTAATCTATATCGTCTGGGGCGACGTAAGCGTCTGGGCGAGTATATGATAGCCACCAAATTTGAGCCACATGACAATTGGTTGCCGCCCTGCTACTATGTGCCCAAAGAGCTGGAGAAGGCACTCATTGAGGCAAAGATACCGACACATCACTGGAAGCTGGCCGATCTGCTTGACATCAAGAATCTAAGTAGCGTGCAAATCTGTGAGCTGGTGCGGGAAAAAGCCGAAGCCTTGGGTCTTGGCATCGATCAACGCACGCCGAATGGCCATCTGGATGACTCCAATGAGAGTTGCAATGACTTTAGCTGCTTCATACCCTACAATTTGGTGTCGCAACATAGCATACCAGACAAATCCATTGCGGATTGCGTAGAGGCATTGATTGGTGCCTATCTCATCGAGTGCGGACCGCGAGGAGCTTTGCTCTTCATGGCCTGGCTGGGAATACGTGTGCTGCCCTACACAAAGCAGCCAGCAGCAGAAACGGCAACATTGACTGAGATTGAGGGCGAGGAGCAACGGATACCAGGTAGCACCAAACCGGATTCAAAGAAGATGACTATCGTCTATGGGGAATGGCCCACGCCTCGTAGTCCGCTGCTGCCCTTTGCTCCCAATGCCAGCGATGAGTTGCAACATCTGCTAAGCGGATTCGAGGAGTTTGAGGCAATTCTGGGTTATACGTTTCGTGATCGTTCCTATCTCCTGCAAGCCATGACTCATGCCAGCTATACACCCAATCGTTTAACCGACTGCTATCAACGTCTCGAATTTCTGGGCGATGCTGTGCTGGACTATTTGATCACTAGGCATCTGTATGAGGATCCGCGTCAGCATTCTCCAGGAGCATTAACCGATTTGCGTTCAGCTCTGGTGAATAACACAATTTTCGCCTCGTTGGCCGTACGCCATGGCTTCCATAAGTTCTTCCGTCATCTGTCTCCGGGCCTAAATGATGTAATCGATAGATTTGTGCGCATCCAGCAGGAGAACGGACATTGCATAAGCGAAGAGGTAAGTAAAGGTAACCACGAGCTTTTTCTATACTTACTCCATTCTTTTTACTTTGTTTCTAGTACTATTTGCTCTCCGAGGAGGAGTGCGATGATGCCGAAGATGTCGAGGTACCCAAGGCTCTGGGTGATGTCTTCGAATCAATTGCCGGTGCCATATTCCTTGACTCCAATATGTCGCTGGATGTCGTTTGGCATGTCTATAGCAACATGATGAAGCCTGAAATCGAACAATTTAGCAACTCAGTGCCAAAATCACCCATACGAGAACTTCTTGAATTGGAGCCCGAGACGGCCAAATTCGGCAAACCCGAGAAATTGGCCGATGGTCGTCGTGTCCGTGTCACTGTCGATGTGTTCTGCAAGGGCACATTCCGTGGCATTGGACGCAACTATCGCATTGCCAAGTGTACGGCTGCCAAGTGCGCGTTGCGACAGCTGAAGAAACAGGGACTAATTGCCAAGAAGGATTAAGACTCGACTGCAACTGGAATCACTTACCAATAATAGTGATATTATCATCCCATATATATATATAGTATTTATGTATTATGTGCACATATATATATATATATAAAACACTAAAACAATTTATCTTAGAATAAATTATAAAATTTAATAAATTAAACCGTTTTGTAAGTCTCTTGGTGGACAGCTTTCTAGCCAATTATGAAACATTCCAACACACACATTACATAGATCGAATGGTACCAATTTGGCCTAACACAAATTAAATAAACAACATTTATCTATTAAACACTAGGCGAGGGCTGGTATAGATGGCTCTTTTAATCAGACATTGAGACGCCAGAGATGGTCAGCTCATCATCACTTATGCTTCCAAAGGTTTGGGTTACGTAGATTGCTAATTCGCAGTAAGGAAATACAAGGATGGAATAGATTGGAGCCAAATTGATAAGAATATCATTCAATATAGACAGTCATCCATTTAGTGTAGGGAATTAATTATTTATATTTGGTAATGGAATATCGAGACTTCTTGAGTTCTTTCACAGCTAAGATCGGGGTGAATTAGTTTATTATTTATTTACAAAGTGTCGAAGTAGTTTCACGATGATATGAGAAATATTTAAGAATTTTCCAGAGGTCAATCTTTCTATGGAGCACATTATATCGTTTTATATACACATCCTAACGAGTTCTTAGAAAGGATTTCACCACCAATAAACAATTTAACCTTTATTTTTAAAATAATTTGGATTGAAATCAAAATTTGAAACGAATTGATTTACTTTATTTATAAATATTTTCTTTTCCCATTTTTCCTTTTCGAATATAAGTAATAAAAATCATTTGATCAGATTGCAAACTGTTAACGCTATTTTATTTGCTTGAATACGTTCCCAAAATATGTACATTATAACTGAATCTGAAACGAACTGCAAATGTGTGTGGGTGTGGGTAGTTGTGTGTGTAATGTGGTTGTGGATGGGTGTTTTATTGACATGGTTTTGGGAAATTTTGAAATAACTGTAATTTAAAATGCAATTTTTGTGTGTTCATATGAAAATTAACTGCAATTAATTATAAATTTTGTGTTGCTGTTGTTATCTGAAGATATATGGGGATTTAATATATGTATATATATATATATATTTGAACACAATATATATACATATATGTATGTATGTATTTATGTTTGTGTATATCGTACGATCTATGCATAAGTTTACATTATATGGATCACTAGCAATACGTTTGATAATGTCTCATTTAGTTTTGTTATTCATGCTCTATATTAAGTTTTAAAAAATGTATTTGTAATATTAAAACGTTATACATAATATTCGATATAGTTGAATGTCAGTATTATGTATATGTAAATGTATATTTGTAAAATAAAATGATTCGATTTGAATGTTTTTATGGATGTTAATTGTTTTGTTACACAATTGAAACTTGTAACAAATTTGGAGTATAATTCGTTTCATTAATAATATTTTTTGTTTCGTTTTGCAATAAATATTACTTAAAACTTATATCTGTATGTTTATATATATATATATGATTTTGTATATATATATATATATAGTATCTGTATATAAGCATAGTTTTTTATTAATTTAATTTGTTTGGTTTAATTGTTTATCATTATACTCGCTATTAATTGGGTTTTTTCTCTTTTGTTTCTTTTTCGCTTTTTCACCGCACGTTCCTGCCTACGATTTGTTCAATGTCTTCATACATCATATACCAAATATATACACATATATTTAGATATGTGCCTGGATGTTAAATGCACAACTATATATGCATATATTTTTGTATATATGTATATCCCTTTGTATTTGTTGTAATTTACGTCGCATTTTAAAAAGTTGTCTTTGCATTTTGCTTGAATTCATTTCGGCTAGTAATTCAACAGAAAAATTGAAATTGCGAAGCATGATTCAGTTGATGAATGCGGGAAATTTAACAAAAATCAGAAAACAAAAATCTTAACTTATAAATGATATGTTCTAGTCCACAAAAAAATAAGTAATTATAAAAATAAAAAAAAGGTCTTTTGCTAAATGTTAACAAAAGATGTCAGAAACATTTTATTCGCAATTGATATGTCTAAGTGTGTATGTTTATGGTGTGAGCGTGTGTGTGTGTGTTGGTAAAGGGAACACAAATCAATAAATTATTTAGTTAATTAATATATAAAAAGCAGCTATCGCAAAAAGTTACAAAAAAACGCTATATATAATTATATATAGAAGGATTATTGCATATATGATTGAACTTAAACACAGGAAAACCTAATTGATAATCGTTTGGCTAAAGTAATTTACAAAAGTTAATTGGTAAAAGGTTGGGTTGGGTTAACAAAATAAAATATTCGAGGACATACAGTTAACATTTAAAATAAGAGTAAATTAGATAGAAAGCGTAATCGACAATATGGGTAGAGCTGCGCGCGGTATTCGAATTTCGTTACAATGATTGGTTAATGCTGCCTTCTGTATCTATATCGTCCTATCCATCATCCTATCATCCTCAATCCAGTCACTCAATTTTACAATTATTTAATTTCCCAATAGGTTTCGTCTTTCAATATCTTTTTCGTTAATTCAATTTTGTCGGGGAGATTACATGAATGAGTAATTTATGAATATATATTTATATATATATATATATATAGATCTGTGGGTATGCGCTCTCTGACTATGAGTATGTTTATATGAGTAGTATCTAATTTTCATTACGTTTCCTTTCTTTTTTCTAATAAGGAGAACACTAGATAGACTGGATTATCATATTGTCTGACATTGATATACGATAATACATGCATGTACAGGTAAGGGTAAGGGTAGTAGGAGAAAGAATTCGACATGGCATAGTATACTTTGATATGATTTATATCCTATGCCTATATCTATGATTTGGTATATGAGGACTCTAGTATGTGTATGTATATATGTATGTGTGTGTCTGTGTGTGTGTGTGTGGGCGTGTGTCTTGGAAGATCACGTTTCTCGAAAAGAATATGAAAACTAGAACTGAGAATAGAAACACATTGGGAAAACACTTATCTAAACAAATGCCGATTACTATGGAAGATGGATGGTTGATCTGGGGATCGGGCGAAATATTATTTTGGTCATGAAATACACATTATTTAAAATTCAAACGAATTTAGTGCTGCAAATTGCTTTTGTTCGTATTTGTTTTTTTTCCGGTTTGTCTGTTTTGTATCGAAATCTATGTGTGTGTGTAGTGTGTATGTGTGTTGGCTTCTATATACTTATATCTAAAGAACGACGTCAGGCAGGTCGTGCGGCCTTGCCTAGGCGCGCATTTGGTTTTCATGTACGATTTTCCTCTCCTTATAGTAGATCTCCTCAGATTCCTTATCGCAGAGCAGCAGGACAACGGCTCCAAACAGGAATATGGCAGCTCCCCAGCCCACGCCATATGCCCAGCCGAATTCCCAGACTCGTCGGTTCGCTATAATAAAATCCATAATTATAATTATCAAAGAAATTCATTATATTTCAATGAGAACTTACCCATGGTAAGCTCACCGGCAAAGCAGACGGGATACACTATCAAAGCGGACAACACTGCCAGCACTAAAAATAAAATTCACCGATATTATAATCATTTACTTATATCCCAGGAGGACAAGATACTCACATGATACGAGCATCACCAATACTGCTATGCGATAGAATTTGTATTTGAGATTATGATTCTGGGTCTTCAGGCCCAGTCCTGTGAGCACAGTAGCTATAACGTCCGTTATCAATGTGATAATACAGAGCGCTGCTGTGGCCTTGATATAACCTGCAATAGAGTAACCAAAATTGAAATTAATTA
The DNA here is from genome assembly GCA_018150735.1 of Drosophila sp. 14030-0761.01. Classification (NCBI taxonomy): domain Eukaryota; kingdom Metazoa; phylum Arthropoda; class Insecta; order Diptera; family Drosophilidae; genus Drosophila; species Drosophila sp. 14030-0761.01. The sequence continues at coordinate 4,744,930 of JAECWO010000106.1, read as the reverse complement.
ATCCTAATAACCGCATCATTTACAAGTTTACCTATATCGCGGGTCCAATAGCAGCCAGGCGGATCCTGTATATTAAATGGCAGCGGCGGCACAGCATCATCTTCAATGCAGTGGACAAAGAGGCCTTGCCGCCAGCCGGCAGCCATCAGCCAATCTGTAGATGCCAAGGCCAGGATCATGAGTACCACCACAATGACACCACAGATAAATGCAATCACCTGGAGTAAAAGAAGAGAGTAAAGATAAGCCAAATTAGAATTTAAAGTAACTACATATATAGCTATACAGACAACCTGTTCACCTTTTTGAGCTGTCAATAATCTTGAATCTTACTTTTAAGATGGAGGTTTGATTTACGAGCACCATTAAGATTTTTTTAGATTTATTTTGTTTGGTTAGACCAAGACTTGCATCCTATGCATATATCTATGGTTGAAATTGTAAATATTGTATAGCTCTCCCAAAATTTATTCAATCAAATTTATTACTAAATTCTGATTTTCTTTTAAAATCGAATCTTTCAAGAACCTTTGTAGTGGACATTTAAATCGGTAAGTCAAAAACTATAATAAAGCTTCCGATTTCGTTAATTATAGATGAATCTGTTGCAACCTAGTCTTAGAGTAGCTAAGAGTAGTGGCCTCATCGTATCGAAATCTGTGCCTTTATAATTCTACAGTCATTCGCTAGGAAATGGTATCCCAGTTGTCCACTCACCTTTAATGGGCGAGTGATGGTTATGGTCTCAATTGTGGTTGTCGGCGCCATTTTGTCAGCAGGTGGACGTAGAACACTGTTCAAAATAATAATATAGATTAATATTGATTAGACGGAGAAGTTTTAAGGAGCTGATGGGGACTTACCTTATGAGCTATATTTGTGCAAGGCAAAGGATTGCCCGCAAATACTAATTGGAATGCGTTTCAATGCGTTTTTGTTGTATTTCAAATTGGTTTTTGGTTAGTGTTTTTTTTATGTTATATAGTCGGATATGGAATGGTAGAATGTAGGATAGACCAGGGTATATAGCAATTTCAACGATTTATTGCTTTGTCTTTGCGCTGCAAGGATATCCAATTTCTGAGTGTGTGTGCGGTCTCAATTTTTAGTTTTTTTTTTTTTTTTTGTTTTAGAAATTTTCAAAATTTGCTAGCAGCAGGCAGCCTTCTCAACAACAACATCTGCGCGTTGTCGAAGGGGTTTACCGATGTGTTTTTAGAGGAGAAATAGAATTGGTAACATTCGATTAGAGCATCTGGCAAAGGGGGTGATATGGGCAGGGGTTGAGTGGGGGCAGGCAGGCAAGCAGGATGCAACAAAACAATTGAACAATAGCACAAAACAGTGAAACAAACAGCAAAACAGCAAAATGGCAAGAGCGGCATGCAAAATCAACAACAACAATGGACATGGAAAAAGCGGTATAAGGAATTAGGATGGATGCATAGATGCATACATATAGGAGCAGCTGCATCAACCCGACAATTTCGAGGCAATTATCGAAACGGGGGAGGGGCGTTTGCCATGGGATTAACTGCCACAATTTGGGTAAACAAAAGCGACGCATTTTGGCAATGGTTGAATAGTTTCTCTTTGAGATTCATTTCGACAAAACAAAAAAATAAATGATTTGAAATGGAGCAGAAAAAAAAATCAACTCTCGGCTATGGCCGGATGATGCCAGGCCAACAGGAAGTGTGTGTGAGTATTCAGCACAGCAAGAGGATGAGTGGGGGGAGTATATGGAAGTTGAGGAGGAGAGCAGCCCCACAACTGCAGACAACTTAATGCATCATTAATTATGCGTTTCAATGTAATGCAACGCAGGTTTTTTCGGCGCTGACTTTATGTAGATTCAAAAACTTTTGATCCATGCCACAGCACAGTTTCCCCTCCAGCTTAAAGTGTGGGCATGTGTGGGAATGATGATGAAAGATGGAAGAAAAATAATAATTTTCTTATATCCTACAAGTCAGAAGGGTTACTTAGCATAGGTATGTGTCGTCTTCTTTAAAACCATTATTGATTGGCATTAACAGATCTGGAACCACTTTATGGGTGCAAAAAATGTAAAGCAGTCTATTTTAAGTAAGGAAATTATATATTTTATCTAATATAATCATATCTGAAGAATTAAAACACAGGTAAATCAACCTGTTGCTTGTTTTTTGTTTTAAAATAGAATTTATGTCAAGTTTTCTTAGATTATTTGCATTAAATATGCTGTGATCCTAAAGAACATTTCATTTTATTCAAATTTCTTTTTTGGTTAATTTTAATAATAAATAAATCTTAGTTTAGTACCAATGAAGATTTGGGACACACTTTAAAAGATAATAAAAGGTATATCATTTTGAACAGAAAGAAGTATCTAAACCTATAACTGAACATCGGAACATGTTGAATAAATATTGCAGTCATTGAACTGTATAATCAGACACATTTGGTTTAATTTCCCAAGCCCATATTGTAAAATTCATTAAAAGCTCTAGAAATTAAAGGGTATCAACAATGGCCAAATCTTCCATTTAGTCTTTGAGGTTTCAATGTAAATGTGTACATATGCCTCATCTATATGTATGCAACTTGGCAGGAGTGCCAAGTGCGATGAAATTTGGCCAATTGTGAGAATTTTTGCGGGCCAGACAGAAATCATTATGGGTGGCTATTTATTTATAGCTGCTCGATTCAAGCAAAATTTGCTAGTCATATGTTTTATTATTTCTATGCAACTTTAGAATTAGGATCACATTCCGCCGACGATTTCGAAGAATCTACTGTGTCTGTTTATCCATATTTTTTTTTACGAAATATTTACATTTTCGCTCGGGTATTAAGTGAAAAGATAAAATATTGAATATATGAATAATGTTGAATGATAATATGATATTGTTGATATTAATGGAATGCGGGGGTGTGGCTATATGATGTCAGTAACCAAAACGTAAATTTCTGACTTTAAATGTTTATGTTCATCAAAAGTATATATATATCGACCTCTTTGTATTTGGCACAAATTTCTAGAACCCTTATATACTCCTATAGAGGGTATAACAAATAATAGAGCTACATATGTAGATGGATGCGTGGGAGTGGAGACAGCGACTAGTATAGAACGGAAACATAACAACAACAAAAAGAATGCTCAACTAAAAACATAATTAAAAATATAATTTGGGCATAGCTTTTTTTATGGGCCATTGTTGTTGTGGTGGTCATTGTTGTTGTTGTTGGGTTTAAATACCTTTCCTTATAATAGTCCAAAGTTACCGATTCGGAATCAAATTCTGAGTAATCGGGCAGAGATTCGGCATCGAACGAGCTCATGCCGCTTAAGGTGTAGTGGGGTAAGACGCTTGTCATTTTGCTGTTGAAGCTGCCAAGGTTGTTTTGCTCTTGTTGTTGTTGTGGTTGCTGTATGAATTTTTCCATTGTTTAAACAATATATTTCAACACCTCATAAACACACTTATACACGCACAGTAGTCACACTCGCACACCGTGTTTTATGCGCCACTTGGGGGAGGATGGGGAAACCTTTATGTTCGGAAAAGTGGGTCCCTAAAAAGCCTTATATTTTTTCTTTTCTCTATTCCTCTTTTCTCTCACTCTGCCTTTCGTTCCACACTTTCGCGTCTGGCGAGAGACAATGAAAATTTTCGGTTTTTGTTTTGGCTCTGCTGTTCTTGCTGCTGCACTTACACTTTGCTTTGTTTGGCTTTGCGTCGACACTAGGTTTTTTTACATTTTACTTAAGCCATTTATTTAGTTTGCATTTATTAAAACTAAACAAAACAAAAATTATAAAATAATAATGTTTTGCTTCGCTCATCGGGTTCTTGCGCAGATTCTGGTCACACTAATATAAAGCAGTGTTGCACACCATTTTTATGCGAAAGAACGATTTTTACTAAAATCGATAATTCATTGTGGAAATCGATACAAATTTATTATTTTGTAAAATTTGGCGCAAGTTTTCAAATTCACCTAACATCTTTTACAAAGAATTACAAATGCACATGGAATTCAGAAAGTGGCTACTAGTCAAGCATCTTGCGTATCATATAGTTAAGAATACCACCATTCTGATAGTATGTGATGTCCACTTCAGTGTCAAAGCGTAGAATTGTCTCAAATCTTACTCCATTTGCTTCCACCTCAATCGTTTGACCAGGCCTGAGACCGCTGTCGGGCAGGGAAATGTTGTAGCTCTCTTGACCATTTAGCTTTAGAGAATCGGCATTCTCTCCAGGTAGAAATTGCAAGGGGATAATGCCCATTCCAACTAAGTTAGAGCGATGTATACGCTCGTATGACTCCGCAATAACCGCTCTAATACCCAACAAAAACGGTCCCTTGGCTGCCCAATCGCGGCTGCTGCCACTGCCATAATCCTTGCCGACAAGCAACACCAATGGTGTACCCTCTTCACGATACCGCTCGGCAGCATCGAAAATATCCAACTCTTCCTGGCTAGGCAGATGCAGAGTCCGGGGGCCGGTCTTCTTCACCAGCTTGTTAACAAGACGAATGTTTGCAAAGGTTCCGCGTACCATGACCGCATCGTTGCCTCGCCTTGATCCGTAAGAATTAAAGTCTCTGGGCGTGAGATTGCGCTCAGACAGATAACGAGCAGCTGGCGAGTTGCGGGCAATCGAACCCGCTGGTGATATATGATCCGTGGTCACAGAGTCACCCAAGAACAGAAGACAACGAGCCTTCTCAATGCTGCGCAGTTGAGGTAATTCTCGAGACATACCCTCAAAGAAGGGCGGACGTTTAATGTAAGTCGACGCAGTGCTCCAGGGATAAAGTTTGCCATTGGATACTTCCAGAGTTTGCCAATCCGGTGAACCCAATTGGATTTTGCCTATGTAATCGGAATGTTGATTAACTCTTGACTACTCCTATCCATTGTACTTACTGTAGACCTCCTGAAACATCGCTGGAATGACATGCTTCTGCTCTACTTCCTGGATATGCTGACGTGTGGGCCAAATATCACGGAGGAAAACCTTCTGTCCATCCTGACCCACTCCGAGTGGCTCCTTTTCGAAATCAATATCAACACGGCCTGCTATGGCGTAGGCAATAACCAGGAGGGGACTAGCCAAATAGTTGGCTCTAGTATTTGGATGGATGCGGCCCTCAAAATTGCGATTGCCAGATAACACGCCGGCACAGACTAGGCCGTTCTTCTCAATAGTATTGACGACATTGTCATCTAGCGGTCCAGAATTTCCAATACAGGTCATGCAACCATATCCAACAATATCAAAGCCAAGCTGTTCCAGGTAAGGAATGACGCCAGACTCGCGCAGGTAATAGGTCACAACACCAGATCCCGGCGATAGAGACGTTTTGATGTAGGGCAATATACTAAGGCCTTTCTCCACGGCCTTCTTGGCCAGAAGACCAGCGCCGAGCATCACTGAGGGATTCGATGTATTCGTGCACGAGGTAATGGCAGCAATGACCACAGAGCCGTGTTGCATTCGATACGTTTTGCCATCATCCCATTGAAATTCACCGTTAGCATCCACGCTATCGGGGGATATGCCAAATCCTTTGAATCCTACAGGACTGGTCAAACAAGACTTGAAATCCTCGGACATACTAGTTACCGAGACTCTATCATGCGGCCTTTTTGGTCCCGAGACCGATGTAACCACTGTAGACAGATCTAGGGTAACAGTATCTGTATATTTGGGATCCTGGTCTTGCTGAGAATAGTTTCTCAGTTGCCTGGTGGCCTTCAGATACTCCCGTATGATCTCGATTTTCTTCTCCGAGCGATCTTCAATCGAGAAAAACATAAAATTAGTAACTGAATGTAAAACTGATGCATTTCTCACTTGTCTGTGCCATGTAGCTCAAAGTATTCTCGTCGATGGGGAAATATCCGACAGTTGCTCCATATTCCGGACACATATTACTGATCGTGGCCCGGTCCGCGATACTCAGCTCAGCCACTCCGGGTCCAAAGAATTCCACGAACTTGCCCACCACCCCTAATTGACGTAAATGCTTAGTGATGGTTAGCACCAGATCCGTTGAGGTAACCAATGGTCCCAGTTTGCCCTCCAGGCGATAGCCAATCACCTCGGGCAGCAGCATCGAAATGGATTGACCCAACATAACAGCCTCCGCTTCAATGCCTCCCACTCCCCAGCCCAAGACACCCAAACCATTGATCATTGTCGTATGGGAATCGGTACCAACAACGCTATCCGGATAAAGAATTTTCGAACCATCGGCCAATTCCTTCTCGAATACGACGCGAGCCAAATACTCCAAATTAACTTGATGTACAATTCCTGATCCAGGTGGGACAATTAGCATGTTGTTGAAAGCCCGGGCACCCCACTTGAAAATCATTGGAGAATTAGGATCAGCATCAGGAAAAAGGTGGCAGATTCTCTACCTTAAGGAAACTGAAACGTTCTTTGTTTCTCTCAAATTCCAGAGATTGATTCTTGCCCAAGGCATCGGAGGAGCGAGCAAAGTCAACTTGTACAGAATGATCGATGACCAAGTCAGCGGGACAACTGGGATTGATTTTCTCAGGATCTCCTTTTAGATCTAGGACTGCATCACGCATAGCAGCAAAGTCCACCACAGCCGGCACTCCGGTGAAGTCCTAAGAGCATGTACAAATAATTTTTAATTCCATGAAAGATTATACTTACTCACCTGTAAAAGGACACGGGCTGGCTTAAATGAAACTTCTACATCGTTGGTGCCTTGCCTCAGATCTGCCGTCCAGCCCAATATGCTCTGGACATCCTGCTCCAGCACATGGAAATTGTCGCAATTACGCACCGCCGATTCCAGTAGGACACGTATGGAGTATGGCAATTGGTCTGCAGGTGGTCGGCACATCATTATCTCTACCCACATCCACGTTCAAAACTAACTTACCATATTTTGTGTCAATGGAGGGCAGATCGAAATATTTATACACGTTTCCGTTATGATTAAACGATTTCTCGAGTTGGGCAAACGGATTGACATCTATGGGGAATTAAAACTGGGCATAAACGACATGATTATATTCCATTTAAGTCTACTCACTGGAGCTGGACATGATTATTAAATCATTTAACCTGATATGGTGCTGGAACTGCAATTGGTACGGCACACAAACTGTTGCTATTCGATAACGATAAGTGCGATCAACCACCCGGTTCTTTGAGATGGGGGCTTTATGGGGGGCTGGAATTTATTGAGATTCAAAAAAAAATGCAAACATGGCGGAACATTCCCACAGGGGATCGTATTCAAAAATTTCTTAAGGAAAAACCTGCAGTCCCATTGAAATGGTTGTGCTCTCACATTAAAGGTAAGAAAGAACGCTATAAAACTGTAATTCTTAAATAGAAAATTTAAAAGAATGGCGGACCCAAAGTATATATATTGTAGTTCAGGATTGTTTGTGATCTGTATATCACAGATAGTCCTTTTTCTATTTCTCTATCTATAATTTAGCCAACATTGGGTCACAACATCAAAAACGTCATAAAAGCAGTTAGATCTATGAATTGGGCAGCCGTCCAAACGCAAATTCAAAACATATTTCCGACAAATTCCTGTATCCTTATTAATTAGATAAATTTTCATTGGTTTTTAATGATTTATTGTAATAATTACATAATGCAATGCTTATTGTTATGTCACCACGTATCATAATATAGATATAATAACTATAATCGTTATCTTTATTCTTACTATTTATAAATATTTATAGGGATTATTATCAACTACAGCTGCGAAATCATAATGAAGGGGGCGAGGCGTGCGGATAACAAATCAATTGAGCCAACATCTACAGGTAGATTCGTCTCAAGTCCTTGGGCGTGGTTATCGAATTGCATTGGGGGCAAAGCTTGCGCGCTCCCAGGGTCTGTAGCCAGCATTGTTCGCAATGGACATGCCAACAGGACACTGAAATGGCGGGATTCTTGTAGTCATCGATGCAGATTAGGCATTTGAATTTGGCCTGCGCCTGCTTGTCATATAGCCGCAGACGAGCCTTGAGCGACTCAATAATCTGTTGTTGGTTTTTGGCATGGGATCTAGTCCCTCGCGAGGTGGATGGCACATCCATGGCTTCAGTCGTTTGCTCCTCCTCCTCGAGTTCTTTCTCTTGGTCTGCTGCAGAAGTTGTCGCTGTGTTTTCGCATGTGGAATGATTTGTTTTTGGCGTTTCATTTGACGAAATGAGGCGTCGCACATAGCTGGTGACATCCGCTTCGGAAACATTGCCATCGGTGTCTTCATTAGCCACGGGAATCACATCGCCTTCGTCATATTGCGTTGGACCATAAATGTGAGTGTCATCCTCGTCCACATTCAGGTCCTCATCGTCTTCATCATCGGCTGCCTGCTGATTACCATTGTACTTGATGGTTTGAGCCATATTTAGCGAGGAGTAGCCACCCTGAACCAGCGTTGAGACTCTTATACGCTTTTGTCCCGCCCACTCGTATTCCTCGTACTCCTCACTGTCGTCGGTGTCCTCGCTGGAATGTCTGTCTCCATTAGACTGGCGTAAGCACTGATTGGTATGTTCTTGAATGTTGGTCTGCGGGAAACTCTTGTTACACACAGGACAGACTGAGGTGGGGGCGGCTGCAACGGCGGTGGGAACTGCTGGAACTGAGCCTGCAGATTCAGTCGCAGATGTGCTACTGGGCCGCTTCCGTGTGCGCTGACGCTGTCGAGCCTGCCGGTTGCGTTGTACACGTTGGAACACACTCCATGGCTGCCGTCCACCCGATCCCGAAACTGAACCTGGCTGAGGTGCTGCGGTTGTGCTATTTGAGGTTGCGCTAGCTGACACTGTCCCAACATTATGAAGACGGTCCATTTCCATTTGACAGTGGTCTGCTACTTGACTCCTCTTGATCTTACGGTCACAAGTGGGACATATTACATCCTCATCCCTGCCACCGGCCAGATGAAATTTTTCACCATTCGGCACTGTCTCTGTGGCCATAGTTGAGCTTATCAAAGAGTTTTCTTTTTGGATTTCCTTTGACAAAGCGGATTACCATTTAGACCACAAAATAAAAAAAAAAACAAAACGCGACGCCGAACCAGGGCTGGATAGACACAGTTCAGCCGATGAATCGATTTACTTGAAACTAACCGATTGCTTGTGGGGTATCGATATTGCCAATTTAAATTTATCGATAGAGTAACTACCGTGGACTTTTCTCCAGGGATTTCTAATTCGCAAGTTAAATTTAATATATATATATCTACACATATATATTATATAGTGAAGAAAAACGCGCGATCATAAACGGTGACTAAGAAATCACCAAATGAAATAACAAATACTCTGTAATCGTTGCTATTGTTGCCTCGCCTCCGCCCCCGCCACCACCACCACCAACAAAACGTTGAGACTCTGACGGGACGAGCAGGTCCAGTTTTGTACACATATATATATATATATATATAAATATATATACGTATATATATATACATTTATGCATATGTATATGGCAAAGTTGCATACGTCGCGGTCCGTGGATTATGTCATTTGTTTATAAAAAAGCGCATAAAGGCTCCTCCTCGCCCTGTCAGCATTATTATTGAAATTGAATGTTGCATCAAAATAAAGAAGAGAAAAATACCTGTAAAAATGTAGACTGGGTAGGCGTGAGTGTGCGAGTGTGTGAGTGAGTGAGTGAGTGTGTGTGTGTGATAATGGATGTTTAGCTAAAGCTATATAAATATATACATATATATGTATATGGATGTGAAATATATAAGCCTCAACAGGCTACGGGGCCATAGAGATGCCCATACCCGAATATAATCAACAACACACAACAAAAATCCAACTTCAAGCGATTTGTTTAATACAACACAATAACAACAACAAAAACAACTACCAATAACAACAACCAATGGCCACCTTTAACGCCAGCAATGCAACAAGCAATGCTCCGGATGTCCTTAATTCTTCAACGGGCACATTTTTAGTACCACCAGCGACTGGGACTGCAGCAGGTGGTGGTGGTGTCATCCATTCTGGTCTCAGTTTGGAACAGTTTGTTGGTGCAGCTGCTGCGGCGGCTCCTCCCCAGACATATATGACTCCTCTGCATCATCATCATCACCAGCAGCAGCAACATCATCATCACCAGCAAACCAATTGCTCATCCTCATCCACCTCATCATCGTACACTTTTGTGCAAATAAAACGAGAACCTTGCCAAGTATCTGAGATAACATCCAATAATTGCCATCAACAACAAACGGCATCCACATCGCTGACAGCAACAGGATTGGGTTCTGTCTCCTCTTCGTCCTCTTCAGCTTCCTCAAAGACCATGTCATCGTCTACCCTAACCACTTTGGTTAAAATTGAGGCACCCTCACCCAAAATGCATGATATGGAGAAGTCAACAGGTAGGTTCGACTATAACATCGAAAGCTCTCCTCCCGCCTATTCCAACATCTCCACCACCACACATTGATGATTATACATATTTGCAGGCAATTCAGTCCCCATCGGCATTGCAGTGGCACGAAAAAGACCACAGGAGACTGTGATGGCGGCTCTAAGCCAACCGACCACATTGCAGCCATTGCAGCAACCACTACAGAAAGATATGAATTGCTTTGGCATACGCGTCGCCGACCTGGGTAAGTGCGCGCATCCTTAATTTAATTTGAGAGGCCAGATTTGTGCCCATGCCTAGAGTATTTAATGAGCATTCCCCCGAGGTCATCTCGTTATAAGCATCATCATCATCAGAGACATGAACAGGGCGGGGATAGAACGCCGTTCAATTATGGCACTAATAAGATTTCCACAAACATAAAAAAAAAAAATTCCACCAGTCCCTTCGCTTGGATGGTTGACTCTTTACGGGGGTGTCTCTCTACCACTCACCCTCCCAACAGCAGGAGCATTAGCATCAGCACCGTAGTGAACACCCCGTTAAAGTTGAGAGGGCAGAAATCATATGATGCGAACGTGGCCGCCTGTTGTGCGGAGCTGTCGTTGTTGTGACACCGTCTGAATCCATCCACCTCCTCCTCCTTTTCATCTTCCCTTCTCTTAATCCACCAAAACATCCACGGAACGAACAGTTTACGTTTAATATTGAAACGTAGAATGTATGTGCAAGGAGGAAAGAACGGAAGGAACTTCCAAAACGGAAGTAAAACGAAAGTGAAACACAGTGGGAGATGCCTCACTGCGTAGGCGTTTTATGTCGTGCTTACAGTCGACTAACGCATACTCTATTTCTGTCTCTTGCACACATAGATGGACCCATAAAGTATATATATTATTGATCCGTTTGTTTCCATAACTCTTCCGTTCTGAGGCTTTAAGCTATTTGAACGAAACTCGGTATTATCAATATTCATATAAGTAGAACATTTGTCGGAACCAACTATATAGGACTACCAAATACAAATAAGTCTTGATGGGAAAAACTTTTTTAGTTTCCTAAGCTAATCAGTACAAGCTCGGAGCACTATTGGCAGCAAAGGTCGTCTCTAAGATCTGTTATTCAACAAGTGATTGGGTAAAAGAAAATTGCATATAATGTAGGGATTTAGAAAACCTTTTTCCCTGCTTCCCGCTGATTTATATTCTAATATTAAATGTCTAATTTAAGTCGGTTTTGAGTTATGTATTTTTGAATGTCTTAATCCCAGAGTATAATGCGCTTCGTCTGCTTGCTTCTACATACCTTTTACGTGCTGTGTGTGTGTGTGGGTGGGTGGGTGTAGGCAAGACCATAGATTTAAAGACGGATTACTCATAGGTAGAGTGTGTCTGTGTGTGTGTGTCGGGGCTTTTTTTTTAAATATATATATTTTGGTGGGTGGTTTTTTTTCTTATATATATTTTTTTTTTGTTGGTAAAGTTAACTTTTGTGTAGTTGTTCTTCCTCCACAACTAGTCGAAAGGTGGTGCGTATTGTAAGAGATTGCAAATGGAAAGGATGAGGAGAAGGAGAAACAACAAGGGATGCTCCTGCTGTGAGCGTCGACTGGTGGCTCCAGCCAGGACAACAAAAGGCAAAGTGGTTTGGGTATACGTGTATATGTATGACCATATGGCAAAAGGAATTCCTCGAAAGAGGAATTATTTTCTATTTTTATATTTAGGGAATTTTGGGGGGAAAGAATCAGGCGGCAAGGGGGGCGAAGGTAATAATAATATGGCACTTGTCAAAAAAAAATAATGTGTCACTAATTGCGTTTTGAAGAATTCCCTTTACGCTTTTATTGTTGTTGGAGTTTTTATCTCCATACTTTTAAGGTTAGGGATGGGGTTGAGGTTAGGAATGGCCGATGTGCAAGTATGTGTGTGTGTGCGCGCGAAGGAGTATGGCACACGTACATACAATTTAATCGAATTGCTATGAAATTATCTTACCGCTGGCCCTAGGGGTGGGTGGATGGTTCGGTCGGTCGGTTGTGCAGTGTCGGTCGGTCACCAAATGCATAGTTCAAGGACATTGCTACGTATTTCATGTATACACACACAATGTTCGCTCTGCTCTGCCCACACACACACACACACGTACACCAACGCACTTACACAATTACATGCATTGACAGTAGATTTTGCAAAAAAAGCTTCAGATAGTATATGAAAAGTTTATTAAAAAATCGAACGTCAAACGGTAAAGTTTAGCCTAAGGGAGCCAAAACAAAAAAAAAAAAAATAATTCAACTCTATTTTGCTTTGTCTATTGCAGCAGGAGCCACCAGTTGCGGCAATTTGTACTTCACTGGCAACGGCGATTTGATGACCACTGGAACAACGACAGCAGAAGAGTTGGCCCTCAGTGCTGCTGGTGTCAGTCGCACTCCCTCCACATTCTGGCAATATCCAAGTGAGTGCAACTCACCCAGCCCCTCATCTTAGAACCAAAGAATCAGCCTATCAAACATTTCCACACTCCCCGCTCACTCTCTCTCTCTTTCTACACACCTGTATTATTCCCCCCACTTTTTCGATTATGTTTTGTTATTTGGTTTCCGTTTCCGTTTTGCGTTCTTGTAGATGCATTACCCATTGAATCAGTGATTTCCATGTCACCCGCCACAGTGGGCTTACAATACTCCCGCGAGGCCAGTCGCGGACAGGTGGTGCTATTGCCGGCTGCCCCAGCAGCGCTTGGTAAGTGTTCATCATCATCTACATTAAGCCATAAGCCATTTGCACTCCTCTTTGATAGCACTTTATCCTAGTTTAAATTGATAACAAAAAACCAAAACTAATTCATGCTTTTATAACTGCGCTTCTCTTCCAAAAATCCACTCACCACCTACCGCGTCCAAAACCCGTGTACCCAAAATCCAAAACAAATCCAAACTCAACACGTCAATGCACAGCAGGCATATCAAATTTTCCCCTCTTAACGCCCACAGATCCGTTCCAGCAGGCAGCGGCGGCAGCGGCCTTTGTCTGGCCCTCGGCCTACATCCCACAGGCAAGTGCAGGCGGTGGTCCAGCTGCTGCCGCTGCAGCTCTGCAGCCGTCGCCGAACTTTATCTTTCCCTCGATGGGCGGCCACTCCACTCTGGGCGCGGCCACGCCCTCGTATGCCTCTACCTTGCAATTGTATTTGGCAGCGGCGGCGGCCACAGCGAATCAACAGAGCAGCAGTACGACCACCACGAATTCCACCATTAACTTGAGCCTGGCTGCAGCTAGCACTAGCAGTAGCAGCCTGAATTCGACCAGCAACAGCCTCAGCTCGAGTAGCTCCCGTTACCTTAGCCTAGCTCAGCAGGCACCGATGGGCTCGTTGCTGTTGCCGCCGACGGCCATGAAGCTCGAAGATTACTCCCCACAGCCGTTACCCTTGGCTCTGCCGCCATTGGTGCCGCTGGAAACCTCGTCGCGTGATAAGGAACAGGCCCTGAATCTTATGCGTCTACCAACGCCTCCAACTTCGGCTACCATAGAGTCAGCTGGATCGGCCATGGCTCATTCGGCCCCGCATCACATCTTTCAGACGGCTGCAACGGCTCCCAGTTGCACATCGACACCGGCACTGCTGAATCTATCGATGCATGGGACTGGGAGCGAATTGGTGGCCACCATTCAGCCCAATCAGCCGACAGTTTGTGATGAGACGGCTTTGAATTTTAAGCTGCATGCCCCATTGACGCCACAGACGCCGCCGCGTCTAATGGAAGCCCCACCCACTGTTCTCCACCCACTTCCTCCCCATCCACTACCCCAGATGCAAGATATGAATATACAAACCGATACGCCTGTGTGTAGTGAAGACGAGAGCTTGATCTATCCATGTCCTCCCAAAGGGGGGGCTATGGATACGCCAAGCGAGCCATCCCAACCGCATCCGCATCCGATTCCCTTGGTCCAGCCGCTAGAGCTGACCAAACCCAGTGAAGCTAACCAACCGAATGAGTGCCATACCCAAACCAATCCCTGTGACATAACCAGTGCCACCAGTCAAGAGCAGTTGCCAGAGCAACACCTTCTGCAGCTGCCGCCCCCGCCCCACCAAGAGGCGCCCGTGGAGACGACTCAACAAACAGCGCCCGAAGACTTGACCGGGTTGGAGCTGTTATCCAATATTAGCACCAATAGCACACCTCTTGTGCGAGTCAAGCAAGAGCCCGTGGAGCATAGCGAACCGATTCCAGTGCCAGCAGAGCCACCTTTACCATCATTAGTCCAACCGCCGCCAATGCCTCTGCCGCCGCCGCCTGCACCGATGCAAACCTTGATTGAATCGGTGTCGACGCCAACAGAGCAATTGGGTGGATTAAATCTGCTCTGCGCTCTCGCTACCCAACGTTTTCAAGAAGAGGTTGTACAGGGTAGTAGTCTCTTTGCCACGCCTACATCGCGAACACCCTCTCCTCCGCCTATAGCCACTACACCAACGTCAGCGGGAGCCACACCTGTCCCCATAGCAGCAGGAGGCGGAGGTGGAGGTACAGTTTTGGAAACTAAAGCTGGATTTGGTTTTGCCAACAACCAAGGATCGGGAGCAGCATTCTCCAGCAATGGCGGCGGCCCATCAAGTTTCTTTCAAATGCCAACTAGTTCGCCAGGATTTCCATCGATGCAGGGTATCGAGCTGCCCATCACTTCTGTGGGTGAACTAACGCCCGTTAAGCGTAAGAAGCACAAGCATTCCAAATCCTCCTCCAGCGACAGTCGCAAGTCGGCGCGCTGCAGCAAGAAGAGTAAAAAGAAGCGGCGACACAGCACCAGTCGTCCACAGCAGCAGCTACAGCAACAACAACAGCAGCAAGCGGATGATGATATGGAGCTGCAGGATGAGGAACTGCAATCGGAGCTACGCAATGCCCTCGACACAATGAATCCCAGCTATGTTCAACGCTTTGGACAGGAAGTGTTTACCCTCATGGATAATAGTATGCGAATGCGTCTGGCGGATATAACGCGTCAGTATCGTAAGAAGAAACGCAAGCTGGATGAGATTTCCAAGCACAAGAAGAAGAAAAAGTGCTCCAAGGTACAATCGCAACAACAATCGCCGGTCCAGCAACCAGCGATCCAGCAGCCACAATTAACCCTCGGCTCCTCGCTCTCCAGTGTACTCGGGTAAGTTTCTATTTCATCCCATGAGCTTGACTTTTGATTATAAACGATTATAAATCTTTTGCAGGACTTCGTCGCCATTGAGGGATTACAAATTCCCGAAATTCTCTAGCAGCAATCTGCAGACGTCCAGCTTTTTACGCTTCCCAGAGAAGACACACTCATTCCCGCCACCACCGCAGCAATTGCAACAATCCCAAACAGAGCTCAGTCCCTCGCCGAGTACCTCATCGTTTGTCCGGCTGGAGCCGAGTGCGCTGGACGCGGCTGCAGCCAACGCCCCAACAACTACCTCCACATCTTCCACGGCCATCCATGCCTCCGCCTCTGTAATATCGCAGAAATCGCCATCGGAGCGCAAGCAACGCAAACTGAAGGCACGCGCAAGCAGAGATCGAGATCGAGACAGAGATCAGCCTGCAGCAGCTTCTGCCCCAACGGAGGCCAAGCGACGTCTCAGTGCAAACGATCGTGAACTGCAGTTGACCAGCGAGCATCTGTATCGCGACGAGACACGCGTCCTCACCGACATGGGGGGGCTATTCTATGCGGGCGTTATGAAGCCTCTGCGACCGCCAGATGTCTATGCCATCACCTTGGACGGTGAGAGGGGTAACAAATCGCATGTTATGTCGCGAGAGGACATTCTCAAGGATACGGTTAGTAGACGTCCCTTTCTCTCTATTTAAAGTGATCTAATTTTTTTCCATTTCCCCCAAAATAGATTCTCGAGGTGGCTCCCAAAAGTGTGGAGAGTGTGCCAGTGGGTACTCGTCTGTGCGCATATTGGAGCCAGCAGTATCGTTGCCTTTATCCGGGACGTGCCATTGAATCGGAACCGGTTGAAGATGGTTCAACGGTTGCGGCTGCTTCAACCGCAGCAAATACATCATCGTCATCGGCATCATCAGCAGCGCCAACAACAATCCCAGATTTTGTCAGTGTGGAGTTCGATGATGGGGATAGCGGCAGGATCCGCTTGCAGAATATACGTCTGCTCCTAAGCAATTATCCCATAGCAGGTGGGTGAATCAAGTGAATTGAACGAGATCTTCAATCTATCTTAAAAGAAAAGCAGATCGAACGATTCTAGTACGTAGAGACCCTCTAGAACACATGGAATCGCCTAAATGAAAAGCCTAAAAAATATGAAAACAATTTTAATTTCTGAAAAAGGGAAACATTCTAAATATCTTTAAATTTTCACCAAAAATATCCCGAAAATGTGGCAAATTTTAATCCGATATTTAGAAATTATCTCATGCGAACGAGAATCAGCTTTACATGTTCAATCATTAGAGGAAGATCTTTCCAAGATTTTTAAGTATTGACTAAGTACCCTAATCTAAAATATTTGTTGATATTTGAGGAGTTTTCGATTTTTAGTATTACTAGACCTACAATTTGTGCTGGGTCTTGAGTTAACTCAGTCAAGTTTCTGCAATTTTGGCAATTCTTATCTAGTAAAAAGTAATTATACGGTTTTTGGGGTGCGGGTGAAAAAGAACATAGCTTCCCGTATCATTTATCTTTAGCATGTATAAAGTTTTGAGTGTTTTTATTTACCTGTTTTGTTATTTTCGTTTACACCGATTTCGGTTCCCGTTCCCGTCCCGACTTGTAACCGTTTCGTCCACATGGCATGGCACAGAGTACAACGATAATCCCCTCTACTCTGTAGGCAAACAAAAGCGTGGCGCTTTGCGCACAGGTGACAACGTACCTGGAGGCATACAGGATCATGGAATCGGACCAGCTGGCAGCGATGATTCGCATAGTCACTATGGAATGATTATTGGTGATAACACAACTTCGCTGGCAGCCACCATGGAGCTATTCACCCAGCGTAGCGAGAAGAAGCGCCTGAAGAAGAGCCTCAAGAAGATGACGAAAGCACAGAATGGCGTTGCTCAGGCAGCTGCTGCTACAAACGGAGGAGGAGCGAAAGAGCCAAGCGCTTGCGAGGATGGTGGTGGTGAAGGCGGCGCAGGCAGCGGCGGCAATGTACCCGATGATGCCAGTCGTAAGCATCATAAGCACAAGAAACGCAAAAAGCACAAGAAGCATCATCGCAAAAATGGTAGCGAGGAGCCGGATTATAAAGCGACGATGCAGGATAATGAAGAGGTGCCATCGCCAACTCCAACGCCAGCACCAACGCCAGCGCCGGTTGTACAACGCGTCAAGATGGAGGTGAAAGTGAAAACGGAACAGCTGGACATGGAAGAGGAGACCACATCCAATCTGATGTCCGAGATATCTGATGAGGTAATGGGAATGTTACAATTATTGTCACTTACTTGCACTAACCCCGATTAATTTGACACTCAGGCAAAGGGTGATGATCTGGTTGAGCACAATAACTCCAAGGGCAGCAGCAAGATAGCAGCATTTCTGCCCGAGAGACAACTGTGGGGCTGGTATGGTACAGCTTACCGCAAGGCGGGAGTCAAAGGCCGGGCCAGAAAGCAATTCTATAAAACAATCAAAAGGGGCAAGGAGACAATTACGGTAAGAGTATAGAATAGATGGCCGGAAAATCACTTTAATATATTCATATGTCTTTTTGCAGGTCGGGGATAGTGCAGTATTTTTATCCACGGGCAGGCCAGATCGTCCTTATATTGGGCGCATCGAGTCCATGTGGGAGACAACCACTGGCAATAAAGTGGTGCGTGTGGCGTGGTTCTATCATCCGGAAGAGACAACTGGCTGTCCAAAATTGAAATATCCGGTGCGTACATAGTAAAGATGAATCATTTATGAAACAAATATTATAATTTATTGTATTTAATACAGGGTGCTCTGTTTGAGTCGCCACATGAGGATGAGAACGATGTACAGACTATTTCGCATCGATGCGGGGTGCTGGAGTTTGGCAGTTACTTTGATAAATTTGGTGCCGATTCAAAGCAATATCAATCCATATACGATAACAATGATACATATTATTTAGCCGGGCACTATAACCCAAGGTTGCAAGTGCTGAAACTACAAGACGATATTCCAACTCTCGAAGAGCTGCAGGATACAAATACTACTACTACAACAACAACAACAAAAACAACTACAACTACTATTACTACTACCGAGGATTAAGGCAAAAACACATGGTTAGGCATGATTTAGGCATAGTGCATACAAATCTATATATACAATATATATACATTATACATACATACATATATATTTTACTATACGTGAAACACACACAGATGAAATATATATATATACATATATATATATATATATCTATTATATGTATACACATATTATTTCTATATTTTGAATGTATTACATACATAAATGTATTTTGACAACTCAACAAAACAAAACAAAAAAGGAAAGGAAAACGGACAAAAAGCGTTAGATACAGAGTGTTAGAGAAAAAGAATGTAAGAAATATATAGACTCTGAGAGAGAGAGAGAGATAACAAGAAACTAAGCAACAGCCACTAATTTACGAGTAAAGTGTAGTTACGAGAAGCGCAGACAAAACTTTAACTCTTGTTTTGTATAGAAAGAGTAAAGAATGTGCGATAAAGATGATTTTTTAAAATTCAACAAATGTTCATCAAATGAAATATGTCCTTCCAAATTCCATGCACCTAACCTCCCGTACACAGACACACACACACGAACACAGCAAGACTCAACACAATTATAAAAGCCTACGTAAATGCAGACAAGCACATTTTACACATCAATAATTTCAACAACAAAAATCCTCTCAATATATATTTATCTGTTTTTTTCTTTTTATACCATGCATTCGTAGAATGAAATGGTATATTAAAGTCGCCAAAATGTATGTAACAGGGAGAAGGAAGCTTCTCCGACCCTATAAAGTATATATATTCTTGATCAGTATCAATAGCCGAGTCGATTGAGACATGTCCGTCTGTCTGTCCGTCTGTCCGTCTGTCCGTCTGTCCGTCTGAAGAATCATCGAGATCTCGGAGACTATAAGAGCTAGAGCTACCAAACTTGGCATGTAGACCCGTTTGCTCTGCAGGCAGATCGAGTTTATTTTTTTTTTCGCCCCGCCCCCTTCCGCCCCCGCTATTTGAAAAACAATATTTTGAGCCTCCATATCTCGGGAACTATAAAAGATAGAGCTTTCGGATTTGGACATTAGATGCGTGCAGTGTGCACGCAGACCAAGTTTGTTTCAAATTTTTGCCACGCCCCCTTCCGCCCCCGAAATTCGAAAAATTCGATTTTCAGCCGAAATATTTATCGTATCGTAATTTAATTTGGCACACTAATACATGTCACGTATATCTATCATTCCACCAAATATCACAAGAATCGGAATAAAAATGGCCGAGTTATACATAGAAACGTTTTTCACTCATAGCGGTGCAAGGCAGATGCACGCGAAAAAGAGCGAGATAGCATATGCTGCAAATCACCGATTTGGTCGGGGGGCGCTAAAGTGCTCGTTTCCACAAAAGAGAGATAGCATTTGAAAGAAATTTAATATATATCTCTTCACCTAATGCATGGTATATCCAAGTCGGCCCGGCGACTTACTTACTTTATTTTAAACTGTAATTAAGAGCTTTAATAATTCTTCAATTGATACTTTTTTTTATGAGATGATGAGATGTGTTTGTCTTACTTGGGGGCTACAGATACAGTTAACACATACACATACATACATAGAAAGAAACAAGTATACCTAACTAACACAAATGCACACATGTTTCAGATGCAATTTCAAACATGTTTTAAATGATTTTAAGCAAGCAGCAGCAGCAGCAGCAAGCAACTACTACTATAAATGTAACAATTCAATGTGATAGCAAACAAAACCAGATGTTGATGTGTATAAGTAGATGAGGACAGTATAAGTATATAGGATCGTAACAAATAAGAGAACAAGCAAAATGTATGTGTGTTGAATATTTACAGCCCGTTTATTCAAGAAGCAAAAAAACAAAAACCACAAAATATAAAATCAAACTTATCTATAATTATATCAATAAACTTGCCGTCTATCTGATACTTATTTCGCTTCTGTCTGTGGCTCCGTCTCTCAACTGTGCTTCCACTCATTGGGTATTTCCCATGTTTGTTAGCTAAGAACTCCGAATCATTGGTTTTAGGAGTTCAATATCTTGATGCGCTCATATTGACCCTTTAGATACCCTGTAAATTTAGTCTCAAATGAATGTGACTCGCTCTCTATATGTGGAAGTAAGGCAATCTGCTATGGAAAAGCCATGGAAAGTCCGTACAAAGTCTGACCCGAGTTGTGGGCTATTCCTTGATCTAATCAGGAGAATATATATACCCATTTAGGATACCCATAGGATAGCATGACAAATGCGTGCCTGTCGATGATTTTTAATGACCAAACAGTGCTATAAATTGGGAGCCACCCATTCCACTAGCCGATGCGTACGTTGCCTGGCGACCGAGTTTCAGCATCGATCCAACAATCACATAATTTGCATTTGTGGCAGCACATGGAGTAGCAGACAGCCCCCAGATATTTCTGATATAGGGAAGACACCAACTGACGGATGCGTGCCTGGGAGACACAATAATTAAAAAGCGATTTGCATTGGGGCAGAGGTGCCAGCCAGCGGGTTAGGCTTGGGTTTGGTTTAGGCAAATAAAAAAGGGGTGAGGCCGCCGGCTGGGTATCCAATATACCACTCCGAAAATGACAACTACACCAAAATGGTACTGCCGCAACAAATCCCAGCCGATGCACACGTTCGCGGAAATCGGTAAATTGGGCCTGGAACTGCGTCGCATAACCAAGCGGATTGTGATCGATGTGAATTCGTCTATATTCAGCGAGCATGTAAGTGGACGGGGGCTTACCTACTGTCTATTAAAATGCAATAATTTGCTCATCCTGAATTAGGATACCATTTTGGAGGAGTGTGAACGTGTGGTCGAGCAATACTGGAATCTCAAGGACGAAACAAAAAATGCTGATTTTCAATCGCTTTCGAAGAAGATCAAGAGGAGTCCCTACAACCAGTTGCTGATGCGAAAATTTAATCTGCTCATGGAGTTGAACGATCGTCGCTTCTGCCAGCTCACCTTCGTCCTCAAGCAGACGGTGCGTTTCAGAGGGAACCTTCTATCTATCTATCCTTTAAGCATTCTTCTTTAACTTTTAGTTGAGCTACCTGCTACGCAAATCGATGCAATCGGAAATGTGGTTAAATTGGGCTTTGCACATCACCCAGTTGTACAACAAGTGCCGCAAGGTAGAGCAGATCTCCGAACTGCCGCCGGCAATGGAACCCACTAAGCTGGAGGAGGAGGAGGGTGCGGATGAACCAAAGCTAAGCGGCAAGCGGAAAGAAGAGATGCATGCAAATGTCTGCAGCAATATGTATCCCGCATTGCTCATGTCCCTGAAACCAATCGATTTTAACTACGTGCTCCAATTAGTGTCCCAGGCGCGTGTGGAGCAAAATGCGCTGGATTTGGTTTTTGGCCTGTTCAATATGGGCGAACAGGATGCCTGGAGGGAGCAGCAAAATCTGGAGTCCACATCGTCTAGCCTGGAGATATTGCGCACTCTCAACATTTCGTTTGCCGCCGGCGATTACCAATCGTATTGTGAGTCGGCGCAGGACTACAATGCCATGGTGATCACAGATACTAGCGACCAGGGTCAGGGTCAGGAGCAGCAGAGTTTACGCTGCAAGCATACTGAAAGTTTTCTACAGAAGGAGCGTTTGTTTATTGCCCAGCTCATAGCCAAGGCCATGGAGATTTGTCCAACGATTTTTGGTAAGTATCATGCCAAGTGATTCGAAATCTCGCGTGATGATGTGACTGGAAAATCTTACAGATAATGGCAAGGGCGGACCGGTGGACATGAATGCCTATATTGTGCGTGGAATGCGTTTATTGTGGTCCTATGTGGGTATCATTTTGGATCACATATTACTCTGGTGGATTGATACTCCCATGTCCTGCTACAATATCACCCACATTGATTCCATACGCAGTTGGCTCTACCATCAGAGTGTGAATGGTAAGGCTAAAGATGACAGATCTCTTGAATCATTAAGTTAATGTAGCCTTTTCCCTCAGATATACCCGAGCCTGTCTTCTCTACCCTACGTGGCATTGGTGAAATTTTAACTGGTTTTGTCTGCAACAATATTTGGGACCAATTATTTCGCCTGACTCTAATTTCATCGACCAGTTCCAAGCGTCTCGTTGAGCAGGTTGTGGAGCAATATCGAGATAGTCCAAAGAATGTAAGAGAGAGTTGCTCAAAGGGTTCTAGGGGATCTCATTTTCTTAACCCATTTCACTAGGAATTCGGTACATTTACTGGGAAAGTTTGGATCAGCATCTTCTCCAATTTGGTTAATCTCAGCAATCAGTATTTCTCCAACATTGAGGTGCACAACAATTCCAGTTTGATGCCCGTGGCTGAGCAAATTCCCATACTCCATAGATTGGGTAAGCCAAATTATTATAGAGAATAGATAAAAGTAAATTTCTTTTGGATCTTCCAGATCACTCTGTCCATTCGATGCGTCTGTGGGTCACCGAACAGGCCAAGTTTTTGTGTTGCGAATGGAAAATGGATCGTTTCTTCCAGATAATGGAGCACGATGTGAAGTTGTGCCTCAATGTCTTTGTTACCTTCAAACTGCCCAAACTCACTGCCGACTTGAGCGATATCCTAATGCTAGTTTGTGTGGCTTTACGCACCAAACTCATCACCGAGGTGAATGCCAATATAGACAAGTTAAAGGTAATGGCTCCAACTGGTGAAATTCTACAACTTATTCATCCAGTTGTTTTCCTAGAAAACCACCGACGAGTGTGTTCAGATCTTGTCCGCTGTCTGCCGTGTTCTCAGTCTAGCCAATTTTACGCTGTGCTTTCCGGCTGCCAGTTTTTGGCAACGCGAAATCTACAACAACGATGAGAAGAGCCTGTATGTGGGCTATGTCCTGGACGAGATCTTTCTGCCCACCATTCGTGCCACCAATGATATAGTGATCCTTAAGCTGATACTCAAGCTCATTTGCGAGGCCTGGCTGGACTTTATCTATCAAAAACGAATCCGCTTTAGCGTAAACGGAGCCGTGCGTTTGCTCAATGATTTCGATGATGTGCGGGAGTGGATTCTGAGTTGCACCCAGCTGGATGAGCAGCAATTGGACAAATTGAGTAACCATGAGGTGTTGCGCATGTGCAAGGGTGTTGGCAAAATATTACTCCGAAAGCCGGAAGACATTATTTCCATCAGCCAATCGCCCAAGTTCGATAAGAAGACGCGTAAGTGGGCTCCAGGAATGTGGTTATTGCTTAACACCGAGAATCTTTGGTTTTTTTTGTAGAAGATGCCGCCGCTCAGGATACTCAACTGCCATCGGAGATGTTCGTTTCGAATCAGCAGCATTGGTTGCAGCTGCGTGCCAGCGGTGGCTCGGGATTTCCATTCCTGAAACTCTGCTGCGGCGATGCCATGATGTAGACTTGATTAGAGATGCTTGTAGATGGGATAGAAATGTTTA
The DNA here is from genome assembly GCA_018150735.1 of Drosophila sp. 14030-0761.01. Lineage (NCBI taxonomy): Eukaryota > Metazoa > Arthropoda > Insecta > Diptera > Drosophilidae > Drosophila > Drosophila sp. 14030-0761.01. The sequence continues at coordinate 4,720,822 of JAECWO010000106.1, read as the reverse complement.
TTGTGTAGCTAAAATGCTTTACAGAGATGAAAGTTCTAAATTATATATGTATGTATGTATGGTTAGAGTTGTTAGAGACCCGCACGTTGCCAGCCTCCTAGGCGGGAACTTTGCGACTTATGATCTTTACTAGCTCATCGACACGCTCGCTTTTGCCGGCAAATTGTTTTGGATGCGGGCCAATCATTTGGATGATCATAGGAACGTCAGCGGATACCTAGAAACAGTAAATAATTGAACGAAATGTGTCAATCATTTGACAGCTGTCAAATCTATCACAAATATGGGTCAGCACGAACCTCTACAAAACGGGCCAGGGCTTTCAGTGTGCGAAAGATCTGATCTTCATTTGGGCTGCTCTGGAAGAACTGTAGAATAGCCATGGCCAGTTCCACGGCAATGTCATCAAAGACCTAAAAGAAATGTTCATTAAAGCAACAGAGTTGCATAAAGGCTTCAATCTATCTAATCTTACCACAGTCTTTACTTCCTTAATGGCTATGTTGTAGAGGATCATGGTGCCAATGTTCTTCAATTGGGGACAATTTGAGAGAATGCAGTGGACAGCAACTTTCGTGGTGACGCGTATATTTGAGGTGGTCTGGCCATTGTATTCCCACTCTGAGATATATAACAGCCATTCCGATGGACCAACATTCTCAAACAGATTGCACATCTGAAAAGGAAACAAAAATAGAGACTCACTTATAAGACTCCTCGAATCTACTCACAAACATGGCCCATGCTTGCTGCTCTTCGGGTGTATGCTTCTCAATGTCCTGGGCAAAATTCATCAATGTGTGATCGCGACGATCTTGATGCAAAATGATAATAACATCGTCTTTAAGTGCCGCATAAGCCAGAGTACGTATCAAATGTATCCGTGTGTCCGGTGAGAAGGTCTGCAAATCACGCAGAACACGCTGAACAAAAACCAGAAAATTATCACCCAAAGCCCAGGAGCCATCGTCTTCGATCAAATACTGATGCAGCTCCTCAATGACCACTTCCTCTTCTTTGTATAGCTTGCCATCGAGCAATTTCACCAGGGACTCCAATTCAGTCTTAATCTGCAACAAATATACCCAATTTATTTTTGTTATACTTGATATCAATCATACGCCATGTTGCCCTCCCAGAATGCACTTACATCAATGTCTTTGCTGACCAGTGCTGGTTCGCGTGGTGTCTCATCCTCCGATGATTTGGAACGTTCCTTGCCATTCTGCGGCTGCTGTTGTTGGGCTGTAGGCTCTGACATTTTTTTTTTCGTTGGCTAAAAATAGTCGAATGAGAGAATTAATTAAATAAATTCATATTTATAAATAAACAAAACTCGGGCGTTGCAACAGAACGCCCAAACAATATTTGATGTTGTTTTTCTTCTTCACGTTTTCGGGATTTTCACTTTTCTTTTTTAAATTTCCTACCAGAAATTTCTGTTTTTTACGATGTAATTTTATTGGGAAATTATTGCGTACTCAAGCGACGAAATGTTTATAATAAGAGCACGCGAAATATTTGTGGAATTTCTTATATTGCTTCGATTTTTCTTATTTTTTTCTCAATATAAACAAAGAACACGTAAAATTTAATGATGAAAAGACAGAGAGAGGCAGTGTATAAGGAAAAAATAAAAGCCGGCGACAGCAATGGCAAAATGGAAGTGTTACAGTAAAACTAAGAAAAACTGAAAATAGCCGCGATATTTTTAGTCTCTTTTACTTTACGTAGACAAAAAATGAAAAGAAAAACAACAGAAGGTACAGAAAATTCATACGCAACATGAAAATGCAATGTGATATATAAAAAGGAAACGACAAATAAAATGTATATATATTGCCGATCTCCCCATTTGCATTTATGTATAATGATAATTAATACAGAATTTTATTAGCATGGCTAATTTATAGATTTCCAAATTACTCACTTGCTATTTTAAAATAAAATGACACAGAAATTCCTTCACTTTTGCTATCAGTCCGAAAAAAATAATAGATATGTATGTATAATGGAATATAATTTGAAGATCCGCGGTGTAACACTACTCGTTAGATTTTATGGTTGGTTTGTTTAAACAAATTGGCCAATTTTTTGTTTATTTATTACTTCAACTGATCTATGTGCTGTTCATTTGTGCAACTTGGGGTAATAATTGATTGAATTTCAAATTGAATTCCGGACTAGATGAGCAGAGCAGGCCAAACAATCCGTTGAACTGAACCGTTCCCACCAAGTATCGTTTCGAAATTGCCGAAAAAGATGCACACATTTTGGGGATACGAAAACGAGTGGGATGCTTCGGTTCGGTGAGCATGTTTTCCCTGTTATAAATAGACAGGCGTCTCATTTCGCTCAGGAGAAACGAATGGACTCAGTAGCTACACTGACAAAAACAATTCAATCATAGTGAGATCACTCTCATTTGGAGCAATTTAAAATGAAAATGCTTTAAGCATGGACATGGACAAGGGCAAGGACCAAACCGCAAATGTCAAAGCATCAGAGCTGGGGGTGCAAACAAGTAGCTGGGCTAGGTCGGGAAAAACACAAAAAGCTATTAAGTGGCCACCAAAATACATTGCCATCGCAGTTGGACGTCCTGTCACATCCTGAAAGCAACAAGTCTCACATTGCGTAGCCGACATGTTGACCGAGGACCGATGGCCGCTCTGCATTCAATCGCCATTGGAGTGTTAAGTGTAACGGGTCAATTCTTTCCTTAAGTTTCGACAATTCGTGAAAAATGAATTTTTCTATGAAGATATGCCTGTGGCTGGCTGTGCTCCTATTTTCCGTTCTCTGTGGCAGTGCCTCATTGGAAAGGGAAAGGCAAACGAATGAAGTGAATAATCTATCAAATGTGAGTTAATAATCAATTACAATAATAAGCCAGAGATCTGGCTTTAAGTTTATTTATCCTTGGATATTGATTATAATTATGATTCTTCGAAAGTAGACCCCATTAACAGTAAAACTAGTTAAGCATTAAGTGTTAGATGAAGAGAATTAAATTATGAAAGTTTCTTGAGTGAATATTTTAAAAATGATTCTTCGAAAGTAGACCCCATTAACAATTAAACTAGTTAAGCATTAGTGTTAAACTAGTTAAGCATTAGTGTTTTGAAAATTAGGTCAATTAAAATTAAGATTTCGCGAAGAAAAAACAGTCATAGCTCGACATGGAAAACGTTATGCATTACAAAGTCCTTACCAAAATGCAATATCATGTTTCCAAGGGTACCAAAAAAAAGTTTAACGGGTTATTGATTGTGAGAGTGCCATATGGAAATACGATAAGAGCTCATTATTACCCATGGTTCATTATTATGAAATTGGCGTAGGTACTTGTTTATTTTTAAGTTAATCAGTTATCAGAAACCGACATTTATAGATTTACCATTCACTCCTTAATTTCATCATTTACAAGTGTTTATTTGTTTGATCATTTATTTAACGCATGAAATCGTAGAAAATTGTTTAATCTATTTTAAAATAGACCTGAATACATTTAAAAATACGGAAAGTTTTGATTTCTAAAATGTTGTTGATAAAAATGTTTTGTAAAGTGTATGAGCCAAGTCGGGGTGTTGTTAATTTTCATACACAGCTGTGTGCACAGGTACAGCTTAGAGGTCCCACATAGACATTTATTTACAGTTGTTTTTTTTTATCTTGCTTTCTTAAGCACTTTCGATCTCTTTACTATTTTGCCGTCTGTTAATTCTTAAGAGAGAGAGAGAGAGGCCCGAAATTAAGAATATTGAGTCTCTTTGACTATTTTTTTCGTTTGTCTTTCTGAAAAAATGAACGGTGAGGGAGTGCAGAGTATTTCTAAATATCTCTTTAATAATTAATAAACTGTGCGGTTTTACGAAGATAAAAAATGTACAGATTTCCCCGAAATGTTTAATAAGTATATCAATAGCTTGTGAAAGGTCGTGGTTTTGATAATAAAGTTTTTTGTCTACATTTGAGACCTTACATGAACTTGTTTACTTTTAGCATAAGCTGAGCGGTGTAATACAGTGGAAATATGAGAAAAGACCATTTTGCAATGCCTTCACTGGTAATTATTGCCACTAAATATTTGCTCTAATTAATTTAATTTCAATAAAATTATTTTTATAGGCTGTGGACGCAAACGAACCTCGTATCCGTCATACCCACCATTTTCGCTGATTAAACGGAACGACATCGATGATAAGCCATACAACAATGAATATATGTCCGAGGGTTTGAGTGACCTGATCGATATCAATGCCGAACCCGCTGTGGAGAATGTACAAAAGCAGATAATGTCGCAGGCAAAAATATTTGAGGCTATCAAGGAGGCCAGCAAAGAGATATTCCGGCAGAAGAACAAACAGAAATTGCTGGAAAGCCAACAGCAGCAACTGCAACAGCAACAGCAGCAACAACAACAAATGCAGGAACAGGATCGCGAGAATATCTAAGGATAAGCCAGTTGAATCACAACCCCCAAAACAGAGGAGAACCCCCGATAATGAAAAGCAAACCTTTTTTCGTTATCTTATTTTGTATATATATAAATTATGAATGTCTAATCTAAATGTGAGAGATACTACAACATTTGCAAGCAAGGAATAGGAAAACAAAAAACCACTGTTGACTCTAAGTATTAGTGTTGTACTACATTTTGGGCGGGCACCTTATCGGAATACTCTACGGCTTAACTATTATCGCAATCTAAATGATTAACGAGATATCTATTGAATGCACCCAAATTTCACAATTATGTATATTTCCCCACACTCATTTTTGTTTATGTGGCAACAGTGCGCTTTGATAGGCGCACTTTGACACCATGTTTGGGCATGAGGGCTATGCCACTGCCCTGGAATTCAATCTGGCGTTTGCTCATGACTTCGACGTTGAAATTCTGGAGTACTTTCACAATGGCTAATTTGGCGTTCACACGACCCATACGCTGGGCAATACAAATCCTCGGTCCTTCGCCAAATGGCATAAACGCTGTGGGATTATAGTTGCGATTCTCCTCCTTAAATCTATCGGGATCGAACACCTCCGGGTTGGGGAAGTACTCTGGATCGTGATGAATACCATAGAGTGAGATTACAACGGGCGTTCCCTTCTTGATGACATGATTGCTGTCGGGTATGGCGTAATCCTGGGTGCATTCCCGATTTAGCAAGGGTAAGCCAGGATATATACGCATAATTTCTTGCAAGCATAGGTCGAGGAACTCCATTTTTTGCAGTGCATCGTAGGTGATCTGACCATCGTTTTGCTTAAGGGTTTCATCCACCTCGGTTTGAAGGCGCTTCAGAAGGTCTGGATACTGTGCCAGTTCAAAAAGCATAAAGGCAATCGCAGATCCGGTGGTCTCTTGGCCGGCTATATAGAAAATAAAGGCCTGAGCAGTAATAGCCTCCAAGGAAATACCCTGAAGTTGTCCTAGAAAATATAATTAATATCATGAAATAAGTATATTCTTATCATAGGGTGCTTTTGGGATCTAACCTGTCTCCGAGGTCTGAATGTTCCAGCTTTTCTCATCGTCCTCTTCCACCTGACCCTTGTTTCTTATTTGCATGAGCAATTGCAACATGTCCTTCCGCACAATGCCATGTTTCTCGCGGTTTTCAATGGTTTCCTTGACAATTTCCAGCATGGCTAAGCCCACTTGATTTTTAAAGCCGAGAGAGAACAAAAACTTCGCCACTCTGCAGCATAAGACGGGAGAATTAACAATATTCATCTTCTCGAAATATTTTAGTAGACTTACGAAGGTACTAGGAATATCATCATGCCAAACAAGGCGGTGAAACGGTTGTTGCGTCGCACTAGAGTCACCAGTTTTCTAAATTTATTATCTGGATGCTTATAGCTGTTGATATCCAGACCGAAGATTACTGAACCAATAATATCGATGGCATAGGTTTGCATAACGTCCTTGACATCAACCTCAACGGAGCCTTCTGACGGCAATAAATTCTGCAGATGGGCGACCATCTTGTCGCCAATGTCCTCCGATACATGATACATAGCTTTTAGCTTGCCCGAGGTGAAGCAGGGTGACAACTTATGGCGCATTGATCGCCAATTATGGCCACGTAAGGAAAACAGTGATCCCGACAATGGATCCTTCTCTTCATCCACATAGATACCACGGTCATGAAAACTAGAAAAATCTTGAGCCATCACACGGCGTGCTAGTTCTGCGTCGCGCACCAAAACCGCTGGTCGGAAGAGCATGTAAACGCCCAAAAAACGCTCTTTACTCTTCTTATAGACATCATAGACGGCCATGCCCATGCCCTTCTCTTGGCGCCACACAGTGGCCAAGCACCCAAATGGGATTTCAGTATTTTTATCATATGGAAAGCCTATACGCTCCCAATGCGAATAGACGTGCTTCAAATAGAACCAGCCCAGCCCCAAAAGGGTTCCCAGCAGCACAATAAACGTCAACATAGCGCACTACCTAGCGATCGATTCTAACTGACTTCTTACCGTCACGAAACTTGAAATTAGTGTAAACAATGGAATCGTCGACTGCTCACTTTATACAATTCGATTTCATGATTCTGACCGGCTCTTTCGTAGTATTACTCGTGGATTGAGGCTCTCTTGAAATGCGATAAAGCATACTGAGAGAATCGAAGCAGAAATTGAATGTGAATGAGCGAAATAGTGGGTTTTTTGTCAGCGATATCTTTTGGTATTACTCTGGTATTTGTTAGTTGGAGACTCTTTCTCTGCTGTGCACAATTCATGAATTAATATTTCAATTACTTTAAACAGAGAAACCATTTTTATAATCTCTTTTTAGGAACACCGTAAAATTAAGTTAATTGTAAATTAATATTTAATCCAACTCTCCGGACTACACTCTCAACGAGTTTCGACATAAATTCACTGACATGATGGGTCTTTACACCTTCTAGCTGATAGTAGGAGAAAGGGAATACTCTACTGCTTAGCAACCATTGTAATCTAAGCAATTAACATGATAGTGATTGAATACACCGAAATTTCACAATTATTTATATTTCACAACCTTTTTTTTTATTCACACGGTAACAGTGCGCTTTGATAGGCGCACTTTGACACCATCCTTGGGCAGCAGGGATATGCCACTGCCCTGGAATTCAATCTGGCGTTTGCTCATGACCTCGACGTTGAAATTCTGGAGCACTTTCACAATGGCTAATTTGGCATTCACACGACCCATACGCTGGGCAATACAAATCCTCGGTCCTTCGCCAAACGGCATAAACGCCGTAGGACTATAGTTGCGATTCTCCTCCTTGAATCTATCGGGATCAAACACCTCCGGGTTGGGGAAGTACTCTGGATCATGATGAATACCATAGAGTGAGATTACAACGGGTGTTCCCTTCTTGATGACATGATTGCTGTCGGGTATGGCGTAATCCTGGGTGCATTCCCGATTTAACATGGGCAAGCCGGGATATATGCGCATTATTTCTTGCATGCATAATTCAAGGAACTCCATTTTTTGAAGGGCATCGTAGGTGATCTGTCCATCGTTTTGCTTCAGAGTTTCATCTACCTCGGTTTGAAGGCGCTTCAGAAGGTCCGGATACTGTGCCAGTTCAAAAAGCATGAAGGCAATCGCAGATCCGGTGGTCTCTTGGCCGGCTATATAGAAAATAAAGGCCTGAGCTGTAATGGCCTCCAAGGAAACACCTTGAAGTTGTCCTAAAAGAAAAAAAAAATGGATTAAAAAATATGCTTATCAGGGCATTTAAGAGCTAACCTGTTTCCGAGGTCTGAATGTTCCAGCTTTTCTCATCGTCCTCTTCCACCTGACCCTTGTTCCTTATTTGCATGAGCAATTGCAACATGTCCTTGCGCACAATGCCATGTTTCTCGCGGTTTTCAATAGTTTCCTTGACAATCTCCAGCATGGCTAGGCCCACCTCATTTTTGAAGCCGATAGAGAACAAAAACTTCGCCACTCTGCAGCATAAGAGAGGAACATTTAAGTTATTGCACTTAGGAAAGTGTAATATGAGACTTACGAAGGTACCAGGAATATCATCATACCAAACAAGGCGTTGAAACGGTTGTTACGACGAGTTAGGGTCACAATTTTTTTAAATTTATTATCGGGATGCTTATAGCTGTTGATGTCCAGACCGAAGATTACCGAACCAATAATATCGATGGCATAGGTTTGCATAACGTCCTTGACATCAACCTCAACGGAGCCTTCTGACGGCAATAAATTCTGCAGATGGGCGACCATCTTGTCGCCAATGTCCTCCGATACATGATACATAGCTTTTAGCTTGCCCGAGGTGAAGCAGGGTGACAACTTATGGCGCATTGATCGCCAATTATGGCCACGTAACGAAAACAATGATCCCGACAATGGATCCTTTTCCTCGTCTACATAGGTACCACGATCGTGGAAACTGGCAAAATCTTGAGCCATCACACGGCGTGCTAGTTCTGCGTCGCGCACTAAAACCGCTGGTCGGAAGAGCATGTAAACGCCCAAAAATCGCTCTTTACTCTTCTTATAGACATCATAGACGGCCATGCCCATGCCCTTTTCTTGCCGCCACACAGTGGCCAAGCACCCAAATGGGATTTCAGTATTTTTATCATATGGAAAGCCTATACGCTCCCAATGCGAATAGACGTGCTTCAAATAGAACCAGCCCAGCCCCAAAAGGGTTCCCAGCAGCACAATAAACGTCAACATAGCGCACTACCTAGCGATCGATTCTAACCGACTTCTTACCGTCACGAAACTAGAAATTAGTGTAAACAATGCAATCGACGACTGCTCACTTTATTCAATTCGATTTCATGATTTTGACCGGCGCTTTCGTGTTATTGGGGGACTTGAAAGTCTCTTTAAATGCGATAAAGCAAGATGAGAGAATCGAAACAGAAATGAAATGTAAAAGAGCGAAAACATGGGTTTTGGCCAGAATTAGCTTTTTAGTCTGATATTTGATAATTAGAGTCGCTCTCTGATAGAGATATAATTTCGTAAAGTAAAAGAAAATCATTTTTGGATTAGCATTACATATAAACGAGTTTATACATATGTATAAGTATTATAAGTCTCAATGTAATATTCTCATAAATAGTGCTACAGTGCTGAAATTTTATACGAAGAAGTTGCATTAGAATCATCCAGATCTGAGGATAATCGTCAACCAATAGTTTACATAGGTACCATCGGCCATACTTTTTAACTATATCATATAACTATGTCATACAAAAATATGATAAAATGACTACTTATGTACATATGAGTGCCATGAACTATCATGTACATAGATATGGGCTTTTAGGAATTGTGAAATACATGAACTTTCAAGAGTATACAAACGTCGGCGCGGACGAAATTAAGCCCAACTATTAAAAGTTATCGATAGAAAAAAAATGTATTTAACATCAAAATTTTTAATTATTCTCCCAAAATTATATATAGCATCATTATAACCGATATTCGTTATAGCCGAGATTGAATTGTATTGTGTATCGTTATAAGTGGTATATCGTTATATCCGGTATCTTTATAGCCGGCGTCGTTATACCTCTACTTATGTATGTATGTATGTAAATACATATACATATGTATATACATTGTAAATTAAATTAGTTAAATCTTCGTTGTATACCCACATCTTTTAGTGGTATTGAGAGTAGAAACTCTCTTAGTTGGTGGCAGGACCTTACCTTAGTCTAGGTAGATTTCTCAATTCAGCATCACTGATTACAATTAATAAAGTAATAATAAAAATTGCATAACATCTAGTCTGAATTCAGAAATTTTCATAGCATGTCTGTAATTCAAAATATAAGAGCCCTTCCCCATGAATATTTATTTGTCTAATAGGTAAGTATGTATGTACATATGTGTATATGTACATATGTATGTATGTATACAGTGCCTCACAGCCTGTTCGACCCAACTCGTATTTTAAGTATAAAATTAGATTAACTTTTTTTCCAATAGAAATATTTACACAAAACAAATTTGTTTGCTCATTTGTCAAACTTTTGTGCCCACCTCTGATTTGAATATATGAAATACATATACAGTGGTTCCAACGTCAAATCCAATCGGCAATAAAGATGCACCACTGGCAATACCAGCGCCCACGCCAACGTCCACCCCACCGCGACCCGAAGTGGATGAGGGGGATGGCGAGGATGAGTCACATGAGCCATCCAACGATTGGGCGGGTGTTGGCACCATTGACATGTGGTGATGACACTAACTGATCCAGCAGCTCCACTTCCACCAGCTCCACTGCCACCTGCACCAGCGGCACCACCTGCTCCATTGCTTCCACTGCTCGAAGTGGCAGCTGCTGCCTGAGAACTGGAACTTGGGCCATTGCTGGTGGCCGCTCCATGCTCTCTGTGCGGTGGAGATCGTAGTGTGGACTGGTGGGGCTGCTGTTGTTGGTGGTGGTGGTGCTGCTGCTGATGCTGTTGCACCACTGAGGCGGCGACCGCCATATGGGCATGATGAGCATGGGCAACCTGGCCAAGCTGGGGCTGATGTTGCTGCTGCTGGTGATGCGACACCGAGACATGCCCAGGATGGCCATGTGCATGTACATGGGCGTGGTGGGCATGGTCAGCGGCCGCATGCACCTGATGCACATGAGCCGCAGCGGCGGCAGCCACATGACTATAGTGACTGTGGTGATGACTGTGATGGCTGAGCAGTGGAGTGAGTGGATGGGGCTGAGTGGTGGGCCCCGGCGGCGGCACTTCGTGTATATGTAGGGCTCGCTGCTCATCCTGGACTTGAGCTCGACGCAGAGCCGTCTGCAGAGCCATCACCCGCTGGCGATCGGCGGTTAATCGGCATTTCTCGCATCTGCAGTAGCGATACTTGCAATATCTCTTGTGGCCCTTCAATGTGATCTTTAGCCCGTGATTGCTACACCGGACACAATTGGGGGGTGTTCGCGCTGAAATGGAACTGCCACTGGAGCTGGAGGCGCCACCGCAAACATCGCTTTTCGAGTCAATTATATCCGAATCGGACATGCTGTCAGTATTCCAGTTCTCATCCGAAACCATAATTTGCATTTAAGTTTCAATCACTCGGGTGACACAAATTTCAATTGCACAGATCGAGATCGGAATTGGGATCGGCTAATATAGATACTTGCTACTCTTAGATACAGGCGTAAAGCATTGGCATTGTTGATGTCGGATCGTGTGTATATAGCTTTAAGCGAATGTTAAATGTGCTGAATTGAAGCTAAAATCTTTATATATATGTGTGTTGAAAACTTTTATATTGATGTTTTTTGATATTCGTTTAGTTTTGAATAGAGATTTCCATTATATAGTAGTAAATAAATTTTTGATGTATTTGTTGCTGCAAAGACAAGAAGAAATACAAAAATTGTTGGAAGTTATTTGTAAAATTTATAGAAAAATTGAAGGAAAAGATTTAATTGCTGATCTAACCGAAAAAAAATTGTTCAAAATCGTTTGAACAGAAAACACAGAATTTTAAACTCAATATTTCAAGAAGATATCCAGATGTGCGAGCCGCGATTCAAACAAATTCTTTGAAACACTTGAAACACAATGCGAAACTTTCGATTCGATGTCGCGTAACGGTTGATGAGCCGCTGCTGGCTGGGGCTGCTGCTGCTCGTCGCTTGCAGCCTGTCTGAGTTGCAATGTTTTTGCTTTATTTTGCTTCTACCTTTTTGCTTTGCAAAAAAAAAGGCCGGTAATATTTTATTTTCGTTTCTTGTTTTCTGCTTTTGCATATTTTATGGCATTTGTTTTGATAGATCTTTCGCACTACGGGGCGTATGAACGTAATCCGACTAAGCGAAATCAAACATTTCGGTTGCAGATAAACGGGTTTTGACCATACGATTACCATCATCAGATCTTGAACATTAGACCAACAAATCTCAAGATTTTGACAAACATACCAGCCCAGAGTCAGTTGACTTACTTTTAATATTTCAACTTTGCTTCTAAAGTTTGTCTATTTGGGTAGAACATATTTGAAAATATATTTACATATATATTTTAAGGAAAGTTAAAATTGGTGAATAGGACCTTTATATGTAAATATATATTTTTGATCACCATGAGTAGAAAAATTGATATAGCCATGTCTGTCTGTCCGTCTGTATAAGCGCCTAGATCTCGGAAACCAAACTTAAAATCTTGATTTTTTTTTGAGTTTTTTTTTTTTGCCACGAAGCATTTGCACTTCGATAAAAGGTCTTCCAAATAAAATAAAAAAAGAGAGTGAGTGATATAGGTCTTAAAGGCCTTAATTTGGTATTGTAAATTTAAAGTATGTAGTTTTTTATATGGTGCATGGTATATGTCGGAGAGGGGTCTTAATCTCTTAATTTTTTTTTTTTTTTAATTTGACTAAGTCTGTTTTTGATTTGCTCTCGATAAGTAAGAAACTATACTTAAACTATTTTCAATTGTTATATAGTAATACGAGCTGCCTTAGATAAAAGTTTTTCTGATTTTCAAGGATCGAAATACTAAAATGAAATGCCAAGTACTTCATCCAAGAACAATTTATTAGCTTAAAAACGAATAAATTAGTTATAATAATATAAGTATTTATGAAATAACATTGGAAGGTATTCTTAACATTCTCGAAATTTTGTCGGAATCACAATGCTCTGACAGGTTTTCAAAGTTCATTCAACTTGATCCATGAATTTAATCAAGTATAATTTAGTCATATCAAACTACTTTCGGTATTGTACATAAAACAATGCAGTACTTTGTGTACTTTTCAACTGAATTCATTAAAATAGTATTGGGTGACGATAGATTATACATATATATGTATTTCAATTAAAACTATAGGCTTGTGTGCGAATGGTCAATGACGACACTAAGTCACGGACGAACATAGCAAGAATACAAATGTATATATATATACATACATATATACACAATGTTTCATTAGCGGTTTGACAAGTGCAACTTGACCTGTAATGATAATGTAACGCCCATTTCGTGCTATTACATTATGCCCTTGTATACCCATCCACCCTGCCCTATAAGCTAACCAGATCCTGGGCGAAATGTTATGACTTGTTACTCTATATTTAAACAACAACAGCAACAAAAAAGTGCATAAATGATTCCTTATCTTGCATGTCGCTACTAATTTGTATTTGCACAGCAATAGGGCAAGGATAGAAAGAGATATATAGACAGCTAGAGCAAGAGAGAACGAGTGGGAAAGGGAATCCAGTATTCACTCAACCCAAACAGAGAGATGGCAAGGGGGGGTGAGGGAGATGAGTACAGCTATTTGGCTGATTATGTGACAGTAGTGAGGAAAAATTAAGATAGGATTTATATTATTGGGGCATAAAAAAGTGGGACGCACTGGATTAGAACCAAACCCAAAGAACTGGTTAGACTTTCTTGCGTGCAGGCTGAAAAAAGGTTAGTAGAGAATCTGCATATACATATAACCTGTGCAATTTGATTCCTGTTCTGGTATAGCTAGGTGGGACATTAAAAGCTGCGTAATTACTTCCTTAATTTTGGTTTAATTTATTTCCATTTACTGAAACGGGTTAGCGTTAGGTCACTGATATCGTATGCATGTAAGAAATCTCACTCCAAAATAAAGGTATTTAACGGTTATTAGGAATTCCCACTTCTCTTTACGCCAGTTAATACTATATTTCCTTAACATATGAATAAAAAGTACAGAATTCGTTTTGCTTCAATCTGAAAACTTATCTCATAAATATGAGAAAAAAACAGGGCTTCCTTTCGATTGATTGATTTCAATTATCCGTTGCATACTTTCGTACGTTAACCGGAACCGGAAACAAAACTGGATCACAGATAAAAACTAAAATTTGACTGATATGATTTTTAAAAATAAAACAAGCTAACAAAAGTTATCGTTAGAATCGAAGAGCCAGAGAAAATAGCAAGAATTATGCATACAAATATATAAAAATAGTCAACTAACGGTAAACGGTTTTTTCATTAAGGCACAGAGCACGTACCTGGTAGGAATGCTTAAGTCGAACAACACAACAACAGTAAAAAAAGAGCGAGGAAAACACACACACTTGCTCTCTTGCCACTTTGCGTAAGAAACGAACACATACAAAGCTAAGGAATATAAAAAACCAAACCAAAACATCTCTCTCTGCGCACACAACTCAAATAAAGTAAGTAAGTCGCCGGGACGACTTGGATATACCATGCATTAGGTGAAGAGATATATATTAAATTTCTTTCAAATGCTACCTCTCTTTTGTGGAAACGAGCACTTTAGCGCCCCCCGACCAATCGGTGATTTGCAGCATATGCTATCTCGCTCTTTTTCGCGTGCATCTGCCTTGCACCGCTATGAGTGAAAAACGTTTCTATGTATAACTCGGCCATTTTTATTCCGATTCTTGTGATATTTGGTGGAATGATAGATATACGTGACATGTATTAGTGTGCCAAATTAAATTACGATACGATAAATATTTCGGCTGAAAATCGAATTTTTCGAATTTCGGGGGCGGAAGGGGGCGTGGCCAAAATTTGAAACAAACTTGGTCTGCGTGCACACTGCACGCATCTAATGTCCAAATCCGAAAGCTCTATCTTTTATAGTTCCCGAGATATGGAGGCTCAAAATATTGTTTTTCAAATAGCGGGGGCGGAAGGGGGCGGGGCGAAAAAAAAATAAACTCGATCTGCCTGCAGAGCAAACGGGTCTACATGCCAAGTTTGGTAGCTCTAGCTCTTATAGTCTCCGAGATCTCGATGATTCTTCAGACGGACAGACGGACAGACAGACGGACATGTCTCAATCGACTCGGCTATTGATACTGATCAAGAATATATATACTTTATAGGGTCGGAGAAGCTTCCTTCTCCCTGTTACATACATTTTGGCGACTTTAATATACCATTTCATTCTACGAATGCATGGTATAAAAACGAGTAATAGAGACACAGTTGATCTCTCAGCACTTTTGCATAAGAAACGAACACACACAAAATGCATGATTCTACCCCCAAAATGTCTCTCTGGATCCGCCCCTGTTGCAAGAGAGAGCAAGATACCTTGTATTAGGCATTCGATACGAATTTCATGTATGTATGTATGCATGTACATACATACGTACATAAAAATGTACATACATATGTATGTATGTACATATGTATTTGGTTTTTATGAATTTGAAGTAGTTTTTTCATTTGGTGCATGGTATCTCATTTTTTATTTGGTAACAGACCGCTTTGATAGGCGCACTTTAACTCCATTCTTGGGTATAAGGGTTATGCCAGTGGCCTCAAATTCAATATGGCTCTTGCTCATAATCTCGACGTTGAAATTCTGGAGCACTTTCACAATGGCTAATTTGGCGTTCACACGTCCCATACGCTGGGCAATACAAATCCTCGGTCCTTCGCCAAATGGCATAAACGCTGTGGGATTATAGTTGCGATTCTCCTCCTTAAATCTATCGGGATCAAACGCTTCCGGGTTGGGAAAGTACTCTGGATCATGATGAATACCATAGAGTGAGATTACAACGGGTGTTCCCTTCTTGATGACATGATTGCTGTCGGGTATGGCGTAATCCTGGGTGCATTCCCGATTTAACATGGGCAAACCGGGATATATGCGCATGATTTCTTGCATGCATAATTCAAGGAACTCCATTTTTTGAAGGGCATCGTAGGTGATCTGTCCATCGTTTTGCTTCAGAGTTTCATCTACCTCGGTTTGAAGGCGCTTCAGAAGGTCCGGATACTGTGCCAGTTCAAAAAGCATAAAGGCAATCGCAGATCCTGTAGTTTCCTGACCGGCTATGTAGAATAACATGGCTTGAGCGGTAATGGCCTCCAAGGAAATACCTTGAAGTTGTCCTAGAAATTAGAAAAAAAAACTGCATTTAAAAATATGCTTATCAGAGCATGTAAGAACTAACCTGTCTCCGAGATTTGTATGTTCCAGCTTTTCTCATCGTCCTCTTCCACCTGACCCTTGTTCCTTATTTGCATGAGCAATTGCAGCATGTCCTTGCGCACAATGCCATGTTTCTCGCGGTTTTCAATGGTTTCCTTGACAATCTCCAGCATGGCTAGGCCCACATCATTTTTGAAGCCGAGGGAGAATAAATACTTTGTAACGCTGCAGCATAAGAGTAGAGAATTGAAAATATTGAACTTAGGAAAGAGTGTACCATAAGACTTACGAAGGCAACAGGAATACGATCATGCTAAAAAAGGTGATTAAACGGTTGTTGCGACGCAATAAATTCACGAGTTTTCTAAATTTATTATCTGGATGCTTATAACTGTTGATGTCCAGACCGAAGATTACTGAACCAATAATATCGATGGCATAGGTTTGCATAACGTCCTTGATATCAACCTCAACGGAGCCTTCTGACGGCAATAAATTCTGCAGATGGGCGACCATCTTGTCGCCAATGTCCTCCGATACATGATACATAGTTTTTAGCTTTCCGGAGGTAAAGCAGGGTGACAACTTATGGCGCATAGATCGCCAACTATTTCATAACGATTTCGTAACGAAAACAGTGAAGCTGACAATGGATCCTTTTCCTCATCCACATAGATACCACGATCATGGAAACTGGCGAAATCTTGAGCCAACACACGGCGTGCTAGTTCAGCGTCGCGCACCAAAACCGCTGGTCGGCAGAGCATGTAAACGCCCAAAAAACGCTCTTTACTCTTCTTATAGACATCATAGACGGCCATGCCCATGCCCTTCTCTTGCCGCCATACAGTGGCCAAGCAACCAAATGGAATTGCAGTATTCTTATCATATGGAAAGCCTATACGCTCCCAAAACGAACAGACGTGCTTCAAATAGAACCAGCCCAGCCCCAGAAGGGTTCCCAGCAGCATAATAAACGTCAACATAGCGGAATATTTAGCGATCGATTCTAAAAGACTTCTTACCGTCACGAAACTTGAATTTGGTTTAATCAATGGAATCGTCGACTGCTCAATTTATTCAATTATATTTCATGATTCTGATGGACTCTTTCACAGCATTTCTCGGGGCACTGGGAACTCTCTTGAAATGCGATAAAGCATACTGAGAGAATGGAAGCAGATTTCTAATGTGCAAGAGCGCAAACATGGGTTGTTGTCAGCGATAGCTTGGGCAGTAGTCTGATATTTGATAGTTAGAGTCTCTCTCTCTCTGTTTTGCGCAATTAATGAATTTATATGTACATATTTTGATTACTTTTAACAGAGAAACCGTTTTTTTAATCTCTCTTTACGAGCACCATAAAATGATTTTACTGTATAGCAAAAATAAGTATTAAACATTAAATATTCTTTCTTATTGGCATAAAATAACAAACTATAAAATATTAAAGTTCTGACCAAACGAATTAAATTAGTCCGCATTGTCTACAACTTTTAATTGTCGATAAATCCGATATAAATAGAATTAAATAAAATGCGCAGTTGTTGCGTCAAAAATCAATATCCAAATTATTTCTGTGGCAAGACGAATTGTTAAACGAAACATTATACAAAATCTAAATACAATATACTCTTCTATTCGTAAATATGTACATGGATATTACAAGAAAGCCCTCCTTGACAATTTAGTTATACTTAAGAAGTGCTATTTATGTAATGAAAATGTTTATATTTATGTATAGAGGATCACATGATAAACACACACATATGTATGCAGACTATTAATTCACTAACGCGTTAGTCCCCGAAATTCTAAAAGAAGTAGGTGTGGATTACTAGAAGCTCGTATTAAAACGACGATCGTATAGCTGATCAATACCGATCAGGTAATCCCAGGGAATAACAATATATTGGAGGATTAAACGATTTATGACTTATCTATCGGAATCTTAATGGTTGAATGCCTTCAAATTTCACATTATGTATATATGTATGTATGTACATATATTTCACGACCCTCATTGGTGTTTATTTGGTAACAGTGCGCTTTGACAAGCGCACTTTGACTCCATCCTTGGGCAGAAGGGTAACGCCAGTGCCCTCGAATTCAATCTGGCGCTTGGTCATGATTTCCATTTTGAAATTCTGAAGTACTTTGACAATCGCTAATTTGGCATTTACACGACCCATACGCTGGGCAATACAAATTCTAGGTCCTTCGCCAAATGGCATAAACGCTGTAGGACTATAGTTGCGATTCTCCTCCTTAAATCTATCGGGATCAAAGACCTCCGGGTTGGGGAAGTACTCGGGATCATGATGAATACCATAGAGTGAGATTACAACGGGTGTTCCCTTCTTGATGACATGATTGCTGTCGGGTATGGCATAATCCTGGGTGCATTCCCGATTTAACATGGGCAAACCGGGATATATGCGCATGATTTCTTGCATGCATAATTCAAGGAACTCCATTTTTTGAAGGGCATCGTAGGTGATCTGTCCATCGTTTTGCTTAAGAGTTTCATCCACCTCGGTTTGAAGGCGCTTCAGAAGGTCCGGATATTGTGCTAGTTCAAAAAGCATAAAGGCAATCGCAGATCCTGTAGTTTCCTGACCAGCTATGTAGAATAACATGGCTTGAGCGGTAATGGTCTCCAAGGAAATACCTTGAAGTTGTCCTAAAAAATAGAATTATTATAGTGATATATATTTGAATATTGGGGAATTTTTGATTTAACCTGTCTCCGAGGTCTGTATATTCCAGCTTTTCTCATCGTCCTCTTCCACCTGACCCTTGTTCCTTATTTGCATGAGCAATTGCAGCATGTCCTTGCGCACAATGCCATGTTTCTCGCGGTTTTCTATGGTTTCCTTGACAATTTCCAACATGGCTAGGCCCACATCATTTTTAAAGCCGAGAGAGAACAAAAACTTCGCAACTCTGTAGCATAAGAGGGGAACATTTAAGATATTGAACTTAGGAAAGTGAATAATGAGACTTACGAAGGCAACAGGAATATCACCATGCCAAAGAAGGTGATTATACGGTTGTTGCGACGTACTAGAGCCACTACTTTTTTAAATTTGTTATCGGGATGCTTATAGCTGTTGATATCCAGACCGAAGATTACCGAACCAATAATATCGATGGCATAGGTTTGCATAACGTCCTTGACATCAACCTCAACGGAGCCTTCTGACGGCAATAAATTCTGCAGATGGGCCACCATCTTGTCGCCAATGTCCTCCGATACATGATACATAGCTTTTAGCTTGCCTGAGGTAAAGCAGGGGGACAACTTATGGCGCATAGATCGCCAATTATTTCCACGTAAGGAAAACAGTGAAGCCGACAATGGATCCTTTTCCTCATCCACATAGATACCACGATCATGGAAACTGGCAAAATCTTGAGCCAACACACGGCGTGCTAGTTCAGCGTCACGCACCAAAACCGCTGGTCGGAAGAGCATGTAAACGCCCAAAAAACGCTCTTTACTCTTCTTATAGACATCATAGACGGCCATGCCCATGCCCTTCTCTTGCCGCCATACAGTGGCCAAGCACCCAAATGGAATTGCAGTATTCTTATCATATGGAAAGCCTATACGCTCCCAAAACGAATAGACGTGCTTCAAATATAACCAGCCCAGCCCCAAAAGGGTTCCCAGCAACACAATAAACGCCAACATAGCGCACTATCTAGCGATCGATTTTAACAGACTTGTTACCTTCACGAAACTTGTATTTGGTGTAAACGGTGGAATCGTCGACTGCTTACTTTATACAATTCGATTTCATGATTCAGGTCGGCTGTTTCGTTGTATGCACTAGACTGTGGACTCTCTTTAATTGCGAAAAAGCATTTTAAGAGAGGGGTTTATTAGCAACATTTAACAAACATTAACATTACCTGTTAGATATTTTGTTTAAAATGGATTATCTGTTTTAAGATAAAACCTACTGAATAATAACCCTATATAAATGATCGGTTGAGAATACAAGTATTAAACATAAAATGTTTAAATATTATCCAATATTATTTATTGTCTTAAAATGACAGACTTTATTTTCTATTCGGTTCACCGAGTAAATTACATAATCTACAGTTCTGACCAAACAAATTAAATTAGTGTGCTTTTCTATATATTTTCTCCAAATTTTGATTGTCGATAAATTTGATATAGAACTCAATAAAATGCGCAGTTGTTGCTCCGTCAAAAATCAATATTGATGTATTCAAATTATTTGTGTGGCAAGGCGAATTGTTAATCAAAACATCATACGAAAATGACATACAACATATTCTTCTATTCAGATTTATGTAATTTAATGATAGTTAAGAAATGCTATCTATATAATGGAAATGTTTATACTTATGTACAGAGGATCACATGATAAATACACACATATCTAGAATCTAGATGATTAATTCACTAACGCTTTACTCCCCCGAAATTCCAAAAGGGGTTGGTGTGGAGAACTGGAAGATCGTCTTAGATCGTCTTGGCATCGATAATCTCAAAATGGAGATCGTATTGCTGATCAAAGCCGATCAGGCAATCAGACATTAAATACAAAGTTAGCTGAAGTCGTCCGCGCTTGGGTGTGGCCTGGAAGGATATACGATTGGCGGAACGTAATCCACGAACTGTGACCCGTTTCATTGCTAACAGTTCATCGCTTGACTGTGAGCCGAGGGTAAGGAACCAAGCCTCATTTTTAGGTTTAGGATATTTGGGGCAGTGCACCGTGTATGCCTGTCCGGGGGCCCTTCGTTTTCCGGTTACATTCAGTCGCTGCAAGTCTATGGACAGCACATAATCTTCGTTAGCATGCAATGGCATCCATGTGGCTTTTGTGCCGACATCGAGACTTAGAGGTCGCTTGGCACAGTCCTCTTCCATGAATCGGCCTTCGACGGAAATCTGCACAGACATTTCCGGCAGATCTTGGACGACCTAAACGAAATATAAAGGTTTCAATGATGAATCCATAACGAAACACAGAGACTAGCCCACTTACCCTGTACATTTGCTCGATTTCATGCTCCTCAAATCGATCCCGAAGTGGACCGGCCATTACTTCGTAATCTTTGCGACATAATTCTTTGAGAACGGGCAATGTCAGATAGTCATAATTCTCTTGCGGAATGCTAAGGAATATATCCAAATTGTCTTCCGTTACGCCTGGTAAGGTGAGAAATTCGCTGGCATCAAACCAACGAGCCTGGATAACGGACTGCATGAGCTGCTGGACTATTAGAGTGGTCGACAGCCATCCTCGTTCTGCAGTATAGTCCACCATTGCCTGCATCACACGCGTGGCATTGTCCAGAGCTGATTTCGTGTCCGTTAGATAGTCCGAGTTGGGCAGCGACTGACGGGCAAAGTGTGCTTGGAGCAGAAGGAATGTTTTCGTGTAGGGCGAGTCCCAAGTGGCCGATGGCGGCCGATAGCGGCTCGTCTCTGCCATTTGTTCGTTGTACTTGTCCTCATTGTGACGCACGGGCTGCTGGTCGAACTCATACGAATCAGCGATGGCCAAGAGAACATCCTTGGTGCTCATGCCTGGCTGCAGATCATCCAGGAAATGCTTCATGGTGCGGTATGACAGATAATAAAAGGAGCTAATGCGTCCCAAAAATGTTGGCACTAAATATCCATCACGTTCCACCAGGCAAGCGGCATCTGCAAGCTCGTAAACTACACGCTCCACGAGATTGGACATAAATGCATTGACGTTCTCGGGCTCCACGCCTTCTAGTTGATAGTAGGAGGGATTGCGTAGGAGTCTCCGGAAGAAATATGTCCATGTGAGATAGTCGAGGGCTGCCTGCTTGGTCTGAACCGTGCCAGCCACAATTTCAGCGTTAATGTGCTCGGGAAGAACGCCTAGTAAACTGGACTCCACGGGGAACGGATCGTACAGGAACTTCTTGTAGAAATTCTTCTTCTCATCGTGAACCAATACGACGGCCACGCCCTCATTATCGAACTGCGGACGTCCGGCACGACCCATCATTTGAAGGACATCCGTAATGGGCATATCCACATACTTCTTCACCTTGCCATCGAAATATTCGGTGCCCTTTATGACCACCAGATGGGCTGGCAAATTGACACCCCAGGCAAGGGTTGCGGTGGCTACGAGCACCTGGATTTTACGATTGAGGAACAGCTCCTCTACACATTTGCGGTCTGCCTCCTGGAGACCCGCATGATGTAACCCAATGCCAAAGGCTAGGCAGAACTTTAAGTTCTGATCTCGAATGTTCTGAAGGATGAGTTCCATTTCGTTTTCCTCGATGTGAAGGAACTGCTTGGGATTGGCATCACCAGCCACAAATGTGATGATATCCAGGGCCGTGAGACGAGTCTGTCGACGCGAGGAGACAAACACAATGGTCGGCTCGCAGGGTGAATAGGTGCGTATGGCCTGGAATGTTGGCCGGTTCATGGTGGCCATGCGAGGGCAGTAATGCTTGCCTGGGAAACCATTTATATGCACCTGCAGCGGCACAGGACGCACCGATGGCTTAAAGTTGTATAATCCCATGCGCGTTATGCCTAGCCAATTGGCCAGATCTTGGGCATTGGCCAGAGCCGTGGACAGACCAACAATACGTATGGCGCGACCCGTGTGGGATCGAATGAAATTTGTGCGAGACACAATGACTTCAATAACCGGGCCACGATCCTCGCCAAGCAAATGAATCTCATCGATTACAATCAAGGACACATGCTGGACGTATTCGCGCGTCTGCCACGATCGACTGATGCCGTCCCATTTCTCTGGCGTGGTGACAATTAGCTGGGATTCCCGTATGGCCTGAATATCCGGAGTTACATCACCAGTTAGTTCCACCACTTTGAGTCCGAGCGAAGATCGTTCGAAACGCTGCTGCCAATCGGCGATGCGTTCCTTGACCAAAGCCTTAAGTGGAGCTATGTAGACGACCTTGCACTTGGGTTGCTTATTCAGAGCCCGAAATATGGCAATCTCTGCCACAATTGTCTTGCCACTGCCCGTTGGAGCTCCCAGCAAGACATTGTTATCCGTGTGATAGAGACAATGGAAGATTTGCGTCTGAATGGGATTAAAGTGGCTGAACTTGTAGAGAGACTCGTAGAGAGCATTCTTCAGAGTCGTGACGGGGAGCGGTCGCAATGGCAGCAGCTCCGTAAGCGGTGGATGATGTTCGGGCAAGACCAAATGCTGGAACGATAATGGAATGCAGGTGGTGCTGCCCAACCAGCTGTCGCTGGTCGCCCTTATGTAGTACTGCGGTGGCAGCGGCTCTTTCAACGGTATGGTCATAACCAATTGTTGGGCCTGGCCACTGAACACCGACTTGCGAGTCATCTGAAAGAGTTCCGAGTGGTATATATAATTGGACTCGGGATCTTCGATCCATAGCCAGAAACTTTGACTCGTCTTGCCGTGCACGCGGTCATTCCAGGTGAAATTGGCCCAGATATCCACCTTGATTCGAAGTACTGTGCGTGTTATGGGTTGCAGACTCGCCTCCATCTCCAGCAAGGGTAGTTCCTGAGCAGACCGTATGACCAGCTCTGCATAGCGATCACTGCGCAGCCATTCCTTTAGCTCGCGTTGTTCCATATCCCGTAGTCGATATACACTCAGGCCGCGTCGCTCCAATTTGTCTATGGTCTCCGCATTGATAGCCGGGAACTGACGCAAATGGCTGTCCAAATCCCATTGCCTTCGTTCGATCATTTTGCAGAGCTGCAGCATCCGTCCCGCCAGAATGGCATTGTTCTGACGAAGCACAATGGAGAAGAGAGCTCGCGTGATGCGCCCAATGTTCTGTGTAATGTACGACATGTCCGAGCTCAAGGAGAAGGATTTCACATAGCCATTGGACAGATATGTCTGAATCAGGATGTTAACTTTGCCGCACACATTCTCGCTACCCCCGAATGGCTTAACTTTGCAAAAGTAACTTCTCAGTTCGTCCAACTCTTCGAGCTCATCGTCACGAACTTTGAGCTGTTGAAACTCTTGAGCCTGCGATATCATGGCCAGTATCTCGGCCTCGTTCATAAATGGTTTCATTAGCTCATTGAACGTTTCGACCGTGTCATATTTGATGTAGAAATGCGATGCAGTGCGTCCAAGGTCGGTGATATTCATGTCCATGGTACGTTGATTGAATCGCATCATTCTGGCTTTGTCCAAATTCATTGAAGCGCTCATTATAAGAGCTCGACGACGTGCCTCTAGGGTTGGATCCTTTTGCAGCTCGGCATACTCAATGCCATAGACATGTGGATTAATGCGCATGCGCACGAACAGATACCTGGAATGGAAAGAAATCAAAATGTTGAATAAATCGCTACAAATCTATCCCCATTTAGGTTCTTACGTATAGCTCAACCATTCGATGGCTTCTTCCACATTCGATATGGTTCCCAGTCCAATTTCTGCATTCAGATTATCCGATAAACATTGCACAAAGTTCGATTCGATGGGGAATTGATTGGTCAGCAGGGACAGATAGTGATTTAATTTGTCATAGGTGGTTATAATGGTGCCCACTCCGCTTTTATCGAACTGCGGTCGTCCAGCACGTCCGAAAATTTGTAGCACATCCAATATGCCCAGATCCACGAAACTACCATGTTTGGCATCATAAATGTCCGTACCCCGAATGATTACGGCATGTGCTGGCAAATTGACGCCCCAGGCCAAGGTAGCCGTGCAGACAAGCACCGAGATGTGACCCTCGATAAAGTATTTCTCCACCATTTGACGATCGGATCGCAACATGCCGGCATGGTGCATGGCCAGGCCGCAAGCAAAGAGCTCCACCAGTTGTTTGTTTCTGCTCCGCTGTATGGAGCGAGTGGCCAATCCATGGGCATTCGAATCGGTGGGTAGAAAGGCGCCACTAGTATTATTCTGCTGGGCCAATTCCCGTATGACATTTGCCGTTCGCACCGTGGCATTACGGGCATGGACAAAGACCATCACCTGATGACCCTGTTGCACCATTGTCAGACATTTCTGGTAGCAGCACTGATCCATGTCGGCAATCTGTTGCAGAGGCTTCACCGATTTTATGCCAATAAAGTTGGTGTCGAGGGGCACAGGGCGGAAACGAGAGTCAAAGTAGAAGAGACCCTTCATGGGATTGACTCGCAAGAAGTGCGCCACATCGATGTAGTTGGGTAGCGTGGCTGAGAGTCCCACAATGCGGATCATCGACTGAGAGGATTCAACCAGACGAAGTGTGCGTGCCACAAGAGCCTCCACGACAGGACCTCGTTCCCCGTGCAGCAGATGCACTTCATCAATGATAAGCAGCTTGACTAGATTAATCAAAGCTATGTCGCCGCTTCCTGAGAGAGATAAAACCAAGATTTGATTAGTTGATCATAGACATTACTCTTCTTATTTACCCTTCCTTGTGACCACATCCCACTTTTCAGGCGTCGTGACGAGAATTTGAGTCGCTGCCATCTCCGCTTTAGTCAGTTGCATATCGCCCGTTAGCTCACGCACCACAATCTGCAGAGCCTTCAGTCGTTTCGAGAAATTCTCCACCATTTCGGCTGCCAAAGCCTTCATGGGAGCTATATAGACGATCTTAAACTCATCCCGATTGATCAAGCCCTGCTGCAGATGGCAGCGTATGGTATGGACAATGGCCAACATGGCCACATTGGTCTTGCCAGCTCCTGTTGGAGCACAGACCAACATATTCTCATTGCTATGATAGGCCACAGGATAGACAACAGATTGGATGCGATTCAATTCCTTGCAAGTGGCAAAAGCCAGTTGACCCACATCATCAAGACTTGAGATTTGAATGCGTTCATTTCCCACAGCAAGAGGCGGAGGATCGCTGGCTGGGATCTTCACTTCCTCCCACTGTTTATTGTCAATGCGGCTGGCATTGTCCGGAAGGGTGATGCGGCTACCACCAATGAATCCTGCATGTTGTTTGGCCGCCAGTTGGCTATCGAAAACATACGGATAGCTAATGGGTGCGGGTTGACGATATTCTGCTTTGACCGTTTTAGTGGTCAGCAGTAGGGGTTCCTTTTGTGCCGCCTCCAGCAATTTTCGCTGATATTGCATGCGCAACTGCTGGGCAGAGACAGCCACAGCGCAGCCTGCATCCTCTTGTGAGTCATCCTTGATGCTTCGCATTATACGCTGCAATTTCTTTTCCTCACGACGTTGCTGTTTATTTAGCTGCTTCTCCTGGGCTGACTGCACCACCACAGCGCTGGCCACTGTGGGTCGCTTCTCTGCGTCTTTTCCACTGCTGGCATGGGCTTTCGTCCGTTTCTGTTTCACCTCCTTGAGCCGACGTGACCGATTGGCATATTGCTCTAGCTGTAGGGAAAGCTTGGCTCGCTCCTGCAGCAATTTTCCGACTAATTCAAAGTGCTCGAACCCAAGCAGTTCCATCAGCTCATTCTGTAGCTCATCGTTGCTGCGCTTGGAGCTTAAAATGTCACCAACACGATTCAGGAGATGGTCATCATCCAGCTTCTCGGATATGTCGAGCAATGCCTGCAGTTCTGAGCTAAGTTTGACGCCATTTGTGCGCTTGGCTTCAGTTGCTGGTGCAGATTTGGATTTGTACTTCATCGAGAATTTCTTCACCGTGCGATTCTTGAGCAAGGCGTCGGGCGAGAGATTGGTCAGCAAACTTATATTGACACTATTGGCTGGTGTGCAACTGACACGAATATGTTCTCCCCACAGCGGACGTTCATTTGAGCCCTTTCGCAAGGAGTGCTGCCAGCGTTTAAGTTCTTCGCGTTCGTGCTCCTCCAGGGAATCGGCGACGGCCAGTATGCTTTCGTGTATCTGATTTTTTTTACGATCGAATGTTTGACCAAACATGCCATGCAATCGACTGGTGGTTGCCACCAGCATAACACGTTGCTCCAGCAGCAGCCAAAACAGATAAAGGGCTGCATGCTCCACCACCTGCGGCTGTTCCTCATAGCCCATGCACTCCTGCACAAGATTACGCAGCTTGTGAAGATGAACCTTCGCCTCGGGCTGTTTTCCCGGTGGCATGTGGGCCAGAAGCTTAGCTATAGTTTGCCCAGCATTCCTGAAATTTGGGCTATGGTGAAATACTTTTCTAATGGGGGAAAGTACATTCTCTTGCCATCAGGGCAATATATGTACCTACTTACACTTGTTCGTGTCCATTTGCTGCAGTGGAGGCTGCCGCTCTTGCATGTCTCTTACGATTAAAGAGGCGGGTCCTCGCCTCCAATTCGGTCTTGGCTCGCAAAGATGCACTTAGTCGAGGGGGCTCCCACATCCTTAGTTTTTCTATTTTTTAATTTTTTATCAAATCAACAGCTGTTAATCAAATCGGAGCTGTTAATTAACATGCCACTCATATTGACCCTGTTAATTAACAGTTTACTCAAATTGGAGCTGTTACTAAACATTAAAGACTCTTTTAAGAGAGAAAATTAAGAGAAAACCTGCAGAACTACTGTTCCCATGCGTTACAAATTTCTCTCCAAAACGAATATATACTTTTTGCAAGGGTATTAAAAGTTTATGACAGAGTTGCCACCTTCTTATTTGGAAAGGCGCCAGAGTTTAAATTTTTACAAATTTAAAAATATATTTAATATTTAATTTCTTAACAATTTAAGAGCATGCTGATTTCATTTTGGCTTTTAGTAAAGACTAAGCTGACTTTAAGAAAAGGGTATTTTTAGTAGTATCTCAAAATATGTAATCTTCCAGGTGTTAGTGCATATGAATTCGAATTAGGACTTTCCATTATGATGCCTGCCGCAGACATGCTCAAAATTTCTAATCCATCCTTTCCTCCATCCATCTTGATGTCTTTCATATGCATAACTTGTCAGCGATTACAAACTTTTTATAGCTTGCCTGGACAAACTGTTTTGATTGTGGGTGGTGGAATGGACCATATCTTACACTCGACTCCCCCAAAAGGATGCGACAAATAAACTTGTTGCGCAAGCTGCAATTGTGCGTGCGCTTGGGTTTATTTATTATGCAGTGCATGTCCACATACTTGGATGAATCCCTTTGGATACTTTAGTTCTTGCTTGGATGAGCACTTTGAATTTTACGGATGTGGCTTGACTGTGTGGGTGTGTGCGTGTGTGTAGACTGGTCATATAAAAGACCAGCAACAGCATTGGACAGTCTTTTCAGTTGCTGATGCCGCAGAGCTAGGAGGACCAGCCAATCAACCACATAGAAGCTCTCATGAGCTGGGACAATTATTAAGAGAACTTGAACCAGCGAGAAGAGGTAAAAATGCAGTGGCAGGCGCATTTCAAAATCATCTTGATGTGTAAGTAAAGCGAAGGGGATACCCCAGGATTGGGTCTAGTTACTCATTGGACTTGTTTTCAGGCATCTGGCTGATGTGCATAACCAACTGCAATGCCATTCCATGCGACTCCTGCGGTAAAGAGTGTGCCAGTGCCTGTGGCACAAAACATTTTCGGTTAGTTAAACTCTCTAAACATAATCATATTGGTGTCTAATTTTAGTCTTCTTTTCCATAGAACATGCTGTTTCAATTACTTGCGAAAGCGCACTGATCCAGATGCTTTGCGTCAGAGTTCGGATCGGCGGCTAATTGACTTTATATTACTGCAGGGACGAGCCCTTTACACCCAGGAGTTGCGAGAGCGACGAAATAATGGAACTCTGATAGATCTCGGCTTACAGACTTACTATGGCTGAAATTGATGACCCCGACCACGATCCCTATTCCGTTCCCCATACCGATCCTGAATCCAATGACAATGATGCAAAATGTGTGAAATGTTAATTTTTCAAATAAAGACAAAAGAATCTCTTTTGGGGCAATGTGCTTGATGAAGCATTCTGGTAACCGTAACTTAAAATATTCAAAACTCTTGATATATGTTCTGATTTTCTATCAGTTGCAGTTGTTTTTTTTTTTGTATACATTTCCATTGTGTTTTTTTTTACATTTTTAAAACATTGCTAACTTTTTTTGAGAGATTTTCTTGGAGCTTTTTATATGCAAAATTTCTGAGTAAGTCTTCCTTCTTCTGCTGCAGTCGTCGTCGTCTGTATTCTTATTATTGAAATTTAAGCCTGGGATTCGCTGATCTCGGCGGTGGCCTGAGTGCGCGAATCTGAGGCAAACTCATCCTTGCCACAGGCCAGGCAGGGCATCTTCTCCTTAAGCACTTGCTTGTACTTGGGATGGCTAGTGTTCAGGAGGATGATAGAGATTAATGACCTTTCGTTATTCCTATAGATTCGCTCTCTTACCTCAGGCCATAGACAATGGGATTGCATACCGCATTGGCCTTGGCAAAGACCGATCCACAAATGGTGCTCAGTGGACTCAAGTGCATGGACTCAAAGATTCCAGCATAATTGATAATGGTGTAGGGAGTCCAAGCAAAGAACCACAATGAGATGGTGGTTAGAGCCACTTTGGCCAGTTTAATCTCAATGGCCTTGCTCTTGTCCGCCTCACTATTGCGCAGCGAGGCCACATTCATCTTCTTGGCCTGCTCCCGCATGGCCTTCTCATGAGCAGCCACCGCCTACGAATGGAGGAGGAAAGCTGTAAGCAATCTATTAACCCTTAAGTGATACCTCTTACCTTCATGATGTGCCAGTAGGAGAAGATGATGGTCAGAAGAGGCGTGAGATACACCCACAAGGAGTACACAATGATGTAGGATCGATTCCACCAGTCCTTGGCAAAGTAATCGGTGCCACAAGCCGTCATATTGCCCTCTGGAACATAGCGATTCCATCCAAAGAGCGGCAGGAGTGCCCAAGTTCCGCAAATTATCCATACGACCAGGAGACGCAACACTGCCGCCGTTACCGTCAGTGGTTTCCGGGCCATGCCCTTCACAATGACGCAGTACCGATCGTAGGCAATCAGAGTCATCGACCATATGGAGACGCAGCCAAAGAGAGAGCCAAACATTCCATATAACTCACACAGGAAGGGACCCATAATCCAGGTGCCGTAGAAACCATTGAGAACCACCGGCGGGAACATGGTGAACATCATCATAAAGTCGGAGAAGGCCAGATTTACCACAAACATGTTGGATGGTGTGCGCAATCCCTTGGACGAGGTGAAAATGTACATCACAATGAAATTGCCCGTCAACGACATCGTTCCCAGGACAGAGATCACAAAGCCAATAATGCCAAACCACATGGGCTCGAGGGGTGGCCACTGGTACCAGTAGGGATCCACCATGTGCATTATTTCGGCGGGCACACTCTCCGCCAGGCTGAGGTTATTGCCATCGCGCATATGCGCATAGGTTGGTGGATTCAGGCTGATCATGTTGAACGTTTCTACTCGGTGGTACTTGGACTGGGTCTACTCTGGCTCTGCTTTCAATCACTGGCAACTATTCACTGTCCATAGCGTGGATTGGAAGCGAATGCCCTCCGATGGCCACTTGCCGGGAGCCTTTTATACCTTACTTTTAGTGGACACTTGAGTCTAGCTAGTCTAAGACTAATTGCCCCCTAATCCAATTAGGACACAACACTTGGATTTCGATTGCCGCAAATTTGTTGTGTCGGATTACCAGTTACTTACTTGTCGTCTTGCGCCAGGCCAAGGCAATGCAAGGTCAAGTTTGAGGCAACGTTACCCACCATCCCGACCCCACCCCGCCTTCCAGTCCAGTGGTGACCAATTAGATTAAGACAAAACGCTTTCCCGCTTCAGCAATTTCACGTTTTATTGACACAACATCTCAGACATGCCAGTGGTAACCAAGTTTTCGGGCTCCTCGCATCACAGTGTGCATTTGGAACTCCAAGCTGCCATACGATTCCATGGATAGGCCTGCAAAGAAATCCAGAAATTACATTTCCATTCGGTGAGTGCGTACTCCGAAGTCGTACCCTTGCACTTGAGGTTATCCAACAATACTTTGGGATCTTTCAGTTCCGGCTCGCGGCGCAGTATCCAACTGGTCATATCCGCAATCATGCTTGGCAACTTGGGCATCAGAATGGGTGCAACTTGAGTTGGGGGCTCCTCAGCCGGACGATGACTCCCAAAGACCGGCAGATGTATATGTGAATAGCCTAGTAATGTTTCACGTCCCAGGCCGCTGCGACCAAAGACGCTCACCAGGATCTGGGGCCCTGAAAAATAATGAATCTCCAATCGAATCCCTCTCTCTATCATTAATCTTTGTCTACTTACATCCAAATGGACTGGTACTTTTATATGTCACCTCGATGGGCATATTGAACACAATGGGATCATTAAAATGCCTCTGTTTGTTTGTTGCCAACTGGGTGAGACCATGTTGTGGCCCAGAGGCCAGCTGCCAGTCCGGTCCGGCTAGCAATTCGTAGCGGCAGAAGACGTATTCCTTGTCCGGGCCCAGGGGAAATGTGGCGGATACTATTTGACCCGTAATGCAGAGGCTAAAATAACTGGCAGTGGTTTTAGTGTCCATATTAGTGGATTCACTATCAACTTTCTTCTTCTTCATGGCTTTATTTCGTCTATGTTTTCCACCCGTTGTGTTAGTTTCATGGTCGTTGTCCCGGTAACTGGTCATTGTTGACGCTCGGTGATTCAATGGGGTGAATTTTTTGTATTTTCCGTTGACTTGAAATGTCAAACAATCAGTGTTGGAAAACGATCGAATCTAAATGAATTCAAAATATACCGAAAAGGCGCCTAATTCATAAGATTCTTTTATTTTACTTGTAAAAAGAGTTTAAAAACTTGATTATTTTTATTATTAATTATATATTATATTGAAAACTTAATTATATTGAAAATAGTAAAAACAATTTTACAATTTTCTAAGACTTTGTTAGGAAATATTAAGTTCCTAGTGGTTTATTATATTCCAAATATTTGCTTTCCTGTTCCCAATGGATCTACCTTGAGCCAACTGTGGGAAATAAACACGTTCGCAGTAGAAGTAGGTCTCCATTGAGCCATTATTTATTGGCTTCCCAGACTACGTGTTGCGACTTTCGAGTTTATCCAAATTTGATTTAAAGTAGGTTTTTTTCCCATGACTAAATATTACAATGCACTTGGACAGTTATATACAGGTTGTCAATACAGTTATAAATAGCGTCTACCTTTAAAGAATTATGTTAATTTCATGCAGCACTTTGTATTTACCGATTTAATGAACCAAGCAAATTCTAAACCATAAATCAAATTAATGATATCTCTGGCCATGCATTGTCTTTGGTATGCATATGGTTTCGGACGGCTACTACACTCAGAAAAATGCACAGAAATGTAATATTATAAGACTTGGAAATCTTCTTTTTTGCCAATTAGTTATGAAATCGATCCTATCAATCAAGTGGAATCAAATCAAACTGGAGTAAAAATCTACTAAATTGAAAGACAATTTAGTAATTCCTAATTAACTTCGAGAACCTTTCTTAGTTAGCATAAAATGATTTGGAACTCTTATAAAGAATATTCCTAGGACCGATTTTTATTTGAAAGATCGATCGACAATTATTTTTGACCGAGTTTTCTTTTGGATTTACATAAGCCAAAGACCTAAAGAGGTCATGTTTTACAAACAAACAAAATAGTAATTTCTTTCAGTGTAGTGTCTGTAAAGTGCCTTCATGTAATAGGTGGAATACCTCAAAAGTCTGAGCATTGATTTCTTGGGTGGCACAAACTCGAACGATGGTCATGTAACTTAATAGCCACCGAGTTACTTACTCTACCCAACTTGGAGTGTCTGATGGAACGTTTCTATTGGTGCTGCTGCTGTTGCTTGTGCCTCTGTCCTGCATATGTTAGCCATATTTATCCACAATCACTTAATAAATTTGTACGTGACAATTAACAAGATAATAATTCATTTCGTTTAGTTCTCTTTGAGCTATTATAAAAAAGGTCAATTACTACGGACAAAAGTCATCTCCATGCGACTGAGAGGAGAGAGGAGCTGTGGCGATGGTTTCCTACGGATTCTTAGGCAGCTGTGTAATTAATTTTATTTAATGCCTATTAAGTAATTTATGGCCCCAGCCACTGGCTGGTTGTTGATAAATCATAATGACAATATAGCCGGCGCTACCGTAACGGGAAGTCGCAACACTTATGACCCAGCCCCAACTACTACCCATTGTAAGACCCTCGCGGCGAGCATTGTGCAACAATGGAGCTGCAACTAGTTGGCCAAAAGCTGTTCAATATATCAAAGTGTAATTAAAATGCGCCTCCAATAATGTCAATAGTTCAAGGCCCGACACTGACTTATGCAGCCGGAGGTGTTAACTTGACGCCTGTTTCTTTGCCAGCTAGGCAAATGAGCATCGACAGAGGCTTGAGCTTGTCATGGCAGCTGCAGTGACTCAAGACGGCACAGCTGCCTCTATCGCTGTCGAGGATCAATTGTCGCTTCAGTCGGCAAGTGGTGGAGTCGCTGGTGTCGATGGTGTTGCAATCGAGCTGATCGAGTGTGTGCAGTGTTGCAGTTCTATGGAATAAGCCCATTTCCACTATGCAGACCAAAATGC
Organism: Drosophila sp. 14030-0761.01; assembly: GCA_018150735.1. Classification (NCBI taxonomy): domain Eukaryota; kingdom Metazoa; phylum Arthropoda; class Insecta; order Diptera; family Drosophilidae; genus Drosophila; species Drosophila sp. 14030-0761.01. The sequence continues at coordinate 4,687,336 of JAECWO010000106.1, read as the reverse complement.
TTAGGCTTAGGCCGCTCACAATGTCTCTCTCTCTCCGACTCCGTCTCTCTGTCTCCATCTCTCTCTCCATGTCTCTCTCCGTCTCTGTCTCTCTCTTCTTGCAATCGCAATTGCAATTGGAGAGGTTGTCGACTCGATGAGCACTTTGCTGCTGACGTAGTGCGAAATCGACATAATTTGGGCTCATGTTGAGCCATTATGCTAATTTGTCTGCATTCATTTTCTAATATAATGTATTTGTATTTGTAAATTGTTGTGTGCATTCAATTTCGTTTTCGGAATCAATGAACAAAACGAATTATTCAGAAAGAAATATAAATTTCATTCTTCTTTCATTCTTTTCTTTGTTTCATTTGCTCTCTTCTTGTTGGCTCATATCAAATTAAAGCCCCGATTCATATTCATTGAATAATTTAAGAAATTCGAAAATTTTTCAATTGAAGTCTTTTGCAAGAAAAACTTTCAGAAAGCCGAGAACTTGAACTGTATGAAAAACCAAAAAAAAAAAAAAAAAAAATACATAAGTGATTAAGATTCGCATCGGTTGGGTTGATTGTCTTATATCTTTCTTCAGTTGAGTTCAAAGAGATAGTCGAACCTTGGATCTATTCTATACACTTATACTTGAAATTTTAGTTGATTTTTAATGATCTTGCCTTTCAGCGGGCACTCATCTTTTATGATATAGTTTCAATGTACTTTTTCATTGTATTCATTACACTTGAAGAAAAATTGTACAAAATAATGATATAAAAGATCAAAATATTAATTCTAGCTCAAATTGAAGGAAACTTATTGAGGAAAGTGGAGAGCAATAAGTGTTATTGGGCATTAAAACTTCTATTTCTGGGTTCTTATGATTCATTTAAGTCCTGTAGTACCTACAAATGCAATGGTAAAACATAAAACAAACTGATCTTAAAATATATTTGCAATTCATTTGATGTTTTCGTTTTAGAGTGTAGATTTTCTTTTAATTTCCATATGATACTCATAAATTTCTCTTTTTTTTTTTGCCTTTTTGCAAAAACCCAGTGAGTACAATTTGGATAGTCTGACTGCTGGCATTCTATATAGTATATACATATGTACATATATATATATCATCTATTAGTTTATATTTGCCCAATGTGTGGGTGTTGGCTGGCTGGTTCAGGGTCAACGCACGTCCTCATACCCATACCAATCGACATCGGCATCGGCATCAGCATCGCCATCTGCTGTCGTACATATGTATACATACATATAGATAGTATTCGGATCCGATAGTTTCATGGATGATATATGCCATACACTTAAGTGAAATGTATCTTTGGAGATACGAAGTAAAATGCCTTCCTCTTACGCATGTCTCATGGATGCCGATGCTGATTGACAGCGAACGTAATTGAGTTTGATTTTTGAAGAATTTAGACATCACCGCCGACAAACCGAACCGAGGAGCGGCACACAACAACAACAACAATGGTAAAAACAAAACCAATGAGCAAAAAAAAAAGGGTTTCTGTTTAGTTAGCCCAGATATTTAATTCGATTTGATTGAGGAGCAGCTGTCGGAGCAACTTAAAAACCTGAGTTCTTTATTATACTACACATCGATGGCCTTTCGAATGGCTATTTTAGGTTTTTCGCAAGCTTTCCATCATTCAATCAGGATCAATATTTATCAATCAAGTGTGCGGGCGAGCAATCCATACATACATATAAAACAAAAACAACAACTTAATGAAAACGCGGCAAAACTATCGCTCGCTCGCCAACACGCTAATGACTAAGAGGGCAGCGCGTGTTGGACACACGGACGAGTAAACAGACAGTGCGTCTGACAGGCCGATCTATGGATTCCCAATCCAGTCAAGATTTGTAAATTCTTTTTTCATATCGTTTCGTTTCGTTTCAAGTCGATTGGGTTGCATATATGCAAGATGGAGGGGGAGATGGGAAAGATTGGTGATTTTGATCTAGGGAGTATGTGGCAACATCCCCCTGACTCTCTATATCGGATGCTATTTTGGCATTTAATGCTAAACAAAAGTTTATAGCTGCGCGTGCTGCCGTCTGCCGTCTAATGGTCTAAATGCGTTAATTATTGAGATGATACAATGGACCGACTACAGATACATGGCATGTATATAGATGTACGCATATTTGTACATATGTAGATAGATGGGGGGGATATACATAGATACATAGATGGATAGATAGATAGATAGATAGATACATTGCGGCTTGTGGCTTATGGGCTGTGGTCAGCCTTAGCCTCAGTCTCGCTTCGTCTCGTCTCGTCTGGTCTGGTCTCGTCTCGTCTCGAGTGTGTTTGATCATTAACATCTGGGAGTAGCAACAGCAAGTCTTTTTGGGTAGGAGTACAGTAGCAGGTCACAATGATTGTTTATTCACTACTAAAATATACATACACATTGCATTGCACTTTAAATTTGTAGGTACTAGACAACTGAATGCCCTTCAGCAGATATAGAAATCTCTGCAGAACATCTTCATTGCTAAAAAAATGAAAATATCATCATGCGAAAGTCATATTAGCGATAAAATAATTTATGCCCTAAAAATCTCTCTCTTTTAGTATGTTAGTATTTCAAGATTACTTTAATTGTTAAGTAGTTCACTCGCTCTTTAACTAGTGAGATATATCTTCATATTATCTTATCACGATCTTATTCTAATCTAATTTTTTGGAGAAGAACGTGCATATTTGGGGTGTCTGAACTTTTAAATCTAAAAGACCGCGCAAGCGAAACTTAATTCATTGTTACTTAGGATATGATTATGTTAATTAACGTATTTGGTTACCATTCAATTCAAGTCGATAAATTTTCCATCCACACTTTTCTTTGGCTCTCTTTTTCCCTTTTTTTTTTTAGAGTATACAAATTTTGCTTGATGTGCTTACTTCATCAGTTTTTATGTTGTTTTGTAACATTTTGGTATTCGACCAGCCTCTGAATATTTTCCATTCAGTTTGATTCTGTTGGATTCTATTTAAATTCGCCTGTTGTTAATAATTACAAAACATGCATTACAGCAGCATGCTGCTCCCCATCTACCAGCCTCCCCCGCCCCTCCAAAATGGATCACGCTTCTGTGAGTTTTCCCTGAGGATCATGCCCAGATATTAGGTACATAAATTATATAAATATTATTTTGAAATTTTTATTGTGTTCGGTTTGTATGTGCTTTTGTTTTTTTTTTGGTTTGCTGCTGCAGCAAAAAAGTTTGCTAAAATGGATTTTTAATTTTAACTATATTTTAATGTGGCAAACGAGCGTTCTCTCTTTTAATTGATTAATTCCTATTGTTGTTGCGTTTAATTAAAGAAAATATTTAATATACAATAAGGTCAATTGCTACATATGGTAATTTTGGCATAGAAAAAGAAATTTCTACAGCAAAAGCTCCCTCCATACTCTTCGTATGAAGGCAAAGAATGAGCTGGAGCCAAAAGAATTATGAGCCATAGTTTGGGGCTAAACTATTTTTGGGTCTGTGACACTATCAAAAGATCCAGCGATTGGTCTTGACTCACAAGTCGCCCTTGATAATCATGAAAATAAACGTACATACGTAAAAAAAGAAGATAGTTAAACAAATACGTGAAGTCCCATATTTGATTTACTCGACTCTCCAACTCGACATTTTTTTGAGTTTGTGTTGGTCATTGTACTGAGATGATGAAACGATAATTTTGTGTTCTTAGCTTTAGCCATTTGTATGCAAGGTGCATTTGAACGCAGAGTCCTCCAATTTAAACACGGCAAATATTTAGCCCGAGTTTCCGATACATGAACCTTTTGATGAAGTTGTGTAGCTATAGTAAAACTAAGGAAAAGCGCACTCAAGATAATTCCAATTTATCCCCAAATTTAACCCCGATTTGGGGCCAATTGAAATTGTGATTTTTGCTTTCATTTTTTTGACTTTCGGTTTGGCGTCGTGTTACTGCAATAATTGGATCTAATAATATTTTCCGTGAAAAACAAACAAAAGTATATTAAATTCACCGTCGAATGAAGTATTCCTGATTAAATTGTATGAAAATTAGATCATTTTTTTTGCTTCACAAAACATGGTATTTTTTCTAACATTTTCCGAACGGCGACTCACTTTATTTTTAAAATTGAATTTAGATGATAAATTGAATGCATTTCTTTCTATTTCTTAGTTTTATGCAGTTGAAAATTACTAAGAAATCTAACAAAAATTTACGTGCGGTAAAAAATTCAACAGAAATCGAAAGTCCAGAATAAAAGAATTGAGAGGGGCTTGGCTGATCACATGGGTCAAGAGTGGTTCTCATTTTTATACCCTTGCAAATGGAGTAGATACTTTTTGGACTTGAGTTTGCAACGAAACTCCGACTATATAGCTTATTTATATTTATATATTCTTGATTAGCATGCTGATTTTTGATAGTCGAAGTTTGTCTCTCTCAGAGAGATTTCTTCTTCTGGGCTGTTATTTTGGAAGAATAATTTATTTTAGAGGGTATACAAACTTCAATGTGGCCGTCGAAGCTTAAAAGCTTAAAATACTCTTAAGCGTTGCGCTCTCTCGGAGAGTGGCTTGAATAACTTGTGGCTCAAATAACTTGGCTCTGCGATCTGTAGGGTAAGCTTTTTGGCTCAATGAATCGTCTCGTACGGTCCTGTAGGATCGGCTGGGCATTAATATTTATTCATGGGTTTGAAGCTTTCAGAGGCCTTGCAAACATGCTGTAGGTACATCTCTTAAAAAACTTTTTCACATTGCCCAAAATAAAAAAGATCGCTGCTTGGAATTGGAATTGTTTGTCGCGACTCGCGAGCAGAGTGCGATCAGTAACAAGCGAGAACTCGTGCGCAACGAAACGCGCGGAACGCGGACTGAATTTCGTTTGTTGGCATATCGTTGATATTATTATTTTTAGTTTGTCGGACGCTTCACTTAGAAAATGTCGCAAAAGTGCCTAACTTAGAGCATCGGCCATAAGCCGATCCTAAGAATTAAGGCATTGCTAACAGTGCCAGCATTTCGAATAGTCCGTTTGAGAAATCCCGCAAAATGCAGCAGCAGCCTCCGAGTCAACGAAATTTCAATTTGGACATTGGTACATTGCAGACTCTTAAGAAGCGAAGTGAACAGACGATAAACATGAAGATAAAAATGTGCGTTTATCATAACGAAAAGCTAACTTAGAGCACCAGTTACTATCTGGTTAGATATAGGTGGTAATATATGTATATATGGGCTTATGTTGGCTGAGGCGGGACCACGAGGGCGCATGCCGCATTTCAATTAACAAAATAACCAAAAAAAAAATTAAATTAAAAAGCCAACAGAAACGAAAAAAAGCGAAGAGAAAACATAATACATACATGTGGATACGATAAGTTGTGAGAAACGGATTAACCTGCCAACCTGCCGTTAGTGAGTTTCGCGTAAATTTTTCCACGTGCGCTTAATCGGAATATACCCATAATATAAATGAGATCCAGTCCAGCTCATCCGTCGTCCATCCATCAGACAGTCATGTCAGAAGAATTATATACTCCGCATACCGCTTTGGATAATAGCAATATCGATATTAATACCGATACCGTACTGATCAGGCACAGTCATGCCAAAACGAATAGTTGCGGCAGTGGAACACTACGCTCCATAACATCGGCGCGCAGCAATCACACAGCCAGCACCACAATCTGCCCCACACCCGATCCCGAAACGGAAGACGACGGGGATGATGGCGATGATGATGATAACGATTATGTGGCACGGGAATGTGCGAGGAAAGAGGACGCCGTGGAGGCGAGCTTCCTGCGACCGATATCATCAAAGGACAAGGCCGTACATCCGGATGATGTCGATGGAAAGACCATGCTGTGGCACTACTACAAAGGTCTGCCACCGGAGCCATATCCGTGTAAAAAAATAACAGATAAACAGGTAAAAATGTCTAGCCCTTTGTTTCATATGGATATATGTGTTTCACATGACGTGACTTTTGGGGGTCTGCATATGATGCTAGAGCCCGCGTTGCTGGGCGGCCAGACAAATTGAAAAATCGGCTGGCGTAGCGAAAATCAAACTTAATTTATTGCTTTGATTTCGCATCGATTTGTCGCGTTCTTTCGCTTCTTTTATTATTTCGGTCGCTATTTTTGTGTGCTCGTCTCGTTTTCTGTGTATTCCATTTTTTTCTTCCCTTTTATGCTTTTGTTTTTGTTTCATTTTAGTAGTGGTATGTTTTTTTTTAGTTTTGTTGTTATGCATGTACATATACCCTCTAGTCTAGTCAATCCAGGCTTGTGGCTTAGTTCAGCCAAAGAGCATATTCAGGGTATTTGAAAATCGGTGGTTTTTTGTTTTGATTAAAACCCCAAGACACAAAGAAAGCGTCGTTGTGGCCATCCGCATTTGAATACACACGGTTCACTGCACAGGCCGGGCTTTTGTATGTTTTGTTTTTTTTTTTTGCGCTTCTTTTTTTTTCCTAAATGTTGTCTGTCTGTATGTGTTTATGTAGCTGGCAACAATAAAAGTAACAACAACACGAGCAACAACAAACAAATGTCAATTCGGCACATTGCAAGCCGACAGTGGCAGATATTTTTGGTTAATTCTGTGATGGGGAACATGCTAAAGATGCGAATCCACTGCCCTCGATCTACACACACACACACACCACACCACTTGCTTGTGTATATGTGCTGAACATTAAAAGGATCTCATAATTGATTCTGTCTGACCGTCTGTATAAGCATCGAGATTTCGGGAACTCTAAAAGCTAGAACTACCAAATTTCTAATGTCGACTCTTAAATTGCTCAAAATCATAAAGATCACATAATTGTAAGTTAGATCGATAGCCTTGTGGGTTTGAATTGCTGTTGCCCAGTGTCCTTTGATTGTTTAATGACACTGTTAATTCGTGGTAAATTATAAAAAGTAATTGTAGTGCCGCAGTCCAACCGGATGTATCTTGTAGCAAGTGAACATCACCAAAAGCAAACCTAAAAGTACAAAGATAAAGAAATATTAATATTTACACACATCTTTCTCTTGTTATATATACATTTCTTAACAATTCTCGGATCGTTACATATTAATCTAATATTTATCAGTATAATATTGATAATATCAAGATGATCAAATTGATATATATGTAGACGGTTCATACATAATTATCAGTTTACATTCCCTCAATGGTATAAATATTCTGGAGAATTTCACTTTTCTTTTAATCTTCATCTCTTGCCTTGGTGAATGTACTATATCATATGCTTATGTTTGTGTAATCTTATCAGTGGGATCAAATAACAAATTGCAGATATTAAGTATGTTGAGTCACATTGAGCGTATACGTAATTTTTGGTCCATTAGAGTCACACCGAATGCTTCCGCTGCTGAGATCGGTTGCCTTTTCTTGGCTTGTTTGACTAATACTGCTCAAAAAAATTCGTAAGAATATTATGATTTATCCGCTTCACAATTTAATCAGAGCAGTAAAATCGTCACTCTAACAAAACTGAGAAATACTTTTAGATTGAGCTGAGAAATACTTTTAGATTGAGATGTTTGAAAATGGCTTATCATCAAAAGGATCCAATAGCAACTTCACTACTTTTAAGTGGTCAGTTCAATGCTGGCTCAGTTAGTCATAGTTAATGGCTACTGTGCTTAACCGTACTTGATGCATCAGCTGCCATGCCATTTATATGCAAATGCAGCAAATTTTTCGATGTCATTTTTGCGCTACTCACACCATTTGAGTGAAACGCAAATGCAATACACGAATTGTATGTTAAGTGCAGTTAATTAAGTTTTAGGAACACACACACTCACACACACACAATTGTCACAGTAAAACAAGGTGTAAAATTTGTCCACATTAACATCCACATCCACATCCATTCAATCGAATCCATAGGTGTCGGGGGCCTATTGTGGGGACGTGACATTTTGTGTGGACCTGTGTGGAAAATATCGAAAGGGGAAGAACATAATTAACTAGCGTCAATTAACATTTTATCAACGCTTTTACATACAATACAGTTCGACAAGGCGTTTTTGTGTAAGTAATTGCAAATGTAAATTTTTTCGAAAAACAACACGAAGTCAGATGAATATGGAATCCATAATGTTGCGCATTAGGAAGTGGGCCGACGCTGCTGACAGACATGTGTGTGTGTGTGTGTGTAGTAGGTAAGTTGGACACGAAGCTGGAACTGATAACCCATTGGGGCCGGCCATGTGTGCGTGTAACCCCCATGAGAGCTGGATCTGACATTGACATCGAAGCTAACTGTCTGTCTCTATATACAGACACTTAGGTACACACACACATACATACATAAGCGAGGGCCAGCCTAAAAGTTTCAAGCAAGTTTTTTGAAATTTATGTCTTTTGCTGCTGAATTTATGCGATGCGATGTGTTCAGCTCAATGACTATCGACTGTCTGAAGCTAATCCTAAAACTGATGCGTAGCCAACAAAGCTTGTTCGTTCACCAAGAAAAATTCGAAGAAAAAAATTATTGTTTTTAACCCTAATGCTAATTGGTTTATGGCAATTTGTTCAAGTTTCTGTTAGGATAACCCTCGAATATACATATATACTTATGTATATATATAGTCTAGTATATATGTATCTGTACATTCGACTGATCTGACTTTTATGGCGTCAATTGTGGCGTTGTCAGGCCCTATTCTATATGTTCCATTTGTTTCTCGTCTATGTTCTGGTTATAACCACATGAAAAATAGTGACAATTTTTTATTTTTAAATTCTAAAATAGATTTTTAGATCCCCAAGTGTGTAATATATTGTACATACGGTCAATGTGGCGCTTTGCCGCTATGTGTAAGCATGTACTTGGGGGTTTATTGTATATTCTAGTATTCTATGGGGTGCTCTGCTGTCCAATTTGTATTTCAACTTAAAATTTGCACAATCTATAGAATTTGAATATTTATTTTTGTTGTTGTTTTTGCTGCTGCTGCTGCTGTTGTTGTTGTTGTTGCTTATGTCGTCGGTTCGTACATCGTCGTCGTAGGTTTGCGCGTGTTTTCGCTGTCCCCTTGTTTTCTCTTTACTATACCCTGCATCCATATAGGATGAAATGGTACATTGGAGTCGCCAAAATGTATGTAACAGGCAGAAGGAGTGCTTCCTACGACCCTATAAAGTATATATTCTTGATCAGTATGAGAAGCAGAGTCGAGATTGCGTCTGTCCGTCTGTATGAACATAGAGATCTCGGGCACTGTAAAAGCTAGTGCTATCAAATTCAAAATGTAGACTCTTGAATAGTGTACGCTGGTCAAGTTTATGTTTATTTCGTATCGCAATTTTATTTTCCACACTAATAAATGAAATAAATATTTATCATTCCACAACATTTCATACAAATATCAATAAAAATTACCAAATGGCTCCAGAGTGAGAGCGAGATAGCAAGTGTTTGCTATTGCCGCATGCGAAAGGAATTTGATTTTATTTGGATTAGTTTTTCACTTGGTGCATGGTATATCGAAGTCGGCGCGGCGACTTACCTACTTTATTTATTTTGTCTTCAATTTATTTTGACTACTTTAAATAAAAATGAAGAAAATTTTCAGCGTTCATTGACTTTTTAAAAATGAGAAGAAAAGAAAAGAGAGAAACCAAAATTATGAACAAATTTAAATCTCATGCCAAAAATAATGACAATCAACGACTTTAAGATACCCTGCCATTGAGAATTAGTCACCAATAAGTGTGTTCTATCGGCCTATTGGTAACAATTATAATTGTTCTTATATAAATAACTTTTCCCCCATCAACTTCCTGACGGCAGAGCACGACTTTGCGATTAGCCACGCGTTGGGGGGCGTGCTGCTGTTCGGGATAGCTTCCTTTACTACTCTACTATGTAAGGTGTTAATCCACTTGTTTGCCATAAGACACGACCACACTTCCTTATCAAGAATATATGTATGTACATTATGTTTAATATTTCTGCAATTTCCATCTATAGCTATTCGTGTCTCAGGCTAGCAATAAAATGATGCCCATTGATGTCAGATAATTTTGATGAACCTGTAAGCCGAATGCTTACATTTAATAATAATCAAATATTCTTGTCGTCTTGTCTCATAATATTCAGAAAATATGATATCTTACCCATTTATATGCATATTTCAAGGGCGTGAACCTGGCCCATACATTTTCTGGGGATGCGATTTAACTCGTGCGGGGTGCTCAGGGGGTTGGGGCGGCTGACAAACAGCTTGTCAGAATTGTAAAAAGAAAAAATGAAGTCTGACAAATAATTTCAAGTAAAAAAAAACTCAAAATTATACCAAAAATGCGAAGCCGAGGCGTGACTTTAGGGTGTTGATGGCAATTTTGGGTATTGTGTGTCTCTCTGTCTCTTTGTAATTTGCCATTTCGGTGGTTTTTGTTTATAATTAAATGTTTTTACTTTTTGAATTATATATATGTATATGTTTACGTGATCTGCATGCAAGACAAATTACTTTGCCAGACGCCCGTATACTCCGCCCACGTTCTAAGAAACTTAAAACTAAAGAAAGATAATACCAAAAAACGAACAACAACAGCAACAAGAAAAAAAAAACAAGAAAAAATAGGAACAAAAAAATATAAAATAATAATAATAAAAAATATAATAAGTAGGCAAAACCATCAAAAGAGATGCGAAATCCATAGCAATCGATGGCAGAACAGAGCAGAGTAGAGATTTAATTAATTCTTTTTTAATTTATCAGTCAAGATTAATGTTAAACATTTTGAATGTTGAAACCAAATTTGGACTTCGTTTCTGTGTTAATAATTTAAATATGGATTTTAGTTAGCCATTTTCAGCAAGGTATTAGCATAATTGCTAGCCAATGTCCAATCCATCCTCCACTCAAGGCGAAAAACACCTTTAATAATTATCTGTCCAATTTTTCTTCACATTCAATGAAGATTCAGAGATTCGTAGATTCCAAGATTCGGAGACTCGAAGATTCAGAGATTTAGAGATTTGAAGACTTGTAGATTTGTACGATTCGATATGACCGTAACCTGTCGCAAGTTGTGAATGAATTTTTCAGCAAATCGATTTGCATTTTCTTTGGTCAAATCGAAATTTGTTTAGCTCATTTGTTAGTGGCTTACATCAAAAGCCAGAACCGCCTGTGGAGTTAGCGTCTGATTTCTGGTTCCCCCCCAAATGCTTTATATGGTATTTAGTCAAAATGTTGTTTCTCTTTCTTGTCTATTTTTGCCTTTTGTTTGCCTTCTCCATAATCAGTGGTCTAGGCCGAAAGAAACAAATCTTAATGACTTTTTATTTATTTGCTGCCATTTCCAGTTAGAGCGTGTAACATTATTTTACATAGTTGATTCCACTTAATATATTTTTGTTTTTAATGACACTTTTACATAGTTGATTCCACTTAATATATTTTATTTTAACGACACTCGTTTAATTATTTCAAATATCGCCCTGCTGGCATCATCATTGTCATCATTTTATAAGTTATCATCATAGCCGATGGAATACTTTGCATATATAAATTCGGTGGGCTGGGGGAGTTCACTCTGCCACCCGCCTCCCGCCATCCGTTCTCCGCCCTTCTCTTCAATGTCTTCCTTTATTCATATGCTAAACTGCCTAAATCAGAAGTCTGATCGGCTCGGCTCAGTCCAGCTCGTCTCGACTCGACTCGAATCGGCGTCTATTTGAAAGCAATTTGGAAACCTTGAAGCATCATCGCTTTATCATCGAATTCGAATGGGTGCAGCATCAGCAGCAATGCCATAAACCGCACAAAAAAGAAGATTCTTTATTGGCCGCAGTCTTTTTTTTTTATACCCTTGCAAAAAGGGTATTTTAGTGCCAATCAGAGGTTTATAGAGAGATTAAGACATGCTTAAAAATCTATTGATATATATACTCTCAAAATAAATATCACTTTTTACTTTTGTTAGTTCTAAAATTTTAAAAAACTATGATGTACGTTGATGCTTCTATTCTAGCTAAATTGAAACATAATATCTTGTGTTAGGGTATCGAAATGTCGTCAGAGAAAAACTTAAAATAATTCTCTGGTTTCTTCTGCTTTTTAATATTTTATTACGAATTTTTTGGAAGGAGTGCGGTTGCCTCTTTTTTTGGCATATTTTTTTTTATTAGAATATATTTGCCTTTTGTTTCGATTCCTTGGAATTAGACGAGAGATGAAAACGTTCAAATGATGGCGGCTCTTTGGCAGCGGATCTATGCGGGGTGTTATTTATACACACATCCATACATCTGGGTGGCATGATTTATGAGACAATATGATACGAAATGCAGTTTCAGGATACCGCAACGGCAACTTTTTCAAACCAATTCGATTCGATTCTTTTAAATGGTTATTTATGATACGTATGTATATATTTATTTATGTCTACAATGTGTCTGTTGGTATGCATAATCCCGTCTTATAGACACACGCCCTTTTGTGGCCGAGTTGGAAGCCTCCGGTCAGGTATTTGTGATCTTTCCGCTGCGAGGCATTTATACATTTGTCTAACGGATTGTATCAAATAGTCCGAATTGAACTGAAGAAAACAGAAATTAGCAGCAGCAACAACAACAACACTGATTCCCAAAAATTTGCATAGAAATTCAATTTATAGTCATAATTAAATCGACCAGTTTTATTTATTGTTTATTTACATTTCATTGCCTTTGGGCAAACATTTCCGTATTTGTCTTTCGATATAGTATATATATGTATTTTTTTTTCTGTATGTTCAAAGTTAACTCAATGTGCTCTGCATAGACCTAGGACCGTAGAGAGAAGTTTCAGACTCTCAGCAAACCCATTCGACCGGCAACAGCTGATAGATGTTAATTTGCAATGACAATAAAATGCACGTCACTTTATAGGAATAGCAGCGAGTTTAACATTTTTATTTACTCAATTGTTTAGCAATAAACGTAAAACATATTTTTTTTACACTCACGCGGCACCGGTTTACACGGCGTATGAGTGTTTTAGTTGAAGCGGATTAGGGTGACTAGAAAAAAAACTCTCTTAGAATGGTTCAATTACAAAAAAGAGTAAACTCTCTTTGGCATCACTTGGCTAGGGTTGGCTAACTTCTTACCATATAATAGCGATGTTTGATTGATTTAAAACCAAGTTTTCTACCACATTCAAAACTACTTATCCAATGTTCTCATGGGTGCTCATTTGAGTTGCCAACTGACAAGCCTCGAGATTATGCATTTGGATCACTTTAGTGTCATCTATATGTAATGTAATATACTTATGAAAAGGAACTGAACATTTAATGTTGTATTTGTGATAATGCGTCAATATAAAAAATTTTTATTGCGAATGTAAGTATATGTCGTAAGGCCTTATTCTTTACTCATTTGCCTTCGTATTCTTTTCCTTATCTTGCTAAGGTTTGCATCTTTACCTTGCACTTTGGTCCAGATTCCCTTTTTTTTGGCATAAAGTCCAAAAATTTTATCAAAGTATATTTTAAATTTCACTAAATATTTTGAAAGTGAATACATTGGAGACATCGAATCGATAAAAGAAAAAAAATTTTAGTGGCAGCGCTGCATTTTTGACGCGCTTCCAAAGTTACATGTTTGATCAACTGTTTGGAGTTTTAACTCAATTTTGAGCTTATCTTGTGTTAGCACCGTTTATCTTAATCTTTGCCGACAAAATGGTAAATAAAGGTCAATGTCAAATGTATTGTTATTACATGATTTTGAATTATACCTTCAGTGTTGCAGTTGTGGCTTGTCTTTGTGACGTCTAATTTTAGAAAGAATCTAGCCGAAGTGTTTGTGTATTGTAGAGTGAAAAAGCACTTTCTGCCAAGTTGTGCCCAAAAGTAATTATGCAAATGATTACTCTAGAGTCTAGACTGTGCTTTTACACATGTTATTAACAGTTTTCGCCCAATTTTGCCCAGTCTCTTTATATTTTGTAATTTAACGGAAGCTTCAAGGCATTACCAAAATAGTTCCCCAAAAATTAGAAATAAAGCCTAAAAGTTTGCCAATTCTATTTTAGTCCTTCTAATGCGCCAGCAAATTTAGTTCTCTAGTATTTAAGGCATAGTGCCTTGTAGTGTTGCAAGAGCAAAGGCTCCAACCTTTCAATTTACCAATTACACAAAAAGGGATTAAGTAGGCTAAAAGGTATCACAGGGAATACTGATTAGCTAATACCCACTTGCTCTCCGACATAAACATATATAAACATCAATTTTATACATTGAGATTCACACAATGTTTGACCATTTTAGAAAATCACGATAATTATTCTGCGGTTAAAAAATTGGAAATGTTGATCGCACGTAAAATTTCCTGGGTTTTTTTTTCTGGAAACCTTTTGGAAGAAGGGGACCCTCCCCCTGTTCTCCGCCACTGTGCTGCGTATCAACGACTACATCGGCACGTTTGCATAATTTAAGCTCTAGTTTGGATTCCCATTAGATTTCTCTTATCAGTTTAAAACACAATATGAAACACATGCACACACAATCGAAATCAGCAAACAAGCATAATTTTTTGTTCACAAATTAATAAAATTCACATATTTGACGCAATTTTTTTTTATTTGCCTGGACTTCCCAATCAATTCACAAGATAAGCAGCATTTCGAAATTGATATTTTTACTCCGCCAGCTATGTATGTGTATACATACTACATTTCCAAGTATTTTCCAATTAAAAAATATGCCATTTAATATAATAAATGGCGATGATAAGAGTTTTCCTTTCAACATACGGGCTTTTAGTATTTCCAGACTCCTCTGTCTCTTTCTCTCTCTTTGTCTGTCTGTCTGTCTGTCTCTGTGCATATTTGATGCCTCCTCCTATGTACGAGTATTTATTATTTACGCAAGTGCAAGTGCTGTCCGTGTTTATATACATATGTATGTACATACATATATAAAAAAAAGAAAATAAAATATTTTTAGGGCATGTCGATTTTCAACGTAATGTATATACGTAAATGTATAAACAATAATTCCATATTTCATATTTATACCATTTTAAATATAAAATGCATTTCTAATTCAACATGAAATCGTTTTTACGCAAGCAACAAAAACGAAGGCAGTCCAAAGAGTAATTTTCATATTATTGCTGACCTTGAAGTACAGATTACAAGGATTTTAAACAAGGACACAAGTCACAACTCAAACATTTCTACTGTCTTCTGGCTTAACTCAATTACTAAACTAAATACTAAATATTTTATTTATGATTTATCCATTTGAAAAATATTATGTATTATCGTTGGATCAATAATCTCGTTTTCTGTCTAGACCGAATACTTTTCGTTCTAGCCTCGTACAGTGCACAAATATATATGTATATATATATTTGTACATTTATCGATTTGATTTTCAATTTTTCAGTGCCAAATAGCATTGGGCTATAAATATTTGAAGAAAAAAAAAAATTGAAAATTAAATCAGTTATAGATTAAAATGTACGGCAGCAGTTGAGAAGCATTTTTCATTACTTTTAATAATTATTCTGATGGATGAGCGTTTTGGCACAATTTGTATGCCCCACACACGCACACCGTAAGCACCAAAGTCATTGCCTTCATAACTATCGGCAAAATGAACTTCCAGAAGAGTCAAATGAATGATTTTAATTGAACTGAAGTTTCTTATACTCTAAAAAATAACAAAAAATATAGTAAGTAAGTCGCTTCGCCGACTTGGATATACCATGCATCAAGTGAAAATTAATTTTCTTTCGTATGCTGCAATTTCTAACACATGCTATCTCGCTCACTCCTATTTTCACTCCGATTTTTATGAAATGTGGTGGAAGATTAGATACTCATATCATGTACTAATGTGCCAAATTAAATTGCGATATGATCACCTTTCAACGAATTCCGGGGGCAAAAGGGGAAGTGAAAAAGAAAAAGAACTTCATCAGCGTATATACTACACGAGTATACATTCTAATTTTGGTAGGTCTATGTATTATGGTTCCTGAGATCTTTGGTCTCTTTCGTAGCTAGTAGTTTTGGAAATATTGCAATTTTTCAAGTGTCTTTATAAATATGCAAGGGAGCTTATATACCTAATGCAAATATGGAAAAGCTCATTATCTTTGTAAATATAAGTAGTTTTCCTGCACTTAATCTAAGATTTATGAAATATACTAAGTTTAGTCACTATCTAGCAACAGTTCGTAACGAATTGTAAACTTAAAAATTAATTGTGCTGTGTTACTCGTGAATAAAAGTTTTGTGTCATCAAAGAAAAATGGAACAACTAAAGGCATTGGTAGATCGTCGGAGCAGACATAAGGCTAGTATGCTCACTCGGACTCCAGTCTGTTCGAAAGGACTTCAATGCAATTGGAATTAGTGTTGATCACAGCCGGAGAATTGATACGCCCAATAACAAAGGTTGCGTTCATTAACTAATATACCCTTTAATATACACTGAGAGAATACAATTTGTCTTATTTTAGCTATCTTCAGAGAATAGAATATGGTTAAATGAAATGAACATAATGAGCTCCAAGTACAATATCAGATTAAATACCAAGAGACTTGACTGAAACTGAGATACCCTTGAGGTTTGAGAGGGTATCGAAAGACTGAAAAAACTGAAAGAAAGAAAGACAGAAGAAAAAGAAGAAGAGGAGGAGGAGGAGGAGGAGGAGAAAAAAACCTAAGTACACTTATTAATTTTAGCACTTCAAACAATTGTGGCAAAATTTTTTTGCTTAGGTAAACCAAAAGCAGGCGTGTCAATTGCTCAACAATATAAACAAATTGCCATGTTCAGCATCTCAAGCGACAACAAATAGCAACAACAACAACAATAACAACAGTAACAGCAACAAGAAGCCGCTTCGGCAGCAGTTGTAAAATCTATTATTAATAAATTTGTTAACTTTTGTCAAATGGTTGATGGGGCGCAGTGCCTCAAAACGATCTCAACGGGAGAGGTTCATCGTGCAGCTAGCCATCCGGCTCAGTGCTCAGTGCGGCATAAACATTTAATTTCAAATTATGAATTAGTTTATAGTTTGTTTAGCTTTATTATAAATACTGACTGATATGTATACATTCATAATTTGTTGCTGTTGCTGCTGTTGTTGTTGTTGGTATAGGCTGCGTATTGTATATGCGTTACCCGTGCCTTGTTATTGTACAATTAGTCGTATTTATGTGGCGGCGGCAGCGGCAGCGGCAGCGGCTGCGGCTGTCTGTCGTCTGTATAATTAAACGACCATTAGTCGTATTTAGCGTACAGCAAAAGCCAAAATTTGGGTCATTACCAAAAGCAAACTAGACCAAACAATGGCACTCACACGTGCTCGCAGCTCCATATAGTTTTTGGGGCGGAGGCTGCCAGCTTGATGCTGGACATAGACTGTTTATTATGATTATGATTATGGCCATACGGCACATCCGAAAACCTCATCTGTTTTTATTCATACGATACGTTAGATAGAATGCTCGATGAATTTCAATCGTGGGAACTTATCATCTAATTCGCAATGAGCCAACTTGTCGGGGCCATTGGCCATTGGTCATTTCGCTTTGATTCTGGGCTCTGTTGGCTTAGGTTGCCCTCAGGCTGCTTGTTTTGGATCACTGACAACTAAACTCAATTATTGCTTAATGAAATCGACAAAGAAATATACATACATATACCAATATATATGAGAAAATATATATAAATGGGAACTGCCAACGCCCCGGCATATTGGTAAAGAAATAGAATCGATTATTGCTAACCGTAACAGTTTTTTGTTTGTAAACCTGCCAGGCATGTGTCAAGGAAATTGGGTCAAATGGGTAGAAAACGAAACGAAAGAAACTCGTTTCGCAGCAAAAGTGACAAGACACAAAATGCATGGATACATTCTGCAAGAAACCTATTTAAAATAGCACATAGCCAACACCCACCCACCCACAAGTTAGCTCTGATGGTTTTTCTGTTGCATTAAAGTTGGGAAGAAAAATCATTAACTTTTGACACTGGATTTCAAGCTAGTTTAGCTCAGGTGAAAGGTGGAATAAGTTTAGCTCAATTCCACTTAACCCTTAACTTAATGATCTCTTGGATGCCATCGATCATCGATCAAGTTATTGCTATTGATTTTTCATTTGGTATGTGGCACACCTTTCGATGTAGTGACAGTTAGGGTGAGTAACTATTTAGTCACATGTTGAAACTGGCGACGACCGACCTACCCACTAAGAAAATATTGTCTATGGCCAGCCTGTGTACAATGTGTGGGCCTCTCTTTAAGTTTACCTCTAACTAGGTGTACAACAACAACTGCGACAACAACAGCAGCGAGTCAAGTACATCAACCTCAAGTGACTCTCATTTGCTTACCAAATACAATATTGAATATAAAACTGAATAATTAAATACAAAAATGCCTTATTTGCTGCCCTGGAGAAGCCTTCAGTTGCACTGGTTTTGCCCACTTGCAAAAAGCAAATTTCAATCTATCCAAATTGGTAACGGAGACGAATCGTTGGCAAAAAGTTGAAGTGGTTTCGTTTTAGCCAAACTGAGAGATGCATGAACTTCGAGAGTCAGACCCAGTCCACATTCACTCCATTTTTGTTTCAAACATTAAACAATTTGAATTCAAATTGAAACTGAAGTTTGCTTCTTTGTCTTCCTAGATGACCGTAAATAAGAAACAATCAAAAATAATAGATAGTAGCCATATTTTTACTCATCAAAGCCAGACAGTCTTCCGGAAATTGTAAAGATTTGGCCCTTGCAGAGGGTAATATAGATTTAGAGAAGCGTTTTGTTCGAATCGCACAAATCTTTTGATTGCAAAGGGTATAACGATTGCGGTGAATTTTAATTTGTTTTCGAGAACGTTTTTTAAGTTTCATTTTTCCTGTATTTACATATTGTAGGATGGTTCTTCGTATGCCTTTGAGACAGAAAACATATGTCTGAATAAGAATAGACGTCTCTCTGGACCTCTATAGGCGGGAAGAGGCCCAATTTTAATTTCGAATTTGTAAACATGTCAATGCGAACAACAGCAACTAATTGCCTGAGAACATCCGACAGCTGCAGGAATCTGTGGGCGCCATTACAGATCGGTTTTTAGTACCATGGGCCGGATGGGGGCGCCATTACAAGGTTAATACATTTTTTTTTGGTTCTGTCTCTGGTCTTAAATGTCAAGTGCGGCGACGATGACTATTTTAACACATGCTGGCAAATTCTCAAAATATTACAGCTACAAGCTAGACATCAAATCATTTGTCTCTGGCATCTTATTGTCATGGGCAATAAGAACGGGACGGCATTTTAATGGAGTTCACAGATCTCACATTTGCGCCAATTCATGCACAAGTCTGTCTCCCTCTCCCCCTCTTTCTCGCTCTCTGTGTGTCTCTATTGGATGATTCTTGTAAAATTCTCGAAACAAATAAAAAACAGTAATAATAATAATAATCATAGCAATTTCAACACATTCATACACCCATGTGAATAGACTGTTTTCTGTTTTGTTTCTGATGAGAACTGTCAAAAAAATTAAGAAATTCCAGTACAGTGGCCATCAACGGACAGACCCAAAAGCCTGGACCCAGTCCAAGTGTTTCTTGCTGCCTGCCTGCCTTCCTAGTTAATGAATATAATCTCTTTTGATGGATTGAACAGCGATCCAGCCCAGTCGAAAAACCAAAGAGCCCAAAGCTCAGCTTTGTTGGACCAAAAACTGGCATTGCCATGAACTTTATTTTGTTTTCATTTCATTTGATTGTCTTTGTGTCCGCTTTTGTATGTGTGTGTGTGTGTGTGTGTTGATTTTTTTTTTGTTTTTGGTGCGTAATAATATGAAAAATTTATTAATTTTTATGGTTTATAATTTATTTAGCGTCCCCCAATCATCAGCTTTTCACAGACAACAGATCGACCAAAATGCTCAATTTGTAAATACCCTATATAGGCTTATACTATAATAGCAGTGGCGTAGCCCTCAGGGGGTCGAAGACAAAACGCGAAACTCTTCTATACGAGACGATGGTTTGCCGAAGTCTTTACAAAACATATTTGAAAGCGTCAAAATTGAAAAGTCTCTCGCAACGACAGCTCTTCTGAGAGGCTACGCATGAAAAAATTGATTCTTGGTTGGCTTAGTTTTTGTTTTGCAGAGTGTAAGGCAAACGGCTTTTATATTGTAAGCTAGTTTTTGAAAAAATTACAAAATAATTATTATAAACATGATGTCGTCCATATCATCTTCGTTGGAAACTTCATATTTTTCAGAGGATCTGATTAAAGTTAGATTTTTTGACGGTATCGCATAGTTGTGTCAGAATTTTTCAATGGTGGCTCAAACCATATCCGTAAAATAAAATTGTTAGTATGTATCAAACAGTTAAAAATTTTAAAAACAAACCTTATACTTAATATTGAGTTTACAGATTTGTTTTGTTTTTTTTTTTACAATATTATTCTTTCTACTGCCGCAGTTGACCAAGAAAGAGATAATATTTGTATCGCAAAGGGCGTAAGTTGCTCAAACTATTTATTATGACCAATACCTCAGACCAGAAGTTAAGGATATGCTCGGTGTTTTCCCAAATATTCCGCAATCCTCAAAAATAATGACAAAAGTCAAGATAAAAATCCAAAAAATAAGCTAGACTTAAAGCTAAGTATTAGCATTTCCGCCATTTTTCAAGCATTTCCGTTTCCAAATATGCTAAATCTAGCCCTTAATAAGCTAAAATAACAACACTGTTCTTACATTGAAATGCACAAATACAAAAATATATTTTTTGTGGGCTCTCGTCTTGGCCAGGCCTGGTTTATAGAAACGATTATTGATTTTTACCCTATAAGTATATGAGAGCGATAAAGATAAGAAGATTTTGATTGCCAGCAATTAGCATTAATGGTCATTTAAAAGATCTCGATTTGGATTGATCGTAATTGGTCATCCCACCGGCTTATCCGATCCTTTCGCTAGTTAAGAACTAAACAAACACGATTTGATGAATTCTCGAGCAAAAGCTTCAGTTAGTAGTTCCGGCTTCACTTTTCACATAGGGCACGCACTTGCCTCGTCTCAATTAACTTAGATCTTATCTACCCTATACAAATATACACATATATGTGTGTGGGGGTATATATGTAGATGTTGGTATGTATGTTTTGAGTGTATGTACCTTTTGGATTCTGTGAAAACCAGTTTTACATTCAAGTAAATATGAAGTGAAGCTCAGCTTTGGCTTTCCTCCACTTCTGCTTCTCTTCTACATTTGTGTGTCTTTTTTTTTTTGGGGTTCCTCCAATTCTTGGCCTGTCGTTTTGTGGGCGCAAAAACAGAAATTTAATGAAGCGTTAATAAGTGGCCAAAAAAAAAGGGGCCCTAAATGAAGCCCTTTTGATATGTATCGAAAAAGACAGGAATGTCATGTTATGTAGGTAAATAAGTATATATTTATTGTACCCATGTACGTACATATTTACTTTTTTATGTATTTTGCATATTCATAGGGTACTCGAAAAGAAGAAAAGGGCCAATGTTACGGTCGGCGCGTGTGGCTTATAGACACACACACTGACACATTCATGTTGGGTCTTTAATCAAATCGTTAAAAGCTCTCATTAGTATTTGTACAGTTGTTGTAATCAAGAGCCCAAGCAAGCAAATGTTTCTGTTTACGAAAGTTGCCCAATTAGACAAGAGACAAATGAATAACATGATTGTGAAAATTTCTTCATCTTATTCTTCATTAAATTGTAATAATAATTCATTAGGACGCCCAAATAGTGCCGGCTGTTGCTGATGGGAAGGGACGACAGCAGCAGCAGCAGCATCACCAGCAACATCAACAGAAGCAGCAAACAGCGGCAGCAACATCATCTGAAAAATCAATCATCTGCCAGCAATGGTAAAAAAAAAGAAGAAAAATTATGGCAGCGACTGCGCCCTTTGAGACCTTCTTGTTGCTGTTGCTGCTGCTGCTGCTGGCGATGTTGCTGCTGCTCTTGTCTTGGCAACATTTGTTTGTTCTGTCTTGTGTCGCATATGGTGCGCTGGCGTGCTGTTGGCGTAGCAGTCGTAGCAGACTAAACTAAGCTGGCAGCAACACAAACACCAGCATGAATGATCTTTCAGTTGCTCGCGAGACGCAGAGTCAGGCATATTTGCCTGCTCCTCCAACGCAGGCAACGCGACACAAATACTCGCTTATATGCAAAACGAAGGATTGCATTTCCTCTGGATTTAATTCACTCGTTTTATTGCCAAGGCTTGGCTCGCTTAAACGCCTAACAAATCGCGCAGGCGCAACCATACAGTGGGTGCAAAAGTTTACTGAACTCGAGTTCGCGGGTTCGTTAACGGCAACAATACACACCGAAACAACAACAACAACAACAACGTTTCTTGTTCCAAGTACTTGTGCTCCTTTATGGTGTCTTTTTTTTTTTTACTTTCGTCGTGAGTCTGAAGTTCGCCACCATCGTCATCTCTGTGGGCTTGTCCGGACCAATTGAAATTGCATGTTGGCGTTACGCCTTCAACCAAATTACAGTGAATCCCTTATGCAAGTGCGTCGTGTAATAAGCCACAGAAATGACTTCGTCTTCGAAAGGAAACTACAACCAGGATGATACTCAGATGAAGCTGCAGCAAGGCCTCATCGTAGCCACAATGGAGCTCATCAAGGTAACCAGTGTTGGACTTTCTCCTGGAGTAACATAAAAAAAACAACATAATACTAACATGAAACGTCTTTTTGACCATTTGGCAAATTTTCAATTCGTTTTTTAGTTTATGGCGACCTCAATTGGCATGCCATAAAAATTTACCAACATCAGGCGTAAACTCTTAATAAGGAGGCGGCTTGAAAAATCAGTGATTTTAAGAGTCTCGAGCACAGAAACATAAATGCAGCATCATAGCTTCTTCAAAAAGCTCTTTATTTGAAGGGAATAAAAAAAGATCTACTCAAGAAGTTAATCAGGAACTCTCATGACCATTCTGTTCTGAGTAGGGTTCGAATTTATGTCCTTCCGCTTTATAGACAAGGCCTCTTCCATTAAATGAACTCAATTTAACTCAAACTAAAACAAAAAACGAAAAAATTAAAAACTTTCGCGTCTTGCCTCGAGCGTGATTTGAACTCGCGACTTCTCACTTCATAAAACCATCAAGTAACAGAGACAAAATATTACCAATGGGATGAGAAAAACTTATTTTTTATGTGTTACAAACATTTGACTAATTTTTTAATACCCTCTGCAAGAGCATACCAAATATATATCATTCAAAAATCACAGACTTATCTAACAACCCTCGTATGTTGTAAAAAATGTTATTAAATTTATGCTCTCCAAATGCTCAGCATAGAATTATTGCCTTGTTGTTTTCAAATTTGCTATGTATCCGCATTTACATTGTACCTACATATATATATGTACATATGTATATATCTATGTATGTATCTATGTGTGGTTGGTCTATCATAAAAATACATTTTAGTACCCAATTATGATTTTGGTTTTTGATATGCGCGTAATTAGGAAATCATAACAACTGCCAATTTAAAAGCATTTTAATTGGAGCATTTGGCCGATCTTCATCAGATCATTATACAAATAAGTGAAGAAATATATATTGTAAATGGAAAAATTTTGCAAAGTATTGAACCAATTGAATTCATTGCCACCAAAAGATCAAATTTTGTTTCAATGTTCTGAAGACTTAGAATATTTTTAAACGCCAAAGTAAATGAATTTGAACTGCAGGATCAGCTATAATATATTGCTTTAATCCGAGTGCCATTAAGTCCAAGAAATGTTGATTGATGGCCATGGTCAATCATTAGTATTAAGTATTCCAGGTTCTTAGATCTTTTCCAATTAAAGCATTCAATGCAAATGTCAAGTGGTTTTGGTATCGTATTTTATTACGCTGAGAAAACAAAACAAATACCAAAGAACAGAAACCAAACCTCCAAAAAAACAAAAAAAAAGAGGAAAAAGAAATATAAAAAATAAAATCATGAAACCTGCCGGTTTGGCTAGTTAAATCGTTCATATGCTTATAAATCGCATAAATGTCGCACTTTCAGGGACAATAACATAAATTAAAGTTAATTAAAGTGCAAAATGAGGCTAAGAATTGCTTAACAAAATTCATTTGTTTCTTGTTTCGTTTGGTTTCGTTTTATTTGAATAATAAATTCAGAATAAGAATGGCGAATATTCTTCCAGGAAGCTCCGTTTGTCAGAGGAACAAAAATATATATATCGAGATCAACGCACCCACATGGCAAAAATCTAAATAAATTTTTGGTGTGGGCGTGGCATGGCGGCGTGAGCAAATGTATATGTCATTGACAGTTGACAATTAACGCCAAAATAAGCAGCAGAAAACTTTACCACAAATTGCAAAGCTAGACAAATGCGGCAAATGGTAATTTGCTGTTGGTTTTATTTTTTGGAATAGTGACCCGAAAAAAAAAACTCGGCAGGCATTCCGTTTTAATTGGGTCATAAACTTCTAGGAAGAAGGCGTTAGTTAAATGAGCCAAGGCGACACACCCAGTGGCACACTCCAGTCGATGACGTTCTCATGGATATCGACGGGGTATGCATTATGTCACGGCCGGGTCCGGCATAGACCCAATGCCGAGCGACCGATTGTGGCAATAAACATTTCGGATCATCTTCTTGTTGATTTGATTTCCGCTTCGAGCGCAGCGCCGCGGCGCTAAGATCAAGAACATTGCGCCCTGGGCGCCTGCATAGCTGGGATGTCTTTGCTTGCTTTTTGTCTTGCAATTTATATGGCATTTATCAGATTGTCATAGACCGCTGCAGATGGCTGCAGATCAAGAATCGCCTTAGTATGTACGTATAGAGAACACTGTTAGTTGGCACTAGCTAGAAAATAAAGAACTGAGCAGAAGCAGCTAATACATATCCACACATAGAAAGCAGAAAATTCTAAAATTAAAATCGCCGCCAGCAGCCAGAGAGTTGGTTTTAGTGGTGAGAGTAAAGCGTTAGAAGGATTCTAGAGTGAAAGAACACATGGGGTAGATGCACAGCATCCAATTCCATCCGATCTTTCAAGTATAGTGTATTGTTTATATGTATGTATGTATGTATATTTTATGAGAGAGAGCGATCGCGCAAAATTTTGCGCGAAACATTTCTATGCTTACTCAGTCTGTTTTCGAATTCCGGACATGAACCGACGCCTGGGCGGCGAATTATTTTCGATAATAAAATCGTATATCTCAAAAATATCGTGTATGGCTTAATAGACGCATACACAGAATCTAAATCAAAAGTTGAAATCCTTAACGAATCTTTGTGAAGCGGCGCGGCAATGTGAAATGCATAAAATATCCTATAAATACAGTGCTCAAATAATTATCGAATCGAAATTGCATAAGTTTGAAATATATTGATTCTTGAGTTTGAAAATTTGGCGAGCCTCAAAGTGTCTTCGAAAGCTAACGACTCAGAGGTGAATATTTGGCATTGATTAACAAAGTTCCGAGTGAAACGAGGACCTACCACAACAGCTGCTCTATGCTGACGAATAATCGATTTTATGTGACGCATCTGATGAGTCGGTTTGGTTTGGTTGGTTGGATGGTTTATCTTTGCCTCCTTTCGCTCTTCCTTCTCTCTCATAAATCATGTTTCTCGCACATAATCAAAATGAAATTATCATACCGCAATCTACAATTACTTACACTCACTAAAACTAATTTGCCAAATTCCAAAGTGTAAAATATTTCATCTCGATATATGTACAATATAATTGTACATATAAGAAATCTATTTTTAATGGTTGCTTTACACAAAATTTGGAAATTGGGAAATTTGAAATTAAAGCGGGCAATGTTTATGCAAAACTTTCACACATTTCCAAATGCCAAAAGGCGAAAATTTAAAACTATAAAAATCATGAAATTAAGTAATCCACCCACCACAGAGATGGGAAAACCAAAGAGAAAAAACTAGAGGGCCTGACCGAATGCGCATTTTTCGAAGATTGTACACCCTTTTGAATTGTTGAATCCATTCTGAAACGGGCGATCTAGACGATCGAATCAAAGTGTCCTGTCAATACACACAACTTTATCGATCACTTTTTTTCTATCCTTTTTTGCTTTGGTGGTCTCAGCTCGATTGATTCTCTGATTCTCAGCTTGATGCTTTTAGCCCCATTTACCTTTATGTGCCGGTGACGGCTTCGCTTCGGCACGCTTCCTTTGGTGACGTTTTTACCGAACGTTGTAGTGCCTTCGGCTAAGACTTCTGAGCCTCGCGTTCGTCAGCGACCTCGTCTGTTGCGTATGTCGCTAAACGACAGCTTTTGAGCTAGCAACGCGACTGTACCAATAATGTAGATTATCTTATCAAAATTAATCTACCCTTTCAGCAAGTGTATAAAAAATTAATTAGATAATGTTTTTCTTTTTTTTTTTTGCAAGCGCTGCAAAAGTCAGCGAAAGCCAAACCAAACAAAACATCAGGAAATGTGCGTAGGGAAAATGTTGGAAAAATAAACAAAAAGCAAAAAAAGAAAAGAAATGGAAGAAAAAGAAAGAGAGGGCAGAAAAGAATGGTCTAAAAAAAAGTTTCGACAAATGATGAGTGAGAAAGCTTTGAGGTTAGATTTATGGTTTAAATAAAATTTTCAAATAGCAACAACCCAAAAGAGATCAGTGAGTCGACATGGCCGTATTATCGATACCCTTTCCATATTATCTATAGGAACTATTAACTGACTTGAAGTAAACTTTGAGCTGGACTATTGTTATAAGTCGGGTTTAAAATGAATGAAAATAGGAAGATAGATAAATTAAATTTATAGTCTAAAAGCGATTGTACTCCCAATTGGGAAGGGTATAAAAGCAGCCACAGCATGGAAACGAGAGCAATCGAGGATGAGGATGAGGATGCTAAAGAACCAAAAATAGCACATGTCTGTCTTTTTATACTTTTTGCAATCTTTCTTTTTTTTTCATTTATTTACTTCACCTTCCTTTTGTGCTATTTTTTTCTTGTCGTTTTTTTTTTTGTTTATTTGGCATAGAAGAAGAGACTGAAGCGTGTCAGAATTTTTTGATATATTTGTTTGAAATTTACACAAGCTCGTGTATGCGTGTGCAGCGAGTTGAACGGCCATTAAAACTATGATATAATACTCAACGAGGAAATCATAAAATTGTTTAATTAACCCACCAAAAAAAAAAAAAAAGAAGAAAAAGAAATAATAACAACAAACACAAAGAGGCAAAGCGAAAGTAAAGAGGCCGGGGCAAAGAAAGAAGAGGCAAAAATTATTGCAATAAAACGACAAAAACAAAAAGGAAATAATTGTGATATAAACAAAAAGAAATAATAATTATAATACGTAAAATATGCCAACAGAAATTGGACAATAAATAAACGGCAAACAACAACGGAATATGTAAAATAAAAACTTACCGGAAAAGCACCGAAGATTATAATATACTTTCAGTTCACAATGATCACTATGATCATGCTGACTTGAAACTAACATCTAAAAATTGCAGTATATATTTTATAAATTTGAAGATAAAACTTACCTTTGACAAGCTGATAATATCGTCTGTAGGAGAATATAGGGCATATATATTTAATAGAACGTGTGTAGACGTCTGTAGGTGCCTTTTCCCTCGCAGCTGTCTGGCACGGATGTAGATACTATAAGTATATAAATATATATATATATATTCGATTTATTAGCCGCGACCAGACATGTTAAATTTCATTTTACACATATTCATACTAGACGAATTGGGTGGCATCTGAATACTAGAGATACATTTTTTGTTTTGCTGTTGTCCTGTTTCAAGTGACATAATTTTGAGAGCATTTGGTATTTGAAGAATAGCTGAAAATGAAACAAATAAAAAGCAAAATGATGGCGTTTATTTTGGCAAATCACTGAACCATAAATAAATAACCCAAAAATGTGCTTATAGCCTAAGTGGGGGGTGTTAAAATGTTATAAATATGCCTTAGCAGTGCATTAACCAGTGGGCGGTACAAGACAATACAAGAAAAATCACATGCCAGAAAGCGAATACAAAATTTTGAAAATTATCCAAATCATTCTCCCTCAAGCAATTTGTCTATATTTAATTAAAATCAATTATTTTTCTTAATGGCCTCTCAAAATAAATAATAATAAAAGGAACATACGAAATATAATTATTTTAAAAGAATTTTCAAACTTAAATTTAGAAATTCTTATAAGAGATTAGCATTTGATTTATGAACTAATGAAAGAATAGTTAAATTACGATCCTGGTGGCAAATCAACTTCCCAGTTAAACCATTCAGAGCAGATACTACATATAGAAAACCCGTTAATTTAGATATATCATGAATTGTGTGGCTGTCGTATTGTCATGTATTGTTTGTGGGCTGGACAAGCAAAACGTGTCGGAAGTTGCATGACAGCTAAACACGCCGAGAGAATTCTCTCGACTTGCAATTAACACTTGTCGCATTACCTGCTTCACTTGACCCGGTCCGATCCGATCCGATACGATTCGATGGCATGTTTTTTGCTCTGTGTACGTATATATATTGTTTAATATGGATTTGTTTTTGCTTTTGCTTCCTTCCTTCCTTGTCGTTGTTACTTATTATTGTTTGTAAATATAATTTATTATGGCGAAAGACTGTGAATATTGTCACCTCCCTCTCTGACCGCTCACTATCTCTCCCGTTGAATGGTTGGCCAATCAATTTTAATTATCGAACAAATTAATCAGTCCGCAACTTTTGTATCATTAAGATTAATGATGTCGGTCAAGTTGGGTGGTAACCAAGGGTATGCTGTCTCTCTATCGCCAAGTGGTCGGCCAGCTTATGCAAATACATATAGTATTAATCGTTTATATATACGCACACATATAGTAGATCACTTGAGAGCCAAAAACATGAGCCCGAAATCGAACTCAAAACTTGGCGCGTATCTCATATGGCGCGACCCTAATGAGCCGTGGCAAATGTGATTAGAGCGCACATTAATTGGTTGCTTTGTTTAATTAGAAGCGTACGAGTATTTCCCAATCTAACCAAAAACAAAACAAAAACCAACAACAAAAAATTACAAAAACAAAAAAAAAAAAATTGGAAACAATAAATAATTGTCACAATGCCCCGCTCAAGGGGGTCACTGACCTGCAATCCAACACATTTTCAGACACATTTGGACTGATTCATAAGGCGTATGTCCCAAGGAATATTGTGAAAGAGAAAATGAAATGGAAATTGAAATGCAGATCAACTTATGATGATGGTGGGGGCCAGAGATCCCGATCTGCGTCAAGCATCAACCTTTTCGACTTGACGTATCCGACAGATACAAAAAAAACATACACAAACAAATGTACACGCCTCAAAATTAATTTCCAGCAATTTCAAATTGGACACTGCAGTGTAATGAATAATTCATATGCAGTCTGAAAACTGAATGAAATGACTAAGCCAAACTCAAACTGAACCTCAAAGGCAAAGGCAAATGGCAAAGACTTTCAGGCTTCAACTTCAACTTGCACTTCAAGTCACGGGCATGGGCATGGGCATGGGCCCATTGCATATGAACCCCATGGCTGACAGACTGAAATACGAGCTCAAACCGTTGACGAGAACGGCTTCGAATGGGTGGCGGTGGTGCTGGTGGAAGGGGTTGCCCAATGCTCATGCAAATTTTTTAGCGATTAAAAAGCCATAACTTATATTATCAACGCAAAGCGCTGAGGTTAATTGACAGACAGCCAGACAAACTCGCCCAGACGATGCACACACACACACACACACACACACACACTCGCACACAAAGATATATAAAAAAGAAAACAAAAAAAAAAACAAATGACAATAATTAGAATAAATGAAACCATGTGAAGGTTTTTGCAAAAAGCTTTTCCGCATAGTTTGTGACATTTTTACTATACATAAGTCTATGCACTTTGCCAGCTCTATGACTTTATGACATTTGCTCAATGTCGGGGTTTCCCACCACAGTCAAACAAGAATATTCAAATTTCACACATTCACAAAAGTAAAAAAAGTGAGTCGCCGACTTGGATATACCATGCATCAAGTGAAAATTTATATATTTAATTTCTTTCGCGACTTCTAGCACTTGCTATCTCGTTCACTCTTAGAAGACCAGCACTTTGGCTCCCTCCAACGGCCATATGAGCCCTTGCTTTGATTACAAAATGTTTCGACTTACAACTCAAAGAAAATCCCTTTTTATTAAATTCTAAAGTCGGAAGGGGGCGTGGCAACAAAAAACAGTTAACTTATTCTGCGTAGACACTACGCTAAACTATATTTTAAATTTGGTAGCTCTAGCTTTTATAGTTCTCGAGATCTCTATGTTCATACAGACGGACAATCTCGAAAATCAAGAATATCTATACTTTATAAAAATACTTCCATACATTTTGGCGACTCTAATATACCATTTCATCTTATGGATGCATGGTATAACAAGAAACGACAACAAACCAAATCAACAACTCTTCTTCCCCGGAACGGAATGAAAGACAATTTTTTTTGTGGCTATTTTCGCTGGAACTGCCCGCTGAGAATTCTCATTTTGATATTCCTACACAGAGTTAGTGGCTTACTCGGAAGGAGTGTTTAAAGAGAGAAAAAAAAGTGAAATTTCACCATTGGAACTATCAGTGAAATCGAAACCACACTTAAAATGCCATCAATTGAACCGACTGAACTGACATCTTCTTTATGCGAAATGTGAAATAAATAAGAGGCAACAAAAATATGAAGTTTAATTTTTAATGGGCCTTTAATACGATGATTGATGCGGCGCCAATTCGAATCCCCAATCCCAGTCGCTGTGAAGTCAATTCAAAATGCAATCACATGGCAAAGACATTGCCTCACTGACAGTGACATGGGCGGGCCCCTTCCCCAACCAGGGAGCCACCACCACCACCACCATAATGATCAGCATGGTCATCTGTTTCCAATGAAAAGCCTCTCCGGTTGCCAGGCCCAAAACAAGCCCACCATTAAATTCAAATAAAATACCGCAAAGAACTCATACCCCCTCCAATTTGGCCTAATACTATTTTTTATGTGAATCTCTTGCAGAGTTCTCAACATTCCAGCACCATTAATTTCGTATCAATTGTACTTTGGAACACGCTTGTATATATAATTAAATATCGTGTATTTTTCAGCACATCAAATAAATAAATGTGGCTCACCTGTAGGTATATTTTGTTTGGCCCGCTGAAAGTCTTAATTACCAAAATTTTTCAACTCATAATTCCCCCCACCAACAGCAACACCAACAGCTACAAATTTTCCATGACTCAGTTTGGTCTACCATAGGTAGAAAGAATCATATAAATATCTTACTATTTTTATTTAATTGCCAAAAATATTTCACTCATCATAAATGAGTAAATAGATAGATCTATACATATATAGAATCTAGACAGGGGCGTATTTTTGAGTTTTCTTTCATTTGATTATACATATATCTTTATAGAAATTATAAAGACAATTAACAATTAGCAACTGCTAAACAGTTCTAATTTAGTTTTTGATACTTGATAAGGTTACACAAAGAATTAAAATGGATTCAATTTCATATCTTAATACTACCAGAAGGATAATTGCATATCAGAGTGTAATGAAAGTGATTTAAAATGATGTTAAAGGGTTTTAAAACTATAACAAATAACTTCAACATGAATCTTAACAATGATAAAGAATAATTGCATCCAAGAATATATTAAAATCATATTAAAGTGGTTTAAAAATTAATTCCAATACCGCAAAATGATAGCTCAACGTATGA
Organism: Drosophila sp. 14030-0761.01; assembly: GCA_018150735.1. Taxonomy (NCBI): domain Eukaryota; kingdom Metazoa; phylum Arthropoda; class Insecta; order Diptera; family Drosophilidae; genus Drosophila; species Drosophila sp. 14030-0761.01. Next base: position 4,655,433 of record JAECWO010000106.1, on the reverse strand, counting down.
TAACAATGAGAAGTTGAGATTTACTTTAGAAATTCTTCGAAAAAAGATTTTTTATTCTGATATTTAATTACCCATTAGAAGAAGCAAATTATGTTTTCTTTTTCACATGGACTATTCTTTTCTTTCTTAATAATCCGCTACTGAAAACAGATAAATGTAGACACATATATAAGAATTTATTTATAGCTTTCCATGGGAGGGGGGTGATATTACAAAGAGGGGAGGCGTCCGTGACATGGGCCATTTGATTGATATGCAACAACGGACACATCATGTGCGAGGGTCTTGTCTCTGCCGCAGAAATGCAATTCATCAAATTGTTCATTTCAATTGATTATTTTTTTTCGATTAAGTCGCGCTTTGTAATTTGACAAATATTCGATAGGGGAGAGGAAACAGAACGGTAGAGGGTTGCGGAAGGGGGGCGATCATTTTTAATGGCCATTAAGCCAAACGCCGCGAGAATGTTTACAAGGATGACAATGGCTCAATTGAACTGTCTGAGGAGGCTCGTAACTCAAACGCATAATCAGAGACAATTAAACAATTGCACAACAACAACAACATGACAAACAAAAGCAAACAAGGCATGTCAATGAATATCTTTGATTCGGTCGTCGTCGTCGTCGTTGTTTCAATTTTCATGCCGTTGGCATTCAGTTTATTCACATTTCCTTGCCAACATAAACTTGAAGCGTTAAATGAAGCCTTTTGCCTTTTTTGTTTATTTTCACTTCACACATGCTCGATCGGTCCCCATTGCCCCACCCCCCCCTCTCAACAAAGTGCAGCATACACAAAGGCGTTTCATCCAGATTTTCAGCTGCAGTGTCATTGCCATCAGAGGAGATGCTCAAAGACAGCAGCCGAAGGGGTGAACAGGATTCTGTATGTTTGTCTTTGGCCCATTCCTGCTCGTGCCCTCTTAAATGCTCGGCTGTAAAATAAATATTTTCAAATGTTTAGCATTTTTGGCATTCCTCGAGTCAATTGTTTTGTTTAAACATTTTGGCATAGCGATTATTTAAGTAAAAGCTAAGTAGCTGCTGCTAGTTTTTGTGTGCTTTTTTATGTGCAACCTGAGCGAACCACTTAAAAAATAAACAATAATTGAAATGGTCTGTTTTGGCCTTAACGCACCAGCCATGTGCATTGCCATTCCCCAAAATATCAAACGAGGGTTAAAACCAAAGTTTCTGGAAAGGTGTAGACAGGAAAGTGTAGACATTCCCCAAAGAGAAAGAAAACAAAAGGAAACACATTGTCAAAAGGATGTGAATCATATTTCTGTTCTGTGTTGTACTAACTTATTATACCCTTGCAAAACGGGTATATTAGTTTTGGTCAGAAGTGTACAACGCATAGAGGGAGGCATCTCCGACCATATAAAGTAAATGTATTCTTGATTAGTATGACAAGATGAGTTAAAATCCGCTTGTCCGTCTGGATCAACAGCTTCTTCTCCTAGATCGCTAAAGCAACAGCGCTAAAATGTTGCATCAAGACTTGTATATACTGCAGGCATTGTATGTCTCAGACTTATCCGGATCCGACGATTATATCATATAGCTCCCATAGGAACCATCGATCAAAACTAAAGTTTTACATCAATAACTTTAGTGTTTTTCACCGGATTAGCATGAAACTTATTATTTGACAGTTTATTATATATCCAAACGTCCGTGCCAAACTTGATCAAGATCGAACTACTATATCATATAGCTCACATAGAACCGATCAGAGCAAAAAAACATTTATCCCATCCCGCGTAGGCGTGTGTATACATACGGAATACATATCGATAGCCACACGTTCCTCCGGCCAATTAGGCCATCTGTTCTATGCAGTCCAGCACCAGCCACCCATCGACTTTCATTTTCACACCAAGACACCAGGCGCAGCCTTTGAAGTGGCCGTGTGAAATTCAAGTTAATTTCCATGTAGTTTTATTTTTGTTGCTGTTGTTAATTTACAATGTTTAAGAAAAAATTCAAAACTACAGAGAAGAGAGAAGACGAAAAGGCGTTTCAAACCAAATATTTAACGGCTGCCCCAAAAGTAATCAGCACTTTGAGCATGATGATTATTCATTTAATTTTGCGATTTGAGAATCGAGTTTCGAATTTATCTAGTTACTTTGCCCCAGCACCCCAGGTGGTGGTGCTGGTGGTGTGCTGGTGGTGGTGCTAGTGGTGCTGTAGCAAACGACTTGGGCTGTCCAAATAAACACGCACAACTTTGTAAGCGGCCGAAAAAAGCAAATAAATATTTGTAATTTATATGTTTTTGCATGGGGCGTGGGTAACAAACTGCAGATACAATAAATAAATCGAACGTGAGATTGGATTTTAGCGTGAGTGCCGCAGCGGCATAAGGAATTTCGAATGCACTGCCCAAGTAACGAAAAGGAAATGAGAATAATTAACCAATGACAACAAAGATCTATCGATTCTTTACTCATTTTATCCTTTGAGTCGTGTGAATAGTTTGGAATTCTCGCCATCAAATCAAAAACGTAAACAAAGTACTATAGTCTATGCAATTTACATTAAAGCGCAGGCAATGGCCAGCTTGCTGCACATTACGTATACGCCGTGTTGTTTGTTGCTTTTCCACGCGTCTGTTTTTCCATGCCATTCGCAAAGTGTGCCAAATAAATCAAAGAGCCAAAGCCATTAAATGAAAAGTATTAAATTTTAACCTAAATAAATAAACAATTATGACAAAATCCAAGATCAAGATTATGCAATTTTAATTGAACATAAAATCACATTACGACTCTCTATCGAGATTATGGTTGCAGGCTGCAAATGGGGATCGCTAGATGATTCACTCATTCACAAAATCAATTTGCTACATTTATGCAATGCATATACATACATATATTTTCATATATATGAGTTTGTATATATAATGGATAGTCAGTCGGTCGGTCGGTCGGTCGGTCGGTCGGTTGGTCTGCTGCTGCTATAGCCAAAATTTATATAAAATGAAAGCTAAACAAAGATGATTATTTTATAGTTTTAATACGATCGAAATATATACATACGAATTTAATTCAAGGTTATGCACGCAATAATTAACTTGGCGAAATTGTTTATCGGCGAGGCGTGGATTGTGCTTGTAAACAATCTTCTCCATGGTTACCATCTAATGATGATGCTAGTGATCATCATGATCATGATGATGATGTCAATGATATGATGATGATGATTATGTCAAGCATATGGCCAGACAGCAAAAACAGCGACGACAGCCTCTCGTTAAGCCAAATGGAACCGAATTGCCGATTCTGTCTAATGGATTCTGTTGCCCATTTTCAAATTGCAATTTATTTGTGGCCAAGGTTAATTGACTGCATTTGCGAATTGTGAAGTTATCAATGCACTTCACTTCAATGACGATTTCAATTTAGATACCAAATTGAAAATTGCAATTTCTATTTAAATAGATTTATACATATTTGGCCAATAGTACATCCATTGCCAATTGCTTTTACCTATAATACATCTATAAATCGATATTTTAATTTTAGCAATATTTGTTTGTTTATTGAGGCATACATATATATCAGAAATGTTTAAATATAGTGTTCTAAAGGACAGTGAACTATTTTATCTGTGAAGGATCGAGAGACAGTTATCTCTAGACCACAAAAGAAATCATTTGTTTGCAGCTTAATTCTGCATAAATTTTCCTTAAATATTCCAAACTTTTTCACACATTTTCCCCTTGCATTTGAGCACTTTTTCACTCAAGACTATTGATACTTCCGTTGCAAATGAATAAAATATTTTCTTAAAAACACATATTGAGGGGATTTTTCTTTGCTTTCTTTTATTGGAGGCGGCAAAGTAAAGGTCGCTGCATGCTCTCAGACATTTTCCAATGAAGTTCACAGAGGATATTTTATGGGCATGTTTTCATTATTTTGTTTTGCCTGTTTAGCCGGGGGATGTTTTGTTTTTGTTATTCTTCATTCATTTTTGTTTTTGGTTTTGGTTTTGTTTTCGTTTTGCCATATGCCAGCGACTCATTCGGGGATTGCCGGTTTGCCCGTTCTCCTTAAAAGAGAAATGATAAAAACATTTCCAACGAAATGCTCCACTGCAAATGCAAAATATTTACAAATACACGTACTTTTCTTTCGCATTTTCTAGTTGGTACAAAATGTTTGAAATTTTTTTCGAATTCTCATGAATGTGTGTGGATGTGTGTTTGGTATATAGTATTTAAGGCAATTGCCAAATTTTGGCCACCTTCAATAGAGTTTTCGATTTCATTGGTGGCAGTCAAGCGCCGTAGTCGTAGCCGTAGTCTAAGTCGTCATCATTGTGGAACACGCGCATAAAATCGACAAGTTTATTCATCAATTGCGAATGCAATTGCTATAAATACAAATGCAACAAAGTGTCTGCATAAGGAAAATGCAATTGAGTGTTTTGCCAAAATTGCATATATACATACAGACTTTATATGGTTCGCCGATTCCGTGGGCTATAATTAACTGTGAGCTCAATCAATATCGAAATCGATCACATTCAAAGACCTGAGAAGGAGATCATCGAGTGTGTGTGAATTCCTTAGCCGGCTGCTCTTGATTTATATCACACACATAATTAATAAATAGTACGTGAGTGCCCCTCTCTCCCCCCCTTGAAATGTGTTAATTTGTTCACTTGGTGCGCCTGCGCAGCTATTAGACTCACAGTGCTCTGTAATTAAGTCATTAAATACAAATTAACGACAACAATTGCTGGCCCACAGCACAAATCGTGCAATTAAACGAACGAATGTTGCGCATACGCCGCGTTAACCAACTGACAAACTGTTCGTCTGTGGTCAACACTCGATGGTTGATTGGTGTTGCCACCAAGGTACTGATTATGGCACTGGTGGGAAGTGGCTGAGAGGCGACCTTCACAATGCTCACGGGGACAGACTGTGTGGCGCGTCTTGCGGCCCGTGCAGACAGTGTGTCGGCCATTGGCATAAATTATAGCCACATGGGGTAATCTAAGGCAATATCGGCTGACACACAAATCGCTTGTTTGTTTCCATTTCCAGTCAAGTGTAAACAGGTTTCTGCTTGTTGTTGTTGTTTTTTTCTCTTCGAACTTCTTTTCGGGTTTCTGCTGCGGCCGCTGCTGCTGCCTCATTGGAATTGGTCAATTAGTCAGAGCAGAGAAGCAGCCAGCAGCCGGCAGCCACTTCGCCTTAATCATAAATTAAATAAATTAAATCGAGTAGAAATAAAGGAAGAGAATCAATGGTATAGCCCATAACACAGGCTATTTAGTATGTTTGTCTTAGCCACAAGCAGAAGTCGCAAGGCAGAAGGCACTCATTTGCATATTTATAAATCCCCTCAAACCCCTCTTCACCCCCCCACCACCATCTTAAGCGAAACAAGTTAATAAGCAGCTCTCCAAACGCATGCATAACCAAACAAATGAGAGATCGAATGAATGGCATTTTAGCTAATTAAATACATAAAGAGCTGGGAGAAGCCGTGAATATCTCTCGATATTCAGCATGAGTAATTTGCATTGCAAATTTTCGCCGGTTTTTTTTCTTAGGCATTTATGCTAAGCCTCACACCGACGTACAGATCTGGGTGTTGGGGGGCACAACAGATGATTATAAATATAGATTAGTTGGGGGATGAAGCTTTACTTGGCAAATCCTTTAAATACTTGACAACTGATGCCCAAATAAGTAGGCAATGTTTATTAGAAACTGGAATAAATTTCTCTGATTGTTAATGATCAAATGATTAAATGCGTGGGCTCTGTTTTTTATTATTGGCTTATCAAGAGCGACAATAAAACTAAAAGTAAATTTTTTGGTAAGAAACAATAATCATTTGAAATAGCTAATGACTGGTGGGTCATTAAACCGAAGGTTTATGTGGTTAGATTGCGGTCCGTCGTGTGGTCAATCATTGTATCATCAATTATACAATGGGAACCCCAAGAGAAAACATATTTGAATTATGCAAGTTTCTTTCAGTTAAAAGAAATGTATCGGCGTAGAGTTCAAAGAGCTACCATGAAATTATGCAAAATGCCGCATCAATTGTTTAGCCGTATTCATTTGTTAATTTATTTATGCGAAAAGAAACTGCGCGGAGGTGCAAAAGCAAGGCACTCACATAAATTCACAAATTAGAGGCATTTAATTATGTGTATGGGAATTTGTATTTTTTCGCTGTTCTGTTTTGTTTTTTTGGCCTTTTGAGTGTTGAGTGGTGAGTGGTGAGCGGGGTACTTGTGGATACCTTTATTTTTCCCCTTGCTTGCTTTGTTTTATGTTTTATATATACAAATTGCCGTTGGCACACTTTACACCTCTGCGGTTTTTTTTTCTTTTCTTTTTTTTCTTTGAGTAATTTAAACAAATATCCGAGGAGTGAGCTAACTAGGGACTTGACGACGCTTGTATACCCTTGCTGGTTCTTTTCTTACTCGATGAGAGCAAAGTGTGATATACCCTTTCTTTGCAAGGGTATAGTAATGTGCGATTAATTATTTGTGGCTCGGCGAGGAAGTGTGTTTTCAACGGTCAAGATTTTAGTGTGTCCGTCTGGTTTGTTGGCTTTCTCAGAGGTGGTGGTGGGCAACCAGAACAAATTGTGGTGCTCTCTAATCAGCTGGGCAAAAACGTGCCCAAGCTTCTATCCGGGTTGAAGGTGTGAGGTGTGAGAGAATGCTGCACTCCAGCATATCGAGTGGCTAAGATAAAAACCTTGACTAATTATTGATAATTAAAAGACACTTTCTCTTTGCGTCTTCTCTGCGCGTTTCCAGCTGGTGCTGCAGAACAGCAAAGGCAGCCTGAAGATGTCCACGCACTGGCGTCAGAATAAGTGGCTCTTGGGCATCTTGGGCATGCTGCTGGCGGCCGGCGTCATAATCTACTACATCTCTAGCCACAAACAAGACCAGAGCCTGCCCCTGCATCCGAATAGAACGACAATGTACAGAGCGCCGCCCAGGGCGTTCATCAACGATGATAAACCGCTGGTCGATTGGAAGAGCGAAAGCGATGACGACTTTGTGGATATCGAGGATATCGGTGTTGATAATTTAAGTGATTTCGTCACGCCCATTAAGGTGCAATACTATAGTCTTAACGATGACGATCTGTTGTACGAATCGAATCGGAATAGTGGCAGCAACATAAGCCAGAAGCCAGGTAAGTGAGCAACTGATCAAGCGATTCAGCATGGAGTGAGCAATTGCCCTTTTTTTAGATTCCTCGTCGGCCTTTAGCATGACGGGGACATTTCGGAACAAATCGAGTCCCATTTGGGATCCCCATCCGCAATATATCTTAAAGATGTTTGGACGCGTGTTCAATTTGGTGCTCTATCAGGACACTTCGTTCATACCCATGAGCACGTTTCGCATTCTACGCATATTGAACAATCACACCGAGGAGGCCGATGACAGCGAGGTCGAGGAGTCGGGATACTATTTGGGCTGCTACTACAAGGGCAATGTGAAGGGCGATCAACTCTCGGCGGTTGCCGTCTCCCTGTGCAATGGCATGGTAAGGCCAACTAGCCACCTAGCCACCTAGGCTTGTGGTCTGACCTTCGGGACAGGCAAAAACCATTTGCAAATTATGCTTATCAATATCTCTCTCTCTCTCCGTCTCTCTCCCTCTCGAATATGAATAATAATCATGACCACCTGCCTTACCTCCGCCCTCCCCTTGATGAATCGGACGCAGACTGGTTATATTAAAACTGGTTTCGGCACTCTGCTCATTCAGCCGGTCAATCAGACCAGCAGCGACGAGGTCTTGCATCGTGTTTGGCGACACTCTCAGCGCAATGCCAGACATGCCGTCTCCGAATTCGATCTCCATCTGGAGGCCCTGGAGCTGGCCGAGTGGGGGCGAGAGCCGGAGCCGGAGCCAGCTCTGGTGCCGCTGCCAATGCATGTGCAGGACTCACCGAAGACCAAACTGACGCGACACAAGCGACACTACAACGAGGACATCGACAATCAGGTGTACACCATGGAGGTCCTGGTGGCCGTCGACACCAGCATGCACAATTTCCACAAGAAGGAGTTGCCCTCCTACATTTTGACGTTGTTCTCCATTGTGAGGAACATATTTGCGGATGCCAGCATTGGCAATGCCATACGCATTGTTCCAGTCCATATGATCCTGCTACCCTACGATAATACACGCTTCAATTCGAGCAACGCGATGTTGAATTATTTTTGTAGATTCATTAAAGCGAAGAACTTTCATTACGATGCTGCGATTTTGATAACTCGGTGAGTGGCATTCGATGGGAGCACGGGGGAACTCGTGGGGAACTCCTCTAATCCTCTAACCCTCTTCCCATTCGCAGGGAACGCATCTGCGGAGGAGTTTCGGATAGACACTGCCATATGCTGGGATTAGCTGAATTCGGTACCGTCTGCAATCCAGCCAGATCCTGCTCAATTGTCCAGGACACTGGGCTGCCCACAGCATTCACCATGTCCCACGAGCTGGGCCACATGTAAGCAGACACGATAGGATCTTAGCACAAGATATTATATCACTTTGATTTCAGTCTCAACATGCCGCACGACGATGACGATCACTGCAAGCCGTATAACACACGTCCCGGGCACAATAATCGTGCCCTCCACGTCATGGCCAGTGTTATGGGCGATCGCATGCATCCGTGGTCGTGGTCCAAGTGCTCCCAGCACTTTGTCTCCGAACTGCTCGAGTAGGTATACATTGCAAGTAATGGTGGCCAAAAAAAAACATCTCTCTCTCTCTCGTTGCAGGAGACAGGACAAGTCGTGCCTGCTGAGCACAGAGCCAAGTTCGAACTGGATGACCCAACCGAACCCGAAATTGCCGGGAGAAATCTACTCGCTGGACAGCCAATGCCTATTGATATACAGCAATCAGAGTAGCCACTGTCCCATGGACGAGGAATGCCGACGATTGTGGTGCAACGATCCCAGTGGCCAGTGCCATTCCACCAGCCTGCCCTGGGCGGATGGGTCGCCGTGCAACGGGGAGAAGCACTGGTGCCAGAAGGGAAAGTGTGTGCCCAAGCATGGTGGTTCGCTGCAGGTCATAAATGGTGGCTGGGGTCCATGGACCCCGTTCACCCACTGCAGTCTCACTTGTGGCGGTGGCGTCCAGGAATCGCATCGCGAGTGCAACAACCCGATGCCCGAGAACAGCGGCAAATACTGCACGGGCAGTCGCAAGAAATATCGCTCATGCAACACGCACGTGTGTCCGCCGGGCTCGGTGGATCCGCGGGAGCAGCAGTGCTCCGACATGAATGGCAAGCACCTCAATATACAGGGTATCACGCGATCCTATAGCCTCAACTCCAAATGGATACCGAAATATGGATGTGAGTTCAGGTCGATTTAGCTCCAAAAATCAATTGATTTGACGTTTATTTTGTTCGGAACAGTGGGACCCTTGGACAAGTGCAAGCTATATTGCCGCATCTCGGACGATCTGGCCTATTTTATGCTACAGAATGAGGTCACCGATGGCACCACCTGCAGCTTTGATAGTTTCGACAAGTGTGTGAATGGCATTTGCCGTCCAGCGGGATGTGACAACGAGCTCAATTCGATTGCCAAAATGGGTAAATATAATAAATTGAGATTAGCAAGTGAATTTGCCGATTTTTAACTCTCTGATTCGCAGACAAATGCGGCGTCTGCGAGGGTCGCAACGATACGTGCGAGGAATTAACCGGAAATGTTTATGTCTCCGATTTGCTGAAGAAAAAGAAAGACGCACAAACCCTCTTCTATGCCACAACAATACCAAAAGGTGTGTACCCTTCCCCCCTCCGCTCCCATCATGTCTCTATAATTAATAAGTTTTGGCTAATGAATTGATGAATGAATGTTTTGTTAAATGGCAAATGTCTGTGCGTTTTCGGGTCTTAATGTGCAATTAAATAGTTTTAACGACGTCCAATTGAGTCATCGTCGTCATCGTCAGAGCACCCGCAAATCATTCACATTTGCGCTGTTCAATTTGTTTGATTATGGCCAAAGATCTGAGCTGATCAGCATCAGGTGAATGCACCTCTTTCTGGCGCCTCACGTACTCATTGATTGTCATCTGTTTTTAATCTACAGACAGTGTCAGGTCATCACAATTCGCCATTATTTATTAATAAAAATGCAGTTATCATCTGAATCTTATCTGGGCAAGGGCGCCAACGACTGCGAGAGCAAACAAAGATAGGAAGCTCAATCGAGATCAAGCTCGCCCATGCACAACTCTGATTACCCTACCCTTGCAGAGGGTATTATGAAATTGGTCAGATGTTTGTAACGCAGAGAAGGAATCGTTTGCGATCCCATAAAGTATATATATTCTTGATCAGCTTGAGAAGACGAGTTGATATAGCCATGTCCGTCTGTGCGTCTGTCTGTCTTCTACTATACGAACTAGTCACACAGTTTTAGAGCTATGGCTTTCAAAGTTCGTACATAAACTTTTCTATACCAAAAGCAGCTAATGTGCAATTTTCAAAAGGATCGGACCACTATATCATGTAGCTCGCATAGGAATTATCGTTCGAAAAAAGGGTTTTAGATCAATTACTTCGTTGTTTTTTACGGGATTATCATAAACCTTAATATACGGCAGTTTACTATAAATCTAAACGTCCGTGCCAAATTTGATCAAGATCAGACTACTATATTATATAGCTCCCATAATAAATCATCGGACCAAAAATAGTTTTTCTTCTAACAACTCTTTTATTTCTTTAACGATCGTCACCAAACTTAACACTTTACATTTATACATAATAAATTATAAACCTGCTAAATTTGATCAAAATCGAATGCCTATATCGGTCATACAAACCTATAAAACAGTTGCATGCTGCTTGCACACATACATGTATGTATATGTGTGTACATACGGGTTTCTACTCAAAGGTCTTTGCATTTAGCTAACTCTTGTCAGGGATTGAGTAACACAAGAACTTGCAAGGGTATACAAACTTCGGCATGGCCGAATTTAGCTTCTTTGACACATATTTATAATTAATGTTGTAAATTTTCTGGACGACTTTTGCAGGCGCCTCAAATATTGTTATCACACAGCCTGGCTATCCGGAACAAAACTACATTGTGGTTAGAGATGACAAGCGAGGTGTTCTACTGAATAGCGAGGAACTCGTGGTGCCCTTCCCGAAGAATATATCCTATGGTGGTGTGACGATACATTACAGCGGATCCAACAGTACCATTGAGAGTGTTTACACCACAATCTCATGGAAACTGAAGCGTGATCTAATAGTTGAGGTAAGGCAAAGGATAGTTAAATTTAATGAATCCAACTAACACACTCTTTGGGAGTAGATCATCTCTGTGGATTTGAGTCCGGCTAAAAGGCAGGACACCTCATTGCTGACCTACACCTACATCATGGACAAGCCAAAGGCACCGGAAACGGAAGTGGAAATATATCGATGGGAAATGCAAACGTGGAGCATCTGCGATTCCCTCTGCCAGGGCAGAAGTTATCGTCAGCCGGCCTGCGTGAGCACCATCCAAGGATTGAAGGTGGCACCGCAGAATTGTGATCCATCAGCCAAGCCCAAAATGGAGGATCGCAGCTGCAATATGGATTGCCGTCTAACGTGAGTGACCACACCGCTAGCCATCCGTTTGAAATCGATTCTACGATCTCTTCATCTCTTCCTCTCTCTAGACTTAATGTGACGGGCATATCGGAGTGCTCGGCTGCCTGTGGAGAGCTGGGAACGCGCGAAAAGAAATACGACTGCATCCAGACATTCCCTGATATTCATCGCTTGAATGTTGTAGATATGTCCTACTGCCAGCTCAAGTTCGAGATTTCACGCCACGAAGAATGCCGCGAAGGATGTTGGAAACTCTCTGAATGGTCTGCGGTAAGACAAAAACTATTGCATTTCCGACACCAAATATTATCACTAAACTCTTGCATGGGCAAAACGAAAGAATCTAAGAAATTAATGGCACTGAATTTCAATTGAATTCTAAGCGCTTTAGCTAAATTCAAAATGCCCGCACTACAAAAGAAAAAAAAGTTGCCTACTTCTCGGGATAAATGTTTTGCTTACGTTATGTCAAGTTGAGAAAATCTTGCCAAGAGTCAGTAGAGTAAAGCAAATATATCGTCAGGCCGATTTGAATATATCATGGACCAAGTGAAAACCAAATTCATAACACATTTATATAAAAATCAATATATTTATATAGATTTCAACACATTCCGATAGATTTCTATATACTTTCAAAGCTTTCTATATATTCCCATAGATTTCTATATACTTAAATTGATTTTAGCTTACCAGAAGTGATTTAACCTCCGAATTGCAGAGGCACCAACAGACACATGGAAGTTGACTCTTATTCACTTCTGGACATCAATTTAAATATATAGAAATTTATACAAATTTATAGAAAATATGGAAACTTGTAGAAATCAATGGAAATATTTGAAAATATGAAACAGAACTGGGACATACATATATGAATTTCCGAGGAATTTGGTGAAATGAAACAAAATTACTTTCTAACCAATTCAGGGACGGCAGGGGGGCTTGGTAAAAATAAAAATAAACTTCACCAGTGTGCCCAAAGTTCAATTTCCATTCTCTCGACTCCCAAAAAAAGCAGTGACATTTTTTGAGTTTAAACACAGCAAATATTTTACACGATACAGTATTGAACCCTTTGAAGACATTGTAGCTATAGTAAAACTGAGTAGCAAATTCCAATTTATTCTATTCTTGATCAGCATGACAAGACGAGTTCAAATCCGTTTGTCCGTCTGTGTGTCCGTCTGTCCGTTTGTCTGTCTGGATCAAAAGCTTCTCCCCCTAGACCGCTATAGCTACAGAGCTGCACGAAGTCGTGTATATCTCGGATTCATCCGGATCGGACAACTATATCATATAGCTCCCATAGGAACCACCGGTCGAAAAATGAGTTTTTGATCAATAATTTCGTTTTTTTCACCCGATTATAATGAGACTTAACATTTTTACTAAACATCCAAATCCATCCATGCCAAACTTGATCGAGATCGGACTACTATATCATGTAGTATCATGTAAAAATAGTTTTACTTCTAATTTTTTTTTTTTTTGCGAACATCACCAAACTTGGTAAATAACATTTTCACATAATAAATTATAATCTTGCCAAATTTGATTAAAATCGGATAAATGGAAAAATTACATGCTGCATATCTACATAAATACATATGTATGCGTGCCGTGCTTTGTCGTGTAGATACGTATTTGTACACAAAGGTTTTTAAATTTATATAACTCTTAGGTTATACAAACTTCGGCATGGCTTTCTGGCTTATTTTTGCCTATGGACCAATGTGGAGGCAATTGCTACATTTTTGTTTATTTTTGCCATTTGCAGTGCAGTCAAACATGTGGAACGGGATCCCAGGTGCGGGAGATTAAGTGTTATCTGAATGGCTCGCCGGTCAGTGAGGAGCTGTGCAATCCGCGGACAAAGATCCAAGCCCACACGCGTGACTTGAGGCGCAATTGCCACATCGATGATTGTCGTGTGGCAGTGATAGCGAGTCCCTGGCTGGCCGGAGAATGGGGTCAGTGTGACGATGGGTGCAAGAAGAGGCGCACAGTGACGTGCTCCGGGCCGTACGGCCGGGGCTGTGACTTTGACAAGAAGCCCAAGGAAGTGCGTAATTGTTGCCACATCAAGTATGTCAGCGAATGGAAACCGGTGAGCATGGGATTGAAGTGATTGAGTTGGAATTGGGTGATAGCTAATATGATTTTCCAAATCCTGTCAGTGCTCGGTGGAGTGTGGGGAGGGAACAAAGCGCAAGTTCCAGCGTTGCGCCCGTGTCTACAAGCCGGAAGTGCAGGGAGCACCCAAGCGGCGTGTCTATATCAGCGATTCGGATTGTGTGAGCAGAAATGTGCGCAAGCCGCAGCTGCGTAAGACCTCCAAGACATGCAAGATCAACTGCAAATGGGCGTTCTCGGACTGGAGCCAGTGCACGGCCGACTGCTCCCTGGAGTATCAGACAAGGTATGTGCGCTGCGAGGCGTGGCAAGGCAACGATGTGAACGAGCGGCACTGCGATGCCAAGAAGAAGCCATCCAAACGGAAGATTTGCCCCAATTGCATGCGCCGTAAATACAATGTGACGGAGCCGGTAAGTACAATGCCATTGCCATGCCCATGTGCGCCCCAATTAATTCTTCTCAATGCTCAGTGCAACTGCGAGGGCTTCGAGCGACGGCGAAGTGTCTGCTACAATATGCGGGGAATGCAGGTCGCCTGCCCCCACCGGTCGAAGGTCGAGAAGCACAAGTGTACTCCTCCGCCCAGCTGCCGCAATGCCATCTCCAGCAGCAGCAGCAGCCGCACAATCGTGAGTCGAGCCAGCGATAACCATGTCCTGCAGAGCTGCTCCGACTTACAGCGCCTGCACAGGATCTATAAGGATGGCGAGTACTGGTTGGTCATACGATTGCGGCAAATGCGAATCTACTGCCATCACATGACGAGTCGAACGCCCCGCGAATACATCACCGTGGAGCCGCAGGAGAACTATTCGATCTACTACGAGTACAAGACACATCTGATGGACAGCTGTCCGCCCGTGTCGCGGGAGCATGAGTACTACAACAGCGAGAATTCGGGACGCACTCACTTCAGTAAGCTGCGCCTGAACATCACGAATTTGCGAGTTATCGAAAACGATTTCGAGTTTGCCGAGACGCGAGGCCAACGACAGAAGCTTGGCTCGTCGGGAGATTGCTATAACCGGAATAGGAATTGCCCCCAGGGAGACTTCTCCATTAACATAGAGCGCACGGGATTCGTAATACGGCCGGGCACTGAGTGGAATACATTGGGAAATCGAGTGGTTATGCAAAAAACGCCTGGAGTGAGTACCCACTGGCAGCCTGAATTGGCCTGATAATCACATTTCTGTTTCGTTTCCAGTTTGATACTTCATCAATGACACGGAGAGCCTTGTGCGGCGGCTATTGTGGTAGCTGTTCGATATCGCCCACAGCCGGACTTTATCTAGATGTGGCGTGATCTCTCGTGATAGATCTGGGGATGCAACACTGATCCCCGGGTGCTTTTGGCCAGATATTTGGTGCTAAACTTTCTGCTGGGCATTTAAGCCGTGCCGCTGTGGCGGCTTTTTCCTTCACTGCCCAACTTTGAAGTAACGAATTTAGCACACAGAACATTCAAATTTTCCATAGTATTACGCGAAGATCCGTAATTCCGGTGTATGGGCCGTTTTAGGCGCTGCCTCTGCCTGGCCTTGTTGTCATTTTCGAGCTGCCGCTCCAGAGGACGTTTCCAGAGAGCGAGAGAGGAAGGGAGACGACCTCGTCTCAAGGATACACAACTAACAAATGAAAAGTATTTTCGATTATCGGACTCTTATAATTTAGAACAGAAAACATCTCGATCAAAGTCTAAATGGAATATGCAAATGTGTGCAAAATAGATATGAAATCATGGCCATTTTTAGGAATTTAGGTATTGTAAATAGTTTATCTTATATGTTCTATAATTTTATAGCCTAGATGTGAGTCATTCTAATTAAAACAAAAACAGAAACAAACAAAAATAACAATCCAGCTTCATTATAAAGTAAAACAAACAGAAAAAATTGAGTATCTAATGTTAATCCATAATATTTAATAGTTAGTTTAGCGACCGGGAACATAACGAATCTCTTGTAATTTTTAATAGTATCTGTAATTATTCGAACCAAAATCATCATAATCATTACATGATCGGATAGATTATTTCAATGCCTTAGCCTTTAGGGTAATTAAATAAGTTTAGTGCAATATACAATATTTGTATACGTATTTTAAGTAAATTAAGCATTTTTTACTTACGCTAACTAAACAAAAAGAAAAAAACACAAACACACAAAAAATATATTTAAGCCCGGAAGCTAACTTTGGCCGAGCCAAAGTTTATATACATATCGATCCTTGCAAGGACAAATAACTAAAAGCAAAAAACAAAACACAAAAAAGGAGCCAAAATACTCAAAACAACCTCCCAATCGCACAATCCAAATCCACTCGCTTAACCCAGCTAACCCGATTAAGAAAGTCACTGCCAATATCTAATTTAGTGGGTCTCATCTACTCAAAAAATACCAGAGAGCATTGCGGAGACTCTAATCTCATTAACATTCACCACTGTGCCACAACGAGGTGCGCTTGAAGACTAATCGGTGTCAGCCCAAAAACTGAACGAAACATAATTTTTGAGATTTTGTGATCCAATCGATATCAGAGTACAACTTTTACATATTCTTAAAGAAAAAAATTTAATTCTGTTTACAAAACATAAACAAAAAAAGAAGTCATCTGCGAAACGAATGCCTTTTTGGGCGTTTACAAGGACATAATATTCTTTAATCAATTATGTTTTTTTCCTATATTTTGTGGCAAGGACGATTAGTTTTTCAGTCGCCCCTCACAACCTTTACCCCCTAAGTGTACATGAGTTAAACAATTTTTAACTAAAAAAGATCTGTTGATCGACCGAAAACTACAATCGATCTTCATTCCTTGGTCTTCGTTTGTGTGTTGTCTACAAACCTCTCTCAGAGAATAGGAAAAGAGACACCTGATTAATCAATTTTAAGTTGACTCATGCACACTTCTAATTTACACTTTTATCCCGACTGTTATTTTTGTATTCTATGACGAATTTTCGTATTATCCATTCTAAGCATTTTTGTACCATGCACCCAAATTGGTTTGAAAAGTCGCCAAAAGATCCGAGTCGATTATCCGTCTGTTCGTCTGTCCGTCCGTAAGAGAGCAGTGATCTCGAGAACCTAATTTATAATGGAGTTTTTTTCCGCCACTGTCATTGATTCATTTTCTTCCGCAATACTTATCGTATCGTAATTAAATTTGACATACTAATACATGTTATGAATATCTAACATTCCACCAAATTTCATACAAATCACAATATAAATGGCCAAAGCAATGCAAGGGCTGAGTTGGCCGCTGGGGGCGCCAAAGTGCTCGTGGGCTGATTAGAACGGAATTTAATATATGAAAGTTGGTTTTATAAATTTCACTTGGTGCTGCATGTTATATACTTATTAAAGTCGGCTTGACGACTTACTTTCTTTATTTAAAATTAACTCAAATCACTAATATGTGGAAATAAAAGCTGTTGTTGAACCAAATTCTGAAATTTAGCGTTTCACTTAATGCATTTTTTTGGGGGTTAAATTTAGTCAAAATCGAAACTAAGTGAGCCTAGTTCATAGTTAGTTAGAAAAAGTGTCTTTTTTATTGAAAATGATTCATAGTTTTAATGGAAGATATATATATTTGGCTTTGATTTCACTGACTAAAGTTAGAAAAAAAACCTAATTCATATACAATTGATGTCTTTTGTGTGTCTTATTGAGTGCTCACTGCCGACACAGTCGATCCCTCACAGGAAGTGTCCACTGTACTGGTGAGTTCTAATTGCTATGACGATTATTGTTGTGCGATGTGGTCGCTGGATGTTGGTTTGTGTCTTGGCTCTTGCGGTTGTTGCCTTTGATGATCTTTCGCCGCAAGCGAAAGATTTAAAAGCATTTGCGGTGCACAATGCCGGGACCGGACTCATCGTATTCCTGCTTGGAGATCCACATCTGCTGGAAGGTAGACAGCGAAGCCAGGATGGAGCCACCGATCCAGACGGAGTACTTTCTCTCAGGTGGAGCAATGATCTTGATCTTAATGGTTGATGGGGCCAGGGCAGTGATTTCCTTTTGCATACGATCAGCAATACCTGAAAGGGCACATAGAAAACGGTTAGATTCAAGAATCAGATGGTCGGACTTCTGGAATAGTCACCTGGATACATGGTGGTACCGCCGGAGAGCACAGAGTTGGCATACAGATCCTTACGAATGTCCACATCGCACTTCATGATCGAGTTGTAGACAGTCTCGTGAATGCCGCAGGATTCCATGCCCAGGAAAGAGGGCTGGAACAGAGCCTCGGGGCAACGGAAGCGCTCATTGCCGATGGTGATGACCTGACCGTCGGGCAACTCGTAGGACTTCTCCAGCGAGGTTGAGGCAGCAGCTGTGGCCATTTCCTGCTCAAAGTCCAGAGCAACATAGCACAACTTCTCCTTGATATCACGGACAATCTCACGCTCGGCGGTGGTGGTGAACGAATAGCCGCGCTCGGTGAGGATCTTCATCAGATAGTCGGTCAAATCGCGACCAGCCAAGTCCAGACGCAGGATGGCATGGGGCAAGGCGAAGCCTTCATAGATGGGCACGGTGTGCGAGACACCATCTCCGGAGTCCAGCACAATACCGGTGGTACGACCGGAGGCATACAGGGACAGCACAGCCTGAATGGCCACATACATGGCTGGCGAGTTGAAGGTCTCAAACATGATCTGGGTCATCTTCTCGCGATTGGCCTTGGGGTTCAGTGGGGCTTCTGTCAATAATACTGGATGCTCCTCGGGGGCCACACGCAACTCATTGTAGAAGGTATGATGCCAGATCTTCTCCATGTCATCCCAATTCGTGATGATGCCGTGCTCGATGGGATATTTCAGCGTAAGGATACCACGTTTGCTCTGGGCCTCATCACCGACATACGAATCCTTTTGACCCATACCCACCATCACACCTTGGTGCCTGGGGCGACCCACAATCGAGGGGAAGACAGCACGGGGGGCATCATCACCAGCAAAGCCGGCTTTGCACATGCCCGAACCGTTGTCGATAACTAATGCGCCCGCATCATCGTCACACATCTTGGCAGTTGTTTATCTAGAATGGAATCCGAAACGGACGATCTCTTAGACTTGACTTCAACAAACGTAAAATATATTTAGCTACTCGCGATACTTGAAAAATTCTTGCAAAATTCAACGTGAACTAAAATTAACCTAAAAGTATCTTGGGAATGCATTTCAGAACGTAAAATAATTGAGATTGTTCTTGGGTTGATATTAAATCAAACAATTAGTGAAATCTTTGAAATGTCGCCCTAGTTCAATCTTCTTCAAATTATTTAGCTTAGAGATCTTTTGAAATTGTTATGTTTAACGATCACTTCAATCTACATGTATGGAATTTATGATATAATCCTTTTTGATTTCACTGGCTGCCAATGTGTAGTTGGTCCTTTACTTGTCCTTAATCTCATTGATTGAAATATTTTAAACAGTTTCGAATTGTTTTACAAAAAAAATCACTGGAATCTACACCGAATTGGGGTGCAATGAAAATATTATATAATCCTTTCGATTTCACTGGCCATTTCCATTGCTCTTTTAATTCACTTTTTATTCCTGAGGTTAACGATTGAACGATTTAGTCCTTTTTATGTGCTCTGCTCGGAATTTACACCAACCTTTTTTAGGTCAACGAAAGGATTTTTATATTGAATGAACTCGCACGTTCGATTCTTGCTGACGGCTTGTAGACTCAACAACAAATGGCACGCCGACGACCAGTCAATGCCTTTATATCGAAGGCTCTCACAAACCGAAGTGAACAACTCAATTTGGTGGCACTCACTGAAAGAGCGATGAAAGCGACCGAGAGAGAGAAAGAGAGTGAGATCGCGGATCGATCCATATATGCCGTTTTCATTCAGCTAATCAAAGCAATGGGAAAATCACGAAGTGCTCTGACATAGACGACTATTCGAAAACCTACAATGATCAAGTCCAAGAAAAGTTAAATATAAATAGGATTATCTTTTTTAGTAACGATTGACCGGAGGCAAAATTACTTTATTAGTTCCTAAGACTAGTCACATCAAGTTGAAGAACATTTGGAAAGTTCCAACAATATTTGACGTAGAGAATCCTCCGAGGTATAAAGAAGAAGACATTGAGAGAGGCAAAGAGAGTGAGAGACCGATCTTCCCGACTGATTAGCAAATGTGCGTGGCAAGCAATTAATTTTGTGTCTCCCTCTCCCTAGATTGTTTCTCCCATTGCCGAATTGTCTTCGTGGCACATTCAGAAAATAGAAACGAACCTTAGAAGGACTGGCACACAACAATTGGCATGGCTGCTTTTCGAAGTGCGGTGAGATGAGGTGAAGTGATTTTGGGTCTGCCGTTGGGCACGCAATTGCAATGCAACCAATTTTAAAATAGACACGGCAAGCAGAACGTCACCTATAAATCAACATCAAGGTTGATCTCATCT
The DNA here is from genome assembly GCA_018150735.1 of Drosophila sp. 14030-0761.01. Classification (NCBI taxonomy): domain Eukaryota; kingdom Metazoa; phylum Arthropoda; class Insecta; order Diptera; family Drosophilidae; genus Drosophila; species Drosophila sp. 14030-0761.01. The sequence continues at coordinate 4,635,184 of JAECWO010000106.1, read as the reverse complement.
CGATCTCCGCACATACTACTGCTCGAGGAAGCGATCGAGGCAGAGAAGTTGCGAAATTGCCGTGGCGTCTATTTATCAAAGCAATTTACCAAACTCAGTCGCCTTTTTTGTTGAGCATTGCAAATGTTTTTAGTTGTTTATTTTTTTTTTTTTTGCATTTCGATTTTGTCTCTTGATGCTATAATTAAGTCATTTACTCAATTAATTTGTATTTATCCTTTTAAGTAGATTTTTCCCAATTGCATTTTGATTTATGGCGTGGCCAAGTTTATAATTGGATTGTGATTAACTAAAAATAGTCAACCAATTGTTCGGAAGTGCATATGTGGCATTCCCATTGTGTTTTTTTTTACAATTTTCTTTCATTTATTTCGAAGAATCACAATCAATAGATCGATATGTGAGTACCAACATAAATATGTATACATCTGTACACCCCAAAGAATTTTTTAAACAGATATTTTGCTAATTAAATCTTGTTTAAAAAAAGGTTTCGTTCAAAAAGCTTCGTTTGGATGTGGTTCATATTAGATGAAGGAGTCCCCAATATGGTAATTACATTATATTGGGAAATACCGTTTAAATACTGATAATGTCAGTTTCGTATTATACGAATCAGAGCACTATATCACAATGTTGAAAAATAATGATTTCAAATTTTAAACAGGTTAAAGTCGCAGTTAGATGAACCGTTAGCAGTTAATCCCCAACGACAGGCAACAAAAATGTTAAGAAATATTTCGTTGCATGTTATTAGACAGCAGATTTACTTATACTTCTTATACGTCTTATACATTACAGAATTACAGTAAAATCAAAAAGAAAAACACATTTTGATGACAGTAAACTGCAAACTATTTATTTTTTATTGATTAGATTTGCGTTCTTCTCAAAATTCCATGATTTTTATTCGATTCTGCCTGCATATATATGGGAAACTCAACTCTGCAAGTCTCACAGAAATTGTTATTTAAAATTACTTTTGCAATAACGCACACATACATAAGTATTAACAAATTACACATATGTATACACACACATATAGGTATAAATAATTCTAAAAAGCATTTATAATCATAAGAAAATCAAAGGCAGAATGTATCTCTTAAAGCCGGCCAGAGAGTTGAGTTATTTCCATTTGTTTTTGGGATTTTTCTTTTGTTTAGTTTTGGCCCACTTTCGTGTTACATTCATTTTGAGTTCATCAGTGTTTCAACAAGTGTGTTAAATTAGTTATTCTAGTTGTATATAAGTATGTATATATATATATATATATATATATGTATCTATATATATATATCTGTGTAGGTATATGTAGTATATATTTCAGGCATATTATAAAGATTATTGGCGTTATAATGTGTTAGTTTTGCTTTTTGCATTTCCTAGAATCTAATCAAACAGCTGAGCAGAAATTGTCGGTTTCTGTGTTAAGTATTTGTTTTTGTTGGTTTTTTCAATGACGATTTGCTTTGTAAGTTTTCTAAAATACAATATTAATGATTCAGATACATTTTCTATATAGTTTTTAATATCACTTTTATCGTTTACACGTTTTGCTTTTAACATTGTTTTTGTTGCTCGCTTATCGTAAGCTAGATTTAAGCCGAATTAACATTAGAGTTAGATAGATCGTTAGAGATTATCGCGAGATGTAGCTAAGAGAGAACACTGGTTGAATTTCTTCTTCTATACGTCTAAGGTGGACAAAAAGTTAGTCACACATCATAATAATCGTAAAGAACGCCATGAAATTTTGACAAAGATGGAGGAATGGGGATGGTTAATGGGACAAAAATGCTTGCTTGCCTCCTGTTCATGGTTCATGATTATGGACAAACTGTTCGAGTTGCTTATGCAACTGATTACGATAGGGTATCCTGTGCTTGCTAATAACAGTCGCTGCCAGGCACTGTAGGGTCACATAGTTGAGCAGCGGTATGGTGCTGGTGGGATTCGAGGCAATCGAGTCATAGGGTCGCTTATCGGCGCGATTTGGCTGATCAATGTCGGCTCCACACTTTAGCAACAGGTGAACAATCTGCAAAAGGTAAAAGGAAATTTTTCATTATCAGTCTATCAATAATTTGTATTAATCAGTTGACCACAAATGAAAAGCAATTAGAAGAGACAACAAATAGTTTTTTTTTTCATAGATTGTTAATTGTAAATTGGAAATAAAGCGATTATAGTTGTTTTTTTTGTTTTTTTTTTGATAAGAATTAAGAGGTTTTTACGTTCCGGTAGTTCGGGGTTGAACGATTTATTCTTCCTATTTATAACTAACCTCATTGTCATAATTGTAGGGCAGACAGGCCACATGCAGGGGTGTTGATTTGGCTTCGTTTTTGATGTTGACATCAATCCCGCACTCGATGAGCACTTTGATGACATCGGCATTGGGAAACACAGTCTTCTGCAATGGGAATTGAGCATTATATTTTGTAGTATATATATCATTAGTTTCTTCATCTTATCTTACATCGGCAAAATTATCGTCAGTGATGTAGCCGCTTTTAATAACATTCAATCTAGAGGAGCAGAGATGGAGCAGAGTATCCGATGTGCTGGCACTGCGCAAATTGCCAACCACAACTGTCTCGCGAATGGCCTTGAAGATAAGCTTGCGCTGAGCCTCTGTTTGGACGGTGTTGATCAGCAAATAAATGAGATGAGCTAGACAGCGCATGACTCGATCGTAGTTTTCCTGCTGTCGTCGGAAAACTGGACGCAATTGCAGCAAATGCCTAACCTCGATAGCGCTTTCGGCCAGAGTACGAAACACTCCGATCACATCATCGAATCGTGGCAGAGTATTCTCCTGATGCACGAATCGAGCCCTCGCATCGGCACTGCGAATGTGACTGGAGTTCTGAACATGCAAATCCAACATAAGACGCACCAACGCCTGGGCCGCAAAACAAGTCTCAAAGTGTAGTATGGACCAATTGGAGACTCGCACCTCCAGCAAAAAGCGCCAGAGATCAATGCAGCGCTGCAATTGCAAAGAGTCCGCATACGAGGCTCCACGGAAAGTCAGTCGGAAAAGCATATCTTTGTGTGTCAGTCCAAGCACACGTTCGCATATCAACAGACTCTGAATGCGCATGGCATCCATGTCGGTGGCAATGTTATCCAGCTCCTCCAGCGTAACGAACTCCTTGGCATTCTCATAAGCACTACGCAACGGGACACTGGGCTTCTTTTCAATGTACGGCGTGTACGCGGATCTTATGTGATGGGCCATGCGCCAGTGCAAAATGCAGACTCTTGACTCATTATGCTCGTCCAAAAATGTGGAGCCCATTAGCTCATGAGCCTCTGCCAGCCGTGCGGCTGTATAGTTCAGTTCCTTCTTCAGATAATCGAAAATCTGATGGGCACCCTTCAGACACGATGTACGCAAAGCATCGTCGCCATAACGACTTTTGGCATACGGATCGGCGCCCTGTTCAATGAGCATTCGTGTAGTGTCCAATCGATGCTCTTGGATAGCGTAGTGAAGAGCCGTTTTATCCTGTATATCCCGCGCATTTATGTCTGCACCTTTCTTCACCAGATACAGGCACAACTGCACGGATTGAACCGAATTGATTAAGCATGTTCCGCCATTGATGTTGGGCTTCTTGATATCGGCTCCATTCTCCACCAGAAATTTAACTGCAATTGAGGGGGGAGAAATAAGTGAATAGAATTTAAAGTGGTGGGAATTTGTATTACCAATATCCACATGGGACATGTAGCACGCACTACGGACTGGCGTCGATCCTGAATCCGAGGTGGCATTGATATCACAACCAATTCTCACCAAGTACTTGACCATGGATAACCTCCCGGAAACTACAGCGGCCCACAGGGGCGATACATAATGAAAGCTATTATCCTCGGGCACCTCAAAGTGTCCCCTCTGCTCAATGTCTGCCTCACAGACTGTGATTAAATACTCTGCTATGATCACAGCTCCGCGCTTGCAGGCAATGAAGAGGGGGGGTGCGGAACCATTTCGCTGCTTGCGTACCAATTCACGACGGGATTCACGTGGCAATCTGTAAGGGCATGCTCAAAGTGATTAATAAAAAAAGGCACACGCAGCACAAGTGTATTAATATACTTTTCCAGCTCATGGCGCAGATGACGCGACAATATTGAATCCTCCTGACTTCGTTTGCATTCCTCAACCAAATCGTGATTCAATTTGGTCAACTCCACCTTGGTTCCGGATTGTTTCCGCTCGTTGGTGGCCATGGGCAGCTCAATTCTGGCGGAGCTCATTGCCAGTGCACAGTTTCATTGCCAAATGTGTGTGTCAGAGTGAGTGTATGTGTGTGTGTGTCTGCGCGTTTCCTGGATGTCCTTGAGCCTGGAACGGCAGTGACCTACTAAAAATTTCAGTTCCCTTTCAATGTTTTTTTTTACCACGGTGAGGGCACTTTCTTTTCTGTCTTTTTTTTTGCCTCCTCTGTCTCTCTACCGCCTCCACCTCCTCCTCCAACAAATTTGTTGCCTTCACTTTTTTTCTTCTAATAATCAATTCCAGAACAAGAGCAACGGAGCAAAACGATTTGCGGTCTTTAAGTTAAAAACTAACTAAGCAAACCAACGAAACAATGAACAGTTTTAACGTTTTTTTTTTGTGTTTATTTTTGTTATGTTTTCAGCATGTTTTTATTTTGTATTTGTTTATAAGTGTCAATCTGCTGCCGCTATTTTAGCCATTTTGCAGCTAGTTTAACCATTTGGCCACTATTTTAAATTATAGATCTGGTCCCACTGACGTTATCGGTTTTCGATTAATTCCAGCATTTTCCTTGAGTGCATTTGGCCACACTTCACCCGCGTCGCTTGGATTGAACAGTTGAAAATTAATCAAAATGAACGCTACAGTAACGAACGAGTCAATTAGCAACAAATATTCTCTGGAACCCTTTCGCCCTCACAATTTGCTTGAACAGCACCGCCTAGAGACCTTCAAGGAATGGCCCTTTTCCGCATCATCCTCATGTAGTGTAGCCAAGGTAAGAGAAAGATGGCGATGCCAACAACACAAGACTTAAATGCATTTCCAAATCTTTGTTAGATGGCCGAGGCTGGCTTCTATTGGACGGGCACTGAGCGGGAGAAAGATACAGCCACATGCTTTGTGTGCTTCAAAACTCTTGATGGCTGGGAATCGGAAGATAATCCCTGGGAGGAGCACCGCAAACATGCGCCGCAATGTGAATTTGTGAAGCTTGGCTGTCCCGAACGAGATATCACCGTAAGCAGATGCATAATAAATAATAAGGTAGTGGAAGTGGACTATTTAGTTTATTTCCGGTTCGTTCTAGGTGGTACAATTTGTGGAGCTCGTTGCTACTGTGATGAAGGCCAAGATGGCAAAGAAAACAAAGGAATTCAAACAGAAATTTCGCAAGGAATGCGAAGTCAAACTGGAAGAGTTCAAACGCAATAGAAAATAAGAATCTATTTAATTTTTGAATGTATGTATGTAGTTATTAAATTGTTGTAATAAAAATAATAATAGTAAGGGTGGGTGGCAACCCTAAAGCAATTTTCCCAAGCCTTTCCTTGAGCAGAAACGAATGAGAATGAGACATATAAGCACCGGATTTTCTCAAATGCGCATTTGAAAATGTTGAAGCGCAAATTGCAGTTGCAACAGCAAGAGGCTGCAGAGTCCAAAGTCCCCTCTCTGTCTAAGGAGCCTAATATCCAGGAGGGAATCTCGGCACTGTTTGCCCAGCCTCTTTGGCAAAAATTCTATGAGATTGAGGAAGGATTAAATGATGAGCTGCAGCAACTGGACATACCACCCAGCATAGCGTGTGTCTATAATCCTATTGAGTATGCCGCATCCATGCATTGTGACTACTTGCGTCGCTTTCTGAGTGGACCCAGTAAGAAGGTGATGTTCATAGGTATGAACCCTGGACCCAATGGAATGGCGCAAACAGGGGTAGGTATACTTTTGTCACTCCTGACCAACTTCATAATACATTTTCATCGAAAAGATACCCTTCGGAAATGTACGCACAGTTCGCGACTTGATGCACATATCCGGGAACGTCGATCAGCCGCCTGTGATTCATGCGAAACGTCGTGTCAGTGGACTAGATTGCTCCATTGAAGAACCAAGTGGTGTGCGCCTTTGGGAATTATTCCAAAGCTTAGCTGGCGGGAATTTAGATACCTTCTCGCAGCTTTGTTTCGTCCACAACTTTTGTCCATTGGCTTTTTTCGATAAAGCCGGTAAAAATATAACTCCCAGCGAACTGAAAGGGGATTATAAGAAACAAATCGGTACATCCTGCCTGCGTGCCCTGGAGAAGCAGTTGTTGCTGGTGAAACCAGATTACGTTGTGGCCGTGGGCAATTATGTGTACACCTTGCTGAAACGTTCATCATATTGCCAGTCAGCTGACAAGGTCTTGTGTCTTCCTCATCCCAGTCCACGGTCTGTCAATAACACCAACTGGCCGGAGAAGGCAAGGGATTTCTTGGAACTTCACAATTTGATACGATTCATGCGTAACGAAGTTGCATAGAAGCACAAAATTTATTTAATAAATGTAAATATTGTAAAAAAGTTATTCGCTTAACAGCACTACTAGTTAGTATTGTAAAATTGTTAAATTTTGCACTGCTGTTAAATTTTTTTAATTCCTGTAATCATTTGCGAGCCTGTTAATTGTTCTGCAGCCCTCGTTTGTTTTATTTAACAAAAAGGACAACTGTTGCCAATTTCACGGTCTCCCATCTGCAGAGCAGAGATTAACTGGCAACTCGCACGGAAGGAAAGAAAGGACTCAATTTACGTATAAAACTTCAGATTTCCTCCCCTCCCCTTAAAAATATTTCCATGCCAAATGGCCGCATTTATGGAGGACGCGTTGGTGGAAGCGCGAAGGGCACGTGACGGAGGAGAGGTGCCCGTCGGTTGTGTCTTTGTATATGGAGACAAAGTCATCGCACGTGGCGGAAACGAAGTGAATGTCTATCGCAATGCCACCAGACATGCAGAGTTCATCTGCATTGATGCCACATTGGCCTATTGTCGGGAACAGCATTTGCCAGCCCGCCAATTGTTCGCCGAGATCAGTGTTGTGGTCACTGTGGAGCCATGCATTATGTGCTCGGCTGCATTGCATACGCTGGGCGTCAAGGAGATCATCTATGGCTGTGAGAATGATCGGTTTGGTGGCAAAACGGTTGTGGATGTGGCCGCTGTCGTTGGCCAAAGGATTAGCATTATTGGCGGGGTTCGCGGCGACGAAGCAATGGCGCTGCTCAAGGAGTTCTACAAGGGCGACAACCCAGCGGCGCCAACATTAGCCAAAAAGAAGAAATAAGGTAGTTTTTTCTTCTCCATATATATGTATATAAATATGTATATGTTTCGATTTATTATAAAACTTTTTTAAGGCAATAGACTATAAGTTATGTCTATATATGTATGTATATGGCGTTCAGAACGTTTTAATTATAAACATAAATACAATTACTGGATGAAAAGCTACTAAATGTAGTGACGAAAGGCTGTGTCCTGTGTTCCACTCTCGGAGAGATAACTTAAGACATTTGTTTTTCTTTTATTTTAATCTATTAATTAATCTAAATGCAATTGCAACTTTTGAAAATCTCGGCACGGCCTGTGCCTAAATTGTCCCAACACCATACAGATAAACCCATTGCTTAATCCTACATACATACGTATCTATATATTAATTTGATCTATTAGCTAAACTACAATTTCTTGGATCGATCATTTGCTGCGCAAGCTGTTCCACTTGCTGCTTGCGCAGTAAACAATTGCGGCAAGGACTTAACTCTAAAGTGGATCTCAATCTCAAATGCGAAGATTGCGACGCCTGTGGCCAATGTTGAGCCATTCCAATGGCACATTACCGCCCACATTGTAGGTGGTGGGTGTGCAGTTTAAGAGCTTCCTAGCTGGTTCACAGCGTCGGCTGACATTCCAGTAGGCAAAGCCTTGCGGACATCTATAGATTTGGCCCTCAATGCGTTCTGTCTGCTCGGAGTGTTCGCATTTCACAAACAATTGACTGCACTCGTCGGCGTTAAGAGCAAAGTGTCCCACCTCGGGACACAGGGGAGCTGTGGATCGTATTTGTACCTAGATGGGAGAGTAAACCATACATTACAATGGGCAATCGTTTCGATTAGATTATATTTATCCTACCATGTTCAGACGACGAGCATCATCCTCAAAGATATGGGTCCTGGTTGCACCCTTGCTGCATTTGTCATTGGCTTCGGGTTTGCCACAGCTGCAGGTCTTGTCCTGGTACACAGTGCCATTGGGACACTGGAAGGTGACAATGTTCAGGTCGTTGCTGTCCGAGTTCTCATTGCATTGATAGAACATGCCGCAGTTCTTTGGATGACGCCTGAATCCAGTGGGGCAAACGAACAGCTCCTGTCCCTCGCTTGTCGGTGGGCAGGGTGAACTTGTGTTAGTTGCCGGCGGTGATGATGTGGTGGTCGTGGTTGTTGTGGTCTCTGTGCTACTGCTGGTCGTTTCGGTCGTTCCGGGAATTGTTGTTGTTTCGGGCCTATTGCTGGTCGTTTCGGTTGATCCGGGAATTGTTGTGGTTTCGGGCCTATTGCTGGTCGTTTCGGTTGATCCCGAAATTGTTGTAGTTTCGGGCCTATTGCTGGTCGTTTCGGTTGATCCCGAAATTGTTGTGGTTTCGGGCGCAGTAGTAGTGGATCCTATGGTGGTGGTTTCTATAGATGATCCAGTTGTCGTCGTTGTAATAGATTCCCCTGCTGTTGTTGTTGTGGTCATGGGTTCCATTGTTGTCTGTCCCGAAGAACAATTGCCCGAGACTTGATCCGCGTAGTTACAAGTGTCCAGCGATGAATCCCAAACGGTTCCATTGGGACACTTGAAACTATATACCTGATACTTGCCGGTCTTTTTCTCATCCACACAGCGATAATAGCGATTGCAATCCTGGGGATCGGCAAAGAATCCTTCAGCAGTACAATTATAGTTCGTTGCAGGATTTGGTCTTATGGTGGTGGGTCGCTCAGTGTTGCCAGGTTCTGTGCTAGGCGGATAACCCGGAACACCTGTTGGTTCCGTTGAGGTTGTCGGATAATCAGTCACTGTAGTTGGACCTGTGGGGCCTTCCGTTGTGGGAGGATTTGTGGTCTGTTGGGTGGGTTTGGAAGTGGGCTTCTCTGTTGTGGGAGGATTTGTGGGCTTGGAGGTGGGTTCCTCTGTTGTGGGAGGATTTGTAGGTTTGGACGTGGGTTCCTCTGTTGTTGGAGGATTTGTGGGCTTGGAGGTGGGTTCCTCTGTCGTAGGAGGATTTGTTGGTTTATCAGTTGTGGGAGGATTTGTGGGCTTGGAGGTTGGTTGCTCTGTCGTAGGAGGATTTGTTGGCTTATCAGTTGTGGGAGGATTTGTGGGCTTGGAGGTGGGTTGCTCTGTTGTAGGTGGATTGGTGGGCTTGGAAGTGGGTTGCTCTGTCGTAGGAGGATTTGTGGTCTGTTCTGTGGGCTTCACCGTTGTAGGCCTCAAAGTTGTTGGAGTCTCGGTTGTTGGCGGAATTGTGCTTGGTTCCTTGGGCCCTTCTGTGGGGTTGTTTGAGCATCTTGGCACATTTTCAGCATAGTCACATGTCTGGACATCCTCGTTCCAGCCAGTGCCCTTCTGGCACATGAATGTGTACTTCTTCAACTGTTTTCCAGTGTTGACGCAACGATAATATTTCCGACAATCGTACGGATCGGCCATGAATCCTTCTCCCTGACACTCGGTGCCCGCCGGTTGGTTCGGTGGCTTAGTTGTGGATTCCGTAGAGCCAGATTCCGTTGTCGTTGGCATCACAGTTGTCTCGGGTGAGGATTGTGTAGTTGTTGTTGGTCCTGTTGGCCCTGTTGTTGTTGGCCATGTTGTTGTTGGCCCTGTTGTTGTTGGCCATGTTGTTGTTGGTCCTGTTGTTGTTGGACTGGATGTGGTTGTTGTTGGACTGGATGTGGTTGTTGTTGGTCTGGATGTGGTTGTTGTTGGACTGGATGTGGATGTTGGTCTGGATGTTGATGTTGGTCTGGATGTGGTTGTTGTTGGACTGGATGTGGATGTTGGTCCGGATGTTGATGTTGGTCTGGATGTGGTTGTTGTTGGACTGGATGTGGATGTTGGTCTGGATGTTGATGTTGGTCTGGATGTGGTTGTTGGTCTGGGTGTGGTTGTTGTTGTGGCATCTGTTGTTATTGTGGTGGTCGTTGGAGGCAGAGTTGTTGTTGTCCATAGCGTTGTTGTCTCTGGTTCTCCCGTTGTAGTGTCTGAATGACATCTGGGATCCTTTACAGCCGATGCATAATTACAATTATCGATTTCAGCATCCCACACGGTATTGTTGGCGCACTTGTATTCATATTTATGGAATCCTCCTTTCTCATTGCTCACGCATCTATAGAATTTCTGGCAATCCTCGGTGTCACCAAAGAAACCTTCCTTTTTGCAGGGACTATTGGGTGAAATTGGTTGCTCTGCTGGCTTCTTGGTCGTTGTAACCGGAGACTGTGTGGTCGTCATATCTGTTGTGGTTTCCATGGTACTGGGCGGAGTGGTAGTCGAAGGTGTTCCACTTCCTTGAGTTGTTGTTGTTGTTGGTGATGTCGTTGATGATGTTGTCGATGAAGTTGTGGAAGATGTCGTTGAAGTTTCACATGGAACTTTACCCGATTCGGTGGTTGTTTCTGCAGTTTTGCAATTGTTGAAATTGTGGTTACATGTCTGCAGATCCTGATCCCAAACAGTTCCGGCACCACATTGGAAGGGTATCGCAGTCAATCCTCCCTTGCCATTGCTGACACAACGATAGAACTTGGAACAATTACTTGAGTCTCCAATGAATCCCTCGGATGTGCATTTCCCATTGTTGGGACTTTGAGTAGTCGAGGATTGGATGGGCGATTGAGTCGAAGTTGTTGGAAGAGGAGGATATCTGCTCGTTGTACTAGTTGTCGTAGATCCCTGGGAAGTGGGTCGCTCTGTGGGGGATTGCGTGGAAGTTGTCGGCAGTGCAGGATACCTGGTTGTTGTCGTCGTCGTCAATCCAGATGGTGGGCGTGTCGGAGTTGTGGAGCCACAGCCCTTGACTGCCCAAGCATGATTACAGGCCTGGATGTCGGCATCCCAAACTGTTCCAGGTCCACAACTGAAGGCCACCTTACTGAAGCCACCTCTGTCATTGTCCACACAGCGGTAGAACTTTGCGCAGTCCTGTTGATCGCCCAGGAATTGACCGTTCTCTTTGCAGTCTCCCGAAGGATGCGAGCTGGGTGTTGTTGTCGAAGATGTTGACGAGGAGGAGGACGAAGATGTTGTCGAAGATGTTGACGAAGAGGATGATGAAGTACTACTGCTGCTGCTGCTGCTACTTGATTCTGTGGATGTGCCGCTAGAAGACGTCGACGACGACGATGAGGTAGTTGAAGAGGTTGTTGAGGAACCGCCGCTAGATGAGGAAGAACTGCCACTTGACGAGGATCCGGAGCTGGAAGAGGAAGAGGAACCGCTGCTTGAAGTTGAATTACCACCGCCTGAGGATGAACTGCTGCTCGATGAGGAACTGCTATTCGAAGAAGAACCACTGGAAACCTTTTTGCATTTTAGAGTTTGGGTTTGCACCTGATCTGGATGATTGCAGCTGTTGGCTTCTGGATCCCAAATCGTTTTCGGCGGGCAAGTGAACGAGACTTTCATGAAGCCACCTTTTCCATTGTCCACACAACGATAGAATTTGGAGCAATTCTCTTTGTCGTCCAGGAATGTTTCCTCGCTTTCGCATTTCTCAGCTGGCTTAAAAGGTTTCTGAGTGGTTGACGATCCTTGGTTGCTCGAAGAGGTAGTTGACGTCGAAGTTCCCTGATTGGAGGAGGAACTCTGAGTGGATGATCCTTGATTCGAAGTAGAACTTGTCGAAGAACCTTGAGTAGAAGATGATGAGCTTTCGGTGGATGTTGATGAACTCTGATTGGATGATCCTTGGTTGGATGAGGAGGAACTCTGATTGGATGATCCTTGAGTTGAGGAAGTCGACCCCTCGGTGGATGTTGATGAACTCTGATTGGACGATCCTTGGTTGGATGAAGAAGAACTCTGATTGGATGATCCTTGGTTGGATGAAGAAGAACTCTGATTAGATGATCCCTGAGTTGAGGAAGTCGAAGTTTCTGTAGATGTCGAGGATCCTTGGTTTGATGAAGAAGATCCTTGAGTGCTTGAGCCCTGAGTGGATGAGGAGGAAGTGGAAGAGCCTTGTGAAGTGGACGAAGAGTTTTCAGTTGATGAACCTTGGCTGGATGAACCTTGGCTGGATGAACCTTGGCTGGATGAACCCTGACTACTTGATCCTTGCGAAGTAGAGCTAGATCCTTGACTAGAAGATGATCCCTGATTCGCAGAGCTTCCACTAGAAGAACCACTGGCCATGGCCTTGCATTGCTCCTTCTGAACATCCGTTGGATGATTGCAACCCTTCGAATCTGGATCCCATACAGTGCCAGGTGCACAGTCGAAAGGAACCTTATCGAATCCTCCATTACCATTATCCACGCACCGATAGAAACGAGAGCAGTCCTTCACATCGGCCAAATATGTCTCCGTGTCCTTGCAATCGCCATCCGGATTCGAGGGCTTAGATGTTGTGGCCTGAGTGCTGGAGCCAATTGTTGAGGACTCGTTACTTGAAGCTGTGGATGAGGTCTGATTGTTCCCAGAAGAGGAACTGGACGAGGAGGATGAGCTCTGATTCGACGAGGAGGCGCCTTGATTGTTGGATGAGGATGAGCTCTGTTGATTGCCACTGGATTGGGTGCCGTTGTTGCTCGATTGATTGGCTCCAGACTGGTTGTTGTTGGAACTGGAACTGTTGCTCGATTCATTGCCTCCAGACTGGTTATTGTTGGAGCTGGAACTGCTGCTCGATTGCTGGCCACTCGTCGTGGAGTTGCTACCACTGGAGGATGCAGAGGATGCTTGCAAATTGCATTTCTTCTTTTGATCTTCGGAGGGTAGGTCGCAGACTTTCTCCTGCTGATTCCACACGGTGCCAGGACCACAGGTGAATGGTACCTTCTCCAATTTGCCATCGTTATCCAAGCGGCATCTGTAGAATTTGGCGCAATCCTTGCCATCTGGTATATACGTTTTATCGTCCTCACATTCAGTGGGAACGGGCTTGTTGCCGCTGGCATTCTGCTGGTTGCTGGATGCGGAATTGGATGAGCTTTGATTGGATTGACTGCTGCCTGATGAGCTTTGGTTGCTGCCCGAGCTCTGATTGCCACCCGAGCTTTGGTTCTGGTTGTTGCTAGAGCTTTGGTTCTGGGCATTGCTGTTGGAACTTTGGTTGGATGAACCCGAGCTAGCCCCTTGATTGCTACTCGACGTGGAACTCGACTGCTGATTGCTGCTCGTCGTAGATGACTCTTGATTCGAGCTCGAACTGGACTCTTGATTCTCTGATGTGGAAGACGTGGTGCTGGATGAGCTTGAGGACGAGCTCGTTGAGGAACTCTGCTGACTGGTGGAAGAGGAGGAGGAGGATGAGGTGGAGTTCTGATAACTTGTCTGTGATGATTGCGTCGATGTCTGACCGGCATAGTAGCCATCGTTCAGGGGCTCCGGCTGATTGCGGCACCCGCCATTAGCACGTACATCAAACATATGGTTGCACGACTGCAGTGATTCATCCCAGGCGGTGCCGTCCGAGCACCGAAAACCGATTTTATTATAGCCGCGTCCATTCGAGATGCAGCGATAAAACACGCTGCAGTCACTGGGATCGCTCATAAATCCATCATCCTCACAGGCCGGGCCCTCCTCCTCCGCCGCCCGCTCGCCCGCCGAGCGCAAAGATGATGAGCTCGAGAAGGATATGACCGAAACACCATTCAAGCCTGACAGGCCGTAATTTGTTGGCAACTGATTTGCCGTAGCATAGGTGCGCAGCTCATTGGCGGCGGGTGTGACGGCGCTGTTAAGCAGCGCATTATGGTCATCGTCATCATTCCGGTTATTGACGAGTCCGAGCCCATCATATGCCAGCTCGTCACTGCTATTAATTTCGTTCACATACTCTGAGCACTCCTCACGTCCGGCCAGCATCGGAGGCATACACAACTGAAGGGTGCGCGAGTATATCGTGTCCTCTTTGCAGGCCAGCATATAGGGTTTGATGTAATGCTCCGTCCGCCTCTCGCACCGATAGTAGATGTGGCAGTCGTAGTCATCGGCATAGAGTCCCTCGCCGGGGCAGTAGAAGGCAACGTCTGGGGGCACTCCATAGATTGATGAAGATGGAATGTCTGTAATGAAAGTCAAGTGATAAACGCTTTAGTTTTCGTTTCGAAGGGTTCTTCCGATTAAGCGAGTAAATTAGTTATGTATGACCGTTCCATCGTGCTTTATGTTAGGGCTAGTCTAACCAGTCAACTGGCATACACTGAGAGAAAAACACTGCTCTCTAGTTAGACGAAGCCACTACGGGCAGAAGAAGCCACTTTTTACCGTTAAAAGTATCTATATATAATTAATATTTATATGTTTCTTGATTTTTATTTTCTGTAGAAACTTTTTGGCCTTGGAGAGCTTCCTACATCCTTTTAGTCACACAAATTTAGATTATTTAGAGGATTTATATTGTTTGTAATATATTTATTTATTATTTTACGATAAGTTTTAAACGTCCACTTAAATATGACTAAAGAATATCGTATGTAATATATTTATTTATTATTTTATGATAAGTATGAAACATCCACTTAAATATGACTAAAGAATAGCGTATATATACTATAGCTATTAATTTTGGGATTAAGTGGAATGAAATATTATTTCTTAATGATTCAGATCTTTAAGCACCTTGAAAACGAAAGAGTGAAGTTGTTTCAGCGATCTTTTAACTGATAAAATACAAGTAAGTTGTCTAAAAGCTATATAAATGGTTTAATTAACAAATAAATATCCACAATCAGGTCACAACTAAACAAACATTATTTGGACTAAAGAAAGTGCAGTGAAACATCGAGGAAATAATGTGAATTTAAACACAAGTAAGCTAATGGCCTGCCTATACTATAATTTTCCGAACCTTATGCAATTTATACTTCATTTCGCAGATCAAGTCGCTCATCATTGAAATTTGGGACAAATCGACAAGTGTTTGGATTAAAAGTGAGTGCAATATTGATATAGTTGTCCGATCAACATTGTGTTTACACATTTTGCCAATTAATTTTAAAGCACTCCACAAGCAAACAACAACAAGAGAGTTCAATATTTTAATGGAAGATTAATAGGTTGGCGAAACCGAAAGTTGTCATATTATTTTCTCCCATTCTCTAAGCCCTTCTTGTCCTCTATCGAACTCTGCTTAGGCTTAGATTGATCCAACTTTCGCTCTGTGTAGATCTATAGAGTATGTGTAGTGCATATATAAAGCGGGCAATTCAAAATCGCACGCTGGAACAAACCATTGAACTGAAACTTCCTGTCAGAAATGCCCCCGACTGCATATATTTGGCTGGCTCAATTTCGTCTCTGACATTTTCGTTCGCTCTACGTCTTTCTTTTTTGGTCGTTGTGGGATTTTTCGCGCTGTCAAAATAAAATTGATAATTTATTGTCATTCAATGTGCGAGAGTGTTCTGGATATATGTATCCATCCATACATACAAACATACATACTATATAGTATGTAATTTTTTTCTGGTCTCGCATTCCAATAAATTTAAATGCATTTATGGGCCGTTACAGCGGAACAAATTCATTTTGGAAAATGAATTGTGTATGTTTTTTTCTTCTCTAAGGGGTGATGGTTTTTTTTTTTTTTTGGCCACATTTTTTGCTGTTGTGGTGCTGGCAAAAGGGCGTGTCCTTATAGACCAAATTGCTGTTGTGGCATGCAAATCTGGGCAAAACATTGTAAATGCGCGGCTCAAAATTAGACGACCGGGTTCTAGGCATACATAAATTTGCATCAGTCACTGTTCATAGAAGAGGAGAGGATGTGGCTTGATTTTTTTCCTCTTTCTCTCTCTATATATACAATATATTGGAGTATACTTTATGGCTTGATGGCCTCTGCCTGGCCGTCTGTAGAGCATGTCGAGCCATTTATTCTTTTCGAAAATTGCCAAATTTAATGGCCATAAAATTTAATTACGTCTAATATGTTTAAGCCGTAACGGACAGGAAATACATAATACTTAAAGTATGCAAAGCCATATAATTCATTTTTTATTGATAGCAAATTCTTTATCCTTTTAACTACATTTACCTTAAATTATAAAATTTTCAAATCGGCTAAGATTCTAAGCAAATAAATAATGAGTGAAAAGCAAAGAAAGTTGAGACTATTTAATGCTTTACGTATTAATTTGTGATTCCTAAGCTGATTTGAGATTATTAAGTCTAATCTAATATAAAATCTGTTTCTCGTTCCATCCTTTTCTGCTCCTTCTTTGTTTGCATTTAATAAACTATAAAATCCCTTAGGTTCAGATTAGATTAAATTATTTCATAATCATTTTTTGAAGAATATTTAGTTTGTTCCTAAGTTAGTCTTTATAAAATTGGCTAATACATTAAAATGACAATGGTAAAATCTATAAAAAGCGTTAGATTTAATCGTAGTTTCCATAAAAATGATTGTTTTAGTAGAAGATACTTTTATGTTTCACTTAAATTGTGCTAAGGCTTTATTTTCAATTCAATTCAATTTATTGCATCTATTTGTTATAAGGAGTATAGGAGTACTATGTAGTAACAACAATTTCATTAGAGTTGACATTTATGGATCTTTTCAGCTATGTTGTATGATGGTACTTATTATTATTTTATAACTTGATTGTTATCATAACAAATTAGGGAAAATCAGCGAAAAACCCACATTCTACTTAAAAAAACTAAAACTTAATACTACTTACATCTACTTATATTTACATAATTATTTTGTTTACAAGCCTTTATTTTTTTATTATTGTAAACAAAGCGGATTGAATTGCTTTCATAGATTTGTGTGAATTATATCTTAGCGCTTCAGAATTTTCTAAATTCTTCTTCAATAGCTTTAAAGTCCTTTCCATGGGAATATGCACACATTTTGCCACATTTGCAGAGGTTTCGATGCTAAATTCCAATCAAGAAAATTTCGTAAACTAATTAAATACAACGCATCGCTTCGCATCGCATCACTTCTCTTCTAGCCTAGATAAACAAATATAAAGTTTACTCTGCGAGGCATCCATCCATTCCGGAATCTACTCCATGTCGCTGCTGCATGCATGTTAAGCAACGAAATGCTAAGCCCATTACTCAGGTCTCTTCAGACTCCGTCCGGGCAAAATTGACCGTTTTGCGATTTTAATTATATATGATGTGTACTTTAGAACTTATGCAAAATGAAAGGAGCGCGCGACCATGCGACCACAAACTTATGCGTGGCCCAACAGGGCGGCAGCTGGGATAGCCTGCCTTCCTGCCTACTCCGAACCAAGTGAAGAAGCAAATTGGGGGAATGGGGGGTGCAACTTTGGGGCTAGCCACAATCTGACCGCAGAGCATGGCCGCAAATAGTTTTGGATCCATACCCATGCCGAAACCAAACCAAACCAAACGAAACCCTTCTTTGCCTGCCAAAATGATGGTGTGTCTGTGTCTGTCCATAGGCTGCTGGTTGAAAGGCTCTCTCTCTCTCTGTGTGTGAGTGTGTGCATTAAAATTTCAATTTTCAACATTTTAAACACATTACGATGTGGCGATATTACGAAAATTTAGTTATAAAAGCATAAAATGTGCGCTGTTAGTTTTCATGAGCTTGGCACATAGAAACGGCCTTTCGAGAGCCAGGCAGTCGAGCACTTATTAAGCAAAATGACAAATAGTAATTTCATTTCTGTTTTCTGTTTTTTTTCCCCTCCGGTTTTTGATAATTAAATATTTATTGAGCGGCAGAGCGATGCTCTCCGGGTTTTATGTATTCTCTCCAACCCCAAACTCTAAACCCCCGAAAAAGAGCCACACGGTCATTAAGTTTGCTTCGTTGACCAATTGTTTTTGGTACAACTCACTATCCCCCCATCTACCCTCCCCTCCCCTTCGCCACTCTGTTGTTCATTTAAATTTTAATTTGATAAATTGAAAACATTGTTTCGCTTGGTTTTATTCTGACTTTTTAGTTAGTTTCGCCTCTCCGCTTACGAAAAACATCAGCTTGGGACAATTTAGTGGCCACCTCCTGTCCTGTCCTCCCCTCTCCATCTCTTCATCTCGTATCTAGTGGCATCGCTTGGGGCACACTTTTGAGAGTTAACTGTCAGGACAAGGATGGAGTCAGAGACAGAGCGTATGCCATTTAATTAGTTATTAAAAGTTTTCGTCATTATATTTTGTACTTGACTTTTAGCTGCCCAAAGGCATCTTTTTGTGGTTTAATTTAAAATTTTTAAAATTAAACAAAACAACAACTTTTCACCTCAAATAGGCTGGGACCATAGCAAATAATTGACCAAAATTTCATTATAATTTCAATGGTTAAATGATTTTACATATTTTCGATTATGCAACTGAATTTGATGGACCAAGTAGAATCTTTTGATTCTTTAATGTTTGATGTAAACTGAATTAAATAAATTTAATCAATTTAAATGAGATGCTCAATTTGTATTGGATCTAGATTCTTGGAATTCTAATTGTAATTGATTCAGCATAATAATAGAATCTAACGCAAATTTATGCTAGCAAATTCACTTTACTTGTCTATTGGAAAAAAATGATAAGTAGGTACACTTGGCCTATAAATAGATGGCCAAAAGGAGTAAAAGCTTTTTTTTTATAATTTTTAAATTTTAGAAATGTTGTTTGAAAATTTCTGAATAACGACAAATGCATTTGAACTTTTCATTAGTCATTTTTCTTGATATATGTATATCTGAAAAAGAATCATTTAATCTTTTTAAAAAATTGGTTATCTTTTGAACTAATGTTTTTAAATTCAATTGAGTCCTAGCACAACCTTTTTCTAGGGAGACGTTGTGTCCCTATCTTTGGTTTGCATTAACAGAGAATTATGCAAACTGAATTATTCAAGTATAACCGGCTATATCCATACGAAATGGGAATCTCGTACGAACTAACCAATTCTAGGTAAAAATTGTTGTCTATGGCCAAAGTAAATAAATGATATGACTTTTATACCATGCATCCATAGGATGAAATGGTATATTAAAGTCGCCAAAATGTATGTTACATGCAGAAGGAAGCATTTCCGACCCTATAAAGTATATATATTCTTGATCAGTATCAATAGCCGAGTCGATTGAGTCGATTGTCCGTCTGTAGGATGATTGAGATCTCGAAGACTATAAGAGCTAAAGCTATCAAGTTTGAAATGTAGATTCTTGAGGTGTATACGCTGATCAAGTTCATTTATTTTTTTGCCACGCCCCCTTTCGCCCCCAGAAATTTGATAAAATGTGATTTTCTCCCGCAATATTTATCGGCTTGTATTTTGGCACAATCATCCACAAAATTAAATAAATAAAGAATTTTAAAATATGAATTTTCGCTTTATGCATGGTATATCCAAGTCGGCCCAACGACCTACTTACTTTATTCTTTCGAAATATCATTAGGTTTCACGTAATGCGATTAACAGTTAGTTAGATGTTCTTATCGCTAGCAATATATGGACATAGTTACTCCATTCACCACAATTCATTCGCCAAGCACGATCTGGTTGTATATATTATATAGCTAAGGGTAGAATATACCGACACACACACACACACACACACACCTTAAAAGCTTGTCACGAACTACCTGCTAACACGACATAATCCTCTGGCAAAGGACATAAAATAAGCAGGGAGCCAACTCCAATGATAATAATGCAGCCAAAGGAGGTCAGCTAAGGCACAAAATGAAGTGACTTGCTGGGCCAAGTTGCTAGTGGATGTGTAGTGACCTTCGCAGTGATGACTTGGCTTAGGCAAGGCGAAACCTTTTTCCAGCTACTTTTGTCATAATTTCAGTTTCAGGCAACATTGTCTCAGCGCGTGTCCTTTTATGAGTGGCCATTGTTGCTGTTGTTGTTGTTGCTCTAGTTCTTGTGCTTGTTCTTGTTCTTGCTCTAGTTGTATACCTGTGTATGTCTATATGCAATTAAATTAAATATTAAACTTAATTACACGAAGAAACTAACACGCCATAGCCCCGACAAAAACACTCTCTCTATGGGGACCTGAGCCTCGGCTCGACCTGACGGTTCTGTCAAATGTGCCCGAGCTCAATAATGCAACGTGAATGTAAGAAATAATGAAAGTCAATTGTCAGACAGCCGACCAAACGTCTCGGTCTTAGGTGTAGCTCTTCTGGCCAGATTCGAAACCCCGTAAGGAAGGCAAAGACATTGACGACGACAACGGCAACGAAGACGACGACGATGTCGACAATGTTGCCTTCATTTCGTGTTCCTGCTGCCTTGCTAATTGAATTTAATGTAGTTTAATTGAGACGAACGTGATTGTAACTAAAAGCGTTTTATGTTTAATTTAACAGCAACTACACACAGGGGATAGGGAGGGGAGGGTAAAATAGTTGACATGATGAGTGCTGATGCTTTTAAGTAGTTGAAATTCAAATTAATTGCTTCAAGTCAAAGGCAATTTCCAGTTTGTTTTCTGATGATGGCAAAAAGAGAAAAACATTTAAATATTTTATCAATGTATATGACAGCTGTCGGCAAACATTTTCCTACCAATTTATCTATAAAATGAATTATGAATGACCAAGAAAATGAAACGAGCGATGAAAGAAACTTTCCTCCAACTGCCCAACCCCATCAAAATTATGGAAATTATGTCACACGCTGCGTATGAGTAATGTTGCAACTCGATTGCAACTTTAACTTGATTTCAAGGACGCTTTTTTTTGCTTTTCTTTTCTTTTCTTTTATATTTTTCCAATTTCCTCAATATTAGTCAAACTGGTCGAGTGCAGCATAGCGCGAAATTCAAACGCAGCTGCCGCATTGCATGCGAAATGGCCAGAAAAACAAAAAACAAAAAAAACAAACGGGCGGAAAAAAACCCAAAATGCTATAGGAAGTAGAGTAGAAACGGAAGAGTTGTCTGAATTAGCAAAGGATTCTTTGCTGTCAGAGCCACCGGCAGCTGTCATCTAGAGACCGAGAGAGAGAGAGAGAGAGAGAAAGAAGAGAGTGGCTAAAAACTGTCAGGCTGCATAATAAATTGAATTTGCCTTAAGCTGGTCATTTGATTGCACCGTGAAAAGCGCCAAAAAAGGGGTGAGCTGGCATAAACATGCACTTGAAAATGGATACACAACTAGCAAGAGGAAGAGGATGTGGATGATGGTGACGCCATCGTGTGACCAGCACGTACATATGTAGGTTGTTCAACATGCCATTGCCAACTCCAACGGCGACAAAATGCCACCAGAGGCAAATGAAATTATAGTCGTAGCAAAACAGGCAGCTCAAAATTCCAAATATCATATTTACAACTTGCAACTTGCAACTCGACGACCAAACAAGCCAAGAGGACACCGATGTAGAAAGGACAGAAACGCGACGCGAAAGGAGCAAACAGAACTTGGCAAATGGCAAAATGAAAACTGACATTTGAATTCCTTTTTTTTTTTTTTTTTGTCTTACGTTTATGAGTTGGCATTTAAATGGGGCAACTTGTATACAAGAGTCAGAGACTTTATTGCATTAGTTCTTCTTCCCTGTCATCATCTTCATCATCATCATCTTCTGCTTGGGGCCAAGGTAATAGAATCAGTAGGCAGTAACTTGACAGTGCAAGTGAAAGAGACAGAACGCTTCTCTTCTATGCATGCATATAAGAAACGACACAGGAGCAGATAATCACTGTGAATAAACAGCTCCCTTTGGCTCGTTCGATGGTTTGCAGCATCCAGCAAGGTGCACACATGATTATTGTTTATAAGTTTGACATTAATTACTCATAGGCAATCGAAAGTTTCCATTGAAAAGAAACCACATCATTGTATTGGAAAATTGGGCCGTTCTATTCTATTACAATAGCCGGCAGATATTGGTTGTATAAAACTTAAATACATATAGGTACATGCATGCAAATGTGTGTGTGGGTGTGTGTATATAGTTGGTATGTGACTTTAGCGAACAAGTAAAATTGCTGGCATTTAATCATGACTGTGGTGAGAATCTTCTTATCGAAAGGGGTACACAAGAGTCACAAGATTGATAGACAATCTATTTAAATTTTTTCACTTTAAGATTTATGCTGGACAAAGTGATATTTAAAAGAGACAAAAAGTATCAATAAAATTCTTGAAAATTATATGAATTAAAATAAAACTTAATAAAAATGATTTATCTGCTTAGATAGACAAATAGATAATTGAAAGAGACAAAAAGTATCAATAAAATTCTAGAAAATGATAAAAATTAAAATAAAACATAATATACTTGATTGATCTACTTAGGATCGATATTTTTATACACAATAAATAAAAGTTTTGGATCCAAATAGCGAGAGAAAAGGTTTCCAGAATAAACAATAAAAGGGCATTTTACGTGTGATTACCATATCCAATTTTTAAAAGCTGAAAAATATTCTAAAATGGACAGACATTGTATGAATTTTAATGTATAAAATTGTTGTTGATGTCTACATTCGGAATAAATATTTTTTCTATTGAAGTATTAGTAGAAATACAATATTATA
The DNA here is from genome assembly GCA_018150735.1 of Drosophila sp. 14030-0761.01. Classification (NCBI taxonomy): domain Eukaryota; kingdom Metazoa; phylum Arthropoda; class Insecta; order Diptera; family Drosophilidae; genus Drosophila; species Drosophila sp. 14030-0761.01. The sequence continues at coordinate 4,612,405 of JAECWO010000106.1, read as the reverse complement.
GTGTCCAGTTCTCCACCAAAATGTCCCTCTGTATTTAAATGGTCAATACTTTAAGTTTGATTTGATTTTCTCTCTTCCAGAAGTTCTAAAACTCTCTTAAGTATTATATTAAATTTTTCAAATGTCGTGCGCTTACTTTTAATTTAATTTTTGGGATTTTATACATTGCAATTAGAAAGATTCCGGAATACCCTTCGTCTCAAAAAGTAAAACTAATTTAAAAAGTCTTAGAAATTTATATCACTCACTGAAAACCCATGCTAGTTGCTTTCGTTATGCATTTGAAAATATTCCAATGAAGTTTTTATTCTATAAGAAACAAATTCTTTAAATTAAAAACCAAACTGCGGTTATTTATTTGGGGGAGAACTCTAATAGAGTTGTTATCCCTTTGCCACGTCCATGTCAGCATCCATGGGGGAATGTATGTGTGTGTGGGTGTACGTGTGTGTGTGTGAGTGTGAGTGTAGTAGTCTGGCTTGAGGGCCCTCAATTAATTTCATTTAGAGCGAGAGAGAGAGAGAGAGAGAGAAAAGAGATCGAGTGGCGCACAAAGATGCTTCAGGCTATCACTAAACATACCCAAACAAAAGGGCGCACACAGACACACACACACACACACTCACAATAACACTAACACCCACACTCACACACACACACATGTACATGGTATACAGTTACAATATTTTCAATTAAGCTGCAACAATACCGCAAGAATAATAACAATTACAAGAACACAGCAAGAATTCCTCCTTATACTTTAAAGCAATCCTGTTGTTGGAGTCACCTCCCGTCCCGTCCCGTGCCGCTGCCGTCTGCCGACCTTCCGCAAAACGGGTGGCCATTGTTCTCTTAGGTTGCGAAGGATCTGCAGATGGTGCAGCAGGACATTGCCAAATGAATTGCTGACAATGACTTGAATTTGTTTGAGGCAACAGCAGGAGGCACTCGATATGCTTTTGCTATATTGAGTTGTTGTCGTCGTCGTTGTTGTTGCTGTTGTTGATGTTGTTGTTGGTGGTGGTGGTATGACAAAACTATTGTATAATTAAATTCCCACAGATTTACAGGATATACGCATATATTTGTATCTAAATGATGCTTAGTTACACACACACACACACACACGACCGGTGTCCAAATCAATGTGGTCTAGAATAATTTTCGATTTTCATTTTAGCTATGTTAAATTGCAAATTGTTTTGCCTACCTCCGGATAGACACACTCTCTGATTAGAAGCAACACTCGGCTCGAGTGTGTGAAGTTTGAATTGCTCCATAAACGTTTTATGTCTGCTCACTAAGGTCATTAACACTTTGAACTAACTACAAGACAATCCCCATGCAGAGCATAGCAATAAATAAATAATTAGGAATGCCCCAAAGCAGCGAGAGCTTCAGTTCAAACGACCGATGAAAGACAAGGTGGACCCAGGTGTCAGGGTGAATAACTTGCATGCATTCAGTCTCCGTTTCGAGACAATAGAATCCGGAAACTTGATACAAATCAGGGTTGGAATACATAACATAACTTGATATTCCAAATTATAGAAGATCCTTAATTAATTGTTATTTCTTGATGTGTTTTTCTTAGTTTTCGAAAAGTGAATTTCAATTAGTTTATTTTCTAGCTCTAGATTGGGCCCATCCCACTCCACTTACTGGCCATCCGCCCCTGTTCTTACTCCATAATCGGAGAGCCAAGTTCTTTGTTTTTGTTTGTTGCAAATTGCCCTCTTGTTGTTGCGAACTGTGTTGCACGTGTTAATTATTTATGCCCCAGCCACATAGCTCGAAAGACATTGCCAACCAATGCCAGATAAATCAGCTGAATGCCAGCTGAAGCCTTTGCCCATGACCATAAGAAGCTATCGTCCTCTTGCTGAATTCCTTCCTGAAGTTCTATGTATAAATTATACAAATTATTATTTAAACCACGGAGCCGAGACTCCAGCTCCAGCTGCAGCTCTCCAACTCTGTCTTGGTTAAAGCAAAAGTTATGCGCAGACAAATCGCTTATTTAGATTAGAACTGACAGCTCGAGGAAGCTGTGTGCGCAGCCGCAACAGATGCTTGAAGCGATCCCCGCGCGGACTCGAGTGTTGGCCAATTTGTTGAAGTTGTGGCAACAAGATTGTTAGCCACCAGCCAGACCCACCTTCTACATATATCTTATTCCCCTTAGGAGGCGTTTCTGTTATGCCAACTAAGTGTTTACTTAAGTGTTAAGCTAAAGCTACTTTGTTTATTCAGCTAGGCCAGTTGAATTGTGGTCATGAGAAGGTGAGGGAGAGGGCAGGCGCATGTGAACCTGTTTATGCGATCATTTTCAATTAAAGTCACTGAGGGAGCAGCCAAGATATGGCCCAAGGAGGCGTGAGTTATAAGCTGTGTAATGTGCGGATGGGTAAGTCGGTAGCTCCTCATTGATTATGGTTAAGTGAAGCGGAAGCTGATTTCGCGATTTCCCCCGTATGATATATTAAAGACCTCATGAAGTTGGCAGTTTCTGTCTAGACTGATGACGATGAATCAATAAAATTGATATGGAAATACGAGTTGTCATAATGAAATTAGCAATTAGGCAACCAATTTCCCAGTCTCCCCCATTTGCTCACATTTTTATGCTGACCCAGAACTAAAACAATAATAATAGCTTCACCAAAAAAAGAAAGATAGAAATCACGTTCTGCTGACCAATTTCACACAGCCTGGGCAACAAATCAAAAAGCAAGCAGCCAACTCCGTTGGGCATAGTGCGAAATAAATTGAAATTTCTAAAATTTTAATAAAAATTGTCGCAATATTGCACTAAAAGCTCATGCGATTGGTTATCCTTAAATCCATCTATGGCCAGAACGTGCCACTCCAGTTAGCCAGCCGACTACCGATTGCAATTGCAACAATTTTTTCATCCCCTTCTCCTCTTCTCCCCCCCTTCTCACTGAATCACAATTTTTGTGATAAATGTGTCAACGTTTTTCTTCCATCTCGTTCTTTTTTTTATCTTTCAGTTTTATACTCTTGCAATTCAGCAATATCTCTGACCGCATCAAGTGTATATATATAAGGATACACACACACACACACACAGAGTAGGATCTCTTATGCAAAGTAGTCGTTCAATTTATAAACTAGAAATCTGTTAAATTTATTTGTCTCTCTTGGCGGTGATTGCTTAGATCTTTGTGAATAGTTTAGATAGGAACAAGTAGGAATTTACTACAGCTACATTTTTAGTCTTAGCTGCTTACAAAGATATACTTTAAATCAATTCACTTGCCCTGAAACCGAATATATAAATTGGCTAAAACAGGAACTGATGGAATAAATATTATTGGAGCGATGTTTCTAGTCTATTTCTTTGGCTTAGTTTGATGTCCCAATTGAATTCATTAATAACTTGTTTTATTATTTTGATCTATTGGGTTGGGGAAAAAGAAATGTGCGACAGATAAACATATCTTGTGCGATTTGAAGACGACAATCTCTGCTACAAGTGTCTTTTTAATAGTGATCGTACTTTTCAGTCTCAAGTTATAGCGCGAAATTCGTCATATTTTACGTTTTTACTACCTGAGAGATAAAAATGCAAGGTAATCGTTTACTTTGACTACTCGCGCTCAAAACTGCATTAATTGCAATGAATTTGGTATCAAAAGAAAGGGAAAAACGTGTACAACCTTGGTGCGCTTTTGCGATTTATTGTGTAGTTTTTCCACAATTAACAAATAAAAATGTATTTATATATCGGGAAAAAATCGATTAATAGATAACAATCCAACGAAGGCGGCTGCAAATTTATGAAGTTTATGGGCATGGTACTGTAACAATTCGCACACCCAATCTTTGGTTTGATTGATTTCGTTCTGGTGTAGTGGATGTCCAAGATGGACACCGTAATGGTAGGTAAATCGTTCTAGAACTGATAAAATCATCGAACTCATCCAAGTAGACATGTGAGCATTCGCTCGATTGGCCAGGAACTGGCTCAAATTTCATCAATCGATCGATCAAATACGACATTTCTTTTTCCCAACCCAAAGAGAAGACGCTCCTTTCAGATTAATGGAGAGAACATTCACTGATCAGGGCCACACAATCTTCAACATACACTGCTCACAACCTGAATAGGACACCTCTAAAGTCGCTTTTTTACAGTTCATTGCTGCTAAGCCAAGACATCTAGGAAAATAATTTTTGTTTTCTTATAAAGTTTATTTAAATGTGGTAATTTGAGGTAAATAACAAAATTATTCAAAAGTTTTAAGTCTACAAAATACATTGTTAATAAGTGTGTAACAAATTGCTTGGTCTTAGATTTGCGCCTCTTGTATGTATTATATATTGCCCAAGAAAACCGGAAAACTAGGCAGAACCTGTTCTTCGTAAACCTTAGAAAGTCTCCAAATGTGTTGGATGCACTTAAGATTACTCAAATTGGAAGACACAGAGTAACAAAGTCCAATATGTTGCATGGAGTTATTATATTTTCAATAATCTTAATTAATCGTTTTACCTAAAATATCCTAGAAGACTTAATTCCTAAACAGTGGAACCACGATTGTTCGCGGTAATGGGGGAAGGGGTAGAAAAGCTATCTTCGATAAAAAAAAACTTGTAAACTCCCTAAATTTGTGGTTTATTTCAAATGGTTCCAAGTTTCTCCGTTTTAAGCGAACACTTCAAACGAGTTAACCAACAAAAAGTGCTCGCATAAGCCCGCTGGCTCGGAAACCCGATCAATCAAAGGTTGGGTAATCGAGGTTCTACTGTTCTTTACTTTATGGTTTGAAGGGGTTATAGTTTACTAGTAATTGAAAGAGTAATACTCGAATTTAAAGAGCAAACAAATGTCGGTGTTTCAAAACTCCTCACCTTATATGGTTTTATTTTGGTTTTTTTTTTTGGGTCTTTTCGGTTAGTCTGGTTATTGTCGTGGTTGTGTGTCATTGCGAAATGGTGGGATTCTGTTGTTTGCTATCAAAGGCCGACAGTGTGTCACTGTTGAATTTGATTTTGTCACTGATATTTTAATAGCTGAACTTAGTCAGCATTGTGTCTGCCCCCAGTGAGTTAACAAAAAAGAAAACTGCAAATATTCCAATCAGTGTGAAAAGTCGGACAAAAAGTGCTCAAAGCATTTGCTGAATTGTTAATTTACACTAGCCAGAGGCAACAATATAACGTGAATTAACTTTATGTACCACGATATTGAATAATCAAAACTTTTCTTTTATCTTCAGTTATTCAGGTTGTTATTGTGATTGTTATTATGTTTTCATTTTGAAGTTTTTTTTATGTCCGAAAGTTTAATTAATAATATGTATGGGCTTAATACAATGCCAATCTATGTGGACATATGATTTTGACAGATTCATAATGAATTTTTCCTGTGCATACAATGGATGCCGCTGGCGCTGACTTCAAATTGAATATTCAAGTAAAAATATATATATATATAGAGTAGAATATTATTTATATATTTGGTTTCTTACCTCGTGCTGCAGCGGCGCCAATGCAAAGCCAACTGCATAGCAAGATGAAACTGAAGCGGGGCGGATGTGTCAGTAAAGTCTTTGTCGCCATTTTGTCGAGCTGCTTGGAAAATGGCGTCCTCTTTGGCGCCATCGAGCTCTATGTTGCCAAAATATGTCACAACAACAAACTGCAAAAAAAAGAAATAGAGAGAGTGAGATGAGAAAAACGTAGAGTGTTGATGAAAATTGATTTGATTTTTCAACAATTTCAAGTAAATTGAATGCAAAAACACATTTTCGTTTCAATTAGAATTGGGTTATTTATTCTTGATTAAAGAAAACAATGAGGCAATTTCGCGCACCATAAAATTCGAATCAATTTTACTAATTAGCAAAAGACACAGAAAATAATCAAATAGCGAGTGTGACATGAGTTCTTGTCATTGTCGTTGTCATTGTCGTTAAGTGCGCAATGGAGAAAATGTGTCTCCTATTTGTATTGCTGCCACAATTTGATACCCTCTAATTGAGAGACTCTTAGGTAAAAGTTTTCCTTCGAGTTGTATGAATTTAGAGTAACAAAAGAAAGCAAAGCAGAAAAACTATTTAGACCTCCGAGACTCTCCCATCAGATAAGTTAGTCCCAAGTTTAACAATGGGTATTCTTTTAGTCGATTTTCAATGTGTTTAGTTTCTTTTTCTTTTATGCTCACGGCTTTTTCACGCCTCGTTCGCTGCCATTGTCTCTAGTTGGCATTTGCCCATTTAATAAGTTAATTGTTACTGCTCTTGCACTTTTGCCGCTTTTGAATTTATGATTAGCCACAATGCCAAGTAGAACGATGTCGGCTTTACGCATCTGCACCCCCGCCACTCCACCTTCCACTCCCACTCCATCTCCGCCCATTTACCATTCTCCCTCATCTGGCCGCCAGTCGCGTCTTGAACGTTTTTGTAACATTTACTTAGAGTCCAATGTTGCCGTCGTCGTCGTCGTTGTCGTTGTCGTCGTGGCACAGCTCGCATAAATGTCAACTGTGGTCCTGCTGCGCTTTATGTAGTCGGACTTTTATATAATTCTAGTGCTTCCTCTGTGATAGCTGTAGAGCATTCAGTGTTAGAAATTTATACGGCATGGAAAGCAAGATGGGGGGGAGGGGGACTATCACCCGCCGCACCGCACCCCACCACCTTCTCCTTCTGCTCAGAGTCATAGTCATTATTGTCGTTCGCGTTTTTGCCTGACAGTTCTCAGTTGCTCGAGTCGCTGCTGACTGACTGACTTTGTATCAACTTCATAATTATAGTTTTCCCAGCGTAAAAGTTTCCCTGAGCAAGTTACAGTGGTTTCAGAACAAGAAAAATATATCGAATCTCTAATTAAATACGGAGATTTAATCAAACTAATTTCAAATCGGGAGATTTTTAATTTCAACTCATAAAGTGCCATCAAAGTAATACATTTGTCTAATGGTTTTTGCACCACTGTGCTAGTAGTTGCATTTACAGTTGCTCTACATGCTCGCCAGTTGCAGCAAAAGATTCTATTAACCTAAGAAATTATGAGAAATGAAAACTTATTACGAGAAGTCATTAAGATTCAAAGAATTAAAAAACTTGAAAAGTAAAACTGAAAATGAAGCAAAGCCGAAGCCGATGCGGAGCATCCTCCTCGTCCCATCCAAACTGAGCCTGCATCCTCGTCATCGTCATCGTCATTGCCAACGCTGTTACCCGGCAAGCTTGTCTTGACGTCAAGTAAAGGGCTAAAAGAGGAGGGGGTGGGGGAGGGTGTGGGGGCCTGCAATTGGAATGAAACGGGAGGCCATACAAAACTGTCGACGGCTTATAACAAAGCCCAGTGAGCGCACGTCAATGGCAGAGAGAGTTTTACTTTTAAGTTTCATTTACTTCGCGCAAAAGGAAACTCATAATTGTTAAGGGCTTTTGGCTTAAATGATTTTTACTGTAAAATAACAAAAAAAAAAGCGAAAAAAAACACATTACAAAAAAAAAAAGAAGCGAAATAACAAAAGAAGAAAACGGAACCTGAGGAAAATTAACAACAATTCTGTTTAACTTTTAATTAGATTTTTAATTTTTGTTTTTTATTTTTGGTTTTGATTAAAAAACTTTATCTTTGAACTATTTGCAAAATGCTGGCAAATTTTAAGAGAGAGAGAGAGAGAGATAAGCTATTGGCCAGCTTTTCCTCCCATAATGATACTAAAATGATTTGGGACAAATCATCATTAAGTCCAAAAAATACGAAAAAAAACGAGAAGGAAGAAAAGTAAAGGAAAAAGTCAGTTGCCACTTTTATCAATGTTTCCTGTCACTTTCGAGAAAACTTTGCGCCATGTCACACAACAACACGATGTCAACGCCAGTGCCAGCGATTTTCATATTCTCTGTGCATTTTTATCAGCCATTTGCCGACTCATTAAGCGCCTGCCTCTTCCCCCTGCCACTGCCACTTCCACTGCCACTGCCCCCGGTGGATCGATTGATGGCTGCTTGGTTGGCTGACTCTGGGTCTGACTCTGGCTGGGTCTGGCTGCATTTTAAAAACGTCATTGCCGATTGAGTTTTACATGCTTTTAATTGACGTCGTCATGTAATGAAATTCAATTTATATTCGACGGCATTAATATGTAGTAATTCATACTGATGCATCGTTCTCTGTTTGTTTGTATGTATGCACGGGAATTATATTCGAAGTCAGACGACTGACCCGCCACCCCCCCGCAACGTCATGAATATGCAGCACGTGGGGGCACGTACACACAGGTAGCTATTGGCCAGAATTGTTGTATCTGGCCAAGACAGTTGAACAATCGAACCGTACAAATCGAAATTTGCAAATGCGTTAATGTTGTAACCATGTCTGCTGCGGGGCCTCTAATATGGCAGTCGATTTATCAAACAATTTACATATATTTGGGATTAACCAAAATTATAAAAATCAATTTGGCCAATTCCAAAACCAGAAACTACTCGATTTAGTTATTATAGGTAAATAAATTGAAGTTAAATGTGAAAATAAATTATTACACTGAATATTTCTTATACAATTCAAAGAAAATTTATATTTGCTAAGCGTCTGCAAATAAGTATAAATAAATATTCAAGTAAATAGAATAAGAAAGTAGTTGAAATTAAAAGTGAGTGAACTTTATTTTAAATTTTGAGAAAAGAAAAAGTTTATAAGTAAAACATTAATTTGTTTAAACTTTTTAAGTTGGGGAAAAAGGAAATGTTGATTTACTTAATGTTTAAACCCTTGCAAAGGGTATTATAAGTATAATAGGTCAGATGTTTCTAACCATAAACTATATAAATATAATTTTTATGCTGTGAGTTTTATTTTTTCTCAAAATCCATGATTAATATTTAATCAATTGATTCAAAATTGGAAATAATTTCTATTTTTCAAGTTTTAAAACAAAACTCATAATGATTACAGTCCCTGATATAAACCATATGTATATTTCATTTCATTTATCGACATTTTTTTGTATATTTGTTTCTTTGAGCAATAATAATAATATTTTATGTAAAGAGTTTATTCTATATAAACATTTTCTTACTAAACAACCTGCTAAATTTTAGTTTGCTTCCAATAAATGACCTCGAGCCTGCTTTAATAAATTTTAAAACAAAATAGTACGCAAAAATTGTCAAATTAAACATAATTTAAAAATTTGTAATTTAGTTTGAGAGTAGGATACTTTACTGTAGGCAGAAAAGTTTAGCCAAATGCATATATGTATATATATTCTTGATCAGCATCAATAGCCGAGTCAGTATACGGATTTTTTCTATTTTTTTGTGTCCCAATTTTAAGTTATTTGAATAAAACTTTGCATTTTAGTTCCATGTTGATTTAAAATCATCGCAAACGGATTACTATAATAAATAGAAAATACCCAAAAAAAATAAATTGAAAACTCCTTTGACTGCTTCAAGAATTTTACGATGGTTTCCTCTTTCCCAATCAGCAATTAGTAATCGATTGCTTGAACTTTGTACAGATGGCTTAAAAAAAGAAGAAAAACTATTCTAAAAGATTATTTGTTGTACTTTTGCGAAAGGAAACAAATACTCAATTAGGTGATTGGTCTTAAAGTTCACTCTAAATTTAAACTTTCGCTCTTCGTTTTGGTAATAAATATTTGAAGTACTTGGGTGACTTTCGATACCATTTCGCTGATGTCACATTGTCAAGTGGACAAAGTCGTATAATTTGCATACTTTTTTTTTTTTGAGTTAATCGAGAGATGTAAAAAAAAACAAGTTTGTTTTTTTGATTCAGCGATTAACAAGGCACTTAAGGCTTATATAACTTAATGGGCCAACAATTTAGTAAGAGGCGTTTATCAGTCGCATCTCCTGTAATGGTTATGGCCGAGACGGTAGACCTTGATTCCCGGTGAGTCGCGTGCCTCCCCGCCGAACGAACAGTCGCAGCGAGTTGAATGACTTAAAGGCGCGACAGCTGCAGCAATTTCAATGAAAATTAAAAATCACAGCATGAATTCAAATTGTGGCCAAATACAGGGGAAAAAGCAATTTTTAATTAAAGTCTACGAGGCGACTGAAAATCTAAATTGTTCATATAGAAATATATATATATATGTATGTATGTATGTATGGATATTAATTGACTTTGCCATCATTAACACAAATATAATTACGTGACAATTTGATGGTTTTTCGCTTTTTGCTATGGGACAAATTCAAGCAAAAGCGAAATTAATTACACAGGCCACGACGACGCTGAGACATGGCCTTCACCCATCACCCATCACCATCATAAGGACCTGGACCAGCAGGACCTCCACCCAAGGGATCAATCAGCAAACAGTCGAAAAGGTAAACAATAAAACGTAGCCGACATCGGATGGGGGGAGATAGGCAAATATATCCATCCCAACGACATTTAAACAAACATCCAGTCGAGTCGAGTCCAGTTCAGTCCAGACTGTCCAGACTGCCCACTGACCATTCTGGCATTCAGGAGAGGAGCTGGGGCAAAACGGGGACGCATCATCATAAAAAAAGGGTCTTTCCCTCGTTCGCTGTTTAACTTTGAAAAATTAAAATCCACTTGGGTACCCGACAGTCGGCGCATTTTTCAATGGCCAAATAATAAAGTCCCCAAAGTCAGTTGGGGGAGTTAAACTTAATCTGTTTGGTGCTTTTTCATGGTCCTCCGTCATTTGCCAGCCTGTCCTTTTTTTTTCTTTCTTTTTTTGTTGTCGGTTTTTGTTGTTGTTTTCTGGTCTGGCGATTAAATGAAACGTAAATTTGCAGCAATTACGCGGGTAAATATGCATTTAAATAAATTTACATGCAATTATTTGTCCGTTTCGCATCAAAATTCTAATCAAATTGATTTAATTATCTTTGCTTAGATTTTTGATTTCGCTTTGTTCTTGTCAAACACCAAAAAAACCGAAAACCTTGTATAATTAACACTGAAAAACAATTGCAAATTAAATGCCTTTTGATGATGTCCTTTTTTTTGCCCATACCCTGTGCTCCTCCAGTCGAGGTCGAAAGGGTTTCTCAAACAAAAGATTCTAGTACATATATTTCTAATGAGCATCAATGGTGACTCAATGTATATTTGACTATCCTCTCATTGCTAAGATCTTGAGCAATATGTAAATATCAGTTGCCATATAAATAGATTCTTAACCTTCTTAAGGACTTTTAGAGTCCTTTTAGAGGACTTTCAGTGCAGGGTATTTTAAAGTCGCCCTCAATGACTTAATTTGCTAATTTCTTTCTTCTTTTGCTCGGCTTCACCTCATTTGGATCCATCTATGGCATTGTGTTTTGTTTTCGGTGACATCTCGTTTATCAAACTGAAGGCATAATCGTTGATTTCGCTTTATCGTTGTCAGTTTTGTCTCGCATTGTCTGCGTTGGCGCTCCCTTTGGCATTTATGATAAATGGCTCTATTAAATGGCTGCGTTAATACTTAATATTATGTATTTAATATGGGCTGTAAAAATGTAAAAAGGCAATTGCAAGATCAGAGCATAAATTGATATTGATGGATAGCTTACTCATGCAGCTCTCAATTCGTAGTAAAGTTATATTAAGTCATATTTCATAAACAATAGGATTAACATTAAAAAATTTCCTATATTATCATGAGTTAGTTTTAAGTTGTTGGCTTTAATTCCTTTTAATAAAAGTCTCTCTTGTTATTGGTAAGGTTTTTTAGATCATTTTAAGTCTAGTAACCTCAATGTTGGCTTTTTATAGAACATATTCGATAATTTATTGCATTTAAGACATTTTCAAACCGGCTTAGATACTACATCCGCCCAGACCACCTAGGTCTGCATAACTTATTTAAATCCAACTTAGAGTTGTTATATGTATAATTTCAACAAAACGTTGTTGAAAGTTGATTAGAAAATCCTCTAGTCCTTTTCACACTATCCTCACTTTGAGGGTATATTTGCTTTGACAAGAACTTAACGACTTGGAGGGCGAAATGTTCTCTACGAAATATATATATGTATTTCCTATTTTACCAAGCATTCATATTACAACTGACCAAGCTATAATATTTATATATATTATATTATAATTTGGTTAGTGATATTACTTTCTATATCATTCCTAATCCATCTGAAACATTCAATTACAATTTTATCTCATTAAGCTAGTCTTATGTTAATCAAAAGATCAGTTTTATCGCGATTCATTGAATTTCGTAAACTAATTACGTATACGCACAGTATGTCAAATATAAACTTATTACGTATATGCAAATTAGACCTGTGGAAGAGTATAGAAACTTCGCCATGCCAGGATTGCGGCCTAAATCTCTAGCTTTGTTGTCGTCTCTGGAGATCTTTGATAGCCTAATTTCTGCACTCATCTTTCAAGTCTCGTTCTGGGCTTTTTTTCTTCTTGTTGTTTTTGTTAGACGTAAATCGTCTCAGTTTCTGCTATAAATAATATTCTCATTTCTCCCAAAGAAAACATGTGCCTCATTTTAAATAAACATTTAACATTTTCCCTCTGCATTTGTTCATTTTGTGCTTTTCTTTTTTTTTTTTTTGTGCAAACTCTCTTTGCCTTGTTTGCATATTTCGCTGCGAATTAAAAACAAGAAGGAAAAAAAAAACAAAATAAGAAAGAGAGAAAAGCGCACAGTTTTGTTGTAGATAAGCTACTCAAAGATTTACGACACAGTCACAAACAGTTTTTGCCGCTGTTGTTGTTGCTTTTCGTTTTCTGCAAAAATTCGCTTGGCTTGAATCGCATAAACAAGGCCAAAACCATTTCCAACGATTTGGCGTGACAAATCCTGCACGATTTGGAGCTGTCCGTGCGTCTGGCAGACGCAACTTTGTCGCAGATTTATATGCGATGTCAGTGGAAACGGTTTATCACTTTGGCCTAGGCCTGTTCTCGTACCTTTTTTGATTATAGCCCTCTCCCCCACCCCCTCTGCCACCACACCAAACGCAACCCACCAATCTTGCCCAATCCCCTCTCTAAGCCAAAGGTTGAAACAAAATTCCCTGTAGATTTAGTGCAATTTCATTTACTTTTGTCTTGGCATTTAGTGAGATTTGTCGGACAGACAATCAGACTGACAGACAGACAGACGGACGGACGGACGGACAGACTGACTAAGGCAGAGTTGCTTAAAACGATGGATGTTGGAGTTGAGAAAGGTTACAAGAGAGAGACAGAAAAAGAGAGAGCGCAGTGAGAGTGAATAAAAGAACATTTTCGCATATTCTCGTCTCATTTGCACAAGATTTAGATTTAAAATAAAATGGAACTATGTGAGATGTGAGGAAAACGAACAAATGGCTAAAACTTAGAACTTGGGATCAAATAGATCATAAAATCGACACTGCAAAGCAAGTGTAGTGGAGCGGGATTAAAAATAAGAACAGTCCATTCTATATTTAAGATCCATACTCTTTAACATCCGCATTTAAATTCAACATTATCAGAAAAGAACGATTCAAAAAAAAAAAGGTTCTCCCTTTTAAAAGCTTTGCACAAAAGTTCGTGACCTTTTCGTAATTATAATGGGAACTAACGGCAACACTTTTTTTTCCACTCTCATTTTATTTAAAAAAATATTCCTTTAATTTTATGTTGGCATTTAAACTTCCGTTATGTAACCCATTTGGCAAGCAAAAACCTCCGCATTCATGCAATTAACAAAACTGTCCAGTCATTTCAACCGAAAAGAAACTTTAAATGAAAAAACAACTTTGCCTTAAATCGACTCTGAGATACTCTGCAGCTATTAGAAGTGCAGATTCCGATAAAAAGAAATTGATTAAATGATAAAATGCAAAAAACTCTAGGAAATCATTCTATTTAGAAGAAACTTCACTCGTTTTAATTATCAAAAGATATGAAATATATATGATTATAATTTTACTTAAATGTTGTGTTAATTATATAATTTATTTTTTGATTCATCTGATCTCTATGAACTATTTCGATGCACATACAAGTGGGTAATCAATTCAATGTTAGTTGAAGAGAAAACCTTTTATTTTTTTCTATTTGGATTTAGAAGGGAGATGATTCTGTCTGGGTACAGGTTGCAGAGAAAAAAAGCGACAAATTTCAATTCATGCTTAAATCGACTCTGAGATACTCTGCAGCAATTAGAAGGCCAGGAATATCCGATTAAAACAAATTGATTGAATGATAAAATGGGAAAACCTTTCTATTTAAAAGAATCTTGGAAAGATATGAAATATATCTGATTATTATTTAACTTTACTTTTCATCTATTTTTTCTGATCTATCTTGAATTTCTCTGAACTATTTCCATGCACATATAAGTGGGTAATCAATTCAATGTTACTTAAAGAGAAAACCTTTTATTCTTTTTTGTATTAGGATTTGGAAGGGAGATGTTTCTGTCTGGGTACAGGTTGCAGACACAAAAAACAAACGCGACAAATTTCAATTCATGCGCATCTTGTGCTAATGATGAGCGATTTTAATTATATATATACATATGTATAGTATATGTATATATTATATACATTTTAATATACTTATTATCTGCGAGATGCTTCTGCGGATGACTGCTTTAAAATTGCACAGGAATCAAGGAGGGCCTTTTTGATGTCAATCACTCAGGCGCTTAAGGAGCTGTCATGCCCGACTACTTCTAATAAGACGGCGGCGGCGCCAAAAGAATTTAAATTAGCCAAGGCGAGTCTTGGCTTTGTCGGCGGTGTTGGTGGTGCTGTTGGTGGTGTCGGTGTCGGTGTCAGCAATAGACTTGAATGTTAAAAGTTACCCACTTGTCGGTATCCCTAACTTGGAATTCTCTGACTCTGACTCTGCTAATGAATCATGAATTTCTCAACACCATTTTGCTTCTTTTTTTTCTTTTTTTCTTTTCGTTGTGCCTCTTGTTTTTCTTTGGTGTAATAAGCGTAAAACTTTTTGGCAGGCCCCAATTCTTTTTGGGTGTTTTTTTCTTCCTTTTGTTTTTTGGTTTTTCCTTTTGCCTTTTGCTGTGCATTTCAACCAATTAGTTGGTTGTTTGGTTTTGTTTTGTTTCGTCACTGATTGACAGTTTTCAAATGTTCATCATTGGCATTGCCGTTGCCAAGTGACGAGGGAAAGCTTGGAGGAGCATCTTTCCTGTTTCAAGTGACACATTTATATGTACATACATGTGTGTATGTGTGTATGTGCGAGGATATGGCCATTTGTTAGGGGCCTGACTAATGCCTGATTTTGTTTGGGCTTACCTTGGCTTTTTTGATTGTTTTTGTTTCTTTTTAAATTGGCCAGCCCCGAAAATTGGAAAGAAATGTTAACTTTTCTGCCATCAATTGATTCGAATACCATCCAAGTGCTAACAATGCCAACGCCCACGTGGAAGTTACCTTGTAAAAGTTGTGTAAATGTGACAAACCATTTTGGGCGTAGCCACGTTGCTCCTGTTACTTGTACTTGAGTGTTGTTTATGCTCTTCTTTCCGCCTATGAAGCCAAACTCGTACTATATATAAAGAGAGTGTTTTTTTGGGGAAGTATTTATAGCGTTCGTTGTAGGAACTACCTACGTATGTTTGATCTGTAAAATCCTTCATCTCTAATTTAAATCTTTAAGAGTTTCAATCGAGTAATATTTGACTTGTTGCTGACACTTTTACTGAATTTGAATGGATAACTACTTAATTTGTCGCAAATTTTACAAGTTCTATTATTATTTTTATTTTTGGTAATTGTTTACTTTGACCACCTTGAGATTTTTGGGTTGGATACCGCCAAAAGTGGAAAAGAGGCTAAGTTTTAAAGGGAAGTGTTGGTAAACGTTATAATAAATAAGTGCTATTATTAATTTTATTTTTGGTCATTGTTTACTTTGACCACCTTGAGATTTTTGTGTTGGATACCGCCAAAAGTGGGAAAGAGACTAAGGTTTAAAGAAAAGTGTTGGTAAACGTTAAAATAAATACCCGGATTTTTAATTTTCGACTAAAAAATGTGATATAAATGACTTCTGATTTCTCCATTTTCTGAATAGCATTTAGACTTTTAAGTCGGGGAATATGGGGCTGCCAGAGCACCATACCTCATGGAAATAATTATATGTGCACGACAATTTTTTGAAAAAAATATTATTAAATGAAAGAAAAATAATAAATTTTTGCAGCTTATAAATCTAATTAAAGACACAAAAAACAATAACAAAAATGCATTTTTTTTTAAACTCATAAAAATATCGCAAGATAAAAAAAATCTTTATAGGAAAAAAATTATATGTGGATATTTCATTTTTGGCGAAATTCTCTCCGACTTCAATGATTTCAACTAATCTATTTTTGTTTAGTAATTATTATGAAGGCATCTTACTTGAATAACCTTGTTTAGGCGAATGATGACGAAAGAAGAATTTTGCAAAAAAATTCTTGCAGTAGGCTCAATTACTTGTAAAAATTGTGCGTTCCAAAAATAATTGTTTGGTTAGTTTTAATAGAGATATAGACATAAAACATTGTGCACATATACTTATTTCCATGAGGTAGTTTCATCAAGTTTAGTACTGAACACCATAGTTTCATAAAGTCGAGAAATATTCGACCGCGCAATATTTATTTCGTTTACAGCACTAATTTTTAATGTGACAACATTATTTCGTCGTTAATAAGCTAGATTAAGCTATTAATCTACTTTCCCCGCTAAAAATTTACATTTTTAATTTGTTATTTGTGCAAAAACTATATAATAAATATCATAAGCAAAAACCAGGTGCTGCAATTAATGCAGTTTTTGTAGCGAAGTGATCAAAGTAAACAATTACCCATGATTCTTAATAAAATTTGCCTTTGATATTGAAAATAAATGTGTACAAATTGTTTTTCATAAAGATTTTAGCAAGATTTCATTGTTTTTTCTATACTTATTTGTAGAATAGAATTGTTTGCGAAAAGCTTCTTGTTAATATCATTTAGATGACCCTTTTATGATGTTGCTTTAGACTTAACCCTAAAACTATCTCCTTAAGAGCAACGTCGAACAAACAAGTGTAAAATAATGGTTTAGATTTATGTATTTTCGATTTGGATATAGGCAATTTGTTTCTGGTAATGAAGCTGATTGATCTAGTTGAGAAGAAGAAATGATAACTGATTTATGGCGAGTTAGTTGGCTCGTGCCATTTTCAAAATGTTTTGCTGATTTGTTTGCCTTTGACAATCGTCCATAGCTCACTGCACAAGTGATTTGATGGGCGGCGTGGGGCGGTTCGGAGTGGGAATGGAAGTGGATTATGCTGGCTAATGATAGGCTTTGACTTTGGCCTAAGCTTGCCGTTGAAGTAAGTTTTTATGATCCCCAACAGCAATAAGGAGCTGACAGTTTTTGTCAAAAAAACAACCTAGCATTATGTATGCGTAACGTTGCCTGACAAGTCATAAGAATATATTGCCATTGCCATTGCGATTGCCGCTGCTGCTGCCGCTGCTGTTGCTGCTGTTGCCGTGTGCTGCTGGTACAACAGTGCGTATGATTTTTATAAATGCCGTGTCGTTGTCGTGTGTGTCGAAACAGGAAATGGCTCACAAAAGCGAACGACATTTTGCGCTTTTTGTTGTCGTTGCCGTCGTCGTCGTCGTCGTCGTCCCATGAGTGTGTTTGATATATATACCTTTATACAGGAGAGACACAGGGGCGTGCCCAATCAAGACAAAGTGTAAACTGTAGAGTGAAAGCTGCTTTTTTTGTTGTATCCCTCTTTTAAATGAAATTTTCAACCGAGTCCCTGGCTGGATCTATATATAAAGCATATGTATATATATATATATATATATATAATCTTGGCACATTTTTTTCTCATGACCTCATGACTCGCTCCAAAATCAATTCAAGCTATGTATGAATTTGTACGGCTTCTATTTTTTTTTTTTTTTTTTGTAGCTTCTCTCTCTCATACCCCAAAACCCCAATGGAATTTTACTATGGCATTTCTACGTATACTTTCATACAATATATTTTCAGATTGATTCACATTTTGGTTTGGTTGGTTGTGGGAATGGGTGTGCGTGTGGGTATGGGTATTTGGGTTGTGTATTGGGGGCTTGCTTTGGCTTATTATAAAAACCAGAAAAACTGATTTGTCAAGGTCATAAAAATATTTGCTTTCACTCAATATTAAACGGAGTGCGTTGTCATTGCACGTGGATTTTGGTTCTTTTCATTTCATTTTGCTGTGGATGATGATGATAGGGCAAATGGTTATGAGTTCAAGCAAAGTTAGATAAACTTTTGTGACGTGACAGATTTTGTTAGTGTTGTCTGTTGCCCATGGAATGCTGTCGATTAAGTTGATTATAATCATAATGGAGAACAGAAGAGAAGTTTTCTTCTCCTCCTCCTCCTCCTCCAGTTGTTGTTTTTTTTCCACTAAAAGAAAAAGCTTTAATTGTGGTTATGGAGACAAAAAGTCAGAAGTTGGAAGGTTATAAGTATTAGAGAGAGTCCTGTGGAGAGCCTCTCTTTATTCTACTAAATTTAAATTGATGCAAAAGTGTTTGAGAATTGATTTCTTGCACATTGTCATGATGATTAATTTAAATAGTTTATGGCCACACATTGATAAGGTGTTTCTAACCCAGTTCTTCACTATTGAATTCCCAATCAGAGATGTGTGCATGTAAGGCAATGGCAAAACACACAATATCGCTGACTATACAGGATGCTGAGCATATATGCATATCTTAACCAGGCATGAGAACAGCAATATCAACACACACACAGACAGACAGACAGACGTATGACGAAAGAGAGGAAAAAAATCGAAGAAAAACTGAATGGAACAACAATGCAAAAGGTGGAAACCAAGAAAATTTGCAATGTGTGCATAGATGCAGATACAGAGCAGTTGAAGATGGGCGCAATCTCTGGTAGACTGGAGAATGGTGAATGGAACGGAGCTTGCCGGCAGTTATGTTTAGAAAACTTTTCAAGCACGAATGCCCGGCATCGGTGACACGTTCAAGCATATTTTCACTCTTTTCCTTGCCATATTTCAGCACACTTGAGGTGTGAAATAAACACACACCACTCAGCACACACACACACAATGCAGGGCCGGTTTAAGGGGCGATGACAAACCATGAAATAGTTGATATCAATTCAAGCCACCAATATGTAGCTAAGAATTAAGCGAAAGGACTCCATCTATATACTTTCTGTGGGCCCAAGGATGAGGGTCACAAGGGAGGGTGCGACCCTGGTCGTATGTAAAATATGTTTCCCTACTTTTGCTTGACTGACCGAGTTCAGCACTTCTAATACAACAACAGCTTAATTTCTTAGTTGCAAAGCAAACTTGAGTGAATTGTTTTTCAAGTTTCTTTTCTTTTTTTCGGTTTATTTTCTGCTGGGGTGAAGATTTTTGCATTTTTGCTATTCGTTTACTTTGGGCTATTAGGAATTAGAAGCTTCTACATCTGCCTGCCTTCAGGTTGCCTTCCGACTGGACGGGACTGGACTGGAGTGGACTTGGGTGCTTTCTGTCTGTGTGCTTTGCATAACTAATGAAGTTTCTCGTTGCGTACATTTTTTTGCAGCTTTAAGGAAAATGTTGTAATGAAAATTGAAAATTTAGTAAAATAGATAAACAATCAAGTTTTGGGTGCAAAAGGGATTGGGGGATTTATTGCAAATGCTGGCAAAATGTATATGCGAGAATATACTATATATTTAATTAAAAACTTTTAGATAACCACAAGCAAATGCAAATATTTGTTGAAGTTGTGTGCCTCGAACAGGTTTCTATTTAATTTTGCCAAACATTGCACACACACATACATACATCCAGCATATGGAATATATGTATGTATGTATGTATAGAGAATCGTACGATTTCAATTGAAGAGGAAAGCCTATTAGAAATTATTTCTCTTTACCAAATATTTGTTCGATTCTATGATAGCTGTTATTGTTATTGTTGTTGTTTTTTGCTATTGGTGTTAATGCCATTCAGTTGAATAAAAGGGGCTAAAAACAATTGCCACAATTGCAACTCTCTCCCCCCTTCTCTCTCCCTCTCTCTGTTAGATTTTCAATCTATAGATGTTTGGTCTTAGAGCTTACATGGCGTATACGTGTTGTTGATTTAGTTGATTGGCCTGATCGATTCAAGTAGGTTTGTGTGTGGGTGTGTGTGTGTGCGTGTGAAGCCATCAATAATTATTTATTTTCCATTTATATTTTTAACTTGATTCATTTAGTCTGAGATACGATCAATTGATGATTAATTAACAAATATTAATGGCATTTGTTTGGACTCAAATTTGATAAAATTATACTTAAGGATGATAACTTTAAATCCCATTCGCAAAAAAATGATTACAAAATGCCAAAACTAGCGTGCGCTTAAAAATAGAGGGAGAGAAAATTGAAAAATGCGAAAAATTGTAGTTTCATTTTTTTCATTTTTTGTCGACTATGAAGTGTCCAAAAGTTTGCATTGGTGTGAAACGTATGTGTTGGGGTGTCTGACGATGGGTTATATGATGGGCTATCTGTCTCTCTCTCTCACTATGTCAGTGTGCGTGTGTGTTCGCCCTCTGTAAAAGTTGTTTGTTTGCCTTTCATGTTAATGGACTTTACGCGCACATGAACACAGAAGCAAAGCAAACGGTGGCGATATTCACAAGCGCAGGGTCTTATAAAAAATGTTTAAAATATACTCTTAAAACCCGGAATCCAACCCTTTTCTTGTCAGTATAAGGCGTGAGTGCAATGTTTTTAGCTTTATTTTTAAGTTAACAGTTTTAAGTATATAAAAGTTAAAGCTTATTCTCGATATCTCGATATTCATCAGATATATTCGATCCAACTATCAATCGAGTAATCTATTAAAGTTTTGAATAAAGTGTGTGGTTTTCCCTTTTGACTTTTGACTTGAGTTTTGTCATTAAATGTTATAAAAAACATCGAATTTCAATCAATTTAAAATCTAAATCTTTCATTTCTAAAACTCATAAGTGAATGTCATTAAAATCGTTGTTAATTGTCATTGATTGCTCTTCAGAAATTGATTGGTGTGCCTTACGAATGAAAACTTATTCAAGATTAATAAGATTTAGATTTATCTATAAGCCTAATGCAAACTATAATAAAAATAGTCGCAAGAGTATTGTTATTTCGGTGTTTTTGGAATATTGCTTTGTCATATTTTTTCCCTTCATTTTTTTTATCTCCTGCTGTTTGGATTTTTTTTTTTTTATTTGTGGCTTGGAATGGATATAGCTATTCCTATGGCCATATAGGCTGCCTTGTACGCGCAGCTGTTGCCGTTTGACTAAAATGAAACGCCAGATATAGAGATAGAGAGGGGGGAGGGATGGGAAGGGAGTGGTTAAAGGATACTATCAATGTTAGTTTTTAGCGCTTAAACTTTTCCATCAGCGTAAATCGCAAAATGGGTGGAAAAAATGCAATACCTTCTCGAATTTCAGCATTAGTTTTCCCTGAAAATATTCACTCATTTTTGTGTTATTTTATTTATTTTTTTCTCCTTTGTTTGGCTGGCTGAGATATAAACAGATGTAGTATATGGCTTTGGCCATAAAGACGCCAAAATTCACATAATCGTAAATAAAAGCCAAGGCAATACACTCACACACATACGCAAAATACATGCAACATGCTGCATGACAATTATTTGTGTTGCTGCAACACGCCAAATAAACATTTGCGTAAAAGTGAGACAAAAGTCATCATAAAAATGAAATACAAGGCAATAATGTTTGTTTAACATGTGTCCTTCTCTCTCGCTCTCTCTCTCTCTCTCCCTCTCTCTCGGTGTGCGTGTGTGGGTGTGAGTGTGTTGGTGTTTCCATTGAACCCTCATAAGTAGGCAACAGTTTTTGCTTTGCAATTGCTTTCGCCTGCTTTTCACCTACATAGAAAGCCACAAGCAGATATTTAAGTTTCGAAAATTTTCTCAATAAAGCTTAACCTCACATCTGCAGCTCATTATGCATTATTAATTTTCTTTTTTGCACACACACACACACACACATACATGTAGGTTATCCTCATGTATGTAATAACAATGTGACCTGCAGATGTTGCCTTTGGGTTTTAAGCGAAAAACTTTCCACCAAAATGGGCTAATAAATCTCCCATGTGTGTGTGTGTGTGCGGGTGTGTGTGTGGCAAATATTGACCCTTGCAACAATAACAACAACAATAACTATTGCAACAGTGGCAACAACTTTCACCATATCGTTCTATACGTATTGTATATATCAGAGAGAGAGATGATATCCAGCCAGCTGCCTCAATAATGAAATTCCTTTTTATGCCACAGGCAGCAAAACTTTTTCTACACTACAAAAAAAAGGAGTAGTCATATGCTAAGTATTTAGAAGAGAGCATAATAACTTCATATAAGATCAATCAAAATGGGCAATTTTATTAATTTTCTTTTATCCAAGTTTTTATTAGTTGGGTTTGAAATTATTTCTCTCAATGTATTTCTACATAAGAGAAGGGCCTTGGGGAAATCCTTGCTAGCGAAATGTAAACAAGTACTGCTGCCACGCCCACAGTTTTTAATTAAAACCATACCAAATCGAGCTCATTAAAAAGTTGCCTGGTCAGGTGAAAGCGTAAAGGTGAGTGCAGATACAAATACAAGCACATCCATCTACACTACTACATTCATACATATGTACATACATATATACACTGGAAACAGAGAATTAAATTGCATTCCCAATATGTAGAGCAGAATTGTCAACGCAGTTCCTGTTCGATGATGCGTTGTCATAATGTCAAGTGGACCATATCTGTCTGTTTCTGTTTCTGTATGTGTGTGTGTGTGTGTGCGTTATTATAACCCTCATCCGGGATACTGAAACTGGGCGGCAACTGTTTACCAATTGGGCAAAAGGAAGGCCAGTTGGCTGGCTTGTTTGTTGGCCATTCATTTAGCCTGTGGGCCGCATTTTGACATTTTCAGCGAACTACGCAATTCGTTCGCCATGTTGACAATAACCAACAACTATCATGCCACTGACTACCGGGGCGAAAACGAGCCGCGAAATATTAACAAATGGCCAGTGAATTGATGCCCAGAGTGACTGTGTCTCCCTCCTCCCCCCTCTCATATGTACTATTTGCTTAAAGCTCTGTAAAGTTGCCTTACATTTGGATTGACCCCAAAAGGCAACTATTCAAACTAACGTCAATGTGTGGGCTATTTATTTATATAACTTTGGTAAACAAAATTAATTTCTACACATTACTCTTAAAGGTTTTAGTTATTCAACCTTTTTTCTCTCCATTATTTACAATGCAAAATATTAAATTGATATTTATTGTTGCCATAAAACAATCAAATTGATGGAGTTTTGGTAAATAAATTATTCCTAAAAAAAGCTGTTTCCAAGCAAATATTTCTTTTAATTTAGTTTATGCCAGAGTCAAAAAACTGTTTTTCTCCGCCTCTCTTTGTCTCTCTCCCCCTCTTTATTTATTGTTCCAGTATATCGAATGCATTCATAATTGAAACAAAATATCTATGCTGCTGGATTCCTATCGCACCATCCACACAGACGCCCACAGGAGTCTCTGTTGTGCTGTTGTTTGTCAACATTTTTTAAACGCATTTCCCCGCCGTTCGTCGCTTTCGTTCAATTGAATTGACATACCAAAAACTCGTTCCATCTGTTGGCTGGCTGGCTGATGCATAGTCGAGGATATTGAAGGTGTTTGTGCATTCAAACAATTTAGTTTCTTATATCGTATGCTCGCTCATGCAGTCGGCATTTCGATAAATAATAAAATAACGCAAACTCCACTGGAAATCTGTAGCTCGGTCTCTTTCCTTCTCGGTGGAATATTTTGCAAATTTCATGATGTGCAATCGTGTAAAATAAATTTCATTTATTTACATTTATCTACGCATATGCATACATATAAAAACAGATACCAATATGTATCTATATATGTATTGTATGTATGTACGAAATACATACGAAAATGTAAATGTATTTATAGGTTTTCGGTATCTAGGTTACTTATTTACGTTTTTGCTTACCCTATTCAGAGGGTTAGAGGGCATATTTGGGTACATTCACTTTAAGTTAGCCATGAACCTCACTCCATCTTTGATTTTGTAGGAAGAAAAATCACTTAAACTCTCTCAAAGTGAGAAATATTTATTCTGTGAGAAGCTGAATCTAATGATTATCGCAATCTACTAATAAAACTAAGATAATAATGCATTGATGGCACATAAAAGGTGAAATATTTCTTCAGAATTCGAAAGCTTTTTTCAACTTTTATCAAATAAATACATACAGCAGCGATGCCATTTTTTAGGAGCAAAAAAAGCCAGATCAACCAAAAAACAAAAGCTGAATAGTGATTGAAAACCACCAGAAAAATAAACAAATTTTTAAGATAATATTTTAATGTATTTTAAGATAGTTTTAATGTTTTTATATCCTATTGTGAGACTGCTTTTCGAAATAGTTTTACTTTCTACCGACTAAATCCATATAATTTGGTAATAGCATTAAAAAGAGTTGGTACTAGTCGTATACGTAATGTCATTAACCCATACGACCAGTGTTCATGTCATCAAATATTATCTGAGCAAAGGTTTCTAAAATGGTCCACTGGGAAAATCGCAGAATGCTGGGGAACGGAATGGCAAAGAGCAAACCGTGTTGTATTTTGCATTTGCAGAAGCTTTAAAACTTTCTATGTTAAGTCTGACAAATCCTTGTCAAGCGACACATCTCCAACATTTTGTTTATGAACTTGGTTTTGGCATTGAGATTTTAGATTTGTGAGTTGATTTTTGATGTAACTTTTGCACCTTTAACTGTCAAACTTAAAATTTTGTTTTTTAATCGGATTTTTAAAAAAGTCAGAATTCCGGATTCCAGCTATTCCCGAATTTTTACCTTCAAAAAAGCCAGATCTAACGGGGAAAAAGCCAAAATGTCATCACTGAATACATAATAACTTTGGCCCATCATTTTAGTAGTTGCTGATGCAATTATTACGATTAGCTTCCTTTTTTTTGTTGCAAAATTTGTAGAGTTGTTGGCTTATGCGGTTCATTGGCTAACTGCAATTTATTGGCATTAGTTCCATCAATTGGTTTGCGAATGAAGTCAGTTAGAAAACAACTAATATCCACTCTTGCATTAACCATGAGTTTAAATTACGCAATTTATGGAATTTAATTTTAATTCAAGATATAATTAAATGTAATTAAAATATTCTAACAACAGATTGTTAAAATACATAAGTTAAAGTGAGAATTTATCTCAAATTTGATATAAACAATTTAATTTCGTTTCTTTGTGAAACGGAAAAAAGGGCAATCGCTGTGCATTTTAACTGTCTAACCACGCATGTAACAGCGACAGCAACCATTGACCCACAATAACCGCAGAAGGGCAGACAGACAGGAAAAAAAAGGAGAAAAAAAAAACAAATGGGAGAAGCAAAAAGTATCCTTTAAATGCATACAGATTTTGATGTTTGGGTTTTTGGGCTATACTCGTGTTTCTGTTGCGAGCAGCGGAAGCGTCAAAATGAACGGAAATTGGCTTAAAAATGACAAGAGCATCAAGAATGGCAACAATGTCGTTCAAATACATACATTTGTATATATATATTGTATACACACTTTGGGTTGGGGATGGGTCCTTTAGAGCAGGACATATGTAGCATGCATACATATATGGGCAATATCTATTCATAGTTAGTTTTGCTCTCCTTTTTTTTCGATTTGTGTTTTGGGTTTTTTCATGGTTTTCTGAGCGTCGCTTTTGCATTTATAATTCTATTTTGAATTGTTGTTTTTCCTTTGTTTCAACACACACACACACCGCACACACACATACACCGCACACACACTTGCACATACAGAGATACGCACACTTTTGCATTTCATATTAAATATGGCAACGTTTTTACGTTTCGTTGATTATTTTCAGGCTTTTTATTTTGTGTTTTGCTGCCATTTTCCGCTTTGGCTTTTTAGTTTCAATTCGAGTTTGGGGTCTCTCCTCTGTGGTCTATGCTATTTTTTGTTGTAGTTGTTGCTGCTGCCTCTGCCGCTGCCTCTGTTTGGGGTTGGGGTGAGCAGGGGAGGGGCGGGGAGGAGGCAGTGTGGCATTAACTTTTGCACGTTACAAGCTTAACATTGATTTTGCGGATACGCGACACAGACTCCCTTGTCCCATGTTGTCTTTCGGGCTTTGTTCTTGCTGCTGCTGCTGTAGTTGTAGTTGTTCTTGTTGTTATTGTTGCATTTTACCCATTTTGAAACAGTTTTGGTCGCTGTCGCCACCGGGTGCGCTTTGAGCCATGTGTCCAGGACCTTCCGGAGGGCATCATTTGCACAAAAATTGCAAAAACCCTGGACAAACAAAAAAGTTAACTGGCATTTTAGTTGCATTCAGCAGTGGTCCTCTACCGGTCTCTGGCCTCGGTTTTTAAATTGTCAAAAACTTTTTGGGCTTTAAATGTGTCGGTTTAATGCTACTTATTGTTGTTGTTGCTGCTGCTGTTGTAGCTGCACATTGTTAGGCTTAGGCACTTTTAAATAGTGAAATGTTGCCACGAGTTGGGCTTATTGAATTTAAATGTCCACTGAGGCTGCTTGTCGAAGTGAAATTGAGTTAAATTCTAAAAACAATCACTAACGAGCGGTATAAATGAATGGACAGTAATGAAATAATTTAAAATATTTTTAATTTAATTTTAATCTAGTTCATTACCCTTCTATAGCTAAGATCTCCATTAAATGATAAATTAAATAGGCTTTTCAAGTATTCAGCATTAAGTTTTAAAGTAAGGGAACTACAGTTTCGGCAAAATTTTGAAGGTTTTTGAAAATCAAATGGTACTATACGTAGTTGTTAGAAACATAATCCATAAAATTTACTTATTTTTGAGTTCCATCTCTAGAAATTTTGAAATATCCAGAAACTTTTGTATTTGTTTCGCATTTTTGCGTGCATTTCTGTGTATCATAATTATAGCCCAAATATTCAACTACTCATTTTTCAAGATTTTTAAGGAATATGTCCTTTGGGAAATATTTCCAACCAATGTGTTTATTTCGTTTGAAAGTTTGCTATAAATGTGATAAGCACTGTAGTTGTCAAATAAATTTCTTTTCAAAACACCTGACAAACTAAGACATTGTAATCTTTTAATTCTTTTCGTCATATACAGTGGCGACCGTTTATTAGACTATTTTTTTTGGTTGTTGTTCAGCTCTGATTTTCCCGATTGTTAAACAATTTTTTAAACACATTTTTGAAATAATTTTTTTTTTTAAATATCACTGATTGCAAGGCGATTCATTTAATTTTCATCAGATTTTAATCAAAAATACCTTATTGGACGAGGATTTTTATATTCTCTATTTCGTTTTTTAAGGAAAAGTATTACTGTGCCATAAGTTTGTGCCGTAAAACGGCGCAAAGACTCAAATATAGGAGCAAAAATAACTTCTTCAGGTGGCGCAAAAACGATGTTTCGGGGACAAATTGAAAGTTTCTGGTATGCCATTTCTTTTAGATCTACAAATTCTTCTGAGGGTTCAAATGTGTATTGTCAATATTCAAGACACTGAAAAAATGGGCCTAATATTTGTCTAAAAAAAGTTTTTTATTTAAAAGCACCTGGACAAAACGACTAAAGATAAGCTGACAAAATTTACGAAGCATCATCTCAATGTAATGACCAAGACATGGCAAAAAAAAAATTGTTTAACAATCGAGAGAATCAGAATTGATTAACGACCAAGGCAAAAATAAATAAACGGCCCAAATATATATATCTGCAATATATCAAATGGCATGTTTCTGGTCGATTATCCTCAGTAAAGGATAAAGACAAGGATAAGTTTCTTTCATTAATTTCCATTTCAATTCTCTTTTGATAGTTCCATAAGATTACTTAAGATGTATCCAATCCCATATAAACCTTAAGCAAGTTCTACAACTATTTCAACCAAAAAATGTTTGTTTAAAAAATAATTTCTGCCCTTTAAAGCTGACAACAAACTGTTTGATGTTTGAGGTAAATAAAATTGACATGCAATCGAATTGAAATAATTTGAACGTTAAAGATCTAAGCCGTTTAAGACCTAGAGTATTTTGAAGCATTCGCAAATAGATCACTTTGTTGTTGTTCTCTATTTTTTATTGGATGGTTCTTAATTCAATCTGTTTCTCTTTTTTTTTTTTTGCAGCTGGCAACCTGCTGTCAGCTTTCGAGAGTCTTTAGCTGCTTTGGGGGTTTTTTGGTTGGCTTTCTTTTTATACCCTTGCAAAAAGGGTATATTAATTTTGGTCAGAAGTGTGCAACGCATAGAAGGAGCCATCTCCGACCATATAAAGTATATATATTCTTGATCAACATGACAAGACGAGTTCAAATCCGTCTGTCCGTCTGTCTGTCTGTCTGTCTGTCTGTCTGTCTGTCTGTCTGTCTGTCTGTCTGTCTGTCTGTCTGTCTGTCTGTCTGTCTGTCTGTCTGTCTGTCTGTCCGTCTGTCTGGATCAACAGCTTCTCCTCCTAGACCGCTATAGCTACAGAGCTGCAATTTTGCACGAAGTCTTGTATATATTGCAGGCATTGTATATCTCGGATTCATCTGGATCGGACGACTATATCATATAGCTCCCATAGGAACCGTCGGTCGAAAATAGAGTTTTAGATCAATAACTTCGTTGTTTTTCATCTGATTGTTATAAAACTTAACATTTGGCAGTTTACTATACATCTTTACGTCCTTGCCAAATTTGATCAAGATCGGACTACTATATCATATAGCTCACATAGGAACAATCGAAACAAATATAGTTTTGCTTCTAAAAACTTTTTTGTTTCTATTGCGATTATCACCAAACTTAGCAAGTAACATTTGCACATAATAAATTATAATCCTGCCAAATTTGATCAAAATCGGATTACTATATGATGTAGCTGTCATACAAACAGATGGAAAAATTGCATGCTGCAGCATACATATATCTACATACATGCATATGTGTGCGTGCCGTGCTATACCGTGTAGATAAGGGTTTTCACACAAAAACCCTTTCCATTTTGCGATCTCCATTTAGGGATTGAGTAACGCATGAACTTGCAAGGGTATACAAACTTCGGCATGGTCGAAGTTAGCCCGGCCTTCTGGTTATTTTTGTTTTATTATTTTTTTAGTCGTCTGCAGCTGGGTGGGTGAATAAAATTTCGACAGTTTCAATTGCCCGTAGCTGCCGGTTCTAGCGTGCTGGCGATGTTTCAGCCGTGTTTCTATGTGTTGCTGTGCTGCAGCGCATGTGAGAGTTGTGCTTTTGCGCTCCCCTCTGGGTGGGGTAAGCTGACTTCCGTATCCGGTTCTAAATATAGTTATTTTTGCACCGTTGCAACAGTTTGAAGCACTTGAGGAGACGGTTCGTTCATTCCTACAACTACTCTGTGTATATGTATATGTGTATATAGTCGACTAGCCGGCACCTGTATCAACTGTTTGCTTACCCACGAATTTGTCCGTCCGCTTTCGTATTTTTATATGCAAATAAGCAAAATATTTTGCCAGCAAATATTTGCTGTGTTGCTGGCAATGTCTGAGAGCAACTGTTTGCCAATGACTTGTTGATTTTACAACTTTGCCGATTGAATGCACTCATGCAAAGTGACTGGCGGCGAGGGGGTAGATGGAGCAGTTCCTCGAATGATTATTTTTGATTTTTGCATTTCAATTATTCAGAAGAAAAGAATCGAAAAACGGAATGAGAAATGCAACTTAGCTTGCAGTCAAGCGACATATTCAACTTATGGCAAACAAGCTGCAACATGTTATTGCATCTCCGTCCCTACGCCCCTCTGCCCCGTGCACCATTTACCAATCCTGCTCAAAGAGGCAGCTCACGTCTTCAAGCCGAGGGAATCGAGAACAGCCATTGGAAGCTTGTGACTGGAATCCCGCCTTTGTTTGGCAGACTTCGATGTAGTAGAAATGGAAACGCAAATAAATATATATTGATTATGGCGGCGACAGGGTGCCAAAGTTTTCCTCTGTTCGAATATAACCGCAAAAGCCTGGCGTTAGAATTTTTGTTTACACAAAGGAAAAATGAAAAACGAAAAAAACGCTGGCAGCACGTTTCAATGGAGAAATAGAAAAATGTGAGAAATCTTTGCAAAGTTAAACAAAATAAATAAATAATATAAGTATGAAGTGCATTTCTCATCTTGTCGATGACAGGCGGCGTCACTGTCTCCATTCACATCCTTTGCCAGGCACCTCCGGCCCATCCCCCATCCCCCATCCCCCATCACCACCTAGTCGTCTCTTGAAGCAGTTGAAGCAGAATTCTCTTGTTGTTGTCAACAACTTTTGGCAGCGCCTGACACTTGACACTTAATGTGCATCATTGCGCAGCTGACAATTTCAAGCCATTTCCGTGGTGCCACAGCAGCCACTGTAACTCCCCCGTCACCCGCGTCCTCCAGCAAACCGCATCTCTTCACTTGCGAGTTGCTTCCTCAGTTGCTTGGGTTGTCTGCCATTTTGGAAGTGGAAGTTTTGCATGGGCCATATAAAAATCGAATAACAAATTGCTCACAAAAGCAAACTGCAAGTCAAGGGAGGGAATGAAGTGAGTAGGCAAGGGAAGGGGGAAGGGCTGGGGCGGTTGCCTCTGACATTTTTATGAGCAGCTGCAAAAGATTTCTGGCATTCGTTAGGTTTTCTTTTTGCTTTTTTCCCTTGCTTTTCTTTTCTTTTCTATTTTTATGTGTTCTGTCTTGTTTTCTACAAAATTTGTTGTGCGTGAAAAGTTTCGTCTCTCTCTCTCTCTATCGCTAGAGAAGTATGTGTAGAAGAGATCTGTAGATGTAGATATGACAATTCTTTGAGGACTCTGAGAGTTGTGTGTATGGCGGATGAGTGTGTGTGTGTGTGCGAGTGTGTGTAGTGATGTGAAGTGACTTTTGTGTGACTGACAACAGTTTTGCACGTTCAGTTTTGCCTCTTGCCTTTGATGCTGTCGAAACTTTGGCAACATTTGAAGCATGCAACAACTTTCTTTTTAGTATGAAACCTAATCACAAGTCAAGAAATCTGAAAGAAACTAAGCTACATGCAAAATCCAAAAAAGTTATGACAAATGCAAAATGGGCAATTCTAATCTTGGGATTCTTAAATTCATTCAACTAAATGTTAATGAATTTTGTTGAAATAAATAGATGGACATGATAGTTTAATTATTCTGATCGATAATATAAGCATTTATGATTCCTAGAACTATATGGATAGAAATATTACATCTTCTTTATCATATACATATATGTAGGTAGAGCAATATATAATATAATATGCAAATATAGATTTTAATAAGAGTGTGTGCTTTTTCTGCAAATCATTTCTGAACTACATAGATACCTTTTGATGGTAACATAAACATATTGTCGATTTTATGGTCCGATCTTTTTGAAAATCGCAGATAATGTGTCTAGGGTAAACGAAAGCTTATATACAAACTTTGAAAGCCGTAGATCCAAAACTGTGGCATAAGTTAGCATATGTTCAGACAGACAGACAGACGCACATGGCTATATCAACTCGTCTTCTTATGCTGATCAAGAATAAATGTGCTTTATGGGGTCGAAAACGAATCCTTCTCGGCGTTACAAACATCTCACAAATTTTATAAGACCCTCTGCAAGGGTATATGGTGTTTTTCCCGAGGAATTATTATTTTTTAGAGATTTGTCTATTGTATTTTTGCATTTATTTATCATATCTTGTCTATCAATGATGACATAGAAAATGTGAAGCCTGTGGAAATCACCAAAACGAGAGATTAGGAGAGATGAAAATGCATCCTTCAGGCACTTATTCCGCGTTCTTGCGGAGTTAACCGATTCATGGCTTGTCGATTTGTATTCTGTATTTGCAAAAGTTCTAGCGTTTTCCATTATGATTAATTTGCCCCACCTTATATCATCATCTGTTGCTCTATTTCAAAGACATATCGAATCCCAGTACACATTTCCTTTAGTTAAATCTCATTTGCCGTAGTTTGTCAGTATGAATCTTATCGTGATTGCTATGCAAGACTTTGTCTTTCGAATGAATTTTGCAGGTTGTTGTCTACTTGAATGCTGCAGAGAGAAGTCTATGGTCAGCAGATGGAAACTGTCGTTAAGACTGCTGGCTCGATGCGATGATGTCTGCCTTCTGTAGCATTTGAGCCCATTGACTGAAATGGTGCGATGGAAAATTCAGTTAAGTCTCTTCTTTGACTCGCTCTCCATCTATGGCCATCTGGCATCTGCCCTCTGCCATCTCGCATTACCCTTTTACCTGGCATACGTACTCAAAGGGCACAACAAACACAACTGTCGCTAATTTACTACCCTGGGGTCGTAGAACGTGAGTTGTTCCGCTTAAACTTCTTCGCGAATACAAGTATGCACTTGGAGCATATTGCATTATGGCAAACTCTTGTCGGGCCGAACTTTCAATTAAGTTTTAAAGGACATACGCAAGTTTTGTAGTGGGTCCCACAATGCGCCGGCATATTTCAATAAGTTTTCGAAACTCAGAAGCGGCGCTAAAACAACATAATTCATACTTAACTCACCGAAACAGTTTCCTCAACGCCCACAAAACAGGCCGGCGGCGTCTACGTCAATGGCAACGGCAACGGCAACCTGCAATGAAAAATGGCAAAGTGAGAAATAAAATTGCATTAGTTGGGCATAGATTTTCATGGTGTGTGTGTGTATGTGCAAGTTTTCAAAGATGTTTGCTGGGCCGCCTCATAAAATGGAATGAAATTTATGTACAGTCGCAAAGTTGGCGCAGCCTCAAACTTTTTTTCGGGGGCTGGACCCACCGAAAAAGGAAGTGGATTCTAAACACGCAGGACGACGAGAGCCGACGAGAGGATACCCCCTGGTCGTAATTCAAAATTCGAGTGCCAGGATGCGAAACGCGACTTCCTGTGTCCTCTTTTCGCATCGTTTTTTTGGGTTGGGTTTTTAGGCGAGTTGTTTGCCTGGAAAAGCGCAAACACTTCTTCTGCTAATGTCATCCTTGTTGGTCGCTGCGGCTTTTACTGGGCGCAAGTGGAGGATGAAAGTGGCAACTGGCAACTAGCAAGTGAGGTTGAAATAGTTTTCATTTTGTGACTTTGCCGTTGGCGCCCAACATCTGGTCTGGCATTCACTTGAAAGAAATCCGCAAATGCACCTTGCTGGAGCGTCTCTGAGATGGATTTTGTCTACTCTGATTTCAGTCAGCAGCTTGGTTTGTCAGTTTGGGTTAAGAGGGGGCGGTTTTAATTCTACACACAGCCATACACACGCACACTCCCACACACACACACATTACGAATCAAAGCATCAACTTTAGTTGAAATTTTTTTCAGTGATTAAGCCAACGGGAAAGATAACATAAAAAAACGTTCTAAAAACTATCATGCCTACTATTATTTACCCTACTAGATTGGAAATTGCAATATAGAATGCAAATTCATTTAAAAATTTAAATAGAAATTTGACAATTATGCTATTATGTTTCGTTTTAAAATTCATTCAAGTGAGCTTTAGGTCATTTATTGAAAACAAGAAGTGAACTCTGGACTTTTAAGCTGTGCCTAGTTTTTTTGCTTTATCTAGTTGCAATTCCCAACAAGTTTTAGCGTTGAAATAGTCGTAGGGCCTTGCAAATTCTAAGATCGTTAGCGAAGTCCACTGATGATAGAACTTAGTGGTTCTTAAAATAGCTATACAGACAGCCTGCTCACTTTTTCTTTGTTTTTAATAAATGACCTTAAGCTAGCTTTAATGATTGTTAAATAGAAATCTGATTTTGATTTTGATCTTTTTGAACGTAAATCAAACCTTTGTATTAAGCAAGCTCGAGTTCAATCTTACCAGGTAGATTTAAAATCGTTGGCAACACAAAAAGGGAAGCAGTTTTGCTTTATAGCTATTTAAAGAACGACCAAATTCAGCAGACTTTCTTAGGACTCCAGAATTGCAATGCCTAAAACTAGTTGGGAATTACAACGAAATGAAGCCAACATAGATAGGCAAAGCTTACAAACCAGAGTTCAGAGTTAGTGCAAAAGCCTCGCTCTTAAACAACTTCCATTAGGCCCGTTTGTTTTGGATATAACTAGTATAATGTAAGTTCCATAGTATAAAGTTCCAAGCAAATGAAGCAAGTGAAACATGCGTAAATTCGTTGCGGGGTCCATTTTTGGTAAATGATTGATTTAGACCTTTTTTTTTGTCCAGAAATAATTTTTATTTCATATATTAATTCTTTTAGTAACTTTTTTTTTAGAAATAATTTGTATAATTTATTTATTCTTTAACTAAATCAATTTAGGATTGATTTAAGCTTCTCGGGCTGATTATTCCTAAGAAGATTTAAGTGAAAATTTCTCCATCAGTTTTTAAAATTAAATAGATATCGACTCATCTAATCAAAGTCATGATGTATATTTATCATAATATAAGTGGATGGTCCAACTTATAGACATAGTAAATGTAACCCTGCTGTAAGGATACTCACATTGTTGTTGTAGGGCAACAGAATATTGCTATAAATAGGGCTTTTGCATTTATGCATTATTATGAGGAAATTCTGCAAATAATTGTTAACATTTTTGTGACAAAGGATTGAACACATCAGTGAGACAAATACCTTTAGTGCATGCTGTAAATTTCGGACAAAAAGGATGTTAAATAAAAACGAATAAAACAAGAAACTTCTGCAAGCCAATGAAGTTTCGATTTCAGATTATTGAACACTTTTAAAGCAATTCATGCGAGAATGTATAAGAAACATACACATGGAATTGTATGTATATGAATGTGTATACAACAACATACAGACAATTGTAATTACGTTTATTGCATTGTTTGGTAGATGAACACAAACCATCTTTTTTTCCCATTCTCATCTGGGAGACTGGCAAAAAGTCAATAGGAAGATGTACAGATTTTTTTTGGCAGGCATATTGTAAGTATCTTTTTCTCTCTCCCCCCCACACACACATACACACACACATACGCAGACAAGCCACACACAATCCAAGGCCAGCATATTTCTGGCATTTTGTGCATTCCAGTGCACAAAAGTATGCTACGTTCTATAATCACAGCAACATAAATGTTGAGATTTTGCTAGTTGAAGTCCAGTGGTCCTGTAGTTCAGTAGTTATTGGCTGCATTAGTGTGAGTAGATGGACAGGAGAACCAAAGTAGCATTGTATTCAGAAAACAAGAGAAAAACCCATAAGGGAATACTGACTTTTACACAATTCGAAGTTTCTGTTTATATCTGTATCCCAATTTCACAGGCAAATGAAGCAAGAACAAATATGCTTTCTACAGAATATTTCGTATTATTTGCAAAAAGAACGCAAGAGTATTCCAAAGTCACTGTTTCATAAATACTCTTTACAATAGGCTGGTACCAATAATTCAGTATATTTCAAATCAAACAAAGAGAATTGATAGAATGTTTTATTTTTTTTCAAAACTAAGAAAGATTTTCTGTTTTGTTTATCAATTGATGAATGCGATAATTCCGATAAGGATTCGAATGAAATAGTCAGACAGATATATAATACTGTTGTAATTAAAAAAGTTTATGTACGATGGCTTGATTATAATTTGATTAAGTTTTAATATATCATATGCATCTTCCGCTTGACGAAAGGAAGTGAATTTCAGAGTTGTTTTTCATCATCGATATCACTTTAAAGTTTAAACATAAGGGATATCGACATGAGTTGTTCGTTATCGTGTAAAGGGTATTATCTAGGGGTATTATATAGAGTCTCTACTATTATACATATC
This sequence comes from Drosophila sp. 14030-0761.01, assembly GCA_018150735.1. NCBI lineage: Eukaryota > Metazoa > Arthropoda > Insecta > Diptera > Drosophilidae > Drosophila > Drosophila sp. 14030-0761.01. The sequence continues at coordinate 4,576,506 of JAECWO010000106.1, read as the reverse complement.
CTACTACAATACATACATTTATTTATACATTCCAACTTCCCCATCTTGTTTAAATAAATTCAAGAACTGGTTGAAAAAATCATATAAGTTTGTAGAAAATATTTTAGATTAAAATATTTAAATTGACAAATATTTTAGTATTCTTAAAGATAGTTTCCTTCAATTTAAATATGCTGCTGCTTTGCCCACTCGTCTGTAACTAAACTTGCGAGTGAAAAATTGCAAGAATTCGCATTCGATCCACCCTAGACTGGGCGGATGCCTATGAGATTCTGCTCCACTGCTAGCAGGGTTTGCAATCTGCGGCTGCTGCTATTCATGTAGACACACACCTTTTTGGCATGCAGGCCGCAGAAGTATGCAAGAATGGCAAAATATTTTGTCTGTTACACACTCCACACAAATGAATGCACATAAACATAAATACTTGGAGAGCAATGTATGTATGGGACTGAGATTTCATGCGAAATGCGAATGGTCATTGGAGTAGACACAATTTCGAATGGTTTTTGCTCTTGTGGTGACCCTTGCTCTCTCTCAGTCTGTCTCTTTTATTTTTCCTTTTTTTTACTCTACCTATTTTATTTTCATAAATATTTCAAAACTCAATTTCATAAGCGTTGCAATCGCCCAGGCAGGCAAATCAAAATGCTTTTAAAAATTTCATGTCGGCTGGGCGAACCATTAAAATTTGATCTTGATATGTATATATACATATATATAGTATAATTTTTGGACAACTTTGTGAGGTGACCAAGCGAGACCTGAAGCTGACCATTTGTGAAATTGCATTTAAAAATCGTTTACTTTTGCATGAGCTGAAAAAAGGATTGAAGGAGGGTTGTTTGGGTTGGTAAGTTGGGCGTGGCATGGTGGGTGTGTGGGTGTTTGTGTGTGCTTTTGCGTTTATGCAGCAATTTGTTGCAAACGCACGTACCAATGCAATCCTTTTGAACAACATACAATGTTTTTTTTTCTTTTCTTATGGTTGGGGCAACATTGAAAATATGTGTTGTTGTGCGTGTGTCTGTGTGTGTGTGTGGTGGTCAGGTGTGTGTTTGTTCCTGTTTTGGACAATGTAATGAAAATGACTCAAAATGCCAAGTGTCGTCGTCAACTGAAATGCAAAGTTTTGCCTTTTCCTTTTGTTTTTTTTGATTAGCCCACCGCAAATTGTGTGTGTATTGGAAGTGTGGTGTGTGTGTGTGTGTGTGTCAACAAGCTAGTTAACTGCGTCTCCATTATTGCTCAACCGCATTTCTCGTGCAATTTTCTTGGTTTTTCCCACTCACGTCGTTTAATACTTGCTTGATGGTTTTTCTTTTCTTTGCCATCGTTTCACCCTCATTGTCTTATCCGTGTTACATGGCAAAAGCAAACTATGTATGTGAATGTAGTTGTCAAAATGATAGAACATTTTGCTGAAGTTTAAGTAGCAGGAAACTCCCCTCACCCACACCCCACCCCCATCCAACACACAAACTACTCATGTAGGTCTTGCCTTTGTGTTTGTGTGTGGCCCAGATGACACGCCCTGTCACTTGCACTCCCCCATTATGGAGGCACCAGGCAGAGGCTCTACACTACACATTTTCCACTTTTTGTAGAGTTTTTCCTGGAAAATATGTTTAGCTGTGGATATTACATTGGAAAAACAACCTCAACTAACACGAATTTAGTTGAAAGCATATGAAAAATTGCTGATGGCAGTAGAGAAAAATATATATGTATATATATTTTATAAAATTTGTAGCTATTTCACATAAATAAATTTTAATTCAAAAGTCAAATGCTTGCAAATTGTATGCAAAATACGAAAAATTATTGCTCTAAACTTTTACTATTTGTCTTGGAAATAAATTTTGGGGAAATGCAACTATTTAATAAGCATCAAACTGGTCAGCCATAAATAAAGACATGAATAATGCACACAAATTCATACACACACACACACACACTTACACACACATGCATAGAGTTGTAAATGTGCTTTAAGTTAAAGCTTGTAATTGCTTTGTTTTTGCCACATGGGCAACCAACCAACTAACCAACCAACTAACCGACCCACCCACTCACCAAAACCATCCCAAAAGTCACCCGAAAAAGAAGCAAAAAACAAAGCCTAAACGGAAGTGTCAGTGGCTGCTCTACTGTCTGCTCAAGTGAACCCAGCAGCAACAGCAGCAACAACAGCAGCAGCAACAACAAGCTGTTTGTTATGCTCTTGTGCCTCACCATCCACACTTGGATGACGTACAATGCATCCTCAAGTACAACATGGAGAAGCAGAACTGCATGCAACCAACTCTTTTCGTCTCATTCATCCATTCACCCATCCATTCACCCATTCACTCACTCACTCACTCATGGTTGTAATGAATACGGCCTCGTTAGATTGGGCGAACTGCTAGAACTGCTGTTTCTGCTGTTGCCGCTGCTGCTGCTTCAGCTGGAGTGAAGATTGGCCTGAGGCAACAGCAGACAACTTATTTATGCTTCCACTACGGAACAGCACAGCAGAGCACAGAGGAGAGGAGTCGAGGCACAGTGGTTGCATTAGGTGAATCGATATTGCTATCAATTAGCGTGATCTTATTTTAAAGCAAAACCGCCATTAACCACATTGTCTATTTGGGCCAAAAATGGGCTTCGGGAGAATTAACATTAGACTGCAAAATGATAATAAACAGGCTCCCTAAAGATTAAACTGTTTTGTTTAAAGAAATCGATTGGCCATTAACAAACACACTTCAAAGATGAAATGATAAGCCAATAAATTAAGTAGAAAATACTTAGCATAAGTTGTTAAATACTTAAACTGGAAAGCTTCAATAACTCCAATTAATAAAATAAATCAAGGAAAATGTAGATAGCTTCTATACTTAGGAATTTTACATTTTGTAAACTATGTAGTTACAGTTGTGTTTAAAATAATAGCAGCGCATATAAGCTCAGACTTTAAGATTGATAAAAAACATCATATTGACTACAGACCAAAAATTTTTTTTTTTCAATTTAGTATTTATATTTAATTTCAAACAAAATAAGTATGTTTTTTTTATCAAAAAACTTATTTCATTTATAAATTTAAGTAAAAAATGATTAAAATGTATATACTATAGTATAATTAGATATGGTATACACCTTTTTAGTTGATTAAAAAATCAGTTAAAGTTAGTTAGTTAATATAGTATGCATCAATTGATAAAACTAGTTCAAATTTATAAAACCAAAATCTTATATTAAGCTTATTTTGCATGCCGCCATTTCTATCACATGCTATCTCACTCACTCATATGTGCACACGAGCACTTTAGCGCCCCATCGGCCAAATCCGCCCATGCACCGCTTTCAGTAAAAAACGTTTTTATGTACGTATAACTCGGTTAGTTTTATTTCAATTTATGATATTTGGTGGAATAAGATATATCAGTCGGCCAAATTAAACTACAATACGATAAATATCAAGGGAAAAATCACACTCTATCGATTTCCGGGGAGGCAGGGGCGTACAAAAAGAAAAAAATAAACTTGATCTCTATACACACCACATGAGACTTCATTCCAAATTTAATAGCTCTAGCTCTTAAAGTCTCCGAGATCTCGAAGATCCTACAGACGGACCGGACATCGACTCGGCTATTAATACTACTTTATACTTAGGATCGGAAATGGTATAAAAAAACTCCGCTTAAATCTGACTGCTAAAGAGTTTAAATTTTCGCCGTCTTAGTCTATTTATGTAACTGATTCGATCTACGTATGTTTATTTTTAATATGTTTCGTTTATTGGCTCTGCTTTCTTGTTACTTTTCTGCCATAGATCGTCCCACTGTGCGAGGGTCAGTAGAAGACAAGTGAACCTCTGTGCCGCTACTCTGTAGCGTCATTCTTTCGGTCATGTGTGTCCTGTTGTCTGACTGATTTGCATCTTTTGTGCATGCATTCATACACGCACACACATGCAGAGCATGTACACACACACACACACACACAGAGAGAGACACACACTCTGTGCAGAGCAGAGCAATTATTGCATTTATGAAATTCAACTCACATATAGTCGGTCTCGGCTTTCGGTGGGATGTATGTAAGTTTTGGATGATTTTTGTTTTGGCAAGCTTCGCTGTCCGACCACCACCACAATGGCAATTATCGCCCCACCCGCCCGACGCGCTCTCCCCTCTGGCCGACCCCTTCCGACCACCATCCACTTTGCGGCTACGATCTTTGGCCCTTTCTTTTTTTTTTTGTTGCTGGTCCGGGGTCATAATTTCTGAAATGTTTTGACTTGCAACTCGCCTTTTATGCTGATTTACTGGCTGTTGTGGTTTTGTGACAAATCTGTTTTGCTCACTTGTGATGTGATTCTCATTCTCGTTCTCGTTCGTATGAGAGTTTTCATTTCGATTCACATTCCCCCTCCCTCCCCCCCTTGGGTGGTGTGCGGCTTAAAGTTGCCAAAAAGTTTTATTTCAAGCAATTTAGTTTGGCATTTGTTTGACTTGCTTTATTTGCATATGTAGTTTACCATGTTGGATGAGCAGAATGGGGGAAGGGGCGAGTGGAAGTGGAACTGGAAAGGCGTTCTGGTAATATAACCACAAAACGTTTTAGGCCTAGTCATTAGGCATAAATCAGTGTCTGTAAAACTCATTAAATCACGCGCCTATGGGCGTGGTTTTAATGCAATGGGCGTTAACCATGTATACGCATAAGGACAAAGGCTATTTCGATGACTCTTTAGGGGTTTATCTTCGGTATGTTCTCGCTACCCTTTTGCAGAGGATAAGCCATGTGCTTCATGATGCTTGTAACAGCTCCAAAGAATTATCTGACAGCCAATTTATTTCTGAGCTGAGCTGATATAGATATGTACAATATGTATGTCAGGGACTACAAATATATCAATGAAGCCAAAATGATGTTGTTTGTTAGTTTATTTGAAGGATTATATGTTCTTCTATTTGATAAATGATTCTATATTTATTTTTGTACATAGATTCATGTTTTAGTGGTACTGCATTTATTAGTGATTTATCGATATCATTTAGACTTCAGATGATATCGATAAGCAGAGACAATCCCTGATTTTCATTTCATTCTCACAAGCTCACCTAGCAAAGCTGATATATAGTTGAATAGGGACTAAAAATATATCAATGAATCCAAATTCATATTGTTTGTTAGCATATTTGAAGGATTTGATAAGAGATTCCATATTTGTTTATTCATGTTGTAGTGGTAATGGATTAATTAGTGATTTATCGATAACACTTACACTTAGAAATCGATAAGCATTCTCGAAAGATTACCCAGAGCAGCTGATATGTTACGGATTAAAAACATATCAATGAATCCGAATTCATATTGTTTATTAGCTTATTGGAAGGATTTGATAAATGATTCTATATTTGTTTTTGTTTATTCATGTTGTAGTGGTAATGGATTGATTAGTGATTTATCGATAATACTTCGAATTATGATGATATCGAGACAACTCTGATTTTCACTTGATTTTAAAAAAGGAACGGCTAACATGTCAGGGACTAAAAATCCAAATTCATATTGTTTGTTAGCTTATTTGAAGTATTAGATGTTCTTCTATTTGGTAAATGATTCCATATTTGTTTTGTATAGAGGTAATACATTAATTAGTGATTTATTGATAACACTTTACAACAGGTTTACGTTGATATCGATAAAGAAAGACAACTCTGATTTTCACTTTCTTTTCTGAAGCTAACTGAGAAGAGAAGAGTGAGAGATATACCTCAATATTTGACTATAATAGATACTTGTAGACAAATATCTTTTAAGAATCTTCAGAAGCTTCAGCTGGAATAGATATATCGCAATGCCTTAAGAGTAAAATAAAATAATAAAAGCACTTAAAACTACAAATTCAAAGTGTTGCAAGGGTATTTAACTTTCAGTTTAAGGATATTTCTTATACATTTAACCAAGAGATTTTAAGCACTGATGAGTGTATAAAAGAATATATCAAAATCGCCCTTTGACTACAGTCTAGCGACGATTAGCAATGAAAAAAAAAATCCCCCTTCTAGTTGGAAATTATGTTGAAGGCATTCAAAGATTGATGCTCAGTGGAGCGAGCAGCTGCCATCGCTAGCATTAAATTCAATTTTGTGGCATCCACACCTGATGCTGCACACTCATAATCACTGACCACATGGAAGACAATAAAAACGCCACCAAATTGCTTTGGTCTTTTGCTAATTTATTGGCCAAGCGTTGACGCATTCAGCACTCGTGATGAAGCTGGAGCCGTAGATGGAGCCAGAGACAACAAAGGAGTGTGCCTTGGGGCCAACACGTAGCCAGTCAGACAACTAGCCAGCTGCTGCTCAAGGTCATGCAGCGTTGTGGTCGTGGCAATAATAAATTTATGCATTTATTTTTCTACTCTTCTGCCCTTTATCCGTCTCCCATCTCACATCTCCCATCTCTGGCTGTCTGAATGCAGTTTCTCTGCTGAAGAAGTTATAAAAAAATGTTACGTAGAGTTCTTTGTGTGTGTGTGTGTGTGTGCGGGGAGATGAAAACTCTGGAACAAGCTAGACTTGGTCTTGGGTGTTAATTCAAGTAAATTGCTGGCGGGTAATTGTCGTTGTCGGTAATTGTGTCCATGTGGTTGTGGGCTAGAGGCCAGCCATCAGTCTAGGACATTGGCCTACCAATATCACCGCCCATCCCACCCCCCTCCACCGGCTCCCATTTTGGTTACAATGTGTCTCATTTGTGCAACAAACGAGCAAGCAATTTGTGACCATTGCAGGAGCCAAGCCAAGAGCAAAATCATAGCCTTAAGCCTTTCCACTGCACTGCAGATACTCCTAGTAATTGGTTCTGTTGTCCAAAGGATACAGCCTGAGACTGAGATGGAGAGGGAGAGGGATGTGTGTGGGGGAGGGGGGGAGATTTCTAACCCTGTTGTCATAATTGCGGTTGGCCCATCTTCTCTGGTTTTTGGTTATGCATTTCGAGCCCTTAAGTATTTACACATCGTTAACTTTAAATTATCCTGTCGTAAAATGTATTAAATGGAGAATGGCTTTAAGGACGAGCTCTCTCTCTCTCTCTCTCTCGGCTTGCAACTTCTTTTTCTGTGAATGCAACCGCATTTTTATGACCCATGCTCTTGCATATTCTTAGCCAATTTAAAGCGCTTTTAAGCCCCATAGTTTTGCATTGATTCCTTTTATATGATTTCCATCCTTTATATCTCTGGGCCGACATCCCCCGAGCTTGACCCTTTGTTCGCCTGCTTTTCCCTCACATTTTATGGCATATATTTTTTAATAACATTTTTTTTTCCCTTCTCTCTTCTTGTGCGGATTGGAATTTGTGGCATCTGCGGCCTTGTGTCCTGGTTGCTGCTGCTGCTGCTGGTGCTGGTGTTGCTGGGATTGCTATTTTTGCTTTAGTTTTATGCATTTTATTATGTCAACATCGGTTCATTGTTCATGGTAGTATTTGGCGAATGTTTCAGGCTTTTGGCTTTGATATATTTGTTAGTCCTGACCATAAGCTTTATGTAATCAAATTGTCAAGAGTTGAGCCGGTAATTGTCATTTTGATATTCACTTCATTCATGGCCAGCAGTAGCAGGTATGAAAAACGATTCGAATGCAATTCTTTTCATTTATTTATCTAATAAATTTAAATATTATGGGTTTACATGACTTTTATATCATGATGCCGGAAATTGGAAAACCAAAAAAAAACGTATCTAAACATCCCAACATTCGAGTTATCTATGGTTCTCCTATCTATTTTGAGTCAGGTAAAATGGCATGACAATATTAAACTGACTTGCAACTAGGATATCGATTACATACATCCTTTTCCCTGAAGCGTATACCAACACCAACACCAACACCCAACACCAACACCTTTGCCAATCAATTCAATTGAATTTCCCGAAAAGGTTGGCAAAAACTGCAAGTGCAAATAACTTAAATGTCATGCTTACATTTCAGACAACACAGGAAAATCAGGAAAATCAGAGGCAACGTGAGAGAGAGAGAAAGAAAATACAAATCTGCCATTCGTTTAATGTAATAGATTAAACTCCCTTTTGGGTTATGTACAGAGAGGATATTGACTAGACCCTAGACGTATCCATGTACATATATGGATCCATTGCCAACTGGCAGCCAGCAAAAATGTCCTCCGCCCAAATGAAATTGAAGAAAATTGCATTTGCACGAGAGACAATTTCGAAACAATTGCAAAACTGTTTGACATGCCATCTCTTTTGCTCACTCTCCTTCTCTCTCTCTCTCTCTCTCTATCATCTGTCTGGCCACCACCTGGACAAAATCCTAACTGGAAGCTGGCCTGCCAAACAGTTTAGCAGGTAATGCCTTATATCGATATCGGTCAGACGACTAAGCCTGCCAGGCAGTCAGTAGTCAGTAGTCGGCAGTGGATGCAGATGCACTCCTCCAGTTACCATTGCCAGTTGGCATTTTGTTAGTTTGACTATTGACTTGCCATCCAGAAGGCAAACTCGACTCTTGACTCTCGCCGCTCACGGTGATATCACGTCACTTGCAGGCCAGATCAAACCATTGAGAGCTTTTTGGCACATTTCAGTGTCCAACCCCAACCCCAACCCACCCCAACCATTGGAGCACGTCACCCAACTGGCTGCCATATCCATGTAGTGGCTATAATTTTGTTAAAGACAAAACGTCGCAATGTCTGCAAAAGAAGAACATGATGCCAATATGGCCATTTCTGGTGTGCTGGGGAAGGGGAAGAGAGGAATAAATTGAAATTGGTATTTGCAACTGGAATTGAATGCAGCCAAACTAAGGGGAAGAAGGGGAGCATTTTGTGTGTTGGGCAAAGCGGCTTAAATGTTAGCCCAGAATGGAAATGCATATAGAGGAGTATACTCAACTCTGGGCGATTGCAGAAATGGCAAGTCAAGTGCATAATTACTTAATTTCCAACTACCCATACCCATACCCAATGCCAATCCCAATCCCTCCATGCCGATACACTCGCACAAAAACGTGTTGTCTTTTTAGTGTCGAATTTGGCGCTACAATCTCATAGATTTCCCCAAACGATTCGACAATGGAAGAGAAGAAAAACAGGGGGAAAGATAACCGACTGTAAATTTGGCCAATGACAAGGACCCTGCACGTAGCAACCTCCGTCGTCTTAGCAACAGAATGACAGAAAAATTGACAGACAAAAAGCCAACGGCTTGAGCTACAGCGTTTCCGACATTTGTCCGGAATCCCGCATACCGCGTCCCGCATCCCGAATCCCAAAAAAGGGGCACGTGGTCAGCGAGGCGCCCGTTTCACACTTGGTCCTTTGTGCTGTCAAGTTGTTGGCTTCCAATCCCCGAGAAAGAGGTAGAAACCCTTGACTTGGCCTACACCTGTTGCCAATTGTTGTTGCTCGTTGTTGTTGTTGTCGGCAGTTTATGTTTATGGCTTTTTGCCTGACAACCTCTTGGCTTCCGGGCTTGGGTCCAAGATGTAGTGTCCAGGATTTGCTGGTCTTATTTTTTTTCTTTCTGTTTCTATTCGGTTTGTTGTTTGTTTTATATAAATTCTACACGGAAGCTTTTATGTAAATTTTATGGTAATTTACTTGGCCAGGGTTTAGATTGTTGCTGCTTACATAAGATTCGTTTTTTTTTTGCCATGGAGTTGCCTTGCACAATCAAAGAGATGTTAGAGTAGTAGTTTGTAGATTTAAGTGTAACACTTGCCGAAATGTTCAAGATGCTGATTCATTCTGAGAGAATGTGCTCCAAAAAAAGACCACAAAAACCGCACCAACAATAACAAAAGAACAAAGACATAAGGAACCGACTTGGCTGACTTTCCCCCCATTAGCCAATGCCCTAACTAAGTGGGCTATCTCCAAAGTTATCTAGAAACCTTTGATCGTAAGTAATTGGAGAACATTTGAATACTCTTCCTGCATGCTAATTGGTTAAGTACGAAAAGTAAGACATTTTATTAGGGCTTTAATGAGTTAAAAATTGGCATTGTCATGTTAAAAAAAGGATTTGCATTTTTTGTTAACACTTTATAATCTGTTTATTCGTTTACAGAAGCAAAGCTATTGACATTTATGGCTCAAATTCTTACGAGCTTTGCGCCAAATTATTCAATGACTGCAAATTATATGAACCTGTTTCTCGAATGTGAACAGTGAAGCTTCTGAAACGGATGCTTGAAATTCACTGAGCAAAGTAGCAAACTGTTTAGGCAGCCCTCTGGCAAGTGAGCTGGCCATCGGCTAACTGATTGCGTGTTTATTGGCATTAATGGCATTTGAATGCCTCACCTAATCGATTACCACATTTGGAGTGGGGCAATACCTGCGTGTTACCACCCCCCCACCCCACCGCATCTCTATGGATGTTTGCCTAACTCGCGGCAAATTCAAGTTGAAGTTGAAGTTGAAGTTTAATTGTATAATTCGAGCGTTGTCTGGCTAATTTTTAGGTTTTGTTTGTCGTCGTCGTCGTCGTCGAGAGAGAGCAATGTCAAGATACAAACTGATTTTGTTTGTGTAACAATTTGTTTGTTTGTCTGCCTTGTGTTTGCTTATTTGTTTGTCAGTTGCATGCCTCGTTTCACTTCAAATTGAGGTAAAATGAAACAATTGTATGATTCATATGCTGATTGATTCATTTTTAAACTTTAATTGGCTGCTAAACTCATAAAGCTTAGCATCGACTGCGCCCCCACCCGAAAAAGAAACCAATTAATTTGCATAAAACCAAACAAAATATGCAAATGTTTGCCAATAGACCCAAAAAATATATACACACAAATAAACAAGCAAAAAAAAAAAAAAAAAAAAGAGCGGAGAATATTTGGCCACTTGACTGGCACAAATCATGTTTACACATCAGAAGCAATCACTGAGGACCCATTGGAGGGGAAGGGGGGGCCCAGTAACCCACAAAAGCCAAATATGTATGTGTACTGAGACCCTACTCTGACCACGTCCTCCTCCCCTCCCATCCACCGTATGCCTTGTGCTTATTGGCAGATAATTGACACATAAAATTAGCATAATTTTTGGCCCAGTCCCAGTTCGGGAGAGCAGGCGATAGCCATCAACAGAATGCGTAATGACCAAAAAACTACTTCATTTCACTTTTTCTCTCTCTCTCTCCGACATCTCTCTTATTTACTTTTGTTGTTCCGTGCGGTTCTTTATTTCTTTTTGCTCTTTGCGTTTTTTGGGTGTGCAAATATTATTAATATATTAAATGTTTTGTTGTTTGGGGTTTGGGGTAATGTACGGAATTTAAATTAACAAAAATGCTTGTGCCAGAATTTGGGTCTTCTCTTGCGATGTGTGGGCCTGGCCTGGCCCATCTATTTAGATTCCTATCTATGCAGATTTTGCTTGCTGCTGGACTCAACAAAGAAAGTCAAGAAAGTGTGATAATTGATGCGTGTGAATTTTATAGTTGAAACATTTGCATATAGAAGAGACACATTGGGAACGACGTCATCCCTATCGGATTTCAAGGAAAGCCGAAACCCAAAAAATTAAATCTAAAGAAATTCACCAGCTGCCATTCTGATATTCCTAATTCCTGACCTAAATCAAACACACTTCAAACTTGACTATTTAAGTTCTTTTATCTTCATACGTTAAATTTACATTTTTTTATTAAATTTTATCTTTTATCTTTAAACGTTTTATATGCTTATATTTTATTCTAATAATAATACTCATTAATAAAGTACACATGAATGATATAAGATTATTCGGGTATCTCAGACGCACTCGAAATCGCACATGTGGAATTCCACACTCCAAATCAATTAGATATATTTTGCAAAGGTAATCGGAAAATTTCATTATGAATAAATCGACTCCAGATGGAATTTTGATAGCGACTAACTTGTCATAGATTTTTCTTTACCCTTTACTTAGCAGGCTAAAAACTCATAAATCATTGGTAGTGATATGATATTGTCGGATTAGCTTTAGATATATGTAAAATTGACAGTATTTCGTTTGTTGAAAAAGAGTAAAGATGATTTAATCATCAAAAATAAAGCCTTCAGATATTTGAACTTCAAACTTATTAAACGTATTTCTGTAATATCAATTCAGCAAAACTATTGGTTCCATTTTCGCTTATTTCTTTTAACATTTTTCTAGCCAAATTTTACTTTTTAGTCTTTTTACTTGTATCTACATACCCATAAAGAGTTTGCTTTGACATTGATGAACCTTAAATGATTCTTTATAGGAGATACTGGACAGATTTCCGTTTATAGACGTTCAAGTGAAATACCAAGAAAACGCCTTTTAAGTCCAAAAGCAAGTTAAGTGGCTATCTAACCGATTGAAAAGCTGTGAGTTCCTTGGATTAATATTCAGAGTGGAAATTAAAGTTAGTTATACAGAGCTTCAGGAGATAGTAAAAGCAATATTAAGTTTATGCAAAAATTCCCTCAATTGTCTTTAAAAATCACTAAGATGACCGTGGAGTAAAATTAAGATTTCTATAATAGTTTGAAGCAAATATAACTCCTATATACATCAAGTTCAAATAGATTGAATTTTTCTAAAACGTTATATGTTATTCCAGGTATAATTATAAGCACTCATTAGTTTAATAAGTTTACAGAAAAAAGGTTTAAGCTTAAGAAAAAATTGCCTGAATTAAAACTGTGCCTTCATAAGTCCTAAAGTTAATTCTACTACATTAAGTTGAAGTCTTAACGACCACACATACTATGGACAATACTTATAAAATTGGTAGCTTCCAAATATTTCTATAATAAATCAAAACACATATACTTATGTATAAATCAAATCCAAGTAGATTGAAATTTTATAAAACGATTTTTATTCCAGATACATGGACCTGGATTTGAGGTTCTATTGCCACCAAGTCGCTGCCTAACCACCTCCTCAGTCAAACCTCAAGACAAAAGTTCAATTTTTACTACGTCAATGTCAATGTTGTAGTCGGACAAACAATTTAATTTATGAAAATCGCTGAAAACTTAAGCGAAAATTGACAAAAAGAACAAATAGCAGCAAAAAGAAGTGAAAGATGGAAGAGACCAAAAAAAAAAGGGAAAACTGGACGAAAAAGAAAAGATAAATTTGTTTCGGCGATTGAAGTGCAAGTTGGTAAGTATTTTCCATGATTTTCTTTCTTGCTTTTCGGGTTTTCCTTTTCTTCTGGGTTTGGGCTTGCTTTGCCATCTTACATTTGACACTTGAGTGCGCTTTGGCTGGGCATAATATAATGTTTGCTGTAGTTGCTGCTGCTGCTGCTTCTGCTGCTACTGCTGCTGCTGGGTATGCGCAACGAATCAAATTTAAATTTTTTTGATTGTCTGCTCGAGTGGCAGGCAGGCCAAAAGTTGAAACTACATTGCCAGTGACATGGGGCAAGCGGGCAGGGGGGTGGGGGAAAAAAAGAAGTGCGGCCGAAGAAGATCCTTTTGCGAGCGATTTTCGCATAATAATAATTTGAGGAACGTGCCTGGAATTGCTGGACGATTGGTCAATGTCTGATATGACTTCTGTTCAAAATCAAGGCAAAGTATCTCACTGACTGACTGACTGAGTGACTGATGGACTGAACTGATGGCCTGTTCGCAGATCCGTAAATGTCGTTATCTTTTTGTGATTTCTTTTTTGTTCACTGTTTGCCAATCTATGGTGCTTAATGGAGCAAAAAGTGTTGCCATTGCCGGAACAATGGTGTCAATTAAACTTGACATTGTTGTTTCACCCCCAGCTCCTCCCACCTCCTCCTCCTCCTCCACTCTCCTGGTGGCAGGACTTTCAATTTTAGCAAACTTCACTCGAAGAGATTTACATGTTCTTTGGCCTGGTTAACAATCGACGTCACTGAAAGTGTTTAATCTTCACTTCTGAAGTGACTTGGCTCTGATGTGAAAGAGTTAAGTCCTTCCCCAACCCCTCCCCCTCCCCCTCACCACCGTTTCCAGTGAGTGGAATTTTATTGAATTTCGCTCCAATTTCATGGCTTTTGTTGTTCAGTTTACAAGACCGAGTTATTTATATATGTATATATTTATTATAAAATATATCTATATGAATATTTAATTAAATTTAATTTACTCGCTTTCGTTGGTAATAATTCAGTCAATATGGAGTTGATTTATTTATATATCTGGTTTTAATGAAATTTATTAATTTTGATTTTCAAATTCAATTGCCATTTGCATTTGAATCAATTTTTGATTTGCATTAAATATGTTAATGCGATTTAATATTTATTTTATAAAATAAAATCACTCACCGAAATTGCGAAAAATTAAAGCCTAACAAAAAAGATGAACACAAAAATATCGTTTCTTATATAGCACTTGCACTCTGCATATCCTGCCGCCAGGATGCGTTTTCGTTTTGATGTTTTTGGGGAGGCGATTGCGGTTCGAATTTACTCCACTGGGCGCGCACGCGTAACCGAGATGGAGACGAGAGTTTTGAGTTTTACTCATTGGCCAGTAGGGCTCGGGTTCTTTTATACCCTCGCAGTCCCGCTTCAATTTCTTCTGCTGCTGCTGCTGCTAATGATGATGTTCTGCCAGCGGCACTGACTGCGACTGCGCAGCGGCGTCTGCCTTCGCTGAGAATGCGGATGATTCTGACTGCGCGCGAATTCAATTTGCTCAAGCCCTGCGTCGCAGTCGCAGTCAAAGTCAACGTCGCTGTAATGAAAGTCAGAGAGCTGCGTCGGCGTCGCAGCGTCAAGCATAAATTGTAAGCAATTTAGCGGTAGCGCGGGGAGTGGGGGGACCAATTCTAAAGACGTCGACTTTTGTCTTTGCGAATTGTGTTTTACCATCGCGCTCTCTCTCTCTCTCTGTCTTTCGCACTCGCTCTGATTCTGGTTTTTGGCCAAAAGAGTTGAAAGAATTCTTTCGGTCTTTGGTCAAGTGGAGCGAATCCGCTGACTTTGCCATTGGTCGAGAGCCTCGCACCGAGCCGAGCTCAGCTGTTTGTTTTGGCTCCGCTTGTTACTCATTTCATTTGCTTGGTTTTTGTTTTGTTTCGCTCGTTTGCTTGATTTATTGTTGGTTTTTTGTGCCTCTTAATTGTGCAACAAGTGAATCATGGCCCTTAAATTAGATGAGAGAGCCAACTTTGAGACTGCAGTTCATTCAACTGCTCCAGCCGCTCAATCACAACACTGGGGACTTACAGTTTTCAGAAGGAAATGTTTCAATTGTCCAAAAGCTGAAGAAAAATGGCAATTTGCCATATCAACGATGAACGTGCTGTAACCAGAAGCCCAAATTGAAATCCTCTCGTCTCGATTTTGTCATAAACAACAAGATAAAAATCGACAAATTTCCAAGCCAGGAGCAACGACTGTTAAATACCCTCTAGGAGACATAAGTTCTGATTGAATTCTGTTAATCAACGATTAAAGTCCAAGTCTATTGCATCCAAAGTTATTCCCTTCGGTGTGTAGGGTATACGAACAAACAGGAGAATCGAAATCTCAGTGAAATTAATTCGAATGGCGCCACGGTGAAAGCTTTTTGGTTCGTTTCATTCATTGAGCAACTTCGTTTCAATAAAATTTAAAGATTTGCTTGATTTTGCACTGCCACCCACACGATTTCAATATCAGTATCAAGCGAGCAGGTGGACCATGGCAGCAAGGGCATCGAGGGGGGGAGGATGCTGTGTAAGCGTGTGCGTGTATAAGTATCTATATCTCAAGCCTAGGCGCAGGTGTCTGGCGGCGCCAGCGGGTGGACGACTCTGCCGCTTTGCCAGTTTATGAGCGCACGTGATTTGCATTCGTAAATAGCCAAGGCTCGCAGTATCACACGATGCTCTGCTCCACACTCCATGTGGGTTCCTGTTTAAGTGTGTGTGTGTGTGCTTATGTGTGTGTGTTCGTCTTTGATATACAAATGTTAAAATAATAAATTGTTTCGAATTATTGGTACTTTGCTGGCGCTGATAAAAAAAGTGCCCCTGTGTGTATGAGTGTGTGTGTTTCTTGGTAATAACAATAATAATGCGACAACGACAGCAACAGCTTGGAATCTTCACCTACACCGCCCCCCGAACCATCATCCCGCCCTTTATCATCCATCCTCCGCCCCTGCCCTGCTCCAACATTAAGTTAAGCCGGGCGCTAAGACCATGTCTGCCTCTGCTGCTGCTGCTGGCGTTGCCCGTCGACAGCCCCCACGAAAATGCGTGGAAAGCACCATAAAAATATTATTATGATTTTCAATAATCACTTGCATTAAATTATCATAATGCGAGCATTTTCAATATTACTTCAATGCCGCAACAATGTCAGGCATTTTCCCCATTGAAATTGAGATTGCCATTTTTGTTTTCTTTTGGGAATCTTTATACACTTGCATTAGGGGTATATTCGCTTTCAGAAAATAAAGCACAGATTAACCCGGATGAAACTATTGACAAATTCGATTAAATGCAAAATAAGATCTTCAGTTTTTCAATTAACTCTATCGATATCATTGAAATTGAAAGATCAAATAAACTATTTTTATAGAAAAATGGTTTTTGATCTTTGAAATCGTTCGTTTTTTAATGCAAATACGTAAATATGAGTATTATAATGAAAAATTCTATCTACTATCGACTTTTTTTTACCCATTTTATATTATTTTTAGAAATATGATATGTCAAAAAATGTCTTAATTTTAATTTATCAAAATTTAAAATTAAATTTAAGCAATCTAAAGCCTCCTCCCCACAATTCCTTTCCAAATTCGACTAGGGTACACAATCTTCGGTGCTGTCGATGTTAGGCAAATTCGCAAATTTTCGAAAATTGAAAAAGTTGCCGTAAGAGGACAACGGCATTTTCTTTTTATTAATATTAATATTGTTCATGTATTGAAATTTCCATAGAATCTCGTTTAGGTCCTTTTCTCGTTTAAATTTCCAGTAATGTTTTGACCGATATTTAGTATTGAGCACAAATGTGATTCAAATGGAAATTGATATCCCTAAAAATAGGAAATAATCATAACATGGTATAGGAAGCTTTCAGATATTTCCAATCTAAGAAAATAAATAAAGTTTTTACAATTAAAAAGCTTGAAATAAAAGTTTTTCACCGGCAAGATAAAGTTTTAATTTACTCAATTTAAGAATTAAAACTTTCTCTTAGTTGTATTTTAATCGTCTCAATTGATATCTGTTTGTAGAACTTATGATCCATGTTACCTTTGAAAGTAGTTGTTGAACTTTTCAAGTGCAAAAGCGTGTATAAATCATATCTTTTTAACTTCTGTAATTGCAATTAGCTTCTCGAGTGCGATCCTATGAACAATCTTTCGTCTTTGCGTCATCAGAATGCTGTAATACATTTTTATTTGCCAACCGAATCATATATAAATGTAAGATCTCTACGAAGAAAGACTTCTTAACCCACAAAATGGCAAAGAGCTTGCAATGACTCATGGCTTTCGGCTTTCTTAAAATCATTCCGCTGTCAGTGTCGGCGTCTGCTCAGACAAGGTGAAATTAAATAATCCGAAAGAATGCCTCACACAACAATAATTCTAGATACACGCCGTTAAGCAAAGTTTAATGTTTTCCTTCGCCGAAATCACTTGAGAGCAAAAGAACGAACAGAAAATAAAACCCCAAATAATTGTTAAAAAGAACTAAACACTTGAAATTCTGCATAAGATGGGCCCCCACACATTGACTCTGAGACCGCATGGAAATTGCCGAAATCAGAAGGTACTTTCACCCAACTTGACGCTGGAAATAAATGCATGCTGATGAGGACAACAACGACAATAACAGAGTCGATGACGATGACGACGACAGCTAATAGAAAGTTCTTCCAAAAATTAATTATTATTGAGAAATTGCCAAATAAAAGCGAGAGAAAAACAAGACAAAAACAAAAGCAATCAAAATGAAACGGAATAATACTTATATGGGGGCGACTATGGTCAAAGTCAAACGAGAGCCCATTAAAAGTAAATCCAGTGCAGAAGCTTGCCCAAAATGAGACATGGCTGGAATTTCAAAAGCAACAATAACAAAAACTTGTCGCAGACGTGCCTCACTTTTTTCATTGGTGCTGTAATTGTTTGTGCGTACCCACACCCTGTCAGAGAGAGAGAGAGAGTATTAACAAACGAAGCGAATTCTGTGCCAGTGACCGAGAAATTTGCCGGCTGCCATTGCCGCCCGCCGCCGGCTACACTATACGGCGTATCTAACAGATACAATTGAGCATGAGCATGAGCTACCAAAAATTTGCTTGATTGATTTAACCAGAATTATACATCAACAGCAACAACAACAAGCAAAGTGCTTGAACTTTTGAACGGTATAAACCGGTTAACATCCATCATAAAAGACAAAAGCCTAACAGCCTCTTCGGGTAATTAAAATCATGAATGCTGATACTCAAAATGTCTTTGAATCCGAATAGAAACTGGATGAAACTCATCTAACTTGACATATTTTCGAGAACGGAATTCCCCTGGCATTAAAAAGAAACAAGCTCATGAATCAGTTGTTCATCAAAGTTAGGGTACTCACAATTTGAGAGTCCTTATTTATCCTTATCTAGTTGGGGCAAAAAAAAATTCGATTTGAAATCCATTTTATAAATCGCTTCTACTGCTAATCAACTAAAAATTTCCCTATTATATGTGATCTAAATTCTCCCCTTTGTGGCATAATTTCTCTCAGTGTATGGAGTTTGTATCTCTAAACAAAAAGTATTCAAATTGTTCACCCAGTTTCTGGTTTGCTAATTTTAACTTTTTGCATAAATTCGCATAGCTCTTTATGAAATTTGTTTATCAGTCCGTCGGCTGACAGTTTCCAAGAAGCCCAATGGTAGATGGCCATGTTAACGATAAGATACGAAAGGGTGGAGTCTTCTTGCGGAATTTGCATAGAGATTTCTTAAAGGCAGCCCAAAGAACGCCCCACATTAACGCCACACACAAAGACAGCGAAACGATGGGAGAAGAGTCGAATTTTTATTATGCCATAATTAATAAACATAAAATATTATGACGCATTTATGCTAATTCCGATATATGTATGACCAGGTGGTGATTGCTTCATTTTCATTTTCATTTTACTTGGCGCTCGATTCGATTAATTTATGCACAATGAAATTTGCATTTAAATCGCTGGCTTGTGCAGAAATTATGTTTACTTTTACTTTTCCCCTAAGATAAATGATTAAAATTGATGTAAGTGGAAATCGAAATGAAGGGATACGGAGACACGGGAAGGGGGAGGAGTTGAGCTATTCCTATCAATTGGCCAGCATCTGCATTATGCCATACTTAAGACCAAATTACAGTAATTTGAGCAACATATTGGTGTATATATGTAATTAAGGCATTTGGCCATCATGCTCAGATCTAAATATAGACACAAAAACAGATCTCTAAAATACCAATTATATCTGTTGTTGCAGCAGCATTTGTGCAGCAACTTGTGGCAGAGGTTACATCCCGTCGATGCTGCTGATGACGACAAGCCAAGATGATGTTGTTGGAATGCCAAAGGACAATTAGCTCTGACCAGTGGTGCCCTGGCTACGTTTGGCTAAAGATCAAAGCCCATAAAAGGCGCAGCAGCAGCAACATTTGTGGCTAAATTTAGATAGCCAGTCGCTTGCTGCTGGCCAATAGTCAGCCAGACCGGGCCAATACAGTCCGCGACTGACAGAGGCAAAGAGAACGTCATAGATTGTCATAGTTAGCGGATTGTTGCTGCTGTTGCTGCTGCTGCTTCTGGTCGTCTGTCGACTCCACTTTGACTTTGCTTCAGGGAGACTTTGCTACTCTAGGGAATTTGCGCTACTCTGGAGGACTGTCGACAAGAAGTGTCGACGAGTGTTTGTGACATTTCCGCACTGCAGACAGCTAACTAAATTAGCCCAGCGACTGACTGCTGTCCTGCCTGTCCGGCATTTTATTATCATTTTGTCTCTCCTCTTTGCTTTTGCCTCCTCGTTCCTTTTCTGCTTTTGCTGTAATTAGATGAAATCATTAAGTTTTCATTTAGCTGGCATTTGTTGATTTTCGTTTTTATGCATTTAATATTTGCTTAAGGTTGTTTTTCCTTAAATTCACACGAGTCTCCCAAGAGTGCGAAAACACTCTTCCAAACACCAAAGTTTTTCTACTCTACAAATGCTTTATCATATCTCTAGGTGATAGGAATTAAATTTAATTTTTTTGGTCACCTCATTTGAATATAAGTATGTCTTAAGTTAGTCTTGCAATCACATCGCATCATAATCATAACAAACTCAGTAAACCAAATATTAAGACTATATAACTATGTAAATTAACTATTAAACGAGAAGACCGGGCTAACTTCGGCCATGCCGAAGTTTGTATACCCTTGCAAGCTCTTGTGTTACTAGATCCCTAAAAAAAGTTTTCTAAATGTAAGGACCCTGATGTAAAAATCCGTTTTTACACGACATAGCACGGCACGCATACATATGCATGTTTGTAGACATGCAGCATGCAATTTTTTCATATGTTTGTAAGACAGCTATATGATATAGTCATCCGATTTTGATCAAATTTACAGGAATTATAATTTTCAAGTTTGACGATGATCGCATAAGAAACAAAAAAGTTTCTAGAAGAAAAACTATTTTAGCTATATGATATAGTAGTCCGATCTTGATCAAATTTGGCACGGATGTTTGGATGTATAATAAACTGCCAAATGTTAAGTTTCATGATAATCAGGTGAAAAAGAAAGAAGTTATTGATCTAAAACTCATTTTTCGACCGATGGTTCCTATGGGAGCTATATGATATAGTCGTCCGATCCGGATGAATCCGAGATATACAATGCCTGCAGTATATACAAGACTTCGTGCAAAATTGCAGCTCTGTAGCTATAGCGGTTTAGGAGGAGAAGCTGTTGATCCAGACAGACAGACAGACGGACAAACGGATTTGAACTCGTCTTGTCATGCTGATCAAGAATATATATACTTTATATAGTCGGAGATGACTCCTTCTATGCGTTGCACACTTCTGACCAAAATTAATATACCCTTTTTGCAAGGGTATAATTACAACAAATTTAAGGCGCAGTTTCGAAATATAATTGTTCTTATAGGATGTATAATTTTTTAAAAATTTATGACAGATTAACAATATTTCTCACTAATTGTAGTTTCTATGAAGAGTTTTTTCTTTTAATAATCTTTTCAGTCTATCTATTGTTAGGTTTATGATTTTAATTTCTCTCAAATGAACTATTAAATTACAACAAATTTAAGGCTCAGTCTCTAAATAAGTATAACCAATTTGTTCTTTTAGGATGTATAATTTCTACAAAACTAGGAAAAAGTAACAATATTTCTTATTAATTGTAGTTTCTATTAAGAGTTTCTCTTTTAATAATCTTTTCAGTCTATCTATTGTTAAGTTTATGATTTTAATTTCTCTCAAATGAACAAATTACAACAATTTTAAGGCTCAGTCTCTAAATAAGTATAACCAAATTAGGATATATAATTCCTACAAAATTTAGGACAGAGTAACAATATTTCTCATCAATTGTAGTTTCTTAGAAGAGTTTCTCTTTTATTTGTTTAGTGTAACGGATTTCGAATGATCTTTCTAGTCTATCTATGGTTAAGTTAATTATTCTAAATATACTTCTACCCATATAGCTACTTGGGTCATTCGGAATTAAATATTTATAGATTTTATCGTTGGTTTACATTAAACAAAAATACTTATTTTGAATTCAATATAACAAAAGATACCTTTCAATATCATAAATCAATGATATTGTATTTGACCTGATCATGTTCCTTACTTAAAACACTTTGATCTTCTTTGGTCACACTCAGATTTTCTTAAAAGGTCACAAACTTTCTTGAAGTTTATGTACTCAAATGTAAGAGAATCGATGATCCCTTAAGAGGATTTTATTGAGAATCTCTACTTAAAATAGTTTAAAAATGTTTATCGTTGATTAGAGGACATGAACTGATTACATTTGCTGATTTTTAGGAAGCTCCCTCCCTCTGTTGAGATTTTTTGAGATTTTGTTGGAGAGACAATTCTTTACACAAAACAAATATACCCCTTGTGTTAGGGCATATATTTGCCACCTGCAGCAGCAACTGGAAAACACCAGAATTCCAGTTGGTTTTGCGTATGAGTAATAAAATGATGGCCTTAACATAAAATCAGAATTCTTATGCGATTAGAGATATCTTGATTGGTGTTCATTCCGCTCGGTGTGATGGGTGAAATGGAATTAGGAATTTATTTTTTTGTTGGCCATAAACTCTCATTTGTGGCTTTTATGTGACATTTTAATCGGGCATTGTCGAACATTTTTGCAATATTCATTCATAAAAAATTAACATAATATAAACTTTCGATTATAGTATTGAGTGAATTTTGCAAATGTTTTTAGCAATAAAATTATCGCATATTTGGTTATCTTGCACATTAATTTGCACTTCGTTGCAGTTGATGTTTGGTTTATGTGTGCAAAACTTAACCGACTTGAAGCAATTTATCAAATAAGTAATTACTAAAAGGCATTACCATAACTCCATAAACTCCATGACCTAACCCATATAAAAAACGAGTAGATGAGGTTTACTCTCTCACTCTCACACTCGCTCTCTCTTTCTCTTTCGCTATTTCTTTATGGCATGTAAAGGGAATATTTTTTATGCCCACATACGGCAAATTATTACTTAATTAGCTTTTCACTTTAAAATGTTGTTTTCCCCGTCTCCCCGCCCCCCCCCCCGTTGGCCCTGTCGCTGGGTTGCGTGCCGTGTTGGGTCTGTCGTGGCAATTTTTCAAATGCTCACCGAGGACTTGTTGTAATTTATTAAATTAAATCATAATAAACGCGACGTGCCCACGGCGATGCCAGACCATAAATAGAAATTATGACACATTTCATGTGGACACGGCAAGTCATCTAAAGTTGGGGGCTGGCTTATTAATTAGAGCAAATGCGTGTGCTACCAGATTGTTGTGGTCCCAGTACTCCCGGTAGAAAGCAACACCACACCTAACCACAACGCACCACAAACACACACACACAGAGACACACAAAAATACGGAAAACATTTATTTCGAAAAATATGAATATTTTTGTTGGCATAATTACTTAATGTCCTTTGACATCATTGTCACGCATACGCAATGTTGTCTTCTCGTTGCTGCTGTGGCACTTCAATTTAATATATATAACATATATATATATGTATGTATACCACACATTGTCCTGGGTCATGCCATCATCATTTTTATGGTATTTTATTTCATTTAAAACGCAGACCACAAAAATATTTCATTTCATTAAAAATCATGCCATCTGTTGAGATTGTTGCTGAGATTGTTGACCTTCACTTTGGCCGATTATAGTCGGTGTCTGATCCGAACTATATAGCACTAGGCATACATAAGTATGAACTGCACAACAAATGCATACTTAATTGTATTTTTATGTTTAATGTTCATTATCAATTACATTTGCGTTTACATTTACGTTTACGTTTAACGACATCAGTTTTTGTAGACATGCGACAGTTATAAGCACCATTTCTCGTCCGGTCATACGTTAATAATATTGTCGTTTTTATTGTCATTATTATATGCATTTATTACACATAGGGTATATGAAGTGTTATATGGACTTGCCAGTAGAAATGGCGACGATTCACATGGAGTTTTATCCTGCTCCTCCCTTCTTTTTCGTAATGGATTCTTTGATGGATTGTGCCCCTTTTTTCAATGGTCAGCTCAGCTTTATTTAATTTAATTTTTTTTTTTTTGACAATTTAAACAACAAATAAATTCACAAATAACTATACAATAACCGGATGGTTTGAGCTCCAGTGAACTCAATCCATATATTTACATATTGTTATCTACATATTTGTACATATTTCTAGTCCAGGACCTGAAATCACTCTTAGTATTGTCTAATAGTCATAGTTCCAGGATATTGTCCTGGTCATGCAACCTGTTTATATATTTCTCATATATTAATTCGTGGTGTACCAAGAACGAAATTAAATTAATATTTTTTTGGGTCTCTGATAAGTCGAGCATTCTCCATTCTCCAGTTTCTGGACTAATTCTTTCCCATTTGCATTATTTTCGTGTCCATTATTCATTATCCTTTGTTCTGTGAATGAGCTGAGTGATATTTGTGGCATTTTTTGCATATCTTTTTGTGTGTGTGTGTGTATCTGTGTGGGTGTTAATGTTTAAAAGTTTGAAAATGTTTTTACCGAGTCCTTTTATTCGGAATTTTAAAATTAATTCAAGTGACCCATCCATCCAATGATACAGGACATAATAACTGAGCCATTATCATTAGTTATAGCTGTGTCTGTATTCTCGAGTTGTGTGCGTGCTGGTCACGCCTCCGCCGCCCTCCTCCCCCCGCAACATGTTAATGATGCCAGAAATCACATGAGCATTACGGTTGCTGCGGACAGCTGAAGTGCAGATATTGTTTATTTGTTTGTTTGGTTTCTCGGTTTTGTGGAGTGGTTAATTTTAAATTAATTAAAAGTTTTTCGTTTATTTGCTTTATTTGTTTTTGCAGTGATTTTCCACAATTGGCGAAAGTTTACAATTGTAATTGCTTATAATATTGAAAAGAAAGATACAATTTTAGTCGGGTCAAGATCTATTGGTTGGATACCTATTCTTAGGTGTGGCATGGCAAAAAGTGAAGCGGTTTTTCCCCAGTTGATATCTGTAAATCAGGTCAATTAAGTCAGACTTTATTTCCGACTTTAAAGTCAGAGCGCCCTGTCAGTTTGACCTTAGCTTACGATTAGGTTTATCATTTTATTTTCTCTTGATTTGGGTGTGAAAGAACTGATTTAATAAAGTGTATTTTTCACAACTATAAACTCGAGCGCTTTATTTCAATTTTCTCCGAAAATGTTTATTCTTAAAATCAATTTGCATATGCAAACTGACTGACTTCTTCCAACCTGCCTGTCTACCTCAGCACTAATGTGCGATCTTTGGTTTTGTTTGCTCTTTTTGGGGGATAATTATGATGACACTTTAGCCTTAAATATGTCACGACTTGCGCATCCCCTTGCCGCGCTCCACCGCCTCCTCTAGTCGGGCAGTCTCACAAACATCCTCACAAACATTCCCCACACCCCAAATCCCTTCGAAGCACACCAGCACAAAGGCCCATAAACAATGGGAACAGGTAGGTCGGAGTCGGAGTCGGATGAGATGAGATGGGGAAGCGGAGGAAAGGGGGCGCCTTTTGCTGTATTTGCGCTCATTTATCATGCGGCAAAGTTGTTAAGCAGCATTTTAATTTTTTAACAGTTTTGCTGGGGCGCATAAACAAAATGTTTTTGTGTTTTGTGCCTTAAGTGAGTCGAGAGCGCGTTGATACACGGGTGCAAGAGGGAGAGGGATAGAGAGATGCGGATGGCGGATGGCGGATGTCGGATGTGGGATATGGAATGTGGGATGCTGTGCCAAAAACAAAAGGGCTGCTGCCATTTTTTGTTTTTTGTCTGGGTTCGTTGCTCGGCATTTAAGTGCAGAGACACGAGAATTGTTGTCCTGGCTCTCAGGTTTTGTTCTGTCCTCTTATTTTTTTCGCCCCCCCATTTATATGTGTGTGGGTGTGTGTGTGGGTGAGTGTATGGGTGTGTGTGATGAATGACGCTGCATTTGGTCGAGTTTTTGTCTCGCCGTGACAACTTACAAGACACAGACATTAGCAGAAGTGAAATATAAAAGAGCATACATATATAGCAAAAAGTGACCCTAATGGTTTCGGTTATGTCGTCGACAGACATTTACAATTTTTTATTTTTGCAAATTTTTGGGGCGGAGCTGGTCATTAATTTGGGGCAAAATCAAAGTGAGTTGGGAGCAGTCAGACATCCAGCCAGCCCTCCACTCTGGGTCAATTTACCAAGAGAGCAGATCGTGAGTCGGAATTCTAATTCATAGATTTTTTTCGCTTTCAAAATCTCGCTCTAAATTAGTGATCTAACAGTTTTAAAAAAGATTCTCATAGTAAATTTAAGTTCACAAAATAATTTACATCTTTTCAAAAGCAGACTAAATAATTTTTGTTAAAACTTTTAATAATGCAGAAATTGGTGTTAATTCAAGATTGATTTCATTTCGATAATAGAGTAATATTTTATTACTCATTATTCTATGAGAAGAATTATATAACTCTAAACCTCGACTCATTGCTCCCTGATTTGTGGTGGAATTCGATAAATAAAGCTTAAGAAATATAACTAAAATATTATTTATAAATACATAAAAATAGTTAATATTAAACATCATATACATTATATTGTACATCTTAGAAAAATACAAATATAGTTAATTTAATATTATTTATTTATTTTTTTATTTAGTATAGGATATATATAGTTGTAAACTATCAACCTAAGAATTGGATTTTTAATATTATTACAAAACATACAATACTTCTTAAATTCTTAAAAATGTTTATTTGGCATAAATAGATAACTACATTTACGTAGAAGTATCGAATAGAAAAATTTTAGAAACGTGTAAGAAAAAACCAAAAATTAGGGGTAAAGATTTGATTTTTCGACATTTTGGCTCAAAGGATAACCAAAAAATAGATTTAGGGGCTTGGTATCATTCCAACTATTGTAGCTTGGTTAATTCTGAGAAACTTTGCGGAAGAAATCTTTTTAAAATATTAAACATATCTCAAGTTAGAGACTGAAGAAAAATGTGTCTTCTGTCTTAAATTTGCATAAAAAACTTAAATAAAAAATGTTGTATGAAACTATCGTTGAGACTCAAAAAATAAGGAAGCAGTTCGATTCGTGGGAACCGAAATATCACAATTTAATAACTTAATTTACTTTAATCAATTAGTTAGTTATTTCTGGTGAAATATCTCCCACTTCCTGAAATGAAAGATAATCTTCCACATCATTTTTATAGACATTGTTGGACTTTTGTTATTTGTGATGTAGTTTTGCATCAGTTAACCCACTGTGGGTGGGACCAAAACAGATGCCAAATCATTTTGAAAAGTCACAACTCAAGTGAATTTATGTGGAGCACTTTGCCCAAGACATTTAACACCTGCAATCTGCAATCCTGGATTGGGGTGGGGCGATTCTATGTGATGCTTCAATTGGATTTTCCAGGCCCCATCAAAATAATTTATGATACACATCAGCAAACACCTCGACGACACACAGAGATATCCGAGCTTTGGCTCCAGATCCAGTTTCAATGTCTATTTTGTGGCCATAATGTTTAGCCATAAGTTTTGTCCCTGTGAAAAACATAAACAAGCTAAATCAAGTCAAATGCGTTAATAAATCTTTGAGGATGGCCAACGTTGGATTGGGGTTGCCATGCAAATGTCAGTTCCCAGTCGACCAGTGCCCCATCCCCTCCAGAGTTGCTGTTGTTGTCCGATTCACACCCAGCGTACACTTGATTATTAAAAGCCATAACAATTTAAGTTGATTTATGCAGCTTATGAGCTGGGCAAAAACTTAATTGAGTTGAGCTGAGCTGAGTGAACTTCCACTCGGACTTGCACATCTAATTGCCCCCATCCCCCACCCAGATGGAATGGTTAGTGGTAATGAGTAGCTGGAGCTGTCTCTAAGTAATTAATTTCCACAGATAGCAGCAATCAAATTGTGTCATCAAAGTCACTCAGTGTGCGGATTCGGAATCAATTTGCCCCCCACCTATCCACCAGCCCCACGAGCTCATCGCTCCACCTCGTGCCTGCCGCTTGCCTGCATTGTATAAAACTGTCATTTGGTAGCATCACTTCAGTCTTGTGTTATTGTTGGCTGCGCACCAGACCCGGGGAGTTGATGTAATCCATCGCAATCTGATTTGCATGGCAACCGAAAAGGATATATTTTGTCAGTATTTGCATATAGCCGTCTTATGTCTTTAAGTTCTTCTTCTTCGTTCTCGGATTCTTGGTTGCTTTTTTTTTGCGTCATGCCACTTCATTTGGCTCCACGATAAGTCGGCATGCACTCGAGCCCTCGGCAATTGGGGTTATGTCAATGTTGACGGGTTGAATATTCGAATATTATTATGAATATTTCGTGGTTTGTTTTCGCCTCTCGTGGAAATTTGTTTGTTTGCTTTGGCAGTGAGATTCTTCTTCTGCCAAGTGCAATGTATTTGCATCATTTTGCAGTTTACACTTGAGCAAATCAGGAAACCAAAAAAAAAACTCGAGAGAGAGATCGAAACCATTTCATATGAAAAGGGGAAATTCTCGCACGTTTAAGCCAACTCACTGCTGTAATAAATTCATCATTTTATTTCAAATTTCACATTCACTGACAATTTCATGGCCTACGAAATGTGGGCCCGATTCTTTTGTTCTCTGGCCCAGCTTATTAATATCCAACTGTCGGTTTGTCTTTCTCCCAGGTCGGTCTGTTGTTTTATGTGAATATAAAAATATATATTTGCACAGTTGCCGCTGCTCTTTATATACATATAACTACCTAACCGATCTGATGAGTGTGTGTGTGTGTGAATGAGAGTGAGGGTGAGAGCTGACTGTCAGGAACTTGGGCAAAGCTGGCACACTTCATTCTGATGCCGCACCGCGTGATAAGTGGGTCAGTAAAGCGGGCAAAATAAAAAAATGAAACAACAAGAACAAGTAAAAAAAGTGTCACACCTGTCCCTGTTTGGCACTCCTTTCCCCTCCATCCTCATCCTCATCCCCATCCTCGCCGTGATGGGGCTTGGGTGCTTTGGAATTTTACATAAATGTTATAAATATAATAAAAATGTTATTTACATGCTTTTGAAAAGAGAAAGTCCAGAATGGTTGTCGCATACAAAACGTGCATTCATTTACTTTCGCATTTCAATCCTCCCCCTCCCACACCACCTCCTCCTCCATCACCCACATACTATTCACATTTGCTTTTTGCTTTAATTTTATGCAATTTATATGTGAGAATTTCGTATTTTTTTTGTGTTAGCGAATCGCAATCACACACAAGTTTTTTTTTTATGAACAATTCTATTAAAGTTTATGCGTTCTTGTCCCTGTCGTGTCTCTTAATGTTCGTTTCTCGAACGTGTGTCAAATTTGGCATACGGATGGGGAAATAGGTTTATACCTGCAAATCTCTTCTTTTGGCAATCGAGGCTAGATAAATGTGTAACTAGATATGGTATATTTTTTGGCATTACAGTTGGGCGCAAATGTTTTCTTTTCACACGGCGGACAAGAAATGACAAATAGCGAGTCTAAAACAACATAAAAACTCTTTATAAGTTGATGCGAAATTTTTTGGGGTATTATATGAGTTCAATGAACTCTCTCACCACCATCTGAAAGTCTCTCCAAATTTGTTCTATTTCAAAGTAAATACATAAATAGACATAAATTTAATGTCTACAGAGAGGGTGATGACAGATGGCGAAAAGTTAATTTATTTAATTTTATTTGAGTTAAATTATTATGAAGAAATCATTATGTATTTCTGTCTTAATGGTACTTATCTTTTTAAATGTCCAAACGTATAGAAATAAAGGGTAACTCTTTTAAGGTATATTTAAAGAATGATTTTTTGTTTAATAAAAAAATCACCAACTTATAGTGGACCTAGAAGATAATGTTGTACGCCATTATTATTGGGGGGATACGTTTGTGGTTCCATTATAAGGTTAAGCAGTACTACATATTGTTGAAAAGTCTAATACAAAAACTAAAATTTACTGTTTAAAAAATTTTATAAATAATTTTTTGTATGCAATTTTTAATTTTTAATTTAATTTGATAAATTTGTGACGGATGGCGAAAGGTTAACTTCTTTAATTTTATATCTTTAACTATTGAGTTTACAAATTATGAAGAAATCATTAAGTATTTCTGTCTCAAAGATACTTCTATTTTTAAATGTCCAAACAGACAAAAATGACGAGGAACTATTGCAAAATATTTTGAATTTATATCAGAGACCGTAAATAATGATGATTATTTTTATTCAATAAAAAAATCACCCACTTATAGTGGACCTAGTAGACCTTTATGAGGGGATAGCTTTGGGGTCCCATTATAAGGATAAGCAGTGGAAAGTCTAACACAGAACCTGAAATTCTCTGTTAAGTTTTATTTTGAGCGAAAACAAAAACATCATTAATAATAGCTATTAGCAGTAGTTTTGATTTTTATTTTTTTTAACCAAAATAATTATTGTGTTTAAGGTTTAATAAATTAAAGAAAAATTTTAAAAAATTAATATATAATCATTATTTTGCAATTTTTAAAATAAAACTTATAATGATTACGGTCCCTGGTATTTATTGAATGTTTGTGATACATTTGAGAGGGTGATGACAGCTCGCCATCTGTCAAAATTTAACTTAATTTATTTTATTTGAGCTTAAAAATTATGAAGAAATCTTTCTGTATATGTCCCAATGGTACTTCGACTTTTAAAGGTCCAAATAGACAGTAATGAAAAGGAACTATAGCAAGGAACTGATGGGCAAAACTGTAAGACCAGTTTGCAATCGTAAGTTTAGCGACGCATAACTTTTATTAAACTTAAGATACGTCGACGCCTCTACTATCATTTTATTTTGGAACTATTTTACTCTCTCTTTCCAAAATTGGAAGTCATTTGGTCACCTAGAATAGAAATGGCAAAGCAAGATGCAAAAAGGGCCAAGTGTAACATTTTTGCACTCTCCTATCAATATTTGTATTTTTATTAATTATTAATAATAGATTCAAAGACCCTTTTTTTGATTTTTTTTAACCCCTTAATGCGATTGAACATACTCTGCGTATATTTTTCAAAGGATTTATTCGTGAGTGTTTTTTTTATGTATACGACCAAATTTAATTCCTTCAATTTATAACCTTTTTGTCTCTAATTAAACTGAAATTTAGATTGAAAACTGTTAACCAGAGACAGATTTATGAGCTGAAATGATCATATTTTGTGTTTGCTCACTGGTTTGGCTATTGAAACTCTTAATTTGAAAGCCAAGTAAATGCTTTGTTCCTCTCCGCTCCTGCCAATCATCCTTGCCATCAAAATCTCCCCCCATTGGCCAGGTACTTGGTGTATTTGCCGCGACGCGTCGTTGACATTGGTTTCAGTTTCATTTTCAAGGTTGATCTGGACCTACATCCTGCTACAAATAACTCCATGTCAACACACTGACGCCGCTGCAGCTCCAGCTCCAGCTCCTGTAAAAGTGGAGGGAAAAAACTGTTGAACATTTAATGAAGACACCCCCCGCCGTTCGACCGTTCGGCAGACGCCTCCACTAACGTAATTTATGCTTATCTACCCGACCGCACATAAGCTGTTGGCCATCTCAAAGAGGCCAACTGTCCGGTGCAGGCGATTGACAACATGACATTTAAAATGCTATATATGTGCGATGGACGGAGACCAAGTCTCACGGCACTTGCTCCGCCAATAAAATATGACAGCGAGAGCAGCAAAAAACTAGCGTCGATTAAAAAAAAAAACACAGAAACAGAAACAACGTGCGTTGAATTACAAGTGCGCTGCCGCTCTCGGGTACACTGCGTCGCGGAATTGGAGTCAGAGTTGGGCTTAGAGCCATTTGTCGTGGGTTCGGCTAACTGGCACGCGTTAGCCAGGTCGGCCACCGCTTGAAGTGACTCTCTCTGTGTGTTTGTGTGACTGACTGGTTTTCTAACTGACAAATGCACTGATTGACACACAGATGGAGCTCAAATTGCAACTGTGTCGCTGCCTGGCATCAAATCACGTTGGAATAATCAACTTGATGAAGGTGTAAATAAAATGAAGTATTCCATGTCGATGGCTTGTCAGTGGGTATCATTGTCACTGCCATTGCCATTGCCATGGTCTTGGCCAGCAATCTCAATTAGTTTAAACTCTTCTTGCCTGTTAGCGCATAAATTCTTGCCAAAATATGAGTGGGCGAACAAGACTTGGCCGAACTGGAGACAGCTCCGTTTGTTGTAGTTTTACCTGTTCAGCATGCCAAGCTCGTTTTAGCCAAAAGTGGAGCAGCAGAGACAAAAGTAACAAATGCCTCTTTAGCTACCCACACTAGCGAAAAAGAAAGGTCGTACATATTAGGGTCGAGTGCGTTTAACCAACAGTTTGTGCGTAAACTGTAATTGATTTGTCTTCCAAATAAATGCATTTTAATTGCCATCTTGGTTCAATTTAAATTCATCTTCATATGAACATTTAGATATTTGCAAAATTAGTGTCAATTAGTCGGATAATTCTACTCAATTAAATGTTAAATGAAACAGTTTGTTGCAGCTTCATTTGAACCTTAATTTTGCTTATTAGCATCTCAAATGCGTCCATAAACTCAACGTGAAATTATTTAATTACTACTTTGTTGAACCACTTATTTCGATAAGAAAACGACCATGCAATGTGTTACTGTTCGCTTGTTGTTTAATCTTAAAATATTCTTTCTGAAAGCATTCAATAAGATCACTAAAATTAACGAAATTACCTTTGAAAATCAACTCTTGCGACAAGTATGACATTTTTGCAGTAAGTTTTAAGGTTTCATTTGAAGCTTTCGATAAAATTTCCGCAGCTCAGCGGATGCACGGATATAGTAACATTTAAAGTAGTTTAGAGGTGGATCTAGGTGGGGGATCAGAAAAAAAAGTATGATATTTTGAAACCCATAAGAATATTCGGCGTGTTTCTAAATTGTGCGAATGGATTTCAACATTGAAACATTTAAAATGGATGTTTATACATATATATGTACGTACATTTGGAATAAAAATTATTTCTATTGACGCATTATCACAAATAACATTATACTAATACCACTTTTGAGTTCCCCGTCAAAATGTCCGTTTGGGTCCGTAGATGATTTTTAAGAACTCACAATTTAAGCTTTCAGGTGGCTTATAATAACATATTATACATATGTAAGGTTGCAAATGTAAGATAACTTAAGGCCGTCGGTACCGTTGTGTTCAAAATCTATAAAGAATAACGTAAAAGCAAGAGTTCGTAAACCTTTCTACTGAGATCAGTCAGCTGATAGTTGAATGAATGCTTGCCGAAAGGTTACGCTAAAAAAATTAAAGCTTACCTGCCGAGTGGGAATCATTTTATAGCACACTTTAAAACTTCAATGAAGTAAGAATTGGGAAAACTTGGGAGGCGACGTTATAGATATGTACATATATCAGGTTTACGTCGGAACTTACATTTTCCATGTCGGTCATCTTCTACATCGCTTTTACTTAGGGTTTTTTTTTTTAAAGATAGTAGTGTGAGGCGAGTTTTCTACAGGATATTAGTGCGTGGCGAGTTCCATGTGTGCTTTATTTTGCTCCAAAATTAGAAGTGTCTGCGTCGATTCTACCGATTGAGCATTACTTGATCACACTCGACAACTGTTTGAAAGAGCAGTGTTCCAAGGTACATATGGATGCCAGGGTTGCGAGTGACAGAGTTGCAAGCCTCTCAATAAATAAATAAAAGACACGTACGAGATATTCAAAGGTATGCTGATGAGGCAATACCTATTCCATCTCCGAAATGTGTCAACTTTTAGTCCAAAAGATAGATGATTTACGTATAACTTAAATATCTTGCTTTCAGCTTGCTAAGGTTTGGTCTTGCTTTGAGCTACTCCATGGTTTATTTAAACTAATTAATCAATCGGAAATGCGAACAAAAAGTAACCTCTGGAGTTGTGAGCTGTGTCTCCTTTATTCGCTTTATCTAGTTGTATATTCTAAATTAGTTTTAACCTTGAAGTAAGAGAGAAGAAGTGGTATGGCCCTGCGATTCTAGGATCGTTAGCGAAGTCTACTGATAAGAGAACTTACTACTTAGTTCGCTTTTTGTTTGCTTTCAATAATTAAAATTTTAAATATAAACTAATTAACTGAAGTTTAAAGTCTGGTCATAAGAATTGGTAAATTCTCTTTTTGCTTTCTCCTTTGACTTCGCTCTAAAGAGTATTCGTGTACGTATTTCATGAATTTTTACGAATTTCATCTGCAATTTTTCACTCTTTTACTTATTTAAATTAGTTTGTTGAAAAAGCAAAAGGCAAAAACAGAAAACAGAACTCACACAGATGCATACCACAATTTGTAGTATGTATTTTATATTTAACTGTTAAGGTTTCTCTGACTCTTTTGCTCTCGGCATCGTGTTGGAGCCAATTGAAATGCAGTCCGCATTCGCATAAAGGGAACACGATACAAAAGAGCAAAAGACTCTGGCTCCGAAAGATGCTTAAGTTATTATTGATATGTATTATAAGCGCAAAAAGGAAAGCATTGTCATGGCGAAATTGGTCATCAGAGTTGTCCTTTGGCTCGTCTTCTGCCCATAAATACAGTCGAGAGACTAACATCGTTGTGCTTTAATTTAAACGTTTTAATTAAATGTGCATTTAATGCTCACTTTGTGTTCGCTCTCTCGACGAAAGTCCAAGCAGTAAAACAAATTGCTTAGATTGTGTTTCGATGCCGCGACCTACGGCACTAATTACGTGCTGCTACTTGTATTAGACAAACTGGCGCCGAGCCACAATGTCCGTACACGTTGATATATATGTACGTACATATGTATCGACTTTCATTCAGACTGCTCAGTTCGATGCTGAGTAATCCATTACCATTAATCTAATGAGTTGTTGTCGATACAGCTGCTTGCTGCTTTGCTCCAATTGACTCTCTTGTGTCAACACCATTGGACATCGTTCATCACCTGTTGGCAATGTGTTAATACCTACAAGCGTCTCAGATGCCAGTGGAGAGAGCATGTGCCCAGCTCTTTCTCATATCTCAACTTGTCAGTGGACTGCCAAATGGAATGCTCATTATGATGTCACTCAAATCATATCAATCAATCTATAGCATTGAGTTGTCTCTCTTGTAGAATGGTTAACCAGTTTATAATTTTATTCAATCTACACTATACTTAAAAATTTAAATATTGTGTCGTGGAATCTTTAATCTACTTTGTTTAAAACAAAAACTTAGAAACGAAATGATACGAAAAGTAGATCTATTCTTTCTTTAATTTAATAGCTAATAAAAAATATCTGAAAAATAGTTGTGCAGGATA
Source organism: Drosophila sp. 14030-0761.01 (assembly GCA_018150735.1). Classification (NCBI taxonomy): domain Eukaryota; kingdom Metazoa; phylum Arthropoda; class Insecta; order Diptera; family Drosophilidae; genus Drosophila; species Drosophila sp. 14030-0761.01. The sequence goes on along the minus strand of JAECWO010000106.1, from coordinate 4,541,345 downwards.
TTTTAAAGTTCTCTACTTTCTATATGTTTTCGCACTAAAACTTATCAAAGATTTTTGGCTCGTTGATATTTAATGAAGTTTGCAGTTGCAAGTTGAAATTGCATTTGCTCGCTTCAACAAATATGCTAATGTTGATTGAGTAAATTCTTAGCAAACACACACACACACAAAACACGCACACACACACACACTCGCACTTATTAAACTTGCTATGCTAAATCCTTTGCATTTAGTATTTCGTCCTGTTTTGTTCCTGTTCGTGTTGCCTCAACAAAATATTTTGTCGCCAAAAGCATTTCTTTAATTTAGTTTTAATACCAAAATTTTCTTGTTTATATTCTATGGCGATGCAGCTAAGTTGCCTGTTTACTTATACGTGTCTGTGTGTGTGTGTGTGTGTGTGTCTGTGTGTGGCGGCGTATGTATATATGTTTTGTGTTTTTTGGGGTAAAAGTTTTGCGCTGAAAACTTAGTACTTTTGGCCAGGCACAGCATCAGCATCAGACTCAGATATAGATACATTTACGACAAGCAGGAGTAGAGGCGAGAAGAAGCAAAACAAAGGCGCAAATTACAGTTGCAATTTTTGCCATACATATAGAAAACTATATACATATATATGTCTCTGTATATATTTCTCTCTGATATATATATATATTGTAGACTATATAGAATTGTAGTTTTTGTTGGCTTCATGCTGCTATGGCAAGCATTTCCGCAGCGGTCCAACACAAAATTGGAGCATTTCCGGTGTGTTTACAAAAGACAACAACAGCAACCAACAAAAAAACAAAAGCAAAAAAAAAAATGATAAAAGAAAACGCAGAGCACAAAACTCAAAACAAGTTGAAAATGTTGCAACAACAACAACAATGAGAAAAAAAAAACAAATGCTCTTCTCAGCTAGTTCTTGCTTAACTTTGTTGCCTGTTGTTGCATAGCAGAGAGTAAAAAGTTTCGGCACCAGGCCTCAAGACTCTCCCAGCTCAAGTCTCGATTTCTTTGATGGAGCAAAAACAAAAACAGCAAACCGCAGAATAGGAATCTTCGCCTATTCCCCTAGCCCCCATCATAGGAATGGAATCACTTCTCCTCCTCCTTCTCCTGCCTTTTCCAACCCTTTTCTCAAAGAAACAAAAAACAATTACAGCAACTAATAAAGAAACATTTAAAAAGCAAAAGTTTTCCAACGAATATAAAAAGGACTACTGCTCATCTGGGGACGGGTCACGGGCTAAGAGATCCTCTGCCCTATCCTCTATTCTATTTTATTCTCTGCTATGCTCCTTTCCACTAGCTAGTACATGAATAAGCAATTAAAAAGTTGTTATTAAAATTATTATGTACAACTGAATGGACTTCGAGTCCATGTAGTCCAACTCGTTGCTCAGTTCTTTGGTTCAACCAAAAATAGTTTCCGTGTTGTGCAGTGTTTTTAATCAAGTTTACCAAATTGATGAGACTATGCCAAAAGGGGACAAGTGCTTGTTAATTGTTTTCCAGAAAACACACTAACAACTATTTTGTTACCTTAAAAATTGTTGAACCACTGATGCAAAGAAGAATTTTAAGTAAATAACACAAAAAAAGAAAAGCTGAATAAAAAATAAAGTAAGTAAGTCGCCGGGCCGACTTGGATATACCATGCATTAGGTGAAGATATATATATATTAAATTTCTTTCAAATGCTATCTCGCTCACTCTTATGTGGAAACGAGCACTTTAGCGCCCCCCGACCAAATCGGTGATTTCCAGCATATGCTATCTCGCTCTTTATACCATGCATTCGTAGAATGAAATGGTATATTAAAGTCGCCAAAATGTATGTAACAGGGAGAAGGAAGCTTCTCCGACCCTATAAAGTATATATATTCTTGATCAGTATCAATAGCCGAGTCGATTGAGACATGTCCGTCTGTCTGTCCGTCTGTCCGTCTGTCCGTCTGAAGAATCATCGAGATCTCAGAGACTATAAGAGCTAGAGCTACCAAACTTGGCATGTAGACCCGTTTGCTCTGCAGGCAGATCGAGTTTATTTTTTTTTTTGCCCCGCCCCCTTCCGCCCCCGCTATTTGAAAAACAATATTTTGAGCCTCCATATCTCGGGAACTATAAAAGATAGAGCTTTCGGATTTGGACATTAGATGCGTGCAGTGTGTACGCAGACCAAGTTTGTTTCAAATTTTGGCCACGCCCCCTTCCGCCCCCGAAATTCGAAAAATTCGATTTTCAGCCGAAATATTTATCGTATCGAAATTAAATTTGGCACACTAATACATGTCACGTATATCTATCATCCCACCAAATATCACAAGAATCGGAATAAAAATGGCCGAGTTATACATAGAAACGTTTCTCACTCATAGCGGTGCAAGGCAGATGCACGCGAAAAAGAGCGAGATAGCATATGCTGCAAATCACCGATTTGGTCGGGGGGCGCTAAAGTGCTCGTTTCCACAAAAGAGAGATAGCATTTGAAAGAAATTTAATATATATCTCTTCACCTAATGCATGGTATATCCAAGTCGGTCCGGCGACTTACTTACTTTATTTTTGCATGCATCTGCCTTGCACCGCTATGAGTGAGAAACGTTTCTATGTATAACTCGGCCATTTTTATTCCGATTCTTGTGATATTTGGTGGGATGATAGATATACGTGACATCTATTAGTGCGCCAAATTTAATTTCGATACGATAAATATTTCGCGTGAAAATCGAATTTTTCGAATTTTGGGGGCGGAAGGGGGCGTGGCAAAAATTTGAAACAAACTTGGTCTGCGTGCATACTGCACGCATCTAATGTCCAAATCCGAAAGCTCTATCTTTTATAGTTCCCGAGATATGGAGGCTCAAAATATTGTTTTTCAAATAGCGGGGGCGGAAGGGGGCGGGGCAAAAAAAAAATAAACTCGATCTGCCTGCAGAGCAAACGGGTCTACATGCCAAGTTTGGTAGCTCTAGCTCTTATAGTCTCCGAGATCTCGATGATTCTTCAGACGGACAGACGGACAGTCGGACAGACGGACAGACGGACAGACAGACGGACATGTCTCAATCGACTCGGCTATTGATACTGATCAAGAATATATATACTTTATAGGGTCGGAAAAGCTTCCTTCTCCCTGTTACATACATTTTGGCGACTTTAATATACCATTTCATTCTATGAATGCATGGTATAAAAAGTTTCTTTCCAAAATTTATATAAAAGCAAACGAATTATTTGTCCTAAGTTTATTTGAATTTAAATGAAGATATCTTCCAAAATACTTTTAACATTGTAGTTGTAAATCTTTGTCTTTCTTAAATTATGTATATGTATAGATTTATTTAATTTGTTTATCCACTATATTATAGTTTTTTATGTTCCACTTTGTTCTGCTTTACTTGATGCCATTCGAAAAAAAAACTTTTTTTGGTCTGTCTGTGTTCTCTCAATTCTAGTGTTAATAAATGTGTGCATTGGTCTTCTACAACAGTGTTGGACAATGTGATCCGAGCTCTTTATCGTTGATCGTTAGTGATCCTACCAAGAAAACCTCTTTTACAATTGATAACTTGATTAACTTAAAACTTAACTACTGTAATATGCTAGGGTCCTAAAAGACTGTTCGTTTATTCTTGGATTTAATTTCTTATTGCTGAAACACGTTTTGCTTCTATCTTCTCTTATTCTAATCGATAACACGATCATACCCGGGCTGTGTGCCCATATATCACAAATACTAGAGAGGCCAGACCACAACATTTAAGGGCGTTGGGCGGGCACTTTGCACATATAGGGGACGTTTAAACTACATTGTTTAAACTTTAAAGAAAGCATTTTAGGAAGGGTCTATAATTCGTAGGCGTTTGATTTCGACATCAAATTTGACAATTTCTATTGATAAATAAACGAAATAAACTGATATCAAATTGTGTTAGAAATAGTTTCTTAACACTTCTTAAAGCTATGATAATAAATAATAATGGACCAAGCTTATTAATTTATTAATTGCTGTTCAATGATATCATGTGAAGTGGAAGTTTCAAGAGCCAGAAATAGTTTTCTATAAATATATTCAGCTTCTGAGAGCATTTATTAGGCAAAGCAATCTTTTAAGTTTTTATTCGTAAGAATAACAATTTAAGAATTTGGTAATTTATGCAAAACACAAATTTCTTTTACTAACCGAGCTTTGTGCACTCTGTTTGAAGAATTTCATTAGAATGAACCTTTGTCCATTTTCAGTCGTCTCTTTGAGTTTGTCTTGATTTGGTTGAGTTGAGTTGGGTTGGGTTGGGTTGAGGTTTAGGTTTGGTTTGGTGGCCAGGTAGATAACCTTGTGCCATTTTCCAGTGACTTTCCTGTCCTAATGATAACAATGATGATGATGCCCAGTTGCTGGCATTTTGTTTATTTTAATTAGTGGAAAAAATATGGCACAGGCACACGCAATGGAGTGTCCCACTTGGCCAAGTTGGTTGACTGCATTTCTCTCTCCCTCTCACACACAGTGAGAGAGAGCCGCAGGACGAGAGCTGAACAATGCAGCTTTTTCCAGAAGGACGGGAGGGGGAGTGGGGAGGGGGGTAGGAGTAGGCGACAAAGATATGCAGCCGAGCATGAAAGATGGCAGATGCGTTAGCGTTAACGTTAACGTTTTGTGGCTTGGCCCTGCGACACCCTGTGGCTCCTCTAACCGACTTCTCTCTGTACATTGCCAACGTAATGAGCACACCGCAATTTGTGTGTGTTTCTCTCTCTGTGTGTGTGTGTGTGCTGCGGGCCGTTTGCCATTCATTTGGTAAAAATAACAATTAAATGTTTTCGTAATGGCCTCAGTGCTGCTTCTGCTGCTGCTTCAACCTGGGTCATCCTTAGCCTCTCGTTGCCAACAATTCACTTTTGTTTTTTGTCCTTGCTACCGCTTGCTATGAAAATAATTGCCGTGCAAATATACTGCTAATTTACAACGTTTTCTATTTATTTTAGTTTGGCCAATAGCCGCCGGCCTTAAGCCAGCAAGGCTAACTTAAGGTTTAAGACCGAACCGTGCACCTGTTCTACCTGTCTCTCCAATTCTCTCTCTCTCTCTCTCTTCTTCAATTTTGTTATTTTTTTTTCGTTTCGTTTTTCCGTTATTATGATGATGCATTCGCATTGGCAGGAGCCACTCAGTCATTTGCATCCTGCATCCAATAAAAGCGTAAAAAAAAGGAGAAGAGAACCCCGAGTGCAATTTTGTTTATTTCCGGCAGAAAATAAACTTTCAAGGATAAGCAAACTTTTGGCTGCCGCCACTTCCCCAGCATCAGCATCAGGACCCCAAACCCAGTCCCCCCACCACCCCCTGCTTCCCCTGTTGCTCCGGCTGCTGTGCCGCTCGTGTTGCTGCATCCTTAAGCAAATTTTCATAAAATAATATTTTAGTGGCGCCATGGGCAATATGTGAAGTCATGGCGCACACATCCGCAACCTGCGGCACCTTCCGTAGCCACAGCAGCACCCCTCTCCCCTCCTACCCCCACCCACCCAACCACTCATGTTCCATCATAATATTTTTAAGAGCATTTAGTGTTATATATAGCCAACTTTCGTTCAACGAAATCTCAATTTATGCACAACAAAGTTGTTTTTTATTCAATTTTTTTTTCTGTCCATTGTTGTTTTTGCTTCGTGGGATTTTTGAAGCGTTGCTAAAATATTTATTTATGGGTTAAAGTAATTAAAAAGCAGTTGGGTTAAATATCATCAGATTAGTTGCATTGTTTTGGCAACTTGACTGCTAATTCTCATGTGGCCCAACTCCCCCACCCTCCCCCATCCAGCCCCCGTCCAGTGTCATCATCTCTGGTTCTCTTCACATCAGAATGTCACACTTGAAACATTTCATTTGCTAAATGTGTGTGTGCATGTGTGTGTGTGTGTGCAGACCCCGAAATACCATCGCCTTATATCCCGATCCCAAAAACCAGAACACAGAGAATCCCATCGAAACGACTTGCAGGCACTTGTTCCTCTGCTATCTTTGTGTAGTTCCCAACGAGGAGAACGTTTCTCTCGAAAGCCACATCCACATCCACATGCAGCGGCATCGGCATCAGCAGCCATCCCATTGAAATTTCTCTCTGCTAATGAAGTGTGATTGAAATTTTGTTAATTTGCTCAAGTGCTTGCTTGCCTCTGTCATAGTCCTTCTCCCCATCTCTCTCCCCCCCCCTCGCATTCAGTGGGTGTGTGTGATCTTTTGTGTGTGTGTGTGGGTGTGGCGGCGTGTGTGTGTACTTGTACAATTTCTTATTTACATAATCTCAAACATTTTCCATGAATTTCTAAAGATTCGCTTAATTGAATGCAGAAATAATTTGTAAGGCCTCCCGTAAAGTTGAGCGCATAATTTATAACAAATGAAAACAGGAGCGGATCTAGAAAATTCTATCAACCCAAGTTGTTGGTATTTCGATTTATATAACTAAATAAACCAATAATAAATTTGTTTAGATCTAATTTTCAATTATTAAAAATTAATGAAGATTTTTTGTCGACCATTAACAGAATTTATATTCAATAGTTAACTCCATCGGACATTAACCTTCGATTTAATTAAGCTTTTTAAATGACTTTTGGAAAATCTCACATATTCTATAGTTTTTTTTTTTGAATACCAAATTATAAATTAATAAAACAGTTATTATGAGTCTTAAAACTAGGAAATAATAATCATATCTAATTTTTATTCTTCTTTAATTAATTTTGAGTAAAAAAAAAAAAAATAGTTTTTGAGCGAAAAAATAAAATTCTGAAAATAATTCCTTGAAAAAAAAATTCTGAAAATAATTCCTTGAATTTTATTTTTTCGATCAAATTTAAAACTCAGGATGTTATTTTGGCGTTATCTTAGAGAGTCCGGACATATTCTTAGACTTACGTCTTTTATGCATTTTTGTGCATTAATAAAATGCAATAAAGTTCATTGAAGAATTTCCCCCCTTGCGATGCGATCCAACCCTGGCTGAAAAGTTGAAATATATTTTCATGTCATCAACAATGTGAGAAGAAAAGTTGCGGAAAATTGAAATAGAAATTTTCTTGGTAACAATTTCGTTTTGTGGCTTTCGCTTTAAGGTAAAGAAAATGATTTCCCGGTTCAAGAAATCATCCCTAATCAGATTTGGCAATTTCGGATCCCATAATAAATTCAATTTGAGATTGGTCTATTACACAATTTGCCCCTGTGGGGCTAAACTAAAAAACTGGACTCAATTCCACTTTAATCGAATGAAATGCGTAAATAAAATTTACCAAATGCCAAAGCGGAAACAAAAAGAAAAGTGTGGCAAGAACACACTAAAAACAAACGATTTATACACAAAATATATATAAATATGTATGTCTCCTGTATATATGGTTATTTAGAATTTGTTCTTTATTTCTTTGGTGGAGAGAGAGGTAACCAGAGAGGAAATAAAAACAATTACGAGACATGGCGAACGCTAAGCAGCAGCAGCAGCGACAGCAGCGGCAGCCACAGCGAACGGCAGCAAGGACAATAGTCCTTGGATGCAGCACGGGAAATGAAGTTGTTGGTATTTTTATTGTGGTTCTTTGTGTCCTTAAGGCTGAATTTACTGCGACTGGAGACAATTTTGGTGTGGCATATTTTCCTTCCTTTTTTTTTCGTTTCTTTTTTGTCCATCCCAAGTATCTCTCTCTCTGTTGTTGCTGTCCGTGAAGGTGAAGAGTTTTCTGTATTCTAAAGCCAGGCAGGGTAGTCCTTGGTCCATACTTGTGGCCCTAGCCACAGCTGCAGTTGACCAGAATGAAATTTATGGTCGCCGGAAAGGCCAGCGAGCGAGGACAACAACAAAAAAATAAGCAAAATAACAAAATAACATTGACAATTGGCAATTTAATTTCGAAAGAAGAAAAATACTCGTTCTTGCAATTGATTTAGGTAATGTCAGGAGAGTTTTAGCTTATAAATTTTGCGTGAATCGGCCCACGAGCACACGCTCTTTGCATGGCAAATTGGATCCCCAGCATCGCATGCATTGACAATATAGTTGAACTCCAGCAAAAGGTTGCCCAACGCCGCCAACGCGGCAGCCGTCGTAAGTAAACATGGCCAAAGCTAAAGCCAGTGCCAGGACAAGGACCAGGACCCGTTCATGACGTGCAGAGAATGGTACGTGTTTTGGTCTAAAAGCCCCCGGCAATTGCCACAAAATGCTGTTGCTATTGCCATTGTTGCTGCTGCAGTTACAGTTACTTTTGCGGAATGCTTAATTCATGCGTGCAAGTGCGGTCCAAACGTTTATGATGTGGTTATGTTGCCATTGCCGTCGATGTTGCTGTCGATGTCGTCAGCGACCTCCTCCATCGTTGCCTTGCATTGTTTGCCCGGGCTGCTGCCACACGGCGTATGCGTAATGAGCTTACCTTCCCTTTTAAATGTGCGTGAGTGTGTGTGCGTGTGTGTGTGGGTGTGCACTTCTGCCACAATTAGGCATTCTGGCTGCGGAACTTACGTCGAGACTACGTGATGGCGTCTCGAACCCAATCTGAAATACAAACAAGTGCGTAAATTGAAAACTTTAAAGCGCATCACAAACATAATTTTGATCTTTTTACTCTGATTTACTTGCGGTTTCCGATTTCCATTTACCTCCAGGTCAATGGCCCATCATCCGACTCCCCGCTTCTTTTTTTTTCTCTTTGGTTTTGTTGTGTCACATGGTTAAACCCTTTTGGCCAGTGACAGTGGTGTAATAACTGTCAACACTCGACCAAACGCGTAAACATTTTTAAATTATGACAAAGTTGCAAACGAAAACCTCCACATGTTGGTCACTCAATGAATCGGGGTACTTCGATGCAAATGCAAAGCTTGCGGAACAAACAACAAAGTCGAAAATTCTCCAGAAAAATTTTTTGTGGAAATGATTCAATCAGTTTCTACATACATATAGAAATAAGTTTCTACAGAAAGTTGTCATAATATATGTATTTTTGTAGATTTATATAGATTTCTGTATATTTCTTTAGATTGCTGTAGATTACTGTATTTATAGATTTACATATATATTTCTATAGTTTTACATGCATTTCAATTGATTTCGGCTAACCTGTATACATATATAGTGAGCTATCAGTCTAGATCCAGAGGTCTGAAATTAACTGCGCTGTTATTTTAACAGAATGTTATTTAATATTTCCGTTGAATTTAAAATTTCGCGTCTTTACAAATCCGAGAAATTTTAAAGTTTAACGGATTCTTTAAATTATAACAATTTCTGTCCAGAAATTTCAAAATAAATCAGAAATCAAAATAAATCAGAAATTTCTGGACAGAAAAATAAATCAGAAATTTCTGAACAGACGGCTAAGCTGAAATCAATTTAAATATGTAGAAATATATCTGATTGTATAGAAATACATATAGATCTATTAGAGGTAAGCCGAAATCAATAAAATTTAACAGAAATTCTAAATAATAAAATTTTTATCTAGGTATTTTAATTTTTATTTATTATTTCTATTCAAAAAATAAATGGGATGAACCCAAACAAACTTGAACTATGTCTGAATACTTGGAAAAACATTGTCTTTAGAATGTCATCAGTATTAAGAATGAAACGCAGTTAAATCGAGTAATAAATACTTTGTCCAGTATCTCTAATAGGTAAATAATTTGGTTGAAGATTCCAATTAGACACCAATTCATGTTCTTTTGTTTCAACATCAACTATAAAAGTTAATAATGATTCATTTTTCAATCTAGATGATGAAAATAAAAGTTTATTATTAATCTGAAGGAACAAAGTGATGAACTTTAATAAATTTACATGCAAAATAATTAAAATAGTTGGCGCCATTTCGAAAATCCATTGAGGCAATTAAACCTACGTTCATGTCTAATGTCTCAATCGATCTATTGTGCAATGGAATAATTGCCAGCATATTGAAGTATGCCAATGTGTGGCATTAGAGTGTGCAAACTTTGTTGTCCCATACCTTTTACTTTGCGGTCTTCGGAGGCAACTACCTGCCCTGCCTTGCGTGACTCATGGCTGGGCTACAATCCCTGCAGCCAATGATGTTTGCCCTTTCGCTCCTTGTACATAACGAACGACCGAACATCTGGCTGACTGACTGGCTGACCAAGTGTCTGTCCTCCCCGTCCGTCTGTCTGTCCCCCTGTCTGTCTGTTTGTTTGACTGTTGATTACACGCTGCTGTCGGCAATCTGCAGGTCTTCTGATGCCTCCTGGCTTCAGTCCCTTGGTCAGACACACACACACACACACAGGTTTGACAGGTCGCTGACGGGCCACGAGCCGAACGTTTAAACGGCGCTTAAAGGCTGCGGCTTTTGCGGCCAACAGCAGCAGCAATAACCAGCAACAGCCATCAGAAGGCTGAGCAGCATCTGGACCAGTAGCTCAGGGAACTGGGCAGCTGGGAAACTGTGGCAATGATTACGTTTGCGGCATTTAAAGTTCATTTATGTCGTTTTAATTAAATGCTTATGCCATTTCCAATTTATTGTTATTGTTCTACTATGCATAACATTGCATTGTTATTATTTTTACTATCAATAGTATCTAAATTTTTGAAAAATTTGCATAAAATTAAATGGAATGCAAATTACTTGTCCAAACAACACACATACACACACACACATATCCATGGCTATCGATGGAAATCGAAATCGAAATCAAATAAATGAGCAAATTCGGTTTATTAAATTACATTTAATTTTGTGCAAATAAAAGACAACTACATACATGCAACTGCATAAAAAAAACAACAAATGTTTTTCCAATTACTGCACATTGAAATTGTACATAACGTAACTCTCGAAATACCCTTTAGAAGATCATATTAGAATTAGTCACCCTATAGAGTATATTCCCGATCTTGATCTGTAATCAGTTCACTCATTTAATCCATTTTTTTGGGTTTGAGAGTAGTCGGGTGGTGAGAGACTGGCAGAGAGCTTTGTAAGAGAGAGCTAAAGCCGCTTCTCTCAATCCGGAAGCCAATTCTCATAGTTGGTGAGTAGTGTTGGATAACTCAAAAAGCTGTTCCCTAACTGAGCCACTGAACATGTTCTTTTCCAATTGTTCTTTTTTATTCACTTCTTCTTTTTTTCACTTGCTCTTCTTTGCGCATTTTCTGCTCAATCTACGTTTTCTTTTGGCTCAAGTTCGCCAATTTTTATTTTAGCTATCAGATCAAAAAAGTTCTTTAAAAGGTCAGAATGTCGTTAATAAGAAAACATAGTGGAATTTGAACGCATTTTGAGGACATTGGCAATCATCAGGCGAAATGGAAGTATTGCCAATACGTGTTGAGTAGCAAGTCAAAAGCAATTTAAGCTGACATTTAAAAAATATTCTAAAACTAAACCAGTAAGTTGTATTTTTGAGTAATAAATACAGCCCTTGAAGTAGTAAGCATTATTATTGAGTTTTACATAAAAATCATAAATTTTTATGAATAATATTACAAAGATGATTAATAATGCTTAAAATGTAATTATCAAAATAAAACTCAGAATACTTATGCTGAGCAAGTGAGCAAGGTAGTGAAAAACTAAGCATACTATTATATTATTCTAAAACTAAAGCAGTAAGTTGTATGCTTGAGAAATAAATACAGCTTAAAAATTAAGTTTTTATTTTAATTTACATAAAAATCATAAATAAAAAACCTACCAAATTAAGATGTTATTATCAAAATACTTAGAATGCTTATGCTGAGCAAGTTAGCAATGTAGTTAAAAACTGAGAATAGAAGTGAACAACTGAGCAGTGTAGTGAGCAAGTGAACAAAATGAGTGAGTTGACTCACTATAAAAAAAGAACAAGTGAACATGTTCACCAATATTAGCAACACGATTTGTGAAGGAGTCGAGGGTCTGAGTTTTTCACCCATTTGATATTGAGTTCTACTTTACTCCAAGTGATCACTCCATAGGAATTTTATGTCTTTTTAATAGAAGTGTGCATAAGTTAGATGGTAAACATTTTTGATTAATGGGATAGACCAAAATACAGATGGCAAAGAGTATGCAATTTTCGATTTAGCAGTGGCTTAGCAATATTTTGTTGCTATATATTTTTTTTGGATTACGTCACGGCCTATAAATAAAATAAATGATGTTGGCTAATTAGCTAGTTGCAATTTTTGGCGGCATAATATCAACTTATTTGTATTTATAATTTTGTGTGCAACATAAATTATTGATTGCATTTTTGTCTAATACATGACACTATTGTGCACACACACACACGCACACACACACATACACATAAGCTATCAATTTAGTTTATTTATAATTACTTTTATTTTTACTCTGCCTTTTTTTTATGTAGGGCCACCTTTGTTTTGTGTCTGCATTACAAATTGCAATTAAATTGCATTTGGTGTTATAAATTGTTTAACTCAATAGAATGAGCTGAGGTTAGGATGGTGTGGGGATGAAAGCGGATATGAAATGAAGGAGGGTGGAGGTGGTGGGCGGGAGGAAACGTCACAGAGATGCGTAGAAAAATATGAAAAAATCAAATTGTGTGCGTAAATAAATTGAATTTTGATTGCTGTTTGCCAGGTTTCGTGTTTTTTTTTTGTTGTCCGCTGAACTAACGAAGTGCCATTGTTGTCACACGCACACCCACACACACATAAATACATAGATATTAATGATGATTTATGTGTGCGTGTGTGTGTGTGGAGCCCCTAACAATATGCAATGTAAATGTTCGATGCGAAAATTTCATTTGCCAAAAAATCAGTCATGAAATTATATAAAAATGCGAATATATGTCATATATAAAAATATATCTATATATGTATATATATACTCGTATGTTAAAATATTCATGACATGCATTATCAATTGTGCGAGTTTGCTATTTGCACATTCTGATTCTGCTTCTGGTTCTGGTTCACTTTGCACTTACTTTCCTTTCTTTTTCTTTTTTCTTTTTTTTTTTTTGTGCAAAATGAATTGAACGTGTGAATATGTGTTTTAAGCGCTAACGAAGCAATTGTGTGAAAACCGAAATACCGATAGAGGCTTGCCATATGTACATATAAGAAGTCAAACCCAAATGACCAAATGCCTGAATTGAATTCACTTTTCACTTTCTCATCGTATCTTTTCTACATATTTTTTTTTTGTTCGTTTTTGCGGTTGCAGTGATTTGTAGCAATTCATTTGGTTGGCTCCTTTTTGCTCCTTCGCACTGCTGCCAGTTCATCGTCTGGCTTTGTTTTGCTCTTAGCTGTCGAGGCTTTCAATTTTATGACTTCATTCCTGTAGGCTTCAATTAATTAATTGACCTTTAATGAGCTGCCGTTTGTTCATGGAAAATTTATGGAGGACAATGTTTCAGTGGCTTTTGAAAAGATCTCTTATTATGGTATCGCAAATAATGAGATTCTTTTTAAAATACAATACACACACGCAAAATTGTTGGTAAATTTCGTTTCTTTATAAACTAATTGGTAATTATTTACTGCGCAGTTTAATTATTATTTAATATGCCCAACTTTAGCTGATTTAGTGCCTCAAGAGATAGGAAAGTATAGTTTGATTTTTGAGAAAAATTACTTGAGTTGCTCCTAATTAATGCAACAAATTATAAGTGTATGAAATTAATTAAAACATTAAGAAATTCCTTTAGTGACTACAATAAATTTAATGATATATTCTTTTATTTTTTTTAGAAACATTAATCAGCGGAATTTTATTGGAATGTCCTTACACATGCATATTTGATGTGGGGTAAGTTGTTTTTTATTAATTTTATTATCCTGTTGCCCAATGGGCCATATCATATTGCTATATATCAGCGTCGTTTCCCTTTGAAAGTACAAATTTGCTCTTTAATGCTGTTGCATAAATCATTTTTTCGCAATTCGTTTCAATTGCATAAAAATATTTCATACGCCACTCTGTCCATTTGCCTCGAGGGAGGCGTGGCCAATGACAAGCAATGGGAAGAGCCCAATCCAACAACCAAAAAAGAAAGAAAACAAAAAAAAAAATAAAGGAATATTCCAACGGAACTTGCTCTGTGGCAATAGACCCCGCGATACGACAAAGACGAAAAGCTGCGCGTTAACATACACACTGAAACATACACACACACACACACGCAAATATACTCTCATGAAGATGGGGATTGGGCGGGGAGGAGCGGGGGTCCAAAAGATGGAGGAAAAGCGAAATGCATTTGCCATTTACCCAACTTGGCCGTGGGCCAGTCCAAAGTAATGAAAAAATGCGTTTGCCAAAAAGCAAATACATGGGCAACGGCAGCAACAGCAACAGCAGCACCAGCAGCAGCAAACTATGTGGCCAAGTCGAGCAACTGACTCCTGCCCACTTATGCAAGCAGTCGGGCGAGTGTGCGCTGCAAATAAAAACCAAACAAAACACAGCGCCAGCTCCAAGGCGCACCGCAAAACGGAAACGGAAATCGGAAGCTGCAACTGTGCGCGCCAGCAACAGCAGCAGCAGCAGCAACGCCAGTGGCAGCATCAGCAGCTACAGTAAGAGCAGAAATAGGCGGCACAAGGCGGGTCTGGGTTGGCGATAAAAGTGTTGCAATTTATGGCCAGGCTGGTTGGCGCCCAGACCCTGGCCGGGTCCTAGGCTTGGGCACGAGCATTGGCCAGCTAAAGTTTCTGGCTAATTGATTTTGTGATTTTATCATTTAATGACTTTTTCACAAAGCGTTGAGCTAAAATGCTGCTGCTTGCTCTACTGTATTCGATTTTAATTGTATTGTATAGAATCGTAGCTGCTGGCTTTCTTTGGTTCAGTTCATTTCTTAACAGCTGCCTAAAAGTAGGCAACACTTTTGCTGCTAAAATCGCACTTAAAACGCGCGCAAATCGCATTCGCAGTGGACGGAGTGTTTCTAGTATTGAATTACCCATTGCAATGGGTTGTTTCTTTTGGTATTTCTGAATAAGTTTGCTAGAGAATTCAAGAGCAAAATCATCGCAATCTAAGCAACTGTCTGGTCTTCTGGTACTAAATGCCATTTTAGTTAATTCCACACTTTTCAATTAAGTTAACCATAGCGTAGTTAATTTGTTTTCGATCGATATCATATAATTCTGTTTTTGTATCATTATAAATAACCCAAATGCAGATTTTTCGAATGTGCGAGTAAATTTTATAAGTATCAAATCTAACCACCATTGTATGTATGCAGTATTAGACCCTGGAAAATAATTTCAATAATTTTTTAAACTAATTTTCAAATATATAAACCGCGGAAAAATTAGATCTGCCATTTAACAATTCAACAACCTTCTAGTTTGTGAGTAGATTTTTCATTCTGGACAGTTAGTAAAACGGTCTTTCTACAATTTCATCCTACTTTCGTGTCAGTCTATGTACACGGCATGGAAATGCTCCAACACGACTAGACTACTCTATCCTTTATAGTGGCTAAGATCTGTGCACTCTTACGGACGGACAGGCGGATATCGCTACATTCTTCCTTCTGCCTGTTACATTTCATCCTATGGATGCATGGTATAAAAAAAAACCATTCGAAAGTAATGAAAAATTTGCCACTGAGAGAGCATTTGCAATGAATGATGAAGTCAAAAATTCAAAGTTGCTTAACTTAATTTTGTAAGTAAAAAACAACCTTAATCAGTATTTTCTGAGTTATAATGGATACCGACTTTGAAAAAGTGGTTTTGCGAAAAACGGGCTAAGATTTTTTTAAAGTCGTCACTCCGCAGGGTCAATAAAATCTTATAACTTTGAGAGAGTTGCTCCGATCGTCTTGAAATTTTAACAATTTACTCTACTTCTCCCATAATATTATTAAAGCTCGATGTATTGGCTTAAGAATCGAATTCAGTTTTGATCATTTCCACCATTCGAATGGAGGATGTTGCTATTGAGAGCCGGAATTCTGTTCTTTATCACCTGGAAGGGGTTTTTTGTTGGCTGATTTGTCATTATTCAGCACGATGCAAGATTCTAGAAGTGTGATTGATAGAAATGTGAACAAAATTACACAACTCCAAGCGGCACTGGCTAATAAAGCTAGAAATGAAAATATTTACGTATTGAAAACCAATAAAGAAATCCCATATATCGACAGTGCGCCAGTGAATGGGATTTATCAAGCGATCTGACCTAGTTTCATCAAGGCTATACATATACGTTGCCAGATAAGATTCGATAGTCGAATTGAAAAAAGGATTGTCACAATGGGAAAACGAATTTCTTTCACAGTTGGGAGGACAATACAACTGGCTTCGGAGATTTTAATTCGAAGTTCTTCTTAAGGCTGGAAAAGCTGCATCGCCTGACAATTCACTCAAGGGTAGAACTTACCATTTTACTGAAGAACCGTCGTGTGCGGAAAGGCCATGATATATATTTAACCTTTGCAATTGATAAAGATCTTTGAGTGACAACATTGGCGATGCTCTCGGTAATCATTGCGGGCAGCCATTCAGTCCATATGGTCACAAGAACGATGGCCATTATCAAGAAAACTGTGCCCTTAGCTAATAGGTAATGCTTTTAGTCCAACTCGTATGATGTTTGTGATTACAGATGATGATTGGATACTTTAGTGTCCATCATGATGATGGTGCGTATACGTGACTAAATGACCCATTCAATTATAATCCATTGAAATTCCCGCTAAATCAAATTCAAATTCTTTCAATTGTTTATGCTTGATCTTATATTTGTCTATATATTTCGGGTTGTGGGTGTGTGTTTTGACATTGTTTGCATTGGCTTAAAATGTAATTTGATATCGATATTTTGAAATGAAAATCATCAATTTCATATCATTTTAATATTTTATGCATCATTAAATAATCCATTAATTAACAATTAGTTGCGAGTGTGTGTGTGTGGTGTGTGTGTGTGTGTGCATCTGAGTATGTTTTGTTTATTTTGAAAGATAAGCAAATATTTACAACATTTTAAAACGCACACACACACACACACACGCACACTCCACCATTCCAGCATTAAATAATTTCCTAAATACGTAAGAAAAATGCAATAACACAAATGATTTTGAATCGATATACTTTCTGTTGTTCTCTGGAAATCTTGACTCTAACACGTGCCGAACATTAGCATTTGTATCGAGATGATGGAGAGTAGGCCCAGTGGCTGATACGATCCTTGCTGTCCGGCTGTCGATGTGTAGAAAAATGTTTCCAGGAAATACTGTAATCCCGTGCCCGAGGACAGAGTCACTGCAAAATGTCAACGAATATTAAGTGTTCATTTCAAATGATTCCCTGTGTGGCTTACCTCGAGCCGGCACCGGATCCTTTTGCGGTGTACCCAATTCAATTTCCTTGTACTCCTGATAGAGATCACCAATTTGGGCTGTGCAACGCAGCATTAGGCCACCGCCTCCCAGTTGGCCATTGCTGCCCTTGCCCGTGCCAGTGCCCAAGGCGTTTGTTGTCTGAATATTGGCATTAATGCCGGCCACAAAGTGTACGGCCTGCAGTTGGAGCTTTAGACTCAGACGGGATGCGATTAGGTTGTCAGTCGTGCGTATGTATTGGGTGGCCTCGGTGTATACCTGTAAACCAGAGTGGGGAGAGAAGAGACATGGATTTGTTTTCAATATTTATACATACATATGTGAATCGCCCACCCCTTAAAATATGCTTTAAATTATTCATGATCTACACAGTGGAAACTCGAACTGGAATTCCAAGTGCCATTGCAATTGCAACTGCAACTGATTTTGCTTTCCGTTTCCGCTTGCCCAAGCTAAAAATGTGAAGTTAAAAAGAAAACAAAAATATGAAGAAAGCTAACTTTGACAATGCCGAAGTTTATATACCCTGCAGCAACTGAATTTAAGCACACTAAAAAATTTGTCATCAGCCTTCGTGTGATTCGAACTCGCGCTTATTCGCTTAATAAACAAAAAAATATCAAAGATGTAAAAAAAACTTTATGCCATGAACATGATTCGAACCCGCATCTTTTTTTCATAGGAAAGACCTCTGTCCACTAAGCCACCGCGCTTCCCTTGTGTAGTCCAGCCAATCGCCAAATTGACGTATTCACACACACACAATGATAATTTCGAGATATACATGTGCTTTACTCAAAGAATATGATGTATTGTGTATATATTTATGAACATAATCAGTTTGAATAAGATTCTTTAAAAAAAGGAAAAGTTAATCGCATTTCACGAAGTTTTTTTTGTGTGGCGGCTATATGATATAGAGGTACGATCTTTTTCAAAATCGCAGATAATGTGTCTAGGGTAAACGAAAGCTTGTATACGAATGTTGAAAGGCATAACTCTAAAACGGTGGGACTAGTTAGCATTCGTTCAGACAGACAGATCAACTCGCCTTCTCATGCTGATCGGAAACGAGAGAGAAGAGAAGGCTCTGCGTTACAAACATCAGACCAATTTTACAATACCCTCTTCAAGGGTATAATAACAGAAACGAAGAAAAAATATTCGAGTGGAATGAAAATGCAGATGAAGAGAAAGAGAAAGGAAAGTTTCGTCCCCAGTTTTGTGCAACTGCATATGAATGGCAATTTGTCGTCTGTCTGGGTACTACATGTAAAGGATGGCATAGGCACTTGCCCCCGGAGGAGGGGCAGGGGTTGGGAGTGTGTGGGTGTGTGTGTGTCGAGGGGGTGAGAGGTTATTACAAGCATGTTGCACTTGCGGCCACGGCTGGCTGCCTTTTGCCCAACTTTCTACGAACGGACCACTTGTGCCTGCATTGGGCACAAGTTTCTAGGCAAGGAAACGGACATGGACATGTCATATTTTGTTGTTGTTTGTGGCAAGAGTTGTTGCTGTTGGCCATGGCCATTTAAAAACGAGTTTTCAATGTTATACACAACAGGAGCTTGCTGGAAATGGAGCTGGAACTGTTGCCTGGACACTTATTCACTCATCCGCCTGGTTATGTTCCCCTTTTTGCTTCTCGCCTCTGGCATTTTGTTGCTTCTCTCCATTGCAAGGTTATTTACCATGAAAAACTGTTTATTTGACGTCTGTCTGACTCTCGGCTCTGTCGTTGGATATTTCATTTCCGTTCTGACATCACCAGGACATCTCTTCACGAGTTGCGTCCAAGTCCGTCCGGCATATGCATATATATCTCTCTCTCTCTCTCTCTCTATACTCACGGAGCACTTTACGCCTCACTTTTTTCCGCATCATTTGGCTGCTTTCGCCTACACGATTTCCTACTGTCAATGCGTTTTGCTTCGCTCAAGTAAAATGCTTTTTCCAAATGTTTGCCCTGTCATCCAACATTAAGAGGAGGAGGAGGACGAGGAAAAGGTAAACTCAACTCGTTGGCAATTTAAATACAATAAATATGCATTTCATTTCCACTTACAAACTCGTTCAGGCGCCATTTACTTATGCATGTGAAAAAGGTGTAAGATCTTACAAGTAACATGGCCGGGAATTGGGTCACAGGCAGGTGGGGGGTGGTAGGGAAGCAAGCGAATGACACAAACGTAGGAGAAAAGAACAAAAAGGATGCTCAAGGAACAAACTAACCCGTCCCTCCCCCTCCCTTCCGCTCCCTGTCCCGCTGCCTTCACGACATTAAAAGCAAAATCGCTTTATAGCTTTGCTTCTGTTGTTGTTGTTTTTGTTGTTTTTGTGTGTTGTTGGACGCCTTTTAACCCTTTTCACACACACACAGATACACTTTACTTTTACAAATACACGCTCACATTCTGTTTAGCTTTTTGTGCGTTTTTGGCTTAGCTTTTTATTTGAATTTTATTTTTATTTTTATGCTGGCAAAGGCACAACGACATAAAAAGCCATTTTCTTTGCTTCCTCTCCCACTCTCCCCCTCTCACCATCACCATCGCTATATCTATCTCTCTCTCTCACTCTCTGCCCATTCTATGTGGCAATTTAATGCCGCGTAATTTACGAGAAACTCTTAAGAAGCCAAGCGCTTTAATTAAGCATGTGGCTGAGGCACAGAGAGAGAGGCAGCGACCCAAAAGTGAAAATACCCTCATATTTCTTGTGATTTACCTTTATGGCATTGAGAAAGAAATACCCTTAACCCACCCCCCCTTCGTCATCCCCTCCGCACACTTGCCATTTTAGGCAATTAAACGAACATTGGGCATTTGCTTGCCTAAACATTTTAGCCTACACAGAGAAAACAAACACACAAAACTTTCTGACCAGAGAGAGTTCATTTTGATGTCGTGGCAATTAATATCGGTTTGTCCTTGTACATCTCTCTTTTACCTCACCCCCCTTCTCCACTTCTCCCCCTTGCGAAAACATGTTAATTTCTGCCAAAAAAGGATTATGCAAATTGAGTGAAAAAGGCAAAACTAAACTAAATAAACATTACACATTCCGCACTCAAAAACTGTAAAATTGTTTGCTAGAAATTAACATTTTGAAATTGCATTTCGTTCAGTTGTCATTGCCGTTGTCAAATGGGGATTTTTGGTCAACAGTTTTTAGCCTTTTGCATAAAATATGATGACTCAATTATGCAGAATGTGCTTCCACAAGAATTGTGTGTATGTATGTACACTCCGAAAGCAAAAGCAATCGATGTGAATAGAATTTGTCTTTAATGCCATTTGGTCATCGATTTTACCAAGAATATTCACATTAATCACAGCCATTGAAATGGGCTTTAATTATGTTCTTAGTTTCATTTTTTTTTTTTTTTCTGTGTGAGCTTTATAAATAATTTATCAAAAATCGATTTGCCACCCATAATCCACCATGTCTGCCCTGCTCTCGCTCGCTCTCGATATTCTCAACTAATCCCAACTAATTCCCATGATTCACCAAGACAGAATTTATAATGTAGAGAAGTCGCTGAAGTTGTTTTTTTCTTTTTTTTTTTTGTTGTGGACTACTTTTTCCATTAAATGTGACATCAAGTTTTTTTTCTCTACGCACTAAACAGAAAATTTAGATACATTTTTCCCAATTATGTGAAATAAATAAGATTGATAAATAGTTAATATCTTATTGGTCAACTAAACAGAGTAAATGAAAGAATGAAAGGTTATTTATTCTACCAACTTTGACGCTATTGTGATGTGAAATATTAATCAGACTTTTAAATGGGAAATCTTTTAAGTCTTAAAATAAAATTTGCATGAATAAACGAACAAGCTTTTATATCAAAAAATTATATCTCCTGTTTATGTATTTAAATCATAAAATGAAATCCCCAATACAGAGCAATTCGGATTTAAGAAAACTATCAAGAATTAAAAGATTAAAGAGATATAAATTGCTTGGACTTGAAGTAATTGCTATAAACTTAATTGAAGGGATATATGTATACACCTTTGCAATTACGGAATGTCTTTCTCAATATATTGCCTGAAGATTCAAAGCAAATCCGATCATTATTTTGAGATATAGAGCCGGCAGAGCAAAAATTTTAAATGCATTTATCTCGAACTTACGTTTTTCAAATCGTTACCAACGATTTTTTTAAAACTAATAATTCAATAAGCAAATTAAAACTAATATTTTGCCCAAAAATTACTATTACATACTATTTTTTTTAAATCGTTCGTCAAAATCGTCAAAAAAATTTTACACAATTTTAATTATCTGTATTTTTAGATAAATAACTTTAGATATGAGTACTTTTAGATAAATATATCAAAATTGTGTTAAATCATTGGCATTTTATATACTTTTAGATAAATAAAACCCCAATGATCAAATTTAAATAGTTTTCCTTGAAAAATTTTTTCCGGCTACTAGGTCTAGAGTTTGACTGTAAAAATAATGCCAATGAAACTATTAAGTTCTGCCCTTAATCTATATTCAATCACGTAAATTTAGACTCATAATTGATACTTAATCAATACGAATATAATCAATGAAAACCCCATTTAAAGTGTGTCGCGAGATCGTTCATTTGTTTTCCTCCACTTTTGTTGGTAACAAATTTCATGAGTCACTTAAAGTTTTTGTGTCTCAATGGGTCGCACATTTAAGTGTGTGTATGTGGGTCGGTCCGGTCCGTCTGTGGTGTCTGCTGCTGCTGCTGGTGATGCTGCTTCAATCTCGTGTTGCCTTTCAAGACGTGCTAGGTCGGTCAACGGCTTTCAGCTGGCATTATTTATGTGGATGTGTTTGCTTTATTATTATCATCCCAGTAGTCTTTCCATCTAATTTAAAGAGCGTGAACAGCTCCGTTCAGCTCCGCTCAGCTCAGCTCACCAGCCACCCAGATCATAATTCAATATCAAAAAGGCATCTAATGCTCAGGCATATGAAACTAAATTGCAGGGCCATTGCCATCACAGAATGTGGAGCTCCATCTCTGGAGCCATTGCCAGTTTCAGGTTTAGCTTTGGCTTCTGCTCCTGCTCCTGCTGCTGTCGATGTTGTTTTTGTGGTTGTTGTTTGTGTTGCTGTTGTCTTTGTCAACATAAACACAGTAGATATAAAATTTTATGTGACACGACAGACTCGACTACTTGGGCTCGAGTCGACTCCGAGTCAAGTCTATTCCCAATTCTCCTTCAACTGCACACACACACACACACATGGAGCGCGCACTTTTGTCTCGGCTTTTGTCATTAGTTTTTGGCCAGAAGAAAGAGAAAAGAAAGTCTAGATAAAATGTTAAACGACCTGCATGTGTGTGCGTATGTGTGTGTGCCCCAAAAAGTAGACTAAGCGACAGATATATAAAAACGACAGGATAAGACACGAAGACAGTCAGCTAGGCAGGCAGAGGCCGCCCACTCGGCACGTTATGTCTGATGATGTGGGTAGACATAATATAAAAATTTATGAAGCGTTTAATAAGTTTTCTTTTTGCCCCAGCCAGCCAGCTAGTCGAAAGTTGTCTCTTGTCCGTGCCTAAAAAATTTGTTCATCTCTCTCACTCGTAAATTCATTTGAAAATGCTTTGTCCGGCTTGGGCAGAACTTTAATGTAATTTATTTGATGTCGTGGCTATGATTAATAACAGCAGCAAATGCGACAAGTAGAAGGACAAACCGACAGACAGACAGACAGAGAGAGAAAAAAAAGGTTAGCTATAGGGTTTTGGTATGCCCTGCGGTCAAAAATGTATAAAATAGAAATTGCACCCCAAATGGAAACGCCCTTTAAAATGATTCCCCCAGCGGGTGTGTAGGCTCCCATCGTTTTTTCATTGTTGATTTATGCAACTGATTAGCGGCGGTCCTCGAAATTGATGCAAATAAAAAATGAAAATGCCAGAAAAGGGAATGACTAATGATGTAAAGCGAGTGTATAGAGCATCATCTATATGCATATGACTTGTTTGCCGCCCTCCTTCCACCCCTCACCCCTCCCCTGGAGCTTCAAGCGCTAGCCCAACTCCTCCTTTTCATATTTTGCAATGATAAATGACAAACGGCAAATCGCACAATCAAATCAGAAGCACTGGGAAGAACCCTTTCCTTATCCTTATCCCAGTTTTTTTTTTTTTTTT
Source organism: Drosophila sp. 14030-0761.01 (assembly GCA_018150735.1). Taxonomy (NCBI): domain Eukaryota; kingdom Metazoa; phylum Arthropoda; class Insecta; order Diptera; family Drosophilidae; genus Drosophila; species Drosophila sp. 14030-0761.01. The sequence continues at coordinate 4,517,853 of JAECWO010000106.1, read as the reverse complement.
TTTGTTTATTGACTTCATTTTGGGCCACAGCAGAAGGGCTCCCATCCTCGGAGAAAGGGTTTTTGAAATTTTAATTAAGTAGAGAAGAGTTAGGCAGGAGAAGGGGGTGAAAGCTTTGATTAAATTACATCATATTCATAAATAAAGAACATATTCTGGCTAGGCACGTCGCGACATCGCTTCAAGAGAAGATTACCCAGCAGGCACACATGTGGCTTCAAATGAGATTAGGCAAGAGAGAACAGTGAACAGTGAACAGCGAAGCAGCGGTAGATGCAATTATAAGGGATTTACGATGCCGTTAGGCAAGTCGAAGTCAAAGCTGTTTAATTAGGACTACCCCCCCTCCCCCGTCCCCCAGTAAAACATTAATTACACATTAATGCAATACACAATGTAGATTGTAGAATCTAAATGCCATAGCATTGATGTCTTAATTGCCATCGTCGGGGCCAGCATCTCGTGCGTGCCTACTTGAAATTTCATCTTTTGCATATGTAAATGTTGAGGCTCTTGTATGGGATCCATTTGTGTACTTACCGGCACATTGTTGATGGTGAAGCGCAGCTCGGCCTTGGGTCGCGAGGGCAGAGTGCTGCAATTGGCTCGCAGGACATCGCCTGGCTCATAGCGTGTTTGCTCGGTAAATAGTTGTGGGCGTTTTTCCGGGAATTCTACCGAAAAAAAAGAAGAAATCCCAACCCATTTACATCAGTTTTCGCAGCTAGAGGGTGGGGTGGGGTGGGGTGGGGTGGGGCTACTTACCCACTACTTGCATTTGCGCATAGGCCGTCGAGGTGGAGTAGAGGGGCGCATCGGCAGTCACCTCGCAGCTGAATTGACCGGAGAGGCCGAAGGTGACATTGCGTATGTAGACCACAGTGGTATTGGAGCTGCTCTCCTGCACACAATTGTTGGTATACAGAGAGACGATAATGATGATGATGGGAGTGAAAAATGTGTGTTAATTGCACTTACGTCCACTCGTATGCCGGGATACTGAAAGACCTTCGTGTTCGGATACTCGCCGGGCGTAAAGCGATAGAACTCCATTTGGCCACGATAGAACTTGATTGAATAAAGCGGAGCCCCCTCCAGCTGGTAGTTGCAATGAAGTGCCACTGACTGGCCACGACGTACTGCAGGCGGTTGCACCAGCAAATTGACATCGCGCAGTGTTCCCTGTGCAGCATCTGTGGGAGGAGAGAAACAGAGGAGTGAGAGAGAGAGGCGAACAATGAACACGAGATTTATTCAAATTGATGCGGCATGGCGTGGCATGGCAAGTCCATCATAAAACGGACAGGTAGAGCCCACAAATTGCCAGCACTCACGTTCCCCTCGACACTGCAGACATTTGCATGCATGTTGAGGATCGTAAAAACAATATTGTCCGACTGTATGTAGCTCTCCTACTGCTACTATCATTGTTGCAGCATACTTTTAGGCACTTTAAAGCATATAAAAACTTTACAAGAGACGCAGAGAGTCAAGCCGAAGCAGTCAGCTGTATAAGGCAAAGCCGACTGACTACATCAAAAAGCAATTTTCCATTTGTTTTACAATACAAGGCACCCCCCACCCACCTCTCTCTCACCCACACACACACACACACACACACACACACATATGTGTCTGACTCTGTTTGTGTGGCAAGTGTGTTTGGCTTTCCATAAACTCGCAAATCGTTTAAGCCGCCTTACGAGACGATGTAAACCTCTTTGCCTAACTTTTCCTCTGTTTTCTTTTTTTTTGCTCTCCTTGCTCCTTTGCTTTCCTTTTTTTTTGCTTCAAATAAAATCCTTGATAGCTACACAAGCACAATCAATGCGCTGTCAAGGCAACGTGCGTCATTTGACTGCCTCAATTTCGTCACGCCTACCGCCCATTGCCAGCATTGACATGGGCGTGGTCATCTTGTTGATATGTTTCTCTTAAGCCTGACGTGTTTAGTGGAATCTTTTAGAAACGGAAGATGATAAACTAGAGTCAATCTTAAATCGACTCTGAGTTGGCAACAATTTCCATCTCATGCCTCATTCTCTTCTTCTTTTTTTCAATTGTGCAACTTTGGCTTTGAGTGAAATATGTGCAGCTGTGATCATAAAACGTTTATTGACTGCAAAATTTAATATATCATGGATTCAATATTATGACAATATGCAGTCTCTCTCCCCATGTGCACACACACCCCCTCACCCACCCACATACACACCCACCCACCCAGTGCAGGGCATTCATAAACTTTCAGGCACACAGATTTAGTTGCAAATATGCGCGAAAGTATGAGATTGGGCCAGACAATGGGGATTTCAGCCTGACGAACTTTTCACAGACCATCGAGTGAAATAGAGAGTCAGTTGCTCCAGTTGGAGGAGCCATGTGATGAACTCACTTGTCATAATTTATGGGTAATATTTTTATTGTCAACTAAAAGGAGAGAATGAAACTAATTTAACTTATTGTCTGGCCATCCTCCGCTCCTTTTTTCGTTTCCCGTTGCGGTTTTTCCATAGCATGATGGGCAATAATTTAGAGGAACACCACCAAAAGGAAAAAAAGGAAAAAGGGAAACCCAGAATTTTACTTGCATATTTCTTGGCGCTGGGCGGAAAAGGGAGGAGCAAGAGAGGGCTACTTAAATATTTTATATAAGTTTTCAACTTTGCCACTCCTTCTCCATTGTATTGTTGTGTGTGTGTGTGTGTGTGTGTGTGTGTGTGTGTGTGTGTGTGTGTGTTGTTTTCCTCTCTTTTTGTGTCTGCCGCTGCGAAAATCCAATAAATGTTTTAAAGTTAAACAATTTATGGCAAACAATAACAAAATTTCACACATGAATTCTTCATGTAATTACGCGTGCCGAAAAATAAACAAAATTAAACAAAAATAAATTGCGCGGTCTGGCAATACACAAAAACACACACACACACACACAGTTAGTCGGGGTTACCAACACACAGAAATATAGATAGGCATTTTGGGCCGAAATATATTCTGTGGCATTCGACGATAATTAACGCAATATTTTTTTGCCTAACTTGCAAAATGAACGAAAAATGTCGACCAACAAATTCTGACTGAACAAAACTGGCAAAACAGTCAGAATTTTAAACAGCATGTCACCGAATTGCTGATACCCTGTCGGAAATTTGATAACTCATTTTAATGTGGTGCAGAATTTTCAAGTTCTTGTGTATTAAATGATGGGGTTCTTTTGGAAATATTTTTGAGCAATTAGATTATCGTTTCCTATTGCTCAAACCTTTAAACAAAATCTATCTTTCGATGTCTATAACCTTAAGATGATCTGCAGATCGTGGCTCAATGATATTATATAAAGATCTAACTATCTATCTATCTTATAATTGACTTATTTTTATTGCTACATAAATTCCCTAACAACATTCCATTCATCTATTTTATTTACAGATAACAAACATTCTGTTTAAAATAATAGAAATTTGGTGAATTCGATAGTTTTGTATTTCCATTTTCTGTTAGATAAAATTTAGAAAAGACTAAAAAGAATCAAGAAAATTCCATTTATTGCATTCAGCTCATTGATTCTCTTTAGCATCGAAAATATTAAAAGATTAAATTGCTTTTCTTAACTTAAGATATTCATCCAAAAGATATGTGTATACCTCATATTGGACCTGCTCAAGTCTCTTGTCAATCCCAATATACCTCGTTTGGCCCTTAACTAAAGGGTATAAAATATGTTGCAATTATTTAGCATAATGCATAAGCATGCCAGAAAGTATATATATTTAAATAGGAGTAGAAAAATATTTGCATAATTTGTGAGTACAGCAAAGTGTGTGTTAAAATTATGTTTTAAAATTGCTCTGAGTGCCATTAGAGAGAGTGAGAGACAGACAGAGAGAGAGAGAGAGACAGGGAGAGAGAGAGATGGCAGGATACTTGGTCAACATTTTGGTGTAGACAAATTGGCGTTGTTAGAGTTTTGAAAAGTTGCTGACATATTTCGACTGTCCATAGAGTGGGCGACAAGGAAAGAGTGATAGAGAGAGAGAGAGAGAGACAGAGAGAGATGGAAAAAATTGGGGGAGACACAAGATGGCTAGATAGTTGGAGAGTCTATAATTATGTGTTGAATTATGGAATAGAAATGTTGAAAAGTTTTCTCATAGTTTTTATACGTTACGGTCTTTTATTTGTTGGTCAACATCTATGGCTAATTCCGAACTTGGCAATTGTCGTTTTGTGGCCAACTGAATAATATTTGCCGTCTCCCTCTCTCTTTCACTTGTGACTCGAATTTAATGCACTCGAAATTGTTTTTTTGTGCTTAACTATCGTCATCACTTATGGCTGCTGTCAGTTTTCATTTCCCACAATGAAACCAAATTCACAATATTTTTCTTATTACCTCCCCCCCAAACCCCTACCGACAGAGCCATCAAAATGTAATATCATTATTTTGGCATTTAATGCAGAGTCCTGGCAGAAACAAAGAGTGTGTGTTTGTGTGTGTGTGGACAGAGAGAGGAAAAACCAGCGGAGGGAGACCTCTGAAAATGATAAATAATGAAATATTACACACACAAGGATATAAATAAATAAATGAATACCCCTCTCTCTCCCTCACTCTTGCTCGCTCTCTCTCTTTCTCATTTTATCCTCTGTCTGTTTACCGTGAACAAAATAAAGTTTTATTTACACGCACACAAAGGAATGGAGAACGAAAGGACAGAAATGGAAACGAAAAAAACTGTTTTTATTCCTTCCTTTGTTGGTCTGCCGCCTTTTTTTCCTCATCCTCGTAGCTTCTTTTCCATTTCGTTCGTATGTGCGCAGATTCTGTATCTTTTTTCTGTTATTAATAAAATAAAACGAGCGTTTTGCATTTGCCAAAGAGTCATCAATAAGTAAGTCATGAATGAAGTGCATCCTATGCAACTGCATGTCTCAGGAGCGGACTTTAGAGAGTGGCGGATTTTTAGATTGATCTAATTGACTTGATTGGCCACTCTAAAAAACTTTTAAAATACCAATAAACTCTTACGATGTTGAAATAAGTTTTTATTGGGAATATTTTAAAGGACAAATTGGCTGAATTAGAGTTCGAGGAAGATGACCATTAGAAGTCCTTAAAAATAGAATTCTTTTTTGAAAAAGAATTTTTAAATTAGCCATTATTTCTGAATGAATGGGGCTTTGATCAAAAATTTAAATCATTGTAATAATTAACCATTGAATTGAAGTGTCATACCTAGCACATAAGAATAATATCGATATGTAATGTCATACTGCCATCCTCAAGCGAATATCGATATGTTACTCGATCTCACGGTGAGCTTTCAGCATGGTAATCTCGACTTAACCCTTTTCTAACCTTGTGAGCCTTTCTGCCACACACAATATATATATTAACTAGGCAGTTAATTCCCTTAAATTAACAAACACTTCATATAAAATCCCTATAAATTTATCTGATGGGAAAAACTCTAGAATTTTGAAACGATTTATGTAAATTTATAAGGGCATTCGAATTTCGGCACATTGCTCTGGTCGCTTTGTGTCCTTTTTCTATTGAAAAGGGATCACTGAATATTGCAATCCATAATCCAATCCTGCATATGTTTGCATCCAATAAACATAAAAACGAATGTGGAGAGTTGTTCCGCTGCTGTCACTCTTTGTCGTCCTGGCCATTGTGTTTTGGCCTTAGCCGATGGAATACAAGAATTTCATATCGATTCAATTAGATTTCATTTCGAGGAGCATGAGCTTTGCTTTAAACTGAAATTTAAAGCTTTCGTGGCCTTTGGTTTGGTGGTTTCATAACGGTTATCTTTATAATTGTTGTAGCCGATCCGGATCACGTGGCCCGTTTATCGCATTAGGTTTCTGGCTAATTGTTCAACAGCCACACAATTATCAAATTTCTTGTGTAGAGCGGATTAGTTGATATCTACCTGCACAATACACACACACACACACACATGCACATAAGCCCATTTATCATTATATGTAGCATAGTTTTGGGGGCCAATCAGATGCTGCTGCTGCGTGCTAACAAATTGAGGTGGATAATAATGTGGCGATGGGGGGAAGGGTGGGGGAAGGGAGGTGGTTAGGTGGGTCCGGCTCATGCTATATTGGCTGATGAGCTAAAAATAAACCACATGAACCTTTTGTAATTAAATGTTGAGAGCATTTTCACGCCAAGCCAAAAACCAATCATCTGTGTGTGTGTGTGTGTATGTGTGTGTTTACGTTTAAATAAATTTCAGCAAAATGTGCGTAATTAATGCGCCAAACTGAAGCAAACAACAGCAGAGAGTGGCTATAAATTGTTGGCTATCCATTTATAATACATATATATTTGTATATGTATGCGCATACTGAATGTGCCTGTGCGTTTGCGGTCAACCTCATGTTGCACACACACACACACACAGATACACAGACAGAACACACTCACAAAATCAGCCGCCTTTTGGGTTCTTATCGACTGGTGCCTGGGCCCATGATTGCAGTTCATTAAGCACGCGCTGGCTCACGCACATTTCGCTGCTGACAGGCATTTTCCCAGCGCCATCGAACCAATGACCAAACGCCACCAACACCAATCGATCCATTGGTCCATTGGAGATGCCAGCACCTGATGATGCCTTCACTCATTAGCCTGGCCATCTCCTTTTAGCTTGACCATTGGCATTGCCTTTGCCATCTGGATGTTGCTGTTGCCTTTAACTCTTGTTTGAGCTTTAACCTTTCTCTCTCTCTCACACTTTCGCCTCACTGTGCATACATTTTCATAATTTTCCAATGTCCTACTGGGTGTTGGTGTTGCTTTTGCCTTTCGTTGCCATTATTGTTGATTGCTTATTCATGCATTCATTCATTTATTCATATGCCTCAATAGCAGGAGAAGGCTGGAGATAATCTTGTCAATGGTTAAGGACTTTCCACGCCACGCCCCCATTCCTTGTAGACTAGATGGTTTGCCGAAAATTAATTGCGGCATCGTTGTGTTTCATGTTTATATTTTAAATTAATTATAAATATTTATTCATTCTGATTAGTTGGGGGGTTGCTTGGTTGGTCTTTCCTTGCATAACCCAAATTGATTTTAGTTTATTTTAGTCTGGCTCAGCAGCAATTCGTTTGCCGGTATAGAGAAGGGTGGTAAATCATTCGAGTGGGGGGCGGGGGAGTGTGGTGTGGGTGGTACAATCGATTACAAAAGACTTGGCTTTAAAGCCAGCGGCAACTCAATTGCTTGTTGGCCATTACTCTCTTTCTCTGTGGCCCAGCTAACCGAATTCATTTTTTCTCCTCTCCTCTCTCTTCTGTTGCGGTTCACTATAATTGATGGCAGCATCAATTTCCAAACGAAATAATCAAGCAACACAGATACAGATACACAAAACACACACACACACAAACACACTCACATGTTCTCTCACGTTTCCGCAGACCCTTCGAATGTGTGTGGATTCTTGTTTCTCCGTGAGTCAAAGTTAATTTCAGTTTTAAGTGCCAGCAGCTGCAGCACACAAAAACGAGCAAAAATTTCGCCAAAAATTATTGAAAGCAACAAAAACTTGAAACGTTTAAATGAAAAACACGAGTCAATTTATATCTACCGACATCTACGTGGCTTCTACCATTATTTTTTGTTCGCTTCTTTCCTTCTTCGTTGGCGCTATTTTCAAATGTTTTTCTTTGCTGTTTAGCCAATGCCATTTTCTTTTGCTTCCATTTGGGTTTCCCTTCTGCCACAGGAAAAACCCATCTACACACGATGCACAGAGAGTATGCGATGGGATGGGATGGGATGGGATGGGATTGGATGGTTGTCAGTTGTCGGCATGCTCGTTTCATTTATTTGGATGGATCCAGGCATCCTCCAGCAACAAAAAAAAAAAAAAAGAAAGAAAAACTAAAAACGAAACACACACACACACACACGAAAAATCTGCACAAAAATGCACGGAAATTCATCTTGATTTGTGCCGAGGGGTTTTTAATACCCTGTACTTAATTTTGAGAAGGGTATGTCAATACTATTTCATGTTGGCATGCATTGTAAGTTCAATCTTGATTGAAATTCTGTTTGCAACTACCTCGAAAATTCTTTTTTAACTAATTTCAAGATGTTTCTCAGCGACTAAAGTTCTTCTAGCTTGATTTGTTGCCACGAGGAAGGGATTAAAAGGGAACAGATACAATTTTAAGCTTAGAGCAGACCATTTTTTAGCTATTATAGATAAAAGAACTCTTCCAATATGTGGACAGTTGAGGTATCTATGTTTCCACAGATTTGCTAAGTTTTCTCTTAACAAAGCTAAATAATTAATTAGCATAAATAACTGATAAATTAAAGTAAAAGCGAGCAAACAATATATACCAAGTTCACTCATGAGCAGACTTAGCTAACGATCCTAAAATTCCAAGGCCACACTACTACTTCAGCGCCAGAACTAGTTGGGAATTACAAATAGATAAAGCGAAAAAAGGGAGACACAGCTTACAACTCCAGTGTTTACTTCTTGTTTGCATTTTTGAAAAACGTCAACAGATTAATGTAAGACAATCTGTCTTACTTTTTTTTTTGCTTCCAATAAATGACTCTCGAGTCTGCTTTAATAAATATTAAAACGAAATAGGTCCCTAAAATTGTCAAACATACATAAGTAACTGATGTAAAAGTAAAGTTCTCTTTGTTGAATTAGATGACCTTTTGATTTAATTTGCTTATGTACCACTCTGTTCTGCTGTACTGATGGTTGCCATTCGAATGAAACCCTTTTTTGGACTGTGTGTCTGTGTTCTCTTTATTCTAGTGTTAATAAATGTGCGTAGTGTTGGACAATGTGATCCGAACTCTTTGTCGTTGATCGTTATATTTTAAACTACTCATCCTACTACACTGATACTATCTATTAGGCAAATACTTCTTTTGAACCCTAAATTTGATAATAATTTGATCTTTAGTTGATAAATATCTGTCGTAAAGACTTCTCTGATATGAATACAGAAAAAAACGCTTTAAACTTTCCACAAGGCGTTCACCATATTCGTATATATTTGCAGGATGTAAGCTAATCTTTATTCGCAACAGATCTGTGTCTATATATAGAGAGACCTTTAAATTAAATACTAAATAAATGTTTCATTCACTTCCCAGTCGAGCTACCTTTTCAATCTTTCTTTATATATTAGCAGATATATAATTTTGTTAATGGGTATATCGAAGTCGCAGCATCGACTTGTGGAATTTTATTTATCCTATCATTTAGCTTGCTCTTTTTTCTTCTATTTTTTTGCTGTTGCTGCAACTGCATCTCTATATCACATGGGTTGTACATCTTTTTTGGCTTGTACATTCGGTTTTTTCTTTGCTCTTTTGCTTGTGTTGGTTGGGTGTGTGGTCTACTAAATCAGAGACATTTAAGCGAAGCATTTTTGTTAAAAGTCACTCACTGAGCTTGGCCATGGCTCATTTGTTGGTGCTACTTGCTACTTACCACACAAGACGCATAGCAGCAGCAGCGACATCAGCACCAGCAGCAAGAGCTGTGGCAAGTAGAATGGCAGGATGTTGCTGCTGGATCTGTGGATGATGCTGACAGTGCTGGTGATTCGCCTGGGAGTGCTACCACGACACCTACGCATGGCTGCTGCCTTTGTCGCACAAGTCTCCATTCTCGTTATAGTTGTAGGTGATGTTGTTGGTGTTGCTGTTGTTGGTGTCGCCGCCGCTATGTCTGTGGATGGCAACATGTTGTTGCCGCTGGCATGGTGATGCTGCATTTCCGCGTTGCAACTGCTAAATTTTGCTCGCTGTTTTGGTTTTACTATGCGTCTACACTTGCAGGTTGACAAGTTGCTCTGCTCGTGTGTGAGTCTCGTGGTGGCGAGTGATGTGGATAGAGTTGATAGCGTCTGCCACATTGTCAGCGTTTTTGGCCACTTTGGCTGAGACTTGCCGCCAGACATTAATTAAGTGTGAAATTAATGAATGAGCGAGAGAGAGAGAGAGAGGAGACAGGAGGACGAGGACCGAGACCGAGTGAGTTGCTTGTGGCAGTTTTTGTTAGAACGAACGAAACGAAACGAAGTGAGACAAAGTTTTCAACTATTTTTTAATTTTTAATCTAAGCTAGTGTTTGCTTAACACGGATTTTCATTTGCACTTTTTCATTTGCACTGTTTCGATCTTTGCAATTTCAATTAACCGCACGAATATAATGTTTGCTCGCTTCCTCTTCTTTTCCCTCCGCTAACTTGCCGCACACACAACCGTCAGGGGAACGACTAAATGCCGCATACAGTTCTTGTTGTTGTCGACCGAGCATAAAAATGTTGCCAGTCTTGATGTTTATGTTGCTGGCAACATGTTGCCTGGAATGCAGTGCCTACTCTAGGTCTCTTTGCCTTTGGCCGTACGATTCCGCGAAAATTGTTTGTCACTTGACATTTATTGAGGATTTTTAGTATTTGCTTCTAATTGCTGTACACAAAGTTCCTTTTAGTTTAGTTTTTAACGACCTTCGGGGAGCTGGAAAAAGATATTAAAATGTTTCAATTAGTTGTGTTGGCAGAAATATTAATTTTACTACATGCCCTCTTAATGGACAACAGACAGAGTTCTAAATAAATAATATATGAGCGAGCAAATGTAAGAAAATCAATTCAAACGATCGTCACGTCCCATGGTCTCCGGTCCCGTCCCTGCCCCTGTCCCTGCCACGGACACGGTTGATTTATGTGTGTTGGGCCGCTCAATGTTGTTTTGCCTGATAAAGCATTTTCCGTTTGACCTTACTCAATCGAACGCACAACAAGAATGCGACCCAAAAAGTTTTGGACCTTTTACGTGCCGGCTAATTAGCAGTGTAGGCATCTAATTTGAACTTTTGCTACCTCCTGAACACCCCTCGCCCTCCCCTCTCCCCCCACCGCAAACAACCAATTGGTTTTGCATTATTTATGACATCCCCCACTATGGTTAATTATGCGCTTCAATGCCGGAAAAGGCGAATTGTGAAAATCCTTTAAGCCCACGCCGGCAATTATCTCTTCCACTCTCTCTATTCGATATGGAACAAAGAGTTGTGTGTGTGTACCCCCACCCCTCCCGCTCTCTCTTTGTGCAACTCATGGCAATCGAAAAATCACTTCCGTTGGCCATCATCTGCATCTATCCACTGCACTTCACACATCACGTCACTTCGTGCGCCCAATTGTTGTTTGTGGCTACCAAATCATCACAATTAGACGACGACGACGACGACGATGGAAAAAAGGGGGAGAATCTGGGATTGCCTGGAGCTGGGGGACTGGGGACAGGCGCCTATATTTAGTCATCGACTTGTCCCAAGTTCTGTTCCCCTCATTTATAATATTTTGTCATTGTCTGTGACTTGAAATTTGTTATTGTTGCTGTTGCATTTTTATTAATTTCTCTTCTCTTTCTTGTTGTCATATTTTTACGTTTGTTTATTGATTAAAATGTGCACACAGGCGGATGGATAAAGGGAGAGAGAGGGAGTCAGGGAGGGTAGGGGCGTCTGCTGGCAGCCGTTGTTGTTTTGCGGTTGTTGCTGTTGCTGCTGCTGCGCTGCTGTTGCTGTTGTAAACATGTGTTGCCAGCAACATTATCACTGCTGTTGCAACCATTGTTATTTTTATTGCCTCCTTCACTCCTCCTGCTCGTCCTTCATCCCCTGCCACTCCCACTGATGCCACTGATGTTTGTTGTTGTGTGTGTTTTATTTTAAATATGGTTTTTTTTATGGTTTTTTTTTTTCTTCTTCGTTTGGCTCATGTAATTGTTGCTCTTCCTGCTCGCTTCCCCCCCTCATTTGTTTACCTAGCCTAGACCACAGTTGCCAAACGATCCCGCTTCCCGCATCTCGGGAATCTTCTCTTTTGTTTGTACAAATTATTATGAATGATAATTTTGTCTGACGCATTTTTCATGAAATTGTTTTTTTTTTTCTCCTTGTTTTTGTGACGGTTTTATTGTTGCTTTTGTGTGTGCTTCTGGTTTTTTTGTTTTATGAATTTTATAATTAATTATGTTTGACATATTTTACATGCTTTCAGTTTGTTGAAGCTGTGGCTCTTTCTTTTTTTATATCTTGATTGATTTCGTTTAATACACGGCCATTTATCATTAAATATTTTCGTGGGGGTGGCGACGAAACGGAAATGTTTTGGTAACAAACGAGATTTATTAGTTTAAGTTCAAAGGATACAAGCCAATGAACAATTTGCAATTTAGCAGAGAGAGAACGGGGGAGAGGGAGAGTAAATTGCTTAACTAATATGCATTATTTATCAATTCATGTTTCCCATTCTGTTAGATTGAAATGCTAATTGCTTAACATATCATTTTCATTTTAATTGGCTGCATGTGGTTTACTTTCATACAATTATTTACTTAAACTCGAACCCAAATCGCCTGCCCCACCCCACCCCACCTCGAGCCCCCCACGACCCATCGCTCCCCCACGCATTCTGGGGAAAATGAACATTTGTTTTCCGATTACCATTACCATTGTGCAATTTTATTCGCAACACAGACACAAACAATCTTGAGACAGTAGCGTGGCAAAGAGGGAGCCAACAGAACACAGATTTAATTGGAAAAAATTACGCTTAATTTGTTATATTTAAATTGGAAAATACAAAAGAAATGTTGTACATAATAAAATCATCGTCGAATATAAGACTAAGTTACAAAACTGATACTTATACAGACATCTATTAGTAAATAATCAATATTAAACTCAACGCCACAAATTTTATTTTATGTTTTTGTGAGTTTTTTAAAAATGAAAAATGTATTTATTACAGTGTCCCTGAAGACGGTAACCGAAACATAAGTAAGTAGTAACCGAAATAAATTGGAAGAAAAGAACAAAGTACTACATTTGGAGTTTTATTTCTTTTTCTTATGGAATATAAATATTGACATCGAGCCAATTAACAGTTTTTGCACATATAGTATAATCAAATAACCAAACACAAATTTGAAAATATTCGAAAACGAATTTCTTATTAAATGGGTAAAGAAGTTATTATTCGCTATAATCATTGTATATTTATTATACCCTTGCAGAGGTTATTATAAAATTGGTCAGATGTTTGAAATGCAGAGAAAAAATCGTTTCCGACTCCATAAAGTATATATATTCTTGATCAGCAAGAATATGTGATATATATATAAAGAGTTGATATAGCTAGTTTTCAATTATATTTCATTGGAAAATACTACGCAGAGTATCTTGGACAGTACAAAAGATCTAAAGGCATAAAATAAAAGCAAAAATCGCATAAAATTCCCTATTAGACGGAATTAATTTACTTTCTTTTATGGTGCAAGAAAAAGGCGATGGAGAGTTTCTTTTTTTATTCTTTGGACAATACCTAAATTTAATAATAAATCAAAACATGAATAGTCAGACTCCATTGAGACAAGCTATTATATATTAAATCTAGGTTGTAGAAATGAGTTATTGAATCTACTTGATTAATATTTACATTAATTTTATTTAAAGTTTTATCTAGGTTGTTATTAGGCTTTAAGTCTATTTGGGAGATCTAGTATATGAACTCTTTTAAGTTTTCTGGTTATAAAACAAGTAAATGTAGAGCTAATGAATAAAGAATGAAACTTGACTGAGAGCTAATGAGTAGAGAATGAAACTTGACTACAAAATGTGATACTTGAAGGTTCATAAAGAAAATAAAGTCTCTTCCAACACATTTGGTTAAAACAATCATTTGGTTCGTGCAGTTTTTTGTGATATCTCTCTAGCCCCCCCTTTAGATTGAAGATTGAAGAAACTGGAGGCCACTGGCTGCCTACATACTTTGGCTGAAGACAAACGACAAAACGACATTTGCCTGTTCACATGAGACTACTGAGCGAACAATAAATGAAGGCCATGTCAAAGTGCGATGGCAAAAAGCTGCCAGGACAAAAGACAATTAGTTGATTGGCGCATGCCAAGAATAGGGCGAGCGGGGGGAGGGGGAGAGAGAGTGAGAGAGGGGGGTAAAAAGCTGTGGGGAAAAAGCTGCTTAGAGTTTTTGCGAGTTGGTTTTAATTAAAAGCAGATTAACATTGCGCGTGCAATGTATTTGCAAGGCCCGAGACACGCCCCCACGCACAACCACCCACCTAAGCAAATTATTGTTGGCCCCTCCTCCCGACCACTCCCCACCATATGTACAGACATTGACAATGACAGACAGCTGCTGTGTGGGGGAGGAGGGAGTGTGTGTGTGTGTGTGCGACAATTGCCAGAATAAAGTCAACGTCATTTTGAGTGGCTTTTTTTCCCCTCGAAGACACCGTCACCCCCTTTAATTCTTACTTCATTCGCTTCAATGAAACATTTTTATGCATATGCAATGCTCCTTCTATAGGGAGATGTTTGCCTCTGGCGGTGTTGCAGCTCCTTGTTACTCGCCACATCAGTCACCGCTCACTTGACACATTTCGCCCGCCAAGCAATTGGCACGGCACGGCAAGACAACGCCCGCCATATACACACATACATACATACATACATACGTCCATATCCATTCAGCACGTGGCAATAAAAGTTCCCTCTCGTCGTTGGATGGGCTAAAAATATCTTGTTCAAGTTTCTTTTCACACCAAATTGCCAAGGCTGTGGCAAACAGAATTGAAATGTTTATTTCAAAGTATCTTTTTGTTGTCTCCCAGAGTCCATGGGAGTAGTATCAGCTGTCAGGTGAGCAGGAGCAGGAGCTGCAGCATTGTCATAAATCTGTCATTAAAGTCGATGACACATTTTTTGGGGCATTGATCTCCAGCGGTGGGTTAAGCTTGTGGCAGTCATTTAATAGTCTGCTCTCAATGTTCACACCACGTCAAAGATTTTCACATCAGCTTAATTACCATTCCGCCCCTCTTCCTCCCCCTCCCTACCATCTGTGTGTGTGCTCGATTTCACAATTTCCGATTCCCATTCCCAATACCAATACCAAATGCCAAATCCCTTTTTATACCCTTGCAAAAAGAGTATATTCATTTTGGTCAGAAGTGTGCAACGCATAGAAAGTATAAATATTCTTGATCTGCATGTCAAGACGTGTTCAAATCAGTTTCTTCTTCTGTCTGTCCGTCTGAATAAACAGCTTCTCCTCCTTGCCCGCTAAAGATACAGTCTGAAGAGCTTCTACGAAGTCGTATATATACTGCAGACATTTTATACCTTAGATTCATCCGGATCGGACTACTATATCATATAGCTACCATAGGAACCATCGGTCGAAAATGGAGTTTTAGATCAAAAACTTCGCTATTTTCTGTCTGTCCGCTTCTCCTCCTTGCCCGCTAAAGATACAGAGCTGAAGAGCTTCCACGAAGTTTTGTATATACTGCAGGTATAATATATCTCAGATTCATCCGGATCGGAGTACTATGTCATATAGCTTCCATAGGAATCATTGGTCGAAAATAGTGTTTTAGATCAAAAACTTCAGCGTTTTTCACGGATTATCACGAAACTGAATATTTGGCAGTTTATTTTGTATCTAATTGTCCGTGATCAAGATCGGACTGCTATATCATATAGCTGCCATAGGAAAGATCAGATCAAAAATAGTTTTCCTTCTAAAAAAAAAGTTCTACTTCGGCTAAATTTCATCAAAATTGGATGACTATCTCAGATAGTTGTACAAATAAATAGTAGGTCTTCACATTTAGCTAGCTCTTTTTAGGGACTGCAAGGGTATATGCACTTCGGCATGGCCAAAGTTAGCCCGGCCTTCTACTTTTTACATGTCGTTGCAGCTCGTTTGGCTGCAATTTGCTGCACTTAATTGCCACAAAATGCGCATAAATGCATTTTTATTAAATTCGCTTTAAAATTGATTTTGCCCACTTCTCACCATGTGGTGGCTGCCCCACGCTCTGCCCCTCATCCACAAGTGCCCTGCCCATATTTTGGTATCAAAGTGGAGGCGGCCGCCTTCCGTATGAATGGATTTTATTCATCATCATATTTTGTATGTATTTTTTGAGTTGATTTTTTTGTTTTTTGTTCTCTGTTTTGTTTTTCTTGTTGTGTATTTCGTTTATTGCTCGCTGCGGGCAACTTGACTTTGAATCTTTGCCTTCGTTGCCCCTTGGTAGCGGTCCGTTCCGCAATTTCTCGAGCTTCGTTTCTGATTCTGGGTGTTGTGGCTTTTCTGATGCCTTCTTCTTCTTCTATTTCGACTGCATCTGTGAATTAATTAAAAGCCTTTGTGGAATTTTAGAGAATGAAGCGCATTGTTTGTCGTTTGCCTGGCACTCCCATTTTGGCATTTAATCTGAAGTATGAAATGAAGCTCGAACTGTTTGTTTCACTAAGCAAAAAATTGCGACCAATTGCAGAAGTTTCTGCGTCTCTCTTATTATAGGAAGAGTTAACAAAATTCTTTCATTCCAATCGCTTGGTTTGGGCAAACGGGGGACTATTTTTGGACCTATATTTGCATATTTGGACTGCGGTGCTCTTAAAATTTCATCTGTTAGCCATTGTTTTGATGACATTTGGGTACATTGATTACCAATTTTAAACACATTCCCACGATTATTGAGAAGTCATAATCCTTTAATACTTTAACCTTTAAAATTTAAAGGTTTTGGATGAATAGCTGGCATCTGGCTAACCGATTTCCAAATGTATGTATTATATAATCACTAATTGATTAATTAAGCTCTTAGGTAACAATTATCTGGGACAACATATTTGGATTGGAAATCATAAACTTACATATTACATTTAAGTTTTTTCTAAATGAAACTTAAGATAATAACGTGTTAAAAATTGTTTAATACAAATTGAAATTAAAAAAAAAGAAAAGAAAGTATCTTCAAACAAACTATTTAACTAGGCCAAAATACATAAATTAATTCTTCCATTACATTACTAATGAAAGAATCTATTGGTCTTAAATCATTTATAGTTTAAGTTGATGCTCATTTTTGCTCCAAACTTTTATTAATTAAATTTTGCAGTAACGAAATATCAATTTTTTTTCTTTTAAGGATAATTGACTTCCTTAATGCTTTTAAAGCGTCGTATTGCGAAAGGATTGCTCAAGGAATCTTTATCAGATTAAGATCAGGCCATTGCAAAACTAGAATATTTCGTTCTCTAAAAAAACTCATCATCTTTCATGCAGCATTATCTGTTGAAATATCCAAGAATCGCTCCAAATTTGTTCTCCAAAATTTTATTAAAACTGAGTCCAGCAAATCAATTAAAAAAACTACAATCATTAAATGCGATACGAAACAAATTGGTTACTTTTCAAGATAGCCAATTTTATCAATGTTACGCGTTTTTGCCCGCTTATGCAAATTAAATTTATTCTCGTCACTAAAAATTACGTTCTTCTTGCTAGAATTTTTTACAAAGACAAACAAGTCACTTTTTATCGAGAAAAATACAACTAAAAACTTTGAAATTTAAGGAATTTGTGCTCCTTGAAAGAGTATCATTTGTTATGAAACATCGAGGAATAAGAAAAAAAGAGTGCATCGAAGAGATGCAATGCTGAAAAACTTTGTGTCCCAGTTAATAAGTTCGCGGAGCTTAATAGAAATTCCATTTAAATTAAAGTCACGCTCCCAACCCATATTAAAGAAGGGGATCTTTAAAACTGGAAATCCTTCACATTGCAGTTCTGCTCAAGTGATTGGTTATAATAATCGATTTAGAAATTTAATTTTTCTTCTTTAAGAAAATTGTGTCAAGTATTTATAATTGCAGCTTCGGTGGGGGTCTCTATTAATTTGGTTCCTAAGCGCCGCTCTATTTCGGGGAAATCGCACCGAATTGCCTCTTCTTCTTTTGGGTTTCAGTACCAGTGGGATGGGCTTCGTTTCGCATGAAATGAAACCAAACCAAACCCAATTCACAAAAATCAACTATAAGAATCTATCAATATACGAGTTTCTATTGCGAAAAAAAGTCAATTGCGCACTTCAAAGTTTTCATAAAAACTTCTAAAAGTAACTTTTTTTAATAACTTTCTAAAAGTAAGCAACTTGCTGTTGCTATAAATGTTTCTATGAATTTAGAAAAAGTAAAATCAAGTTTAATGCAAGGCATATTAATACAAAGTTCTTTGTCAAGGAAAATATTCCAATCCAATGACCAGTATGATCATTAGCAATTAGGAATTGTGTGTTGCCTGGCCTTAAGACAATAGACCCACAACTGGGATATCCTGTCCTGGCAATTGAAAGCAGAATTGTAATTAAATATTTTAGGCTTCGTTCGACCTTGAGTGTATTGGCGCATTTTGTGAATTAATTCTTAAATTTTAATTCGCACTTCGTTTTGGGCTTGCCTTTGTTGGCTTTATGAAGAAGTTGCTGGGCCCCCGTGGCTATAATTGTCCAATTCAGTTGGCCATTTCAACACGTAAAAATATTGTAGCTACTGCATAGCGGAAGTAGAATTCCGATGGCCAAAAGCATTCGGGCCACTTGAACCTTTTGCCAAATCTCACGCAAA
This sequence comes from Drosophila sp. 14030-0761.01, assembly GCA_018150735.1. NCBI lineage: Eukaryota > Metazoa > Arthropoda > Insecta > Diptera > Drosophilidae > Drosophila > Drosophila sp. 14030-0761.01. Next base: position 4,499,320 of record JAECWO010000106.1, on the reverse strand, counting down.
ATCCAATTACGTAAAAAGGCAAACCGAACTAAGGTCAAAGTTGAGTCTCTCACACACCCACACACACACACACACACACACACACACACATAGCACTTGAAATCCAATTTTCATAATAAGTATGTAAGGAAAACGCTAAACGAGAGGAGAAATAAGAAAAACAGGAAAGCAGGAAAGCAGCATAACGGATGCGAATTTAATAATAATAATATAATTTCGGCACAATTATCTCAACAAATTAAGCCAAACCGCCGAGCAGCTCAAGTGGACAGATCTCGCCATGTCGTTTTGGTGTTGTTGTTGTTGTTGCCGCTGATGCTTTGACCCAAACGACAGCTCATTTTGCGGGCAACTCTGTAGCAGCACATGGGCCCGAGGTCCTGGCCCCGTTCTATGTAATTAAATTGAAATTTCAATATTGCGAGAACGAGAACCAGTACAGAGTCATGAGCCATAGGACCCCATAGGCCACCAGGCATACAGCAGCTGTCGCTTGGCTCATTTCATTTTTCCTTTTTTTTCTCTCCCTCCCTCTCTCTGTGTGTGTTGGTTTGGCCCTCGCCCTCGTCCTCGTTTCGCCACCCTTCGGCAAGTATTGCTGATTTATAAGTCGTGGCCAAAAATGCTGCAAAATTAAAGTATAATTTATGTGGCAGACTCATAGCGCATATCCTGCGGATGCGGATCTCCTGCTTATCCATTGAGTGCGTAACCTTGTCCTCTCCCACACCCCACCCCACTCCACCCATCCACCTACCAAGTCAGAGTCAACGATGTATACGAAGAGAAAAAAAAGGCGGGCGAAAAAAAACAGGCAACGAGAAATACTTGGAAAGCTTAATGTTGCCTGAGCCAACTTTGACCTGCCTGCCGCGGCTGGCGTCGGCGGATGCTTGCCATCACCACCACATCACATTCACCTGCCCCGATGTGACCCATCCCATCCACCCACCACCCATACGCAAAGTGTTAATGTGTTTATGTGAATGGCGATGACTCTGCCACGTCCTGCTGCTTCGAGTGTCCTTGCTCTTTTGCCACTTGAGTTATTTAAATTGCGTAAGTGGGCAGGAGGAAGGCAACTGGGCGTTGGGTGCTCCTAGATGGGTGGATGGGCAACTGAAGATTGATAAAATATGTTAATTGCGCTGGTTGTATCTGCGTGTGTGTGTGTGTGTGTGCCTGCAGCACATCTTGCATGAAATTGTCGCCAACAATGCTGAAAAGTTAATTTTCTTGCTGTTTTTGTTTTTTTTTTCTCCTCGTAAATTTAAAGGACAACAACAACACAATGAAGAAAATACTTTTTAATTATGTTTATTGCATACTTTGGGGCATGCAGGCAGCAATTTCCCTTTGTCAGTCTGCGCCCAACGATTCACTTGAATTGTCGCTCAGCTGTCTCCATGGGAGATTAACTCAGTTTTTATCTCTGAGTTTTTGAAGCCAAAACAATCTTTTGAATGATTTGAATATCAGTTAGTTAAAAGGAAATATTTTAACAATTATGTTGAAGGAAACTGAGTGGTAGTAGGCACACATGAATAGCTAACATTACGCAAATAATCACGTCAACTACATGTTGTATAAAATTAATATGTAAAACTATGTATTATTGGTTTAAAAACATTTAGCACTCATTTCAATTCGTTTAATAACATAATATTCGTTTGACCAACATGTCGTATGAGTGATATTCATTTCAGTTAACAATTGCATTAAATACATTTGTTACGTCAACATGGCGTATGAGTAATAAACATACAAAACGTGGCTGTTCTCTGATTTTATTTTTTTTTTTGGATACAATTTTTTTTAAAGCAATTTCGATCAATGTTTTTTGAGATATAGCCGGATTTTGTGGACGCCAGACCAAAATTTCGATCCCGTTTTTTTTAAACCACGTTTTTCAAATCGGTACCCACGGTTTTTCGAAAACTAATTATCCGATTGCCTTGAAACTTATTGTAGTTATTTTTTTTACAATATTATCTAGTGAATGTTTCTCGATATTTAATTTTTGTTTTATAGGCACTATCTTATTTTATCTTTATCTAGTCTAAATCTTTTCGGTTTATTATTTTCCCTTAAAATGTTTATTATTTCTTGCTCAAAATAAACATAGATGTTCCCCTGCCAACATGTCGTATAAGAGATATAATTCGTTTGAAAAACATTTACAATTCATTTGGATTCGTTTAGTAACATAATATTAATTTGGCCAACATGTCGAATGAGTGATATTCATTAATACATTCGTTACATCAACATGTCGTATGAGTAATAAACATGGGAAACATAACCCTTCTCTTTGCAACATGTCGTATGAGTGATATTTTATTGATAGTTCCTTTCAGAGATATTTGTTTGCCTTGTCCTGAATGTCTTTCAAGAAGGATTCACAATACGTTCCATTTATTTAGAATTTGACTTGAAAATTATTGTATCTCTTCCATATGAAAGGGAGCATAACCAAACTAAACCTCAAATTTGCACAAAATCAACAATTTAAATATAGTGAGGACTAATACTAATACATTTGGGCTCTTTCACGCTTGACCGACAACCATGCCCCCGTCCGACCCGACCCATTGGCATAACCTTTGACTCAAAGACAAATACACAAACATCGGAATGTATACATACATAGAGTCACAAGCCATGCATGGCAACATTTGCTCCTGTTATTGGCAGGCCAATCGAGCCAAGTCAGTCAGCCAGTCGGTCGGTCGCTCGGTTGTAGGCCAACAATTATTGGTTTATAAGGTTTGCATGTGTGCGCTCGGAACTTGGTTACATAAGCTAAGCCAAAGTTAAAGAACGCACAAAAACGTAATACATACAAATAAAGAGAAGTTGTTTCTTTACATCCGAGTTGATTGTGTGTGTGTGTGTGTGTGTGTGTGTATATCCTTCCTGCTTGGTGTTCGGTTTGGCTTTTGTTGACTCAATTTCCGCATTTAATGACCCGTTACCAAATATGCCTGAAATTTTCCAAAAAAATAAAAACGAAAAATGAAAGAAGGAAAACCGAAAATCCAGCAGCTGTTAGCTGCCGTGTGTGTGGGTGTGTGTGTGTGCGGTTTCCTGATTAGGTTGTTCCTACTCGAACTAACCAAAATAAAAAAGAAAATTAGAAAAATATTTATATGGAGGCAGAGTGACAGAGAGACAAGCTGAAAATGGGGCTTAAAATCTCATGAAAAATAAAATCTCTCTCCCTCTCTCTCCCTCTCTCTCCCTCTCTCTCCCGCTCTCTCTCTCTCTCTCTCTCTCTCTTTCTCTCTCTCCCTCTCTGTATATAAATATGCCGCTAATGATCCAATCCTAGCATCTTTATAACACTTTTTCCATTGTCTCTATTAGTTTTTGTGTGCGAACGTGAAATGAAAACAAATACCGAAATGCGATACGCAATTATAGCATAATCCGTGGCAATAATCAAATGCTATATAACCCAAATGCCAAACATCCAAACATCCATAGACCAAATAGCAACATGTGTGGGGTGTGGGTGGGGGGCGGGTGTCGCTGGGATTTTGATAATGGAGCGCATAAATGTTTTTTAACAAAAACAGCAGCATCAACGGCAACGTCGAACAAAGGCAATCGCAAAGGTCCCCGAAATCGAATGGTGAAGAGGCGGAGGGAGATGCCGGTATTAAGGGGATGATTGGAAATTGTGGACAGTGGTGCGGGGGCTCATAAACAACAATAAACACGCTTGTCTCCCCCACCCCTCTCTCTCTCTCCTGAACCAATTTCATTGACCATATTATATGGAGAGAAAAGGATATTGCCAGTCTTCAACTTGGCATTCACAGGGCATCCAGTCTCCATCTCCTTCTCCTTCGCCATCTCCTTCTATTTCGCTTTTCAATCCTTTGCACAAATAAAGTTTTTATGACGGCTATTTGTAACCTTTTTGGATTTACCGCCAACGCTTCTTGCCCCACTCAATATATGGCCTAATAGCGGTTAGCTTTCCCTTTGGCTTTGATTTAAAAATATGTTTTATTCTCGCCGTCTGCCAGCATCTCAATTCAGAGTCTCGATTGACCATGTAAAGCCAATGAAAAAGGATATGTTTATAGGACTCTCCCTCTTTCTCTCCCCCTCTCTGTGTTTGTGTCCTTTTCTCTGCTTGTTTGCTGCCTGACTTTGTAACGCATAATTTCAACATAATAACGTTGTCTTCCCTTCGTCTCCATCGTCATCTCTGTCTTTGTTAAGGAGAAAAACAAGACAAGACGAGATGGCTTTTCCTTTGCCATCATCCCTTGGATTGTCCTCGTTTCCCTTCCTGTGTGTTTTTGTGTCTGTCTGTGTGTGTGTGCATTAATCTGGCTTTTATTATTATTATTGCTTTATTTTACACTCATGGCAAGAGATGGTCATTAAACAAACAAATTCATTTATTATTTCAAGTAAAATAATTAAAGTTTTTATCACTTTAGGTTTTGAATACCCTGGCAAAAGGATAAGTCAATAATTGGAACTATTTTGACATCAAAAAAATATTTATTATGATAAGAACAACTTATGTAGATAGTGATTTGATCAATAATTCTTTAGTTTAACTGATGAAAGTAAACTTTTCTCAGCTCTCAGATATCTTTAAGTGGGAAGTGGAGAAGAATTTGCTAGAGTATCAAAAGTTCCATATGATTTCCTCAATGTTTGTCAGTCGCTTTGATTTTTCATACAGTTTGCTTAATTTATTTACTGAAATGCATCCGTTCGACATGACCTATATAAATAATAAATCTATTTTATTAAACCAGAATCCGCTTGTTTATTTATTTGTTTTGTTCGCTTGTGATTAATTTATTAATTTAAGTGGCGAATCAGCGGGTTATTCATTTGTTTTGCTTACCAAAGGTGCAAAATTGTTGATTTGTTTAACAGAAATCGTAATGAATGGTCTCTGCAGATAAGTTCATGGGCAATTAATTGTTCTTATGAGTTTTACATATCATTAGGCGAGAATCTCCCCCTCTCCCACCCCTCTCTCTCTCACTCTTTGTCCCTTGTTTGTAATGAGCTGTAAAACATTTCGTACAATTTTTTTATGCCCGCCTAGAACTAACTTACTATGTGATGGTCATTAAAGAAGTTTTTTATTCCACTCGGGAATAGATGACTAAGTAGATTTATATACACACACTACATATACACCTACGCTTTTATCAGATTTTGTCCATCTCCCTCTCTCTCTCTCCTTTCCCATGGCAATGTCCAAGCGTATTTTATTTCTTTCACAAGTTCCCTCACAAAGGAATAATGCGCTTATGTGATAAATTTTGTTTTTTTTTTTTGATTTTATGTAGAAAGTTTTGCTTTTCTTTCGCTTTTATGCATAATTTGTAATACTACATAAAGCACAAAATACAGCAACAACAACAACAGAAATAAGTCCACATATTATGTAAACTAGTAAAAAGTCAAGTTTAACCAAATGACAGCAGCTAACTAAACTAAAGAACAACAGCAAGAGCAATATCGAACTCAAATGAATGAATTGTTAACTGTCATATCAAAAATGTGTCAATAAAAAATCATAAAAATATGATTCGCCCCTATATATATTCGCGCATGATGAAACACAGAGATCACAGTGGGGAGTCCCTTCCTCCCAATCCACTCCCACACTCTCAAAGATGATGATGATGATGCGAATGATGACGATGACGACGACGACGACAACAACATGAACATTATTGTCAAACGCATGTGAATCGTATATATATATATATATAGTCTCCTCTATATATATTCGTATATGGCGTATATTGTAGCTTGTTTGTTACACATATCCAATAAATTTACATTTTTATCGAAAAAGTTTCCCTCCCATGATGTTGCTGACTGCTTCTGCCGCAGCAAAGCGGAAATATCAAAAATAAATCTCTGGCTTGTTTCCGTTGTTAGAATGCGAATAACAGACTCTAACGCTTGTAATTGGCAGAGACACACACACACTCGCACACACACACTCTGACAGATTTGAAACAAAAACATCAATTTGCGACTTTTAATGGCATCATCATTGACTCAATCAGTAGTGAAACTTTCATTTGCCTCGCACTCCCTCACTCTCTCCTCCTTTGTCCTCCATTTGCTGGAGTGTGTTGCCATTGTCTCTGCATCTCATTTGCTCTCCATTTGGTGGCATCTATTTTTGGTTCGCTTACCTACTCGTAATTCATCATATGTTTAGTTTAATGCACTAGACGACTGAAACATACTGAAAGTCGATGGTAAATTAAATGATTTGTGACTTGGGCAACATCTTTCTTTACTATCTAAATATTTTACGACTCCCCTGGGCACGGGGCACTGGGACTCTGACTGGGACTGGGAGTGCGCCCAAAAGTAGGCAAGCATTTTCACCTAGCTTGGCACGTCTCAGCGTGAATTTCCTTTACATCTTTCCCAACTCAGCATGCATGCGTTGTGTTATTTAGAAGCTTCTTTGTTTCTCGATTGGGGATGGTTCACCTTGTTGACGCAAGCTGCGTGTCAGCTGAATGCCTTTGCATTACTCGCACAACCATGGCATCGACAATGTGTCCTCCACTCCACTCCACTCAGTCAGTCAGCCAACCATTCATTGCGTCTGTCAGTCATTCATTCATTCATTGCTGAAACACGCCCTCTCTGCACACTTCAAAGCGGGCAGCAGCAGCAGCAGCAGCATGTCATGCAAACTATCCTTCGAAATAAAGAATGCGAATTGGGTGTGCCGAAAGGGTTGCTCTTCTTTGTCTCTATTGCATGGGCGTGAATGGACTGGGTGAGCTGGCACTTTGGCATCAGGATCATCAGTTGACATCTGATAAATCGTGACCAAAGAAAACTCCAAATGAATCATCCTTAAGAGAAGGCGACAATTCTTACAAACTCTTTGGTTAAGACAGTTTAAATTTGTTTGACTTCCACCTGACTAAACACTAAATGATCTCTGAGAAGAGAGGAAAAGTTGCTTATTCTGGACATTTTGAGTGCTATCGAGCTATCGAGGAAGCAACATTTAAGTCTCTGAAGCCAAAATTAAAAACATTCATGCATACCTAATGCCTGAATCATGCAAACTCCACTCTCACTCCCACTCTCCCTCCCTCCCGTAAGAGTTTACCTGCCACTAATGGAAGTCGATAAGCCGGCTTGCTGCAAGCCTGGCTGGCGTAAAGGAAAACAGAAAACAGAAAAATGTTGGCCATATTTGCGTAAGTTTAAAGCATCCCACAACCACGTGCCAGTTGCTAGTTGCTAGTGTATCTAGTCAGCTTCCCACACTCATACATATGTGTCTATTTGTATCTATGTATATTAGCCACCATGGATACAGAGAGAGAGAGGGGGGGGGGGCAGAGAGGGGATGCCGTCCGCCATGTGTTGCAAATTTTTGCAGTTCCTGGCTTATGTATATTCCCGTTGCATACTCCCTGCATGGATAAACTACTGTCTACCAGAGCTTCATTTCCATCTTCATATCCTCTTTGCTCCGTTCTGTTCTCTATATGGCCCACAGTGCGTATGAGTTATGTAGATAACGCGGCATACTGCTGACTAGCTGGCTGGCTCACTGGCTCACTGGCTGGTTGGTTGGTTGGCAACCGCAAAAAAGTGTTTTACTCAAAGGCATCGTAATTCTTTTGGCTCCCTTCGCTCCGTGTGCTTTCCTCTGTGTTCTTTGGAGCAACTTCAATTTCTAGATGGTGCGACCCTCGCTGAGTTATTGGCGGCTGGGGTGACACTCGGCTCCTCTTTTGTGTTTCTCAGCATTCTCCGTGTGTTTTTTTTTTTTTTTGTCTTCCGCTCAAATTTAAATTAAAACTTCGCCACTCTTGCATTTTATCCTTGACTTTATGACTTGGGTTAGCAATGTGCGTGGGTGGGGGGCAGGAGCAGTGTCACTCAATGAGCTGGCTCTGTGTTGGGAATCTTGTTATTGTTCCTGTGTGAAGGGGGAGGATGACAAGGGAGGGGCAGGGGTTGCGTGTGAAACTTTGTGTCGACATTTTGCGGTTGTAAAGCGTCAAACGCTTAAAACTTAAATAGTTTTTTTTTTTTTTGCCCCCCGCGTCTTGTATTTTTTTCTTTTACTCGTTTCTGCTGGAAGGCACGCGAATGAATCGTTTTTCCTTTTATCGTGCAAGTTTTGAGGACTTTTGCCGAACTCTCCCCTAACCCTCACCCCACCTCGTCCCACCATAAAAGTTGTTTGGGGTTGCTTTTCGGATTTGCTCTGTTTCTTTCACTGCATAAATATTAAAATGCTTTTTGCATTTTGCTTAATTTTATTAAAATGTTTTATAATGTTGCTGTTTTTGTTTTCGTTTCGTTTTTTTCCGTTTTTTTCCATTTTGCCACAGCAATTTTTTATGAAGAAGATATGAGAGTAGAAACATTCGCCCGGCCATGGTGCTAAAATGTAAAATGTTTATTTGAATATTTTATAAATATTTCATTCGCGCCTTATTTTTGCAAAAATATTTTTGCGCACATTCTTTTGGGCCAAGTTTGACATTGAAACGAAGCAGCCAGCAGCCAGCCAGGGAGCAGCCAGGCAGCGGGTTGCCGCCTCTATAAGTGGAAGTGTATGTGTTTATGCTTGAATATATGTTATGGTTATGTGCTAAATGTCTAAAACACGTCTGCTTGCTTCAAACCAACACACACACACACACACACATAATGCTGTGGTCCTTTTCCTTGCTTGTAAAGTAAATTTGCATACATGTTTGTGAGTGTGTGTGTGTGTGTGGCTTGGCATTCATTCTTAGTTAAGAGCAATGCTATGGCTTAAATAAGCGAAAAAATACCACATTACCCACAGCAAGTGACAACATTTCTCTACCTTTTCATTCGTTTCTTTCTTTCCTACTTTTTATACCACGCAATCATTGGATGAAATGGTATATTAAAGTCGTCAAAATGTATGTCCGTCTGTGTCAACATAGAGATCTGAGGAACTCCAAAAGCTAGAGCTACCAAATTTAAAATGTAGTTTTGTGTGGTGTGTACGCTGATCAAGTTTACTTTTAATTTATTGCCACGCCCCCTTCGGCCTCCAAAATTCGATAAATTCGATTTTCACTTAATGTATGGTATATCCAAGTCGGCTCGGCGACTTACTCACTTTATTTTTTTTGTTGTCTAGCAAAAATAATTATACAAGAGACACTTTTTGGGAAGAGAGAAACTTTATGCTTGGGGCAAATTGTTTACAACAGTATGTTGGGATATATCCAGGTGGCCTTTGCCAGAAACCGGATTGAGTGTTTACATATTTGTCAGAGAATTTCCCCATTTGCCCCCTGACTGACTCCTCTGCTGTTCATTGTGGTAGATATTTGGAGCGAGTTGAACATGATGTGGAACAACTGACCGACCGCATGTAGTTTTGTTGATTAAGTGTTCGAGTGTAGCTTGAGGGTGTAGAAGCCCAACTTTTGCCTAGATGAGGAAAAGCGCTTACTTTGTGTATCTTCTTTTGAAGTTTTTGCACACAGAAAGTGGTTGGGCGTGGTGTACTTCGCATTTCAAATAAATATATATACAAGTGTGTGTGTGGGGGTGTGTGGGTGTGTGGGGGTGTGTATGCAGAGTACTTGCCATGAGAAGATTCAATTTCCACACACTTGTTTATGCAAAATCAATAAAAAGCATGTGGAAATTGTGAAAAGCAGCGTCAAAGAGGTTATAACACCTACGACCAGGACCACAAGCAGAAGCACCCGTCGAGTTGAGGACCTGCCAGAACAAAGTGCTGTCAAACCTTGCCCCACTAAAACACACAGCAAAAAAAGGGTTAAAAGTTTCTCAAACGGGAGAGAGAGAGAGAGCGAACAAGATGAAGATGAAGATGAAGATTGGAAAAACAGAGAGCGATGGCACATCAGAAATCAATTTCCCGCAACAGCAAATGAAAAGCGAAAACTTTACACAAACTTAAAGCCAAGATGAATGAAAATTTCGAAAGTTTTCAGGACAACTTTCACCTGTCGGCATGTGGGAGGGGAGAGAGATAAAAAACACACACCATTGGCATTGCCACAATCAGTCAAACAATCAATAGTTTGATTAGCTTTGAGTGCCACATGTTGACTTAGAGCAACAGAAAAACCAACACACGCACACACACACACACACACACACCCAAGGAAGAGACAAATAAAAATACAAAAATAAAAGGGAAAACAAAACTTTGAACTGTTGCTGCTGCTGCTGCTTATCTGTGAGTGGGGAAAAGTTTAGAAACAGCAACAGCAATGCCAGCCTCGGGTCACACACACCACACACACACGCACACACACACACACACACTAGAGTTGACATTTATATGCAATAAGGAAAACAACTCAAAGTCAAAATGGCCAAAATATGCACATAAATTTCATTGGCCAAAGTTCTTAACTGAACAACAAGCAAAAGACAAAAAAAAACAAAAAAAAAAGAAGAGAATTGCTGCCAAATGTGCACAGATAAGCGCATACAACGTAATGAAAGTGCAAAACAACAACAAGAACAATACCAACTATGATGACAGTGAAATATAATGAAATTAAACAAATTGCTTGGATTTACCTTGGCTACCTCTTGCCCTGTCTCTCTCTCTCTCTCTCTCTGCCTCTTTCTGTCTGCAACATTGTCTACGAATGGCAAAGTTTTTCCTTCTCTCTGTGACAAATCCTACTCCTTGTTGGGTCCATATACAAATGAGTTGTCTGCACAGCAAACGACAATTCATGTAAATTGCTTAATTTATTAGAGTTTTTCTCAGCTCTCCCACACCGAGAGGCAAGCTCCTAAGGATTGCCAACCTGCAGCGACCCGCCTCGCACTTCCTTCCTCGCGGATGGCTTCCTGACTTTGACAGCGTCGCGACGTTGGCTTAAGTATTACCAATTGTTGTTGTGCTACAATTTCCTGGTTTCGCTTTGATGGGCTTTTGTTTTCACTTGTCTTCATGGTAAAATACGGCAAAAAAAAAAAAAACGAAAATTTAGAAAAAAAACGACGACGCTCAAAACAAACCCAAAGAAAAAAAAAGTTTTGCAGAAATTTCTACTTTATTTTTCTTAAGATTCGTTTCGTTTCGGTTTTTTTTTTGTGTCTTTGTTCTTTTGCTTCGGCTGTGTTCTGCGAATTTGTTATCTTAATTCTTGTCATTTCAAAAATCTGCCACCATTTGTTTTTAAATAAAACTCAAGGCAATTGAATTCATTAGAGGGGAGGGGAGAGGGAGGGAGCTGAAAACTTTTAATCTGGCCAAGCAGGGCGCAGCAAAAGTTTTGCCCTACATATATAAAGTATACGCCGCATGTGTTTCACCATTTTGGCAGGCAAAAGTCTCACGTTACGCATACGCCCCGTTGCCATTAGTGAACAAGGCTGACTGGCTGGCACGTAATGAAAGCACAGTCTTCATCTCCGTCTCCATCTCCGTCTCCAACTCTGATACAATCTCTAGAGTCCTGACGGCGTCTGTTTAATGGCAGCATTCATACAAATCACAGTTTGTTACCTGCCCGGATTCCGGGCTTGGCATTGCACTTTTTAGCGTTGCTGTTTTCTATTTTAGCCAAGCGTTTTTTTGGCCGGGTAACAGCATGAATAATATATGGGGAAAAATCCAAGAAAATGTATGGCACTCACACACACACAGAGTCACAGGAAAGAAAAGCGCGTCTGGATGTACACGAACTGAGAGTCGGACAAAAAACTAGGTTACAAGTTGAAATTGAAAACTTAATGGCGTTACTTTTAGAGCCGCGCCGCGTAGAACCTGAAACCTCAATTCATTTCCCCTCACTCCCCCCAAAATGCAAATGCAAATGTCAAATTGAAATTAATATGTAACATACCGCATAAAGTAGAGGCAGAGGCAGACTTCTCCTTGTTTGCTCCTTCGCCTTCATGTGTGTGCTTGTCGATTTGATATCGCGATTCACTGTTATTTGCCGGCTTTTAGGTTGTACGCGTCACTTTTAGCCGGCATTTATTTTTAGCCAGAATTGCTACTGCTTCACTTTGTTGGCTGCTGGCAACTGGCAAAAAAGAACCATAAACGAGAAGGCCAACGATTGCCGATAACTGAATTCGCTGCATTCGTTCGGGTCGCAGCTTCGGCAAATGGCCAGAGTTAAAGACGAAGTGCACCTCGGCTTATGCTGAAGAGAAAACTCTCGGCTCTCTCTCTCTTCGTTTGTATAACAGTTTCTCGATGCTTTGCTCCATTTTGTTCAAGTATTTTGCTATGAATGGGTGTGTGTGTGTGTGTCTGTCTCTCTCTGTGTGTGTGTGTGTGCGAAATTGTGTCATTAGGTGCATTTGTTTTCGTTGTCCACCTTGTGCCCCCCGTCCCCCACCCCTCCCCTTTCCATTTATATGGCTACGTATTTGCCGCCTCTTGTGCCGTTGTTTATTTGCTTCCTCTTCAGGCCGTGTCATTTCTCTAGTAGTATGTGTTCCTTCGCTTGTCCGTCTGTTTCTCTGTCAACTTGGCGCCGCTCATCTAACTAAATGCCAACAATTATGTTTTGGAGTCTCATTAGTTGCAACTTAAAGTGTTCTAATGTGTTGCCGTGTGTGAAGAATGATGCCGTTAATGATGTAACTGTTACTATGTACTTCCCTGTAGGCTAGCCTACTAGCTAAAACCAAGTCAAGTGCTATATTTTTTTGAGGTCGAGTTCGTCTGTTAATTGGTATTACCTGCATCAGAATGCACATGATATATGTGAGTTTGTGTGGATAAGTCGCATGTGAATAAACAAAGCAAAGGACCAGGGCACAACTAATCACGCTGACGTTGACAGAAAATGCACTAAACAAAGGAATACCAACACCGACACAGATACAGATACATTTACAGGCACCTACCTACACACGGCCACAACAAACAACGCCCAAACAATGGGCTATGAAAATCGCATGCGATGCTGCTTTAATAATGGCCCAGTCACGGGTCCACGCACTCCCACACACACACACAGAGAGAGAGACGGACAGGTGGGGTATTTAGTTGGGTTCCGACTAATTTAAGCTGCGCCTTGTTATAATTATAGCGAGGAGCAACAAAACTGCTGGAAAATGATGCGCACGTGACATCCGGCACGGTTCTCTGTGTCCAGAGCAGCAGCAGCAAGTCAAAAGGACAGGGTAAAAAAAAAAAAAAAGAATCATCAACCAAAAGCCACAGCAGCAAAAACAACAAAGGCCAGGCCAAAGGCAAACAGAACAGAGTGCAGCAGTTCCCCATCTTTAGTTTTTCTTTTCCCTTTTTTTTTTGTGTTAGAAAATTATGACTCACAGGGCACAGGGCACATAGCGAGGTGTGTGGTGTGTGTATGTGTGTGTGTGTGTTGGAGTGAGGCGTGGCATGGCTTTTTGCATTTTTTATACAATTTTCTGGGATTACTTGTGCAACGGATGCCCAGGAATGAGAATGGGACTCAAGAAAATTAGTCGCGCGTCGGAAAATAATAAAACCAGAAAAAACTGCAGAGAAAAAACTGAAACTGTGAAACTGAAGTGTAAATTTACTTCCGTCGCAAAATGTGGGCGTATGCCGTGTGCCGTGTGCTGACAGCTACGTTCGAGGGTGGTTCCTTCTGTCCTGTCCTGTCCTGTCCAGGAGGAGCAGGAGCAACGGCAAACGAAGGCAACTTTTTCTAATTAAGCGTACGTGCGGCTGTCAACGGCGGCATCAGCTAGTAGCTTCAAGCAGCTTGCTCTCTCTCGTTCTCTCTCTCTTGTATAACTTATTGTCGTTGACAATAGTTTTAATTGAAAAGCACCCAGTGTCCGTGTGGGGGGATTAGCTTACCTCCGCCGGACAATTCAATCAACGCTACAAATGCTGACTGGTTTATTTTTCAAGATGCTTCCCAGACATTAGGGCGCCTCCAGACGTTGGCCCAGCATTTGTCCTTGTAAGTGCATTCTCGACCTGCCTGTCCGTCCGTCTGTTTCAACATCGTTCATTTCGATTTCTGCTTCTATTACATGTGCAGCTTTAACTCATTCTATGCTTCGATTAGTGCTGGTCGCATAACTCAACCGCAGACGAAATGCAAGCACTGCTTCAGATTCCATTTCCCTCGCAGTGTGATAGATCTATCAAGTTGCATATAGAATGTATGTACATATGTATGCATGGATACATTTTACCTGTGAGCCATAAATAAGCAAACAGCAAGCAACTCCATGCCATCCTTCACATTCACATCCACATCCACAGCAGTGAGATGCAATCAGCACTAGGCTGAGACGACTAAGTCCTCACTCCAATCTCTCAGCCATGGCGCCACATCTCTCCCGCTCCCTCTTCACGTCTGAAGAGTCGTCGTTGTCGGCGACGGCGACGGCAAGTTTCTTAATTTTCGTTTGCCGTAAATTTGCACAGCCACGCCCACAACCGCCCATAGAATACCTGTGTCACCAATATTGTTGTGGAGCTTGGCGTAGCGGAAAATCGCTTAAGATGCTGCTGATGCTTCACAAAGTTTACCCTTTTCGATGGGCTGCTAACAGTAGCAGCAGCAGCAGCAGCACAAACTGATTGTAACAGCGATGCGCAAAGTGTTGAATGACTACAGCAAGCTTTCACCTTACATAACTGAAAGTCGACTTCATTATAACCCTTCTCTTAAATTAACCTCCAAGTCCCTGTCCTTTAGCTGGTCACATCATAGTTTTCTTTGATCTTTTCTGTCTGCTGATCTCCAAATAAATTTCTAAATAATAAGTGGGAAGATCTTTAAAAGTTATCGAATCTTTAAACTAACAGTTGATCCAAATGTAAATCATACATGTAAATTACGATGGAGAGTTAACAGGGTAAGTATGGGCACCTTAACAGCGGAGTTTACAGCAGAGCAAGATCAGCAGAAAGTAGAAGGTGGAAGAAAAAGTAGAGAGAGACGGCAGACACAGCAGAGAAAGTGAAAAAGAAGCAACAGAAACAACGCATTTGAAATAATTTATGATATAACTTGTAACCTTCCAAAAAATACTTTAATAATAATAATTACTTATACATAATAAAACTAAGTTAAGTAAACACTAAGGACTTCTGCTCTGGGTTGAGATACTTTTGCAACAAATTAGATACTTTTTTCCGTAATTTAATTCTGGTTTTCTCGATTCCCAAAAAATGTTATTACATAATTTTATTTTCTGTATATTGCGTGGTTCTTGTATTTATGTTGCAATTGATTACAATATCCCCCAATATGGACTGAACAAATGTTAAGCACACTTAAAACAATATTTTCCCAATAGCAACACTGAGAAAAATCTTATGCAAGAAATTTCCTATAGATCCCCAAATTATCTTAACCAATTAAAATACAGTTGGACTCCGATTATCCGGGCTCCCATTAACCGGATGCCCCCATTATCCGGCATGAAAATGAGTTTGCTCCCTTGTCTCTGTTAACCGTGAGTAGCTCTATTTTCCGGGATAGCAATCGAAACTTATTAAAAGAAAATTTAAAAGCTTAACAGATGAAGCAAACAACATTGCATAATATTTTCTAACAGATTAATAAACCTTTGTAAAACTAAGAAGCATTTGTTTGTGGGTTGGATTAAAGATATGAATAAAATTTTAAGTAAGAAATTTTCCTCTTGACTTACAGAAATTTTCGATGCCGCTACCGACCATCCCGGATAATCGGGTACCAACTGTAGTTATTCTTGCCCCTATTTTCAAATCTTTAATTGATACCAAAGCTCTTTTTCCCTCAATCAACAAAAGAAAGTAAATTAAATTCCTCGTCAAATGGAAATGTTTTTCGTTTTACGTTCTACCGCAATTCGAATGCATTCAAATATTCTATACAGTGATCACAGTGAATGAGTGTGAATGACAAAGTTGTTCTTTGACCATCTCTGAGTGCGTAAGTTTCGTGTGGCGGAGTCATCAGTTTTGAAGTTGTGCGTCTCGTATTCGCAACTCATTTCCCCAGTCTCGCAGGCTCTCTGATTCGCCTCTGCAACGAAAGCGAGGTTTACCTTTCGATTCGTTTCGTCTCGTTTCGTTTTGCAATCCGTAATTACAAGAAGCAGCCGCTTTTGATGCTTTTTCGGTTTAACTTTCAGCAACTGCCAACTGCCGCCGACTAACTCAACTTTTATCCCGCAGATCCACACAGAGCTACCTAACTTCCTAGACAACCCATCCACCCGGTTACCTTCATACATCCATATATATGTATATATCTGTAGTAGTTGAGGGTATAATCGACATTGTCGATTGGTGTGTGTTTGTGGTTTTTGAGCCAAAAAGTTTTTCGCTAGTTTTTGGAAGCTTTTTGTTGGCATTTTGCTAATGTTTTGTAAAAGAAGCGGTTTTTGCTGGGTTTCCTTGATTGCAAAGATTGCATATATGTGAATATTGAGGAGTAAGGAGTTAGGAATAAGGAGTTAGGAGTGTTTACCATTGGCAATGTGTTACTGTTCCTTAAATTGCATTTGATATGCATACGAATCGCTCTTGGTATTTCCCCCCTCCCAGCCACCCGTCGGTATTTCTCCTTCTGACGCTAATTAGAAAAGTTGCCCCACCAATCGCGAATAACACTTTCGACTTATCCTTCGCCGTTGCCATTAACGCCGCATTGGCCGTTAATATAGTCTCTCTGCCATTGGCTTGATATTGAGACTTTGGCTACAAAAGTTTTTCCAAACAAAAAAAAAAAAAACAAAATATGGTTTACTTAATTTGCATTTAATTACAAAGTTCTGTGCGAGAGAAAAGTGTTGGGCGAAAAATAATACAAAAACATCAATAGGCCGCATACCAATTAAAAGAAGATGCTACAAAAACTGAACCCAGCTCAATTGCTGAACAAATATTTGTATAGACAGGCAGACACAACCAAATGTTGTCCAAAACAAACAATTGTAAATACATATATTTATTTTTATTTTCGAATGTTGAGACAGTCGTAGGAGACTTCACTTAACAGCTTCAAGGCACTTAAAAGATTAAAACTCATTTCAAGGTTGTGGCATAGACCGATTAGACCACATTAAATTATTGAAACGAAAAATAGATTGAACGAAAAAACCAAATTAAATCGAATTATTTTGTTAAGAAATTCGGCAAATTCGTTTGACGACATTGAGATACTCTTTTTCACTAACCTTTAGTGACTCTTTATTGATAACGAAATATGATTTTGATTTCGACCTTTTTGAATATAAATCAAACCTTCGTCCTTCGAGGTCGGGTGTCTCTCGAAAAATCCCAAAGAATTGCTCATTTATTCTTGGATTTAATTTCTTATTGCTGAAACACGTTTTCTCTTCATTCTTGTCCTTTTCTAAGTGAGCCCAAATATCGACAACACGATCATAACCGGGCTGTGTGCCCATATATCACAAAGACTAGAGATGATAAGGGCGTTGAGCGGGCACATTTGGGAATACAGTGGACGTTCACATTGCACATATAGGGGACGTTTCCACAAGCAAGATTTACAATCATTGGCAACACAATTTACTTCTATGATTAATTTATTTACTTTTCTTCCATAAGTTTAGATATTATATAAGGTAGGAAATCTAGTGTTTACCTAGTTAGGAGCTAAGACTCGTGTAATATAAATATTTATATATTTGTTCAAACGTATATAGAGATATGTATTTATATATTAATATTAAATGGTGCCATCAAACGTGAAGAATCGTATGAAAAAACTGAATAAACTACTTAAATACTATTAAATAATGCTCCGAATACAATTATCAATTGGCATTAAAATATGAGAAACTAATTTTTAACGCAATTTTCAAATAAAGTCGAAATTTGTTTTCCTAAATTCAAAGCATGAAAAGCACTTAAAAATATTGTTTGAAATAGATTAAAAATTTTGAAATTGATTGAAAATTGACTGAATTGCACTATGACTGAATGTATTTATTCGGAGCTTTGAAAATCTTAATGGAAAAATACAAAATCGTAATCTCAGCAGGACTATTAGCAAGTCCAAAGACCTGATAGAAGTCTTGGTTGATAAGTATAATATAAAAATATTTAAGTTATTGAATATTTTCTTAAGTATTGTAATGACTTAGGTTCACATTATTCAATGATTGAATTAGTATATTTTTAAGCTTTAGATGGGATATTGAAGAAATAGAAAAAAAATGTCCGGTTTTCAAGGAAAAATATTATATTGTTCAGATAATGAATTCCGGATCATTGTGAATTAATTTGACAAGGCGGGCAACAGCAATAACATATTGCCTAGCTTCGGGGATCATGTAGGGCATGAAAATGGGCAAGTGAAAACCCTAAGATGCCCTTAAGTGTATATTGAAAAAGTTTTGCGTTTTGAGTTTTGGTTTTTGGGCTTTGGGCTTTTTGGAAGATTTCAAAGTTGCTCAGCGGACTGGGGATGGTTTGTTGATGAAGTGTATGGATGTTGCAGCAACCACAACAGGAAAAGGCATTTACAAATTAGCATTAGTACGCAGCAGCTCTCCCCTTGACCCATATAGTCGAGCGGATCCACTCAAATTCAAGTGACGTGCGTCAACTTGCTTATTTCGTGCACGTCCTGGAGCACGTCGCCTCATCCTCATTCTCATTTCCATCCCCAAACTCTCCCTCTCTCTCTCTCTCACTCTCTCTCTCTATCTTTCTATGCGGTTCTGTGAATTGCTTTGGGAAAATAGAAACCATTAAATGGATTCTTCTGCTTACCCTCTTTTGCATATTTTTATGCTGCAACTTTCACAAAGTTTTGATTGACAAATGTATTATTTTTTATCGCTTTGAGTTTTCCTTTAGCTTTCACGCTTTTCGCGCTTTTTTTTTTTTGCTTCTGCATTTTATTTTTTTATGAGCATGGAAGTTCTTTCGACCCTGCAGTTACTTTTCAAATTATCTGGTTGGGGCCCAAGCACTTTTTAATTACAAATGCCAGAGAGCAGTCCCTCGGCTGCCTCTGCCTCTGCCTCCGCTCCGCTCGCTGATTGACAACCGTAGGAGCCAAGACTTGGCTTTCCACAAAAGGAAGCAGGCAGTGAGGCAGGCAGACAGGAAGCAAGGAAGGCGGTAGGCAAGCGCCTGATTAAATAAATTGACATAAATTAAAAGAATATAAGCTTTGCCATGGCAACAATTAAATCAAAATTGTTGCTCCTCCAGCTGAGAATGTGTGTGTGGGTGTGTGTGTGTGTGTGTGTGGCGCTGCTCCTTGTGAATATTGTTCTTGTTGTTTGTCGCTTTTGATTACACAAAAACATGCTAATTATGTCAGTGGTTGGCTGGGATGGAAGACAAGAAGACGACGAGAGTCCCGAGCTGGCAAAATGTCTTTGAAGTGTCTATGGCGACTGCTTGCTGCTTTCTGCATATGTTTTAATGTCAATTTGGATTGTAATTAGGATGCCTAGGCCGAAAGACTGTAACTGTAGCTGTGGCCGTGCCTTCAGGGTCATCATTCAACTGGAGCGTGAATGGGAGGCGGGATAAATGTTCAATAACTCATCTACTTCTGCCCCATCAACAGGCCACCGAAGTGTGATGGCAATCGATAGTCTCTGCTCCACAATGGAATTGCTGCTGCGGCTGCTGCATATAAACTTTTTTAATTGAATAAAACGAAACGCAAGTTGAGCGCACAACAAATAAAACAATGAAATCAACTTTTACACGATTCATACAAAACAATAAATGAAATACAAAATCCGGCCAATATTTTTAAATGAATATATGTATGTAGTTCTATATACATATAGGGGCACTCATCATATACAAAACATTGTTATTACTGCCGACCGGGTAATTCGATTTTCTCAAGGGACAAAGGACAAACAAATGCCCATACGAAACTCCCTCTCTCTCTCTCTCTCTCTCTCTGTGTGTGTGTAATGAAGTAAAAGCCAAGTAAATTAAATCAGAGACATCTTCAGAACAAAAAAAATAATACATAGGGTCATGGCAAAGATTTGCCAAAACGAATTCGTTATGCACTTACATTCAGCTTAGAAAAAGCAACGATCGAATAATAATAAACTTTGCTAAGAAAAAATGAGAAAAATATACTCCAAATTATTGAGTAGGGAATATTTTAACTCATTCAAAAAACAGATGAAAAGCTATTAAACTGATTGAAAACTTCTTTTATTTATAGAGCGCCTAATTAAACCACTGAAGGGTAAGTTTGATAATTTATTTAAAGTGAACAAATCGCTTAAATCACTTTGATTTAAAATAATTATATCATATATTTCGTTTTGTTTTTGTCTCCTGCTAAAAACTATATGACATTTTGGGCAAGAGTAGCTAAAAATGCATTAGAAGTGAAAGCAAAAAGTTTGTTACATACATTTAATTGTATTTCACTTAGTTGGATCAAAAAATAGTGTGAGGGAATGATGGGCCAGAAGGGCCTCCAGAGCCACCCATAATCGAATAAGCATAAATTAACTTGCCACAGGCCCAGGATACAAATTCATATACAGATGTGTGTGTGTGTGTGTGTGTGTGTGTAGAAGCCAACTATTTAGATTTATTTGGTACAAAGTGTGTTTGGCTAGGTAAGAATGTTGATTATGCATAGCTTTTCCCTCCTTTCACCCTTTCACCACATCAATTAGTCATTGAAAAATGAGTGCTCCGTATGACTGGCATATGGCTACGGATTTGCTGTCCCCTGTGGCTCGCTCTCTCTGCCATTTATTGGCCAAAGAATGCTTTTCGCTGTGGGTTGTTTTCCTTTTCGTTTTTTTTTTTGGCTCTTCTATATTTGATTCTCACATCTCTCACAAATAAGGAGAAATTATTTGGTTGGCTCATTGTTATGCCAGTGGCGTTCGGTTGCCGTGTTCATGCTGACAAATTATGCTGTTTTATGCGTTTGTCACCAGGCCACACACACGCATACCCACCCACACACACACACACACACTGTCTCACACACTTACACACGCATGAGAGAAACCGAAAGGCAACAGGGAAGAAGTATCTCTGGGAAGAAGGAACCTGAACTCAACTGAGCTCCTTGTTATGTTATGTTTTTTTGCTTTGGCCTCGGCACAGGAAGTGCCTGTTACCCAGTTCCCAGGAGCATTATCTGCGTTCGCAGTGTGAAAATATTAAATGTGCTCCGGACGAAATGACAGAGAGAGAGACGGACAGACAGAAAGACATACCAGAAGAGCTGCTGGCACACATCATAGGTGCTGTTAATATTTTAGCTGCGACAAAGTCAAAGGCATCAGGCAACACAGCTAACATGAGGAGGAGCAGGAGGAGGATGGGGGTGGGGATCTCTCCTTCAGCCACAACGAACGACATGGCTGACGTGTAAACAAATTGACAGCTTATAAAAACCTGGACGTCATGTGCCCGCCAGAGAAGCGTTTTATTATGCAATCCAAGTTATTTGTGACACGTTTTTTGTGTTCTCTCCCTACCCCCCACCCCCTACCTCCTGTCAATCCCTACTACGACTACTTCTGCTATAAACTCGTAGCAAAATTAATTATTAACAACAACAAGAGAAACGTGCCTATAATTTTTAATAACTCTAGGAATAACACCAAAAATATTATTTATCACATTTTTTCATCCTAGAAATCATACATTTATTTGTTTGTCATACTGCGAAATTCATACTCAGATTTAATTAATATCGCTGGCGAATTCCTCTTTCAGCTGGCCGCCTTTGTACTCAGCAGATATTAAATAGCTCACTCCGATTGAATGAAATCCCTTCAGCAGAATGCGGAAAAATTGTCCCTTGTTGGTTCATTAAAAAATAAGATGTGCTGACTGACGGATTTTAATTATTCGTATAGCGAAAAGAAAATAAGAGAATTAATGGAAAAATTACAACAAGAAAATCACTCGCATTCCTTTCGATTGGTAAAAAAAATTGGAGTGGGAGGTATTTATTTGAACTCCACAACAACAAAAGGTTGGAAAAGAAACCAGAAGATAAATAGTATCAGAAAGTGATTGATTCAGGCCTTTTCGAGTTGTTTTCAAACATAAATCGACATCAATCCGCAATAGTTTTCGAACTTACTGTTTTTTATTACAAATGAAATGTCAGCTGTTTCACTTTTCGAAGTTAAGTTCGACACGCTTTCGCCTAGAGCTTAGAGTTGCCGAGGTTTACAACTATTCGTGATCAGCAATCGATTTGACCAAAAATAACACTGGTTTAATTTGTGAATGGTTTATTAAATAATTTCGTTCTAATCTTAAGGAATCAAACAAATTAAAAACTTATTTTGAAGATAAGTATATACGTCGAACTTAGTTGTCGGTTCCTGGCAGCCCTAAAACATTCTATGAGATTTAAGAAATAGATAAAAAAAATTCGAACAATGTTTAAAATACAATTTAAGAAAATCTAGAATTTCGACCAGCATTATACAGTTGTTGAACATTTTTTTAAATCCTCAGATTAGTAATCCTTGAAAGTTTTGATATCATTTAAAAGTTGGTAAAGATTTAATAAAAACTACATCGAAACTTTGAAAATCGGTAGGAAATACATCATTAGGAAAATTACAATTTTGACCTAACATTTATCAATAATTGTTCCGAAATTCCTTTAAAACAATTTTGCGATCCTCTAATTTTTTCAATTTTTGTACAATTTCAAAATTTGAATTCTTTTTTTTGCTGCTCTGAATATCAATTCGACTGCTGTCATATATTTTTTAAACGACATTTTCTGGTTACCGTCTAAGAATAATTCTTGTTGATTAATGGCTGCATCGATTTTATCCACCAATATTTAGGATTGTTCTGAACAAATTAAAGATTAATGGAAAAATATTAAGAATTTGTAACTTAAATGTATGCATGAAAATATTGACAATTACTTTTTATTCCACCGACTCAAAAGAAAATGATGTGAATCCGATTAATTTGGCTCCGAATCGAAAGCGAGAACAAGTCTTAATTCTGGTTGCGACTTGAATATTCAAAATTGTTCATCAATTATGCTTTAAGTCGAAGCTCTATAAATCAAAATACGGAGAATCAACACTATAACCCGAGAGAAGTTCATCAAAACTGAGATCTTCCGATTAAGAAAATTCTGAAGTAGATCATTAATCATAAGTATTTCATCAAAACTTTTTCCAAATTTTTGTATAAAGTTTTTTAGGATTGGTTATTAAATTTGTTAAGCGAAAAAGTAGTTGTTGTTGTTTTCGATAACTTCTTGAAGAGCCCTCGTTTGTGTGCTTATGCAAAATTGTAAGCGCATGGGGCCTGCATTTTACATGAGTCGTTTTGCTGCCACATTAAACCCCATTTAGCAGCACCATTCGCACACACACAGACACACACACACACACACCTGTTCCCGAGGATATCAAGTAGTTTCTGGTCTTTGCTTTGATCTGCTTGGCCAACTATTGACGTAAGGCGGTAGCCTAAACAAACAGCCATCACCATAACCATTCCCATCAGCCATTCCAGCCCATTCCACCCATTTCACCCATCTCTGTAGCCGCATTCATGGGAAAGGCAAATAGATTCCCAAATGGGAAACAAATAAATAAATCGCGCGTGCTACCTGAATGCCCCCCTACTGTCTCTTTCCCCCTCCCTCTCATTGATGGGCAACCCTTGTGGCTTCTGTTTGGTTTATTATTTATATTTTAGCTTGATCTAGCATAGTTTTGGGGGTAGTTGGCGCTGTGCATTTGACTAGTTGGTAAACAACATAAATCGAGCGCCAGTTACGTAATTTAATACGCCCAACTAATAGCTTTTAATGCACATTTTTTGACAGTGTCAGTTGGAGTTTGTTGTTTTTAGTTATACATATGTATATATAATCAATGTATGTATGGGAAATTCGTTTACTAATGCAACCAACAATTAGAAAATTGTTTGCGTGATTTATTAGGGAATTCAGGCAATACGCATAATTAGATAGAATGACTATCAACTGGGGAATTGGCAATATGATTTTTGTCAATATATCGTGACAGCAATTGCATTTGAATTATAACATTTTAACCCTAATTGTCAAATGGGATTATCACACGGCCCACACTGAGAGGTCAATGAATTGTCGCTCTTTCGATTCGTGGCAAATTATTCAAATGCATATGCTGGGATATATGTAATTATATACTTAGAAATGTGGATATATGTGTGTGTGTGTGTGTGTGTGTGGGTGTGTGAAAATGTCTCAATACCTGTCATTGGCAGCGGACCGAAACCAGGGCATTCAATCTCATCACAGACGGGACCAAGACATCCAGGCGCCCGCTTCCATTGTTCAAAGGATGTCTAGACATATTAAGTCTGATATTAGAGGCAA
Source organism: Drosophila sp. 14030-0761.01 (assembly GCA_018150735.1). Taxonomy (NCBI): domain Eukaryota; kingdom Metazoa; phylum Arthropoda; class Insecta; order Diptera; family Drosophilidae; genus Drosophila; species Drosophila sp. 14030-0761.01. The sequence continues at coordinate 4,474,994 of JAECWO010000106.1, read as the reverse complement.
AAGGATTTAGTCTATTTTTGTTGTTCTGATTCGCTTTTCGTGTTGGTTTCATCTTATTAGGGCGGCCCTTATCACAAACTTTTCATCTCCCACTGCCAATTGGCAAAAAAAAAAAAACAAACAAACATTAACTTGGTCGAATGAAAACATTGCTAACTTTATTTCAGTCTTCTTTGTTTCGTTTGCTGTTCATGTGTTTGCCTCATAATTGGTTGAGAAAGATGTTCAATCTCCTTTCTGAAAGCTCAAGTCATTCAAGCTAAAATATATAGTCAATCGATATGCCGTCAAAGTTCTTTAAATATTGAAGAAATTTAAAAGTTTAAATGCTAAGACTTTTTTAATAATTACACTAGTTTACAAATTTAATGGCCATTGAGTGAACCTTGAAAACAAGGACTTTAATAAAGTAACTTCGGGTTGAAAAACACGAAAATGACATCAATTTTTTTGCTTGCCGTTTTCAAAATTTGGTAAAAAAAAACATGTTTTTCGCCCCTTTCTGCAGATATCTGTAAATATCTCGAGAACAAAGTTATCCATCAACATTGGATGTTCCTCAATCAAAAGGTATTAAACTGCCCTTTACTATGATACATATATGTATTCACTTTTATATTAAAACCAAATTAAACGAGTAAAAATGTCCACAGTGGAAAAATATCACAGATTTCTCATTTTTTGATATTTACTAAAACTGAAAAGTGATAAAAAGTGTTTAAGTTTTTTTTAAGCGTTTGGGTGATACAAATTTTATTGTTAAACATTTTTAGTTTAAAACCATCAAAAAGGGGTTAGAAGTGAAGAAGATAATGGACCAAAAAGCCAAAATTTGAAGTCTCAAATTGGCACTTTTAGTGAAAACAAAATTATCCTTATAAACACTTTGATACACATTAGTGTAAAGTAGTGCTATCTAAGGCCTGCGAAATTCAATTAAAGGCAGCCTATTTTTACCAGTTAAATAGTGCTCTAAAATAAAATAACTCCAGAAACTTTTTCTTACCGTTTATTTTTGCATTTTCTGTGCTTATTTTCCTGGTTTTTGGCAATTTTTGGTGCAAAATTCAATTAAAGGCATTGTCTTTGTAGCTGGTCCTGAGATACTAACTGCAGTTTAATGAATTTTTTGAATATTGATTTTAAGTTCTTTTGCTTTCTACAAAAAGTATTTACACAAATAGAGGAGGAAATCTTTTATAAATTCGTTATGGGGAAAGGAAAAACACTGATACCTGAAGAAATCGGAAAGTGTCCTTACAAGGACACCGGCTTTTCCTACAGGAAGATTGTATTGCTGTTGAACCGATCAGCCTCTGCTTTAAATAATGTTCTAAAATTAAAGGAGAGCTACAACAAAAATCGAAATTTTTGGGCCTTCAAATTCTGTTTTCCTCATCTGTGAATTAAACCCAATCTAAAAGCTCGAAACCGAATTTAGGACCACTCTAATATACCGACACTTGAATGTATTTTTGATAACTTTTGTAAATTCTGGGATTAAAGTTCGACGAACGAATTGAATTTGTAATTGAGAAATTTGATATCGTTATCAGGTGGGAATATCGTTGATATCGAAGGGTGTAATAATAAAACTCGATATATATAGACATTTCATATTGTGTTACTCAAGTTGTTAGCTGTCAAAAGTAACCCCATCGATTGCCTTTATATGCGAAATGTTTGTCTTAATTCACCCACGGCCGTTTAATGCTTTGATTCTGTTTTGCCATTTGTTTTATTTACCAAGAATTGCGATTCATTGAACCACAAAGAGCAAACGAAGGAAGACAGAATGGAGGAAAGAGAGAAAGAAAGAAAGAAATGTTTGCCTATTTGTTAAATAGGCTTGCAAATGTGCCGAGGCTCGCCCCGCCCCGCCCTTTCCTTTGCCAAATTCCTTCGTCCTGGTTAGTTATCAAAAACGCTCACTTTGATTTGTTGGCCAAGCAAAGAAGTCTTCTGAATTGGCCACAAGGATGAAATGGACCAACGACTGGCCGCAAGCTGTTAACCCAAATAATTATGGCTTCATTAACTTGATTGTGTGTGTAAGTGGTTTTTTGATAAAGCTACTGAGTTATAGCCAAAGACTGTGTGCCATTCCCGCCGGCTGCAAATTAATTGTTACGAATTGAGGTCCAAACAAAATAGGCCACAAAAAAAAAGAATAAAACTAGGAAAGAGTAAAAGAAATTGTTTCGATAAATGACACAAATTTAGCAAAAATTAAACTGCCAATGTTTTGGCTATGGCCAAAAGGGTTTGCACCCACCCACACACACATGAACTCTCCCTCTCTCTCTCTCTTGTGCGTATCCTGGAGTGGAAGGATCCTCATGTTTGCCAATAACAAGGCACTTGTCATAGAAGACAAACGTGCCAGTGCCCCTAGCCCTACCCTCCCCCCCCCTGTGCTCCCCTCTTCCCCCTGTATGTGTATTTGTATTATGTTGGGTCCCAAAATAAAAAACCAGCATAAAAACATCAAGGTAAAATTTACGTAACAAGGACAGCAAAATAACCAACAACAACAAAAACGTCAAGAAGAACCGCACTATTATTTTTAATGGCCAAACATTACAAGCCACTTGGGCGAGAGAGAGAGAGAGAGACAAAGGGAGAACGAGACAGAGAGAGATAGAAAAAAAAACGAAAGCGAACATAAAAATAAATAAGAACAAATTGGCAGGCAAATGTTTAGTTTGTGGTAACATGCTGCCAAACTCAACCACCACCGCCTCCATGACCATGCCCATCTTTCAGCTACTTTCACATGCCATCAACCATTCGCCACTCCCACTCCCACGCCTCACTTATGGGAACCTTAAAGCATCCTTTGAGTTGCCTTTGAGCTATTTTATAATTAGTCCCAGCCATGACAAAAAGTTTTTGGCAAAACAACTTAAGCGCCCCCCAAGAGTCCCCCTTCCCCCCTAGCTCATGCCACTTTAGTTCAGGTGGGTCCCTTTTTTTTGGGTTAGCACGTGGAGAACAAGTGTGTGTGTGTGTGGGTGTGTGGGTGTCCACATTAAATTTTATGGCAAATAATGGACGACATATGCCAAACAGCCGAGAAACGGATAAAAGAGGAGCAGGAAAAAGTTTCCCCACATGCTCGCTCGCCCGGCTGAGCCTAAATTAGTTTTGGGGCACAGCCAAGGCCCGCTGCTGCCTCCACTTCGAGGCACCGCAGCCACACTTGAGCGTATCTGGAGAAATTTTTCTAAACTGCTAATTGGCTGTGGCCAGAAACGGACCAATCCGGGCCATGCCAAGCCTGGCTGAGGCTGAGCTCTGACTTTTATAAAATATGAGAGCTTAGTTTGTGCTTTTTCGACTGCTGCTAATTGGTTGCATTTGCTCGTTGGCTCGGCGCTGCAATTTCGTCTAAATTGAATGTCAATTGCAGGTTGCATGTTGCAACGTTCATTCAATGACTTCAAAACTGGCATCGGCTGATGAGAAAATGACAAAAAAGATGGCTAAAGAAAATCTTCCAAGCAAGTAAAACCAAATAATTTAAGAAATGCATCATTCTCTCTCTCCCTCTCTCTCTCTCTCTCTGTCTTTCCTGCTGTGCCATGGTCTTTTGTTAATAGAGCGTAACTGTTGAGTGTGTGTGGGAGGGGGGTGGGGCTGGGGCTGGGGTGTAAGGCTAAGTGTATGAAATTCATCAAGTGTGTCAAAATTGCTGTAAAAGCTGAACACACTCTCAGGGACAACAGGGCAACAGCAGCAAAAATAATGCACAAAATGGTAGCTTTGCCTCACTGTTGCAACCTGCAACCTGCTGCAGCCGGCTGCAGCAACCTGAAACTCTGCAAGGATAATGGGCACACACACACACTCATACATACATACATACATACATTGTGGGGCCAGAGCTCACATTCTTAGCTCTCTGCCTTGCTGTGGGTTTGTCTATATAAATTGCAACATTTCATCAAGTGCTTGGTGATTACGCAGACAAGGATGACTTTGCTGTTGCCTTTGGTTGCTTGCCACAGGGCTGCTGCTGTTGCTGCTGTTGCTCCTTCTGGATGGGATTGGGTGAGCACTTCGAATGTGATTACGTGTCTTATGAAATTGAAAGGATTTGAAGGTGCAAAAGAGCATTAAATTACAATTTTCTTTTGCTGCACACACACACACACACACACACACACACACACACTAAGGCAGTCAGCGACTTTTCCCAGCATCAGCATTTTCAATTTACCGATGCCAGAAGCAAGAGACCGAAAGAATAAGACGAAAATGTATGCCAGATTAGAGTGTGTGTCTGTGTGTGTATCTCTCTCTTTAAGTCAGCATTGATAATTTATTATGTAATTTTTGCATTTCATTTAAGTAAATTTTCTTCATTTTTCGATTTTCTTCTCAATTAGTCACAGAAACTTTTGACTATTTATCTTCGTTAGACACGCCAAATCTGCTCCATACGACATATGTGTGTGTGGGTGTGCGTGTGTGTGTGTGCGTGTGTATGTGTGTGTACTTGCAACATTCGACAAACTCAAAAGTTTACAATTCGCAATTTCCATTTTCAATCATCTCTCTCTCTCTCTCTCGATTTCAGCAAACGGAAATTGTTTAAGCCAACAAATTCTTTGAGCTATATACAATTTCCTGCCAATTAGCAAAAAAACTTACCAAAGTCAATAATTAGTAACTCAATAATAAAAAATATTGTCGTTTTGTTCTTAATTAGGATAAAATTCCAATTGTGATTATGGTATGGAGGGAAGCTTCCCGAACCAAGAAATGTTATTTGGGTATTCGAGTTGCATTGCCATTGCCGTTGCCGTTGCACATTCGATGTGGCATGCCTTTGGATTTGCCTTTGGCTTTCACTTGTGCCACTCGTTTGCTTTCCCAAAATTCACTTGCAATATCCTCTCAGCTATTTCCGCTTGTTGTTGTTGCTGCTGCTTCTTAGTTGCATGGAACGGATATATGGAATTCAGAGGCCGAACTTAAAAAGGGATTTTTGTAAAATTCTTAAATTTCTCTTGTAGGATTGTGTTGAACAAAATAAGTTGTTAATAAATAAACTATTTTTCTGATGAACGCTTTCTCGTTTTCCATTTTATAATTAATTTTCTAAGCCAAAATCGAGGAAACATTTCAAAATTGTTTTCATTAAGGAAGGAATCTTTGTTTCTTTTTGGCGATTTTTGTAGAATATTATTTCAAGAATATTGTGTTAGCAGAGCTTCGACTATAAAAACTTTTCAAAAACACCTTTAAAGTTGGTATCAGAAACTACTGAACCGATACATTTCAAAATTCAAAAAATTCACACTTTTCTTATATATATAAGTCGCCAAAATGTATGAAGGCAAAAGGATGAATATCCGACTGTATAAGCATATATATATATTCTTGATCAGCATGAGAAGAAAAATTAATATTGATTTCTAACATTAAGGTTGTTTTTTTACTTTTAAATTAAGATATTTTTGGCGTAAATTTTTATATTTAACTTCAAACGGGCTGCAAAAACTCAAAAATGAAAAAAATATAAAAAAAAAACATTGGAGGCAAGCAAAAGTTTTAATTTAACAACAAAAAAGTTTTTTTAATTCAAATAGTTGCACGCGTGGAGGTAATCGATACCGCAAAAGGTTTAAAAAATTTTGTATAAAAATTGTCATTGCAAATGCTCAGTGTCTTGTTTTTCAATATTTAATAATGAAATTTGTTTTTAATATTGTTGAAATGTTAAATAATATGTACAAGTTTTTATTAAAGAAGCAAAAACCAAATTTCCCTTTAAAAAAAACTCACAAACAATGTGAATTTTTGGTGGTCCAAACTCTACTCCTCCTTAAATTTAGTGTATTAAGTTATCGAATATTTTTCTTCAATTTAACTCGAATGTGTATAAAATGAAATCTTTTAGATGGTTTTCTTCATTTGGTCATCTTTAATGTCCTAAAATTGCTTGTACATAGACAGAAAACTATAAAACTATACACAAGAAAATACATATATTAACTTTACTTCCTTGTTTGAAAAGAAACGTTCCTTGTTTGTGGCATAAATGACACTAATTAATTAAATTAAGCAAAAGTCATCAATGGACTCCCCATCAAAAATTATTTCTCCTCTGATGTTGGTCCATATTTTTATTCAAATCAGAATCGTATGGACCAAGTATGGCCATCAAGTGTTCACGTTGGACTTTCTTTTGACTGACATTTTCCCAACTGAACTTTATGAATACTACTCGAACTGATTGCTTGTGTTTTGCACAAACAAAAAATATTAGGGGAAGCCCGGTTCGGTGTTCATGTGGTGTAATATTTGACCCTAATAACGAACATGGACTATCATTTCATTTATTCAAAAACAAAACAAGATATTGTACATATCTCGAGCACAAAATAATATTATTTAAATTCATAAAAGTATGGTTAAAGTAATTTCTATTTCAAACATTTATCGATTTGATCAGATAATTTCCAATTGTCATCCCCCCTGCAAATTGCAATTATTAAAGGGCGCCTCTGCAACATATGGATTGCACTTGGAGGATAGAAATGTCTGTGCAATAAGAGGCATGCATGTGTATAAGAATGTTGTCTTGGAGCACTAAAGCTGGATTTATTTATATGTATTTATGTCGAAAGTTGTGTGGCCATTGAATGCCAAGGCCAGGCCAATTAGGGCCATTAAAAACTTCCGTCGTGAGAGGAAAACAAAAAGACATCAATTATTTTCGAGAGCGAACACCTTGAACTATTGTGAAATGGATAAACAACACGTAATTATTATATTACTTTAGCACTTTTAGCCGCAGCCACCCCCACCCCCGCCGCCCCATTCTCGCTGCTGAAATTGGATGCGTGTCAAAAGAAGTAGAGTAAAGTGAAATAAGTTCTTTGGATTGTCGGATGCGGATGCGAATGCGGATGAGGATGCTGGCAAGCGGCGTCTGTTGGCGCCACTGAACCATTTGGCTAATTGTCTGCATTTATCAAGCGTCAAGCCAGGGGGGGGGGGGATAACAAAAAATCGCGCATAAAATTTATAACAATTGTTTTACAATTTTTACAAAACGAAACGAAACGAAATGGTCGTTTCGTATGCTTTGCTGTCTCTCAATTCTTCTTTTGGTGTTGTTTGTGTGTGTTGTCCTTTGTGACTTTTTCCTTTTGGCCAACATCAGCAAGCGGCGCCATTTCTATTTAATATTGTGTGTGTGTGTATGTATGTGTGTGTCGAAATTAGAGCAGCAATCTGGCGGAAATATTTAGCCAATTGGCAACATTATTTAACGGCTCTGCCCCAGCCTTGATTTATGTTGCAGCATTTTTTTTTCCACCTCCCCTCCCCCTAATAAAAAATAAAGTTTTCTCTCACATGTGTGTGTGTGTGTGTGCACTAATTTGCAGTTAGTTTAATAAATTTTGCACTGCGCCACATGCGTGTGTGTTGGAAAAAGTTTTTGAGAGTGCGGGTCGCAAAACTTTTAATTTCTTGTTTGGCAAGCAGCATTGTGTCATAAATTTTAGACACTTCACTGGGCAGCAGCTTTTGCACGCGTGTGTGTGTGTGTATGTGTGTGATAATTGTATTGGTAATTAATTCTAGAAACTAGCAAACGGCCTAAACCAGGCAAACCAGCCAGACCAAACCCTCATAAATTGCAACCAAATGGCAATTAAGTCAAGGAAACAGTTGACCCTCGATAAGACGCTCGTTGACGCCGTTTTTTTCTCGCTCTATCTCTCTCTCTCTCTCTTGTGCTGATTTTATGCAAATGAATTGCCACTAAAATTGCGATCGCAGCCATAACAATGGCAAAAAGAAAGAAAAGGAGAGAAGAGCGAAAATGTTAACACGAATTAGCCTGAAAGTATGCAAGCGAAATGGCAACCGGATGCGAAACGGAAGCGGATGCAATAAAATATGCAGCAACATAGCAATAAAAAAGCAAGAGTCCGGACGTGCTTCAACTAAGTTAAAGAAGCAATAGCAAGCCGCCACCCAAAAACACGCAGAGCTCAAGAGGCTGTGCGAATCGAATCGAAAGGAGCTTGGCCACTAAGCGCTGCCAACTAATTAAGATTCACTCCAGCTCTGGCCAGGGAAATTGAGCTCCACACACAAAAATATGCCCCATTCATTGTTTTCGATTGTGGAGACTGATTCTCATCACAAATCAAATACACTGAGAACTAATTCTCTCTCCAGTTTCATTTAAAAAAATTTCATTTTAAATGGAATTTTCCGTTCAATTTGTTGGCTAGTGTAGGACACATGGCACATTTCCATGATGGTTGTCAGTTGGCTGAAGAATGCAGATGATGTGTGACACTTGGCTTGCTTGCTTCTCGACTACAAACACAAGGATTATGCAAATGAAATGTAAAGGTCCTTTTGAAATTCATAAACATTTAATATTTCATGGCATCAGGATCATGCATGGTCCATACATTTAAGAGGCCATGCAAAAACAATTGCCAATGTTGCTTGTTTATTTGTTGTTCCTGGCCCGACACTCGAGGCCAAGTTATATGTAGTTTATGCATACATTTGTATTGTGTATCATGTTCATGAATATCAAAGTGTTTTGCATGAATTTTTTCGGGGCAAAGTTTTTATAGTGATATTGCGATGAATATGAAATTGATTAATTCAAATTGATTAGTTCCTTTTGCAGCTGTTGGCCCCTAAATGCAGCTGCTCCCACTGATGAATCCAATCAGAATCGCAAAAAGATCTGCCATTCACGCAATTAACTAACTTGGCCCAAATGGCACTAAAGCTTTTATCTTATTATCCTGGCAAAATACCCAAAAGCCCTCCTCACCGGCCAAAACAAAGCGAAAAACACACAAACAACAAACGAATGAAGCCAGCAAGATGGCAAATAGTCAAAGCAGAAACAGAAACAGACGAAAGCGAATCAGAATAAGAATGAGCCACCAGCAAGAGAGGGAAAGAAAAACAGAAGGCAACAAAAGAAGAGATGGCAATTTTTTTGTCAGAAGTTGCCTTGGCGGACTTGGTGGCTAGGTGACAGCAAAGCGCATTATGTGCTTGTCTTTCTATTCTCCTCCTTCCCCTCCCCCTCCTCTGGCATTATCTTTCCCTCTCTCTCCCGTGGCCGTTTTGTTATTTCGATTTTATTTTCTAACGATTTTCCGCCTTTGATTGCGCACCTTTTCCTTTTTTTTTCTGCCACTTTTGGTCGGGAGGGGTTATAAATATGAGCAAACATTTCACAAGATATCCTTAATTAAAGCAATTTCCTTTTGGCCATGGCCAGGTAAGTGCGTGTGTGTGTGTGTACGAGGGCGACCCTTGGGTGTGTGTGTGTGTACGAGTTGAAATGAAATTTGCAAAGGACAGCAAAAGGAAATAAGCTGCCTTGTCCCTGCATAAAGGTGCGACCGAAAATGGTAGCACAATGACCCGTTACGCACACCCCCACAAGCACACACATACACACACACACTCATGTCTGCCCCTGGGCAAAGGGTTAAGAAGGAATCTTTGTGTGGCCATTAACATGAAATTTTTAACAGCAGCCACAAAACGAGCGACGCTCGAGTTTCGTACAAGGATTTTGGCGGGGTCACGTGGCCTCCGCCATTGTTGTTATTATTCTTGGAGCTGCTGCTGCTTGTTGTTGCTGTAAGACCCAACGACATAAGCAGCGCCACAAGACCCGAAGCAGCCTTTGTCTCTTGATTTCGATGCGGTTCCACCCACCTCACACGCTCTTTCTCCCACTCCCACTCCCACTCGCAGTCGCACTCGCGCTCTTTTGGCGCAGTGCCTTGGCAACGAGAGCGAGCTTGGCGGCACTTTGTTGGTTGGTAAGCTCCGTTTTCATACTTCCTCCTTCGCTTCGCTTCGCTTTAATCCGACGCGTATGTCCTTGCACAACATCCTTTGCATTGTTTGCACCATAAATACAAGAGAAGCTGTAGGTGTATGAGAAAAAGAATAACAGCGGCAACTGCACCCAGCAGCAGCTCGAGCAACAGCATCGGTGGCAGCCCCGGCATCGGTGGCAGCTGCATCAGGGCTTATCCCGGTCGCTGCACCGGATGCCCGTCGCTTATTTATCGCATTTTTATGTGAAATAAACGATTCGAAATTGGCTACGTGAAACATTCATTTTATTGTGGACGGAATTGAGATTGCAAAGTGAAGTTCCACCACAAGCGGCATGCCCCCAGCTGAAGGAATTGATTTGTCTCGCCATTGATTTGCCATTTCATGCCGCGCCGTTGCAAGTTAAAAATGTTTTTAAGCTTCTAAAAGAAGACAAAATTAGTCATCAATCGAATGAGGAATAAATGCAATGGGAACTCGCTCCGTATGGACCAGAAGGCTTCAGCTTACGGATCGTGGCCAAAAGAATGAGGTGCTGACATTGCACAAAGGCTGCATCAATCGGGATTCATTGCGGGCGATGCGGTCAAGCGAAGAGTAACCTGTTGTCCGGATGAGATCATGACCGCCTTCGGTTGCGCCACCCAAACGGAACCACCACGTCGTGATGAGTCCCAGCGCGTGGCCATCGCACACAGGTGATGAAAGGTGACTCGGCTGGACACTTACATACTTAAAGAGGACATGGCGGTCACAATCGTCCACGATATTCGGATGTCGTTGTCGACCCAATGCAGTGAGGGCGAAAAGAAACCGCTGTGTACGTAAGAGCGGCAAAGAGAGCAAGTACACACATACCGATCACAGCTATGGAGTCCAGCAGAGGCATCATCAAAGTAGAGGCCAAGAATGACAATTCATCGAAATCAGAAAACTAAAACCATTTATTATACCGTCTGTCTGCCGTCTGTCTGTCTGTCTGTCTGTCTGTCTGGATCAACATCTTCTCCTCCTAGTCCGCTAAAGCTACAGAGCAACAATTTTCGACGAAGTCTTGTATATACTCCACGCATTGTATATCTCGGATTCATCCGGATCGGACGACTATATCATATAGCTCCCATAGGAACCGTCGGTCGAAAATAGAGTTTTAGATCAAGAACTTCGTTCTTTTTCAGCTGATTGTTATAAAACCTAACAAACTTAAATTTGATCAAGATCGGACTACTATATCATAGCTCCCAAAAAAAGTTTTGCTTCTAAAATTTGTTTGTTTCTTTTCGATTATCACTAAATTTGGTAAACATCACTTGCACATAACAAATTATAATCTTGCCAAATTTGATCAAAATCGGATAACAATATGATAAATCTGTCATACAAACAGATGGGAAAATTGCATGCTGCATCTATACTTACATGCATATGCATGCGTGCCGTGCTATAGCGTGTGGATTGAGGTTTTTTCACAAAAGCCTTTTCATTTTGCGATCTCCATTTAGGGATTGAGTAGTGCAAGAACTTGCAAGGGTATACAAACTTCGGCATGGTCGAAGTTAGCCCGGCCTTCTGGTTTATTATAGAATATGGTTATAAACTATCAATCTAATAATAGCTGCATGAATGACAAAAATATCAAATTCGAATTAACAATTGTCAAAATAAATTAAATGGATTGAGTGAGAAGCCGAACTAGTTTGAATGAATAAGTTAGCTGACGTAAAACGCAAATGAATTAAATGAGTGAGAATGCGAATTATTGAGATGCTTTGTTTCGAATGCATTCGAATGCCTAATCAAAAATGAAGAAAAACGAAAGTCAATGTAAAATGTGTTCGTATTTATCCATCCCATATATGATACATAACATACTCACAAATTCATACACATTAATTTCATTGTGTGCCCTGACACTCGTTCAATTGAACACAATTCGAATGCATTCATTTTAAGTTCCTTGTGAGTGGAGTCATGGAGATCCAAACACTAGCCTGGGATTCGAATCGGGATCCTTGTTGTTCAGTTGCCTTTATGACAGGACGATTTAGACAACTCATTTTCAGAGGACTGGAAACAAAAACAATAAGAAATTGACTTTGCCTCGAAACGAATTGACTTTGACTTTACTCAAATTGTGAAAATTAAAGTTTTCCTTGGACAATTTGCTATGAAATTCATTAACTGACCTTGCCACCTCTCTCCTCCCTTCGTCCCCTCACTTTATTGTGCTGGACTAATTTAATTAAAGCCATTTAAAATTTTATATTATATGGCTCGGTCGTTTGCTGGCTTTTTATGTTCACATATTCGAAAGTAAAGACATTTTTGAATGGCATTGTGAGTAAATTGGTTTCTTGCCCCCAGTAAGAAGTCATTGACAAAGGATTAATCAAAGGACACGTGTGTGTGTGCGTGTGTTTGTGGGTAAGAACAATTTGTTGTCATAGAAAAGGCTTATATGAGTATAGTATAAGGGCATAATTAAGCCGAATTTGCGCCTTAGGGCCGACATATAACCTGAGGGATACAAATTGCAAGTTCGTTGCGAAGTAATATGGATGGCTTTGACATGCTAATTAGTTAACCCCTCACATACACAAGCCCAGAGTGTGTGTGAGTGTGTGTGTGTGTGGAGGCGACAGGCCGAAACCGTCGCATTTAAGTGCCTGCCGTGGTCGACAACCCAAAACATGATGAATAGTTTTGCAATAATTACATTACACGGCAGTTTCAGTTGTCCAACTCTTGCTTACCCCTACCCTTACCCCCTCCCTCTCCCTCTCTCTCTCTTTGTGTTAGGTTGAAAGAAAGTCACACGTGGCTGCCTCACGCTAAAGGGATCACGTGGGCAACCAGAGGATTTGGGTTTGCCTGGTTGCCTTTTGTAAATAGCTTCACATCAATATAGTGAAAGAGATTCGCCGCGAACTCGCTACAACTCGATTCGATTCGACTCGACTCGACCTGGTTAGACTCCACATTAATCATATTCAGCGTTAATTAGCAATTAATAACGTTTTGGCAACTCTAAATTTATCAACCTTCCACCCAAGCCATGTCTCACCCACAAAAAACTTGCAATCATAAATCAAGCCAAACTTATCGCATTGACAAAAAGGGATTGAAAAATGATCTATTTGATGTCCGTCCGTCTGTCTATATGTTAGTCTATCTGTGAATGCATTCTATACTTATTTCATCTCTCTTGACTTTTGCTGGCAAAGAGCTTTGCTTCATATTAAAATACATACATTCGCCTTTGAGCTCATTCATACGCTCGACTCGTTGACATGTTTGCAGATTTACAACTCAAGCATAATGATTTTGTCAAAGATGAAAAATTTATTATGATTGATGGGGTGGACACAGGGGAGAGGGAGGGAAAAAATGAGTGAGCTGCTTTGCCAATGACCAAAGCATTCATAAATTAATTTCTCGCTCTCATTATTTATGCCCATCGGATTTTTATGTCAATTAAACTATTTAAGAGCCATGGAAATTAATCAATATTCTAATGGAATCGATTGATTTTTATTAGAAAATGGGTAATCATATCTCCTATTCATCTGTGGAGAAACTGTAAAGGAATTACCTCAAATAGTTTAGGTGTCCCTTTCAGGACTTACTCGATTTACATTGGTTGGCATCAAAATTTTCGAAAATTTATGAACTCAATAGCTGACTCAATTAAATTTTTGGTATGAACATTTTCTGAAAACTGGCAATCAGTCATGCGTATTCAAGTAATCTGATTTATGTGCGTGAAATTGTCTTCTAATTGGCTGGCAAAGGAGGTGTCCGTGTCCGTGTTGGTGTCCGTGTCCGTGTCGGTGGGTTGGATTGAAATGTGGCAGGCAAATGCTGCAAATCAGCCGAAACTCATTTCGATACACTTGAGCTAAGGTGATTTGTGGATGGTATACAGATTGCTATTTAAAATTAGATACAGATTACATACCCAGGTGGTCCGGGTGCTGGTTCTGGTTCTGGTGGTCGCCCAAGTCTCATCATAAATTCCATGGCCCATTCAAATAAATCAGAACACTGATTAGTGCCCACGCCATGACAAGTGGTACGAGCGATAAATATATTTATCTATATATCTGTATATATATAAAGACTTTATCCATCAGAGTGTAATTTGCATACGCCATTGCCATTCCCATTCCCATTCGATTCGCCTATATTGGGAGCCACTTGGTTGGAATTTATGCGTCACTGCACCTGCCAAAAAAAAAAGTTGATATCAACTGCGAATGCGCTGCGGCACTCGAATCGCTTGCTGCAAAGTGGCGGACGGGTAAGGTCGAGCACGACATTGCCACACACTTGACACATCAAGTGGCAATTACAGATGCATCAAATAAAAATAAAAAAAAAAAACAAAAATCACTTGCTACTGTTGCTCATTTCACTCTCAGGGCCTCCGATGCAATGTCGAGTGGCTTTGCCATTTGATTATTGGGCGCATTCGGCCAAATTACCGATACATTAAACCAAAATTTGTAATCCCCTCAGGTTTGAATTTCCAAATTTAATTGGGAATTTTTCGTCGATTTTTTAAAAGTTTTACAATTGCACCATGCATCCATTAGATGAAATGGCATATTAAAGTCGCCAAAATGTATGTAATAGGCAGAAGGAAGCATTTTCGACCCTATAAAGTATTTATATTTTTGATCAGTATCAATAGCCGAGACATGTCCGTTTGTCTGTCCGTCTGTGTAAACATAAAGATTTCAGGAACTCTAAAAGCTAGAGCTATCAAGTTTAAAATGTAGACTCATTTGGTTTGTAGGCTGATCAAGTTTATTTTTTTTTCTGGCCACGCCCCCTTCTGCCCTCGTAATTCGATAAAAAGGTATTTTCCCCTGCAATATTTATCATATTTTAAATTAATTTGGCATGATTATGCTATGGCAAACTAATATTTCCACCATATTTCATACAAATCGGAATAAAAATGTCAGAGTTATACGTAGAAACGTTTTGTACTCAAGGAAGTGCAAGGACAGATTTAGCCTGTTGGGTGGAGTAAAGTGCTCATAAGAGTCAGCGATGTCTGAACTTGGTTTTATATATTCGAAGTAGTTTAATTTTATCACAGGTTGAAATTAAGAATTTTCCATTAATACTATTGAAAATGTGATTCAGTTGCTGTTAATTTTTATTTGCTCAAAATTCGTTCGACCTTTGGCTTAAGTTTCAGTTTGGATTTGGATTTGCATTGTTTGCACATGTAATTATGTTGCCCGGCAACTGAATACGAGTATGTAAATGTGTTGGCCGTGTCTATATTTATTTACCATGATATTTGCAAGTGTATTTAAGCCAGTTTTGTTTGGTTTTCCTCTCTTTTTTGTATTATTTGATTCATTTTCTGCCTTACCTTTTGGATGTTTATTATTATTGTTACCCATTGTTGTTGTTGCTCTTGCTGTTTGTATTGGCTACATTGGACTCAGCTTTGTGGCTGATGACTGGTGGGCAAAATGGACAGCCATGACACTTGAAAAAATAATAAAGCAATCAATTAAGCGCAATGCGGATAATTACATAAATTGTTTGTTTGCAGTTACTTATTTGTTGATATACACACATATACATATATACGCAGCGTATATACACATACTATAGATACGTAAAACAATATGAATGATTAATATACATAAATTTTTGATATGTTTGACATGATTACCAAGCAAAAAAACAATGGAAAAATTTGTGATAGGAACATGAAATACCCCTTTGAAGACATTTTTTATAAATAATTATTATTTTTAAGAAAGTAATTTGACGTAGATGTTCACAATGTGTATTGGTGTACTTAATAAGATTGCAATATGAAAAATAAATCGGATGGAAACCACTTTTCATAAACTTTCAGAATCGGAAAGGCACATGGCAAGAAATTTAAATAAACGTCTACTCTTCAAATGCGACAAATTTATGTTATAAAGTTATATGTGTTTAAAATATTGTTTTTAAAATATATGGGTGCGTGACAAAAAAAATAAACAAACTTGATCAGCGTATACACTACATTAGTCTACATTCGAAATTTGGGTGCTCTAGCTCTAATAATCTCAGAGATCTCGATGATCATAAAGACGGTCACAGCTCAATCGACTCGGCTTCTCAAACTGTTCAAGAATATACATATATATAGTTTGCAAACGTTTCCTTCTGCTTGTTACAGATATTTTGGCGACTTTAATATAGCATTTCATTTTATGTCTTATTTTATTTCACAAGAATTAAATATCGTGCTGGAATCGATGACATTTCACTCTTCATATTGCAAGATTTGAGATTATTCAGCAGGTGCCTTTTGCTTTTTTTTTTTTTAAATAAGTGTCTTAAAAAGAGGTATAAATGAGTTGGAAAGTCACAAGAGGAAATCTTTTTGGCAAAGATGAATTTGTTCCCCAATATATTACAATAAGTATAAATATTGGAAATGAAAAAAAAAAATTAAAACTTTGTTTTTTAATTTACACATTGACCTCAAGCCAGATAAACCCCAACATGACCAATACAAGG
This sequence comes from Drosophila sp. 14030-0761.01, assembly GCA_018150735.1. Lineage (NCBI taxonomy): Eukaryota > Metazoa > Arthropoda > Insecta > Diptera > Drosophilidae > Drosophila > Drosophila sp. 14030-0761.01. The sequence continues at coordinate 4,458,593 of JAECWO010000106.1, read as the reverse complement.
GCCGCTAAAACATTCACTTTTACAAATATATTTAAATAAAGTAGATATTCTGATAGATAAAAACCATTATTTTTAAGCAACACAAGGTTTTGAAATCTGTATAAAGAGTACTATATATCTTCCTGTATGATATAGTTGTCCGATCCGGGTGAATCTGATATATACATTGCCTGCAGCATATAGAAGACTTTTTGCAAAATTTCAGCTTTGTAGCTTTAGCGGTTTAGGAGGAGAAGCTGTTTAGACAGACGGACAGACGGCCATATGGACTCGTCTTGTGCTGATCAAGAATATGATCCGAGATGCTTTGATCTTTTCGTTAAACACTTCTGACAAAAATCATGTAGTTATTGCTTTTATATTTTCTTCATATTTTTAACCATTTCGAAATGTGCTATCTTCTTATGTTCATATAGCAAATGAGTCACCCTGTTGGTCATAGCAAAAGTATGACAAGTTCTAAATAGTTTCGGTTGTTTATACAATGGAAGAGAGAGCCCAGTGAAGTGCAATGAAATTTTACGAGTGTATAGTTGGGCTTAGTGTTATATTAAAATATGCACAAATATTTACAACAAATTGTGAAATGGCAATGATGTCGATGCGTGATAAAAACAAGCTCGTAAATGCCATGGACGAGACGCCATTTGGCTGATGTGTTGGCCAGGAATGTCCATGGGAATGGGAAACACCTTAGTCATTGAGAGAAGATAGAAGGGGAGCAGTGGATGATAGTGACTGGCATACTTGTGTGCCATTTTGTAGTCATTTAATAGAGGCAAAACACAGTTGGCTTGTGTCGTGGCTGCCACACACTCGGTCCGTGCTGCCCGTGTCCATGTCCGTGTCCAGATAATGTTGATGATTTTGATGTTCGTGTCGTTGTCATTCGAAAGCGTTATGCGTGACGAAACGGAAGCTCTTAAAAAGGCACAATGAATAAACGCTACAAATGGGGCCAAAAGCTAGACGAAGGAGGAACCTTCGGAACGGAGTCAACATACATACATACAGAGATGGTTCGAGTGGAGGGTCTGGGTCGGGGTTCAGTTTGGTCACTGCGGTTCGCCATGGCACATTAAGAAGAACTTTTGGCCAGCTACTCTTGCTGGTTGTAAATTTCACTGTTTTATGCGCATTTCGTTACGCATTGCTGGGCCAGCCTCATTTTGGCCCGAGTTCCTCTGAGTTCCGGCCACGCCCCGTAAATATTTCCGTGAAAAACAAAAACAAGGCGACACAAGAGCTAGGAGCAAGAAGAAAGCATATTAATTAGATGTGAGGAGTCTGATGTGATGACTTAGTCTGGGAGATGTGGAAGATGAAGTCATTTAATTGAATTAAACAATCTTTTCGCCAGCTAAAGAGAGAGGGGGAGAGAGAAAGAGAGGGGGGGAGAGGGAGAGCCGTAACGTAATACATTTTTAATATACGCAAATGTGGAAACACTCTGTGCTTGAAACATTAGCATAATTTATAAATCTCCCACAGAAACTCAAATATCAATAATCCTGTGAGGAAGTCATAGACTCACACACACACCGCACACACACACACACACACACTGGCCACGACCAAGACATATTGTTCGCAAGCCTTGGCCATAAAAAATGACGAGTCCAGGCAAGAGCTGACATAGCAGTCTATCTGTCAAATACATCAAATCTGCGTATCCCCAGCAGCAGCTAAGCAAACATTCCAAAAACTAAACCCAACCAGAATCCATCCGAACTGAGCTGAACTGAACTGAACTGAGTCTGAAATGTGTATATCATTTGGATTGATTGCCAGGGCCCAACTCCAGTTGGTGTCTTTGTTTGTTTGCGGCTATGGTTGCCGAGTTTGCCGACTTTGCCGACGTGTGCGTGTCCTTGTCCTGGTGCGGATGTGTTTTGTGTGGCCACCGGAAGGTAGACCACCGTCCAACAGACGCCACTGGGCATCGTCTTCGTTGTCACAGTCGGTCGGTCGGTTGGTCGGTCGGTCGGTTGGTCGCTCTGTGTTGACACCCCACCGAAATGAATTATGGCCCAAGTTGGTTCGCAGGGAGCAAAGTAAAAGGCTTTAAGGTGAACAATATTTCGAAACAAACTACAAATTGTTGAGCATAAATAGTAGTGAGCTTCAAGAAGATAGTCTTTGGACTTTCCACTAGCAGCACACATAAACAGACAAGAGTGAGGGGGAGGGGGGAGAGTTCTTGGGGAAGTCAGCGGAAAGATGTCGACGAAGTGCAAAGCGCTTCAAACGATTTTCCGCAAAGTTGACTGCCTTCTGCAGTGGAAGGTGTTTTGAGTGTGCTCACTCTTATGTGTGTGTGTGTGTGTGTGCGAGTGTGTGTGTGTGTTTACGACGACTGAAATAAAATGTACGCCAAAAGCCTCGAGGTATTTCACGCCAACAAAATATTCGAGTATATGCCACACATGTGTGTGTGCCCTAAGAAAGTGGACTGGATGCAGAAGGAGTCAGATGTGGCGGGGGCTGGGGCGGGGGAATGGCTGCCAACTTCACACCCATTGGCGGCAAATTTTTTGGCAACAAACTTTTGTGTGTGCTTCGCGAAGGAGTAAGGCAAAGGGACTAGCCGAAGTGCTGGCATATACGAATGTCTCATGCGAACGGCGAATTTATTGCCCAGGGAAGCATATCTACTTTTCGCTTCTTTTCTCGCCACTCGTGGGCCACTGGTGGGCCTCGGTGGGCTGCGCCTGCAACATGTCGCAAACTTGTCGAAGTTGCCCCAACTTGGCCCGAGAAAACTCGAAAAAATTAGAAGTTGAATATGCTTTAGTGACGCAACTGTGCTGACAGTTCTATAAAATATATACGCGCTCTCATAATTTATATCAGTTTTGTTAACTCAACGTGACTGCGTCGCGGGATTGGGCTAGGGATTGGGCTAGGGTTTGGGATTGGGAAGTGTCTGGCAGATAGATTCAAGAGCAATGGCCGCACGTTCGTGCAATTAGCCAAATGGCCTCACCAGACACTCTGACTTCGTGTCTTCGTCGTCCTGGCGAGCTCCCCCCTTCAAGGGGATGCCAAAAGTAAAAGGCAAAGTCAAATATTTGCCATGCTTTAGGCACAACCTAGAAAATTGCAATTGCAACATTTTTTGTAGCTGGCCCACCTTGCGTATGCGTGATAAAAAAATGAAATTTAAATTTCGACCAAAGACAAAAACCGCAAAATGTGTGAGTTCTCTCTCTCTCTCTCTCTAGTTATGCATAGTTTGTGTTAAATTAACTAACATACCCAAAAACAGGTTACACAGAGTCTCCTCTAAGCCACTTTGAGATGGCCTAATCCCAAGTATGCATGTGTGTGTGTGTGTGTTGACCACATTAACCGCAACTAAGTCTAATGACTGAAAAGATCCACTTGACTGCGAGGAAAGTTATTTCCTGATTTGAATGAAGTCGATTTCGTTGGCCAAGCCACAAAGCAAATTACTTTAATTAGCCAAAAAGACCAAGCCATAGCTTGACTTGGCTTGCCTTGGCCCTGTCTCTCGGTCTGTGGTCAAATGCAATCAGTTCGAGGAAACTTTACTCTCGACTCTCAACTCGAAGCTCGATTCGTTTCGAAATATGATTAAAACTGGCAAGGCAAAAGCAATCAAATGTAAGAATAAGGACGAGCCAATGGGAGAGTAAGGAACAATAACAGTAAATCTCATTATTCTTCATTTGATTTCACATTCTCAACAGAGCCGAGGAGTTTTCACAATGACGAGGAGAGAATGAATCGCGCTTTTCACACGCTCGGACTCTTGTTCTCGGCCTTAATGTTGTTTACTTGCCCATTGTTTGGTATAAATTTCAATTAAATAAAAATCAAATGAAATTATGTGATGGCCATCGATGGCCATGATGATGCGGATGATGGCGACATTGATGAAGTTGTTCATGATGATGATGATGGCGATGTGCATGCTTGGCAAAGCTTATAATTGAAATCTTCAATGTGCTGGATTTAATGGACGCACATCATCTTCATCAAAGGCAGTCGCTCGCCTGATTTATTGCTTTGTCTAGCAGCGAAGAGAGGGGAGAGAAAAACTCTACCGAATGAGCAAAGAGATGGGTTAATTACTCTTTCTACATACATATTTATAGTTTTGTAATAGTGATAGTGTGCAGCATTCTCGAACTCAATTCGATATCGATTTGCAATCAGTTTGAGAGCTGCTATATTCAGACTGACTGCCTCTGACTATTCACATCACAAAACTCTTTGTCATGTTTTCGTTTTCGTTTTCATTTCCATTTCTCTGCCAGTTGTGGGCCACAACTCAATTCGTTTTTGATTTGATTGCAAGAGCAAAAGAGCTTCTAAATGGGCAGAGCATAGAGGAGGGGCAAGAGGGGCATTTTACATTGTTTCTTATGCAGCGACAACAACAACACCAACACTTTGCCCCAGCTGAATAATTTGACCCCAGCGACTTGCAATTCTGAGCAAACAAAGTTGATATTGTGCCAAGTGCAATTAATGTTTGATTGCGTTTCCAAGCCCCAAGCCCCCAACCCCCAACCCCAAATCATTACTCAGTCATGAATGCCCCCCCCACTCTGGGTTGAGTAAAAACTTTTCCATTTGATGTCGCTGGATATTATCTTGTTGCATTAACTCGTAAATCCATGGCCAAAAATGGACATGGCAAAAGTTTAGCATGCAAATGAATTATAAATTCGTTGGTCGTTGGCTCGCATTAGATAAACATGCCCTCAAAAATTAAGCAAAACTCAAACAAATAATGTTTTCCAGTTTAGTAAATTCAGCCCAACTGGGTGTGGTCAGGTCAACAGGGCGTATGATTGTTGCAAATAGTTTCTATTTGAATTTTTGCGCATTTTTTCACCTTTGACTTTAACCAATTAAACAGGTGTCACGGCCAAAAATGAAAACCTGCGCCTGTGTGTGTGTGTGTGTGTGTAGTGCTTGTTTGTGTGTGTTTCCCCGGGGCCGAATGTCAGAGATTGAAGCGAAACCGAAATGTGCTAGCGAAATGTAATTATGACCATTTAAATTAACTCTGCCGCTGGGTCACATTCCATTTGTATTTATTGCCAACAAGTTGCCACAGGCCTACAAAAAACAAAAAAAAAATGGGTAATACAAAATCAGAATGTTGACCAAATTAAATTACGAAAACACTTTCGAGCAACCAAAAAAAGAAATTCTACAAAATCATTTGCCTTAACGAAGCTGCAAAACAAAAGAAGAAAATAAAAGACGGCCAAAGCACAAACATTTTTGGCAAGTGGAAAACAACATTTAATTCGCAGACACACACAGAGGGGGAGAAGGGGGGAAAGCGGTTTGAGGGTGGACTGACAGTGGGGGAGCAAAGCGGAGGGGGGTGCCTGCAAAGGATTTGGGATTTGAGTCGACTTTGCTGCCAGTGGCAGCAGCAGCAGCAGCAACAGCAGCAGCAGCTGCGGCTGTGGTCTGAATGCCGTTATGCTTTAACAAAATTGCGGTAGTGGCTGTGGCTGTGTGGCCCCACCCCCACGATAGGGGAGGGATGTGTGCGTGGCATGCAACAAACACTCAAACAATTAAAAGTAAAAATTCCGCAAAACTTTTCGCATTAGTTTTGCGTTGATGATGAGCATGAAGTTGCTGCTGCCACAGTCGACGGCAACTGAAATTAGCAGGACCAACTAATGCGTGTGTGTGTGTGTGCGAGTGTGTGTGTGTGGAAATGCATTCGTTTGTGCTTAATGCGGCGCGTCAGTGCTAAGTGTCGCGGTTGCAACAGAAATAACGCTCGACTTGCAATGCAACCAATTTTATTTTGGACTCCTCAACGCTCGTTGGGCGGGCCACCGCAGCAGCCACAAGTCTTAAACTACACCTGAACCGAGTCGAAAGTAGCCAAGTAGTTATAGCATCTCCCATTGCTTTGGTTTCCTTCGGTTTAATGATCGATACGCGCCCAACAAGATGATGATGATGACGATGATGTGAACCGGATGCCAATGGCAACTGAATGAGAGAAAGAGCAGAGCAGAGAATTCCTTGTGCCATGTGCTTTTGTCCTATTTCAATTAAGCTAATTAGATGTAGGTAAACATAATTGCCGAGACTAATTTACGATTCCAGCGATGCCTTTGCTCTGAAATCCAATCAAACCAAATGGCCACTGGACACTCACGCAGCACGTTGACAAATTTAAAGATTAGTCCAAGCACAATGGACAGAGCAGAGCAGAGTAGAGACAGAGCACTGAAACTTCATTAATTTAATGACAACAAATTGAGTTTCACTCTTGCTTTTGGTGTTGGTGTTGGTGTTTCGTGCTGTGTTTGTGTTGGCCATAAATTGCATTGCATATTTATAAGATGGTAAGATCTGTCTCCTCGACACAATGGGCTTATTGTCGATAATTATGCTAATCGAATAGCTCTTGACAGGGCCAATCGGCAGCCAACTAATTGCTCACATTGATGGCGATAAATTAATTGAGAAAACTGCATTTACGAGCGTGATAACTGATTCGGATTTTAACTTGAATTCTGGCCATGGCAGCAACCAATTTGTCGACTTGCTCACAGCTCGCTGTAATTGCAAAAGTTTTTTAATGAATTTTAACTATTTACGCTACACGTATGAGCCATTTCATATTTCGCTTTGGGCGCATTGTAAAGTTTTATTGCCATTTGCAGCGTGGATTTCTCCTCCCCCCCACACACTCTCTCGAGTTTCACTAATGGGAAACGACTGTGACGACGACGACTATGTGGCAGTAAATGCAGTTAACGAAGCGTTCAAGGTTAGGCACAAAGAACAAAAGTGGAACAAAGGAAACAAGAGCCAAGAAACAGGCATGAGTTGCAATTTTTGCCAAATTTATTTCGCACGAATTGTGTGAAGACATTCGCACAATGCCACACAAAGTGGACAGGACAAGGCCGTTGTAGGCCGAGTGCAAAAACCACTGTGTACAAGTGGTAAAAGTGTTGGCTTCTATTCTACGTAGTTGTCTTGAATCGAATGCGATAGGTGGAAAGTGTAAAGCATACCTCACTTAAGAGAGAGAGAGAGAGAGAGAAATTGGATATTCTCTTTTGTAGTTGCCCCTTCTAGATGCGCCGCCACTGATCCGGATATAGTCAGAAACGTTTTTAGCCCCATTTCAGGCACCCTCCCGGAACTCTTCAGCTGTTCTACTCTGTCTGCTTCAGTGAGTCAGAGTTGGTTTGGGTGTCATGGCCATATTTACGTTATCATTTTTCCAGCATTCATTTTGCCAGTCACGTTGTTGCCGCCACATCGTGCACAATAAATAAAACAGAGAGCGAGAATGCCTCCATCGACTATCTGTCTGTCTCTCTGTCTGTCCGTCTGTGTGTCTCTCTGTCTGTCCGTCTGTTGTATGTTCTTTTTCTATCTCATAGTTAAATTGGCTTCGGCATTTAAGTAAACGCCAACTAAACACAAGCACAGGAATTTTGGGTAATAAAATCTAATCAATTTTCATTGATTTCACGCATTAATTTATGGAATGATGCAAACACAAAATAACTTTGCTCATTTCCGTCGCCAAAATTAGTAGAAATTAATTGTAATATGCAGAATTTAGCAAATTTGCATTTCTGGCTTTATCATTAATTGCATCTGGGAGTGGGAGTTGTTCAGTTTCATTTACTTTTGTTCTTTTGGCAGCTGTCTCTCTTGCGAGTGCCGCCGTGTGACAAACTAATTTAAAAGTCGAAAAGAATTTGCATTGAATTACGCTCAATATATATGTGTAAGTTTTTGTTTTTTTGTTTTTTTTTGATACCATTTGGATTCCCAAATGGTCAGAATGTGAAACAGAGGGCAAAGCAATATGCAAAATTGCCGGCCAGCCAGTTCGATAGATAAACTGACAGACAGGAGGCGATTCCGATGGTAGAAAAGAGAAAAAAAAAAGGAGGAATGGGAGGGGGGGAGCGTGGGGGAAGCGGTGGCGTGTCGAAAGTTGCTGGCGTTTTAAATTGGCGCTTAAGTTGAAATTGATTCATTTGGACAGCACCCAGCACCTCCAACTCCAAGCTGAACTCCAGCTCGAACTTTCAGATCTCGGTCTCGTTGTCAGTTTTCCTCCTCCTGCCCCTCCTCCACCACCTCCTCCCCCTCGTCGTAGTCAGTTTCTCAGTTAAGTCCTTTGTCTGAACTACTTACATGGAGCGGCTTGATAATTTAATTTATTTTCAAACTCAATTTTCAGGAATTCTTTCGTTTTTTTCACAACTCTCCGCCCGCGCCCCCTTTTAGCGTCTCTTTTGGCGTGTCTCGGCTTGATTTTGTGCATTTTTCGTTTCCTATTTAAACGACTCTGAAGACTCCGTGCTGGCGACTCGACTTCATTATATCTATCCGGTTGTCGGGAGACCCTACTGGCCGCCACATTCCATCGTCCAAAATGGAATTCTCGCTAAAACAGTGAAAATTGCATTGTTTCCTCGCGGAGAAAACAAAGAGTGAAGGAGAGTGGGAGACGGAACGTGATGGAGGATTCTCTCCGTCGTGTATAGAGCAAAACACACTCGGACAAAAATGGAAATAAAAAATGAAAGGGAAATATTTCCCCGTTGTGATTTATTTCGCTTCCTTTCACCTGGCAATTAGTCGGAAACCATTGAATGGGCCTTGAGCAGCCAAGAGGCAATGGGCAATGGGCGTGGCTCAAATTCAAATTGGTATTCGTATGCAAAGCGGGCACAAACACAATATTTTATACATATGAGTTTTTGCACTCTTCAACGGTCAAACACTTGTGTTGGTTTGGCCAAAGAACCTCGTGGCCAGAGGCGGGCGGGGTGTGGGTGTGGTAAGGGGTGTACAGTGCAAAGCACTAGAAACTGGAATTTGAATTTTTAACCGATTTTTTGCTTGGCCAGTTATTTGAAAAGCTCAAATCAAAATACCAATCCCAATATGGCAAAAAGTGTAGTTTGTGTTCACTCTCGCTTTTCCCCCACCCACTGCCACTCCCACTCCTTCTGCAACAACAGTTCATGGGATGCAAGAGCTACACATTTGGAGTTTACCTTTTTTCACTGTTGCCAACTGCCACTCACCTCAATTTAAGCAGAAATTGCTTAAAGTTCTTCTGCTTTGCCAATCGTTGCCTACTTATTGGGGCGCACTCTCACAACTCGAGCCAACGAAAATGAATTTTCAGTGAAACGGACATTTTCCGTATATGCAAAGTGTGTTCAAGAGTGACTTGTGAATTGTCTGCTCTTCTTTAACCACTGCACAATGGTCACAAATGCTGTTTTTTCGGAATTAAATAGAATTTGCTGGAGAGTTGAAATTTGGCAGGCACCTTAGAAGGGCTAAAAAAGAAAACAATATCTTACCCCCATCCGACGAAAACTATAGAATTTGACCTTCATGCATTCTTTTAAACTTCATTTTTAATTTTTCGGAAAATTTTCTTTTAATTGAAATTTATATCTACGTTTAGAAAACTATAATAGATAATCAAAAATGCATTTTTTCCCATATTTTCGCATATTTCGCATATTTCGCATTCTGTCTAGAAGTATTTTTGTTAGCTCTAAAGGAGAAAAAAAGAGTGACATTCCTCAAAAACGAGTAAAGCCAGTTTCCGAGTCCAGTTTCGGAAGTAGAGGAGATTGCAGATTCTCCAGAAAGGAATCAGATAATATATGCCAATACACAACAAGTCGATGAAGTTCAAGTGAAGGAGAAGCGGAGGAGGCGAAATCCTATGAAAACTCAGAAACGAGAAAATAAACGACGTAAAATTAATGATGCAGCAATCGATAAAGCCAACAGAGGACGATCTGTTTTCTTTGCTGTGTTGTGTGAGTCTTCTCTCGAATTAACACTTTCTGCTGGAGGTGAATATAACTTTTCAAAGATTGATAACTCTGGCTCTTCAACAGAAAGTATTCAGGGCGAAGAGATGTTTACAACAATTGATGACTCTGTATGAATTTGTGAAGTTCAATGATCCACAATACTCAACTTCTTTCGTTACACACTCCCACTAAATAGACACACAGAAAATACTTGACACAATGACATTACGAATGCTTTTCTCAATTAGAATACCTTGACACTTATTTTCCATACTCACACTTATATTTTTGCCATAATAAAACGATTTTAATCTTTACTTAAAAGGCTGCTATCGATTAGCCGATTAATTGAGCGTGTCAAATTTACAAGGTTGCAATAAAGAATCCATTAAAATGTTTTTTATTCTAATTGGAGTGTCTATTTATCAAATTATTGTTTTCTTTTCCAAAAATATTTCCACAATTTCTTGGAGTTTATTCCACAATGGTCCCCATTGTGCATTGTTTACTCTTCTTGTCTTGTATTGATTTTTGTGTGGGTCAGTGTGATTGATCGATTTGCTAATAAATCAAAGCCCATTATATGCGATTTTTAAATTAATTGAAGATTTGTTGCATTGAATTTAAAATTGCGCTTAAAGTTTTCTTTAACTAAGTGCTCCTGTTACACTTGAATATTTTGGTAATTTGAATCGATTAATTTCAATTGAAAGATAGTTTAACTTGTTTTACTTTGTCGCTTGGAGCCGTGTTTTGGGGGCATTTTGTAATTGTGTATGTGTTGAAAGTTGCAGCTAACACATTCCGTTTATGGAAAGTTGATTATGTCTGGTCAAGAGCAAGAGGACAGAGTAGGGCATGGCTGTTTAGGGCGTTGGTTGAATCGACAAACAAACTCATAAATGTTGACTAACTTTCTTCCATTATTTGTTTTAATAGAATTTCACACATACAACTATATAAAATTTGCAGCCACTTACCGAATAAACTCATCCTTCCTTCTCTCTCTCTCTCTCTCTCTCTCGCTCAGTGTTGAGCTCAAAGAGTTTCTGCCGTAAGCTCCAAAGTAAATCCAAGCAAATGGCTTCTGCTCTTGCTTGTTCCTGCTGCTTCAGTTGCTCCTCTGTGGTTGCTGATTTTCTTCTTCTTCTTCTTCTTGGTGCTGTTTTTGTTGTTGTTGTTCTTTCTCGGCCGGCAGCATTTCTCAGCAAATTAGATTTGGCAACTTAAACTTTTCTATAACTTTACTCATGTAGAACTTAAGCCTTTTTCGTGTAGTTTTCCAAGAATTTCTTATTAAATTAGCTACAATTTTTTTATTTCAAAAGAAACGAAACGAAAAAAGTGGACTCCCATGTTTTTTTTTTTTTTCTATATAAGTGGGCGTGGCTAGTTGAGTTCATAAGCTGCTTGCCTCGCTCTATGGTTGAATAGTAGTGAAAAGTTTATTACACGATTTCTCTCGGATACACGCAAAAGTTGTTACCAGCAAGAGAGAGGGTGGTAGTGCGAGGGAGGAGGAAGAAGAAGCTCGAACTATATGAAACTTTTACCTAAATTGAATAGCTAATTGATTATAGGAAGAAGCCAAGGAATGGACATGAACTTTAAGCAGATGGCTTTTTGTGACCATCTTTGCTCTGCTCTAACCCACAACTTGTCATCTTTGGTTGTGTGTGTGGGTGGGTGTGTGTATGTGGGTGGCCAGGGAGACAATTCTTGGCTTAATGCCAAACCAAAAGTGTCCTGTTTTGTGGTGATCTTATCACAAATGCCTGCACACAACAATATTTCGCCGGGGCCACATTGTGTTGTCACTTGGAATGTTTTTTTCTGTGTGTGTGTGTGGATTGGGGATTGCTTTTGTGTGGATCGGCCTTGGCATCTTGTCTTGGGGTGTCCCTTGGCAATTTGGCTGCAACTGCTTGGAAAATGACAGAAACTGCTGCACTAAAGCAGCTGCTCCTGCATACATATAGTGGCCAAAGGCAGCAGCAGCCACAGACTATGACTATGGCCCACTTGGATCGCATAATGATAACCCTTAACTTTTTGCACATAAGCAGCAGCAGCTGGAGAAGAAGCCAAACAAGTGAGGCCTAACGAGTGAGCAGCTTTTTATGCGTGAAACTCAACAAGCAGCAGCAGCAACAGCAGCAGCAGCAGCAACTGGCTGGCTGACTGGCACAAATGATGTCAACAAGAGGCTGTGTGGCATGCAACAGCATTATACAAGGCACAACTGGAAAAGGACGAGAATGAAAGAGACTTGAGTGCCTGCTGGCATTGGCAAATACTCGTAAATCACAGCATCACGGCACTCTCGCAGGCGAATTGAGAATGCGAATCCGAATGCGAATGCGAATGCGTCATGCCTAAAAGCATGCAAATGCCTTTGTAAATGGCGCTAATTTGAGTGACAGCAACAATTGGCAGCTCAGGGCACTCGGCAGCAGCAGCAGCAGCAACAACAACAACAACATTCAACAGACAACAGACTATAAACCGAATCGGAAGAGGAACGAATCCGAGAACAGTTGAATGAGAATCGTGTGCCATAACATTCTGTGGCTTAAATTTTAAATGTTTCATCCACACACACACACTTGCACACTCGCACACACACACTTGCACACACCCCGGGAAAGGCGCAAATGTGGCACAGTTAGTGGCAAACGCGAGGGGCAAAACAAGCGTCTGGCGAGTGAAGGAAAAAATGAACCAACTCAATGGCATGCCATATAATATTTTATGCTGATAAATTGCCTTTTTTATTGCATTTGCTTTTGAGTGAAAACATTTTCTTCTTAGCAACGGCGGCCAGGTCAATGGTCCTGCTGAGAAATATGGCAGACTTACACTCGGAACAAGCAAAAAGGCGAAAAGATTCCCAGAGAGGGGGGGGGGGGTGAGATGCACCCACCACATTTTGGGTCGCCCGGGTCGTTTGTTATGTTGCTGATGTTTGATTATTATGTTTGATGGCATTCGCCCGCCGCTCTGTCCGGGCATTCGGGCATCCGGGGCAGTCGGAAACTTTGATGAATGATCTGACACTTTGCTGCAGGCAGCAGCTAGCAACTGGCCGAGCAACATCTGAACTCTCGAAAACGCCGAGCAGCTGCCGCAACTTGTCGAGTTTCAAGTGCGTTTCTCTCCATCTACAAAAAGTAAGGCGAACCGACGAAGGTTTATTCAAAGTACCGCGGCTGGTCATTTGCCACATTGCATTTGCATTTCCCCTTTTCGTGACAATAAAAATGCAGAAAATAGTGGAAAAGTTGAACAAACGTAATAATATCCTTTTCAATTCAATTTACATGCCAAGCACAGGACAGAAAGGCAAACAAAAAAAAAAGAGAGAAAACCGAGGCACAAAGCAAATGAGCAGCACAGAGCACAGTTGCAATAATAACAATGTCCCAAGTTACCCCAAATCCCCACCCATTGCCTGCCCCCAACCCCTCCCCACACTATGTATTTGCTGTTGCTGCTACTTAAAACTAACTTTTTCTAACAATTCCAACAAAAACAAGCGCCACAAAGAGGTAGAAATATCATTCACTCGCTCGATTTTCACTGATGGCTTTTCGCTTTGACTGTGAATACCCGAGAGCCGACTGAATGGTAAATGATTGCAACTAACTAAAAGGTGGCTTCTAACTTACATTGAAGTGTCCTTTTTTGCGCCTGGTTAGCTACAGAAATTTAAATGGTAATAGCATTTACTTTGCCATTGCCATTGTTGCCCTTTGTTGCTCACTTGTTTCAAGTGACCATCAGAGTCGTGACTGCTGGCCCACTTTCGAGTGCTCCCTCCCCCCCTCCAGCCGGTCTCTGTGGCCACAAACGCTAAGCGGCAGTCGCAATTTTTTGTCACGCCAAATAAACGCAAATTGTTTTTTCCCCTGAAATATGCACAGTTAATTCGACGTTTTTATCCCAAAGGCAGCAGCAGCGAAAAAAGAAATTGGAGTAACTCAACCGAAATCTGTCTGCTCTCGTCCAATTCTGGTCTGACATTTTAATTGCTGCGGCGTGTGACAATCAATTACGGGGTCAATTCGAGTTCGAGGTGCCCCCTGGACTGGGTCTGGGGGTCTGCTCAATCAGCTGCAATGGCTTTTAAAAGCCACTTAACTATGCATTTGCTGCCCCTCTACCCCGCCCACTACATCAACAGTCATCATAGTGACAGCAGCTGCAACTGCATTCAATTAAAATGTTCCTCGCCCTTGGCCAAAGGGGCCAAGTCCTGTCTCTTTCGGTTAAATGCAACAGCAGCAATTTCAATAAAAATATGATTTATTTCTCACCCCCCAACCACTCCTCCCCCCCATCCCCACCCGCATTAAACTCATTTATTTTATTATCAACAATGGGGTTGGGCAGCGGCAGCAGCAGGCAACGTAAACATAATTTTAAATTAACGACAACAAATCGCTGCCTTGCAGCCAACGCGGCGTATGAGCAATCTTTCCTATTCCCATTTACTTTCGTTCTTTCTGTTATTTTCCGCCGCCACTTTTCATTTTCTTTCGCTTTTGCTACCTGGCGAAGAAGCTAACTCATATTTCATGTTATTTTTACTACGGCTAAATTATAATGGCGCATAAATTGCGCTTAGATGGAGGAGGGTGGAGGGTGGGTGGGTAGGGGGTGGGTACGGCTTTTGAAGGCCGCAACCAGCCAACAATTATTGTTGGCCAAGTGTTCATTTAGGCCATAAATAAGTGGCCTGGCCACTTAAGCCAAAGTTCCGTTTTAGATGGCAACAAAAGTCAAATAAAATTAAATTGTTTTCCATATATAAAATATATGTATGTACATAAAAAGGTTTTCGTTTACGTTTTCCGTTTCCGTTTCAATATATTCAAGACAAATCAATTGCCTGGTTGCGTGTCAATGGCGTTGACTGACAGATGATAGATTCGATATCGTATATAGATTTAAATTCAAGTCAGGCAACGCTGTAAATTATCCAATCGCCTGACACTCTATAAACATCAAATCAACAACAACAACAACAAGAATGATGAGTAAATATTTATATATAAGGCATATTTCTCGCTTAGAAATTTGAGCCTCTTAGTTATTAGTTGGCGCCAAAAGTTACGCCAAGACAATGTTGTTCTTGCCAAAGTATCGACCAGTTGCCAAAATAGAGTAATGAGGTAATAATAACAAGATGATTGCTGGGATTAATCAAAGCAAACTTAAACAAAAGCCCACTGGAAACTGGAAACTCGATACCAATTAATTAAAGACCAACACACAAGAAAAACAATTGAATTAAAGGGTAAATCCGAGAAACTAAAGCCATGTACAATACTTAGTTAGTTCTCACATGCGTTCAGCTGGCGCCTTTATTAAGTAGCCCCAAAAACGTGACTTGCAGATTAACCAAGCAACCGACCAGATCCACATCCAGATCCGCATCCGTAACCGGATGACAAACGAATGGCAACGAAGCTGTAAATATGGCCATTTAATAAACTGTTAGGCATACGCACACATTGGGTGAATTATTCATTAAGTGCCAGCTGGTCCTGGTCCTGGTCGCTTACATACAACAAACAAAACAAGAGCAGCCACATCAAATTAAGAACAATTGACTTAAATCGAAAAAATGAGATGAGAAATTCTCATCTAAAAACATGCAATATATAAGAACTTGAGCCGCGCAATCTTCTTTTCAAATTGGCTAAATGTTCACTAGTAGAATTTCAATAGATGGATCCATCTGAATTATATAAATAAAACTTATTCTTGGGGATCTATCGAACTTGATTTGTGCGTGGTCACATAAATAACCGTTTTGTATTTTATTTGAATAATAATTCGAATAACCCTTTTAACCATCGATGGAACAATCGATGGTTCCATCAATCGATTGAAAAATACTGAACCATCGATACTATCGATTTTTCCCTCCATCGCTGACAAAACTATCGAGGGACAGACCATCGATGAATTCACAGCTCTACTTGGGGAAACCTAAGCCAAGCAGGGTAATAACTTAAATATTGGAATATTTAAGATTTATTTACTAACCAGTTTCTGCCATAAGTTCTAAAGAGATTCTATTGTGGTTACCTAAATTAAAGGGACACCACAAAGTAGAATGAATTTCATGTCCTTGTTTGAGGAGTACAGATGAAGAGACAAATATCTCAAATGCATATTTATAACTAATCTATTTTTTATGAAATAAATCCGCTGAGCAACATCTCTCATGTTAATATATCATCATAAACAATAAGTTGTTATTTATTCACTTTACTTGAAACAACAACAAAACTCTCGAATTTTAAAAAATGTATTATTGTAAAACAACTTTTGAAACAAAATAAGTAGGTCGCTAAAATTGTCAAACACCAACACCGAAAAACTAAAATAAGTTTCAATTTTGTATGCAGTACAATATACGACTTTCGGGTAATCAAGAAGTGAACTCTGGAGTTGTTAGCTGTGTCTCCATTTTTTCGCTTTATATAAGTAGTTGTAATTCCCAACTAGCGTTGAAGTAGTGGTATGGCCTTGCAATTATATGGTCGTTAGCGGAGTCTCTTTATGAGAAAACTTGGCAATGAAAACCTGCTCACTTTTTATTTGCTTTCAATAATTGACCTTGAGCCTGCTTTAACAAATTTGATTGCAGAAAATTTAAAACCTTCATGTTTTAACAACTTTAAAATGTTGTTTTTTTACACAAAATTTATTAAAGTGGGCTCGAGGTCATTTATTGAGAGCAAACAAAAAGTGAGCAGGTTGTCTGTATAGCTATTTCAAGAACCACCAAGTTCAGCAGGCTTCGCTAACGAGCCTAGAATTGCAAGGCCATACCACTACTTCAACGCTAAAACTAGTTGGGAATCGCAACTAGATAAATTTATTTATTTATTTCAACCAACCTTAATACCGCTATAGCTACTCGGCCTTAAGCTTTGTAGTAGGATAACTAGTTTAAACTATAAGGAACACCGATAAGTATGCTGGAATTTCCAACACTGTTGCCACAACAGTGTTGTGGCAGAGCAGTATGCACGTTGATTAACACTAAACAATGAGAAGAGAGACAGACAGACGAACGGAGAGAGAGATTCATTCGATAGGCTACGATCAAAGAGGACAGACGTTAAGGTAAAAGCTGTAAAACAAATAAAATAAATAATAAGCCTGTGATATAAAATATGATAAATATAGTTTTTTATGAAGTATGTAAAATTTCGGGTATTTTAGAATAGAAAGAAAGTTAGAAAACAGAGATTCTTGATAAGGGCCACATTTCCATTTTCTATAGTTGAGTAAAGCTTTCTAAATCGTGTTCGGTTTATTACAGTGACTTGTAGAGCAAATAACCAATCCCAAAGGAAATTTCCCACTCTGTTTGCGATTTAAAATGGCCATTCGATTGAATAAAGTTGGTTACAAGGAAAAGGAAAACATTTCTTAAGTATTTTTCGGTTAAGCTGCAATGGCGCTGCACATTCTTATCACAATTATGCAAATAACTAGAGAAATTTACGAGTATTTTTCTAGCAATAAATAAGAAATGTAAGTATATACATATATACATTGTATATACTTATGTACGCGGGTATATAAGTGTTTTGGGGTAAAATGGCGCGAAATGTGCGTATAACGAGCTCTGTTGCTCTCTTTGCCTCTTTTTTTATGCAAATGGGAATCAGTGCGCATTTTAGAAGGCAGCAAATGAGGCAAGTACCAAGTTCCATTTGAATGCAAAGCACGAAACGAAGCAAATATCCTTTATACATACATACATATTGGCAGAGTTCCTCAACATGGAGATGAAGTGCATCTCCGGTCTTTATACTGACAAGTATATACTTATTTTTTGATGGTAAACACAACATGGCCCGGAAGCTACTTGCCGACCATTTGTTTAGCATAAGCGGAAGTCTATCGACTTGGTCTGTTCATGGGGGCCACTCGTGCCCTATCATCATCAGGGCCGGGCACTCAAAAATGCCTTTGTGGAGCCCACGAAGATTGCGTGTCAATTGGAGTTGATGGGTGAAATGACGCTTAATGGCTTTTTCCCTCAAACACACACAAAGTCAAAGTTGCAGTTTTTAACTAGCGAGACATGCTGAGACCAGATGAGAGAATTCTCCAGCTGGAGCATAGAATATAACCAACACCTTGCAGGCATCCAGCGAGAGGCAGCAAGCAAAAGGACACAGAGAGATGAGAAAACGCCTGAAAAATGTTTCACTAGCATAGAGATGCATGCAACATGCAAGTGCCTCACAAAAGGATTCCACAGATAACTGGGTATTGGCAGCGGAATGGAACCCTTTGTCTCTCTCTCTCTCTCTCTCTCTATCATTCCCTCTCTGGACATTGTTGCAAAGTGCCACAACTCAAGGCAAATTATCACACAAAACACATTTTGAACATTTGGTGAGGTGCTAAAGCGGAACACAACAACTGCAGCAGCCATAAAACTAAGCACTACACCAAAACACTAAACACTCTTGGCCCAAACAGTTGCCAACAAAACAAAGGAAGAAAAGTACCTACCAGAAAACACAAAAACAAAAGAGGATGTGCCACCAGTATACATATACATATATTGCTGCAGACAAGACAGATTCCGGTTTTGCGGCCTGAATGGGATTAGCTGGGATATAATGCCTGCAACTGGCAACTGGAACTGGCAACTGGCTGGACGTCTCTCTCCATTGGCAACATGATGAATACAATTTCTGTTTCAGTTGAATCTAAGCCAATTTTTGTGCGGTTTGCGATTTTGCATATCAAAGTCATCAAATATTTATTACAAAATGTCAGCTTGTTGTTCCCCAGACACATGTCAGTCGCTCTCTCTCTCACTCTGTCTCTGTCTCTGTCTCTCTCTCTCCATCCCAACCGACTCACAACAAATATTTATGAATGAAACTTGAGTTGCAGCTGCTGATGATGAGACTGCTGACAGCATGGGCAAAGGAAAACGAAAATGAAATGAAAATGAGAAAAATAGCAACTAAAATCTCAAAGGGCTATGCAAATCGAAATGCCAATACAAAGGCAATGGGAAAAGAGATAAATTATAACTTGTAAATCGAATTTGCCGATAGGATTGAACAAAGCTCTCGCTCGACAAGCACAATAACGAGCAGAAACCATCGAAATAAAGTTTGAGCGGGTTTCTTATGAGTTCCTCATACTCTTTTCATTCGCCGTCTGATATTCGGGGATCGTAATCCTAAATGAAAACTTTGTGAAAAATTCCTAAAAAACACTTCATGTGTGAAGCACTTTTCACATGCGATTTGTGTTGAAAGGCGCCATGGGACATTATTTAAAGGTGACAGGCGACACGAGATCTCCTACGAAAGAATCTCAAGTTGTATGTGCGTCTGCTTTATGTGTGTGTGTGTGTGTGTGCTCGCCACTTGCATGCAGGTGAGTCAAGGTAAACTTGGGTCAGGTTGTCGGTGCATTCTAGCGCACACAAAGGTCACTTAGTCAACGAGCAACTATCAGGGCAAACGATGCCAGCTAGAAGGATGCTGAGATGCTGGGCTCCAGGATGCTAGGTGCGGATTCAAGTGCACCGAAGATGCCCTCAAGATATTACCAATGTGTTATGTTAGTGATGTCAAAAATAATCATGTGTTACACAATTATCGATGATTTTCAGTAAATTCGCGTCATTCGATTAATCAAAAAATTAATATTTTATACAATAGTCGATTTATCTATTTTTTTGCCATCACTAGAAATGAAAATTTAGCCTAAAGGACTGGCTCCAATTTATTTTGTCAGCTTAGAACTAATTCTCTTTGCAATTAAATTTTAATTCAGCTTAGCCATGAATTGGATTTTCCGGGATATTTGAATGCATTTTTCGCTTAGGCAAATGCTTGAATATATTATAGTTCGATGAATTTTAATTGAAACATATAGATTTGAGTTTTGTTGAATCTAAATCACATTTATTTGCTCATATTAAAATTAGTTAGAACTCTCTTAGTTAATTTTTGATTGAATTTCCATTTATGGTAAGTTCATGCCCCCGTCTGATCAAAGTCCGGACCTGGCTGTTTCATTTGCTGAGCGTCGACGCTTGTCAACTTGAGTGAAGGTGGATGTCGGTCCAGGAGTCTGCTCTCAGCTCGCTCTCTTTTTCTCCCACACACACATACTTGTGAGTGTGTCGGTGTGGGTGCATCTCTCTCTGTGTGTTTGTGTGTGTGTATTGAGGCTAGGGCTAAGTGCTTGTGGCATTTGTTGCTGGCGTTTCTGCTGCCAAAAAATACTTTAAGCCACAAGCAAGTTTTAAATTTCGCCCTATAACTCTGCTCATTTGCTTATGCAAAGTTGCGGATGCCAAAGATTTGCATTTGTTTGCTTTTGCTGCTGCTGCTGCTTTTCCTGCTGCTGCTGTTGCTCATTTCAAACGCTGTCAAGGAAACCGAAATGAAACCGCAACACTCTGAAGTTTATTAGCATATGCATGCCATGGGAGGCATAGGCGTGCCTCCACCAGGTGACAGGTGAATGAAAGCCAAGGCAAGAGTTTCGCCTGCTTGAGGATATTAATATTTGCCAAGTTACCAATGCGCTTGTCAGCTTCACTGTTTGATCATGGTTTCCATTGTTGTCCTATGCAATGCTTCCAAACATCAACATAAAACATGTAAGTAGTTCCCCCCAATCCCCCCTTAGCACACAATTTTTCAACGATGAGTTTATTAACAAACTGAATATTTCAAAGGCTTCAAATTGATTCTAGTGTAGTTCGTATGCGATTGGTTTGACCCATGTTAACACGTGCCAACTAATAAAATCTTTATGTGTTTTGGCCCCCAACAACAAGAGCAGCAAACTGAATGAAGAAAAGATCTGGGAAATGGGAGAAAAAGAAAAGGATTGAAAAGACGATAAAATGGCCGGCTGACTGACCCAAGCAAACATTGATATGAACCCTTTGATATTTGTTTGCAATTTAATTTATGTGCCAAATTTACGATATTTGCCAAAATTAAAATCAACACGCAGAGCGTCCAGGCCATTTGGAGCAATTTAAAAGCACATAAACTTTTCCCAAACACAAAGACGGTTTGCCAAACTGAAACGGAATAGGGCATAGCAAAAACTTTTGCATCAACATTTGCCAAAGGCTCCCCCCCTACTTCCCCTCTCTCCCGCTCTGCATATAAACTAATGTGATATTTTTGTTGATAATGAAGTTGATTGTTTG
Organism: Drosophila sp. 14030-0761.01; assembly: GCA_018150735.1. Classification (NCBI taxonomy): domain Eukaryota; kingdom Metazoa; phylum Arthropoda; class Insecta; order Diptera; family Drosophilidae; genus Drosophila; species Drosophila sp. 14030-0761.01. The sequence goes on along the minus strand of JAECWO010000106.1, from coordinate 4,437,527 downwards.
CCTGCTTCTTCCATTTATTCTCCACTGCTCTCAACCCACGTTTTGGGGCTGCTTGCGAATTCAGGCAACGATTGGCCTGGCCGGGCATAAAATGCGCTTAATGAACGCAATTTTAACTTCCGTTTCCGCTTCGTTTCGATTCTCAGAGTTTTTGTTGGTCGCTCTGTATTATTATTATAACGAATATTAGTTCAAATCCATGTGGATCTATGTGTTTAATTGAAAAATCGAAAAATGTTTGTATATAGTTTTTAGAAAAATAATATTGTTGTTGCTGCTGTTGTTTAATCATCGCTTTCCGTAAGTGACCACCGACCATCCGCGTCGCCTATCACCCTGTCGACTATCACTCGGTCGTCGGTGTCAGGAAATTAGTGTGCAACGCCACACTAACCGAGCCAACGAACAAAAACGAAACGTGGTCAGAAAGTTGAAACTAATTATGTTAAAAGCTTTCACTCGAGCCACACCAAAAATTAGTGAAGTGTGGCAGCCGCCGAGCAGATGTGAAACGCACAAAATGCCGCGTCCTGTTGCCCATGAGCTGGAAGAGCCATTGCTGCTGCTGCTCCTGCTGCTGCTGCTGCTGCTGTCCTTGTCAACAAAACAAAAGCCAGCAAAATGGGTAAACCCGATGAAAGCCAAAGAGTATGCTAAATTAAATAAAAACACGCGAAAAACGGAGCATCAACTGTGGAGCCAAATGTCAAAGGAGCCCAAAAAAAAAAAAATAAAACCAGGAACCAGGAACCAACCCGGGACAAGCTTTAATGACCTGTGGCCAGTTGGGAAGCACACTCTATTCTGTTGAGTGTGGTGTGGGAAAAGGGGGTGTGGGCGAGATCATGATGTTGATGATGATGATTTTCATAAATTCAACACAAATGATGAGCATTGCATTTATATTTTCACAGCAATTTGCATTTTAATTATACAAATTGAAGTTGAACGAGTGGGCGAAAGTGTCGAAAGGGAGGAAAAAAGAAGTCAAAACGAAATGAGAAATCATTGAAATCATTTCGTTTCATTTGAAAGGAACATCTTCAAGAGAAAGAGAGTGTGGGAGAGAGAGTGGGAGAGAGTTTCAAAATAGAGTTTCCTTTTTTATTTAATTTGTATTTGTGTTTAGTTTGCAACTCTCTCGGGCTCAGTCACTCTGAATCTGTCTCAAACCGAGACTGAGACTGAGACCGAGACCCTTCCACTTCATTAGTTTGAAGTCTTTGCAGCTCAAAAGCAAATTTTTCAACTAGTTTGCCCAGGACGAAAATGCAGACAAAGGAATTCATTTTGTTTGGGTAATAGAAAAGAAAAGGAATTTCAATTGCAGTGCATACAAATTACTTTGTGTAAACTTTGTGTTAGTCTTCTGCAGAGATTCTGGCATTCTGACGCGACTTTAACGCACAGAAGGGCCATCAATTCGAGAGCCTACCGACCGACCCCTTGCTCCAGCAGCAACATGTGGTTGATGATGGTTGTTTCTCTGTTTATTGTCATAAATTATGGCCTTCATATTGACCAAAATTGAAAGAGAAACACAGACTGAAAAACAACATGCAGAGAGGGAGAGAGAGGGAGAGAGTGAACGAAACATATGTAGACGCACTTAAACTCAACACTCACATATGCACACCCACACAGTACACACACACGCACACGCACACACACTCCACTTACACCTAACATGCATAAATCATTTATTTGCAAATATGCATATTAAATATTCTATAAATTTATTGCCCGACAGGCGCATAGGCCATAAAACAAAAGCCAAGGCAAAGCTAAACAAAACCTTGCCGAATGACCTATGTATACGCCCATCCTTGCCATGCCCTGCCCACCCCTCCCCTCCCCTACCTCACAGCCCCAAGTCATTCTCACATAGAGCCGCAGTCATAAACAACAGGCAAATGCAGCTGCCTAGTAACATGTGTTAGTCCATGCCACATTCTCAATGCATCTGTGTGTGTGCGTGTGTTTGTCGGTGTCAGTGTCAGTGTGTGCGTGTGTGTTTGTTATTGTTGCAAGCAACATGCGTCTTACTGACATCCTTGCAGGACCTGAAGCATTTAAACATTTGGCTTAAGCTATTTATTTTATTTAACGCTTCGTTTGCAAAATAACTTTTGCATTAAATATCAAATTTAATAAATTCACTAAATCGCAGCAGAGATTTTACCTAAATTAAGAAATTATGTACTTGATTCTCCACTATTATATCTTAAAGGTTGCCAACAATTAGAAACAAGTTACATAGAAGACGGGCAGAAGATGTCTCCCTTATAGCCTTATGAGCATCGAGAAAATAGGATTTTCTCTTTCAATTAGCATTTACCAAATTAACCAAATGTACAAGATGGCAATAGAAACATTGAAGTAATGCCCGAATTGATACATTTAACTGAACGATCAATTTAAGGGTTTTTATATGTAAATTATTTCAAGAATATTGTGTTAAAGTTTTTACATTTTAATCGAATAGATCAAATTTCTCAAACTCTGCTTATAAGAGCGGAGCGTCGACTTAAAAAGCGTTTTTCTCAAAACCAATTTTTATACCATGCATCCATAGGATGAAATGGTATATTAAAGTCGCCAAAATGTATGTAACAGGGAGAAGGAAGCTTTTCCGACCCTATAAAGTATATATATTCTTGATCAGCATGAGAAGAGAAGTTGATATAGCCATGTCCGTCTGTCCGTCCGTCCGTCCGTCCGTAAGAGTGCAGAGATCTCAGCAACTACAAATGTTAGAGTTACCAAATTTAGAATGTAGACTCGTGTAGTCTTGGCGCAGACCAAGTTTATGTTTTTTTTTTGCCACGCCCCCTTCCGCCTCCGGAATTTAATAAAAAGTGATTTTCTCCCGTAATATTTATCGTATCGTAATTTAATTTGGCCCACTCATAGATCTTATGAACATCTATCATTCCACCTAATTTTTTTTGCCACGCCCCCTGCCGCCTCCGGAATTTAATAAAAAGTAATTTTCTCCCGCAATATTTATCGTATCGGAATTTAATTCGGCACACTTATATATGTCATGGACATCTATCATTCCACCAAGTTTCATAAAAATCGGAATAAAAATGACCGAGTTATACGTTGAAATGTTTCGCACTCAAAGCGGTGCAAGGGCGAATTTGGCCGGTGGGGCGCTAAAGTGCACACACATAAGAGTGAGCGAGTAAGCATATGTTAGAAATCGCGCATACGAAAGAAATTTAATATATGAAATAAGTTTTATAAACTCAAGGAAATTTGTTTTCCCCTGATGCATGGTATATCCAAGTCGGCCCGGCGACTTACTTACTTTATTCAAATTCGGTATCCAATGGATACCAGTATTCATCATAGCTCAGAAACTACTGAACCGATTAGTTTGAAAATTTAAACAAAATTTCTTTATACATATAACATTAGAGTTGATTTTTGCTAATTAAATTACGATTTTTACGCATAAATATAAATTGTTGTCTTCAAACAGGCGTAAAAAATTGGAAAAAATTTAAAAAAAGAATGTTGGAGGTGAGGAAAAGTTTTACATTAACTAAAAAATTTACGTTTTTAAATTCAGATGATTTTACGCTGAGATGCGGTGGGTACCACAAAAGCTATTTTTTTTAAATTGTTATAATAAAGTTTTTTTAAGTTCAAATGTTAAATAACAGTAGATAAACTCACTTCATATAACTTTACATAAACTTTATTAATTTGAATGTGCTGATTTCAAATCTAGCCTCAGATTTTCTGTCGCAGCTCTAGTTAGGTAATGTCCTGATATTACACTAGTAAATGCACAACATTAAAATGTTTCAACTGATTTTTGTTATGTAAACTTTTACATTGAAGTAACTAGCATAAGCCAAAGATCGGAAAAAATGTACAAAAAATGTGCTCTTTTTGTCCATCAAACACTCCCCACTCGTCCCTTGAAACGTAAGTTGCCTTTGGAATCATTCTTTAAAGTCCAGCAGTGGATGCAACTTTTCAAAGTTCTAGTATGAAAAGTGTTTTTGAGTGTTTAATGTCTCTTTCGCCTCAATCAGATGCAACAAATGCACACACACACACACACACGCACACAAACACTCAGGTGCACAAATGGCATAAGAAATGTTGCATACTTCAAGGCAGTCCGGCATGGGCAAAAAATAAAAGTTTACACAACAACAAAATTTGAAGTTTCAACTAGTTTGTTTCTTTATTTGCAATTTTATTTCTTCCTCTTGTTGTTTTTTTTTGTCGTTCTTGTTGTTGTTGTTTTTGTTTGTACTTTCATCCTGAAATTGCGTTAAGTGTCCACTTAAGTTTCATACAATTAACTTTAACTTAGACTTTGGAAACTGCAAGAGGGCATCAAGAGCCACGGAAAACAGCAAAAAAAAAAAAAAAAAAAAAAAACAACTGCAAGGCAACTTGTTGGCCATTTTTGGCCAAGTTCAACGACTTGGCCCCATTCGCTGCAATTGCACGTTTTCATTTCATTTTCTTGTTTCACCCTTTTCTTTTTTTTTGGCGTTTTGCAAAATTAACCAAAAAGTTTTCGTAGCCTTTTTAAAAGTTGTTAGCATAATTTCGCTGTTTTCGTGGAACGAGGACAAAAAATCATTTAAATTAAATTTACAAAAATAACAAATGCCAAATTATTTAAGAAGTTTTCTATAACAACAAATAACAAAAACTGAAACAGCCATCAAAATCGAAATAATGAAGAACGTGAGACATTTGCTGTAGTTGATGTCTCTCTCTTGACTGTTTTCGGTTTTCTGTATTCTGTATTCTGTTTTGTTGTTTTTCATTTCGCATAAAAACAAATTTTATGACAAAAGTTTGATGATTGTTGTTGTTGTTGTTGCTTCTTCTGGATGGGTATTACTAAGCAAGACATGGGGGGGGAGTAGGGGACTGGAGGGAATGAAGTGGACTTGGAGTGGGTGGAGGAATGAAAAACCAAACTGAAGTGTAAATAAATACAAAATAAATTTGACGAAAATTGTGCAGAAAAGTTCATTTAATATGGATTAAAAGTTTTCTTCTTGGCTCGACTGACTTGTGTGAGTCTAATATGATTTGATTCGATGAGTACGAGTGTGAGTACGAGTGTGGGTGTGAGTGTGAGTGTCTGTGTGAGTGTGAGGACTTTTGAATGCATTCGTTTTTGAAATCATGCTTTATGATGATTGGCATTGGCTTTCGCCATTGATGTGTGGTTGTGAATGGATGTGAAAATTGGAATTGGAAATGAATCAGTAAGTAAATGCCTTAATTCTGTGCAATCTGTTTGCACTTTTACGTCTTCATTTGCCGTTGCTGTTGCCGTTGCCGTTGTGTGTTCATTGGCTTGGCCAAATTAAATTATACGAAAAGTTTTTCAACATTTATTTTGTTGTTGCTCTTAGCTGCATAATTCATTGCGGACCCATGGAGAGCAGCAACAACAAACATTTGGAAATTTCGATAACTCACAAGTTTTGAAAATTTGTGCGCAAATTAAATTAAGCTGTCAGTTCGCCCACCCAACCACCCACCCACTAGCCACACCCATGTCCATCGTGGCTCCCCCCCCCCTCCTCGTCTCAGACGAGCACAACACTTAGGCCACAGAAAGTTTTCTTAGCAAAGTGTCAAGTTTTAGTTGTCGTAGACGCTGGTGAAATTATTTTTTGAAGTTTATTACAAGAAGGCGTGTGCAGGTCGTCCCTCTGTCAGTGTCCAGTCCGGGCCAGTGTGTGTGTGTGTGTGTGTGGACCCTGGGCATACGGATCATTGACCAAGCTCAGTCCGAAAAACCTCCAACTTCTTCACTCGGAAAGTTTGCTGCAGTTTCTGGAATTATGTCATGTTGCTCATTTGAGCGCGTTTGTCCAGGACATGATAAAAGTTCCCTTTTTCAGCTAAATTCAATAAGGCAACATTTTACATAAACGAGCAAAAGTTTTTCTTCGAAAAGCGAAACCCAACAACAAGAAAAATGAATTTAAATGTTAATTTAATGAACCCTTTTTGGGGCACACTCACCTTTTTTTTTGCCCCGCCCCCCTCCTCCCACTTGCTCGCTAACTTTATTTGAAGAGCTAAAATTGAGTTAGCTTAAGCCAAACGAGATCGATTGGAGGCTCTTCTGGTTCCTCTTTGGTTGTGTCTTGAGATGCACTCAGAGAAATTGCCACACGATAACTGCCAGCGGGGACCTCCGATTTTCTTTATTCATGAGGCAACATTGGGTTACTCCCCCCTCGCCCCCTTAATCAGACCAACACGGTTGGCCCAATTGAGGTTTCTTTCTGCATATGGACGTCCTGGAAGTCGGCCAGTTATGGCAGAAAGTGTCACATCTGCTGAACAATTGGCAGAAGAATATTTTTGTTGCTGGAAAACAGTTTGACTTGCACCCACCCACCCACTGACTCCACCCACCCACACACCGAGTAGCACACGTATTTATTCATTTTCATTCGCATTGTGCACTTTACTTAAGTGAGTACACACACATATAAATATGTAATGCGTGTGTGTGTGTGTGTGAGAGTGTGTCCAGGCAGTTGTCATGTCAATTTAAATGAGTTCGAGGCAGTCCGAAATTACTCTAGGGATGGGGGATAGAGAATGGGAGCCAACAACAGAAGCTGCCTGCGCCGCTTATCTTCATTGCAATTGTCATTATTTATTATGCACTCGACGAGGAGGTCCCGCACCCCCTCCCCCCCACAATGGAGGTTTGGTTTGCTTAAAGTGTTTGGGCTTTAAAATGTGGTCAACGTAGCCGATAGCCGATAGCCAGATTGACGATTGCCGATTGTTTAATCCATTCCGAGTCCTTGGCGGCATTAATCAATGCATTCATGCACAATTAATGCACATTTTCGTTAATAACGCTTGATCAGCTTGTCAATGAGTGTGAGTGAGTGAGTGAGTGAGTGCGTGAGTGAGTGTGTGAGCGAATGAATAAGTGAGTGCATGATGAATGATGGAGTGATTGAGTCGAGCAAGCCAGTGAAATATTGAATGCACATTAAATGCTTTCTTGCGCTCTGATAAATCTACATGACATTCATCTACATGCAGAGAAGGACTAAGAAAGGACAGCAGCATCGCATTGGCTTCTCTGCTCCCACATCCTGAAGCAATTTAGCCAGCGACACGCTCTAGTGTATTATGGGAAAAAACAATGCCGCAAACAAAGATAGCCAATCAGGGGAAAAGGGTTGCAATGCCAACGAAAACATCGTAAATAAATCAATTAGTAATTCGATACGCGCGGCTAATTGATTTTAATTGTGTGTGTGTATGTGTGTGTGTTTGTGTGTGTGTATGCACTGCGGTCTGTCAAACTTAATTCTGATATTTTTCAACGAGTCAACGGTTCTGCGATTCGTCCAGAGAACTAAGCTACTGTGCAACAATATAGTAAATGGTTCGTGTCGCCACCGCTGCAACATGCAATGCAAATTAGCTGCAGATGCATCAATTTGCAGCTCTGACTCTAGTTGTTGTTCAAAAATATTTTGGTAATACATGCAACCTGCAACATTGAGCATTACCATCACGTATTTGCTCCCGAATAACAAGAGCGTCAAATTACAAAAGTCTCCATGTCAATTGGCCAATGTTTCGCTCTCAAATATTCCATCAGCAAATTGATGAATGGAATGGAACTATTCAAAAGAGGAATTCAATTAATTTTTAGCGGAACATGTAACTTTAAAGCGAATGAAACTTAAGAAAAGTATTATATAGAAGTTTGCATACCCTTGCAAGTTCTTGTGTTACTCAATCCATAAAAAGAGTTACCTAAATTTAAAGTCCTTGGTGCAAAAACCGGTATCTACTCGCCATAGCACGGCACGCATATATATGCATCTACAGTGCCGCTCAATTGAATAGGTTTGACATGTTTTTTTATGTTTGAAAGATTGTATCTCTGTAAAAAGCACTCCGATTTAATTTTTGTTGTATAAAGAAATCAATCATTTGTGAAACAGCAAAGTTTCTGTTCTGTTAGTTTGGCTTTTAAACGACTTTTATTATTTTTTGCAAAACATAATAATAATTTTCCCTTTTTTTTTGGGTCAACTGAATAGGTTTGATCACTAAAACTATTAAACGAAAGTAAATAATGCAAATTTTAAAGGCACTGGGTAACTTATATAATTAAGGAAACTGTTTAGTATTTGATAGGCTCACCCTTGTTTCTAATTAGTTCAAACATACGGTTTTGATTTAGTCCTCCTATGATTTAGTCATCCGACTTTGATGAAATTTAGCAGAACTACAATTTATTTCGTTCTTATATCTGTTAATTACCAAGTTTGTTAATTACCAATTATGATTATTCGTATAAGATCGTTTCTATGGCAGCTATATGATACAGTTGTCCAATCTTGAAATAAATAATAAAATAAACTGCCAAATATTAAGTTTCATGATATAGTAGTCCCGTGAGTTATTGATATAAAAGTTTATTTTCGACCGATGGTTTATAAGCAAGCTTTATGGTATAGTGTTTCCATCTGGATGAATACGAGATAATTGCCTGCAGTATATACAGTCTTCGTGTCTAATTTCAACTCTGTAGCTTTACCGGTCCAGGAGAAGAAGCTGTTGATCGAGACAGACAGAGAGACGGAAAAATTATACCTTTTTGCAGGAGTATCAATATTATGTCGAAGTTTAAGTTGAACCACAAATTAAAGAAAACTGTTTTGAGTTATTGGGCACCTGAAATGATTGAATGAACTTGGAGATCCCGAAAGAGAATATAATTCAGCCCGAATACTGCATTAATATAATACAAAACAAATATGTACACTGCATCTGCAGTTTCGAGTATTCAAATTAGAATATTTTCCACCTAGACTCACTCAGCCGGGCGTATTTGCAGTGAAATTTAATTTAAATATTCCACTTGCCAAACATCTTGGCAAACAATTTGTTTTTATGATGGGGAGAGGGAAAAAAAAAGGAGACACACATTTCTATTTGTTATTATGCAAAATCACGCACAATTCAAAATGCATTGTCGGAGACACAACTCTTTGGTTGCTTCGGTTAGATTGTTGCTTTAGCTGAAAGAATTCGTCCAATTATTTGCGGCAAGAGGACTCCCGATGCTCTATCTCTCTGGCAAAGTTTAATGGGAAAGGCAACGACTTCTCTCGGCCGCTATTGAGAAAGAAATAACAAAGTGCGCTTCAATAATTTCCCAAAGAATGAAAAATAAAATATTGCATGACGATGGCATGGCATGAGGTTGAGATGGTAGCTTGGGATTGGAGGTGGAGCTGGAGCTGGAGCTGGAGATGGAGGTGGAAGTGGATGTGGAGGTTGGGACGGGAAAAAATAATACAAAATGCGCATGCAAAAACGGAAACGGCAACTAAAAAGAACGCGAGCACTGAAACACAATGGAATGTGCTCAGATCCTTCGTCCTTCTTTTCCCATTTTTTTGTTGTTTTGCAGCTCTCTTCCGCTGCGTAACTGCAAGTTCTTTCACACTTTGCCAGGCAAACTAAATGCAGACAATGAGCAAAGCCAGCAACAAAATGTTGAGTAAGACATTTTGTTCAACGCCAAAAATCAACAATGAAAATTTGTTGAATTGGAAAATGCAATCGGTGTGGGGCCAAAGAGAAATGCAATGGGCGTGGTCCAATTCTCCTCCAGTCGGGCCATAAAGCATTCAAAAATTAACTTCAAATTGGTTAAGACACGTTTAAATTATCTATTCGAAGTAGTTAAAATATTACTTCATCAGAGATTTTAAACCAAACATAGGCGAATCAAGACCTTGATGATCTGCTGTCAAATATGCAAACCAAGTCCATCACACAAAGGATTTCCAAATCGTATAAAGAGTATTCTAAAAGCACTCGTTACATATCATTATGGGCCAAAATCACTGTTTTTTCGCTTCAATTACAATTTTAATCACGTTTAGAAGACGTTTTGTAGCCCGATCCAATGGAAACTATAGAACTTTGACCATTTTGCATACATTTAGGTTTAATTTTTAATTCTTCGGAAACTTTTTTAAAATTTCAATTATCATCAACATTTATTAAATGATAATAGATAATTTAAATTAATTTTTTCCGTATTTGCCTGAATATTATCAAATTACTGGAAAAGGAGGACAACATGGGGAAACGTTATTAGTTTGCTGTCAAAAACAACAGTTATAAGTACAAACTAATGTAATTAACTTGTGTCAGAAGGCCTCAGTTCGTTAGTTCTATTCCACGACATCCAAAGGACACAATTAAATTCTCTATAAAAATACACGTAAACGCTTAAATCTTAAGACTAAACACAAAAGAATTATATACTTACATTAAAAACTACATACCTCGAAGTTTGTTATCTAGATTTCTCATTATTAAACCCTTGCAGAGGGTATTATAAAATTTGTCAGATGTTTGTAATTTTAATATGTATACATTTCAAGCTATTTGAAACTTCAGTATTTTTTACACCTCGCAAAATTTGGTGAAATTACTGAGCACATGTCTGACTTTAATACAAAACCACGGATGCAACTAAAAATATTTAAATTGTCAAAACTTTTCATGAAAAATTTGACTTTATCACAAAACAATCTGGCCCATTGTGCATGCGTTCTAGGTGCTCTTACTTATAGATTTTGGATTTCAAAACCAATCTCTGTCTTTTATATTCTCTCCATAGATACTTACTTTATCCAAAACCAATCCGATTAAATTCAAAAGAGCTAACCCAAAATCTACTTACTTAAATCCATTTACTTACCTTTCAAGTCTGGAAAAGTAATTAAACGATTGAAAAAAACAATAGTAATTAAAATTAACACACATTTTATTTAATTTCACCGACATTTACAATATGCCCATAGCAGGCTTTGATTTCGTAATTTAATTTATTATATTAAGTTTCATTTTACGTTTAATTTAAATATATTTTACACAGATTCTTTTTTGGTTTACGTTTCCACATTTCGTCTTGTTGTTATTTTTGCTTTATTTAACACATACCTTTGGTTTTTCTTTTGTTTTTTGTGCAAATTGCCGGAAAAGTATTGCCAAAAAAAAAGAAAACAAAGGAAAAATAATTACTTCTCTGACAATTTGCACGTTTCAAGTAGATTTTAAATTGATTTTTAATATGTTTTCTTTTAGGGTTTTTGTGGGAGAAAGGGAAGGGGGAACAGGATAGGGTCTCTGTAAACATTTATAATTATGTATACGAGTTGTTGTTGTTTTTGTCAATCGGCTTTTGTTGTTATTAGTTTTTTTGTTTTTGGTTTTTCCTTTTCAGGTTTTTTTTTGGTTTCATGCTTTTAAGACTAGGCTAGTTATGTGTAAATGTAAATGTTTTCATCATGGCTTAAATATAATTTGTTTTTTTTTTTGTTTTGTTTTGTTTGGTTTTTAGCTCGCTAGTAGACGCCACATGGCAAATATGTGGCCAAAAGCATTCCTAAAATGAAAATCTCCTCCTTTCTCTCGAACGAAATGCAAATTGAAATGAAATTCAAATGAAATTAAATCTAAATTTTTAAGTATTTAAACAATTTGGAATTGCATACAAAATCTGTAGATACTTCGATTACTTAAACGATTTAACTAACTTTGAACTGATCCATTAAGCTACTTCTGTGCGAGCTGGCCAGGCCAGAGGCTGCATGGGCGCCTTGGAGGCGCTGCAGCCGGACAGATGACGCCGTTCATTGGAATGTTTTGTTGCTGTTGCTCGTGCTGATGATGATGGGGTTGCTGTTGCTTGTGTTGCTTGTGTTGCTGGTGGTGGTGGTTCGCGGTTGTCGACCAAAACGGATGCAAGTCCAATCACAATTAGCTCTTGGCCCAGGCCCATGTCCATGTCGATGTTCATGTGGCTGAGGATGACTAGAGCCAGTGCAGCAGCCATAATGACTGGCGCCGCATGGACGCCGGGTCGCGATGCTGTTGCCGACGATGTCGAGAAATACGAGCTAAAAAAGTTTTTCAAACTCGAGTCGGATGAGAGCGTAACTAAAGCCGGAAAAAGCAGCAGCAAAAAAAACAATGAAAGTTAATACCCGAGCGGGATGGTGGGGGGTGAAAGAGAGAGCAAACGGAAACGGAAGGTAAATATCAGTTGTGTTATTTCATAAGTAAGCCAAATTACTGGCAACTGGGCGGACTACTCACCACGTGCCGGTATGGGATCCTTTTGCGGTGTGCCCAATTCTATTTCCTTGTACTCCTGATAGAGGTCGCCAATTTGGGCGGTGCAGCGCAGCAGTAAGCCGCCAGTGTTCGGTGCGTAGACCGGACCACCGTGGCCGTAGACCGAGTTCTCGCCATATCCCTCATGGTTATAGATGGCCGGATTAACGCTGGAGAAGTGCACGCCCTGCAATTGTAGCTTCACCGAAATGCGCGAGGCAATCAGATTATCAATGGTTCGGATATACTGCACTTCCACATTGGTTAGCTGCAATAAAAGAGAGAGACAGAGAGAACTGAGAGAGAGCGCAAAAAAAAAAAGAATTATAATTTTCGGAATCGGGCTGTTTACTTTGCGCTTGCAAATGCATTTGCATATTTTAGGGCCAACGACAACGACAACATTTGGCAACGTTTAAGCCCTCTCGGACGTGAAGAGGGACGGACGGAAAAGTAAAGGAAAAAAACTTTTGCCAGCCAGCATCTTGTCGCCATTTGCAAGTTGGCACAGTTTATAGCACAGAGAGGGGGAGTGGGGGTGGGGGTGTGTGTCTTTCGAGGGTCCACATGTGCCACTGCTAGAAGACACTTGGGCTTCTGCATGGAAATTATGTATCAAGGAACTTTATCTGTGTTAATGTAATGCAGCAAAAAGCAGGCGATGGCGGCACACACACACACACACACACACACACACTTACACACAGAGCACAAACAAAAATTCCAGCAAAGAAGACAGGGCCAAGAGAAGACAAGACAAGACTTCATTTTTCTTTTGCTTCCTTCATTCACATTAGCAGGACAAACCGAAAATGCTGCGCCAGACGACAACGACAACGACACATTGACGAAAGTTTTGCTGAAGGAGGCCTCTTTCTCCTCCAGGATCTCCTTTCAGTTTGGAGTTCTCCTTTCATGCCTTTATTCTTATGCATGCGCCATTGCTGCCTTTCATTTGACTTGCATTTGTATGAAGCACACACACATGCAAAGCATGTCCGTGTCTGTATCCGTGTCTGTGTCCATGTTCATGTCCCTGCCCATGTTCTTTCTGCGTAAGTCCACTTTATTTGCGCTCGGCTCTAAGATGCTTAAACTTGCATTTGGCTTAAATGCTGCTGCTGCTGCCTGGCTCTAGACCCCAGATCCCAGATCCAACTCTGCCTCTGGCTGTGGCTCCCCCCCCCACTCCTTCTCTTCCCCCTTTCAACAGTTTCAGCTTTAGCTCCCGATCCGGCTCCTTCATGCGAGAACAGCTTTTATGCTTAATGGCAGTTATTTAGTGCAATTCACTGTAAAATTGTTGCCATAAGAGAATTTACCGCTCGCCATCCCCCATGTATGTATCTGTGTGTCCGTGTGTGTGTGCGTGTATCTGTGTGTTAGTTTTTCTTTCTCTCTCTCGCTTTTCTCTGTGTGAAAGGATTTGCGCTTAGATAAATAATTTTCTTCTTTTTTTCTACTCGTTCCCATGTTGTATGTTGGATGCCAAAAAGCAGATGTTTAAGCAGCACCACTTTTTCCAGTATTTTTCCATCACTATATACATACATAGAGTTTTCCCTCTCTCTCTTTTCTCCCATTCCATGTTGTGCATACAACAGAAATTATACATTTGTTTGTGTGTGTGTGTGTGTGTGTGCACATATATTTTTAATAGTTTTGTGCATTTTAGTTTTTAGCTGAAAGCTCATGTCTTTGGGATCTCGACACACTTTGCCGGACATTTTTGCGGCGTGATAATGCGACAGAAGGCTTAAGCGAATAATGCTCAAGGAAAATATATAGAAAAACTTATCTTGACATTTAAATAAATATTCAGAAAGTCGTTAAAGTGAAAATCAAACATCTTGCATTTTATTTGATGCTAATTTATGTATAGAGTCTGCTTAAAAGAACATCGCAATCTGTTTTGCTTTTCAGATTCTTTTTTAAACAAACAATCGATTTCGGTTGTATTTAAAATTTAAAATATTGCAAACAATAGTTGTTAGACAGTTTTAAAATGCGGTTGAAGTCTAACAAATTTTTCTTTTCCTATTTTTTAGAATCTAAATTATTTGTAAAATGTTGTGTGAAAACTTCAGATTAATCGGAATAAAGCTATCGTAGATATAGCGTTTCAAACGACTGGCCCTCAAGGCAACGTTTAAGTTGATTTTCAGGCGAACGACATTTTTTAAGACGGCTAAAAATCTACTTGACCAACCGTTTAAAAATTTTATACAGTAATTCTACCCAGAAACTCCAAATAATGACAGAGCATTTTTCATTTAAATTTATTTTGTCTTGTAATAACTAAAAATTTATCGAAAACTTAGCCGAAAATCTAAAATTTCACTTTGAAACCCTGTCAAAAAATAACCAAAAAAGAATTTTGATTTTTTCATTTTCGATGATCCTGTAATCACGGATTCACAAACACACTGCGCGTCATATGGATTACACACCTAAATATTTCATTGTTTTCGATCATTTATTTTAAGACTAACATAGATAAAATCCAACAAAATTGTTGAGTATATCAAAATCAAAAAATTATCGAACTAAAAAAAAAAGCTGCATTTATGGCAACAATTATATTGCGCTAATGAAGGTGTTTTAACCTGATGACGCGCAGTGTGTGTCGTTTCAAATAAAAATTTTTAAAATTGATAGTTTGAGTATTTTAAAATAAAATGCGTATATGTACATAAAAGAAATTGTCTCAAATTGTCCAAATCTTCAAATAAAAATTGTCCAAATCTTCAAATAAAAATTCTTAAAATGTGTCGATTTTTTAGCTTTAAAACCTTACCCCCTTAAAGCTTCTTTGTATATAAATTCTATTTAAATATTGCTTAACTATAAAAGAAATATTATATATAAAGAATAATTTTAGATCAAAGGAAACTACTTTAAAAATTCAAAAATGCAAACGTATCGAATAAACTATGAATTAACAAATATATATTTCCCAGACGATTGACATTCACTTGTTATTTCGCTGACTTAAAGACAAATGATACGAAACCTGAGAAATCTTTTTACAGAAACTACTTAAAACAGATTTCAATTTCCCAAAACCACAATGTGGTTAGATAACACTCTACATTATAAATTTATTAAATTGATAAAAAGAACTTGGATTACTTTGTGAAGAAATTGGATTTTCTGGCTCCTTAGCTACACATTTTCTTATATTGCGTATAAATTTTCTCGCCAATTGACAATTTCGAAGTGCATAGAACATTGATTTTGCTGCATCCTGTGAATCCTTGGGCAAGTGTAATAAATTCATATTATATATAGCATATTTTGTTTGCTATATCGATAGCCCCTGGAAATCAGTAATCTTTGAATTGTTACTGCGAGAACTCTGCCAAGAATAAGTATAAGTATATGTAGACTGGGGCAAACTCCAACTCTGGGGCAAAGGAGTTGGCACACGAAACAGCATGCTGTGTGTCCTGTTTGCTCCTTGGTCTGTGTCTGCTTGGAAGAAGCTTTTTTCAATTTTCCGCTAAATTTGGCAGGGCTCAAGTGCTATTTGTCTTCATTAAGAGCGCCTAGAATGCGCCTAGAAGCTGCCAGGATTGGGTTCGTTCAACCCCAACAAGAGTATAGGCTGGAGGGGAGGAAGGGAGGACGGTTGGCAGGCGTTTAACATTTTGCGTAGCATTTTAAAGGCAAACGCCAAATGACATACAGCAGTTATTAATTGGCAATTTACATGCCAAATGATTAATGCTGCCTTTGCCGCTGCCTCTGGCTGGTGCCCCAAATGGCGGAAGCATTGAGACCCCCGAAAAAGGGAAGCCACAGCAGCCTTTTAGACCAAGGCACACATATGTCACACACCAGCAGAGTGGGAGGGGGGGGAGGGGAATGCGGATGCGGTGTGGTGCCTTGCAAATTACTGCTGTGGCATTCTACCGCAAAAACTTTGTCAACATAAAGTTGTGCTCCGGCTTGGACGCCCTGACTCTGACTCTGACTCCGGCATCGTCTCCTTGCACCTTTTAACGTAAACTTTGCCAGCAGCTCGAGATGTGTCGGAAGTGCCTGTGAGTGTGTGTGTGTGCCCCTGCCCCTGCCCCTGCCTCACCGTGCCGCATGTTCGTGTTGATTTGCACAGCATGAAATATTCATTTGTTTCCTGTGATCGGCAATTGTAATATATCTTCCTCCTGCGGTATCGTTTTCTACTCAATTTTAGTCAATGTCTGCTACGTTTGCTTACTGTTTGTTGTCTTGCCATTGCCAAAAGTGTTCCCCCGCCCCTCCTCGCACTCCTCCTCCCCCTCCTCGTGAGCTGTTGGAGCAGCATTGTCGATAAGCTATCATTTCATTTCCAGGCAACAACCCGTTTTATTTTTTTTTCCAAGAGGAGCCTGGAGCCTTGGAGCATTCATGCAACGTTTCGAGCTTCGAATTATTGCGGTGCAAATGATTTGAATTCATTTATCATGTTTAATGCGAGCATGCCAAGCGAGTAGAATGTGGCAAGCAACCATTTTTCACTGGCATTGACATTACTTACTGGGAGACAGAGACGGAGACGGAGACAGAGACAGAGACAGAGACAACAGAGCGACAGCAAGTCAACTCGATGGTAGATAATAAAGAGAGAGCACAGTGCATTGGGCGGGGCTGGTAACTAGGCGAAAAGCAAAAGAATTCCTTCAATATTCAACTCAAACTAAATTAACAAAGCAACAAAAGCCAGAGGAAGAAGATTCTTCTCCAATTTAAGGTTTAAATCTCTATCGATATCCATAGGTAAATGGGCGTATCGCATATCTATTCAGGTTGGCAATCCTTAATTTTACTGAGGTTTTTTCAATTCCGCATTCAGAACTTGGCTTGTGGTTTAAGACCAACTCGACTCGAATCGACTTGACTCTTTTGTCATGTAAAATTATGCACCCCTTCTGGAAGGCAGGGCAGAGACATTGATTTCTTCTCTCTTGTGCTTCTGTCGAATGGTAAAAGCGTATGCAACCTGTTAGCCACATGGTTCATGGTATGCCACGCCCCCACCCCAACTCCCTCACTACCCACCCACCACTCTCTTCAACACAATGGCAAACAGAGGGCAAAAGCAAACAACAAGCATTTCGCCTTGACCATTTAAAATGCTCTTGACATCTTGGCCGGGTTGAAATTATATAAAGAGGAAGGGGCGGGCGAGGTGGTGAGCTGGTTTTCCGTGTGTCGCATGTGGCCTGCATATTCATAAAATTGCAATGGAAAAAACATCGCTCTGACAGCTCTCTGGCAGCAGCAGCAACAACTACAACAACTACAATGATGGCGCCCAACCAAAAGTGAAAATTCACAGAGATAGAAAGAGACTGCGACTGAGAGAGAGGGGGGGAGAACTGAGTCCTCGACAAAGGATCTGGTTATATGTGTTTGCCAACGCATTGAAATCCATTTTTACACACACAGTAACTAAATGACAGAAGGGGGAGGCGACTCCGATGGTGGCACAGACGATCACAGCTGTGCCGTGCCGCATGCAATGTTAATACACATGACAATCCCTACGCTGGCTTCCTTGCTGCCTGGCTGGCAGGCTGTGAAATTGCGCATACGCCACAATGTACCAACGGACGGACAGAAGGACGGTCAGACGAAGCCCCAAGGGCGAAACCCTTTTGATTAGAGCCTTGTTCTCGGCATGTTCATTTCTCATTTCGAATAGGCAAGAAAAAAGGCAACTTCAAAGGATTTGCAGGTCCTGACCCGTTGTCAGATTTGTTTTCTTTACGTTTTCGTTGAATTAAAGTGAACTTGGAATGTTTTATTAAAGGATATTTGAATGTCTACTACTCACCACCATGTTGTTGATCGTGAACTTCAGCTCGACTTTGGGCCGCGATGGCGGAGTGCTGCAATTGGCGCGCAGGACATCGCCCGGCTCATAGCGAGTGTGCTCCGTGGATAACTGTGGACGTTTGTCGGGTAACTCTGGAACAGGAAAAGCAAAAATACGTAAGGGTTAAGTGGGCGTTCAATTCAATTAGTTTCCTCCTCAGCAAATACATTAAATAGGCGCGCATAAGTGGAGAAGGAGGAGGAGGAGGAGGAGGTGGATGAGTTGGGGCCAAATCCTTCCAGCAGGAACCGCAGGTTAAGCTCAACTTTTTAATTAAGTCAAGCAAAGCAGATAGACGAGGCAAAGAAAAAGGCAAAGGCGGCATACAACAGCTCAAAGTAACTAATGAAGAAAGTAATTTCCATGACAAAGACAGCACCAAAAACTTTGCTCTCTCTGCTCTTTTTGCCCCAAAGGCAAGTTGCTCCCTCCTGTGGGTGGGTGGGGCATGTGTCTTGAATCCTAATCCTATCCCCACACTCTCTCAACTCTACTTTGGCACTTTTTGCGCTTTTGCTGCTGCTGTTACTGCGGCTTTGTGCAGATTCTGACCTTTTCGTTTTAGCCATTTTGAGAAAAATCTCCTTAATGAGGGTCAGTTTTGTGTGGCAAGTTTCAAGTTTAATTTAGCTGCTGACCAGCCTACTTTGCACTTGGTCTCCACCCATTCTCACTCGAGAGAGACAGAGAGAGAGTCGCCTGTCATTAAGTTATTAAAGTTAAAGCAGCTCGGGCCGAGCAAAATGTTTGCCAACTATAAACTTTTGACTTGTGCACGAGCACAGAAAGGAATGTGACCCTGGCACTGTGACTTAATGAAAGCATGAATTAGCATAACTTTTTGGGATGCCAACCAGCCCTCCCTCGCCCCTCGCCCCTCTCTCTGCTCGCCAACACACTCACTATCTTTGCAGGCATTTTGTTGTCCTTGCCGCGAATGAAGGCGCAAGGACAAAAGTGTTTATTTTATGTGCCAACGTCGTCGTCGTCGTCGTCGTCGCCGTTGTCTGGCGTCTTGGCCCGCAATCTGATTGCCACTTGAGCTCATTAACACACGATTAAACCTCAGAGTTATTCCAGACGAGGACAGAGCCTGCCTGATGTTTTTAGCTCCTTCACTTGGGCTGGCTGCTGCATAAGTGAATGGGTGACTGAGAGACTGAGAAACTGACTGAGTGAGCATAACTAAATAAAATAAAATAGGCGACTCGTGAATGCATAAAATCTACACGTAAATGCGACAGATGCCTAATGAAATTAAAGCAACTAAAAGCCAAGAAAAACAGATTGAAGCTTAAAGCCTATTGCAAAGCAATTTGGAAATCTGTTTTCTGTCTCCGACCTACCCAACGACCTCCTCCCATCCGACTTCATCGTCAGTTCTGTCTGCCGTAGTAATTTATTGTTTAGCCCGCAAGTTATTGGGGTTTTAGTGTCGACGACATTAGGCATAAGCCGCAAAAGCCTCCACAAACACACACACACACACACACACACACACACTGGCACACACATGCCCCTTAGATTTGAGGCTGGCTTCTGTCAGTGTGTCAGTTGAGTCTTTTCTAGCTGGCTTATCTTACATTGATGTATGTCTTCCAACAACAACAATCTGCTGAGCAATTAAACGCCAAAGCATTTAATGAAACTTTAATAATCAAGGCGTCACGCGTCCTTGAAACGCCGCAGGGTGTTGCCCCTCCCCCTCCCACCATCGACCTCCCCAATGTTTCGCCCAATAACCTCATGAATTTAAAGCAAATGCATGATCAAAGCTTTAATCCCTTGATGCCAGTTAAGCAAAAGCGGCCAATTAAATGGGCTAAATGCGGCGTTAAATATAAAGCAGAGGAAGAAAACCAAACGCGAGAGGGCAGCCAAGAGAAGGATGAGTCCCAATCTAATAAGGGCTGGGCCAGGCCAGGCCAAGCCAGGACGCGCCAGACATCTAAATGTTTAATGCGGGGCAACAACAGCAACATCCAGCCACCATCCACTGAGAGCCATCTACCCAGGCGAGCACTCAATCATGCACACGCACACAGCATGGCCCGAACGGGGTGCTCCGAGGACAGCGAGAGGGACAGGACACGGATTGGCGCAGCAAGTGGCATAAAAATCAACCACTAAAGCAGAATTTAGCTGTCAGAGAAGCGTAAGCGAATTTCTAGAATATTTAAGGCCAAGCGGATATAAAGATTAACTCTGATGCTGATGTGGCAGCAGCAACTGTTTGTTTGTTTAACCTTCGTTACTCCCTCTCGCTCTCCCTCTCTGCCTCTCAGATTACGTATACGCTCCATATGCTGTCGACCCACTAACCCAATGGCAAAGTGCCCTCCCATTCATTGATTGGCAATTGTCAATGGTTGTTTTTTTTCTCTCTCTTCTTGTGTCAGCATCAGCTGCAAAGACTAAATAGTTGTTAAGCCAAAGCTGATGCTAAAACTCAAAGCAAAGTTGCCCTCATTGGGTTTCATGACCTTTTCCAACCGAGAGAGAGAGAGAAGCTGATTAAATTCGTAATTCAGAGCGCAACTTGGTACGCTCATTTAAAACGCATAAAGCCGTGAAATGCGTGAAGCGTGCAGGTAGGACTACCAAATGACCACCTGACTCCCTCACTCCCGCACTCAAAATGGCCTGTTAATGACGCAATTTTCAGCGCAAGTTACACACAAAAGTTGCCCGAGCAGCAGCTTGGCTCCGCCGTCTGTGACCTTGGTTAGCGCCAAAACAAATTGGCCTCGTCGCTTGCCAAAAAGTTTGTGCGCCATCTAAGCTACAGGTACAGCTCCGACATTAACGCTGAGCGAAATGCTGGGGAACCGCAGTTTGTTCAGCTGATAGCTGATATCTTCTACTTGAGGATGACACGGAGCTTTGCCGCCAACTTACCCACAACTTGCATGATGCCCACCGCGGTGGCCGTGGAGAAGAGCGGAGCATCGGCGGTGACCTCGCATGAAAAGTTTCCAGATAATCCGAATCCAACATTGCGTATAAGAACTTGGGTGGCATTCGAGCTGGTCACCTGTTGAACACACAGAAATTCAATTAATTTAACATAAATTGAGATTGACTTCTTGTACTGGAATTAAACAAAAAGTTCCTCCACCAATCGATGGCCGAGTTACTGTGGACCTTCCTTCAGGTACATAATGAACCGCCCTGCAATCAGGCAACTGTCCGCAATCTGACATCAAACTCAACAATGAAATGCACTTAAATTTATTAAAAAGAAAATACATACAACACGAACAAAAAACTCGCTAAAAAAAATGACTCCTCAGCCAGGTAAAAGTTTAGCCACAAAAAGAAATAAACTAAAGATAAACTTGCTGGACAAAAAATCAAAAAACCAAGGCAAAAAGGATGCCAATAGCCTGATGAAATATTTAGCCATGGCAACTTTATCGTTAGAAACTTTTTCAATAATCTAGCCAAAAAATAACTAAAATTGCCTCTCCCCTCCCCGCGCCCATTTATAGCTTTTGAGTCAATTCTCAGGTGCATTTTTCCAAGGGGTTGGCCAGGTGGGCGACAAAATTTTCCAGACACTGCTGCATATAACGAAATTTAAATTACATTTTTGCATCCAGGTGTTGGTCCTGTGGTACAGTTTTTCTTTCTCCTTCATCGTCATTTTTTTTTGGGTTTTTTTTTTTTTTTGAGGTTTTGGAATTCCTTTCCTGAATAACCGCCAATAACAATAAAACTGTCAGACTGAATATGCATGAGCGAAAAGTTTTTAAAATATACAATATAAATAAATGCAGTGTGCGCGCAATTAAGGGCGTCAAAGTGGCGCCGGTCAGCCAAAGGCAGTCATCCAACCAGCCAAAGACAGATATATATATATATACTATATATATTTTATAACAGGAAGGACAGACAGATGGCAGTACAGAAAAATCTCTCTCTCAATCTTTTACCCTTCGTTGTTCATTCGTCGTTCTGTCTTGTCTTATTGTCTTTCACTTCGTTTCGTTTATTTACCCTTTTCGTTTTTCGTATACTTACATCGACATGAATACCAGGAAATGGAAACACTTTCGTATTGGGAAACTCGCCAGGCGTATAACGGTAAAATTCCAATTGACCGCGATAGAATTTGGCCGAGTAGAGCGGTGCCCCATCCAGATCGTACATGCATCGCAGCACCACATGCTGGCCCCGTCGCACTGCTGGTGGTTCAATGATTAAATTGACATTGCGTAGTGCACACTCGACAAGGTCTGCAAAAAAAAAGGAAAATACATACATATATGAGTATAAATGAGTGGGAAAAACTATGGCATCAACTTATACACTATGAATTTTTACATCATTTATCTTCTAATATTTACTTAGCATAACTAAAACAGTGGCGGACGGAAAGCAGGGTAAGAGATCCCTCCAAAGAGTTTCTAGAATAAAGACAAACGGACATTTTACTTGTAATTACCATATCCAATTTTTTGGTAATGGTTTACTTGGAACACATTGCGCACATCTGCATCAATTGAAACAAATGATGTGATTTATTCTATAGTTTTTTCACACTTAACAAATGAAAGCGTAAATTTTTAGCGGAATAAAATCGATAAATAGCTAAATCTTGCTTTTAAAAGCCGAAAGAGTTCTGTAAAATTAAAAATTAGTGCTGTAAGTGAAATAAAACTTGCGCGATGTTTTTAAAAAAGAATAAGGGTAATTTTTTAACCTAAATGGTGTTCAGAATGTGCAGAAATATATATACCGAAATATACTGAAGTTATTTAAGTAAAATATTTTACCAACGATTACCAACACTGGCTTTTTAAATCTAGCTTTTTCCAGTTTTAACTTTATCCATTACTGAAATCTCGAGATCGTCAAAGTAAACAATTACCAATTTTTTAAACGCAGAAAACATATTCTCAAATGGATATACAATACGTCGTATGAATTTTGATGTATAAAATTTATGTTGATGTCTACATTTGGATTAAATATTTTTTCTATTGAGAAATACAATATTATATTGTCCAGTTGCCCCCCAAAATATCCCTCTGGACCCACCCCTGACTAAGATGGTCATGAAGATAGTATGACAAACTTCTAAATATAGTTAATATACCCGTTTTGCCATGCCAATTCCTTTGAAAAAATGTATAAATGCAATTCAAATGGGGAATTACGTGCTGCATTCGCCAGGCAGAGAGGATTTCAATTGGAATTTAGTGCATTTATTTAAATAAATTATTGAAATATTGTCCACAATCAATGGCCATGGCATTGATAGCATATAAGCCGATGCTTAAATCAACCGCAATCGCCGAATCAGGTGCGGGGGGTGGGGGTTTATTGAGACAAAAAATATATCAAACTATTTGCCTCTGCATTTCAGTCTGCCGACCATGCCCACTAAAAATACTCAAAATGTCATTGCATAAATGGGCTACAAATAGTTTTTCATCTCGATTTCATTTTTTTTGGTTCAACAAAATGTTTGTCATATTTGTTTAAAGCTCGTTCAACGAGGCGATTAAATGATTTATAAATATTTTCGGTCAAAGCGAACAATGATGAGTTTATAATTGAAACATGCACAGCAATTCGTTAGAAAATACATGAAATACATTTCATATTGAAATGGACGATGGAAAAATTGAATATAATTCAGTGAACCAAGGAAATATGTTTATCGAAATCATTGAGATATAATTATAGCACAAAACAAATATAATAAAACAATTTCACTTAATTTCTATTGTGGATTGATACCCTTGCTTAACGGATACATTCACTTTGTCCCCAATCATTGTGATTTGATAATGAAAGAGTATTGAAACTTTGACAGGAACGTTGTTAGCTTAGAAAGGACCTCCCATTCGCTCTCTCCCTCTCTCTCTCTGGGGAGTCGCTTTCAAAAATCGAGTGCTTGTGTTTGCTTTGCCAAGTTTTATTAATTACCAAACAATCAACGTCAATTTCCGGCAACTTTATGACCGACCATTTCGGAGTCGTTTGTCAACAAATGCGTAGCATAATTCAAGGCGCACTGGGTACACGATGTGTTGTGCTAGAATCGATGGTGCGTGGTGCGAGGGGGGACTAAGGCGGGGGGATTTGCCTTTTCTGTTTTACAAGCATTTGTCGACACTGCCAAACATAGCCTAACAAGGCACTCAAAATTTTTTATATCTTATTTGGGTCACATTTCATGCGGCTGTGCCCTTAAGAATAATGGCACATAATTTGCGGCTTTGCCGGGCGGCTGGCTCCAACCATGAAGAAGAAGATATGCCTGGAGAGTGGAGAGCGGGAATCCCAGGCTACGCGATATATGTATGTATGGTAGCTGGTTTCGGATGGTATGGAGGAGAAGAGATTGTAAATCTCTCGCGAGGCGAATAAAATAAAATTGTTTTCATTTTTTGGTTCATACGCCAGCTGTGCGTAATTCATTACCTATGGGAGTTGTTTGCATGCGAGTATATCAGGCGATATCTTTGCATGGCTTTCGTTACTGCCCCTCCCTCCTCTTCTCCTCTTCCTCCTGTGAAATTCCTTCTTGTGTGCACACATTGACCTTAATGGCCAAGCCGGCATAATTGGCCAAATGTGTCGTACTTTCGATCAGGATTGAAGTTAAAGTTACAGTTGCAATTGCAGTTTCAGTTGCTGTCCTTAGTCACATAAATATTTGCAGACTGAAATCGAAAATTTCGCTTGTTTGCCAATTGAAAATTGGAAAGTGCAAACAGCAACAACTGGGAAAGCAAGGAGCAAAGGAGCAAGAGTGTCAGTGGGAACTGGAGCTAAGAAATGCAACCGCAAATACTTGCTTATTGCTGGCAAAAGTTTGCTTGTTAGTGTTTGGGTCGAAAGTGCAGCTAGAAATCATAGCAAGAGGAGAAAAAGAGAAGCAGCAAAACACAAAAAAAAAGCCCAAACAATGTCTATAAATCCACAAGTACACACACACACACACACACACACACACCCTGAGCTGTGTGTAGAAATAAACTTGTAGTTGGTCTAAGGTAGATGAAAGTTTGTGCAAAAGTCACATATTTGTTCGATTTTGCTAAGTGCTCGCTTACAAGTGCCTCTGTCCTTATCCTTTTGCGATTTGTTTACATGCCAGCCAAACCCAACAGTAGTGCAGGGGAGAGAGGGTGGAGAGAGGGGGGCAGAGGTAGAGAATTTCCCTTTAAATATTGCTGAGTGACCGACTGGGCGACTGGGGGACTGGGGGATGGGGGGGACTGCAGTTTCTCTACTATTTTCTGGCCATGCCTGATATCCCTTGGCGCTTTCATCCATCGGTTCTGGGTGTCCAAGCAAAAGCGTACACTTTTCACGCTCTTTTCACCGCATTTTCTTTTCACATAGCCCCTGGGCAGTGTTTCGTTGCAAGGTGATACTAGCAGTGCTTGCCGCTTGCTCCCTGCTACTGGGTGGGGCATTGTTTATTGTTTTCCAATCTCGCCAGAGTGCGTCATTGCGGGAATTGTTTGGCGACGGCATCAGGTCCGCCGAAAACCGCAAGTGATACTAAATTGAAAAGTTAGATGCCATTTTTTTGCTCGCCCTCAGGGAGCAAATGTTGCTCTGTTTCTGTTTCTCTCTCTCTCTCTCTCTGTTGGTGCTTTTCTTTTTTGCCGTTTTGCTGTTTTGTTAGTAGTCGTAGTAGAAGTAGAAGTTGAGGTAGTAGTTCAGCAAAGTTGGGAAATTTGTTTTTCTTTCTCTCTCCCCAATCGACATTATTTAGTTTCGCTTTGTTTTTGTTTTTGTTTTGTTTTACTTTTTACGTTCTTAAATTGATCGATTGCTTTTAGAGAGTGGTTTCCCATTCAAGAACTCAATTTCTTGCCTTTAAATCAGCGACTAACCTGACTTTTTATAGTCCTATAAATATGGCAAAAGAAATGGTTTAAGAGGGCTCTCCCAAGTAGGTCTAGAATGCTCTCTCTTCGGATATCGTCTTGCTCGATCTCTCATTCACCTCGTGGTTATTATTTGATGAGATCTTCAACAGACATTTTGAAGCCTCCTCCTCCAGCTCGTGCAGACCTTGGCAAGTAATTAATGAGCCTCCCCCTAAACAATATGATGGAGTAAGCGTATTACGTCTCGGTTGCATTCCCCAGCCTCAAAAGGGGCTTACTTCCATTTGTAATGTATGCCAAATCCTCAAAACGTGGCCCAAGCAACAGGCAAAGGAGTAGCAAAATATGGCAATATTTATCGCTGCATAATAATTTGTAGACTGCCACGCTCCGGAGTTCCCATGATGAAGCCAAAAGCAAACAATACAATGTTATATATTGTGTGTACACGTGTGTGTGTATAGGTGGGTGTGGGTAGGTGGGTGAGGGAGGTACGACTATTGTTTTGCTATTTAATAGGCTTTCGTTGCAAATTCAAATGAAAATTGTTGCTCCTTGTGCCACATGTGTGTGTGTGTGTGTGTGTGTGTTTGCCTGGCGTCTTCGTCAAGCATATTGAAAGATTTATCATGCACAAGCACAAGGCGGAGGCAATGAACTAAATGAGCCAATGGGAAACACAAGCGACAATCCACCTGTCTGCCAGGCTGCCTCTGGTCTGACCTGCTCTGGCTGGGTCTGGCTGGGTCTGGTCTGGTCGAGTCAAGTCAAGTCGGTTAGGTGGCTGCTTATGTTGACAGAGGCGCCGCCACAAGAGCATATAATCATGCCGGCTCCCACATTGCTGCACTGCTGCTTACATACCTATAATGGAATTTCTAATAACTGCCACATCTGCTTGTATGGGGCAGGTCAACAGCGTTTAAGAGTCAAACCAGTAGAAGACCATTTCCACAAGTTGGTGGCGTTTGCATTTGGCTTGGGGTGGCACACACACACCGGGGTGGCCATTGGGGTTTGGTCAAGTGCACTAAGTCCCCAGCCAAGCACCCTGCCAACATGCACTCGAACCGGCACATATCATACACTCTACTCCCCACCCCTCTCTATCACCACCCCTGTCTGTCTTTCGCTGCTCCCCACTACCGCAGGCCAAAAAGCAATTTAATTAACATAAAAAACACAACTCGCACAATTCAAAACCATAAATCAGAAAGCTCTGCGCACACGCCCAACACTAAACTAATACTTTGGTCACGGCGAGACGGCCAGGGGGGAGGTGGAGGGGTGTGTGTGTGTGTGGAGCAAAAAATGCGGGAGGGGCGAAAAAAAACCCGCCAGTGAAACACTTCTAATGAAACGCAAACTGGCGGTTATGGTTTTTTGTTACAAACCCTTTTCCACTCTTTTTTTTTGCTCCTCTTCTGGTTGTAAAAACTTAATGCTTGCTTTTTCTACACGATTGGGGGGTGTGGAGGTGGGGGGAGGGGGAAGGGCTGCCCAACCTCTGCATCTCATGTCCAAAGGGCATCAACATAAGCAAAAAGTCAAACTCACGCCAACATAATTTAGTTAAAATTCTCCTTTGCCTTTTGCCCCACAATAGATATTTAAGGGAGTGGCAAAGACTAGTGGGGTGAGGGGGTCAACAGGGAGAGGGAAGATAAAATGGATATATTAAACATTATAATTTGTTATTCTGTATTTGATCGAAAACTAAATGAGTTGTTTTCGTTAGAGTGGGCACAAAAAAAAACAATTGCAATTTACTAAGTGTTTCTTTTTTTTTTTGCTCTAGATGAAAATTAAATGGGGAATGAGTTTTAATTACAAATTAATCATGTGTAAATCATATGAGTCTAATGAAAAAACAATTTATTATAATTAAAATATATGTAAAATATTTATTTACATGATTCTAACTAGCTAAGTTGGCTATCGTTAGTTATGCTCGACAGATCGAATTGCAATATTTGTTTTAATTGACTAAATTATGGACAATTATTAATCTTATTAATAACATATCAATTTTTTGGCTTTTCATTTTAAAGAATTATGCAATTAATATAAAAATTATTTAAAGTTAAATGATGATGATTGTTGCAGAATTATTGCCATTTATTAACATAAAGATCTTTTCTGTAATCATTTATTCCATTCATCTTATAGACCTAAGACTTAACTGAAAATAAGTTCAAAGTTTTCCATTTGTATCATCTATAGTATATGGTAAATCTGCGTGATAGGTAAACTACTCCTAGAGAGGAGTTTCACTGTACTCTTTCTGATCCTATGTGTAGTGTTCTTATGGCAATTGCCCAAGTTGTACGATGGTATACAAGTCATTAAGGCATATCACCTTTACCCATAAGAACTCAAAAGCGCAGTGTAGGTCTCTTACAAATTTACTGTAATACGACCAGTTATGTTGGCTTGCACACGACCCCTCTACATAAGTTAAGATGGCAATGTAAACATAACCTTGTCCTATATAAAGGCCTTAATTTTACTCATTTATATAATTCTCAGCCTGACCACACGGGAACGACAAATCCAAACTCGCCTAGAAAGTTATTACAACATTGTACCCCATGATATATTGTAAGACATTGAACATATTCGTTCCCTTTGACTTACTGCACCATTGACTACGCCAAATACACATAGTTTTAAACAGGAGCATACCCGAAGAATTGATAAGCAGAGAGTTATATATGTATTATTGTATAATTTGGGATTAATAATATTATATTTATTGTTTAACGGCAATATTTCCGGACTTAAACACAGTTCAGCATGTACACTCAGCGAAATTGAAATAAAAGCAACTGCGTTTTGGCAGTTACAACTGAAAAAAAAAATAACAAACTTTGAGAAACGGAATTTTATTTTTTTCTATTTGCTTTGTCTAGGCCTTCGTTTTCTATTTTTAGCATACACAAAAATTTACAGTTAGTTATGTCACTACAATAAGTAAATTTCGTTCACATTCTTGATGTTTGATGCTATTACCCGCGAAATTCAATTCAAGGCATGTTGCCTTTGGTCGTGAAAAGAGGTCACTGAGGGAGGTGAACTGTGTTTTTTGTTATAAAATTTATTTAAAAAACATTTTTTCAACGTTTGTTTTGGTTTAAGCCGGGAGTTTTCAATCCATATTGTAAAGTATGTTGGGTAGTTAACAGGGTTATTATGAGTACTTTAACAGCATAGTTTACAGAAAAGTTTACAGCAGAGCAGAAAGCAGAAGGTGACAGGAAAAAAACAAAGAGAGACACGGCCGACAGCAGAAGAAGTGAAAAAGCACCTCTTTCTCTCTCAGTTCTGGGATGCCACCTAGGTCAAATCACGCTTATTGAGCCTACTCCAATCTGAGTCGGTTGCCACATCCTACATTGGTTATGATGATTATAATAAACTCTGCAATGGTCAAATCGACATTAAAGAGGAACAAATTCGCGAGAAAGAAGTCGGAAAAATGTATTGTATGTGTGTATTGTACAGTGTGTGTATGTGGGTAAATAAACCAAAGAGCTCTCTGCTTTAGTCACTCGTTGCTGCTTTATGAAAACAAAATCCCGACATTCTCGAGAGGCTCCTAAAATAAAAAAAAGAAAAGACAGCAAAAGGAAACACTTCCTGGTCCCTGCTTGGAAACAGTGTAAACAAGGATATATATATGTATATATATATATATATATGCGATAAATGAAAAAATAATAACAAACATTAATCTGAGTGTGGAAGTGGATGATGATGCTCCAGCTTGAGCTAAGCTAACCAAGAGCACAGACGGTGCAAGAGTTTCATTCTTTGCACAGAAGCGCTAAGCAAATAAAACAAAAAAGGATAACAGCGGGCAAATATTTTTGTGTAGTCGAGTGTAAATATATAAATACATATGTGTGTGTACATATACATATGTATGTGTTTTGTGTGTCGATGTGTTTATATAGTTTTATGCTGGTGACATTGCTCTAGCTCTTTTCTATGTTTTTAGTTTTGCTCTAGCATCTTTCGTTTCGTTTTATATTTGCCAATTTTCATTTGCTATGCACACACACACACACACACACACAGACACAGACATACTACATGCGTGTAAATGTGTGAATGTGTAGAGTTTTTTTCTATTTGCTTAGCTTGTTTTTTGCCAGACCCAGCAACGTGTTTGCCACTCACTTGGCGTATACGCAACGGAACGCAACGCAACGTGGCAACTCGGCAAGTGGCAAGTCGAGCGGGGTATGAGGCACGGGGCACGGGCACGGCGTAACGACGACTCAATTGAGGCAGGGCAGCAAACATTTTGTTATCTCGGTACCAGCATCGATGCCGAATGGATTTTTAGTTCTCTTTTCATTTTCAGTGTTGGCATTTTTTTCGCTTTTCAAATTTGTTTTTGTTGTTTTTTTTTGTTGTGTGCCGCGCGCGCTTTGTGCCATTCAGTTTTCCATTTGGCCTCAGCCAGTGCTTGGACGCTTATCTCGGCTGCCGCATCGCGAACTGCTTGTAAATAGGCATTCATGGCCCGACACTAATGGAACTTTTGACCGTTTGCAACAACTCGTTGCCCGTTGCCCGATTCCCATTGCCCATTGCCCGTTGCCCATTGCCCATTGCATTTGCCGCCATCGAGTGAGCCATGTGAGTCGGTCTTCTGTTCTTTTTGTCTCTCCTTTGAACTCGCGCAAGTTCATTTGTTTTTGCCTCGCACAGTTTGTCGAGAATTTAAACAAGTTAACAAACAATTGACGGCATTCACTGGCATCCTATTGTATTTCTCCGATGGAGTTGTGGTTAACCAATTTCAAACCCAACAACCAGTTGCCAAATATCATCCATGGATATCTTCCATATATGTATTTCTCGAATTAGGAAAAGTTATAATGAATTTTCAACTATGTAATTGTGTGTGTGTGTGGGGAAACTAATCTCTTCTGTATTCTAAATGAAAATATGATCCAAAGGCAGCAACAGCAGCAGCACCCACAATATCGTAGAAGGAAAGAGCCGACAGCACAAGGGGCTAGATAAACGACAATGGTATTCGGATATTTCGTAGTTTTAGAGAGGGAGTGGAGGACGGGGTAAAGGAGTGGGAACTATGACGAGCTGGGGATGGTGGTAGGATATCTATTCCGTTTTATGTTTACAATTTGGCATCGGTTTTTGTGCTGTGTGTGTGTGATTTATGCATAAATTGATGTGGCTATTTGTTTGTTTGGCAAAAAGCGCATTTGCCATGAACATCCTGATGGCATGGTGGCATCCTGGCTTTGCAGTTGGTTCTGCTCCTGCTTCTAGTCCTGGTTCTGGTCCTGGTTCTATCCTGCATGCTGGCAATGCAGCAAAAACATTCATAATTTTAATTAAGTCATAGAAACGTGATCATTGCCACGCTCTCAACTTTTGCATTTGTATAATGTTGCACCCAATGCGCTCTCCTTCGCCCACTCTCTCTTTCTCTGTCTGCCTGTTCGTGTGTGTTTGCATGTTGCATGCCCCTCTGGTCACAGTTTTTGTTATTTTTTGTGTGGCTCTTGTTTTTGTTATTTGGTTTACGATGCTCACAAAATTACTCTTGAAATTTATCCTCGAGCCTTATTAGTTATTTACGCAGCAGGCGGGCTCAGCATGTGCGCCAGCCCCAAACCCAAACCCCAACCCAGCCCCAACCCATCAGTGTGTGTGTGTGTGTGGGTGTGTTTGTAAATGGTATTATGCAAACGGCCTGGCAAAATGTGTACAGTTCAGTTTGCTCCATCATCCCGCCCACCAGCGTGCAACACCAACCATTGCAGATTTATGGCCTGCAGCAGTTTTCTCTGTATAAAGAATTTTTTTTTTTTTGCTCTTTCTCTTTTTGTTTTACACTCCGTTTTGTTTATTTGTTTTTGCAATTGTTAAAAGTTTATGTCGTTTTTGTTGTGACTGTTGCATTTCGCACACAGTTTGCACTTGGACTCCTTTACCCCACCCCACCCCACCCCTCTCCACCTCACTCCCTCTCCCTCCCTGACTCTCTTTGTATATCTGTCTGTGAACAGTTTTTGTTGCATATTTATTTGGTTTATTTTGTTGAGAACATTTTTGTGTGTTGTGTGCCAGTTGGCCGTTTTTGTGATTTGGGCTTCTCGTTTTTTTTTTAATTATACATACATACATATATATGTACATATATACTATATATATGCAGATATATATGTATATATATTTTTGCCATTGTAGCTTAATTAAACGTGAACTATTGCCAGATGGAATTTCTTTTATACAATGCATTTTAGGAGAAACTTTTGAGTTGCCGAACATTTGATACTCTTGTAATTAAAATTTGATAAATTTTTGTGTGGAAACTAGAGAAATTATCTTTCTATGGCATCAAAATGGGACGAAGCCCACCAGGCGGTTGCCCATCATTAAAAATTATTATTACTTAGTTGTGAACAAAAAGATTTTGCCTCACATAGAGTTATAAAATTTAATTTTATTTTAAGAGTCGGTGAAATAAGCAACAGAAAGTTAATAAAAGATTTTAATCACACTTAAACATTTAACGAAAAAATATTCGGGAAATTGTTTATCTACTTTCGAGTGAAGTTTCATGCAATGTTATAATATAAGTAGTTTTGTTAGTCTAAAATGGGAAATTTGTAATATTTGCAATGATCTATATGACCAGTTTCAGGTCATATAGTTTTGCAAGAGTATGAAATTGCTTTGTATCCTGTGTAAATCTTGAATCATATGGAAATTAATAATGAATAAAACAAGAGTGCAGCGCTTATTTTGGTTGTGTCAATCATTGACATTAAAGTTGTATTACCCACATGACAGATAGGTCACGATTCTGTACAAATATATTGTTGGAAAGGACAATCTGGGCCAGGCTCTAAATCTGACACATTCTTGGCGATTTTATTTTAATTTAAGTTGCCATTTTGATTTGAATTTAAAGACATTAGTTTAGACAAAGATGTTTCCTTCCATTCACATAATTAAACTAATTTATTGTATCTAACTCTTCAAATACAATCTGGATGCCCAAAACATACTTTTATTTTACTATATTTATATTAAGAAAATATTATTTCAAAAGAGTCCTTTAAAAATTTAGTTTTCCAACTTCTCTTTGACTTCTTAATTATTTGTTTTAAAGTGCTTTCTTGAAAATAAATTATCTATTCTCGAGACTAGTCCATTTATTATATAATAATATATTTTTATATCAGGAATCTTTTACAGATTTTTACTTTAATAAAGTTCATTTAATGACAATTCGAAACAAAGTTAATTCAAACAACTTCGCAATTAAAAGAACACTCTCTAGACAGCCAAATACCTTCCCACTCTGTGTGCTAATGAGCCTAATTATTTCAACTATTTTGCCAAATGCACACACTCAGACACACACACACACACACAAACACAGAGGGGAAGACATTTTTAGCTGCTTCTCAAACTAGGAGACAGCATTTGCCAAATTTTGCTAATGATAAATAAATTATCCGACAGACAGGCTACATAAAATGTACCAAGACCACTCCCCCCGCCCCTTTCTTTTGGCCCACATCAAGGGTATCCCTTTGCCGTATCACTTCTTACCATTTGCCATTGGCTTTGGCAAACCAACACCACAAACAGAAAACAAATAAACTCACAGGCAATGCGAAATGCTAAGTATACGCCCCGTGGCCCCTTCCAGCTGGTCTCTTACTATTCGCTCTATGTGAGGTGGGGGCGGGAGTCGGGGTTCATGGTTGGGGGTATGTTTGCGGTCGCATTACTGAAAAGCAAGCGCACACGCGTTAATAAACAAAATCTGTTGCTAATGTACAAAATAAGTTAATTATGGCAACGCAAATGCGTAAATGTGACAACGACAACGCTGGCGACTGGCTAAGAGGAATGGCAATGGCATGTGGAGGGGGAGGGGGCAAGTGAGGAAAATTGTGGGGGGTTAAGTTTTGCAACAGCTTTTTGAAATTCAAGCTGAAATTCCTGCTTGTTGTTGCCGTTGCATTTGGCCCTAACTCGAACTAAGCGACACGATTCCCTTTGTTCTTCCCTTGTGATAATTGCGTTTTATGGCAAAGGCAAACAAAACCGAGCTACAGATCCGGTAAAGAGTGCAGGTAGATACAGGTACATATATAGCTAAATGGAGTCTCGGTCGGGGTGGGGGGAGGGACAAGGGGTTGGGTGTTGCAACTAAAACTCTTCTACTGAAAATTGCATGAATAAATAAAAACAAATAGTGCTCTAAAGCACAACACATACCGAATCATGGAGCCAGATTACGTTTTATTTTCCACATTTCAGCATAATTTTTGGCAATCTAAAATAAATTAAGTTCACTTCCCCCCCGCTCACCCTCTAAATCTATTGGAGTGACCAATTTGAATTGCATTTCGTTGGGGGAATTTCGCATATTTTATTTGTAATTTGTTTGCTGCTTGTCAATATTATTTTGCAATTAATATTTCAATGGCATGATTTTTTTTTTTTGCCGATTTTGCGGCGAAATATTTATTGAAATTGGTTTTCATAGCCAGAAGAGACATTGTCAATTGGTAAAATTTAGCACTCAGGTTCGGCCTATGAGGTTTCCAATTATAGCCAAAAATTTCGAGTGGGGTGACATTTTAAAGTCAGTGCAAAATTTGTAAATTCTGCCAATGAACTAAATCTATGTAATTTTAAGAACTCTTCCATCTTAATCTTCATTAATTCTAAACAACAAATAAATTTTAAATTTCAGATTTAGCTAAAATTGATCTGAAGATGAAGCATTATGCCCTTCGAGAACCTTGTTAATATGTTGTAATATGCAAATTTGTGAGTTAACATTTATATTAAATTTTTCTATTCATTTTTTTTTAAGTCCCGCGTATTTTGCTAACCGCTCCTGTGCGCTTTTTTGGCTGTATGTGCACTGGGACACAAATTCGTGCAAAATGGCATGTCAAATTATTGTTGAAACTGTGTTTTTGTTATTACTTGTGCAGTATATAACCAAATGGAAATTGATTATAAATGACTGAAACATAAATCGTTCGGTCAAAGAAGTCACAACGATTGCCATGGAGCATCAGGTTAGTTGTGGTCGAGCTTATGTGTTTATGCAAAAAAATTCGAAAATTAGTTTTTAAATTGCAAATAAATAACCTATATATGAAAAATGTGAGTGGACTTTCATCGTTCAAAATAACTATATAAATGGACAATCAATGTGTTTGGGTTAACAATCTTTAATAATAGAGTGACTCAACTTTTTGACCACGCAAATTTACCAAAGGTATATACATAATATGTATATATATACATATGTATTACATATGTACATATGTATGTATCAATTCCTAATCAATGATTTGGACAGAGAGTATAGATACAGAATATGTATGTATTACATATGTATCTTATATATTGTAAATGAAATTTAATGAGAGATTTACTATTATATTAAAACGATATTAAGCAAAAAAGGCGTGCAATTAATTAGTTGAGACAACAAAAATTATTTTCATTTATTTGTATTTTAAATTGTGGGTCCATCTTTTGCAGTCAAGACTGTTTCTATTGTAATCCTCTATGGTTTTTTGTAGAAAATCCCAAAGGATTGTTCCTTATTAATAAGATTAATATTCTTAAAGCTAAAACACGTTTACTTTTTCTTCTCTATCTCTTAAGTGTGACCATAAATCGTTAGCCCGATCACCTCCGGGGTGTGTGCCCATACATTTCTAAAGCCAGTAAGGCCAGGCCAAGATACATAAGGAGGGGCACATTTGAACGATTACACTATACAAATTAGGGATGCTTTTAACTAAATTTAGGCCAAAACTCCTGCACCAATATTTTCCCAAGAGTTTTGTAGAGTTATCCCATTAAAACTATTCGAAATTTCCAGTTTGGCTGATGCCAAACTGATGGATTGATTCCATGAGTACTTGACGGGCATTGGATCGGAAAATTGCGATGAGCAATTCAAAACCTTAATTATACCCTTGCAAAAAGGGTATATTAATTTTGGTCAGAAGTGTGCAACGCATAGAAGGAGTCATCTCCGACCATATAAAGTATATATATTCTTGATCAGCATGACAAGACGAGTTCAAATCCGTTTGTCCGTCTGTCTGTCCGTCTGTCCGGCTGTCCGTCTGTCCGTCTGTCTGGATCAACAGCTTCTCCTCCTAAACCGCTATAGCTACAGAGCTGCAATTTTGCACGAAGTCTTGTATATACTGCAGGCATTGTATATCTCGGATTCATCCGGATCGGACAACTATATCATATAGCTCCCATAGAACCCGTCGGTCGAAAATAGAGTTTTAGATCAATAACTTTGTTGTTTTTCATCTGATTGTTATAAAAGTTAACATTTGGCAGTTTACTATACATCTATACGTCCGTGCCAAATTTGATCAAGATCGGACTACTATATCATATAGCTCCCATAGGAACAATCGGACCAAATATAGTTTTGCTTCTAAAAACTTTTTTGTTTCTATTGCGATTATCACCAAACTTAGCAAATAACATTTGCACATAATAGCTTATAATCCTGCCAAATTTGATCAAAATCGGATTACTATATGATATAGCTGTCATACAAACAGATGGAAAAATTGCATGCTGCAGCATACATATATCTACATACATGCATATGTGTGCGTGCCGTGCTATAGCGTGTAGATAAGGGTTTTTACACAAAAACCCTTTCCATTTTGCGATCTCCATTTAGGGATTGAGTAAGGCATGAACTTGCAAGGGTATACAAACTTCGGCATGGTCGAAGTTAGCCCGGCCTTCTGGTTTTGTATTAGTTTAGTCACTCTTTATCATTTTGTTGAAGTCTTGGGTCATTATAATGCGGAAAATATTCCATTTGCAAGGGTTTTCCCCGATTTGTCCCACTTTAGCACTTTAGTCTATTTGTATAAAATTTGAATCACTGTATTCAGAAATGCATAAAATTTGTATGTTAATTTTCAGCAAATCTAATTTCTTAATCCCAAGGCTTTTGCTGAAATCCTCACAATGCCCCATTAAGTTTATTTTGGAAGTTTGGAGATGTTATGTTCTCTGATAGTTTCTTGAAATTTCCTCAACTTAAATTTGGTTTTATCCACTTTGTTCTTTTCGCTATAGTTAGTGCCTTGCTTCAGCCATATATCACTTTATTTTTATACCTACTTTCTGAACTAATTCACTTTACGCGCCTAACCCATTAACCCCATCCATTAGGCGGATTCCGTCTAATAAAGCGTTCCCCTTCTACATAGTCGAATGCTGCTCCAGCTCCGGCTACGACCTACAACAACATAAAAGTCACGGTTCAAGGGACACAAATCTCTTATCCCCCCACCCCCGATCCCTCCCGAAATGCACTTCAATTCTAAGCCGCACACAACAACAGCAGCAACAACAACAACAACGAGAAGAACATGAACAACATATAGGAGCAAAATTCCCATTGAAATGCGCTGCACATTTGGACGAGATGATGCTTAAGCTGTTCATTAGCGGTCGTGTCGAAAGCCAAAGAGAGCGACAGGGAGAGAGATGCAACAGACTAGCACAGATTTAGCACGGCAGGAGTGCTCCATTCATGTGACCATGACGACGCGACCTGATGACGATGAGGACGATGAGGCAGGGGAGGGACGGGGGCAGGAAGCAAACTCGGGAACGACATTAAAAACTTTTTACAAGCATTCAGCATCAACATTAGCGCAATGCGGAGCTGGACTGGAGGAATGTATTGGATAGGAGGTTGGGAATCTGATTCCCTTACTGATTGTCATTGACAGCTCTCGGCCCCCGCTTGCGTATGCCTTCCCCCGCTCTCTCTCCCACTCCCTCTCCATCGTTGACACCTCGCACAACTTAGGCAGCGACAACGACAACGACCAAATGACTGCCTTTGGCTGTCAATCCTTTTTTATTGTTTGCCGCTTTTAATGTCACCAGCCCCTGCCTCTGCCCCCGCCCCCGCCCTGCATCCCACGGAATGGCATCGAGTGGAGTGGATCTATCCACACTAACTCAGTCAGTCAATCGTGTCATCAAGTGGCATTGGTTGGACTCTAGCTTCTTGTTGTTTTTGTTTTTTTTTTTTATTATATTGATGTTTTATTATGGCAAAGTGTTGTTTCAAATGTCGTTTACTCCCCTCTCCCACCCCATAGAAGTGTCATGTGTGTGTGTGTGTAAGTGGTTGTGTGTGCGACATTTTTTTCTAATTTAATTCCGGGTGTCTGTTCGTCTGAGGAGCGAAAATCTTATGCGGCTGCTGTTCAATTTTATGGCTGTTGCTTAAAAAGCGACTCCTTCGCTGTCTCCGGCTCCAACTGCTTGGGATTGCTCTGGGCACACGCTGTAGGCATTTAATTGAGCAGCTATAGAAGTGCTGTCAATTTGCTAAGGCTGCCTGCACTCAGCGGAGAAGTTCGTGGCCAGCGGGAGACTGGAGCAGCCAAGCAATTGAGTTAAGGGTTCGATTTCAAGATGGCTGGGGAAAGTAATGTGATTGTGGTTGACAATGTGCCCAGAATGAAAGTGAATTCTGCATACATGTAAGCGATGGAAAAGGGCTGCGAAAGTCACTTTAAGATAATGATATTGAAACTGAGCCAAACTGAGGGACGGCCATTCATTTCTAATCGGAGATTTTCCCAGAAGAGAAGAGTCCAAATGATGGTATAAGCAAATATTATGTTTGTTAGTTACATTAGTTGAGTCTCTGCTTATATTTTAGTGGAACATTTTCTTAAAAATATTTAAAGTATTCAAAAATATTTGAAATGTTTGATGATAGCATTTAAAAACGACCAATCAAAAAGGTGACATTAATAAAAATCTGTTGTATCTGTCTATTAAAGGAGAAGTAGACTCTTAGTGCCCAAAAAAACAAATTTTTGGTGAATTTTGTTTAAAAAGTTGGCTTATCCTAAAAATATTTTAATAAAAACATTTTTACTAATATTAAAAAAATTACATAAAAAAATTTTAAAATAAACCAATTTAATTTTTAAAAAGTCCGATCGTTTTAATATTTTAACACAATATTCTACATATTTATTGGAATAAAAATTTGACATAATATTATTTTTAACAATATTAAAAAAAATTAGATTAAAAAAATTAAATATGAGTCCTACAAGAGCATCGGAGTTGTAAATTTTCAAAAAAGTTCGATCGTTTTGATATTTTAACACAATATTCTACATATTCAATATACTACAAGAATCGCGCGAAAAACAAATCGCGTTTATTTTGTAAGACTCTACTCCTCTTTCCCCTTAGAACAGTCAGCAAGTAGAAATTTATTTAAACAAAAAGTAATTTATGGGCTAATGAAGTAGGAGGATCAACACCCATCTCTCTGTCATTCTCTAGACAATTTCATTTGAAAAATGTTAAATATTGTGAAATGAAAATAATTGTGTTGAGACTGCCATCTACATAAATACTCAGTAATCAAATTAACGTATGAATACCACTTTTAGGACATTTAATCGAGTAGAAGCGAATGTTTATTTAGCTATCTA
Source organism: Drosophila sp. 14030-0761.01 (assembly GCA_018150735.1). Taxonomy (NCBI): domain Eukaryota; kingdom Metazoa; phylum Arthropoda; class Insecta; order Diptera; family Drosophilidae; genus Drosophila; species Drosophila sp. 14030-0761.01. Next base: position 4,398,060 of record JAECWO010000106.1, on the reverse strand, counting down.
TCAGTATCTTTAATTTTTTTCGAATATAAGTACGTATACATAAATTAAAAAGAAACAAAAACTTTATTTTTTAATAATCATGAATCATGAAATCATAGACAAAATAAAATAGAAGTCGCATACGCCGGATTTCGAAACTAGTTTTCATAGAAACACAGACACAAAAAGGAGTTTCAATTTTTTAAAAAGTCTGTGAAGGGTTTTCCCACTTTGGATGTAAAAATTAAACGTCTAATAATTAATTAGAAGCAAATTCTTTGCTCTTAAAGTATGCACAATAATTTAAATAGAATTTTTAGAACTTACCCAGGCCCATCATTGAGATGAATAGCAAGATGAGGCAACATTTTGCATGGATCGTCCATTCGGTATCGCGTATGCTTTGATTTTGTTGTTTTTGTTGCTGTTTTTGCCGCTGTTGTTGTTGTTGTCGTCGTGGTTGTTGTTGTCTGCCATGTTGCGTATCCATTGCGTTCTGTCTGATATTATGAATTTCACTGAAGTCGGCTGACAAATCTTTATGCGGAGGCAATGCCAACAACATTATGGTGAGCAGTTTCTAGGACTGAGGCAAATGTCTTTCACTTCGAGACTAGCAACATTTGCGGCAAGCTATTTAATAAACACTTCAACTTCACACGCCGCGTTGTCTGTCGTTTGCCTGTTTACAGTTTATGCGATTTCTGATGAGGCGGGGGAGAAATATGCAAATTATAAATGTTCGCCTCCGTCTCTCTCACTCACACTAACACTCACTCACTTTGTCTCGGTCTCTGTCCTAGCTTGAGGATGAAGAAGTTTTTGGAGGCGAATGTTTTGGAATGGGGACTTTGTGTTTGGCAAATTGGCTCATAAACAAAATTTTGCCCACGTTTGGGGAAAGGAAAATTCCGCTTAGACTCGTTAGTAAGCAGCAGTCAGATAGATAATTAATAAATTTTCGCTTGGGCGAATTTTTCACTTTCACTGGAGTTTTTCCATTTGATTTGCACTTTAGAATTTTGCACAATCGGCGAGCGGAGGACGTTTGATTTCTGTTGATTGTGTATACATTTCAATTTCCGCCTCTTAATTGTTGTTTGCTCTCCTTCTCACTCTCCCTAGACAGCGTCGTCCATTTGGTTTAGATACTTTTGTTCGATTCGGTTTTCGCACCAAATGTTTTTAGTACTATTTCTCCGTGTGCTTGTTGTTTTTATTATTATTAGTTTAATGGGTGGAGCGACCACCCCAGAAAATGTGTGTCTGCGACCAGCTGCCGTTGCCGGAAGTGAGCTGCAAGCGAAATGAATAGTAAACAATATTTAGTTTTTTTTTTTTTGCTTTTTCGGGTATGATTATTATTTTTGTATATTTATGTAAACGAAGTTCTTTTCTTCTTTTCCCGCACAAGGACTAAAAACCGCGCACAGACACGCGCCTATGTCGGAGTTGACAAAACGACTGAAACGACCATCTCAATGCAAAATCGTTTAAAGACAGCACAAACAGTAGAAGAAGAAATAAAACACACCCCGAAAAAGACACATCAAAATATTCCAAAATTAGCACGCTGGAAATGTTGCTGGCAACATGTTGCTAAGCCATGCCATACCACGCCATCAGCAACAACAACAGCAACAACAACAACATGTTGTATGATAAGCAGAATAATAATATGAAATGAATGCAAACAACAACAAACAACATGGGCAACAAATCGTTTTTGCTGTTTTTGTTTTATTTCGTTTTTTTTTATGTTTTTGTTTTTAATGAGGCTGTGCTGAAGTGGCAGGCACTTGAGCCTCAGTGAAGCATGTGATGAGAAAGTGATACGAAGGCCCTATCAAAAGTTTAGAGAATTGTGAAATGTAATTAAGAGACAGGGCTTAGATAGTTGCTATTGCCAAACAATTTAAAAAACTAATCCATAGAATACAACATTCAAATGACTTTTAAATTAGAGTTTGCCTTTGCAACTGACCACAATAATTAACAATTTCTGTAATATGAGAACCCTAAGAATATTTACATTCATCATTGATATTGATTTTGGTGAGGCGGCTAAGTCTCGTATCGTATCCCATTTCGATGTTTGCCTAGTTATGTAACCTGAGAATCATTTTAAGCAGTTTGTGCTGCAAGATTTGAATTTTGTATATTCGGCGTTGAAGACTTCTTAAAGACATTTCTATTTATTCCTATATATTTCCATTGAGTTTTATATATTCTAATTGATTTCTATATATTCCCATAGATTTCTATATATTTAAATTGATTTTAGCCTGTAAGTCCAGGAGTGAATTAGCAGTCGAATTTCAGAGGTCCAATCACGCCGACCCTGCGGCCCCACGATTTTCTTTTATATGCTCTGGAGACATGTTAAGTTTAACAGCGTTAAGCTTAACGGAATATTATTTAAATATTGTGTGAAGAGAAATATTAAATTTACATTAGTCGCTAAAATTTAAAATTTCCTTTAGAAAAAAACTTGAAAATTTAACAAAAATTTAAAATTTAAACGGAAATTTGGATATTTAACGTAATTTTCAAATATTAACAGAAATTTAAAAATTTAACGGAATTCTTAAATATAACAGAAATTTTGAAACTTTTAAAAATAATAGGGTTAATACTAGGGGTTAAATTAAATAGGGATATATGTTTAACATCCCGCCAATTTTGCCATTTCTCCATATAAAAGGAGCTAAGTGGGGCCTCAGGGTCAGTTGGTGGGAGGGTGTCAGCGTGATCGAACCTCTGGAATTCGATTGGTACTACACATCTAGATATACAGGTAAGATGAAATCAATTTTATATATAGAAATCAATAGGTATATATAGATCTCTATGGGAATATATATGGTATGGTATAATATATAGAAATCTAAGTGAATCTATGAAAACATATATAAACATATATGTAAATGACCTGTTCTTTGTTAAACGGAACAGGGATGCATCTGAAATTATCGCTGACCGGTTTCTATAAAATTTGTTGAAATGATAGATATTTATGACATGTATCAGTGGGCCAAATTAAATTAAGAAAAATCCCCTTTTTCGCGTGCAGCGTATACTTATACTATAGGAGTCTAAATTCTAAATTTGGTAGCTCTAGCTTTAATAGTTCCATGTCTCAATCGACTCGGCTGTCTGTACCAAACTATGCTATAGTTAATATCCAGTTCGAGAGCTACCGAATCATCTGACAAGGCAACCTGTAATTATCTGAGCCCTGAAAATGAGTTTAAAAATTAAAAACTATGTGAGAACTATTTGTATTTAAAGGTAACTTGCACTCTACTCTGGTTTTTCACGTAATTATATCCAAAGTTTACGACTGATATACTTGGTTTAGTCTCTCTTTCTCTCTCCTGCCTTGCATTAAAGTTAACCCGTAAGCTTTGGTTTTTATGTTTGAAAAACTTTTGGGGTTGCCCTCGTGGAGGGAGTTTTTCGTCTGGTTTTTAACCTCATTCACAGGCTGCTGCAACTTCAGTCGTTACTGTTTACAGTTTGGCATGATGCTGTTCCTGCTCCTTGCATTTTGTTTATTTAAGTTTCAATTACTTTTTTTGCTGTTGCTGTTGTTGTTGCTCTTCGTTTTGTGTTTTGGTTTTTGTATGCGACCCTCTCGGAGATTGGCTTGCGTTCAAGCAACAAATTTGTTCCTTTTGTTCCAAGCTTTGAATGCAGGCTTTTCCGTTTTGTAAAGGATTCACAGGGTGAATGTGTGTGTGTGTGTGTGTGTGCGTGTGTGTGAGTGTGCGTTTAATGTGGTTCGAGGCACTCAAGTGCAATGACTCGACTGGTGATGGCAAAACATTCATAATGCTCATTAGTCCCCATCCGCCCATTGCCTCGCCATGGCTGCTTGGTGGCCATGTCAGAATGTCATTTTTATGTGGCACATGCGTTGCACTGTTTCTGGCAGCTTATCGATGCCACCTTCCTGTCTCCCCCTATCTGTAGTTGGTTTTTATAGCCAGATGCAGCACACACACACACGCACACACACACTCACACCTTCCTCTTCAATTTAGTATATGGCACAACATGCCCATGCACTTAGCAGTTTTATTGTATACGCGACCGACCCCTTTGACAAGCGCAACACGTGCGATTTTAGAATTTTATAAAAGTGTTTATTAGCCTGTTTGGAATTGGTGTCGGAATTGTTGCCGCTGCCGCCGTTCCTGGGGCTGACATTGACGATGACACGTTTTAGTGCTCCAATGAAAATTAAAACACATAAAAATGTTGAAAAATGCTACAAAAGAAAAAAAACAAAAACCGCACAATTAAATGCTAGACTGAACGATCAGATGTTGTTGCTCACTTAAGCAATAACCACTGTACCAAATGTGTGATATGTATATTTTCACGTAGTGTTTTGTGTGATATTTTTTCAAGGCCAAAACACACTCGGCAAATGTTCATTGGGGAAAATGAAATGACATTTGAAAACAAATAAAAAGAGAGTTCTTATTTTCGTAGCCTCGATTGCTTTAAGATATTTGTTTCGTATCCATTTCATTAGATTTTCACAATATTAAAGCATTGCGAATGTGATTATTATTACTCTTCTTGTAATGCATTTGGGGGAAAAAGTAATTCCTGCCATATATGCAAATTGGAATTGCCATCTAACAATTGCTTAGTCATTCGGGGCTAATGAGGGGAGGGACCGCTTGGAGGTGACAAGTTTCACAATTCATTCATTTCACATATGTGGCATGAATTCAGTTGCTAAGTTACCGCACACACACACACACACACACACTTTGATATGCTGATGAAAAATGCAACGAACTCATGGGTTTCATTTCAGTTCTGGCCCATTCTAGGACATTCTAACCCATCATTCCGTATGATATTGATGCCACATGCAAATGCAAAACAACATGGTATTCACATCTCACCTTGACACGTCTCTTGTCTATTGTGTGGCACATAATTTGGTATTCGTTGGGGCAACATAGAGGCCATGACTACAACAACTACCCGTTAAATAAGATGCCATGAAACCGCATTGAAAAACTCAAAATTCTCTTTGACATATTTCTCTCTCAATGTGAACTACACATAATTTCCGGTTAAAGATGGGGGGGAAAAGGTATATCGAGGATGGGATTCCTTATTAAAATTGAGACTATTTCACTTTGAGTTGTTCCTTACGACCGACTCTAAATATCATGGAAATTTCATTGGCCTTTTGAGGTCTCCTTGGTCTTGGTTGACTCACAATTATGTGCATCGATGTTGAATACTTGTATCTATTGAATATTCTGCCTTGATTTGACAGTCATGTCAATAAGCTGGCAATCCTGGGAATGCTAATGAAATGCGATTTGTATTGCATTCTAAGCCAAACGGTCAAATGGGCACTTTGATTAGGGCTTAAGCAATGGCCCATTATTGTAATCGGATGCAATACATATCCAGCATAAGATTGAACCCTACAGCCACAAAACGAGGGAGGAGACATGTCCACAATGCATTCCGCATTCGCATCGATGAGTGCATCATCATCATCATCGTCATCATGTTGCCCCCCGAGGCCATTTGCATTTTGGTGAAATGAGCAAATGTTTGCAACGCTGTCACAGTTCAGTTCGCACTTGCCACATTTCATTCATAGGCAGAGCCCAAAAAGACGAGGAAAAATGAGACTCATTATCCTTTTGTTTGCCCCTGTTAATTGTGTGTGTGTGCGTGTGTGTGTGTGCGGAGAGACCAGCACGAGGCTCGTCCTCGTCCCAGCAAGGACGTGTCCATAGTTAAATAAGTTATATATGCAAATATATTAATGCGTCATAAAGAGCGAAAAATTGTTTAATTATGCACTTATTTAATGTTTTTAATTGCAGTTAAAGCTCGGCAATGAAGGCTTTAATGAAAATTAAAATGCAGAACAAGCAAACGGACATTGGGGATAAGTTAAATGTTGATTTATGGTTACCGGTTAAAAAAATCAACAACAGCAAAATTAACTATAAAATGGAACATCATCAAACCATTTTAAATGCAATTTTTATATTTAACATTGCATTTTAAATTCAACCCAAAAACCACAGCAAATCAGAGAAAATCATTGGTGACTCCAAAATTTATTTTGATAGGCTGTTGAATGCAAAATGTTTTCGTATCGTTTAAGATCTTCATATGAGCGAATGGAAAATTAAAATATGTTTTCTATTGTAATAGGATATGCATAGTATGCAATACCTCTAATGTATATAATACCCCTAATGTATATAATACCCCTAATGTATATAAAACCCTAATGTATTTAATAGTCCTAAGGTCTCGAATTTACTAATACCCTTAATACGATAATGAATAAGTTATATCGATATCATCTATGCTTAAGCTGATATCGATAATAGAGACAACTCTGAAGCTCACTTCCTAAGTCAAATATTAATCAAGCCATCCGACATAAACTAATTTGACTACAACACTCAATACTTGTAACTTCCTAGATTTTGCACTCTTAATAATGGTTTAAAAAAGAAACATTTATAGATTCAATATATCGTCGAATTCCGTAAAGAAAATTGAACTTTTTAATAGTATCTTTAAGGCAATTTTTCATAAATTCTTCTTCTATAATTAGTTCTTCTTAGAAAGTTGTTGGAAATCTCTCTTTGTGTGCCTAATTTCGCTTATTGTTGAGTGAAACATCAAAGAGTCGCAATGTTTGTGGACTAACTATGTACTTCAATCCTCCCCTTCTCTGATATAATCTTGGGTTTAAGAATAACTTTTGCAAGCATCGACAGAAAATAGAAAATCATTTTAAATCGAACATTCTGTGCCGATTTCATAGAAACATATCTGCGTTGTCTATGGCAACGGGCATCTCTTTGAACCTTGTGGGACTGGCTTCTTATTAAATTTTGCTACAATTTCTATGAAGCACCACAAAAATGCCATCAAAACAGGAGGGATACGCCTGAGTCAACTCAAGACGATGACGACGACGACCACTTCAAAACCGCCTCAGACATCTCTTTTCACTAGTTTCTAAATTTGAACGAAATGCTCGTGATGGTGGCTGATGGTGCTTTGCCAATTTGCATTCGGAACATAATAATCATCGACCTTTTTATGGCTGCGTCACGCGCTTTTTAATAAATTGAAAGCGGCGTAAAATTCTGTCCAGAAATGTTTACTTCCGGACAACAACAACAACAACAACAGCAGCAGCAACCACCAGGACAACGACGACTGCGGCAATGGCAACTGAAAAATCAATGTTCCAATAAGTCAACGGCAATAACCATTCAAGATGTTGCCAGTGTAGGTCGCGCGCCTCCATTACCCATCCGTTTGGTCTCTGGAATTTTTCGAGTAAGTGTGTTCAAAAGAAAGATACAATTGAATTTCAATGTTGGCAATTTAATTTCTTTTGTTGTCAACGGCATAAACATGACGAGCGAGTGGAACAGACACAGAGACCAAGAGCGGAAGAGCGGCAGAGAGATGCTGCTGCCACGCCTCTTACATTTTTGGGGGCGCTGTGGCATTGTTGGCGCTGACAGCAGGACAATGGGACGAAAAACACGCTGGGATATCCGCCATACAAAATTAAACAAACAATGACAAGACAAGAAACTCAACTGAGAAACTGCGTGAGTACTGACCCCAAAAGAAAACCGAAATGATGGGGCATATGAGAGGGGAGAGGGCAGGACAGATGTTGGTTGGAATGACGGAAGTGTAAGACACAGCAGGGACCACTAGTGCGTGTAGATGGAGACGGAGATGGAGATGGAGATTTGCGGAGGTCGGTCGCATCGGCGCAAAAACACGAGCTTTAAGTAATATAAAAGCAATTTTCTCACATACAGAAGACACAAATGTGCCCAAATAGGAAAAGCGGAGCAAGGTCAGGCCTTGTTGACCACCAGAATTTCACTACTACAACAACAAAGTGGAAAGGGAAACACAGTCCCCCAGTCGGAGAAGTCCTCATTCAAGTCTAGCAAACAAAACAAGTCAGTCATCGTCAGGTTGAGCCTTACGGCAGATTGCGGCAAAGTGAACTTGATTTGGTTGTTGTTGTGCACCACCCACCAACCCCTCCCCCAACCCACCTGAAGTCTCTGGGCAACCGCATAAAACAATTGTTTGCCATTTGCTACACTTTTGTGCCCAGCCGCTTGACCCAATAAGCAATGAAGTACTGGCCAAAGGCTCTAGGCAAAAAAACAGTAGTAGAAACGAAGACAGGGGGAGAGGGAGACGGAGAGAAGGGGAGATAGATGAAGGTAGATGTGGGCGAAGCAAAGCCACTTCACCTTCTCATGCTCAACAAAGCAGCAATCAGAAAGAAAAATGTTGTCAAGGCCAGTGGAGTGGCAAGAGAGATGGCTACCAAAATAATGACGACGATGATGGTGGCAGGACGACTTCTCTTCGAAGGACTCAAATCTGTCTTAATCTGTTCTCTCCATCCTTTCGCATAAGCATCAAGACTATTCCTTATTTGGTTGGACGCTATTTGATTTTTAGTCTTCAAACATTTAAGTTGGCGTCGCTACCCAACCAATCTTTCTATATCTATCTCAATCCAGAGTAAGTTTTATAAATGTTTCTCTCCCTGATTTGGATTTGTAAATTTGGGAAAAATGTTCCTTCATCTGAAAAACCGATGTGAAGGAACCTCATAATAAATATCTTTCGATAGATTCGAACCAAATAGATGTCGTCAAAAAGTTTGATACTTAATTTTCCATTTGACCTTTTGCTACGGTAACAATAAAAGAATTGGTTGCTTATAAAGTTCAAATTGTTCTAAGGATCTAACAATGTTTCTAGATCAATATTTTAAAAGTCCATTTAATCTAAAATTTCTTTTAATGGTTTTAATTTCTTCCCAAAGTTGTCAGACGAGTTTTGTAAACGTTACAACACATCCAATTTGATTTAAATGTCAAAACTAGTAATTTTTATACCATGCATCCATAGAATGAAATGGTATATTAAAGTCGTAAAAAGGTATGAAAATGATAGAAAAAGAAAATGTATAAAATTATAGAAATGATAGAGCTAACAAATTTAGAACAAAGACTAAAGCACTAAAGTACACCCACATAAGAGTGAGCGAGATAACATGTTATCGCTCATTCGAAGGAAATGTAATATATGAATTTAGTTTTATAAATTTTATTCCACATCAATTTAAAAAATATCCTTTAAAATAATAAATTTTTGAAATGAAGAACTGTTTAATGTTTGATTTTTTTTATGATAAGTAAAACCCACCTATTATTATTTGGGTTGATCAACTTAAATAGGCAAATCAGTTTTTCTGATGTGCCTTTAATTGCTGAGACTTGCCTATTTTACTTTGTGATAGTACTACGAATCTGTAAGAATCAGTTTCCTGTTTTATGATTTTTATCCTAACACGTTTCGAAATTGATTATTTTGGCCACATTTGTATGTCTCCAATTCATTCCGCTTTGATCAAAGTGAACTGCTGATAAAGAAGATTTATGTAAATTAGATGTTTCTCAGTCTTAGAGTCAACATACCCACTTCGAAAGGGTAACAATAGCAAAAGAGAATAAGTTACTTGAAACAACTTGCGGAACAAAGAGACTTAAATGCTTTTTGATATGCTTAACTACAACAAAAACAACAACAACAGAAATAAAAGTCAAGAATTTATTATGAAACGAAATGAAACTCGAAATCCTTTCCATGAAGTGAGACACATTTTTAGACATTTTGTGTTCGAGTTTTCCTAATTAAAGCCTAGTCTAACCTGAGACTAAATTTGATGCCATCGAGATATGCAAGTACGTGCAATTCCTGGAAAAAGGATCTAAATGAGAGGGATATAAATTTCGTTTCGTGGGCAATTTTTTCGCTAAAAATAGCGAAAGCCAAAGGACTTTAGGCATAATGAGCGTCTAGCCGCCAATCTTCATAATCTTTACTGTCCTGTCCCGTTTCGTCCTGTGCTCTCCTGTCCAAGAACTAAATGTAAATACATTGTGTGTGTGTGTGTGTGTGTGAGTGGGTGTGTGTGTGTGTGTACACCCACAACAACAACAACAACAATGGCGCCATTAGTATCGTCTGTGTCGCCATTTTCATGGCCTATCCCTTCATCCACCCGCCCCCCCTCATAGTTTACTTCAACTCTTGGGCGGATGTTACGTTTCCGGGAAATTGTCGGAAATGGCATTTTCAAAACGATGGAGATTTGGTTGCCACCCAGATGTTGCTTCAGTTGTTGATGATGATGATGTTGCCCAGCTGTTGTTTGTATAATTTTGAGCTCAGGTAGAAGGATGTCCACAGACTTAAAGCTCACCGGAAATTGTTGCAAAGCAGCTTAAGCGACTTTAAGAAGAACAATGTCCTGTACAGTGAATGTCCTGCACATCTAGCCAAAGGCAGGGCAAAGGCAAGATCCTTGGCAATGGCAATGCATTCGAGTTTTAAGTGTCAAAACACTTACTTAATGGAAATTACTTGAGAGCCATCACTCGATAGGCCATGGAGAGCCATCACGTCCTTGAGATGGAAATCGATGGGAAATGGTTGCCTCAAGGACTGGAGGTGGGCACTTGAGTGTGTCATGTCCGCACGATTTTTGCTAAAAATCATTTAACAGCAGAATGGGTGTGTGTGTGTCTAAGTGGGTGTATGTGTGTGTGTTTGCTAGACTTACCCACAAACACAGAGGCAAACATTGTCAAACAGATGCGAATGGCTGCCAATTGATTGACTCAACTTGACTAGACTCAACGTGGCGTGAGGACAACTGTTTAAATTTTTTACTTGCTCGTTGTCAGCAGCCATGTCAAAGCACGTAATGCACGTACGTGCGTCTCCCCCTCCACCCATCCTACACCCATCTATCCAGCCAGTCCCCCACCGTATGTGTGTGTGTGTGTGTTTAGCAATTTCAAAATTGTTGTGTTCAATCAGAACAGTTTTGCCAATACTCTGGCAGGCTGGATGGCAGGCAGACTAGGCATCAACATCGACTTCGGAATCAAATCATCACCATTGCTCTCCCATTTGCCAGGGCAGGAACTTGGACTCAAAGTTGGACTTGGACAGCAGTAAATACATACAAGAAGAAGGCAATGCAACAGAATGTCTGTCAACTGTGTGAGGCAGAGAGGATGGTTGGTCAAGTAAGTGGGTCATTCAACATTGTTTATTCAGCAATGGGCACAGATCGTTCTCGTTGGCATAGTAGGTTCTAGAGATCCCTCCCCCCTCCTCGGCACAACAACTGACCATGGCACAACATTTCAATAAAATGAGTATAAAACATGAAAAAAGGACTTGAAACCTTAATGTAAAACTATATACAACACACAGAGAAGAGGACCACAAACTTTTCACATAAATAACAAATTGAGAAATAGCCATGTAACTGGAATGGAATGGAAGTTCTCGCTAACCCAACGCCAGGTCAAAGATAATAATAATAAAAAACCGCTCAAAAGATGGTATGAATCTGCTGCCAAAAGACAAAAATAAAAACGGGTGAGCCAAAAAAAAAAAGTATGAAACAAAGATGAAGCAGCGAAAACTTGAATCTTTCTTCATGCCATTTTGACCATTTTTATTTCATTTCTGCGTGGAGTTGAGTGAGTTAGCGTTGGCATTTGTCAGTTGCTGGCTGTCAGCGCGCACTTCCGGGGTGGAGAGGGGGGTGGGATGTGGGTTTTAGGGTCAGGAGTTGTGTCTGCAACTTGCCACAAGTTTTAATAAACTTGCCAAGTATTCTTCTTCTGCTCCTTCTAGCATTTTTTCTTTTTCTTTTAAAGGTCACCACAAATGTTACACACTGGCAAAAGAATTGAGAAAACTTTTGCAAACAAACTCGAATTGAAGCAGTTAAAATGGCGTATTGTTTTGCAAAATACTTGACCAACTTCAACTCGAGCACCGATTGGTCACGGAAAGTGTTGTAAAAGTGAGAGAGAAGCACGAGATTCTAAAGTTATTTTCGAACACTTCGAGTCCAAGCGAATGTAGATGCTAATCAAGGGAAGATTAGAGGGCAAAGATGTCTCCGTTTAACATATTCGATGCGTTACTATAGCATACCTTAGGGCTCTGCTAGCAAAATATTTGCACAATTTGAGCAAACAAGCCGCCATGTGGCATGGTGTGTGTGGCATGGTGTATGTGGCATGGTGTGTGTGGCATGGTGTGGGTGTGCGGTTAATGTTGCCAAAACTTTCAAATGAGGCTGCCAGGCAGCCGTTGCAATTATGCTGAAAATAGCATTACACCTCGGAGCAACATTAGAAGCAGCACACACACACACTCTTACACACACACACTCACCTACATACATACCTTTGCGTGGCGTCTAACAAGCTGCTACTGCTTGTTTTGTAGCACACACTTTGGCGCACTAATTAAAGAAAATTTACACCACAAACACAGCCAGTGCCACGCCCCTTCACGTTGTCGCCCACCCAGCAGCCACCAGCCACAACAGCTGCAATAGTCGGGCCGTCGTTTTGTTTATTTGCCTCAATGTTTGAGGCACACACACCGTACACACACACACACAACTGCATAAATTGCAACAAAAACTATTTGAAGCAATAACTCAAAACTAATTTGTTACCCTGCGGTTGCTTAACCAAATATTTTCACCCGTTGCAATTCAAGAGAAAGAAAATAGACAAATAACCGATGGCAAAACATTCTATACCTACATTCTGTGTGTGTATGGGTGTGTGTGTGTGGGTGTGGGTGGGTGGTTGTCTGTAGGCGACCTCACTTGACATGCCCAATTATTTATTTATGCCTTTGTTTGTTCTTTAAGCATATGCCCATTTATTTATTTATAACATATTTAATTTGCTCAGTCTCTCAGGTTGCTTTTTTTTCTCGTATCTTTTATTCGTTCTTTTTTTGACATGCTGAGAGCATAAATTAAAAACGATTGCAAATTTAATGAATCGCCTAGACTTCCATGCCTACGAGTGTATCAACAGAATTAAGTATATATGTTTCTCGGCCATGCAGAATGCGTAATCTGTTATGCATATAAAATATATAATACTTTCAATTTATACATATTAATAAGTATATTAAAAACAATTTCAAGACAAGCAAATTGCTTATAAGTTTTGGCCAATTAAGAGTTGTTTTAACAATTCACACACGGAAAAGAAGTGAGTGAGCTCTAACGAATAACAAATATCAGAATTGGAAACTCGGTTCAAATTAGAGGTGGGCATGGGTCGTTCCGTGTCCGTAAGCATGGTTTTTAAAGTTCAAATAAATCCTTATGATATTTAGCAATGACTACGGTATCTTGTGAAGCGAATGTCTTGGATTTTTGGAAAGAAAACAGTAGTTTAAAAAGTTTGCAAGCAGTGTCCAGAACTATTTTGAATAGATTCCCGTAAGATTGATAAAGAGCAAACGCTTTTTTTCTACAACTAAACTAACAAGCAGTATTTTGGACAAGATAATATTTTTGAAATTTGGAAAAGATGTATTAGACTGTCTATAAAGACTATATGAATCTCGTAAAATTTCTTTATTTTTTGCCTCTTATTTTTCATCCGTGCCGTGCCTAAAAAAAAAGAACCATGCCCATCTCTAGTTCAAAGCAAAACATTAACTCAATCAAACATCTTGGAGATATTAACTCTCAACACGCAAGAAAAGTATAAGTCTGTGGATTTTTTAGAGGCACCCTGTATTATTGGTTGAGGATCCTTTTTAATGGATATTTCAAAATCAATTAAATTAAAAAGTACATTTTCCAACCGTAGTTTATTCCACACCAGATTGTCCCGACTCCAAGTAGAGTTCCATCTCCATCTCTCTCTCCCTCTCTCTCTCTCTCTCTCTCTCTCTCTCTTCCATTACTTTCTTTCTCCTTCTCGGTCACTGTCACATTGGCTTTTCTTCTGTTCCTTCTCTTTCTTTGAGTGTATATGCGTAATTAAGCAAGTTTTATTTCTTGCTGTTTTTATTTCTTGGATAACTTTTTACCCATTTTTACATCCACATGATACACACAGACAAGAGCAAGTGTGTGGGTGAGTGTGTGTGTGTGTGGGGGGGGGGGGTTTTCTGTGCGGTTGGCCACCCTTTTAGAGAGAGCTAAAGGGGTCCTGGGCCCCGACGATGCCACTTTAATATGCAACATCACACAACATTTACTCAAGTTTTTCTTTTCGTTTTTCTTCGCATTTTCCCCCCTTTATTTTTTTTTGCATTTTCTCTTCTTTGTAATTGTTGAGTGTGTGAAAATAAATTGGTTTAAAAGCAAGAAATCCTTTGATGATTTTACTAACAACAATAAACCAGTGTAGGGTAAAATGTTAAAAAAATCTCAAGATTTCTGACCAAATTTCGCAAAAGCCTCTGGCTTCTTGACAACGTTTTTCCTTCGAGAGCTCCTTCAGTTCTGGGAATCATTTAAATAGTTGGCCCCAAACACACAGTAAATTCCTAGGCAGGCAAATGGGTAAGTAGGTTCTCGGAAATGAGGCAAAATAGAATGCTTATATTTCGTTTGCTAACCATAATTCACTTTTATTTAAGAGGCAGCAAACAAAAAAAAATGAAGAGGTTGCTAAAGATGAGAGACAAAAAAGAGAGAAATAAAATTGCACAACCGCAACTAAATGAGTCCATCCTCTCTATCGTGCCACCCGATTCCTGCCCGCACCTTATAATGTTTCCTGTCATATGCCACGCCCCGCTCATTAAAAGTAACCAAAACTGTCGCTGGGGGTATATCTATCTGCTCCCCCGGCAAACCAAACCCAATGACAAACAGCAACAGCAACAGCAGAAACAACAACAACAACAAGAACACATGAAAGGCGGCCAAAAAGGCAACACCAAAGAGCTTTTATTTCTCTAACAGAGAGTCCCAATTTTTCCTCCAACCCCCACCCTCCTCTGTAGCTGGCCATGTTGGAGCTATCAACGCTAATGACAAAAGCGCGCAAAGTTTGCATTTGCTTGTGGACGGAAAGCGATAGAGAGAAAGCGAGAAAGAGAGAGAGAGAGAGAGTGAGACAGGCACTAAACATGCCCACAGGGTGTGTCCAGCACAAAAATCACACAAAAGAGCATAAAATTAGCGAATGATGCCAAAGTCTGTCTACTCTACTTTTCCCTTTTCCCTGTTCCCTTTTGGCATTGCCTTTGCCTCTTACCCTCTTTCTGTCACTCTCCCAGTGTCCTTTAAGCCTGGACGACTTTGTGTCGTTACTTTATTTTAAATTTGCCTCACACAAAGGCCTCTACGAGTGCCACAGCCACTGCCACTAGCAGTCGGAGTCTCTCTTTTGCCCCCCTCATGATGATGAATTCATGCCCATCATTTTGCTTGTAACAAAACTTGTGATTGTTGCTGTTGCTGTTTGGTGGCGGTGGCAGCGGCTGCTGCGGCTTGCCTGTCCCCCTGTCCCCACATCTCTGCCCTGCCCTGCCCTGCCCTGCCCTGATTTCTAGTCCTTTCCATAGCACTTACACGAGTTGGTCATTAGCTACGCCTGGCAGCAAATTATTTGGCTGGGTGCGGCGAATGTCCTAACCATATTGTTGCTGCTGTTGCTGTTGCTGCTGCTGCTGCTGTGGTTGTTGTAGGCGGTTATGATAAACATCAAGCACACTGCAGCATCACTAGAATAGGGGGGAGGGTGTTCCCTTTGTTCGCCAGTGGAGCAAACATTTTCGCGTGCGTTGCGCCATAAGTTTAATTTTTCAGATGGCCATTGCCTGGTGTGGCATTTCATGGAGCGGTTTGTTGTTGTTGGAACATTTTCATGTCAAGTACTTAAAACTGTTGTCCTCGCTGCTTCTCGTCGGAATCATAAGGGAGTCGTACCAAAAACACGCCCAACGAAAAAAATACAAAATTAAATTATACACAACAAAAACCAAAAAAAAAAGAAAGAAACGACGATGAGAAAAGCAGTTGCAAAAACATTTCTCATGCAACATTCTAAAAAATTAACGCAATTTTTATGTTTCATAATGCGCAAGCCGCCAGTTCGGTGGTCGATTGGGCGGGGGCTGGGCGTGGGGGGCGTGGCTTTATAAAAATTACACAAATTGCTGGGCTGGGCTGGGCTGAGCTCGGCGTTTGCAATTTGTGTATTACAATATATTTTATTTTTGGTGGCGATTTGTTGCCGACGCGACGATTAAAAATGGAAAGCAATTGCAACAAAGGGGCATCTCTTTGTTTTGTGTTAGAAATTTTGTTCTATTTATGGCAGAGTTCGGATATTTTTGGTTTATTCGAATACTCTATACACTTCCAACTAGTTTATGCTAGTTGTAGTTTAGTTTAGTTTAACTATTTCATGACATTTATTAGCATATAAATTACTTGAATTGGAATTTATTAATTTTATGTTTGTGAGTAAATCTTAGTTTGGGAGGCCATGAAAATTGCCATATAGAGTGTACATTAAGCATACGCAAGGTAAGCCCGATCGAACCTTTGATTGCATTGCTAAACTTTGCTGCTTTCATTCTATAAAAATGTAAATTTTTTATTGTTCAAAGATTTATTATATGAATGTGATATATGAAAGAGAGAACTGCTGATTTGCACAGATTCGAAATCCCAAGGCCTACCAAATGTCGAGGACATGGCCAAATAAATGATGGGGGGGAGCGAGGGGTGGGGGTTGACTGAGTGGGTAAGTGGGACTAGGTGACACACACACACAATGTAAGAGGAGATTTTATGTTGCACAACCACGTGGCACAATTTTTATGCTTTTGTGCAAAAAGAAAAAATTTATTATCGTTGCTAACTGTTTTTATGATTCTATTTGATGATTGTTTTGGTTTCGCTTTCGGTTTTTCGGTTTGTCGGTTGGGCTAAGCTCACGGCTTATGGCGCGCCGTTTTAAAGGCTGCCAAAATCATAAATAAAATTCTCTTCGTCTGGCCATGTCAGATTTGGTTTATTTGCTGTTGCTGTTGCTGCTGCTGCTGCTGGTGTTGTTGTTGCCATGGCTTTTGCCTGACGCTTTAAAATGCCATCCTGAAAATAGCCTTGCCTAGGCCATTCTATTGATTTTGGGCCCAAAAGAGAAATGTTATTACAAGCATAATGGAAATGTTAACAACAGCACGTACTAATCAAAGTGCCGCAAGCAGCTGAAGCAGGAGCAGCAGCAGCAGGAGGAGCAGGAGCAACAGACCAACTGGGATTCAATAAAAATGCCGACAGGCTGTCTCAGAATTGACAGAATTGAAAAGATCCATCCCACACACACACACACACACACACATACACGCACACACGCACACACGCACTTGAGTATGCCAGAAATGTAGGCTGGAAATTGCATAAAATCATGATTTAATGAATTTCCGGCAATAAAATAATTTAATTTTGTCCTAGGCCTAGGCGAAAGAAGGACTCGACTGCTGACTTTGCTGGCTCATCATTAAAACGTCAAGGGGCTTGCAAAAGCAAAAAAAAGACAGACCAGAAATGATAATAAAGTGCTCAAATCTCCGCATAATTTAATAATGTCAAAGTTCTTGGCGGCCCTCGTTGTCATCTCTCTGCAGAGAGACTGCGTGTCGCATAATAATAATAATAATAAAATACCTAGGCAGGGCTCAGGTGGATGCCAAGCCAGGAACCAGGAAACCAACCCGGACCAGCCACTTGGCATGTCTTGGCATGGCTTGGCTTCACTTCACTTCGTTTGGCATACATGTCAGCTAATCCATGATTGGTCCCCTACTTGGCACTTAAGCCAACCGGCTTTGTCACATCCACATTATCTCCATTAAAGTCAGCATTATGAATTTTTACATTTTTGGCATATTTATGCCACTTTTCTTGTTCCATAAGCCACGCAAGTTAATTAGTTAGCGGGTGAAAAACTGCTTAGAATATGTAATACTCAGTTAGCTCAAAATTAAAATTCATCCTGAAAACACCCAACTTTGTCAGTGTTTGATAAAGAGAGACTCTCAATTCTTATAGTTTCACAAATTATTTACCTAATATAATATAATTTCTATGGAAATTTTATCCTTTTCGAATGGGAATAGTTTCAAATGTGTTAAAAAGTTGATAATCAATTCAAACTTATCAAAGATTGGATAAAGAGTGGGCTAAAATCACAAAAGTTTGGTGTGTTAGGTAAGAAATTTGTTTAACTTTTCAGTTTTTGTAGTGAAATAAATTCCAAAACAACACAATAAAAACTTTTGCATATCCAAAATTGAATTACTAAATATAACCTACAAAATGCTAGTATAAAAGTTTTTTTACCATATTTTTAAAGCTAATTTTTCGCTTGTTGCATCGTCTTAAGTGAACAGACATCATGAGTTTCAATTAATAATTTTTTACCTCGAAATTTAATTTCAATTCAACAAAAAAAGTTGTTTTTCTCTTTATTTGTGTTAATTAAACAATGGAGAAAATTCAATTTCAGTTTTTAAATTGTAGATTTCACCTTTTAGTTAGTTTATTTAGTTTCAACTTGTTTGTTGATTAAAAGTTGTTCTTTAAAATGAATCATATCGTCAAAGTCAAGAAACAATTTAATGAAGTATTTTTGTTAAATTCTTTTCGTATAAAATTAAGCAGACAATTAAGTTTAAGTGCGATTTTCAGATATTTTTATTTTTTGCTGCTGAAGGGAAAAATGTGAAATGGCAGGAAAGGAGACGAGTTGAGACGGGAAACGGAAAGCGGAATGCTGCATTTGTCAGCATTCAAGACAATTGTGTGTGTGTGAGAGAGGGGGGGTGGAACAATGCCACAGATACAGATAAGAGCCAGAAAGTCAACGAGGGAACTGAATCGAGTGTCAAGCAGCGTCTCGCCAATCGTCTTACAAGTGCAATGTCAATTTGTGCACAAAGGGATAATAAGGATTTATGTCAAATGCTGGCGCTGTTTGAGTTTTGCCAATATTTTTACAACTGACTGCACTTAGATCAAGTGGGTAACCAAACGGCGGGAGAGAGTTGCCCTTGTCTAGGGGGTGGGTTGGGTTGGGTGGAGGGGGGTTTCATGGGCGTTGGGTTTGTTTGGTTGTTGTGCGCATAAAACTCGATTCGATGACTTTGTTGCAAAAACTTTGCTTTTAAGCCAACTAATGGGCTACTTAACTTATTAATTTCCTGTATTAGCAACAAATTTCACAAATTTCAAGCGGCGCTCATTAAAATTGCATAAATATTTCTCAAACAAAGCTATCAGAAAGCAATTTTGCCAATAGTCTGAAGCATAAAACTCGCTTCAAAGCTGCTCACTTCAAAAGTTGTGTAAACTTTTAACGGCAACAGCAACAACTAAGGTCCGGCCAGACCAAGCTCAAACTTTGTTTCGACTTCCTGTTTCTTTTTTTTTTTCGTCCTCGTCCTCCTCCTCCCCTTTTTTTTTTTTATTTGTGGAACACTTTGATGCTTTGCAAGTTTTTTTTAGTGATTTGGTTCAAACTGCCCACCAACAAGTACGAATGATAGACAGACAGACAGAGAGAGAAAGGCACACGAGGGACAACCTCGGAGCGGAGCTGGAATCAAGCGAAAGCAATCGGTTTGTGGTCTAGGCCCGACTAGATCCTGGGTCCTGGAAGGGTAGCATAGCAGTCGAGGATGTACCGACGTCGTCGCCTTTGATAGAAATCATGCTGAGTTGTGAAACGTAAAATTGAATTTACTTTTTGGCCGCTCTCTGTTCTTTTTTGCAGGACCACTGACAACCGTCATGTAGGGACAGTTCAGACTGCTGCTCCTCCTTCTATTTTATTTTTATTTTCTTGTGCAATCTCCGACCCGAGAGAGAGAAGGGAAAGTTTGCTGACTAGCACTGGGACCGGAACATAAATCATTAGGCATTTGCCATATGCAAACGGATTCAGAAGTCTCTCTTAACTTCATTGCCTGTTATCACAAATCCCAGCATTAAATTCTGGTTTATACCCCAATGATGATAACAGGCTAATTTCCCTCTCTCCCCTCACCAGGCTTCCAATCTGCCTCGCGCAACCCTCATCACACTTGCCATCAACAAAGTGGAATTTGGTGTAGCAAAAGTTAATGATTTTGTTTCTCAATCAACATTTGTATCACATGTTTTGTTCATTCTGTTGTGTGTGTGTGTGTTTGGGTGTGGGTGTGGGTGTGTGTGTGCTGATTGTAAGCAGCTTAAAGCGGCCGCCTTTCCACTAAGTGAAATTGAATTACATTGTTTCTACGTTCTTGTCTCTGTGTATAATGTCGGATTGTTCATGTAACTGTTTGTGGTATTGGTCAGTTCGTGTTTATTTAAACGTAATTAATTTGAGCTCCTTCTAGCTCGGGCAATTAGTTTACCAGTTGAGCTTCAGACAAAGCTGTGGCATTCATTTCCCATCAGACATCGCAATGACTAAAGCAAAATGAAATACTAAGCAGAGA
This sequence comes from Drosophila sp. 14030-0761.01, assembly GCA_018150735.1. Taxonomy (NCBI): domain Eukaryota; kingdom Metazoa; phylum Arthropoda; class Insecta; order Diptera; family Drosophilidae; genus Drosophila; species Drosophila sp. 14030-0761.01. Next base: position 4,377,654 of record JAECWO010000106.1, on the reverse strand, counting down.
GACAGAGAGAGAGAGGTGGGTGGGGGAGGTGCTTAGAAGCATAATCCTTATTTAGTATGAATACACAAATTTCGGTAATTAAAACTTTGTCAAGGACTAGCAAACGATTTGAAACTTTCAAATCCCATTAAATCTCAAAATTATGTGTTGCCCAGTAACTAGTTGGGTGATTGGATCAAAGATATCAATTCATACTTGATCTTGGCTTAACAAATTGAAGTTCAAAATCAAATAAATGGACTTAAGAATATTGAATCATTTATTCTAGATACAGGGTGAAGGATTTCTTCTTAATTGTAGAGCTTGAAAGTAATATTTATGACTATTTTAGCACTGATTGAAGTGTTGTTCATTTGTTAATCTGCCTATATAATAGTCTGTCTTTCTATATATCAACCTACATATCTAGCAACCGATCTATTTTCTATTTATCTATTTCTATACACAATCCATCTATTTATTTAGCTATCTATCTTTCTATCACTTTGTCTATCTCTCAATCTATTATTTGATTATCTATTTATCTATCAATCTATCTGATCATTTATTTATTTAGATCGATTCTAGTTACCTGCCTATTCTTCCATCTATTTGTCAGTTATTTCAGTTTTCTATCTGCCTGTCTATATATATAATATCTGTCTGTCCAACTACGATTTTATCTTGGTACAAAACTATCAATCTTTGTATATATTAACTAAACGATGAGGGACATTCTTTTCCTATGAAAGTCTATGTCTAGATTTGAATAAGTTTTATGATTCTAACTTAAATGAAGTATGTTAGGCTTTCGGCCGACTTGGATATATGATGCATCAAGTAAAAAAAAATACTTCAAATTTATGAAACTCAGACATTCTATCTCGCTCACTCTTGTGTGCACACGAACACTTTAGCGCCCTCCACCGGCCAAGTCCGCCCTGCCCCGCTTTGAGTGCAAAACGTTTCTACCTAAAACTTGGCAATTTTTATTTCGATTTCTATGAAATTTAGTGGAATGATTCATATTGATTAAATTGCGAGAAAATCACCTTCAATGTTGAAGAAAGTTTTGTTAGTTTAATGTCAATAAAATTGCTAAACTAGCAAGAGTTTTAAACACAAGTTTCGATTAAGTTTAATTTAATAACATATTAAACTCAATCGAAACTTATGTCTAAACCTCTTGCTATTTGACTGATTTATACCGAATCTTACTTTAATCAAGATCTAATCGTAAGTTTATATTTAGCAACCAAGTATTTGATGTCCTTTTTCAATTTAATGAGATCTAGACTCATCTCTCGGGGGTTTCTATTTTTTATAAGCTTTATTAATTTAGGACTTCAAATGCAATCGGGAGAACGCACCCCAGTGTAATTAATCCAATTTCATTGTACAATATTTCACACTTAAAAATCAAACCCCGGCAATTTGTTACACTCAAGCAACGATACACATGAGACGCAGCCAGTTTAGTATAGAGAATGAGGTATTACTTGGAGTAGTGAATAGATGTGGACGGGGGAAGTGTATATGAACAGTGGTTACCCTCTCCCCGATAGGGGGGAGGGGGGCGAAGTGGGGGTGTCTGATGTCTGCGATTCGCGCTAAAAGTTGTGCAAATAAATGGCACTGAAATTTTATAGCACACTTGATAATTTGCGCAATAATTCAGCGCAGCTAATCACCACATAAATAATCTTAAGGATAGTCCGACATTTCATTCAGATACACATAGTATATACCATGAGTATATATATATATATGTATAGATAAACAAACAAACAAAACAAAAAGACAGGTCAGGACAGGACTAGAGAGAGAGAGAGAGAGAGAAGGAGAGCGATATGGGAGTTGGAAATTGCGTTGACTAAGCAGCAAAACAAATAAGAAGCAGCCAAAACTCATGAAATCGAGAACTCGGTCGAATGGAACGTGAGCGAAATTTTTGCTAACGAATGTTGACTTTTGCCAAAGTACTAAAATCAAATAAAAGCAATAAACAACAGCAACAGCATGAGCATGAGGCAAATCAAACAAAATCAACAAAATCACTTGGCTAAAAGTTTGCCAGAAAAACAAAAAGCAACAAAAATTAAACGGAAACTTGATGATGAAGACAAACGTCGAGTAAACTATATTTGGTCATCATAAAAAATTAATAAAAATGGCCAACAAACAAGTTGAAGTTTGCCCATGCCGAGCTCCAACTTGTTGGAGCAGCAGCAGCACCAGCAGCATCCAGCCACATACATATGTATGTATGAACATATTTAGCATTTAAGCCAAGTAAACAACAAATACATAAAATTAACCCGCTGCAAATTGTGGCGGAAAACAGCTGGCGGCGACAGATTTTGCCCCTCGCACGAATCTAGGTTAGCCATACCGAAAATACCGAAAAGACCAAAAAGAAACAAACAAACAGCGAGGGAACGAACGACGATGGGACGAACTGGCATCAGTTACATTGCGTATACGCCGCATAGTACTGCCACTGCCACAAGATACAATAAAAATCAGCAATTTAAAGCCCAGCAGCATGGCAGTATTTTCTATGATTTTATTAAGGTATACAAACATTGAGCGAAACATAGAGTGAAGTTGTGTGAATAATTTACCAGCAATTTGTTGTAAATTTCAATTTGTTTCCCGTCTCCTTGCTGTGTTATTTATGCACATTCAATTCGTTCACTTTTATTGTATAAACAAATGGTTTCCATTCATATTAAACACTCGATATTTGTTTTTTTTTTCTTTTTCTGGTATCTTCTTATTTTAGCGATTATTTTTTGTTGCTCTCATTCAATTAATTGCATTCCGCACAAACAAACACCAAATATGGTTCGGGATACGACACTTTCACTACCAAACCGACCGTTAAATTCAACGTTCGCCACGCATCTGACTGATTTGCTTGCTGGCCATCAGAGATAGGCATGGAGGCTGCTGCCGGAGCTGGAGCTGGTGCTGGTGCTATGTGTGTTACGCACCCATCAACCTCATCGGGATTCGCCCTCGCCGCACACGAAGCAGAGGTTCGCCTCGTTTTCAAATCGTTCGTCTGAGACCAATCTTCAGATATAACAGTTTGACGACCGCACGACGACAACCCGAAGTCTAGTTCGGCTAGCGGCACTCAAAGAGCGCACCGAATTCGCCGTTTAATCCTCTGGATGGTCGGTCGTAAGGTAAGTAATATTAGCTATGGTCATGGTTAAGAGAAGTCCCGATTGACTAAAGAGAAACACAAACGAGAGTGGCACTTTGTTGGTGGTTACAGTTTATGCTTGAGCCAGCTTGAATTCGAATACTAACAGCTGTTTGCCCTTCGTATTTCCACTGCGCAGAATCAGTGCCAAATGGTCACAGAAATACTGGTTAATACTGGGAACAGTATTCAATTTGTTTTCAATCTTTGAAACAAAGTCAAAATACAGTTAATGGCTGAGTTAAAAATTCCCCATTTCGAAGCAATTTTTCTTCAATTTCTTAGAAAACTAGTTTGTCAATATAAGGGATTGTTATTTAATTAATGCGCTTTATTACCCTTTGATAGTACAATGTTCTTAACGCTATATGTGATAAACAGATGTTCCAAAGTTGTAGCAATTGCTTTTCAGCTGAGATATGTTTATATATGTACATTGTTATCCAAGTAGTTTGATGGGTGACAATATAATATGGCAAGGAAAAATGTGAAGCCTTTGAAGACTTAAATACGAATTTAAGCTAGGTGACTGGGACTAAGGTGACTAAACTTAGATTTAGCGGCTTAGGGCCAGTGACTACCCTTAGGAGATATGACTATTTGTTTTCAAGGAAATATGCTCCCAAACTACTGTCGAATAGTCTTTCAAGAGTACTGTTTTCACTACGAGTCGTCGGACTTCTTGAGTGAGGATGCTGTAAGAGTTTTCAATCTTTTACTTTCAACATTTTTAAATGTAGGAAGATGTAGGAAAGTATTTATAGTCCGTCATCTTTTCATCGATTTCGCAAATAATTATATTTTTATGACCGCCAACTTTCATAGTTTTAAAGTTTAATGTCTATACAATTTTACCATTAGTAAGTTTTTAACATCTTCAACGATCAGTAAATACATAATAGAAAAAAATTACAATTCATTTTTTATTAACAATCGTAATGCTGTTTTAAGAGATCTCAAATATTAATTGCATTTGAAAGTGCATTTGGCTACGCTAAAAATACGTGAAGTTGAGATATGGGCATATCCGAGAAAGTTTAAACCAAAGTCAAAATTTGTAAGTTGTCAAAATATTATTTACTTGTAACTGGGTCGATAAGGGTCAACCTTTAAATTCCAAAAAGGACAAAGTTTCTCGTTGGTCCATTTCTAAAATGGCAGAGCAAAACTTACACCTACCTCAAATTTGTTCAATGCTGCACAAAATAAGAGTTGTGTAGATGCTTATAAAAATGGTCAAAACGGATATATATGTGTTTTATTCTATAATCATCTTAAAATACAAATAATATTCTACGAATAGGATTCTCGTAAACCATTCTGAGATATTTGAAATGTATTGATAATTGAACGCAAAATTGTGTATTTTATTTGTAATTTCCGTCACGGAAGTTCGGATACGAATATCTTGTTAACAAAATATATTTAGGCAAAGCATGAAATGCCATCTGAAAGTGTCGTAACATCCGCAACGCTGTTAGAAAGTAAAATATTTAGAATATTCACTCTTTCAAAACTAGTTATTTATGTGTTTTTATGTGAGGTTTAAGATATAGCCAACTGATTTTAATCACAGTTTGTAGCTAAAAATTGTCAAGATAACTTTAGAATTGGCTTCTTAAATCAAATGGAAGACCCTGCTAGGAATTTTATTGGGAATTGACCATTCGAGTTGGATCTGTAAAATGTTTACATAGGTCATCATGGGTCAATAAAAATAAAATGTGGTATATTCAGTTTAATTTTGAAATAAACTGGCTAATAGCTTAATGCCATCATATAAGTATGTGTGAGAGTGTGTGGTGTGTGTGTGTGTGGTCCTAACCAAAGATTCCTATGCAACTCCTAAACCACTCAAATAAAAATGAATGTGCAGAAGCCACAAAAACCTCCTCCAGCCGAAGGCATTCTCCCATAGACAAGCAACTCAAATCAATATAATGAACCGAAAAACGTAAGCCAAGAGAAAAATAAAAGGGAATCCCGCTCCCCTCCTCCCCCTCAACCAATTGCCGGAAAGTTCAGTATCTCCAATAAATAAATAAAGAAAGATGGTCAAAATATCTATGGGCCACCCGCTGCAGTAGCTCAATGTGGATTTTGATTTAAGTTTTAGTTGGTGGGCCGCACTTATCGCGCAATTGATACGCAGCTTAGACTCGGCCAGCGAGCCGAGATGGCCAGATGGAGCCAGCGACCAGCGGTCAATGAGATGCCCGGGCCATATGCGGCATTTCAATGAGATGAAAAGTTATTTGCAATATACGAATCGATAGATCATATATATATATATACATAGTATCTATCTATGGGAGACTCCGTCCGGTGTGTGTGTGTGTGTCTGTGTGTGTTGCTGTGTGTGGATATCATCCCAAAGTGCACATCATGATTTTATTAAATGGACTCTGATGTATTTATTGTCCAGCAACAACGTGACTTGTGAATTGATTTCATTAAACTGGAAAAAGTTAACAAAGCTGCCTGCGCTTGGTCGGGGCTTGGCAACATTTTTTGGACAAAGTTGCCCTGCTTTATTTTGCCATATAGATAAATATTTTTTTATAGCTCCCTCTGCCCCCTCGCATTCCCTTTCTCTCTATCTGTGTGAGTGTGTGTTTGTGTGTTGGCTTAAGGACATCTATCGTTAGTGGCCAGGACGAGATGGTCAGCTTCAATGACCAATGGCAACAGCAGCTCGCATCGAGCGTGGAATATCAATGTGGTCAAGTGGATGACTGGCCGTCAGTCAGAGTATAACACAGGCGGCGGCTCAGACCCGCTGTTTGCCACACAAATTGCCAAATTGTATATTTGTATCACTCTGTGTGTGCGAGTGTGTTTGGGTGTGTGTGTTGTGTGTGTGTGGTGTATATTCTGCGGCTTTGCCTGCTTGTATTTTGTACAAATAATGATGATAATGTTGATGCGGCTGCCTGCTGATTTCACGCACATAACTCTGATTAGCCACAGAAATCCATCCCCTCCCCCCTCCCCCTCCCTGCATTTGACTTTAAGATTTTCATTTAACCGATGTGAAAACGGTTCAACACTTTTAATTGCAACTAAAGTGCTGTGAAACCATTTCAATGCCACTCTAAATTTGCCATGAACAATGGGTCGTATACGCAATCTCTAGATTAAACCATATCAGAGAAGGAGTTTGGAGTGCACTGCAAGAAAATTCACCAGGTAATCATCAGTTTCTTTATTACCAAACCAAAATACTCTTCACCTAAATCAATTGAATGAAACTAAATTCCCCTTGGAACTTGTCGGGTCACCAATTCTGTGCCTTAACTTTCTATGTTCCCACAATTTAAATTTCTGAAAATGGTTAAAATATAAAAAGAAATTCTTACATTTTTTCAAGTGTGAAAGAGTCAAGCAAATGTGAAATGACAAAAAATTGCCAAGTAAAATAGAAGCGCAGACTTCAGGCTTTATTTCTTGTTTACAATGGACAGAGGGACAGACAGACAGAGGGACACAGTAGATAGGCCACTCCCGCCGACTCCTTGCTGTTGCATACTAAATTCTTTCACCATTTCTTTTCCGTTTTTACAAATGTTTAGCGGCAAGAAGCACTTACATGAGCCATTTGCATCATATTTCTGTTGTCATTTGTTGACATTTTACTTGCTTTGTGCCTCGACATGTGTATGTGTGTGGGTGTGTGTGTGTGTGTGTGTGGCATGTTAGACGTATACTTAATGTGCAGTCATTATTTTTCAAGAAACAAGCTCAACAAAAACAACAACAGGGCCACAGTCTGAGCCAACTTCAGAGCCAGTTCATAGTGCAAAGGCAGCAGAGCAAATAAACCAGCTAAAGAAAAAATGTTATATTCTATCTCTCTCCCACTCTGGCTCTCTCTCTCTCTCTCTGGGAAGAAGGAGGCAAAAGAAAAACCCGCCAACCAAGCAGAACCAACCGAGCAAAAGGCAAAGGCTGCTTGCTCCCTTCATTGTTTGCCCTGGACTTGGCTAATTGCCACCCCAAACCTCTGTGCCAAACACCCCCCAACACCCACCCGCCTTCCTGCTCATCATCGCCATCATTGACTATCGTTTTTCACCAATCAGTCGAGTGAGTATTAATTAATTATCATCTTGAAGCATATTGGTCAGGCTGCTTGCTTGCCTGCCTGCCGCCTGTCTGCCAGCTGGAAGTTGATTTTATGCTGAATTTTTGTTCAACTTTTTTGTTAACTAATTAGTGATCAACTTTTTGGCCCATAACAACCGAAGAGCTTCTCCGCTTCAGCACTGAGAAACTTGCGAAGAACTTTTAGCATCGTTTGCATGTTGCGAACGAGAGATACGCACAAAATGAGAATCATAACTTCTCTAAACTAATATTAAATACTAAATAAATTGGCATACAATTTTCGCTAAAACGCAATCACAGCATGAAAATGCATTTCAAATTGAATTCCATGGGCATTTTCCATTTCACGAGGGCCAATCGAAATGTAAGCCAAACATTATTTACATTGATTATTCGTGAAATCAATTTTAATCATTTAATAATCATTTAATAACTTAAATTCGTTTATAAAGATGGGAATAATTTAGAAAAATTCAAGAGACTCTTCGGAAAAACAGTTCCATTCATAGCTATTATTATCTAACGAAACATCTACTTCAAGACTGAATCAAAGCATCAAAATGACAATTGATATCTAATGCGATCTATCTACAAGGTGGGGCAAAAGTAATCTAACATCCATTTATATTTATTCCATCATGTCGATAAATTGATATCAAAATTGGTGACCCCGTTTTATGACGTCACTCTTGCCAGAACTTCGGGCGATAGGTTCTCGCATCCCTGGCAAATATTTCCCTTAAGGGCTTCAAGAGTCTGTGGCTTGTTGACGTAAACTCGTGACTTCAAAAAAGTCTAGAGAAGTTAAATTTTTCAATTTCAATTTTTCAATTCAATTTATTGCATTTATTTGTTATAATAGTGGTATTCTTAAAAAATATAATTACTTTACAGTTCAGGGCTAATGACCTTTTCTGCTATGTTACATGTTGGGTATATATTATTACATTTTATTATTATTATTACATTATATTAGGGGAAAACCCCCCGGGCCTACTTAGGATAAAACTTATTTCTACTTATATCTATATCTACATTATTAATTCATTTATGTGGGAATAATTTGAGTATCTACATCTATCATTATAGTTACTTGTCAGTCTAAGTAGTCTATCTGATACTGTCTCTGTTTGCGCTTTGAGGTGAAGGTCTGAGGTTGGATAGTGCCAAGGAAGCTTGAATATCATTTTTAATAGCTTGTTTTGGTCTATTTGCAATCTTTTTGTATGACACTTGACAATATCCGACCACGCTGAAGCTCCGTAACACATAACTGACTGGAATATCGACCTGAACAAGTATAATTTGTTTTCAATAGACAGTTCAGGGTTTCTATTGATAAAACGAAAGTTTAAGCAACCAGGAAATGCTTCTTACAGAATATTCTGTGTTTGCTTACGTCACAAATGTCAAAACCAAATTGACACTTGACGCCATTTGAAAAGGTTATAGCGTTTGCCAATAGGGTGATTACTTTTGCCCCACCTTGAGCGTTAGTTCTCTATCATGTCAAATAAATTTAAAGAATTTTCAAGTAAGGTCTAAACAGATACCTTATCTAATCAAATCTGATCTAAGCAAATGCCTTATCCATATTATTTAGATTGCGATCAACTATTGGTGACTAGTCAACTCAAGGTGAATATTAAATTGTTTTCTATTTATTAATTTGTTTATTTTTTAAATACTTTAAGATTTACCCTCTTATAAATTGAATTGAACCAGAAAAAAATGCAATTTGGTTGCTATTCTTTTTTTTGCCTCTCATATTTATGAGTTCCATTTAAAAGGCAGGCTTTGATTTAGTGTCCCTGGTGGAGTCCGGCCTGGGGCAATTAACTAAATGACTATCCCACACTTTATTATACGCTATTTTTTGTCCAGTTCTTTTGTTGGCTAATTTGGCTTGGCCTCAAACTGGGCCAGGACGCGCAAGAGGAGAGGGAGTTGGGGGGAGGAGGGGCAATTTTTGGCGTCAGTGCAGGCAAGCGTCACTTTGTTATTGTTTTATTTCGTTTGGATATCGCCAGAGGCCAGGCGCCACCAGGCCTAGTGCAATCAGCGCCTCTTTTTTTCACACTTTGTTTTGTTTTCTCTCATTTTTTTTTGGTTGCAAGATTTGATTTTGTTTTTTGGTATTATCTATTAGCAGCAGCAGACGGCAGGAGGCAGCGCAGGGGAGGAGGACACTCAATTTATGATTATGGCTTCTACCCGCTGGGGAGGTTATTAAAGTCCATGTCGATGCCGCTTATCTCTGACTCTTGTTGCCATAATGCTAAATATGCTTGAGCCTTGCGAACACACACACACGCACACACACATACACACACACACACATTACGCAATGTGCTGCACTTAAATTTCACACTTAAATAAACAACTTCCAAGCTGCTGCTGCTGCTGCTGCTCCTGTTGGCTGTTGACTGTTGGCTTGCACTTCGTCCTGGGCTCTGGGTTATGGAGATGCTTGGCCTACTTTGGAGCCCGCAAAACTGCTAACTGGCAACAACAAAAACCAACAACAACAACAATAGCAGCAAGTATAACTCGTGAGTGGAACACACACGCATAAATTGAACAATGCTGGGGTCCGGGACCGGGTCCGGGTCTGGGTCCTGGTCCTCATCTCCATCCTGGATGCGTGGCAGTGTGACACGGCACAAAATGCGCCACATGTTATGAACCCAAGGCGAAGGAGGCAGCAGTAGGCCAAGCATGTAGTTTGCTTTGGTTTCCGTAGCCAGCGAAGGGGGGAGGAGTGGCTTAAAGTGCCTTTTACTAGGCTTAATTCGCATAATTAATTTTGTTAGTAAACTTTGGGGGCTAATACATATTTTGCCACCGTTAATGTTGTTTTCCCCATTATTGTTGTTGTTGTTGTTCTTGTTGATGAGGCTTCTTTCGCGACCAACTGACGCTGCTCTCCATACACTAATCGAAAAGAATCATCGTATGAGAGAACTGTCGGGATACGGAACTCAACAATACTTTCCAAGATAGTGAAATTAATTTGAAAATATTTTTCTAGAAGAAAAATAATTATTAAATCGGTATGCTTAAATCGAAACATTAAACAACAATTTTAATTGATAACGAATTTTGGGTAACAATTTTGTAAATCAACATAATCAATGATTATGTTTCTTCGAATTTTGGGCTGACCTATAGCTATTTGGCATACAATATTTACAACATTGGCTAACATCATCTTTTGGTTGTTCTTTTTTGGCACGCACTGGCACATTAGGTATCGGTATCGGTATCGATGTCGCCATCGATTTTGGTTTTGACTTGGGCTGGACACATTTTTTATTTGCTTCCTTTGATTTCTTAAACTATGAAGAAAGTCACAAGATAAGAAATGCGACCATCGATTTAATAGTTTTTACCATATCCTTGTATTTCTGTTTGCCCGAGAACGACAGCTTGTTCCAAGCCTCTGCTCCTCGGCGGACAGCCTCCTGCTGCGTCATACCATGACATTTCTTCCTGTATTTGCGCAAGAAATTTAGATACCCATTGGAAGAGATTTTCGGTTCCTTCTGCCATTTATAGATCGATGGCTTTCTGGCCTTAGCTTTGATTTTCTTTGATTTTGAGGTTTCCATATTTCTAAAAATTGTTTTAAATTCAAAAGCAATTGAAATTATTTTTTTAAAATTTGGTCAATCTTCGTAGAAAGTTACTTTGGAAATGAACTAAATTTCGTGTAGTCGAACTCTATGTATTCAGATAGCCTACTTCGATCACCAGAATTAAATTTTATATCCCAAGGGCTACTGAGTTTTCGTTTACCTCAGAGGTGAGAAAAAATGTAAGAGTGACCAAAGGTTTGTTTGAAAAAAAAATTATTTTAAATTATAAAATATTATAATGGCAAATACGCAAATAATTTTCACATTCAAAATTATGAGCTCGATAACAACTTCCCAATAAAAATAATTCATTTGGAAACAATGATTAAAATAAGACAAAAACTATTCAATTGAGAAATGACCAAAATTTTGAATTGTTCTTCATAACTTTTTCAATTTCGAGAAATAAAAGAACTTTTTTTACTCCAAAGAAATAGCTAACACCCAAAACTTGGCCAATAAATGCATCGAATAAGAAGATATTGCTGCCAATATCCTTTGCTAAACCTTGAATTTTGGGAAAAGGTTCAAAATCAATAATTCTTTTATTCACATGAACCAAGGGGAAAACTCATTTTTCTAGGTGGCGCACTTGGGAAATTTTCACACATTCATTTTGATATTTACAATAAAAAACACAATATGCAGCTGGTCAACTTTTATGCACGAAAGAACATGTTAAGATTACATGTAAAGTACCGTTAGAAGCTTCTGTGAGATTTTAGGTTTTAAAACCATGCAGCCATAGGATGAAATGGTATATTAAAGTCGCCAAAATGTATGTAACAGGCAGAAGGAAGCTTCTCCGACCCTATAAAGTATATATATTCTTGATCCCCCATGAGAAGAGAAATTGATATTATCATGTCCGTCTGTCCGTCCGTAAGAGTGCAGAGATCTCGGCAACTATAAACGATAGAGCTACCAAATTTAGAATGTAGACTCGTGTAGTATAGACGCTAACCAAGTTTATTTTTTTTTTTTTTTGCCACGCTCCCTTCCGCCTCCGGAATTCGATAAAATATGTTTTTTTCCCGCAATATTTATCGTATTGGAATTTAATTTGGTACACTCATACATGTTATGAACATCTATCATTCCATCTATCATATCACTCAAAAATCGGAATAAAAATGTCCGAGTTATACATTGAAACGTTTAGCACTCAAAACAGTGCAAGGCGAATTTGGCCGGTTGGGCGCTAAAGTGCATACACATAAGAGTGAGCGAGATAGTATATGTTAGAAATCGCATACGAAAGAAATTTAATATATATTTGGTTCTATAAACTCGATGTAGTTTTTTTCCCCCTGATGCATGGTATATCCAAGTCGTCCCGGCGACTTACTTACTTTATTCTTAACAGTTTTGGTGTTTCTTACTCGTCCGAGTTCCCCACTGTGCCTTGGTTATTGGATGGTTAATTTTTCTAATTATTTTCTTTCGATGCTCTTGAGCTTCGCCATCGAAAGTTCATTTCATTCGCCTTAGAAGTTTTTCGGTGTGTGGATTTCGCTCAGTGTAAGGACATTTGCTTGCCGCGTTTATGTTTATTCATTGAATTTATGCCATTATCGTTGCCTACTTAACAGAGTGCCAAGCAGCCTCCTTCTTGCCAGCCCTGACTCCGGGCTAGTGGCTCCTGTCCGTATGCCATCCTCCATAGAGAGGAATGAGCACGTGTGTTTGTGTCTACCCTGCAGGCCAGGTAATTGCACTTGTGTTTCGCAATCATAGCCTCGCCTAGTTTGCCAGGCACTTCATGTTCAATACGCTGCAAGCCATCATGCAAAAAAGTACAGTGCGCACTCAGCGGTAAAGGAAGCAGCATTAGCCAGTTAAATGGTTTGTCAACTTTCGATTGTGTTCACTGCTTCTCACCATTAAGGGGCCGGACTTCCTTCAGCCTCTGTGGCCAGAAGGGTGGAGAAGGGAGAGAGAAGGGGGAGAAGGCGCTGCCAAGCGTGTGTATTTACTTTATTATCGCATATTTGCATTCAGGCCCAAAACCCAATGTGTGTAGCTTATTTATGCATCTGTAGGGCGTTGTGTGTGTGTGTGTGTGTGTGTGTGTGTGTGTGTGTGTGCACAACTGAAAATTGTCTGTTAACTGCTATGGCTCAACCACCAGCCTAAATAGCCACACCTCGAACCTTACCTTATGTGTTTGTTCATTTGACTGTGCCAGAGCCTTGTATTAAACGCTTACCCTGTCGTTCCCCGTGTACGGCCTAAACCCCATTATCCAGAGACAATATTCGCAATGCAGTCTCCCAAGTAATTTTTGTGGTTTGGCCCATATGTAAGCGATACGGAGAATCGCCTTTAGTTTAGTTTAATTTGTATTGTGTATTCTAAATGCATTCCTTCTTTAAACATTGTCTTGAGATTTTTGATTAATCTATTATCTAATTGGAAATAAAATCGACCTAATGAAGCCCATCCTTGACCTAAAGAAATCCACAGCCGAGACGGTTCTCTTTCAAAGGAATTCAAGTCATTATTAACATTTATTTCTTCCTCACAAGAAAATCCGATATTTAAATCTGTATACTCAAAGCGAAACACTTAATAACATTTAATTTTGATTGATTGCTGTCCACCAACGAGTTAAGGGCAACAAATTTTAAATCAATTATTAGGTTTCCTGGATTTTTGCCATATTTGCCAGACTATAGAAGACATCATCATATGCTGGCTGCTCCTTTTCTTGCACTGGCACACAAGGTATCGGTTTCAAAATCGCTTCGGGATGTCACTTGGACTCGGCACATGGTTCATCTGCTTCCTTTGATTTCTTTCGGTCGAAAAACTATCAAGAAGGACACAAGATAAGAAATGTGACCATCGATTTAATAGTTTCTTGTATTTCTCTTTGCTCGAGCACGACATCTTCTTCCAAGCCTCTGCTCCTCTCCGGACAGTCTCCTGGGGCGTCAAGCCACGACATTTCTTCCTGTATTTGCGCAAGATATTTAGATAACCATTAAAAGAGATTCTTGGTGCCTTCTGCGATTTATAGATCGATGGTTTTCTAACAGATTTCCATCTTCCCATATTTCTAAAAACTGTTTTGAAATTGAAATTATTTTCTATATCCCAAGGGTATTCGATATTGGTGACCTATTTAGAGGGGGCGGCCAACAAACATTAACAAAATATTTAGCCACTTAATTAATTGGCAGGTGGGTTAAAAAAGCATTTAATTTATTCATGAGCCGGCTCAACCCTCGACCGACTAAACACAGCCTAATTAGCGTATAAATTACTCGATACACACACACACACACATACAGACTAATTTGTAATTTTTGTGGGCGGATTGCGGGTCAAACATAATACATATTCTCGATGGCTATATATCAATCCGATGACTAAATTGAAGCATAGAAGAGGTGCTTCTGCAGCACGGTTCAATGGGAAAAGTTGCAGTTGATTTGACTAATTTGATTTACACAGTTGAAATATAATTAATCAGATTTCATGTGCTTAATGTAAATTTAATTGTGGCTGTGTTGCTGTTGGCCACGATGGCCCGCGACCCACAGCAAAAAGGGCCCAAAGAGAAGGGCTTAGGCAACGAGACGAAAATTAACAACGGCTCGTATACTTAATGCCTCGCGGATTTAAGCGCATTAAAGTCTGTTCAATACGATATTTCCCGCACCTTTTCACCCTGAATCCTTTTCAATGAAAGAGACAGAATTCAACAGGCGCCACAAGAATTGCGCTTTCACGCAAGGCATTTTAATTAAAACTTTTCTCCCTATCTATTTTTTTCTCTCCTTTTTTTTCTCATTTTGCTGCGCTTTAAAATAAACCAGAAATGAAAGGCAAAAAAAAATAGTTGCCAATGTCGCCAGCGAGTCGGTCAACCATTGTCTGTCCATGCATTTAATAATAAAGCAACCAAATCCGCAAATAAAGTGTAAATGATGGTGAACAAAACAAAACGGGGGGTGGTGGGAGGGTGGATGGTAAAAAACTACGACGACTGCCCAATAAAAATGACCTCAACTTTGCACTATTTTTAATTAAATTGCATTAAAATAAATTGCAAGCATGCGTTCAATAAATGCTTAATATATGAATATATATATATATATATATTTCTATACATATTTATTTGTATATTCAATGTACAATATGATATTGCATTTTAGTCGCAAAGTGAGACAAACATTTTTAATTAATTTGCCGCAAACGAACAGCATCAATGGCAGAGAAGAGAAGAGGTTTTTGCATTTGGGTCTCTGGGATAAATCTTTATTTTATTAATTTATTCTACCCTTTGATAATAATTATACCCAATCAGTGTTCAATAATATTTTGTTTGTAATTGTAGTTATTCATCTTGCTACAAGAGGAAAAGCCCATCAACAGAAGGCTGGCATAGTTATAATCGTGCGGATTATGTGCATCAAAAGGCAGTCCTCATAATATAATATATTCCACACTGCATAAATTAGCTGCACACTCTTCTCTCTCTCTGAAATGGGGTGAGTGAGTGACTGAGTGAGGGGTCTGGGGGGGATGGTTTTGGCCCACAGTCAACAGTCAAGTTGTCTACTAATTGCCATTTTACTGTCACATTTGCTTGGATTTACATGGGCATACACATTTCACATTATTATAACAATTTTGAAGTTGGCCTGGACCGGGCCACGCCCAACTCTTGCCCACCAAAAAAGTGCTGGGCCAACTTCCAAGTGGCATCATTCTGGCTATCCGACTCTCTCTCTGTGTGTGTGTGTGTGTGTGTGTGTGCATTTTATTAATAATGATTAGGATTAAGCTGTCTGCAGAAGTTTATGCTAATTGCTGGACTGGAACTGGGATTAGATGGCAGTTAAATGCAGAGTTAAGGCAAAGTCAAATCGAAATACAAGCACCAGCCCAAAAGTAGGCAACACTTTAGCGAACAAAAAAAAAACTGCCAAACAAGTCGCTGGAGCAGAGAGCAACTAAAAATTAACACTAATTACAACATAATAACTATAAAATCGCAAAAGACAAGTGCTTAAAATGACTCAACAGCTCATTGCCACTCAACGGGTGGCCGAGGCGAGTCAGGCCATGGAGTCAAGCCAAGTTTCTATGCAGTCTGCCTGCGAGGACGAGGACCAGGACCAAGACCAAGACCATGACCAAGGCCTGCGGAGTGCAATAACAGCAACAACAACAAGAACAAGAACTTCTATAACTACAAGCAGAGCAACGGGTGGGTAGGAGGGATGAGTGGGTGACTGGGCGACTGGGCGAGTGGAGCACAACAAAGTGCAAAACATGATTAAGAGTGAAATATTTATTTGCAGCACTTGGAGGCGCGCCACGGCCGCACCAACAATTAGAAGCAACTACTACTCGTAGAGCAGGGCCTACAGCAATATCCTTCACCCTTCTCGCCCCCTGGCTGGCACTGGACTGCCGACACGGCTTAAACATGTAAATGGCTACGCTAAGAGGCCGTAGGGCAAGAAAGAGCGATGATTTAATGGCTGCTAACGCGCACAAAAAGGAAACTGCAACAAGTGCAAGGGGCAGGGGCAGGGGCTGGGGCAAAGAAAGACGGACACGACAGACTTCTTAAGCAAAAGCTTTATATAATTCTATTATGAGTAAAATGCATACTACATACATACATATATAGATAGTTGTACACATAGATACAGCAATTGAAATACATATGCATTAGGGGAGTTTCCTTAGAGCTAAGAATGTAATAGACTAAATGCTAATATTTTTGTCTGTTTATAAATTACTAATAATCTTCTTCCTCGTCAAATCCGTAGCCAAACTCATCGTCGTCGTCATCGCCGCCACCTTGATTGAGCATGTCCTGGAGAGTGGCCTCTGGCTCAGCTTCCGGTTCGGCATCCACCTCGTCGGCTTCGGCCTCGGCCTCTTCATCCAAATCATCTAAGATGGAGAGAAAAAAAGGAAGGTAAATACAATTTTCTTTAATTTATGAAAACTCTTTTTACCCGTCTCCATGAGAACAGCCAGCTTAGTGTCCACTGGTGGCTCATCCTCCTGCACTTGGACAGGCAGACCCATCTCAACCTTGGCACGCTTTCGACTTGGGCCTGGAATCTCATAAGCTGGCTTAGTCCGTCCACTCTTGGCCTTGCTAATAATGGGTTCATCCTCCACTATAATTGCCGTTTTCTGCAGCTCCTCCAATGTGGTGGGCTTTATGTCCTGGGTGACTAGATTACTTGTGATTGTGGTGGAGGTGGTGCTGGCGGTGGTGCTGCTGCCTGATGTCGAGGGTCCTTCGTTGGTCAGCTCGCCCTTCACATCGATCAGAGTCTTTAGGATTTCATAATTGATTTTACTCGAGATCTTCTTCTCCTGCAACATCTTCTCAATGGCCTCGCCCGCCGTCGAGGATGGTCCAATGATCTTCTTGCGAGGCGGCTTGCGTTTCTTCTTCTCCGGCTTGCCCTCTTCCCGCTCCTTGGCCAGGCGTTCTTCGCGTTCCTTTTGCTCCTTCAAGTATTCGGCATTGAGTGTTTGCCACATGTTCATTTTGGTCACAGCCTCCTCTTCTGTCAGCACATACTGATCCAGCTCGTCGTCGTTGAGATCATCAACGATTAGTTCCTGATCCTTGGTCTGTTTGGCTCGCTCCACATCCTCAAGATCGCTCTGGGTGACACGACAAATGGCCTCAATGTCGGGACGCAAGCCCTCTATGCCCGCCACCAAGTTGTCGCTATTGATGACCGGGCTGCCCTTGCATTCCTCTTGTGTGTGGCCGTCGATGAATTCCTTGATCACCTTGGCATTGGATTGTTCGATAAATTGTCGCGACTCCTCCATTTCGATATCGTTCTCCAGGAAACTTTTCGGCGAATCTGGCAGTGAGCCACTCTCACTTTTGCCTTGAGTGAATTTCCGGAGAACACTTTTAGCGCACTTGCCCAGATCCTTCTCCAATTGGGCATCGATTTGCTTCTGCAGATCGGTCAGCTCGTGTTCGCCCATCTAAAGAAGAGAGAAGGAAAAGGTTCAATCAATTTTTGCTTTCATTTCCTATGAATACGATTAGTTTTCTGACATTTACTCACATCTTTGATACGCTCTCGATCTTTTTTCCTTGCGGCCTTGAACGAAGGCGGATCCTGTTCCCGCTCCAAGTCCACTGTCATGAATTCCTCTAGGGTTAGCCCGCCCGAGGGTGTCTCGGCAAACTCGGATAGACGCTTCCGCAAGGTGGACTCATGTATCTTGACCACGCCTATAACATCGACCAGAGTGCGACTGAAGTCATGCATGCGTGCAGCAATTAACAGAGCTTAAAATGGGATTCCAAATTGGTTTATTGCGCTCGCGATTCAGTTTATCCAGGTACACACTTACCTGCTCCACACAGTCCTGTGGGTCGCCGACCCGAGTGCATGCAATCCTTTTTCATGCGCTGCACAATCCGGAGTGCTGTCATGGACACCTCATGGGTCTTGGGCCCAAGCTGCAGACGGTTCGCGAATCGCATGATGTATAAACAGGGATCTGCAACGAATTGTAGGTAATAAGGAAGCAATTAATAAATATAAAGGCAGCAAAAAACTAAAAACAACAAAAGAAACAAGCCACAGTGGGAGCATCTGATGAAGAACTTGTTCAACTTCGACCTTGAAGTTGTCGGCCAAGCCAATGAAATCGAAAACAGCCAATAAACCGGCCCCAAACAACCGAAAATGAAGAACAGCAACAGCAACAACAACTACGACAACAATCTTGAACCCGAACTTCAAGACCCGATATTCAATTCGATTCATTCAACTTTTACAACAATCCCCGAGAGAGAGATGGAGAGAGAGAGAAGCAAATATACGAAAGACAGCAAAAGAGAATGAGTGACTGAGCGAAACCGAAAATTTGTTGCGCTCTCTTTGCAACGGGTTAACACATTTTATTATAGCATGCAATAAATTTTGCTTGCCCATAAATCACAAACTGCGCATACGTCACGTATACATCAGAGTCAGCCTCAGGTCTGTGTTGCCAGGGATTCACGGGGTAATTAGTTCTATTTGGACTAGATGAAAGACAACCCAAACCAAGCAGAGCAACAACAACAATGGACAGCTCAATTAACGCCTTGGTTTAGGTAAACACACACACACACACAACAGCAAAAACGACAAAGATTAAAAAAATCATAAAAAATCAAATGTCGAGAGACACAAATTGACTCATGGCAAATAAAACTTAGCACTAAACGCACTAGAAATAAGCGGTAAACACACGCACACACACGCAAGTCCACGACCTTGCCAAAGA
This sequence comes from Drosophila sp. 14030-0761.01, assembly GCA_018150735.1. Classification (NCBI taxonomy): domain Eukaryota; kingdom Metazoa; phylum Arthropoda; class Insecta; order Diptera; family Drosophilidae; genus Drosophila; species Drosophila sp. 14030-0761.01. Next base: position 4,358,427 of record JAECWO010000106.1, on the reverse strand, counting down.
TATCTGCGCCAAATACTTCATTAGCATTGCGTTAAGAAGGGCGGCAACCTTCCACTCCGATTGCACAACAACTTTGCCAGCCGATAGTCAAACAGCCCACCATTAGGCAAAAGACAACGTTTTGACATTTCCAATACATATTGCGAACGCTTAAAAGAAGTTTAGTTTTAGTTTATATTTTTTAAAACTTTAGGCTTTCAACTAAAATATTTATGTTTCATAAGCAGAAATCCCTATTACAATATTCTAGTCAATATTTTTTGAGGTTTCGCTTCGGATGCAGGATATGACATTACTCAAAAATGACTTTTCTGGACGAGTCAATCTCATCCAAATCGTCCATAAAATGGCCGAGTTATAAAGACTTGTGTTTTTAGGACTTGTAATTTTCCCAAGTACCAGGCGGTCAAAATAAGTGAAAAAATCACGACATCCTTGATATCTCAGCTTGCCGCAGTACTATCGGGATATCTTCCAGATCCTAAAAAGGTCTCGTGAGATATGCGCTATTTTTGTAAACACAAAAAAGTCCTTTTATCTCATATTTATGAAGGACTTTCCAGGATCTAATAATAATTGGAATCAATGTAAGTAAGAACTTTTCATATATGTTCCTATAGTTCTATCCTAATTTAATGCAACATACATAATATAATATAATATTATAATATTCCACAAATCGATGTGGATATAGCGATGTACAAAGTGAATGATTGTTAATCGCTTTGGCACTAGAAATCTTGCGGTAGTTATTAATTGTTTCTTATTTTCAAACTTCAAGTGCTTCTGATGCCCATTGTCCTTTCAAAACTTTTTCAGTGCCTCTGAGAGCTTGGTTAAATCGATATCTTTGGATCTCTTTAGATTTGCACAATGATTTGATTGCTGTTTACGATTTTTAGTGTCTCTATGCTGACATTTCCGTATACAACATTTAAATATAATTAATTCGTTTTACTCTATTTAGAGAATGGAGAATTTCAGCTTAATTTCAACATGATATAACATTAAAAAGCTCTCCCCCATCGACACAGTCAAGCTGTGAATTTTGTTAATCCGGTTTATGCAGAATATTTAACAGAATATAAATCACCTTAAGGAATCGTAGTACAACCTCATAGAAAAATATAGAATATTGATAGAATTTCTAGTGGACACTTGGTTTAAATGACTAACTTAAAGGTTACAAATTTTGGTTTTTGGGAAATCGCAATGGAAGAGTAGACGGCAGACAACTGCCAGTGATTATATGTCAAACCCCTAACTGGGGGCTAGGGGACGAGGGAAACCTGTCAAAGTTTCTCGCTAACTGTGCTCAAACGATGTGAACACACAAAATGGAAGAAGACGGGTGTGGGGGGAAAAAAAAACAATATTTATTAAACCTTAATGAATGCGCACATTTCGAGAAGAAGCAGCAGCAGCGCAGCAACACCCCACTATATACCCCGCCCACCATAGATCTCGAGTGTTCCACTTGAAAAATGATGCCTGAGAACTGGGGAACTGTGACTGCCGCCAACTGCCGTCTGCCGACTAGCGACTACCGACTACCCGACTGCATTGACCCTTCAGCACAGCAGCAGCAGCACCCACTCATCCACAGCAGCTGTTGCTACTGCCATTGCTTGACAGTTGCCCAACGATCTATATGGAGTGAGGGTGAAGATGAGGGTTAATGGTGGCCAGGAGACGGAGGGAGGCGGGAGGCATTGCAACTGCTGCTAATGGTTTCTTAATGTCTCCTCTCCTCACCTCCCGGCACGGCACTACGGCACAGCACTACGGCTGCTGCGGTGGCTAGCTATCTTAACTGCACCACTAGCTAGTGAAATTATTATTATTTAAAGTTTATTTTTGCGTTTGTCATGACGGCAATTATCATTTTGGGCGCGTCGCAACCGCCTCTGACTACCACCACCCCCCTCGCCACCTCCTCCTTTTTGCCCAACATTCGCTGATTACTTTGCGTTATTACCTCACCCTGCCCTCCCCGCTCCTTCCGCTATTTATTTTGTAAAATGCCAGCAATTTTTGGTTAGTGAGCGCAATTAAGTGTTTTAATTGTTTTGTAATTCTAGGCAACTATTAATGATGCATTAATGATTGCAGTGGAATCTAACTAACGACAATCGTACACACATACACCAATAAATATATATTTATATATATATAATATTGTATAAAGAATAGACAAATCGTATATGGAGTCCAAACTTATGTAGCCTATTAAATAAGAAACCATATATTCTATTTTCCGTAAGTTTGTATCAATTCCTGTACTATTTTACGAATATCTTTTTGACTCAGACCGAATTCATTAATAAGTCGTGTAAGGACACTGAATGTTAAATTTATTTAAGTTACAACGAATATATTCCACCCTAAAGGCATTCTGTTTTAAGAGTTATAAAGGATTTTGAGTGGTTTCGGAGTTTCCTGTGCCAAAAAACAGATTCAAATTTCGTTGCATACTTAGACGGGCATCCTGAAATTAAAATCTATTCCTGCAATTCAAAAGAAATCCCAGAAATATTTAGAAAGATGATTTTCCACATCTATAAAATGTATCAAAACAAACCGAATGTTAGCCGTGGTTGATATTTGTCATAAAGTCCTTTGAAGGTCCTTTAAAATGTTGGAAAAATTGGTAACAAGTGTTACCCATGATGATTTATTTTATTTCAGATGGTTTATTTATTTTCAGAAAATCGATCAATCTATTTGTGAGAAACATTTTTAAACTGCGAACCTTAGGAAATCTTTTCGCATTTTGAGTGGAAATCAATCATCCAATATTAATAAAAACAAAACATTAAAAGCCAAATTCGTTTCCAATACATAACAATCAACACAAAGTTCTTAGAATGTCTGTAAAAATGATGAAATAATAGATAATTATTCCACATTCAATGTAGTTTAGAAGATTATTAAAGAGACTTCATGGCGAGAACCCTCAATTAGATGAGAGGGAGAAAAAGCAATGTTTGCTGTGAGTTTCTGCCTTTCTGTTTCTTTACAGAGATAATATCGAATGAATAACTTAAACAAATTTTACTGGCAAAATCGCATGCGAGAAATTCTTGTCTCAAGGCGGCGGCAGCAACCTGTCGATGTTCGTGTCGATTGGATCGTTTGGGGAAGCGAGGGAAGGGCAGGGGAGACACGGAGGCCGAGACAGAGACTGACTCTGAAACAGAGATTTAAACCGAGTCTGTTGGCTGGTTGACTGGCAGCTGGCAATGGTTTTGGGTCTGGGTCTGTCTCTCACTATGAATCCGTTCGTTGACTTGCGCGCACACAACGCATTGAAGTCGCGTCGACGCGCTTGCGCTGAGTAATAATAAGTTAAAACAAAAAATACAACAAAGAAAAAGAAAAAAACTTCAACCACATGTGAAATTTGAATAGTTGCCAAGAGCAGAAGAATTTAACAAAAATGTTGGTAATTTCTTATGTGTTATTTTATAATTAAATAGCAAAGAGTGCGCAAAAAAAAACAACAAATTGTTGTTGTGGTTTATTTGCGGATTCTTCTTTTGAGCCGGCGAAATAAAAATAACAAAACAAAACAACGACGAAAAAATGAGAAAAAAAGAACCGTCTTTAAGTGAAGTGCCAAATGAAATAACAGTTTTAATTTTATCATCAATTATTCATCGTGTTTTGGAAGAAGACCCCCCTGTTTATCCTCTCCTGTCTCTCTCTCTCACACGTTTTCTGTAGTGCTTATGCTTCAATGCCAACAATGTAAACAATATTTAAGATTAATTTAAATGACTACAACAGTCGTAAAACGAAGAGCAATTTCAGTTAATTGATTGCCTAAATAATATGTGTATGAATCCACACCCCGCCACACCCCCTTAACACCGCCACCACCAACAACAACCACAGCCATCAGCACCACTAATAGCAGCAGCATCTGAGAAATGCACAACAAATATGCCAGCCACTGAAGGTCATCCCACACGTCGTGCCTAGTATAAAGAAAGTGCATGAGAGGAATGCTAAAAGAAATCACATAATCATATTGACACTGATTCCGATGATCAGGCGGGTGGAGGGCAGGCGGCATGCGTCTTGTGAGTTCTATCGAATGGAATTTATCGTTCAATATTTGTCAATCAGACACAGAACGAAAAGACTTCAAATACAAGGAACACAAGCTCAGCGAAACGTATCAAAGGTTTATCTTTAGTTCGATATCGACATTTATCGGTGGAAATACTATAATCAAAAGGAATATTTCTTAACTATATTTTTGAAAAGCAAAAGAAGGGCGTTTACTTTTAGAATCTACTTGGAATCTAAAATGTCTATTTTCATTTATGAAAAAGCTTTCACGGGGCCACATTGATATATTATAGCTTAAGGTAGTAAATTTAGCAATATTTCAAAGTTTGAGTGTTTTATTACATGCCAAATTGTAATTAACTAACGCTTTGTATTTTTAGTGAGAAGTTTTTTCATCAATAGAAGAAGATACAATATATTTATTGAGCAGAATCCTCAAGGCACTGACCTAGGAATTTAAATTGTCAGCCTCATGGACCTTCTACTACTTCAGTTCTTTATGATACTCTCTCCTGTCTCCTATGTCTAGTATATCCTACGGATGTCAATGATCATCAAAGGGATATATACTAGCTTTCCAAGGCTCAGATATTATTTAAAGTTCTTACAGTGCAATTATATTTGCTTGTCACAAGTGTTTGAGGCAATGATGAGGCATTTTTCGGCTTACGGCTTTGGAAATCTAGAACGGATGAAATCTCTTTAGGCGCAGTTACTTGAGTAAATAATTGTGAATTCTGTATGGCACTTGGGAGAGGAATCTTGGCGGCAAATGAAGAGGAGAACTTGTAGTTGGAAACAATGCATTTCTTCAACAATTGAGTCTGTAATTTCATCTCTAATATGCTTCGAGAGTTAATTGCTATTCATTTGACTATAAATTACGATGATTTAAGGTGATTTTGTAATGACAGGCCCCGCGCACCTGAGATAAGCCTAATCGTCACTTCCCCATTCGGATTGGATAACAATTTTTAGGGGCCTGATGAGAGAGTTAAGTTTACTTGAGTTGACGACACCCGCGAAAAGAGCAAAGATCACTCATTTCAGATATCTACTACAAAATATATTTCTAATATTATAAAGCTTAACGAAAATGGCTTTCTAGTTATTCTGGGCAAACATTGGCTAATAGCTGCTGCTCATTGAAATTCTGTTGGCGACCGAAGAGAGACATGAATATTTCAATATACATATTAAAAGAGGCAAAACCTGATGACAATTTTTAGCCATGGCCAATAGAATTGAACGAAATTTAAGCAAATAAGCTTACCAAAAAAACATAAAAATGAAACCCAGTCCGAAGGCCACCACGAAGTTTCTATACACTGCAATTGTACTATAAATACGCCTATTATCTATATAGTTGAATGACTTTAAATAAAGTTTTAGTCTAGAACAAATTTTTGAACGTCTATATTTGGATAAATGACTTAAAAGTTCATATATGGAAGAGATAATTACAATGATTGATAAAAATTAAATAAGCCGTTTCCGCTTAAACAAATATTTGAGCCCCTGTTTCCTCGTAAAAACTAATATGCTCTTTGGAAGGGAAACAAAACTGGTTTTTAGATACATAAATAAGTACAAATCAGCAAATCTGTCACAAGAATTGAACAAAATGAACAGATTTGTGCGAGGCTTTTATGTTTTTTTTTTTACTTTACTCGTATTATTGATTTTTATTTTTGCAAATCATTGTGTTTTGAAAAACGCATATGAATAAGAATGCGGGGGAGCTATTTTAGAAGGGAGACCCCAAAAGAATTGTGAAACACTTGAAAGAATATAAATTGAGTACAAACGGCAAAATGTGTTTGAAATCAACAAGTCATTAGGCCAAAATGCAGAATGACTTACACAAAATAACAAAACTAAGAAATAAGCGAATAAATCGAGGGAGAAAAACCTAAATACATGTGTATAGAGAAATATGGGAAAACTGCATGTTAATGTCTATAAAATTATCTGCAAATTAAAGCGTCTAAAGCGAAAAAAAAAAAATTTAAAACCGCAAGCGGTGAGTCTCAGAGCCATTGAAAGACCAAAAGCAGCCAAACCCCTCAACACCGTCAGTAGACAGTCGACACCTGACTGTTTGACTGTTTGGCTGTCTGACTAATTGCGAAACAACCTAAGGGCACTCGAAACGAGGCATAAAGCGATGTATGTGAAAACACCTTTTAGATACTTTTGGTTACCCACTGCATCTAAGATACACACACACATACGCCAATTTATGAGCGGAAGAAGAGATGAACAAGAAGATAAAAACATATTGCCTAACAAAACTTCGATACTCTTTTTAGTCGAACTGCTTTAAAATTATTCTTTTGATGACTTATCGATTAATTATTAAAGAGACCTTTCAATTCTATTGCTTGAAGAAAGTCTCAAAGTCTTAAGTCGGAAAAAATATGATCTTGATCAAAAGTTAAGGAACCGGAGAACTTCCACTGCTATTATAATATATCGGATATAAAGATATATGAGCAATCTCACAAATAAACAATGTTAAGGAACTTTTCGTTGACTTCACTTGCTACCTGACTCTTGAAGGTTGTTGAACCTTTCATTTAAATATGTTTCAGTCTCGTTATTTAATTTCTCCACATGTAAACACACATCAAAGTTACGAAAACGCTATTTAAAGTTTAAACATCAGAAACTGTGTTTAATAAATATATTTGTGCTATTGTTAATTTTGGCCTTACTCAAGAGAGAGAGAGAGAAAGAGAACAAGAGAAATCAGAAGAATCTGTCCCTTTAAACCTCAACTTTGTATATGATGTCATCTTGGCTAATTGCAGACACACAATTTCATCATAATGCCCTCCCCTGTTTAAAAGATCTGTTCAAATACTAAACAAAAAACCCAAAGATTCTCTCCCCAACAAAAAATCAGGTAATCACACTTACCTACCTACGATATAAGGCCAAGAAATTTAGTTAATTTTAGCGTAAAATCGACAAATCAGCAACTGAAAAAACAGCGGCTAGCCACGTGAGCGAATGGCCGGTTCAGAGATCGTCTCACTAGGTCGGACGTGGATTTGCTCGGGGGTATGAGTTTGGGTTTAGGTGAGGAGTTATTTCGTCATAGGGGGCCGCGGGTTCTCCATATTGAAGCTAATCAGGTAAAATGTTATCCGATTGCAAAATGTGCAACATTTTTTTTTGTCAGCTTGTAAAATGAAGAGCAAATAACTAAATAATGAGAAAATAAAAGACAAAAGACCCGCAAAAGCCACAGAGAAAAAGACAACTCTTCACTTTTTCTCGTATTTTTTCTTCGCTGGTTAGGTTTTTTGTTGCGGTTTTCATTTTGTTATGTATATACATCCACATATATTTCGTTTTTTTTTTTTTTTGGGTGAGCGTGTAATGAGGAAATAAAAATTGAAAGTGTTACGCGGGCGTCGCCGTCGTCGTCTCTGACTGAGGTCTGACCCGGGGCCGGGGCATGGCGGTGGGCAAACTGGGTCGCCGTTTGCAATTAAAGAGGCAATGAAAACCGAAGAAAATAAAAACAAAAGTATAAAAAAAGCAAAAAACTTGTAATGCAAACAAGCACAACACCAAATAAATTAAGAAAAACTTCGTATGCTGATACGGGGATGCCGACTACAAGATGCCCTTATGCAGGATTCGAGGATGCGAGGAAAATTGACAACAATTCAGTGCTCCGAAGGTCACGGCTAAACAGATTCGTTACCAACAGTTAGCGGCACTTCACACCTTACTTTGGTGTTCAAGAACAGGTATAATCTTCCAAGAACTCAATATACCTGGACACTGGGTCAAAAGGGGCACCACGAAAAGTTAATGCGAGCTGCCAATTCGATATGCGCGCAAAGTGCAAAAAGCAAGAGCGGAAAATAAAGAAAGAAATACTCAAATAAACTTTAAACCGAAAACTGAAATCACAGGCGAAAATACAAATACAAAGACCACAAACTGATGAATAATAAACGTGACTTGAATATCAAGTCATTCGATTAATTTAGCATAAATTGCATATGCGTTTCGCATAGTGACAAAAAAAACAAAAATTCAGCATCTGCATATATGTACATAGCGAGAAAGATCGCTCGTAGAATCTGTAAAATACTGATGAATGGCAAATGACACACCAATTAGGCCCGAAATGACGGCACAACAAACAATTATATAAAATAAAATATTCTAAAGTTTTACAAAATAAGCTTTTAGTTTCGAAAATGTATGGGCAAGAAATGGTTTGAAATCCTTTAAGCTAGGAAAGAAAAGCTCCAACCCCTTGATATCGTGTAATTAATTAACACAAACGAGCACTAATTAATGAGCACAAGTAATTCGAAATCCGACTAACTAACTAGTCACAGATCAGATGTTATCCTCTCTCTCCTCGCACACATTGCCGGAAGTAATCGAAGCATGGAATTTTTGTTTCATTGAGTGCCAAAAGCAAATCCCTCTTCTCCCCCTACTCCCCCCCTCTCTTAAAAACCAACTGAACCACCTGCTCCTACTCTACGTAGTCATCTAGATGACGCGTCAAAAATGAGTCTATGTGCGTCGTATTGCCGGTTTTGTTTTGGTTACGGACTTCGCATTGCCAATTAAAACAAATAGCCGCTTGCATAATCTCCCCTCTCTCCGTCTCACTGACCAGTTGGTGTTGAGTTGTGCGACTACGGAGGAGGAGGAGAAGAAACCCGAGAAGACTTGGCCTAAAACTGACCCAAAACATGCAAGGCCAGCAGCAGCGCCTCATAGATTAACTTCCTGTGACTAACAAGAAAAAAAACAGCATCAAATGCGTGTGGAAGTGGAAATGGAAGTGAAAGTGCAACATGTTCACCGCAAATACCTGAGACAGAGACAGACAGAGAGAGAGAGAAAGAGGCTGGGAGATACACTGAGAAAAATCTCTTTACATCATGACATTCTGCAGTAGATGACATTTGTGGGTTTGGTGGTGGCACTGGTAACAATTATATGTTTAGATTAAACGGGTATATTGAAATCGGTGCCACAACTCATAGGGCTTCCCTCTGATTTTTTAAAGATAATAACCAAAGATTCTTCTGTCTACCAATAGCAGCAGCAAGCCGAAGGATGATTACACAAAGATGATGATGATCCAAAGATGATTGAAGCGTTTGCAAATCATTTAAGCAGTCATCTGGGACGACATCTATTCTATTGGGCCATTGATACCACTGTGGTACCAACTGGCAACGTCGGCCTCAATCTGCGTCTCTCCGAGCTAATTAACAAATTCCACGGCCCCCTTGAACGGGGTGTGCAGGTGTTGGATCATTTGCTGACGCTTGAGGAGGACGATTTTGCTGGCCACTGGGGCAGCGCGTATGCCCACAACTATGAGCCGGAGTATGCGGCTCGAGTGCCAGAAAATCAAGAGATGCCGCCACCAGAATACAGTGAGTATAAATTATGCTATTATGGGATACAATTTGAGTTATTCAAATGATATATATCGGGACACTCTGCAAATTAGAAACCGATGGGGGTTCCAATCCCTAACTTAAACCTATAATGAAATAACTATATTCAAAATCATAATTTATAATGCCAAAAATTCATCTCGAATGTCGCTCAATTGCAATTACAATGGGATCTCTCGCTTTTGGTTTTTAGTTTTGGGGGGAGGAGGAGGGAGATATTACATTTCGGGATGGGGCAGCTGGCTGGCAGATTGACTAGTGACAAATTTGAAAATCGGTTTTGGTATTGATTTTGGTTTTGGTAGAGGTCAACAACATTATTTGTTGTTGGTTTGGCGGGAGCTCTGCAAACTGGTTTCATCTGTGAATGTGCTAAGAGATAAACAAACCTTGAACAGTGGCAGCGACGATGACCAAAACCAACAAAGACTGACATAAAAGCAAAGCAAAGCCAAGCAAAGGCAAATCGAATTCAAGTTCAAATTTCAAATCCAATAAATAAATCAAAAATAATAAAGACCAAAAAAAAAAAAAAACGACAAAAATGATTCAAGTTGAAAGCTGCTGTTGTTAGGTTAAGCATATGCAAATTTCAAAGCGAATCGCGTTTTGAGAGCAGAAGCGGCACCAGCATGAGCTCCTCCTTCACGTACGCATTAGCGTTTCTTTATGGAGTGGGCAGCATGACGGAAATACATATTAGTAGAATGGCCATGATATAATCAATGAATTACGAAACTTAAACGGAAACTCTCATTTCGAATTCAAAACACGCGCTCTATTCAACCACACATTAGCCAACACTGCAAAATTCACAGTGTTAGGCATCTTTGCAGTCTGCAGTGTGACCAGTCGCAAAAGAGTTTGTCTCGTAAGAACAGAGAACAGTGAAAAGAGAGAGAGGAAGGAAGAAAGAAAGACGAAAAAAAAACAAAGCAGAAAAATATCAAGCAAAAATATTTTATTAAAAATACATGACCAATTAAATTACAGTACAACTGTAAATTGTGTCACTGCAGAAGAAAACGTCATGTGCATCATTTGTGAATAGCTAGTCTCCTCATCACTCTTCTGTCTCTGTCTGTCTGTGTGTGTGTGTGTGTGTGTGTGTGGGGGCGACCTCCAAAAGTGAAAAATAAAAAATTGCAAATTGCGTTGCCATGGCCAACAACAATCATAGTAATAATAATGGCAATAATAATGCCCTGAATCGTCTCTCCCTGAAATCGGCCAACAAACGTAACCAGGAATCCATGTCACATTCCCAGCCAAATGGCGGCTGGATAAACGGTAAGAACAATTGTGTGGGTGAGAGGGAGATAGCTAAAAGATAATGCAGGTGCTGCTGCTGCGGCGCCTACCCCTGCCGTCCGCCCATAGTCCACGATGTCTACTATTTGCTGATGTCTGAGATTTATTGATTTTTCACACACATACACTTACTCAAATGGGGGGAAGTGGAGGTAGAGAGGGATTTATGTCTATGGGCTGCTGGGGCACCCCCCGTGCTAAAAGTCGCGCGCTGTGGATTTACAAAAAACAAAAACAAGCGGGGACTGCGCTGCTATTTTTGGACGCTCGCTCCACTTTGTCTCTTTCGTTGCGTGCAGAACAGAATTTCGATAACAGGGGGAGACTCACGACGACGTCACCTGCACAGTGGGACACAGTTCTATCAAATTTTTAACAGAATTTCAAGAAATTCACAATCACTTAATTGATTAGAAAAATATAAGTAGTTCTTATCTAAACTAAATAATTGTATTCCATTATCTTCTCACCCAAAGAACTGATATCTCACACATTTGAATAGTGATTATCTGCAGCTGAACCATCGAAAAATTTTAGCATTATCTTATCTGCCTGCTTACTATGACGATAGACCCATAAATTTTTATCATGTTTGTGCCACGGTGCACTGTGGCTAGGGGAGACACTGCGCCGCTGCTGCTACTGCATGGCGACAATGTGTATTTTCGTTATTTATGATGCGAACGGCGCGCGACAACGGTAACCAGCGGAAGTAAGGGGTCGCCCGCCAGTTGGCATTTGGCCTGTTCCAATGTGGCAGCATATATTGCAGGCGCTAGAGAAATTGGGTTGGTTGGACAATCACAAGGATCAGCTAATAATTGTATTTATTCCTTTTGCCTATTTCAGTGGAGACTCTCAACAATGGCAATGGATTGCTGCACTCACCGCCCCACAATCATCAACAGCAGCAGCCACAGCAAAGGGGAGGAGGAGGAGGTGCTCTCTCACCACCAGGGGGAGGGGGCGCATCGGGCAGTTCGGCGGATCACAATATTCAAATAACGCAGCCAATTAGTGCACCATCTTCACCTTTGGCCTCTCCGGGAGCTGTCAATGGAGGAGGAGGTGGCAGCAGCAGCGGAGCAGTCGGCGTTGGCAGTCCCACAGCATTTTGCATGCCCTCCGGTTCGGGGGCGGCACAAGCTGCAGCAGCGATAGCAGCCGCCGCAGCGACTTTAACCACACATACGCCCACAAGTGGCAGCGGTTCATATGTTTGCTCAGCTGGCACAAATAGCAGCAGCAGTTATGCGGCAGTTGGTGCATCTAATGCCATTGATACAGCCGATCCCAACTGGCAGGCCAGCAAAGCAACAGTACTGGAGCGGAATGCGGCCATGTTCAACAATGAACTGATGTCAGATGTCACCTTCGTTGTGGGTGGCGAGTTCGGTAAGTGGTTGATGGAGAAGGATGATAGTGAAGGATCAAGATTAAAGATCAAATATAGATGAATCTTTTGCAGATAATGATCCTGTACAAACGATACCCGCGCACAAGTATATACTGGCCACAGGCAGCTCAGTCTTCTATGCCATGTTCTATGGCGGATTGGCGGAGAATAAGCAGGAAATTAAAGTGCCTGATGTAGAGCCCACAGCCTTTCTAACACTTTTAAGGTATGTAGAAAGCAGAGAACTAAAAGGAAAGACCTCACATTGTATCCTTACACAGATACCTCTATTGTGATGAAATCAAATTGGAACCCGAGCACATCCTGGCCACTCTCTATGCGGCTAAGAAGTATATTGTTCCCCATTTGGCTCGCGCCTGCGTCAATTATCTGGAGGTTAAGTTGACGGCAAAAAACGCCTGCCTACTTCTCAGTCAATCGCGTCTCTTCGAGGAGCCCGAACTGATGCAGCGTTGCTGGGAAGTGATCGATGCTCAGGCCGAGATGGCGGTTAAGTCCGAGGATTTTGTGGATATTGATCTGAAAACTTTTGAGTCTATATTGTCGCGCGAGACGCTAAATTGCAAGGAGATTCATTTGTTTGAGGCTGCCCTGAATTGGGCCCTTAATGCCTGCGAGAAGATGAGCATCGATGAAACGCCGCAGAATAAACGTAGATTGTTGGGACAGGCATTGCATTTAATCCGGATACCCACAATGACACTCGAAGAGTTCGCCAATGGAGTGGCTCAGACAGGGATTCTCACTTCCCAGGAGACAATCGACATGTTCTTGCATTTTACAGCGAAAGTGAAGCCAATTTTGGGTTTTCCGACACGTTCCCGTGCCGGTCTGAAGACCCAAGTGTGCCATCGCTTTCAATCCTGTGCGTATCGATCGAATCAGTGGCGCTATCGTGGACGCTGCGATTCCATACAATTCTCAGTGGATCGTCGCATCTTCATTGTAGGCTTTGGCCTTTATGGATCGTCGACAGGTGCTGCCAATTATAATGTGAAGATTGAACTCAAACGTCTGGGCCGCACACTGGCCGAGAATGATACAAAATTCTTTTCGGATGGCTCCAGCAATACCTTCCACGTATTCTTCGAGAATCCCATACAAATTGAGCCAGAATGTTATTACACTGCCTCTGTCATACTCGATGGCAACGAGCTGAGCTTCTTTGGCCAAGAGGGCATGTCTGAGGTGCTCATGGGTAATGTTACATTCCAGTTCCAGTGCTCATCAGAGAGTACCAACGGCACCGGTGTCCAGGGTGGTCAGATACCGGAATTAATATTCTATGGACCAACTAGTCCCGTTACAGCCTTGAGTTCGCCCACAAACTCAATGTGTGCCACACCCATAGGAGGAAGTGGCATAACTGGAATGATTGGAGCAAGCGGCACAACAAATGGCAGCACAAACGGAGCAGCAACAACAGCATCTGCAACGGCTACGGCAACTGTCGGTGGCAACAACGTGAACAATGCTGGAGAGGAATTGGCAGAGACAACCACTGGGAGCAGCACCTGATGCGCACAGCTATACTGCGCTGAGTGGCAAGGCGCTTGCTATTATCGCCAACAGCAGCAGCAGCAGCAACCACAACAACATCAAAGGAGACCAACAACAACCACAAACAACAAAGCACAGAATATACAAAACAGAAGGAACTCATGGGTTTTCAGTGCCAGTCAGCAGGGCAAATTGGAGTTTTAAGCAGATGTAACCGTTATATACATACATACATACATATATATATAATATATATACACTATGATATAGTAGAGTGCTCTAGTTTTCATATTAATCCTATACATTTATAGTCTGTTGGTATATATATACAATATATACACGTATTTCCAAATCGAATCCATAGAAGTAGATCAAAAACAAAACAAAATACGTTCCACAACATTTGAGACGTTGCAAAAAGGTAGACGGGGTAGAAGTAAGGCGGGGTGTACTCAATAAGCGAATAAAAATCGGGGCAATCAGTCAACCAATATTCTAAATGATATATAAAAGACATACACATACACATCTATTTTGCCAGCATATTCTATATACTCTATATATATATATACTTGAAAATCATAAAAAATGTTGAATTGCATACGAATTTGAAAGCCAAGTTAACCAGTTAACAAGAAATCTCTTGTTGTACCAATTGAAGGTCAAATATACCTACATATACATATACATACATATATATCTATATATACATATTGTAGTATGAATTGAATTATATAGCCACATTAATAATCCCAAATTGTCAACTAGATTCTCATATAACTCTACATTCATATATGGCATCTATCTACCATTACATTCTCTCCTCTAACGCGCAACAATCAAATTTTATGTTCAATGTTTAATATTTTTTTTTAATAAGTTTTTCTTTGGAAAACTGTACTGATATTTTTTATCCGGTTTGCTTTTTATTAAAATATATATACTTGAGTATATGCGTTATCCTATACGATATGATTATGAATCTTAATGACATTATGTACTTTAATTAAATAAAATACATTTATCCAATTTCTAGCGAACTTTATAAAATTGTTGTCAATTATTAATGCAAAAACGTCGTAAGAAGCGTGAGAGATATGAAAAGGATAGGCTTCTACTAGAATGTATAGTAATCGGGTTCTTGGAAGGATTAGTTAGTGGATCTCATTCCTAAAAATTCTAGAACCCGAGCAGACAACCCCCTATAGCCCACTCCGGGAAAGTGAATTAAATGAGCAATTATCGACACACAGTAGAACAATTTTATAAATTAAAATGTTTTACAAGTGTTGAGTTAAATATCGGCCGACATAGAACATAAAGGGAAATGATAGAACGGATACTTAAGACTTCATCATAAATTCGATGTAGAAATAGAGACGGAAAGAGGTCTTTTGTACACCCTCACTTTATCGAAATTAAAGAAATTCCAAATAATCAATCTCTCACCCAAACTATAAATCCATGTAAAAGCGAATCACATACTCTAGTGAAGATTTACCCATTGGAATTCAAATTGTATTACTCACCTACAGATGGAATATTGATGCAAAGGGCATGTGATAGCTTTAAGTAGGTGCGTCCCAATTCGTATGAGCAAATCTGTTGGACATCGCTTATATCAATGAGCAAATCTGTAACAAAGGTAAATCAATTAGATCAACCATTCGGTGAGTGTAGTCAGTGGACTCACGAGAAGTTCCCTCGGTCCGGCAGGTCATGTAGACGCAGGCAGCATAGATGTGGGTGCTTTTCCGACCACGTGTCAAGTGACGGCCCAGGGCCATTTTAAAGAAATTCAGAGCAGTGTCCGCATAGTGCTGGGACAGCTGAAGCTGCTGACACAATAGGGTAATATCCTTTTTGGCCTTTTTGATGGTGACCTCCCGCGATTCAGTCCCAGAGCCAACTTGGAACTTGCCATAGCCATAGTTGGTGGCTCCGCCCGACGATTCAGCAGACACAAATTGTCCAATGGCAACTGCTCCATGACCAGCCTCTTCGAATTGTACCTCGGAGACAATCAGCGAATCCTCCAGCACGGAGCCACAGTTCATGCAGACTAAAAAAGACCAGGATGACATTAGAAGGGCGAATGCTTAAAAGTTTTGGGGCACCAATACCAACCTCGATCACCGCGTGCATTATCCTCCTCGATCTCATTGGATCCACAGTTGCGGCATTTCAGTCCCGATGACATTTTGTTGGTGATGAAGATTCCCTTCGAGTCAGTTAACTAGTGATTCATTTAAGTCGCTGGGCGTTTTGCCTTTTGCATGTTTGCTGCCCGTTTAAACTATTTATTTAAAATCTTTGCAATTTGTAATGTCTGTGAATTTTTATAATGGCTCAGTGTGACCAGGTACCCTCAGGTAGAACATACTAAGCAAATACCAAAACAAAAGATTATTTCTTCGTTTTGCAACACACACTTGCGGCGATTGAGAGAAAACAAATAAAGCAAATAAGTCCGTAAAATTTTTGTTAAAAACTGAAAATAAAAGAAAAAATTCATAGACCTAGTAGCTATCGAGATGGGTGACGCTGACCGAGTAATAAATGTTAAGGATTTGGGCGCCAAGCCGTCAGCGGCATCAGCAGCAGCCGGCTTGCAAATAATACCCTCCGAAGAGATTGCTACCATTGACGAAATTGTGACCATAGATCCGGAATGCTTTGAATTGGATCTGAATCATCGTCGCATCGAGAAATTGGAGAACTTCGAACCACTGACTCAGATCGAACGGTTATTCCTGCGTTGGAACCTGATCAGCAAGATCCAGAACTTGGACACTTTGAAGACGCTGATAGAATTGGAGCTATACGACAATCAGATTACGCAAATTGAGAATCTCGATGAGCTGACCAATCTGGAGATATTGGATCTAAGCTTCAATCGCCTGACGAAAATTGAGAATCTGGATAAGCTGGTGAAACTGGAGAAACTGTATTTAGTGGCTAACAAGATTTCGGTAATCGAGAATGTTGGAATGTTAACGAATCTAACGATGCTGGAGCTGGGCGACAATAAGCTAAAGAAGATCGAAAATATCGATACCCTTGTCAATTTGCGTCAATTGTTTTTGGGCAAAAACAAGATAAACAAAATCGAGAATCTGGATGCCCTTGTCAATCTGGAAATTTTAAGTCTTCAGGCTAATCGCATTATCAAAATCGAAAATCTGGATAAGCTGAAGAATCTTAAAGAGCTGTACATATCGGAGAATGGCATTGAGACCATTGAGAATTTGGACGATAATAAGCAGTTGGAAACTCTAGATCTGGCCAAGAATCGCCTTACAACCATTGGCAATCTGGAGAAGTTGGAGCAGTTGGAAGAACTCTGGTTGAACAACAACGGATTCGAAGACTGGAAAAATATCGAAGTGCTTAAGGTCAATAAGTCGCTGGAAACTATCTACTTAGAGCACACACCATTGGCCAAGGACATCAGATATCGTTCCAAGATGCGTGACATTCTTCCACAGCTAAAGAAAATCGATGCCACCCTGTGCGTAATGCCTGGAGCGTCAGAGTAATATGAATCCTTCTTCTTCTATTTGTAATCACATAAGACTAAACCCAAAAAACAGAAAAAAACTTACATTGAAATGTTAAACATTCTGGAATCACAATACATTTATTTAATTAAAAATTAATGTTAACCAATCATTGATGAATTGCTGTATTATGTCTCTCTTATCAATTCCGTTTATTGCGGCGTAATAAATCGGGAATTATTGCTTAGTCGGGCGTTCATTCAATGGTCAAATCTTAATGGCATAATAGTCGGAGGCACTGACCTCATGCGGTCCTCCATAGAAGTCCAGAACGAAGATGTTGCGGATCACCAGCTCGCACAGATAGAAGGTATGCGCTAAATAGGAAATGTTTATGATAAATTTACATCTCTGCCCCATGTCATCCCTTACAAATGATGGTAATACATACTTTTCATCCAATGGACACCTGCTGGGTGTCGTTTTAGGAATGCCTCAAGTGCTGGCTCATAACTAGCATCATTTGTTTTCATCTGTGGCAAGGATAATTGAGAAAGTTAGTTATGGAAGGATTAGTGGAACAGTAAGACTCACCCTCTTGACCTGCCCACTTAGCATGATTCGCGCACAAGTCGGCTCCATGGGATCTTTGCCAGCCTTTTGGCAATTCAAGGTCTGCTCATCGGTAAATGCAAGGGTAACCTTGTTGTTCTTCTGCCAATCTGGACCAGTGAAATCCAAATCGGTGATCAGGAAACGTATCCTGCCCGTTGAATTGCCATCGACATTGCTGTCATCTATTGCTATAATATTGACCATGGGATAGTTCTCCACAATTTTATTTGTCGATATGGTCCCCACGGAGGCCCAGTTGGCCTGATGTACCAGCTGACGGGCAATTTTCGCATGATTTAAATCTAATTCACGTTTGTATTCGGCTATCATTCGCGCATCTTCACTTGGTGAGTATCCTTGTGCGGGCTGGGAGTAGATCAGGCAGGTAGCAACCGTTGCCCAAACTAGGGCAATATATTGAAGAGTGTGCATGACAGCAATCAGGTAGATATAAGGTTAAAAATTAGGAGTGCGAAATCAACAATCTGGAAGAAAAACGGTTTCTCTTGCTCAAATTTCAATCGAAGGCTAAGGTAGACTGTGCCCGAAGCACTCCACAAACAATCTACTTAAAGCGTAGCGTGATTCCACAAAAACGCATTATCTCGCAGTCAATATACATATACCCAATGGAAGCACATATTTACATACATGTATATAGCATGCCAATCCTGATTCACGCTTAAACAAAGAAGAAACAAAGCCCAGGGCAGTCCAGTTTCCCCACTGTGCACTCCGCTCTTGCCCAATTTCCGTGTGTGCATTCATTTCTGACCTTTTAATAGCCTACACTACGCCTGTCACGTCTAAGATATACGTACATATATGAGAATTTCAGCAAAAATAAAAAAGTATTCCCTTCTTATCAGTCTTTCTGGTCGCGGTTTTGTTTACAAACTGACTGGCAAGAACTATGATATTTCGCTATCAACCTGTTTTTATGGGATTAGTTCCCAGTCTCAGCTGTTTGTACTCACATTCTCTTTTTAAGGACGGGTATGATGGACCCTTGCTACGATCAGTGAATGTACACGTATCGCGTTTTAATCTGTTTTTATGACAATACTTTCAGTTTTTGGATCTGAATCATTTTTAAATGTTGTCGTAATCCCAAGTGGTCTTAAACGCAGACCGATTAAAGAGATTTTTATATCGTTTGAGTAATTCTAATGGGTACCAATTAAACCAAATCCAGACCTTTTACGCGCAGCTGGCACTGAGCTGAGCTGCCAACTCAAGTTGGGTGTCCAGCTCGAAAGCAGATTGCTATGACACTACGATACTTTAATTTCCATTGATTTTAACAGTTTGGTTTCTTTATTTCTTCCAAATACATATGGTAGGTATGTAGGTTTCAATATGTTTTTCTTGCTTTAGGAATATCATTACATTTGCTCTTGATATTGAATCAAGATTTTAAATATTATGCCATTCATTTAATATAGTTATAACTTGTACAATTTTCCCTTTTTTGTTTTATCTCAAATTAACTTGACCACATTTCAACTCATTTATTGTTTCCATTTGCGGATGGCCCAACTTTCGGTTCCATATACTTATCATCATCTATCCTTACAATATAATTTTATTAAAAGATAGTATTATATTATGTTCGTTTCAAGTGTGCGAATATTTTCAACATTTATGTTTTGTTTTTTTTTGTACCTTTGGAGAGATGTTTTGTGTGTGTGTTTTTTTTTTCTTTCATTTATATGCTTGTTGTTTTTATTTTGTTATTAAATCTTTATTTGTAATTAAATTACGTTTGCCAGTTTGTTTTACCCTGCCGCATACAGTTTTGGTTTTTGAAAAATATATATATATTTATGTGTATATATGTTCTATATATGTATGTATGTAAAGATCTGATGAATTGCTGAAATAGGTTACAGGTGTATAGATCTCAAGTGTTTTGTTTCAAAAATAGATGTGTAAAAGTATCTCATATGTATGCCTTGGATGTTTTCTGGGTGTGTATCGTCTATATAGATAGAGTTAAAGTTAGCTTCGTTGATTATTGAGTTTGTTTCAAAACGTATTCCTTAAAGCCCATTTGCGTTGCAACAATGTCATATACATATACGATTTTGTATATGTATCTATAATTGGGTTTTGAGCTGTTTTCATGAAGTACAATGTGGTTCTTACCAAAGTTCGGTAGAGAAGACAATCATTTCGTATATATGTATGTATGTGTGTGTACGTGTTTTTTTTTTTTTTGTTTTTGTCTATCGTTCGATAGATAGATTTGTTTGCCTTATCAATTAACTGGCGTTTGACAAATATTCATTATATGTTTTATATAATCATTGCCATACAAATATCGTTGATTAACTAAATGCATTTAAATCATTTTCAAATATTCCATATAAATTAGTTACACATTGACCTGACGTTTCACTTCATTTCAAAACTTTTTATATAGCATGCTCAAAAAATGTTCTCAGATGTATTTATGCATGTACATATATATCTATATAAACGTCGATTAGTGTATGCTTAACTCTAAACATATAAAATGCTGCACATGCACCACAAACAAGATTTATATACTATATACATTTATATGTATATGTATTTATACATATATTATTATTAGACTATATTTTTGTCATATTTAAAAATAGGAAGTAAATATAACTGAGAATAAAACTGTTTAAATGCTTCTTTTAGATTTCTTTTTTGGATCGAAATAATTTAATTTAAAGCCAAAAGATAGATTCTTATTAATTGTAATAAAAATCAAAATAATATCCAAAGAGGTTTACTTGAAACTAGTATTATTTAGTTATTATTTTATATAAAAGTCATTAACTAAAACTAAATGTGGTTAGCTCTATCTGGAGATATGGTAAACAAGACAAGATTTTGATTTCGAACCAACAATATATAGAGAACAGCATGTCTTATGAGTTGTCTTAGACTGAACACCGATTAAAACTAAACTTGCTAGAGTTCTCTGTTAAAATATCAAAAGTGGGAAACCAAAAGTCATAGTCTAATAAATAACATATGCATACATGATGTATATACATACAGATATATTCGTATATAATGCATACTTGAAAGACTTGCTTGAAGCGCTTAACAAAAAAAAAAAAGACAACAACAATTTGCATTTTCAACTTGCCACAAATTACAGTATCTGTTCTGATTTTGTTTTTGTTTAATACTTGTTGCATATTCACTTTGTTGCTTATACAAAATACAACTACGGGTTATGTGTATAATATAATATAATATAATAATTTCTCATATTTTCTTTTTGTTTTCTCAAATTTTGTATTTTTTTTTATCAAACAATTCCTTGGCGCTTGCGTATGTTTTAGTATTTTTGTTTTTCAGATTTTGCTTTTCTTTATGACGACTCCTGTTTGGTTTTTTTTTTAACAAAAACTTGTTAGGAACCAAAAAACATAAATGATTAGATAAAGCTTTAATAATTTCTGACTAGCTTGGAAGCATTTCAAATTAGAACCTAAATGTGTGTGACTTCGTGTGTGTGGGGTGTGAGGGTGATTGTGGGATGTAGATTGTTGATTCAGTTAATAACCACAATCGAAAAGTCTGAATGTAACCAAAATAAACAAACTGCAGAAGGATATAGAGAAAGAGGGAGTTAAGTAGAAAGAGTTTGGAACATAAAGTAAAAGCAAATTCGGGGCAGTTTTCAATACGCGGGACAATTGGTATAACATTGTTAAAGCTATCAATTTGTAGTTTTATCTTCATTACGAATTTCGTTCCATTCCATTCAAAAGATTAGCTTAGCTTAACTCGCACCGTTAGCGACGCTCTTGGCCGCCACCTCTAGCGGTTGCTTGTCTGTCCGGCTGCTGTTGTTGCTGCTGCGTCTGTGGCACCGTCTGCAGTTCATACTGATAGTAGTAATCGCTGCCCACATAAACGGTACGCCAGACGCCATCCACATCTCACATTTGCCGATACGGTGAATGCATCTTGAGCCACTGCAATACCAACGAAGGTCCTCCAGCCTGAATTTCGGGCGGAATTGTACTTAGCGGACATTTGTCAATGTTAAGATACTTGAGATTTTGACAAAGGGCCAACTCGAATGGCAATTTCTCCAGTCCTGGATTCTGATTGATATAAAGATTCTCTAGGCTCTCCAGCGAGCCAATCTCCTCGGGCAGAAACTGCAAATTATTCTCGCTCACCGACAAATGGGTCAGCTGACTCAAATGACCAATGCTACGCGGCAACATGGTTATCTGATTGGTTTGCAATATCAGACGCTGGAGTTCGTGGAGTAGACCGATCTCATGGGGTAGCACCTCAATCCGATTCTCCTCTAGATCTAGGATACGCAATTTGCGCAAATTGCCAATAGTATTGGGTATTTTCTTGAGCATATTGTTGGACAAGATGAGTATTTCCAGATTCTGCAAGTTCATGATGTCATCGGGCAACTTCTGCAATGCATTTGTGGCCAAATTCAATTCCACCATATTGACCCAGGTGCCAATGTCCAGCGGCAATGCTGTTAACATATTCTCCTTCATATTCAGTTTGGTCAGACCCTTGGCCCGGGAGAATATGCCATATGGTATTTTGTCAATGCGATTGTGTTCCAGATTGATATTATACACATTGGTGAACTGCGCCGGTCCCCCGGTGGGATAGCTGGTGAACTGATTGCGCGACAATGTGATGATGGTCAATCCATTCAAACTGGCCAGCATGCCATCCGGCAGTTGAGTGATACCATTGCCCTCCACATTGAACTCGTCCATGCTCTTGCAGTTCTTCAAGGACGCTGGGACACTGGTCAAGCGATTATAGCGCAATCCCAGCCTGACCAACGACTTAAGATTGCCAATGCTGTCGGGAATGTCCAACAGTTCGTTGTGCTGCAAGTCGAGAGCACTCAGATTCACACAGTTACCAATGTCGTCGGGCAAATGCTCCAAATGATTGTGCGATACATCCAAAGTGGTCAAATTGATCAGTGCTCCAATGGCGCTGCCCAATTCTCTAATCTTATTCTCACGCAGACTCAGCATTGTCAGATTCACCAATTGGCGCAGGTCATCCGCCACCGTGGTGATCCGATTGAATCGTAAATACAGAGTGGTCAGCGAACGTAGACGATAGATGACTGGAGGAATTTCGGCCAGCTTGTTATGTCTCAGATCCAGCACCTTCAGTTGATTGCAGTGCTGCAGTGAGTCCGGCAGCGAGGTCAACGAGTTCTCGTTTAAAGCCAGATTACGCAAGTTCACCAGACAACCAATCTCGGTTGGCAGTTGACCAATTTTATTGCTATACAAGTAGAGTTCGGTGAGATGAACACACTCCTTCACCGTGTTGGGTATGACTGTGATGGAGGATTTGCTTAGATCCAGACGCTTGATGCCTATATGAATGAGATTTGAAAGAGTATTAGCATCAAGAGAGGAAGAGAGACAGAATTGTGATTGAGTGCCTACCTTCATCGCGACAGCGTTGCAGGGCTTTGATCACATCCTGATCCGCCTGAATGGGCTTGCTCTTCTTTGTGGTGGGCTTGGGTTTATTGGACTCCGGATGTTTGACGGTCACCACCTTGGGACGCGTTTCGGGCGGCATAGTTGCGTTATTTTCGTTGTGTATATGTCCTTGTCCGTTGCTGGTGCTGCTGCTACTGTTTATCGTCGTATTTGTTGTCGTATTTGAATTCGATTTGGCTCCGCCTCCAGCGCCAACACCTCCGCCGCCGTTGATCGTGCTGTTCAAATTGGAGACTGGCTCTGGTCCCCCGCCAAAACAATTTATCGCCTCTGATGATCCGTTCTGGTTGCCGCCACCACCGCCGCCGCCGCTGCCGTCGCCACCTTTTCCTCCTCCGTTTCTCTCTGCCTGCCCTGTGGACGATAACGATGTGCTCGATGCCGATGCCGTTGCGCCCGATGAACACAAGTTCATAATTTTGCCCAGCTTTGCGGTTGGCGGCGACAATGCGTTGCCCAGAAGTGTGCCAAAGCAACAACACCAGCACTCGCGGCCAGAGGAACTCGTCGCTTCTACTCTGCAATTGAAAATGACAAAAAAGAGCATATAACATCGAGCGGATGAAGGGTGGAGAGCGGGATGAACGCGGCAGGTTGATTATTTCTTTATGGCTGCACTTTATCAATTGTGCGTCAGACACAGGCGCGGCCAGCTCTGGGCCTCAGTACGTGCGTCATATTATCGTCGACGTCGCCAATGCTTTATAATTTCCTTCCTCCCACCACCATGCTCCTTGCTGCAACTGACCATCAAACCTTTCCGAAACTATCCACACACAAACCAATATTCAAACTTATAGACACTTCACCTACCTAACCGTTAATAACTCGAAGTATTTCTCGTGACTACTCCAAGTGCAGCCGATTCTGAGTTTTATGTACAAGTTCTTATGTATTTATCGGTACCGACCGCACCAGCCTAATGCATCACATATAAAGCACTTGTCAGGGAATTCGAAAGAAATCCATTTAAATCATTCCACTCATACATATGTACATAATATGTATGTATGTACATTGTACATACATATAATAATAATTTAAATACACACAAAGGAGACTCTAGTACAATTGAATCCAAATTAAGAACTTGTCGTCTTCTAAGTACAATTGTTCCGAACTATATACAGGGTGCTATAATTGATAAATGCCATAAATACTATCAAAGATATACTTGTTTATATAGACTATACGTCTGGAAAAAGTCGGTATGAACGCGCCGAGATAAGATTACCACATTGTTTAATAACTTTTAAATAAGTGTAATTTTCATTTATATTATATAATATATAACAGGAACGATCGGTGACAAAAGATGGAAGGATACTAGGTCAAATTATCCGACATTTGAGTTTCCCTTTTGTCAATAGAATCAAAAGGGCACACGCCACGCCCTCTCCAGTTAGTGGTATCGTTTTGTCCAGATATAATAGTTGTCGCGTTAAATGTCAAGGTCAGTGTCAGGAATAACCGTGGCTGACAAAATTCCTGGAAAGAGCTACAGGCAATGCAAAAGGTTGCAAGTCAATACAATTACACACGCACTCACACATACATGCCCATACATATATGTATGTATGTAGATACAAAACAAAAACAAGAAGCGGACGCACCTCCTCCCCCACACAGATTAACTTACTTACGGCTTGTATTAAATTCCAAGAATCATTGCAGTACGTTTATGTATGTCTTTTTGTTAATTGATTCAGTTCGGTAGTGTTAATTACTACCTAATTAAGTGATTCAGTCATTGAAGGATCTGTTGTCTTTGTCCAAATGCCTTTGTATTGGTTAAGGATAGGTCGATGGCCATTGGACCAATCGAAGTGTCCAGAGATCGGGCTTTATTTGGCTTGCATCGATGATGTGACACCGTGACCGGGAGCACATTAAGAGCGGACGTCCTGCTTAAACGTACGAGTGATTTATTTTAAGCCGCACAAAATAAAAAATAAATTTAACTCGCCACTGGTAGTGATGGCACTATTAAGCATATGATATACATTAATCGATTATTTTCTTTCAAAAGACGTTTTAATTGTATAGCAAAATTAGTTTCGATTAATCGAAACATTAATCGATTAATTGCTAAAATCCTGCAACTCGAACAATTTGATCTGTGTTATTTACTTTTCTTTCTTTTTCTGCTTTGGTCTCTTTAAAAATACCGAAAGCTACCAGATGCTAGACGAAACAGTCTGGCAACATTGACAGTTTTCGATTATAATGGTTTAAATATATCGACCTAAAAAGGCTGCAACAACATTTATGTGAATTTTAGAGAATTTTTACAGACTTAAATACTGTGGCATCTTTTAGTAAAATTTGTGAAACAACAAAACACTGTAAAAACTTATAGAAAATGAAACCTATAATTGCATATTTATAAAACATTGCCTGTTTCAACTGTTCATAGGAAGAAATTCCTCTATCTTTGGGGAAAATTAAAGAAAACTCGTTCTAGATGTACTATAAGCCCCTCACTGTGAAGCGGATGGTCGGGCTTTTAGAGCACACGACGTAAAGTGTAAAGCAAAGCAAATCCCTTTAGCTAGTTACGTGTAACAGGTGTAATGCGACATGCATGCAGGCCAACTTAACCATGTGTGGAAACCTTGAACAATGCCAACATTCAGTTTACGGTTGATGGTCAAGGTCGGTGTCTGAGGGTTGGCTTTGCCCAGGACATGGCGGCTGTGCTACCAATTAGCAGTAAAAACAGAATACAACACAACAGAACTCGGCTACGCAGATCCAATTACGAGTGCATGTTCATGTCAGTCAACCTACTAATTAGCAGATTTCAATTGCGCAGTAGCCGGAACAATGCAACGGCAACGGCAATAGCTAACTCCTGGTCTATGTTTCAACCGGCAACTAATCCACTGCCCACATGGCGCAATGGAATTAAAACCCACTCACTACATATATATTCTCACATATCCCCCACATGCACATCCAGAATGGAGTCACAAAAACAAACACCGGCAGCATTCACATGCAGATATATTTATGTATGTAGCTGCGTGGGAGAACTTTTCAGGGTATATGAAATTCTAGCTTAAAACCAAAAATAGTTTTTGATGACTATAATTAAATGATAAAACCAAACAATTTAGTAATTCGCGGAATCGTGTTGAATTCAAGAGCAACTAACATGCAGGATTGAAGCTATTCTGTACTTTTCCAGCACTTTTTATGCCCTTGAGTATATAAACACTTTCGTATTTTTCCGCGAAATAGTTCCAAAAGTGTACACAGTACTCCAATTTCAATTCACAAAGTTTTGAATTTCTCGATAAGATGTTTCACAAGCAAGTGGATAACATATTTAACACATTTCACTTTTAAAAAAGACGTGGAGTAATTTTTTGAATATATGTATGTACCATCGTTTGGCATTTTTCATATAAATGCACATACACACAGAAACACACTGGGAACACACATGTCTATATTAGATTGTTATACATAATTTATGATACGCAATTTGTTGACACTGCAACGGAGCAGCAGGAGCAGGAGCGGGTGGAGGAAGAGCAGGAGTTGGGACAGAAGCAAATGTCAAACCAATTACAAGTAGACAACAATAATATATCCAACCTGTTATTAAATCGCCACACGAGAAAACTTTCCCAGGCTTCAGCGTGACTCCCTTTGTATAGCGTTCTCTGTCTCTCTCTCTCTCTTCTTCTAACGCACTGAATGTGAGGGTCCTTTCGGTTCCGTGCCCTTCCCTTTCTTGCCTTGCCTTTCTCGCCTACCCAAACACACTTTCGCTTGTGGCTTGCAGTTCGTCTGGCGTTGGATTTTCCTTTTATTTTCCAGCACTTTTCAGCTTGTTTTGCTCTTTACACTTGAATAACCGTTTGGCTGGACTTATGTGCGTATGGGTAATAGGAAGACACGTGTGGGGAAAAACGGTTATTTAGCACACTTTTGAAGTTAAAATCGGTTAGCAAACTGTGAAAAATTGGCGATATTTTTTTTTGCTTATTTTTTCTTTGTGTAGAAGGTGACGTGACTTTTTTCGTTTTTTTTCTTTTACTACTACAGTTGAGGTTGAGCCAGAGAGTTACACATAAATACAGCAGCAGCAATAGTAACAAGGATATATATATCCTGGCCAAGAAAAGAAAATGCCAGGCGCTTGCGCCGTTTTACGACATTTTACTACGTTTCCTTACGTATCAGCGAAAAAGCCAAAAAGCTCTTTGTAACAGTTTTTTTTGGTTTTAAAAATAACGTAAATTTCTTTATCAAAATGTAACGGTTATAACAAAGAATTAATGTTAGTTAGAGTTCCATCTTTTGTAGCTCATCGTTTGTGATAAACTCGCAAGCACGTTGTGCGATGATTTTGTAACCTAAGAACATTCAATTGATTATCGACTGATCGACTCAATGCGTGATCGCAATGCTTACCCTTTTGATATTTGCAATTATATATCCTCATCACACAACTGTTGGCAAATGTGCGAAAGCATCCGTCGAGGACATCCAAGGCACAGACCACTCGATAGACCATGGGACACACATCATGACACTTTTTCGGATCTTCACGTGATTAAAACCAACGAATTACGTGAATGCATTGAAGACATTGCTGATGACTTACTGTTGAATTTGCTGTGGGTCACACCGATTCCGCTTAGGCACAGGAATATAATGCCAATATAGTTCCCTAAAATGAATGTGGTTATCCGTTCCATCCGATCGCTAGGAGTTTCTTGTAATGAAATGACTATGACTTATTGTTCTTAACCGATATTTATTTATATATAAACATTGTGTGTATGCATATTGTTTTGTGGTAACTGCTGCTTTTTATTTGCTTACACAAAAATATGTCAATATTTAAGGAACTTTTTATATTTTTTTGCGTTGTTTATTATAAAATACTTGTGGTGGCCCTTGGACAACGACCCGTCAACACTTTGTTCCATAGTTGGACGGAAAATTCATAGTTGTAATTCTCATTCCCCCTTTTTTCTCAGGCGTATTAAGGCTCAAGGGTGCAGAGTATGACTCGTCCATTTTGGATGGTCCTGCCACAAAAGAAAATCTATGCCTCCACCTATGTAGACATCAGGACGACGATGACCTACTACCAATGTGACCAGCAAAATGAGTGTTGTCCATGCGATTACCGACATCGTCGTCATAATTAAGAGGGAATCGTTGTGAAACTTCATTAATTCGTTGCAAAAATAAACATATTTATACGATCGGATTCAGAGCAGTCGGACAATGAAGCAAACCATATGGAAATGCTGAACAATATATATTTTATTGTTGTTTTTCTACAAAATATAGGTTGTCATTTTCCTATCTGCAATCGTTAGGGCTGGAATCCTGGCGACAACGTCCATTCGACGAACGCCATGCTGAAACAGGAGTTAATAGGAAAGGAAGATCTTCTTTAGTATTAGTCTAGTATTCGTGTTAGTCGTTCATACTTTCTCTCTTCGTGCAGGCATGCACATCCAAGTTGCATTTGTTGGTGAAGGTGCAATTAATAGTTCTACCACTGCGTCTGGTGGTGCCACAGACATAGTTCACATCGGCGGGACAAAAGGTACCGCATCTCTGGCTGCTAACACTCAGAGCACAGACTGAGATAACAACTATGAGGAGGAGTAACTGGTGAGTGATGAGTGACTTCATTTTCGCCGTAAATATGCCTAGACTACGACTTATATAGTCGCCATCGCATTCCATTCGGCGTTGTAGAACAAAGCTTTTCCTAGATAATAGTTACATTTGATGGTTGAACAGATGTTTCAGGCACATATTCAATTTCCACTACAATGCAGCTGACGGCATGTAATTGTGGTGTATCACACCTGATTTATTGCGGGTCAAGTCAGCCGAAGTTATTTAAAAAGATAGATCTGACACCTAATTATCTCTAAATATTGGGAATAAACTATGAGTTGTCTTTTTGTTTTGTAAAGTGGCAATTAGCATAATTTTAATAGACGTTGTTTAAAGTTTTTAGCTCACAAATGCGATAAAAATTGACGAGGTCGAAATTTATGGCCAATGAAATATTAATATGTTAAGATATAGACTGAACTGAAGAATCTTCTGATGGAACACAGAATGAATGGCCATATAGGGAGCAAAATGCTATCTCAGTTAGTTGTTTGATAATAATATAAATCCATTAAGAAGGAAGACTTAATGTGTTCCAAAACTGTTCTTAGAGTTAAGAGTCTTAGTTGCAAGTTTTTGCAGCCAATCCAAAAAGCTTTATTTTTGACATATTCTTTGGAACTAAAACTATTTACTAAGTAGTTGTTTGACAAGGTCCTTGACTTGGCTCACCCACATAGGCTAAAAAGAAAAGGTTTTCTAGAATCATTGGAACTCTTAGGGCACATAATCCGGCTACAAACCTTCAGCCCTGAGACACGCATAGACATTCAATTGACAGCGATTGGTAAAGGTCATTTGGCGTTCCTTGTTATTGCCATTAGCATCGACATAGGGAAACCAGGCGCAGATCTGTGATCCCCTTGTTGAGCAAGTGACCGCTGCACACTGATCGCTGCACCGTTCGACGGGAACCATAGCTAATAAAAGATGTGATATGTGTATTTAGGGGAATTCGTATGAGAATTTGTCCATTCACTTACGTTCCAGACACCGGTTCACTCTCATGCAATTTTCGGAGCCGAAGATGCAGCCGTTCTGAAAGACCCGGCACATGCCATTGACCATGGTCCACACCAAATCCTTGTAGTAGGGTGAGCATCGAGCACGCCACATACAGGTGTTCGAGCAATCTCTGATCTCAGTTGAGTTTCGTTGGGACTGTACCAATCCAACTCCCAGAAGAACCAATAAAAACGACAACTTGTACGAATCCATGATGAGGAAAGGCAACTGAACTGACTGCCGATGGGAAGCCATCATATATAGTAGCTACTATATATTAAATATTCTTAAAATAATATGTGCGATACAATTGTATTTCATATTGGTATGCAAACATTTACTGAATGGAACAGCTGTGTCTTTTCACATGATCTTAATCATGATGATCATAATGAGGAGAGGCATGTTCAGTTCTCTGTATTTAATATTTCATGATTTACCTATGAATAATGACATCAAACACAAATAACATCACTCTTACCTCACTTGTTAAGTGCGGCCGATAAAATGTGCTTAAGCCGATTTTCATTAGCTGGATGGCAAATAATATGAACTTTACGTGATTAATTTCGATTTTACACCACTGTGGGCTAAACGAAAGGAAAACCAGTTTTGGATAATTCCCAATCTGCAATCAATTGGCCACTTGCTGCAAAAATGCAAAAGTGATCTCTTCTCAAGTGCGTTAATCGTCTGCTTATGCTTCATACTTCATATTTCACTTGGATTTTGGAAAAAGGAGTTGTAACAGGTTTCCCGATATACGTAATTTGAAAGTTAAATTTTAGGGCACTTACATATATTTCGATTTGACTCTTGAAAGTGTTTTGATGTGGTCGAACAAATTTTGCCGAGACTCAAAACTATAAATCACTGGCTCTGTCAGCTTGTCAATGAGACATGTGCGTAGCTCGTGAGCCCAAAATGAACTGTGAATTCAACGCCCACCCAAAGTCAAATGGTGGCAAGTGAATGGCAGTGCAGCCTTTAATACACTTGCAGAAAAAGAAGGTTCAATTCAGGTTTGTAAGCAGCTTTGTCGATAGTATTTCCAGGTAGATCAATTGTGTCCCAATGAAAATTAGAAACAAATTCCATCTCAAGGTTTAAAGGATAAATCAAGGATGGGGATTTCTTAATGCTTTCTGTTTCTAGGAAATATAAGCCAATTATTCGATTATGAATATAAAAGTGATTTTACTTGACATCATTTTGCCAATGGAACTCTCTGAATAAGCAGTTGAATGAGGCTATAATGAATAATTTTCCCATGCATTTCAATGATATCGCATTAACCATATAAATTCCCCAATTTGTTGCATAAAATTTAGGCAATTATGATTGAGGCAATGTTAATTTTGTACATTGCTGTTTAGTTTCTATTTTATTCAGATATTATTGTTACTTTTTAGACCATTTTCAAAGGCAACTTTCAGTGTTTTTTTGGAATCCGCATTATACATCAAATATATATTTCGATAATGTTTTTTTTTTCTTCTTTTATTTGGCAAATAATATTTATGTTTGGGAAGGCTCCTGGTACGCTAAAACTACTTTGACAAGGAACGCTAGTGGCATCTTTGCCTTTCAAATGGTATACTCAGTCACTAATGCTTGAGTTTCAGCCTACTTCAGAAATAGGTAAATGGTCCACACCCACATCCACTTAGCCAATATGGAGAACTGCTGCCCTGCTGTGTAAGAGTGCGGCTCATTTTGGCCAAAAGCGAAACGAATCGATTGGAGGCATGAAATGATTTCTATAAATTGAAAATCAAATATATAATTGTTACTGCAGGCGGCATAAAAAGTCGTAGCACGTTTCGGCCGAGAGTCACAAGACCATTTAAGGTGGCCAATAGCCTGGCCTGTGACTTGGACGGTAAAATACTTACCATTATGTATATGTATATTTGTAGCAAAGCAACACAACACAGGCCTGAAGGTCGCACTGAATATTGTAATAGTCAATAACAACAGCTTTTCATAGATGTAGATGATGGGTGTGACAGTTGAGCCGACCACTTGGGTGGTTGTATCGTTTAATAGTAGTCAAAGTTCACAAAATATTATGTTGCCATTTCAATTAAGTATGCCGAAGCAAGTATGTTCATTTTGCCCAGAAGTTTGCCTCGCGAAGAGGCAAGAGTCTTCTTCAGAAAATTATTAAAGCAATCCTTTCCGATGAAACGTAAGTTCACTTAAAACTTATATCGTTGAATTGAATTTTCTATGTATTTTTTTGTTGATTTGTTTAAATATTTTCACATCCGCGAACTGATTGTAAATAAGTATACACATATGTATGTATGTAAGGGGCATCAACCCAATGTATATTTTTTTATTTGAGACCAACAAAATACCCATTGTTTAGATATAGATAATGTCATCTGTGCCAATCACAATGGATGGAAATGTGGTGCGTTTTACCATCGAAGAGGCATCAGCAGTTGTTTAAACATTTTGAGTACGTCTAAAGACATTTAACAAGAGTTGATATTATAATAATTTGTATAAATTAATAAATAAATTCGTTTTGCAGTCAACAAAATTGAAAATGCTGCTACAGTTTAATCTGATCATGTGATAAAGTAAACAACCAAATGCGTAATTAA
Source organism: Drosophila sp. 14030-0761.01 (assembly GCA_018150735.1). Lineage (NCBI taxonomy): Eukaryota > Metazoa > Arthropoda > Insecta > Diptera > Drosophilidae > Drosophila > Drosophila sp. 14030-0761.01. The sequence continues at coordinate 4,325,766 of JAECWO010000106.1, read as the reverse complement.
AAGTCAACCTTCAAAAATAAGTATAACTCAGATGACGTTAGTTTACTTAATATAGAAATATGTTTGTCTCATTTGGGAGACTGAGAATATAATATTTATAATTAAGTTGCCTTCCAGTTACTCTTTGAAAGATTAAAATCAGATTACAAAAAAATCTAAAGCCAAGTTCAGTGGAAGATCTTCGATAACGATTTAAAAATAAAGTAATCGGTGATCGTTTCTAGTGACTGATTAATTAATAATAAATGTTTATTCAAATTGATGAAAATAAATAAAAGTAGGATTTGTGGAGTTTTTGAAAATCCTTTTGATTATTACAAATTTAATTTATAATCTATTTAAAATGGGTTCATGAGATTAGTTGAAGTTTATGCGTCATCGAATTTCGACAAAGTGTATTAAGTTTCTGCCAAGTTAATCTTCAAGTTAAAAATAAAACGTCGCTAATTCAAATATTTGTCGATTAAAATAAAATAAATTGTAAAATGTCTATTTTTAATACCGTTGTCAGGGCACACGATCTTAACGGTTTTAAAGGTACCACTGTTGCTTTCACCCAGAACAAGGAAAACCCAAGCTTTTGCGACAGCTGTTCCGCAATGACCTTGGCTACTTGGACTTAAAACATAATTTAATAAATTAGAGTTTTTCTATAAAATACACCCGTTCACATTCTTGGCAATTAGTATTTGGCCAACTATCCATTAACTGAATAGCAGAAATGCGCTGCAGACTTCTCTTCGTCTGCCTTCTGGTGTGCCTGCTCGTGCTGCTGGTGGAGAGCAAGGGCAGGAATAGGCGGAATACACGTTCGTTGGCGGTGCGGGAGCAGAAGAGTGGACATCATGCAGCCCGCGGAAACAGAGCTCGAGCTCGAGGAAGCAAAGCGAAAGCCAAATCGGGTAGATCCTTTGCCAAAAATAGGTCCAAGGCACGGCGTCGAGGACTCAATGCAGCCAAGAAGAACAACCGAAAGGCAAATGCAAAACGTTCCAATGCCAAACGTTCTAATGCCAGAGCCAAGACGAAGCGATCCTCTCCTGCCAGTGGTGGAGCGAAGTTCACTCGCGTGCCGCTGCAATTCAAGTCGAACTTTGTGCGTACCACAGACAACTTGCGGGGTGAAAGGTCGTTCTTGGCTGGAAAGTATGGCATAAGCTTTGCCAAGACTTCGGGCTCCGCCACCTTGACGAACGTGAAGAATATGGAGTACACCTGCGCCATGTCCATTGGAACACCAGCCCAGAAGTTCACAGTGTTGCCCGACACGGGAAGCTCGAACATCTGGGTGCCTGGACGAGGTTGCAAGAGTAAGGCATGCAGGACCCACAAGCGCTTCAACAAGGCCAAGTCGAGCACCTTTGTCAAGATGGGTCAATCCTTCGCCATTACCTACGGGTCGGGCAGTGTTTCCGGAGTATTGGGCAAGGATACGGTGCGAGTGGCCGGGTTGACTGTGACCAATCAGACATTCGCCATGACCACCAAGGAGCCGGGATCCACTTTCGTGAGCGCCGACTTCGACGGCATCCTCGGACTGGGCTACCAGTCCATTTCGGAGAACAACGTCCGGACCATATGGCAGAACATGTGCTCCGAGAGTGTCATCACCTCCTGCGTCTTCAGCATTTGCATGAAGGGCGGTGGCAGCTCGACCCGCGGAGGCGAACTCATCTTCGGCAGCACCGACACCAGCTCCTACACGGGCTCCAACAGCTACACCTACACGGCGGTCACCCAGAAGGGCTACTGGCAATTCCTCCTGCAGAGTGTGTACTTGGGTAGCACGAAGGCCACCGGCAGCAGCCAGGCCATTGTGGACTCGGGCACATCCCTGATAGCAGCTCCCAAGTCTGCCTACAATGCCATCAACAACATTCTCGGCTGCCATCCCACAACCAGCGGCGAGTGCTGGATGAAGTGCTCCAAGAAGATCCCCGACATCACCTTCGTCATTGCTGGCACCAAGTTCACCATGGACGGCAATAAGCTCAAGTTGAAGGTGAAGACGACCAAGGGCAAGACGGTATGCATCTCGGCCATTGCCTACATGGAGACCAGCTTCTGGATATTGGGCGATGCCTTCATCAGGCATTTCTGTGTCGTTTTCGATGCCACGCAGAACCGCATAGGTTTTGCCACGACGACTTCCTAAAAGAACTGAGAGAGAAGAGAAAGAGATCTCATTGTAAAGCCAGTCCATATTTAACCAAAGAAACTACAATCCCAAACACTTTTCACCCCTCTGAAGTTTCTTATTTGATGGGATGAAACTATAATTTCGAAAGGTTTTTATTGCCAGGTTAATTAACGCAAACAGTTGTGCGCTTACATGATCGACGACTAAATTGTCGTCTCCAGTGTGCGGCTGAGATTCAGTAGCTATTGAAGTCTGTGGGTGAGATGCCACACCTTCTGCTGTGGCTACTTTGGGGCTCAGCTCTGGTCACAACTTACTCGGAGTTGCTTAGAGTTCCTTTGGCTTGGCAGGAGCGAACTAAAACTAATATTACGGAGGACTTCAGCAGCTTCATATCTGTCAATCAATCAATTTACCCCAAGTGTCTTCGGCTACTGCTGAGCAACCGTCGGAATCTAGAGTACTATGGGAGCATAGGTTTGGGCACGCCGCCGCAGGAGTTCCGGGTGATATTCGACACGGGATCGGCTAACACTTGGCTGCCCTCCAGCAATTGCCCCAGGAGCAATGTGGCCTGCCAAAGGCATAGACGCTACAATGCCAGAAACTCTGCGAGCTATGTCCGAGACGGACGTAATTTTAGCCTTGCCTACGGCTCCGGGAGTGTCACTGGTTACCTATCCAAGGACATTCTCCATGTTGCCGGGGTGGAAATTGGCAATTTCAGCTTTGGCCAGGCCCTACTCCACCACCAGTCGGTCTTCAGTAACGTGATATTCGATGGAATCGTGGGTCTTGGCATGCCAAAGATTGCCTGGCCCGGGACGACTCCTTTTGTGCAGCGTCTCTGTGAACTTTATCTGGTTGATCAGTGCGTGTTCTCTGTGTGTCTACGGCGCAATGGATGGAGGGGTAAGGGCGGCGAGGTACTCTTTGGGGGCATTGATGAGTCTCAATTCGTTGGAAGTCTCCACTATGTGCCCATCACTCCATCTGGTTACTGGAAACTTTTGATAAGCAAAGTGTTGGTGGGTCAAAACAAACAGATCGATGGTCGGGTCAATGGCATATTGGATACAGGCACCTCCCTGATCCTCGTGCCCGAGCACAGCTACCAGGGCCTTCATCTGGCCCTGGGCGCAAGGCTATACCGGGGTCACTATGTAATCAGCTGCCAGCTTGAGAAGCTACCAAGTGTTCGGCTGATCATCGTAGGCGCAGAGTTCCTGATCACCCCCAGTGATTATGTCATCCAGGTCGGTGGAAACTCCACATCAAATGGATCTATGTGCGTCACAGTCTTTGTGCCGATCGCTATGAACTTTTGGGTGCTGGGTGACATATTCCTGGGACGCTACTACACGGTCTATGACTTGGATAGACAACGCATCGGACTAGCCCCGGCCACGCCCCACGTAAACTAAGGCGGAGTGGGTGAATTTGTTCGTTGTGATTCACTGTGGAAAAACACAGGTGAATGTTCAACCCTTTTTGCAAGGGTTAAATTTAAATATTTGTTGTTTAAATGATTTTACGAAGCAGACAGTAAAATAAACAAACTAATTTTACGATTTGGTAATTTGTTCCACTGTGCTGACTGTTCTCTCTATTCGAATACCCTTACGAAAACTGTTTATTAACTTGGGTAATAAGTTTGCAAACATCTCCGCTTATTTAATTAGTTGAATAAAGGCATTTCATACCAATAACATTGTTAATGTTAAATAAATCAAACAAAATTAAATTTTTTAAATTTTACCAGCTATAATTTTGATGTATTATTTTTCTTATATTTCGAGATAAAAGCCACAAAACAGCGGTCATCCACGCGACTTCAAAGGGTCAAAGCCATGACTAACATTACTAACAATCAAAAAAGTCTGCACATTTTGTAACAATTTTGAATAAATATAAAATAGGAAATGCGAAGCCTAATTATTAGACTTATGAGTCGATTGAGACATGTCCGTCCGTAAGAGACCAAGGATCTCAGGAACTATAAAAGGTAGAGCTACCAAATTTAGAATGTAGATTCGTGTAGTATATACGCTCGTCGAGTTAACTTTTTTTCCACGCCCCCATAAAAGGGGATTTTCTTGCTCAATCTTTATCGTATCGCAATTTAATTTGGCCCAAATTACATGTCATGAATATCTATCATTCCACCAAATTTCATGAAAAGCAGTCCCAGGTAATTTCAGATCCATTCATGTTCCGTTTAACAAAGAAAAGGCCATTGACATATATATTTATATATGGTTTCATAGATTCCCTTAGAATTCTATATATTCCTACTGATTTCGACATATTCGAATTGATGTTTATATATTCCCTTAGATTTCTATTTATTGCTATAGATTTCCATATATTCGATATATTTCTATAAAGAATAGATTTCCATATATTCGATATATTCCTATAAAGAATAGATTTATATATATTCCCATAGTTTTTTATATATTCCCATAGAGTTCTATATATTCGATATATTTCCATATATTCCTATAGACTTCTATATATTCCCATAGATTTTTTAAATTCTTATCGTTTTTTTTAAATTCTTATCGTTTTTTATATATTTAAATTGATTTCGACTTACCTGTATGTCCAAAAACGAATTAGCAGAGGTCCGATCACTCCGACACCCGCGCACCAATTGACCCTGAGGACCCAAGTAGCTCCTTTTATATACCCTGGAGACATGTTAAATTTGGCGGGATGTTATATAACCCTACTTAATTTAACCCCTATTATTAACCCAATTATTTTTTATTATATATTTTTATAAATTTCGAAATTTCTGTTATATTTAAAAACATTGTTAAATTTTGAAATTTTTGTTAAAGTTTGAAATTTCAGTTAAAATTTAAAATTTCCGTTAAAGTTTGAAATTACCGTTAAAATTAAAAATATTTTTTATATATTTTTTTTTTCAATTTTTTCGAATATACTTAAATTTAAAAATAAATCTTTAGAAATATATATAAATATATAAATTTATTTAAATTATAGAAATATGTAGAAATCAATGGAAATACATAGAAATATATGGAAATATATATAAATACATATATAGAAATCTATAGGAATATATGGTAATACATATATACATAGAAATATATAGAAGTCTTTCATAATACATATATAAAGAAATTTACAATTGTATGTGTTAGCTATTGCGGCAGGCGAAAGGAGTTTAATATTTAAATTTGGTTTTATCAATTTTAATTAGTTTTTTTACTTGGTGCATGCTATATCCAAGTTGGTCCGACGACTTACTTGCTTCATTTACCGTAACTCTACTTATCTAAGTAAAATTTACGAAGAGAAGCTCTACGGTAAGAGATTTCTAAGTGTAGTAAATATTTTAACGTACCCAGTGAATGATACATATTCATAAACTTAACTTCGCTTACGATTATTTTGAACATAAGAACTCTACTTGACTATTTGTACATTTTGATACTTCTAAATAGTATTCTTCCAAATAATATACAATGAAAACCAGCATACAATGAAAACCTACTTTTCTGAACCCTGGTTGACCATTTCGCGGAATTGCTGTCTTAGCATTTGCTTCATCAAGGCTCGCATCATCGATTAGTATTTAAATCTGGAATACCGAAATTGCCTTTCGGTGTCTAGGGACAAGTTAAACTAACAAAATCATTGAGAAATCACTTCGCAATCGCTTAAATTGCTAAGGTATCTAAAAGTCGGTGCGTTTATCATAAGGCGAGTAGATTTTGTGTGTTTTTTTCTGCTACGTGTAATTACTCAAAGCATTGTTTATTCAATTAAACGTGAGTTGCTACGCTTTAATGTACTTGCCAAACATTTAAATGCGTTCAATTTTCGAATTAGCCGGCTCATTCAACCATTTGGAGTCTGGTCGACTGCCCGGGGAGGCAATAAAATGCTCCGAATTGCTCTATTTGGAGGAGCTATAAAACAATTCGCCAAAGAATTGTTTCAATTAGTCGAAACAGAATTTACGGGGCGTTCGGAACACAATGGATTGGGTATTCTGGACGCTAACGTCCTTGGCCCTTATGCTGGGCCAATTGTCAACTGACGCACACTTGATACGCATTCCCATGCAGTTCCAGGCCTCCTTTATGGCCACTCGTCGACTGCATCGTACCGGTAGGACTTCCCTCCTCGCCAAGTACAATCTGAGTGGAGTCCAGATGAGTTCGGATAACTTGCAGGGACGCAGTGCCAGCGAGCAACTGGATAATCGCATGAACTTGGAGTATGCCGGACCCATAAGCATTGGCACGCCGGGCCAGCCCTTCAACATGCTGTTCGACACCGGATCAGCGAATCTCTGGGTGCCCAGTGCAGACTGCTCCCTGAAGAACCGGGCCTGCCAGCGTCATCATCGATATAATGCCACGGCCTCGGCCAGCCATGTGCCCAATGGTCGTCCTTTCGCCATAGCCTACGGCACTGGCAGTCTGTCGGGCAGACTGGCGCAAGACACAGTCGCCGTAGGCCAACTGGTCGTTCAGAACCAGACTTTTGGCGTGGCCGACCACGAGCCGGGAGCCACATTTATCGACACGAATTTCGCGGGGATTGTGGGCCTCGCTTTTCGTAGGATTGCCGAGCAGCACGTGATGCCCCTGTTCCAGAGCATGTGTGAGCAAAAGTTGGTGGACAAATGCGTTTTCTCCTTCTACCTCAAGCGCAATGGTAGTGAGCGGAGCGGGGGCGAGTTGCTTTTCGGAGGAACGGATCCAACCAAGTTCACTGGCCAACTCACCTACGTGCCACTCACTCATCCTGGCTACTGGCAATTCGAGATGCAGGGCATTGAGGTCGGCGGCCGGCGCATAGCCGAGCGACGCCAGGCTGTTGCAGACACGGGAACCTCTTTGCTGGTGGCGCCTCCAAGGGAGCATCTGATCATCAACAGGCTGATTGGTGGACTGCCCACGGCTGGGGGCGAGTATGAGGTTAACTGTGGAACCGTGGACCGCCTGCCGGACATTGGCTTCCTCATCGGCGGACAGCGTTTCGCATTGCAGCCCAAAGATTATATCATTCGCCTGACAGACGACGATGGAGCTGCCCTTTGCCTCTCTGCATTCACAGGAATGGACACCGAATTCTGGATATTGGGTGATGTATTCATCGGAAGATTTTATACAGCCTTCGATATGGGACAACTACGCATTGGATTCGCACCTGCAGCCTAGAGGAAAAGAAAGTTCTTTACAATAAATATTCTGTCCAATGTGTTTTACTTAAGAGAGAGAGAGAGGGAGAGAGAGAGAGAGAGAATCACAAAACTTGTTTGCCCAAACATCCAATCAGCTCAATTTGAATAGTCGAGCCCACAAATTACTAATCTAAACATTTAAAATTATAAGTATACACACAAAAAATCCCCCACATCTGGCACGTGTGTGACGTCAGCTTTGGCGATTACCATAACTGATAGATTTTTCCATTGCCCTTGCCCATGGCTATAAAAACGCATCTTTCCCGCACATCTGGCAGTCAGTTCGTCTGTGAGCTTTGTTTCAAGCAGATATAATGAAGCTATTTCTCCCCCTTTGTGTCATCTTTGCTCTGGCTCTGAGCCATGTCAGTGCCAATTGCTCAGCTGATTGTCCCGATACGGAAGATGTGGTCTGGGCTCTGGGTGGCGGCTGCAATGTGTTCCGCAACAAGTGCTACTTCGACAAGGCGAATTGCCATCGCAAGCCACGTAAGCAAAGAGGATCACTTTAATCTTAGGAACTACAATTGATAGACCAAAATATTCTGTTCATAGCCCTAACCATTACCACCAAAGAGGAATGCCAGAGATTGTGCGCTTTTGCCTGTCCTCAAGTCTATCAGCCTGTTGGAGGCACCTACAAGGGGCAATTGAGGTCCTTTGGCAATCAATGTGAGAAGAATGCCCACACCTGCAACACGGGAGAGAGTAAGTTTTTTTATTAACCACTTTTTAAACATGTTATATAATAATTTTCCTACTCTTATCAACAGCCTTCTTGGAAAACTGAGACCTCTCAAAGAGCTGAGACCTTCCTATGAAGCTGGGTATATCTAAGGCCGATACCTTCGAAATAAAATGAATTTGAAGAAACTTGTTTATTTTTTTAAGTTTTGGGGGCTCGCTTTGCGGAGAAATATATTTGCATAAGTAGATCAATTTAAATAAATGTGTTTACTAATTAGTTTTCGACTTGGTAACACCATCAAACAAAAACAGATCTCTGGAAAGTTTTCGAGCTTATTTAAGCTACTCAGTTGGGGATAGAAACCACAAATATGACTGAAATTATTTTGCGGATTTCAGAGTGAGTTTTGCATTTGACAGAATAATATTTCCAAAGCATTTTTAATTGTTGTTTAGTGTCATCAATTGTTAAGCAAATAATTCTTATATAAGTAGTAAATATTATCAAATTCCAAAGCAAACAGAATAATGTCGAAAAACATCTATAAAACAATAGCTTCAAAAAACACCTGGACAAACGAAACTTATTTAAATAATATTATGCATAAGGAAATATGTTCAATACATAATGTATTTATATAATAATATTTTAGTTAAAGTTTTTCAGAATTAATACATTCGAGAGAGAGAAGCGAAGAGAAAGCCAGAGAATCAGTATGGAAATAGAGACAGAGAGTGAGAGAAAACTTGTTTCCCCGAACAGCTGACCCATTCAAGATCAATATCGCCCTACCTGCTAATTTAATATAATTAATCTATTCATTTGCACGTATATAGTATGTATTTAAACAGCGGGGAAAAAAGTCCCCCACAGCTGGTACGTGTGTGACGACATCATTAGCTTTAAGCCACACTGATAATCATTTCCATAGCTCATTATATAGTGCTATATAAACGCATCTTCCCCGCACATCTGGCAGTCAGTTCGTCTGAGAGCTTTGTTTCGACCAGATATTGATACATAATGAAGCTATTTCTCCCACTTTGTGTGATATTTGCTCTGGCTCTGAGCCATGTCAGTGCCAATTGCTCAGGGGATTGTCCCGATACGGAGGAGGTGGTCTGGGCTCTGGGTGGCGGCTGCAATGTGTTCCGCAACAAGTGCTACTTCGACAAGGAGAATTGCCATCGCAAGCCAGGTAAGCTATAGAATATGATGTGACTAGGATGTGACTGTGAAATTCATGCATAAATATTTTTCCAGCTCTAACTATTACCACCAAGGAGGAATGCCAGAGATTATGTGCTGATGCCTGCATCCAGATCTACCAACCAGTTGTGGGCACTTACAGGGGAAAGACCAGGACTTTTGGCAACCAATGTGAGATGAATGCCCACATTTGCTCAACGGGAGAGAGTAAGTCCATTGATCTATATCCTTTTACCATCTTATATAATATTTTTTCCATTTCTACAGCCTATTTGTAAAATTTACATCGAATCACACTCAAAGTGTGTTTCCTTCCGATGAATTTTGGTGCAATAAAGAAATATAGAATAATAAATCTTGTGTTTTACAATCCATTAAGATATATTTTAAGACATGAGTTTGCATTAATTGTTATTCAAATAGACTACGAACGAGTTTTGTATAGATCGCTTATGCAGCTTTAGATTTTAGCTAATTTTAAAGCTAATTTTAAAGATTTTCAGAATTATTAAAAAGTTTACTGATTTAGAGCCTTTTAAGTTGAGCATCGACATATTTATTACCTATTTATTATACAATCATTATGGCTTAAATTATCGACCCGAAATAATTTGGGAAAAAGCTAAAAGATGATAATGACATTTATTATTATTTAGCTTACTTAATTTAACGATTTTATTTTGACGGGGAATTAAAAGGACCTTGCAAACTTGATTTCACCGATGCCCACATATGGTTTATTGTGAGTAGAAAATGTTTTTAAGCAGACTTGGATGGTAACCTTTCCATAGGCCATTCTTTATGCATAATAGAATAAATATAATTTAGTTATACTAAAGAGAAATCATTCAGTATAATATTAATTCGCTTTAACAATAAAAGCAATTAAGAAGAGGTTAATAATTAAGTTATATCAGCTTCGAGTTTTCTATTATTCCAGAAATATTGTGAAATATAATAGCCAGTTAAGTATGTATCTAGCACGTTAAATCAGCTGTTATCTCGCAATAGATCTTGCAAAAAAAAACCCAATCATAAATTATAGTCGACTGGCGTCAGTTGTCGTTAACCCCACAAAGTGCTCCTCCAGTGCTCAGAATACTACAAATACGGCTCCATCCAAAAAGGTGTATTGAGAATTAAAGACTTTCAGATTAAAATAGATTCTAAAATCATATAATTTGGTATTAAATAATAAAGTGTAAAGAATAAAGTTACTGATTGGGATTCGAACTTTGTAAAACTTATAAAATGTATTTTATATGACAATATACATATATTGGTTTGTCAAGGGTTAAGCTAGAACCTGGAATCCGAGAATCATATAAATTAAACACAATTTAGATGAGTGGTTTAAGTTACTAGACAAGTGGCAAACGAACATGAAGTGCGGAGTTAACAAATTGATACTGAAATTTAGCTGCCTTCTCCTAATTGCAATCAGCATTCAGGCAGAGGAACACAAACTTCTCGAATGCTCTGTGAAATATAAGTGCTCGGCTGTCAAGGATTTCGTGTGGGCCGTCGCCGAGGAGCGCTGCTATCTCTTCCACAATCGATGCCTGTTCCAGGTCGAGCAATGTGCCCGCCGGCGCAGTGGAAAGACGGATCTGATTGAGACGGATAGGAAAAGCTGCAAGCAGAGTTGCCGTCAGTATTGCTATGATATGTACGATCCGGTGTGCTGCCAGATCTTTCAGGAGGATTATATATCATTTAGCAATGAGTGTGAGATGCGCAATTATATATGCGAAAACGAGAGACGTGAGTGGCTAAAACCGAGATATTTACGGAAATACGACACTAAATCTTTCTCTCTATTACAAACATTGTAGCTTATTCGTATTATGACATCGGAGAATGTGTCGAGTCACCCGTTCGAGTGGCCTAAACATTTGCAGAAATCATTGGAAATGCAATAACACATTAATCTATCAATAGCAAACAAAAAAGGAAAGCAAATAAAACAAACTCTTCGAAAGGTTCAAGCAACATGAGAGAGTGCTTCGATAATCGTGTTTCGATCGCAATCAGTCCTTATCTCTTATCTGATGCTTGATGAACCCTGCACAATTTGTGGCAAAGTTCAAGCAACTCGCCAAATGCCTTTTGGGAACTGGATTAGTGGGGAAAACTCAAACCCATGTGCCAGGTTCGGTTCCAGAGCATGCGAAATGTTTAATTTGTTTATGTTTTTACGGGGGCAATTCATCAAGTGCTTATCTTTTAATTAATTCATTAAATGCTTTGGTAATTAGAATTTTTGTATTGTATTTCTTAATAAGTCTCAGCTTGCAGACTCTGTGCGGAGCTATAAAAGTGTTGACTTTGGCCAGGAGAAGCATCAGTTGTGTCTCGGCCATTTCCCCGAAAATGCCTTCTCGTTTAATTGTTCTGTTCAGTTGCCTGGTCGTGGCCATAGACGTTCCAGCTAACGCCCATGGAACTGCCTATCTGCCACCAACTGGCTATCATTCCGGACTAAATGTGGCCAGTGGACCTGGAGTGTCGCCCATTTACATTAATGGGAATCAGCATGCAGTTAATTACCTGCCAATTGCACACCGTAATCCGATCATGCATCATTCTCGGCATCCCGCTGCCGTTGTGACTTCTGTCCATTCCCCAATTGGTCACTCTCATGTGCACCACAGACGCAATTGTCGGGGCAACATCCACTGCTCGAACTCTGTGGCCGATATCACCTATACCACCGATGGACAATTCTGCTACAAATTCAACAACTCCTGCCAGCTGGCCCATGCCAATTGCGAACGTCGGAATGCCATGCACAGTCTGCTGAAGCCCATAACGCGTCATGACTGCCATCACCTGCCCAGGAGCAGCGTCCCTTATTAAGTGACGCTCTATATATACTCCGATTACTCCAGTCAACCACTCTGCTTGCATGCCTAAGACTAACCATTCGAAAATCAATAAATTATTTTCCGTTTTTCTTTCCTAAAAAGTGACATTATTTTTTGGTCAATCGCTACTAAGACAATGCATAATACATGAGTTTAGATTGCCTAAAATTTATCATTTACTTGTCGCGAATGGCTTTAATTGGCATATAGAAGACTTCATTACGGCTGCGATTAACTTGGCTAAGTAAAAGAAATCATAAGCGATCGACAGAAAAACACGTTTGATTATGTTTGCTGGTAGTAAGCAGATAGTGGATAGGCTCAGTTCCAATTACAAAACGACCTCGCCAACACAATAAATGGCCCAGGGTCAGGTAATAAACTAAACAACTCCAAACATTGTATAAGAAATGGCAAAACTAATTACTTTGATAACTGAATATGAATCAAAACGAAATGTCATGGTAACAAGCAAATTCAGCCAGAGTGAAAAATAATAAAAAGAGCAAAGGTTAATCCAATTTTGGGTCTCTCTCACATATAGGGCAAACCAACTCAAACATAACTATATTTTAATTAAATTTATTCATATCTAAGCTCGAGCTTATATATTTTTAGCTTTAAACTGAACGCTGCTGAAAAGTGTAGAAGTTTTGGCACTCAAAGGACTCCCTCTGGCCAAAGTGAAGGGTATAGAAGTTGCGTAAAATGGGCATTACACATAAATCGGCTATTGCCTATCTGCATACAATATGAAATCGCCTGAGTCTATGTGCTCAGTGTGGTCTGTGAGTCATTTTTGTGGCCAGCTGTGCTGAGATCAGGGTGTTAACACTTTTCAGTCGACATGCAAGGCAGAAATTGACGGTGGTCGGTTTAATTTTAATTACAATTAGTTAACAAATCAATACGAAGCGAAAACCAACAACAACACACACAGACACACACACACACATACACAGATTAACAATTGCTCAATCGTTTCGATCAAATAACAAATAAGTTTGTGTGCCGAAAATTGACATTTCGTAAGCATTTGAAAAGTGAACGCAGCAGCAGCAACAACAGCAGCAACACCAACACTGAACCTCTCTGTATGTAGTGCGTTGACAAAAATCTTGAACATGTTAAGAATGCTGGCAAGGTTGTCTGAATACAGCTGCGACTGCTGCTGCTCTGTGGCTCCAACTTAATTAAATTGGTAAACCATTTGTGGCTTGTTCTTGTGTTGAGCCTAATCAAATGGCCAACATTGTGGGCGCAATTCTTGTCAGTCTAAACAAGCCTTTTACGCCTCTATTATGATGTTCTCGTTATGGCCCATAAATATCAATTAAAGCCCCATCAAAAGCCTCTTTTTTCCCCCAATGACAGCGAGAAAAATTGAAAACTAATGCCGACATGCTAATGTTTTGCTCTACATTGAAGCCATGCGTTAACAAAAATGTCACACAACATTAAAAAAAAATTAATAGCATGTTTTTTAAATCGAAAAAAAAACAACGAGCAAACATACCAAGCAAATCTAATCCAATTCAAAAAAAAAAAAAGAAGAAAAAAGAAATAAACTAAACTTCTACAAAAAGGAGCAAACATGCCAGGCCGTCAAACCGGGTCGATAAAACAACAAAACTTGTGGATTATAAGAATCAACAACAGCAACAACAAGAGCTACAAAAAGTGTTTGACTTTAATAAAAAGAACAGAAAACAACTTTTCAAAAATGCGTGGTCCAAACTGTTGCACTGTTGCACAATTTTCGTGCGTTCATGCAAAGCAATTGTCAAATGCAACAAAGCCAAAGCCAAAGGCCACAAAAATCGATATGGTTATGGAAAATATATAGATGCAGACGCACACACAAATATACGTATGTACATTGAGTCTGGCTAAGCCAGCACTAAGAAATATCATTTAATTTCTGTTTTTCAATACTTTTCACAAAATGAATTTCTATTGCTTTGCCTTTTGACGGCTTGGCCTAACTGGTATGTCTCTGTGTGTGTGTGTGTGTGTGTGTGTGCGACATGACAAATTAAATTAATTGGTTTGGACTGATGCTATGTTACGATTGAAGTGATTGCCATAACACACTGAGGTGGAGGTGCAGCTTAATGGCCAATGAGAAAGCGATACAAAGTTGGCAAAAAATAGGATTTGGTTTCTCATGAAAAAACTCATGATCATATGAAATTTCATTAACTTTGAAAAGTTATTTATTAAAGAGTTAGAAATATTAAGAGGTTAGGGTAATAAATTTTAGAATTCAATTTAATTTACTTAATTTAAGAAAATGTTTAAGAAATGCTTTCTGATTCCAGGCATGATAAAATATATTGTAGGATGGAAAGCACCCTAACATTTAACTCCTATTCCTTAAAAAATAGGGTTACGGCAATTTCGTTAAATTATTTTAATAATTTCTGTAAGTTTATAATAAATATTGAATATATGAAATATTAAAAATATTAAAAAAGCTTATGTAGGTTCCCTCAATTTTAATTGTTTATTTCTATACGTTTAAAAGGTTTTTGTTAAATTTATTTACAAAACGCTCATCTTTGCGAGTCTATTACTTGGGAACTATTTCGCAGATTTTGAATTTCATAGCTTGAAATTTTAATTTTGTTTTTTCAAAATTTTAGCGCTCATTGAGGTGTGTAAAAATTGGGTCAAAATTATAACAGTTTGAGTTAAGTCACCGTATTCCAATTTTCATATCTCTTGGCAGCAAAAGTTGTAACACTATGAAAAACAAAAGACTCAGGCAACGAACTTCTTCATGTTGGCGAATATCTCACCACAGACTTACACAAATTCACCACACTCAACCTGGCTCAAAAGCTTCACTCAAACACGAGACTCATTGGCAGAGGCAACGGTAGCCGCAGCAGCAGCTTCGCTGTTGTTGTTCCTTTGGTCTTTTGGGCGTCTGTTTTCGATGTTCGCTGCTTGCTGCCGCCGGCAACTTTGGCTGATAATAGCCAAAGCGAAAGACATTGTCGTCGACGTCAACGTCAACGGCAACGTCGATGTCGATGCCGATGCCGATGCCGTTGGCAAGCCGGCAACGTTATTTCTTCTTCTCTCTCTTTGGTTGGCGTTGGTTTGGTTTTTCTGTGGCAGCAACTGATCGCAGAGCTCAGTTAATTGTTGGACACACTCCGTGGCGGTTGTGCAGTTGGCTAACGGTATCTATCTTCTCATACACCCTGTGTGTGTTGCTTACAAAGTGTTGCTTTTGTGCCGTGAGTGTGAAAGTGGCGAGCAGGAAACATATCATCAGCGGCAGCAAGTGTAATGAAGAAATTCAATGAAAAATAATAATACGAAGACATAATCACCAATAAAGTGACAAACGAAAAAATAAAATAAAAGAAAAGAAAAGAAAAAGAGAAGCGGAAAAAACGGTGAAACTTATTAAATAAAGAAAAAGAAAACAGGGAAAAAGTCAAGTTCTGGCAAAGGACTTGGACAACGAACTTTACACAAATTGAGTCTTCGCCGTTGAAGTGAAGGCCAAGTCAAATTGGTTTATCAAATTGCATCCATTAGCAGCCATTAGAAGCCAAACGGCAACTTGCAACGTCAACAAAATGATTTTAAGGTATGTTTCTCACTATTTCTTAACGACCTGACATCACAAATTGTTAGTTTTTTTGGTATGTGCCAGCGCATGGCTGTTAAATTTTTCTAGTTAATTTCCAAGACCTCCCCCCGTGTGGCAAGTCACCGCCAGCGACTGGTTCTTGTCTCATAACTTTGTTTTTTTTTTCCTGCCTCTTATTTGTATTTTTATGTAATTTTTGGACGTGTCTCCGGGGCGGGCATTTCACCAGTTCTGAGTCGTTGGCACAAATACTTTTTGTTTGTTCTTCTTCTCTTCTTTTCTTTTTCTTTACGTGGGCATGAGTATACATACGTTTGGAAATTTCTCATTCTTGTGCCATATTTGTATTCTGATTCAATCGTTTATATGCAGGTCTTTGGCTCTGCAATTAAAGTGTTCTCCAAAGAGTCCACGAGACGAATTTGATGTCGATTTAGTATTTGTCTAACAACTTCCTTTTTGGCTAATGGTTTCCTGCCACTTTCTACAAATCACCACGCGCCATTCACACTCGAAGACTGACCAAATGATGATGGACAAATCATCGGCCAGCGATAAGCAGGGGAAAATTAATGAGCGTATAGGTCACGGCTCTTGGCCACATCTCACTTGGCCAGCTTCCGTGGCACACATGGTAATACGGGTCTAATTTGGTAGCTCAGCACGAGATGATTTTCCAATTAAGCCAAAAGGTTAGAGATTGGATTAAGTATTTAAATTGCATTTATTGTGTATAGCCACACAAGGTAGTCGGGGTTCAAGCTTAGCTTGATCCGCTTAGTTTAGTCCCAAGGCTATTCGAGTGAGTGAGAGAGATGTAAAGGCGTGTCCAGGCTATTTGTCATGTTCGTTATAACAATTCTAACGGGAGTTGGCCAGTGCTCACACCTAGCCATAAATTGGCTCAAAGTTAGCGCTTTGCTGTTAATTGTCTAACGTTTCGCTAAGCCGTCCCGTTCGCTTAAAATCAAGCTGGGAAGCAAGAAATCTGAGAACAAATCACTCGATGGCCTGCAATTGCTAATCGAGGTCATTAACATTTGAGGCGAAGTTCACAATCGAGTTACACAATTGTTAGATATTTGCTGAACTTCATGTTCAGGCCATTTTACTTTCTCCTTAAAAGTAGAAGACAACCAAAAGTTGATTTCCTGCTGCACAATTGTTGGCCTGGCATCTGCCTCGTGACTTGGCTACAAATCCGGTTCGCCATCCCCACACACACACACACACACACATACACACACATTTGTAGAGGATGAATGTGGATATTATAAAATAAAGACATAATTGAGAGCAAGTGAAATGGCTGGCAGGAAGCAGGAGCAGCAGCAGCAGCAGCAGCATTGATTGCTCTCTGCCATGCCAGCTGAATTTGTGTCAAGGCTGACATGCTGTTTGCTCTTTGCTGCTTGCTGCACTCTGGAGTCGATTTGCATGCCCAAACTGTTGGATCGATCGCGCACTTCAATTGACGGCTATTTTGGGCCAAATTGGAAAGCGGTAAGTCGTGCAGATTGCGGCTTAGCGATAATAATGCGTCTTGTGCTGCGTACCAATGAGTTAAGTGCCTCGCTGGATGGATGGTCTATGTCGATCAGTATGGGGAGGCTTTTGTTATGGCCAAAGTCACAGTGTTGCAGCTCTACAACAACAACAACAAAATTGGTTACATAAAAAAGCCTTACAAGGTTCACAAGACTAAAACGAAGACAGCATCAGCAGCAGCAGCAGCAGCCATGACTTGTGGGTAGCATTGTTTCTGTTTCTCGATTTTTGTTTCTTTTTTTTTGTTTTTTTTTGTTGCTTTTTTGGTCATAATGCTCGGTTTGATGTGTTTGCTACAATTACTCGCACAACCACAATATTCAGCCACGTGACGTTTACCCGACAGCAACACCAACAACAGCAACAACAACAGCAACGAAATATTAAAACAAATTATTCGTTACATTGATGGATATTTTGTATCTTTTGAGGGTTTCTACTTTTGCAACTGCTCGATTTTTAAAGTGAATGTTGGTCAACATTCACTTTTTTTTACTACATTTTTTTGTTTTTTTGGTGATGCTCATGATGATGCGCCTTTAATGTGCTGTACATAAAGTTAAATTACTTAAAATCATTTCACTTTCAAAAAAAGAAGAGTGGGAAAAATCACAATTTGTGAAGCTTTTGAATTTGTTTTCTTATTTTGTTTTTACACCATTATTAATTAGATTTTTGCAAAAAAAAAACTTATTTTCAAGCTAAATAGAAAGTTGTAGAAGCTCGGATCATGAATGGATGAAGTGGCCCAAAGGGGCATGAAGTGAAGTGTTGGTCTGGTCATGTTAAATGAAGATGCTCTTCATGGTAATTAAACGCACTGGGTGGCCCCTTTGCAGCATATCGATTCAGTTTGCAAAATCCATTCATTATCTTGTCGGCGGTGAAATTCTTTGATTTATCGCCGAGTCAGTTCGTGAAAGTGTTACAAATACAGAGAGATAAAGAAAAAAACTATGACAAAACGAAACTACCGACTTGCCACCTACAACCGTGAGAACGGAAAGTGAAATGCGATTTTGATTTTCCTATGAGGTTATCAGTTCGTACCTCAAAAAAAAGAGATTTTTCAGGTAATGAAAAACGCAACAGGCTAATTGAAATGCAGAAGCTGTAGACGCAGTTCACAGCAGGGAACAGACTTCACTTGAGCCAGTGGCGCAGCCACAAAGGGGGATTTACGTATGAGAATAAATCCAAATTTAATAGAGATTATTCTCAGGTGAAAAGGATGAATCACTTGGTTAATCGCATGGTTTTCCCCTCTGCCAATGGTTTCTGTCAAATGAGTTCTTACTTGTAAGAACTCCATGGACGAGATGTTCCCTCGAGAGATATCTCCTGGCTTACTACGTGACTGTGTGGCGGAGTAACAAATCAAAAGATCGTGTGAGCTGCCACACTAACCCAAATAGCGTGCTGGGTTTTTGTATATTTGTTGTTTTGATTTTTATGTGAGCTCGTCAAAAATACACACACACGAGCATAGCAAGAGATGTGGCAACCAAACAAAAGTATGCAGCATGCGGCCTGTTGCATCTGCCAAGCGAGTGCCTACAAATATTTCGAGCTGGAAAACTATTTGAATAAAACACAGCAGAGTTGTGGTATGCCCCCGCTGCATGTTGGCATCCGATTCGAAGCGAACTGAGCTGCGTAATAGCCAAATACAAATAGATATAACTGAAAATAAAAACAAAAGCACGGCACCCGAAACCGAACCCGATAATCACTCTGTTCATTTGTAGGCAGTCCAAGTGGAGTGGCAACGCTTGCATCATTCGCACTCAAATTGATGATGATGATGATGACGACGACGATGTGCCAATTGCTGGTTATATCCATTGAATGCATGTGTGTCATCAGGCAAATACAAAGTACATAGACATAAAAGTTTTTTTTTTTTTTTTTCTGGTAATTGTTGCCCACCAGCAGGTGGTGAAAGGTGTCTACATCCATCCAGTGCTCCTCCTCCGCCTCCTCCTTCCAGTTATCCATCTTATTCCACGTAGGTGGAGGATGGCTCTCAGTCTCAATTGAGTCTCTTGGCAACCACTGAGCACTTGAAGCCTAAGAAAGTCAAGGCAGTTAACATTTGAAACGTCAAATGCAAAAGTTGTTTTTGTTTTTATGGTTTTGCTTTTCAAATTTAATTTTTTTTTCCATTTGATTTATGTTTAATCGATGGCAGACCTGGGACAGTTTATTTAGCCAGTTTTGCATTGACTGCGGCTGCACTTCATAATGAAATATCTGAACTGTGATTTGTTTTTTGGTCAATTGACTTGGCTCTGGCATTGAAATGGCGTTGGCTTGCCAATTTGTATGCAATTAGTTAGTTACCTCTAAGCCAGCTGTAAATCTGTAAAGGCGGCGGCTCAATTAATAATTATATATATATGGTTCGTTCGCTCGATCGCTCGTTCGGTTATCCATTTTGAAGTCAAAAGATCTTGAATGCAGGCAGCTGCCATATGGATTTATATTACCATTCTCCACGAGTCTATAAACAGCACGTAAGCCATGTCCAAGATCCTTATCTCCCAGTACACACACTCGCACACACACACGCCGATTGCGTGTGCAATATATCACAAGACCCTTCACATGCCGCCGAAGCATAGTAGATTTCCCATCGATGTGGGTCAGTTTAGAGCCAGAATTAAGGCAATTTTCGGCCTGCTTAGCAGCTGTTGCCTCTGAAAATGTCTTGCCAATTTATGGCATAATAAAAATTGAGAAAAAAAGAAGAAAAACTAGCGACATTAATGCCACATAAATGCACTTCATGTTGCAATTGGTGTGCAGTTTGTTAAGTATGCGCCATGTGTGCCCGCTATTGATTTGATTTCGATTTGCTGTTGGCTGTGCCAAGCGGATGCTGTTGCTCCGCTCTCTGTCTAGACTCTAAGCTTGAGAGCCAGAATCAATTACGCTGCAATTAAAAAAGTGTTTGTGTCAGATTGCCTCCCAACACACAGAAGAGAAACAACATTACAGCATAATTTGATATGTCTATGAATAATAAATGAACGATCGGTGATTAAATCACAGCTCAAGTGATTACGTATCGGGTTAGGATTGTGAAAAGATTCTTTTATTTTCGAATTCACAGTGACTCCAATGCACTACCAAGAGAAATAGGGCTTTCAACACTAAATCTCACGAAACTGGCAACAAAACAAACGAAAACCGTCGTGCTGGGCCATTTACATACCCTAAACAGACAATGCCCGCCTAGAGATGTGGCAAGCTGCACCAGACACACAGTCCCAAGTCCTATGCACTTGGAACGCCCCCTTGCAAGGGGTCTGCCATGTCTAACAACAAAGATGACATAAGTAGCTGCGGATTTGGAGTTGATGCGCCGATACAATCATCCGTCTAACAATGCTGCCAAAAAAAAAACAAAAAATATTTATTAACAAATGTCAGAAAAGAAAAGGTGAACTCCATTTCGAGAGACATGGACTATAATTGGGCGCCTCTCATATAGCAGAGACTCAACAGGGGGCGATCGATTGGGAGTATTCCCCATAAATGTTAATTATTTGGAAGAAAAACGAGCAATAGTTGGACTTACTTCTGAAAAACATTTATTAAACTCAGCCAAGAGTTCTTCTAAATTCAATTCACTTCAATGCCATTCAGTTGCTTACATTCCAATATACTTATTATGGATATGGTAATATATTTAAATGTCAACTCATTGTCTGTGTGACTTACCCCGGACTGTGTCCATTGAGGCCCCTCTGAGGTCAAATAGCTGCTACGCCCATGAATCTATGGCCATATACGGTCAAAATTCTCTGACATCTGAACAAAGGCTGGGTGTCTATGCAAACAAGCATTAGATAAGCTTCAGTTGACTCTGCGGCTCAAAAAAAACCCCAAAAAGATTGGAAAAGAAAAAGAAACCGAATCGAACCGACCAAACCGAATCAAAAGCAAAAATTAATTGGCTCTTGGGGGCAGGTGTAAAAACTTGACGCTGCTTGCATATGCATACATTTTGTTTGTTTTGTTGTTGTTGTTGTTTATTGGTTGGAAGGACGTTGCGTGAGTTGCCTTTCACAAAAGTTGTCGCCCCCAAAGGCGAGCAACAATTAATTGACTTACGCAGTGGCCCGACTCCGACTGTGCCTCCGTCTCCATCTCCAACTCCATCTGCACCTTCGATTGGTGGCAAGCAATTAAGTCTGCTCTCTGCATTGATCTCTGCCACAATCTGTAAGCACGCGTGGCAGCCACTCAATAAGTGGAGGCGTGGCATGTACATATACGTGGGCGAGTTGCGTTTTGTTGGCATTCTAATTGCCCTGTCATGAACATGAGTTGGAACAGGGTGAGAGAGAGAGGGAAACGTGTGGCTCCACATTCTGCTAATGAACTAAACGTCATTTGTTTGAGCATATTGCAAATCATAAACACTGCACGCTTTTTGCATTTAATGCGGTTCGTAAATTTCTGTGGATTTCTTTCAATTTCTGTGGAATTTTTCAAAAAGGTCAACCTTGAACCACTTTCCGAAGTGCGTTACTTTTGTGCTTGTTGCTGTTTTCGCAAAAATGAAAGCGTACTACCTGCAGAGGTAACGAGTTTTAATAAGCACTTTTTTGGTCACTTTACATACACACACACTTCACAGTGTGGACGAAAAAAATTGCAATTCATGCGAACTGTGGAGCGTTGCGGCAAGATTTATGGTCCAAATGGGCAAATCATTTGGGCAATTTGTTGCTCTTGTGTTTAATCATAAGTAGATGAAATAATTATGCTGATGTAATTCACATCTTAGGACCGAATGAAGCTGTAATATTTTTAGGTGGAGCTCAGCCTATCTAAATATTAGGTAGATGAAATCAAGAGACCTTATCCTTATCCAATTTATAGTTTAGCAAAAGAATTAAGATCATGGAAAAGAAACTGAAGATCTCTTACAGCAATAACATCTGGAAGGTCTTTTAAAAGGTACAAAGTCTTACAAATATCTTTTTATTTCCCATTAATTTATTATTAAAGCAGGAGAAATTCACAAAGAAATTTATAAGAGTTATGCAAAACTACGTTTTCGATATCTTCATACGTACTATTAAAATTCATAAAAAAATGCTCACTATGTATTGGTATTTTAGCAAGCTCGAGGTCAATCTTACAAGTACGATTTGAAATCATTGGCAGCACAAAAAGGTGAGCAGGTTGTATGTACAGCTATTTCAAGAACCAACAAGTTCTATTATAAGCAGACTTCGCTAACGACTTTCGACGCTAAAACTAGTTGGGAATTGTAACTAATTCAAAAAGGGCGAAAAGAAAGTCTGATCTTTTTTGACTATTCTTTTGTGATCGAAACAGAAAAACTGTAGTGAAACTACTTCAAATTATGGTTTTGGTGTTGTACTATTCGGTGTTAATTTAATTTATTCTGAGTTCAGAGTTCAGTTTCTCATGGAATGAGTAATAAAGCTTATTAATTGGAGTCTATCCAGCATTGGGATGGTTCCTAGATTAGGTCTTGGCTTCTGGAGAACTTAAATACCATAACGACCTGGTCTCAAAAGTTCTCCACATTCCCGAGAATTTAATGCGCATGCTTTCTGATCCTGAATTTGCCATTCTGAAATGTTAATTAGCATCGATTAGCATCGGATTTGGGTATTATATAAACCAAACTTACGTTGGCGGGTTGAGCAAACTTGGACCCTCACTGCACACTCGTTGGAGAAGGTACAGGCAACGGGCCAGTCGTTGGTGCGTCTCCAGATAGCACAAACGGGACGGAATTCCCTGGTGCAAGCTATATTACAACGAGGTCTCACTCCGAACGACTCATCGATGAGGCTGCAAGCCAGGACCACAAATAACAGAAGTAGACACGATTTCATGTTGACAAGTCAGAAAACTAAATTAAGTGAGGTTCTGGAGTGGCTTATATACACACACATTCTATACTATGTATATTCTGCTGGATTGGAAACAGGTGCTTTTCGGACAATGGATGCAGTTTTTTCTCCCTCCATTGACACTTGACTGGTTGCATTGCCAGCGAGTGCAAAGTTTCCTGCCACTCGAATTACTGAAATGGGAGTCGACTTTGATGAAAAGAAAGAAAGAAAGCCTCAAATTGTGTGTCAAACGAAGAAAAGTGAAAGGACTTAAGTGCGTTGTCGTCGTTGTGGTGCGCCATTGTTATGCTTACATAAGTCAACTGGCCCTTGGCAGGTCTTGAAGAAAAGGTTCAGCAATAGATCATAAGCACTTTCACTGCCAGAGCCACAACGACAACACGAACAACAACAACAACCACAGAGACACACAATCATAGTTAAGTACAATACAATCGAACACAATGCCATACAATCGCAATCAATATCGATAGTTAATAATAATTATTGAAAGCCGTTAACAGTTGCTCCCAAAATATGTTTCGACCGGGTGACAAAAGCCATAACAAGCCATTAACACGCGTGCCCCAAGTCATACAGACCTACCTACATACCTACATATATATTGGAGCTTATTTTAGTGAAATAAAAACCAGGTTTTCCAGCTGTCCCCCCTCCTCCCCCACTCATAAGCCCCCCAAAAACAATGGATATATAGAAACAATGCAGCTTCGCCTGTGGATTTGAATTTGACTTCCATTGGAGCAGCTGCCGCTGCCGTTGATTAATGCTCTCAATCGCAGTCAGTCACACGAAGCCGCAGGCGTTTCTCCATTTGTCAAAAAGAGGCGTGTCGTCGTCGTCGTCGCCACTGTGTACACACTCTACCTACCTATCCACACACATAAATTGATCAAGCATATTAACATTTCAATTTATTTGCTTCTCTTGCAGAATATTCCTTCTATTCCTGGTGTCTTCGGCCAGGGCGCAATATCATCAATTTGGCGAACAACTGCAGACAGCTCATGGTTCCGATTGCGCCCTCTTGTTGGCCGGACCCGGACGATCCTCTGTCTATGACTACAATGTGAATCTATTTCGAGGCACTGCGTAAGTTTTTAATTATCTTGTCAAAGTGTTCGTGGTTAGTATATCGAATGTAGTTGGAAAGAAACTGTTTACTGATCGAGTTGATCTGTTACGAGCCTTCGCCTCACTAATATTGTCTTTTGAAGTCTGTGCCTCAACTTGCCAACGGAGAGAATGGAGAATACGCAAATACAAGTACTAAAGTCGTCGAGTGGCATTCTGGGTCATGTTTGAGGCGCAAATATTTGAACGTTGACACCGAAACGCCGGCGAAATAGTTGTCTGACAGTCATAAATCTTAGTCATGCGGCGGTGGCGGGCTGTCGATGGTCGGCGTCTCCTACACCTACAACAGCAGCACTAACACGACTTGTGTTGCTTTTAGCTAATCATTAACTGGGGGCAGCAGCTGCCGCCGCGTGTTGAAATTGTCTGTTTGTTGTCTTTTGCCTGTTGTCTGTTGTCTCTTGCCAAATGGGCAACGGGGGCACAAAGTTGCCAACCTGGGAAGCGAGATATGCACCTATGTACTACGATATTTATGTACTAAAGCATAGAGGTCTAGGTATGTGCATATATGCTCATGCTGCGACTGGAATATCTCTTTGTGGGGCTTCGACTTTTGACAGGCTGATGATGTCTTCATTTGGCAAACCGCCTTAAGTCAACACTGCCACAACACACAGTGTCAGTTCGAAGCTATGACGCTAGGGATGAAGAAAAAAATAGGGAAACACTTTCAAATAAAGAAATAGTAGCCGGAATTTAAAAAGCTTAAAAAAATAATAGTAGATTCAATTTTAAAGTTCTTTAATACTTTTTAAAAGTTAGAATTTTTTAAAGAAGGCTCGAGGTCATTTAGATGTATCAATATATACCAAGTTCTCTCATCAGCCAGATTTCGTGTGAAGACCCTCGAATTGCAAGGCCAACGATAAACCTAGTTGGGAATTACAAAAAACGGAGATACAGCTTACAACTCCAGAGTACACTTCTTTTAAAAAATTTTAAATAAGTTAAGTTTTTAAATAGCTATTTCAAGAACCACCAAGTTTTATCATCAGCAGACTTCGCTAACGACCCTTCGCTTTCGACGCTAAAACTAGTTGGGAATTGCAACTAGATAAAGCGAAAAAAAGGAGACACAGCATACATCGATATTTTCACCGAGTTTCACAAATTTAAATGATATATCTACAGCACACATTTTTTAAAATCAAGTCCACTTATTTTTCCAACTTTCTAAAATTTTCACGGCTCTTAAAAACTGTTTGAATTAGGCAAGAAATTAACCATTCATCCAATAACTTTTAATGCCAAGAACAATACAACAATTAATTTAACTTAAAAGAACGTAAAATGCGTTCAGAATAATAACAATATTTTGATGGATTTAATATAATTAAATTTTTATTATTAATTGCCAAGTCCTTAATTCAAGAATGCCTGAGTTAAGTACATATATTGTATGTATACCAAACATACATCAGTATATACAAGATTCGGAGGTGACTTTTGGTAATTGGTTATCAGCTTATTTTCTTTATGTACATACATATGTAGAACTAAAGCCAAAATAATAAGTACATAAGCAAACCTTCCATATTGAGTGAAATATTTTAGAGTTGTCGTGAAATCCTTTTTAGTTGGATATTTTTTAGCCTTACCGTCAATTAAATTAGGTTTACCCCATTTAAAGTTGTAAGCTGTGTCAGTCATAATGCTAAAAGTGGAAAATAATGCCTGGCTAAAATAATAAGTGCAGAGTTTGTTTTTCGGCTGAATTCGAAAATTCTTAGGGTTTTTGAAAAGGTTTGACACTTTATTTGTTTGGTTAATGGGTCTGAATAAAACTAAACATAAAAAACTTGATGAGCCTCAGTAGTCAAAGGACTATTGTCTTAGTATTGATGAAAGATGGATTGACGCTTCTAGCTATTGCCAAAATAGTAGACTATTCAGTATATTTCACGGAAAATGTTTTAAAGAAAGCTGAAATACGTGGTCGACCAAAGAAAACATCAAAGACCACTTGTAATCCTATCGTTTCGCTGGTCAAAAAGGACCTCTTTGCTCGGCTAAGTCAAATAATTGGAAAATAATATCATCCCGAATTGTTCGCCGTAGACTTCAAGACTCTGGAGTACTAGGCCGTAAAGGTTCCATTATTAAGAATCAAAACATTTGGGAAGATTATCAAAATATTGCAAAATCTCACTCGGATTGTATATCTACTTAATTTCTTGAAAATTTAAGCGCATCATTATTACCCACCTCAATCTCAGATTTTATAAAAATACAATTGTTAAGGGCGTAATGTATGGAATGGACTCTCAGTAAACATGCAGTCCTCGGTAGATGAGTTGTCTAAATGGCTCTGTCATAAAAGCAACTGAACAACGAGGATCCGGGATTGAATCTCAGGCTAGTGTATGGATGTAGTTACCTTCTAAGCCGATGGTTAGGTTGATAGCTTACAACTACTATACTATATAATAAAATAAAAAACCTTAGAAGACATTTTTATTCGATCGAAGTCTAAATTTGTGAAGTTTGCCAAACTTTTCCTTGTTTTTGTGTCTTTTTGATGATTGGTTTTCTCTGTTGTAGTTGCAGATGAGGAGAGATGCACATCCTTGGCATGATATGAATTCTTGTTGTTTATATTTGTGGAAACTGAATAGATTTTGGCAATCCTCTCTGGGCCATTGGCAGGGTTCGTTCGACCCCATGCGCCAATCTAACAAGTTCGTTTTAACTTTCGTTCTCCACTTTCTTACTCACCCTTCATGTGGTTGCACATCTGCATCTTCAGTCGGCAGAGATTGACGAAAGTGCAGAGAAAGGTTTCAATTTTATTCAGGCACGTAGCAGGACAATTGAAAGGCACTTTACCAATTTTGGCATCACTCACAGCTTAATAGGAGCCTCGTAAGAGACCTCATTTTGGTTTGTTTCGAATGAATTGCCAGTGGAAAGTGTGTGTTTGGAATGCTTCTTAAATATAGAACATGGACTTTCGTATGATTAGTTAAGTGTGTGTGTGTGTGTGGTTTTTTACACATCTGTGCACTTGGTAGTAGCAACATTTGTCGTGCGGCTCGTTAAAGGCAATCAGCAAATGTTTTGTGGCCTCGACAAACTGCCACAAAAGAGATGACGACGTCGACGTTGTCATGTGATGCACACAGACACCATCTCCTGCCATCGCCATCACCATTGACTTCATCATCGAGTTGCAGTCACCTGACATACCGGCTCGATATATTTGTAAGAAGTTAAACCGCACGACAACAAGCCGCAAACGGTATTACAACACTTGCAGCTATTGATGGCAAACTTTTGTTTTGGAATGATTTCGAAAAGTGACTTTGAAATATTGTCTGCAGTTGCATTATCTAAACAAATTTTAAATGTCACACGATCTCGATCAGTTGTGCTGCTCAGAGGTAGGGGTCAGCAAGAAGTGCAGCTAATTTGGGGTCAGCTCGACGTCATCGGAACAAACGTGAGTTGGCAGAAATTGGATTGGATTGGCTGTTGGCCGATCCCGAGGTGGCCTGGCCTGGCTTGGCTATTGAACTTTGTTGCGTTGCGGTCAGCGAAAAATGCAGACAACCTACTTAAGTCAGTAATAAATACAGGTTTGCCATTGCCGGGCCACTTTCGTTTCGGTCTTCATGCTGTGAAAATTGTTTTGTCTGCCCCGATGTCTATCGGATGGGGCTCTCTGCGGTGCGTAAGCGAGGTAGGAAAGACTCCCGATGTTATTTGAATACTCACTTCTTTTTCGGTGGTTTTTTTTTGGTTTTTGCCAGGCAGTTTACGACACGCTTTTGCAATTATTCACAATATTACGCATACGCCACATTGGACCGTGCAATCCGTTCAACATACAGTTTCACTTTGCAACAGGAAGTGTTGGCGTACTCTGCCGCGCACCTGCCTACCATATACATATTGGATTCATAACATTATATTTTACTTTACTTACTCCAGCCGCAGCAGCAGCAGCCGCACAATCAGGATAACAAGTACAAGTCCGAGTGCGTGCCGCATGCAAGCAACTTTCTAGTTGGCCCAAAACTCTATGCGGACTATGCGCACATTGAACTTTTCAAGCGCAATAAATTGCAAAAAAACACTCACAAAAAACACAAAAAACTGGCGGACCAGTATATGGAGTGCGTCGATTGCCAGAGGACGCCATTTTCCATTTGAATTTGACAAATTTGCCAAAAAAAAAAAAGACAATAAATAAATTGTTACAATGCAACAAAGTGCAATGCGAATCCGAAGTTGCTTTACACTTCCATTGCCAATAAATCGAATTCTATTGATATCCTTTCCTGTTAGATCTCTCTTCAGATCCAATCGATCGTATCTAAATTATTCTGAACCAATTATTGTGGCTATTAACATTTCTGAAACATGTTGTATTTTCCGCTTAATGCCTGGCTTCGATTCTCGTCTCGTTAAAAACACTTTTAAAGTGGTCTCGATAAGTGGAAAAATATGTAAAACTCATAAAATTGTTTTATAGTATGAATACATTTGTTTTTATGGTTGGATAAACATTATTCTTAGTTCAAATGCTGCTTAACTATTCTGAATCATGTGGAATATATTCTCCTTTTTTTTCCGCATAAGTGTATAAAAAATGTTTTAAATGTTTGCGTTGCAAATTGCATTTTCCATTGCGTGAGTTGGCAATGTCTTTGCTCTGAATGATGTTGCATACTCTATTTTGTGTGTGTGTGTGTGTGTGTTTGCTGTTGTTGTAATTACTTAATACTTACGCATTGTTAAACACGCATCGATGTCGCTTGACACGCGTTTTACATGTCGCCCCATTCGAGGAAGTTGCCGCTGCTGCAGCCTCCCATTTTTGGGGCAGATTTTTGTTTTTCCCTCGTAGCAAGAAATTTGCGTGTTTTTGCTATTTAATTAACAAACCGGCTGGGAAAACAGAGACAAAACCAGAGAGAGAGAGAAAAGCCAACAAACAAACTACAATGTTAAACTTAAGTTGTTGCTGTTACAGTTTCTTTTGACAAACGAGACATATAGCGAGAGCGAGAGAGATAGGGATAGAGAGAGAGATGCTTCCTGTTCGCAGGGAAAAACCGCTTAGAGCCGGTTAAATTTAGTCATATTCCGCACCGATGGTCAGGCTAACAGCTCCGGGAAGGACAAATGTCTGATGATACCATTTATTAGTGTCCAAGACGACTGAAAAGGATTCGAAAAGGACATTAAAACAGTGGGTATACAATGAGTTTTCCATCTCTACCCACTTATGTCGCCCTGTTGCACAGTCACATCGAAACTTTGGCACTGGAAATAACATTCGGGCGGCGGCATTAGGAGCCATCGTTTGCTGCCCGCCAACTGGGCCTGCCACGAGGGCAATCTCACATTATCGATCTGAAATTAGAGTGGAATTTATCTATCCACTTGGATTCTCTGCTCATCTGCCCATCTACCCACATGCATTTGGGCGCCCAATCCACTTGTGCCTATGAAAAACCAATCAACTGCATTATTCTCCGAACTCTCGGGCAGGAAATAGGGTCTGCCGTAGTGCCGTCGGAACTCCTCTGCTGTCTCCGCATGGCAGTTGCTCCAACCGAAGTACCACGGCTGCTCGCCCACCTTCAGGTCCACGCGCTCCTCCGTCATATCCAAGGCCTCGTAGATGTCTCGAAAGCCGGTCTTATATGGCAGAAACTGGCAGTCACGTATGCGCTGCTTGCGCCTCGCCTTCGCATAGACATCCCGAAAGTACCAATAGTTGAATAGCTGCATATGGAACGATGCCAAGTGGCAATTACATTGACTCTGCTCATGGCTTTCGCTAGCCAAGCAACCCACCGAAATGGCTGTCCAATTTTGCGTTGCATCGCTGACAATCACAGGTGCTCCGGTGTATGCATACTTCGCCTCGAATTCTTGCTGGCTAATGCCACTGAGGCGCGGCACATTCCTGATTCTGGCGCAGAACTCGCAGTTCTCGGGTGGGCGGAGGGCATAGCGCAAGGAACTGGGCAAAGAGAGGGCACAGCTCTGCGGGGGGAGAGTTTCTTTTCACAGCAGCAGGAGGAGGAGGATTGAACTCACCTGTCCCTGCAACTCCTCGTAGTAGTATCTAATGGCATAAATCACAATGATGAATATGCCGATCCATTTGACACATTTTCGAATGGATTGACCAGGTCCTGGACTGGCATTCTTCAGAAATTCTCGCATTGTTTCACTCCGACAATTTGGTTTATGAACTTGCAATATTTGCTTCAGCCTGGTGCGTGCCTGCTCCATATCCATATCCACATCCACATCCACTTCCTTGTCCATGTTGGTTGGTGTTGCCGCTCTCGAGTCACGTAGCGAACTGCGGCCAGGCGTTCAATAGAGTCCCTGTTATCCTTCACTTTATGCACTCGAGTGGCAATAATTTGATTATCTGGCAGTGCGCAGGCTTCGCAAGCTGGCATCCAGAAGTATGCGTGGGGCGGATGGTTCGCATGTGATAAGAGCAAATTGCTTGGTTATTGTCAATTTTACTCACTTTGTGTTAACTTTCGTTCGACAGGAATCCCTACAACAGCGGCTCGGGCACTTGCATCACCTACGATGCCATCAATGCTGCCTACTTGGATGCCCGCAAACGCATACGTAAGTGGGAGGGAGGGAGGGAGGGAGGGAGGTAAACGTGTTAAGGTCTCTCTCTTTTTAACAAATCAAATGATTGCATTGCAGATGTGGCGCAGCCCAAGAGCGACTGGAAGCCCGAGGAACTGGCCACTGTGGGCGAGCTGTTGCTCGATATCTCCATACAGTTGGCTCGCACGTAAGTAACAACAATTTTTAAACGAAACGCATTTGAAAGTTAAACCCCATGAGATTGCCACATAACGCATGACAAGGCACTTACAACTAACTCGTGCAACACTCTCGCGAGGGGCACCTCGATATGCCTAGAAACCATGGAGCACTCCTTGAGAACAACTTTTGGAGAAACCCTCGCTGGCAGTCTGACTGCCTTCAAGGTTCTCCATCGAACAGAAAGCTTCTGCGTAAATTTGAAAGTGCTGCCAGAAGTGCCGAACGCAAATGCTAATTGTATGTATGTAGTGCCGCACTATACCGCACTTCGTCTGCGGCTTTGACTGATGGTGATGATGGCTGCTGATGGCTGATGGCCAGGCACTTGGAAGCTTCTTCGCCTACTTCTCAAACTGGCGCAACTGCATTTTTGCAGTTATTTACCTATTTGTTTTGCGCTCGCAGCGCTCAAAAATGTAAACAAACGCGCAGCCAGATTATGCAACCGATGCAACGAATGCAACCGATGCAACCAAAAGTGCAGCAGTGAGAGTGCGCGTGACTCCCCACGGTTCGACGAGAAAAAGAAGCTGCCGAGGATGCCACAACTTCTGCAGCATCATTTCCAGTTTTCGTATGGTTGGCCAATGCATTGGCGATTGCCGATGCGGAATCTGGGTAAGCGGGTTGCCAAGTCACTAGCTCCAACTCCATCTCCAGCACCAACTTAACAGCCTGTGCTTAAAGCTTAGCCGATCTGTGGAACATGTGCGACTTTCACTCATTCACCTCACCCCAACCAACCCCGCGGGTGGACTTAAGCCCCAACAAAGTTGTCATCTCCTTCCCCAGCTGATGCTGTTGTTGCTGTTGTTGCCGTTGCACCTGGGATCATTTCAATTGCAGTTGTATAACCATTTGATTATGGCTCTTTGCTGCTGGCTAATAACAGTTGTTAACGTCTTTATGGCAGCATGCAAATGTTGTTACCAAGTTTATGGCATTCTATTAACCGACTGGATACACACATGCAGGGAGAGAACACAGATCCTCTGTGATCGCTAGTTGGAGTAGGCTCACAATAGATCGACTTGTCTTAGAGCTCTGACTTAATCAAGCGAATTAAACCAGTCCTCTCCTCTCTTCGCTCCCCTCTGTCTGTAAATTAAGACCGTGAAATTTGTAGACTCGTTTGCAGATCAATTGACTGTGAAGTTTTGCATTCGGCTATCATTTTCACACTATCTTCAGAGTCGAGGCAACACAATGGAAGTCTCTGCTCTTCGGACAATTAGTTTTGAACTTTCCTCGCTTTCCCATGGCACTCTAATCTAATCGAGGAAGTGCCTCTAGCAGTCCCTTCTGCAATTTATGCCTTTTGCGCCTCTGCGAATGTGCCACCAATTCATTGGGTGAATGTTGAACAGGTTTATCAACGTCAAACTCTCAAATTGCTGGCTACGAAATTTGCCACTGTCAACGTCCACACATCAACATCAATGTGCGTTAATTTCCAGTCGTTTTGGCAAAACTGGGCTAATACTTTAATTTTGCAATATTTGAGATTTTGCAAAGCGTCTATCTGCGAAAGATTGACAGGAAACGCCAAGTTTGGTTTCGATATCCGTCGGGCTAATTGATCTGTGACTTATCTCTCTGCTCTCCTTTTCCAGCTATGGCCTGTCCTATGAGGAAATCGAGAAGGGTCTGCCCACCATTGACACCTCGAAGACGCTCATTCGCGAGGTGTGTCCGCCCTTCTTCGCCGGTGTCGAGTGTCGCCCGGGCAAGTATCGTCGCTTTGATGGCCTCTGCAACAACATTGAGCATCCGACTTGGGGCGCAGCCAACTCCCCCTTCCAGCGTCTCATTGGCCCTCTGTATGCCGATGGGATTAATGCTCCGCGCATTTCGGTAACCGGACGCGACTTGCCCTTCTCACGTGTCGTCTCGCGCACCATGCATCCCGACGATGGCTATCACGATCATGCCGGCACGGTTATGGTCATTGCCTGGGGCCAGTTCATGGATCACGACTTCACGCTGACGGGCACACCTTTGGGTAGGTGGTTTCCAGTTACCAAGGGGCGAACTCCTCTAAACTCTCCTCAATCCATTGATAGATCCCATCAATCGCAACGATCCGGAGGAGTGCTGCAAGCGTCCCCTGCATCTGAAGCATCCCTATTGCAATGAGATTCGAGTGCCCGATGACGACTACTTCTATCGCCTCTTTAATGTCAAGTGCATTGACTTCGTGCGCGGCTTCCCCTCACCCCGGCCGGGCTGCAAATTGGGTTGGTATTTCGATTCCATCGACTTGAACTTGGAGTAACGATTCGTTTCGCAGGTTCCCGCCAGCAATTCAACACCCTGACGGGGGTCATCGATGCCAACACCGTCTACGGAGTGAAGGAGGCCTTCGCCCGCAAGCTGCGCACCGGCTACGGCGGTCTGATGCGCATGAATCCCGTGTTCCAGGAGTATGGTCTGAAGGACTTGCTACCCCTCAAGCTGGACATCCCCGACGAGGGCTGCACGCGACCCAACAAGAGCATGTACTGCTTCGAGGGCGGAGAGATTCGGGTGAACGAGCAACTTGTCCTCACCTGCATGCACACCCTAATGGCCCGGGAGCACAATCGTCTGGCCACTGGTCTGGCGCAGATCAACAAGCACTGGGACGACGAGACGCTCTTCCAGGAGTCGCGACGCATCAATATTGCCATTGTCCAGCACGTGACATTCAACGAGTTCCTGCCCATTCTGCTGGGCAAGGAGGTGATGGAGAAATTCGGCTTGGTCCTGCAGAAGGATGGCTACTGGGATGGCTACGACTCGAACGTTAATCCGGGCATCATCGACTCCTTCGCTGGTGCTGCCTTCCGCTTTGGCCACTCCCTGCTGCCCACGGCGGTGGAGCGTTGGTCCAAGGCCCACAAGTTCATCGCCTCGAAACGTTTGTCGGATCTGATCCGCCGACCTTATGATCTGTACCGCGCTGGCGTCCTGGATGAGTATTTCATGGGTCTGATGAACCAAGTGGCCCAGGCCATGGACGACTCCATCACGCAGGAGGTCACCAACCATCTGTTCAAGAAGGAGGGAGCCCGCTTCGGCATGGACTTGGTGTCCTTCAACATGCAGCGTGGTCGCGAGTTCGGAATTCCCGGCTACATGGAGTTCCGCAAGTTCTGTGGCCTCCCCACCTCGAACACCTGGGATGAAATGTACGGATCGATGCCCAATGAGACGGTCCTGCGCTATGGCAGCATATTCGAGTGAGTTCCTCCATCAGAGATTCGATCAATTTCAGAGTTTTTACCGAGTTTTTTTGTTTCCCCTGCAGACATCCTGCTGATATCGATCTGTGGTCCGGCGGTGTGTCGGAGAAATCGCTGCCTGGCTCCATGCTGGGACCGACCTTTGCCTGTGTCATTGCCACCCAGATGAGCTACCTGCGACGTGGCGATCGCTTCTGGTACGAACTGCCCAACCAGCCCTCGTCCTTCTCGCCCGAGCAGCTGCAGGAGATTCGCAAGGCGAAGCTCTCTCGATTGATTTGCGATAACACCGACTTAATCGACACTGTGCAAATCTATCCCATGGTCCTACCCGATCATGAAATGTGAGTTCACTCAACTGAAGCATTCCTTTGGCATCTGTTTTCACAATCTTTGTGTCTGTGTCCTTTTAGCAATCCTCGTGTGCCCTGCAAGAGCGGTGTTATTCCCTCAATCGATCTGTCCAAATGGGCTGATTATGGTGGCCATGGCTTGGACCCTTCGATCTACGTGAGTGACAATCGATATTCGATAACTCAATAATTTTATTCACTTTACTTTTTCTTTTTGCAGAATTATATCAATGAAATTCCCGATACATTGCTCAATTATAGGAAGTAACTGCCATTTATCCTTCAATAAGATTTTCCATTCACACCCACGTACACACACACTCACACAGTGATCCTGAAAAGGATATTTCCAACAAACATTTCTCTGCTCTGCATTCTTCAGCCTACTCTCCTCCCTCATATCGCTTAGTCTCTTTAACTAGTCCTTGCTCACTTCTCTTCATCGACAATTTCTATAGCCAATCAGTCAGCCATTTTCTTTAGCAACTTTTCCAGCATTTCCATCATTTTTTTTGTATATATTATTATTAAATAGCAGAAATACAGTGCGTAAGTTAAAAATTATTAAAATTTTCCAAAACGACATCAAGAAGAATCGATAAAGTGATTGAACTAAAGTTTTCTACATCAAAATGGACTTGGACTTGGGTCAGTTCGATGAATTTTTGAAAATATAATATATATATGTTTTGATATAAGTTTTGTATATGCAACTATTTTTTAAATAAAATTTGAAAAACCATAAAAAAAAAGTTGCGTGTTTTCTCTAATTTAATTAAGCAATTATTTATTGAATAACATTATTATAGTAATAGGAACTTTTGTGTGTTGGTTTTGTTGGTTACGTGCTTGAGTTTGAGTTTTGAGTTGGACATGGAATGCCCCCAGAGAGTTAGTCAAAGTCATAAACTTTTGCGTATTTTAGCCAAAGTCAGTTGTCGCCAGCCAAGATCGTTTCGTGTTGAGCATCGCATTGACCCAAATCCGCATCTGAGTCACTGGCCATAAAATCCACATACAGATATACATATACACAATCCACATCACATACACGAGCCGCCTCTTCTCTCTACTCGAGAGCATTCAGAAATGGAGCTATTGATCCAATGTCTTCGCAGTCGGGAATGGCTTTGCCTTTGAACTTGAGGCAGGATTCGGCACAGGTCTGGCCCTGGAAGTAGTCGCCGAACATCTTCTTGCACTGGGCACAGTTGTTGAGGCAAATCTGGATGAAGTCAATGCCACCCATGGGATCTATAGAACGAGATATACAGGTCAAAAGGATTGCACCTAGCGGAGATCGGTGGGGTTAATTACCAAAACGTTTGCCATAATGTCCAATGGAGGGAAGGGCTTCGCCAGCATCCAGTAGACTCAATATGCAACAGGTCAGCAACAGGATGGTCATCAGGGAGGTCATCTTCGAAGAGTACATGATGGCTAAGAGTGGATGGATAGAAGTTTCAGATCTTTAGCTAGTTGGTTCAAAATGGGCAACCGTTGTGCTCCAAGTGCAAAGCAGAAATAATTAATATTGCTCGTTTGTCTTTTTATTTTATACAAAAACCCAAACGCAGATGAGAAAGAAACAACAGCAACAACAACAAAACAACATCCGAAGCCGGTCTCGGTCTCTGTCTCCGTCTCCGTCTCCATCTCCGCCTCCGTCTCGACCTCCGTCTGCGTCTGGGGAGCGCAGACGGTCCAGCCCAAGTGGCGCTAAAGTACGTCAGATCTTTTTTCAAACAAAAGCGAAATCAATACAAATTCAATAACACATATAAATATGTGTGTAAGTATAAAGAAAAAATCAATTTAAATATGTTTGCTAAACGTATGCAAATTTCCAACTCTCTGTGTGCTGCGTTTGCTACGCAAAAAATCTTTATTAGTTAAATGTTTAAGTTCGTACTGGGACTGTGAGCCATTTTGTTGTTATTAAACTTTACATAATTATCAATTTAACATTTTATGATATTTTCTGTATGGGCATTAAACTACAAAATTAATGAATTATTTATGGAATGCGTTGAGTAGTGTTAAAATGCATAAATTAACTGCCAGCTACCGATAATGATTGATCAAAGAAGCTGATCCGAAAACTAACTTTATGAGATATTAGTTTTATACCCTTACAAAATAAGGATGCATTAATGATGGGCAGAGGTTTGCATCATTAGAATATATGAACAATTCGGCAATGAATTAAATAGTTTGTAATATCAATATTTAAGCTGTTAGTCGAAGTTATAATATTTCAATTGATTTCAATTGATTAAAAAATAAAAATATTTGGTCTAGAGTCAATTAAACATTTTTAAAGGATTCCTCATTCTTTCCTGTGCAAATGGTATATTCAGAATTGAATAAAATTACCTTTCATTACGGAAATGCATAGGAAAAAGATTGGTTAAAAAACGAGCTTAGAATCTATCGATTATATACTTAAAAGTATTTGCGTTAATTTTTAAAATATAGAATATATTTTTTAAGTTTTCGAGAAAATTTGGTTTAAAAAAATGGTATAACGTACACTTCATGCGATAAGAATTAAATGTATCCAAAAACTTACAGAAATAAATAAACAGAATACGGAATCAAAACGGAAAGGGTATCGGAACTTCCACACAAGTAAAATCGGCAAAGCTACACGTTATTTTATTTTGTCGATTTGGAGAACAAAACGAACATTTAAAGTAAAATAAAACTAAAGGCTGATCTAATTATAGTTCTATCCAGAATTGATCGATATTAATTGGATAAAACTGCGTCACATTGCTTTCTAACTCATTGATATTCACATTTCACTAATTTTAAAAGAAAAATTTCCCCCATTTTCAAGAGCAAACTGATAAAAAAATTCACCGTTTAAAGAAAAACTGCAGGGAAAGTAATTCGTATTTAGCAGGAAGTGTCAAATTGAATGGATTCGCGCACTACCGAACTGTAACTGATGCCATATTCTAAAGAGGGGAAAAAATTGTATATATGTATATCTGTGTTTAATTAATGCAAATTGTATGCGGCGATCGGTTATAAATTAATGGCGCTGCGAATGCAGTAAAAATTGTAAAACGTAGAACTGATTGTGAGTTGGCTGGGCCGAAGCTCTTTTGTCTGTCTGGTCCCAGCCTCCCGAACAACTCCAACCGGACACGCGGACCCTATAGCTACATATGCCCTCAACTGGTTTTTGGGGTGTCGCACTTAAACGTCGTTTCCCTCCCATCAATTTTCGAGCTAAATTTAATTTATGCCACTAAATAAATATGTGGATAATAATGTGAAACAGAAATATCAACAGACTAAAGCTTAACAAAAATGTATCGTGGGAAAATTTTAAGTTATGCTAATTTTATGCATTACAAATTGTTTGTTTCCTAACTAATTGCCAACACGCGCCAAC
The DNA here is from genome assembly GCA_018150735.1 of Drosophila sp. 14030-0761.01. NCBI lineage: Eukaryota > Metazoa > Arthropoda > Insecta > Diptera > Drosophilidae > Drosophila > Drosophila sp. 14030-0761.01. The sequence continues at coordinate 4,287,629 of JAECWO010000106.1, read as the reverse complement.
GTATGAGTAATGCTGATCGATCTCGATTTGATTTACACACTAAAATACGTCACAGCCGACACTTAGTGGGCGTGACACTTGAGAATAAGACAGCTTTTTTGGCTAAGTGATCCGTTGATGACGTCCATGGAACGATACTCGATCTCAAGACTCACCGGTAGTTGGGTTTTTGTTGGTTTTTCGGTTTATTTTTCGGTCTAGACTCGGGTGTGGGCGCGATGTTTGCCGTTGGCAACACGTTTGTTTGCTGAAAACTGGTTCTAGAACGACTCTGTCTCGGATTGCAGAGTTCTTGTCGTATTTATACAAACACACAGATTGGGGATTGTCAGGCGAATTAATCAATTTATCTCAGCTACAGAAAACACATCTAATTGAATACTCGTATTGTGAGCAGGCTGGCGAAATGTCACTTCCGCTGGCGGTAGACACTTTCTTGAGTGGTTTTCACAGCGGTGCCACTGCCACTGGATGTCACTTAGCCAGTTTAATTGCGTTTCTTTTTGTTTTTATTTTGGTAGCAGTTAGTAGTAAGTACAAACAGGAAATGAAACTTCTTAACTGCATAATGTTGGGTAGTTGCTTAAAAATACGGATTAATAGTGGCTAAACATGATAGCTAAATCATTTCCTTACTCTATAAACTTTTACACTATTTATTCTAATCAAGGCTGAACATTAAAGAGATTTATTTAGTTTAAATGAATAACAAATCTCAATAATTCCTTAGTTAAAGCGTATCCGCAATGCAAGAAAAGGGAAAAATCAACATTAAAGCATTTTTTATTGCTGACTTTGCCGAGAAATAACTATAGAAAGAAACTGATCTTAACAAATATTAATTGATTTTATTCAAGAATGGCATTTTGATCTCAAATTTTATTGTTTTTAGCTAAGTATTTTAACCCTTTGTTTGGCATCGTGGTCTAGACAGACCATTTTCGACTTTGAGCCTAATTTAAACATAGTTCTATTCGATAAGGAAATAAGGAGAACTCATTTTCTTTCATTTAAAAAAATTATGAAGATACTATTTCTAGGAAAAAAGGACATTATGAAAATATATACACATTCATACCATCGTGGTCCTGTCTGACCACCAACATTTCCCAATGGAAAATTTACGTTGTTATGGGTATTTTGTAACTACTAACAAAGATATCTGCAATAATTTGGGTGCTTATACTTAAAGATGATTAAAACTTGTTGCCTAACTATAAAATCGTTTTTTTTTTAAACCGTTTTATTTATATTTTTTCCAGTGTTTTTTTCAACTGGATTATGGAAATAGTTATTTGAATGAAATTTATGAAAGAGATATAAAATTTCATCATTCTTTACGCCCATTTCTGATATTTATACTCGAAACAAATATAATTTACATAGTAAAACCGTGTTTTGATTTATGCTTTACCCCGATGACTACAAACTTGACAAATTTATTTTTTTGGAGCATTAACATATGCTCAAGCTTGCTTTTAATACGCCGGTAAATCAGTAAATAAATTTAAATATACTTAGGTTAACCAAAGAGTAGTAGTAAGTAATGTGTACTAAAAAATATGCCAAATGCAGGGTTAATACAGTAAATAGAGAGTCTGGCAATTGCAAACACGATTAAAATATGAATGAGCAGCAGTTGGAACTGCCTTATTTTGTAAAAATTGTTCATATAATATTTGTTTTCCTTCCATTATACTGATTAATATATATAGATAACAAAAATAATATACAAGCAATAGGCGTTCAGAATTTAAAGAATAAAAATATTTTCAGCATATAGTCAATTGGGGCATCTTACCTCATAATTGTAAATCAGTTCTAAAATATTCTTTTCAGATAAATATTCTAAAGTGTTAAATTCTTAAACTTTGCAAAAATTACTGTCTTAGTATGTTTTCTTGTTGTTATCTATTTGAATTTAACGGACTCAAATAGTGTTTATTTTTCTGCTCATCTGGCAACTCACACAAAGACATCAAGCAGTGGGCCCATGGCCACATGTTGGCTAAGCAGTGCGCAACGGAAATTTAAAAAGGCAAAGCAACTGGTAGAAAGTGAGCGAATATAGTAAATAGTGTAAGTCGATAAAATATGAAAAATAAATGTTGTACTATTAGTTTTCAACATAACAAATTATTAAAATTTAAAAAGCAATGTGATTACGATGTTGTTAACTTTTGGTTTGCTCACATCCTTCAATGGCTCCCTAAGAGGCAATCAATCTCTCTTCAATATAAATCCCATTATTAAAGTGTTGAGAAAATTAAGTTTTCGTCTGTTTTCGCGGTGAACGTGCGCTCCAAATTGTTGCCAGCCTTTTACTTGTTGTTCCTCGTTGGCTGGAAAGCCACAACAGCAAACATTTCCACCGTTGACCAGCTAGAAGAGTGTGTGTGTTGCTGTGGGTGTGTGTGTGTGGCGGGCGGAGTGTGTGCTGCCACATTGAAAGTATTGGCATGCCAACATCAACGCCATCGAATGGCGAAAACTTTTATTAGTTGCAGCAGCTCCATTCCCATTCCACCTTCTTGCCACAGAAGGGAGTAAATCAGTAAACGATTTTCCCCACAGCGCAGCAATTTTTATGGCAATTTTTTTTTGTACAACTTTTATTTTAAGCCAAAGCCAAGTCAGAGTACGGCCAAGTTGGTTGGTCCGTTGGCTGGGTTGGGTTGGGTTGGGCTGAGTTCAGTTGAATCGGGGCTTTATTTATGAACTTTGCTACTAGCATCCCCATACATTGCAGTCGCTTCTTTTGTGAACTCCAGCTACATATTTCAGGCACGTAAGCATTAAATTTTTTATCTTTCCCTTGGTTTTTTTGCTCTTGTATTTGTTGCCACACAATATGTTCATTGTGCCAGTGATTTTAGCTTCAAGATAGAAGACACATAGTACCTATGTATATATACTTATTTAAGAATATGTATATATGTATATTGGCAGCTAGCCGGGCATGACAAAAGCCCAATGAAGCCTATTTGTAGCCGGGAAAACTTTGTGTCAGGTTGAATGAAACTTGATTTATTTAAATCTATAGTTAAGCTGGCAACGCTCTTTACAAAGTGAAAGATAAATCCTTAATGTACATAGTTTCCATCCTAGCTGTTGTTAATAATAAAGTTTTAAGAGTATATTTAACTAACTATGAGACCCAAAAATACATGCAGCCAAGAGTATAATTAGTAACTCTAAACCTTTTCCATGCCTCACTGCACACACACACAGGGGACACGGCGGGTTAAACTAAACTAAAATGTAGACAGGAGAAAGGGCTCCCAGTCGGGCATCCTGTCGTATGCGTAATGAAGCTCTCTCTCTCTCTCTCACGCCTTCAGCAGTTTGCCTTGGCATGTGAAAAAACGTGTTAATCCACAAACTAATTTGATGTTAATGTGAGCGAGGAGCGGAAGGAGTTGCTTGGCACGGTAATGGTTGAGGTGGCCGGGCTTTGGGGGGAATGGGGGAACGAAGCTGTTTTAATTGTTTTCCAGCTCACTTTACACCGGCGTCGTTGTTTTTTGTAGGGCTTTAAAAGCCATTTTGAAGTGGCCAGGTCATTAGAGTGTGAACGAAATTATGCACAAGACTTAAAGACGTAAACGTAAGCTGGAGAATTAGTTCCATCTCGCTATGAAATGAATCTCAAGGCATCTTGCACTCCGCTCCGCTTCTCTGCTCTCCTCTCCTCTCCACTCCAATCCAATCCACTGGCAATCTGCACACTCAGCAGAATACTCAATGGCGACCTCCCGTCGCGCTCGATGCCCGCTCAAAATGAAATCAGTGAAATGCTGGAAATTAAAAAATAACGAGATAATTAAAAGCTACCCCGCAGATATTTACGTGTGTGTGCCTGTGTGTGTGTGTGTCTCCTTGCTCACGTAACACTGCTTAAGTGGCGGCATTGAGGTTAAAGTGGAGGCTGTCTATTTGTGTCTCTCTCTCTCGCTCTCCCTCTCTCTGTGTGTGTGTGATTGTGCCTACAAAGTGACACTGCGCCTCTCTCTCTCTCTCTCTGGCTTCGTGTGTGGGCTGGTCACACACATACAAAGCAGTGCTTTCTTAATCCTGCCGTTTACCCACCGACTGCACCCGCCCCCTTAACTCCATCTCGTTCATGTTTAATGTTGCTTTACTTTGTGTTTGACTCGGAGTTGCTTTTGTTTTCGCTTTTTGTTTATTTGCTTTCAGCTTCATGCTGTGCGAATATTGCTGTGTCTGCTTTATTTGCTAATTGCTTTTTGGGGGTTTCGCTATATAAATAGGCCTATAATTGCATATTATTGGATGCCGTGCGAGTGGAGGCACACAATTAGGTGTTCCTTATTCCAATTTCGAGACAAAAGAAGAGAAATCTCTAATAATCATCATCAACATTACAATCTTCATGAATCCTCTGTTATTTTGAGTTTAAATGATTAGAGAAATAGTTAATGTTAGCATCGTTTTTGATAAATTTATTCTACACACTTTAAATAAGCACTTTGGTTATTAATATTTTAGCTTATGGTTGTTTGGCTTCGAGGAATTTACCAAGTCAAATGCATTTGTTGTAACTGCACATAATTAATATTGATGTGCATTTAAATGCCGGAATTATCTGGAGTCTGTAATTAATTTGTTTATTAATGCTTTTGTATAATTTTTTATTTTATTCTCTAACAGATTTGCTACACATTTCACGACCAGCATATCGGTTTATTCGTGTTGTATGTAATGCATTTGGCATTATCGTAATCAAAAGGCCAAAGCCATCTATTGTAATTGCAGCATTTAAAATGAAATTAAATATTTGCATATTTTTTGTTGTTGTGTTTTTTTTTTTATTGCATTTACTTTAATTTAATTGTAAACTATTTTAATTTGCTGCAAAGTCCACGTCATTTACACTTAAAAACCGCCAATTAAATAAACCATAAACCAAATATTTTTTTGATCACTCTCGTTGATGAACTCCAACTACATAACTGCTGTCAGTTAATAAATTTTCGCATTTGCCGAGCTTTATTAGTTGGCCTAGAATGCCCGTGGCCTAAATTCCATGGCAACGTTTGTTAATTAACAAATACAAATACAACATAAATTGGGTTGATGTTTCAAAGGCGTTGTAGCGGAGAGTGTTTTGGGGGTCGTTGTGACATGAACGTGTCCAAAATGCATACCACGGCAAAACTGTCAACCATTTATAACCCCCACCTCCCCCCATCCGTCACCCCATGCTCATCTCTGGCCATTCCATTCTGCTCTCAGGTGCCAATATGCCTGGGTGCCGAAATATGTCGAACCTTTGCTCCATGTGTCTGCCTGCCGTTGGAGCAAAATTGGGGCGCATTTCGAAAATTTTTAAGCTCGGACTGGTCAGTGTACAGAAACAAGTCCATATGAAGTGGTGAATGCGGGGGATACATCCATTCAGTTGACTACCTGGTAGGCAGGCATATTTCTTGATGAATCTGTGTGTGTGTGTGTGCGTTTGTGTATCTGTGTGTGTGGCTTTGCGTTGACATTTCAATGTTTGCCAGGCCAGAGCCGGACTAATGCAATGAAAACTTGCACTTTGCTTTCGTTTTTAGTTGACTTTTCTTTTGGCATTTGTTCCATTTTTGCCGTTCTTTCTGTGATATGTAAATCAAAAGTCAGATTACTTTTCAACCAACATTTCAATATGACAATTGCCAGCAAAACAATAAAATCACAATGACAAATATATTTAAATTAAGAGAATGTTTTGGCATTCGATTTTTAAAAAAATCAATGAAAGAGTAACAGTAAAGTTATACAGTTTTAATAAATTTGCTAATCTGATCACAAAAAGTTCATTATCAACCAATATTTGCTATTTTGTACGAGTCCTCAACTAACTGGGGAGTAATCGATATTTTGTTGTTAGTTATTTTTTCCTTTTCTGCACTTTTCAGATACAGATATTAATGTAAAAATGTTTTTTGTTGTTGTTACCGATAAAATAATATTGTTCAAATATTCCTTTGAAACAAATTTACTCTGTAGCGAGAATGGATTACAATTCTCTTCATTTTGTTGATTTCATTAAATATTTACAGAATTTACAGATTTAATTACATATAAAATTGAAGCTTTAGGTTGGCTTAAGTCTCTAATTTGTTAAATTTGCTTTCAATTAATGTTGTTTGGAATTTAATAAAGATGAAGACTAAACTAATAAACGATTGCAAATTTAATGCACAATTTTAGTTCGCTTTTGCCTAATTGTCCAGCCGTTGGGCCTTTTGCAATCAGAGTGCATGTTGCAATATTTTGTGGCAACTTCAAAGAGCAGACAGCACGAAATGTTGCATAGCTTTTGGCGTTTCGAAATTAAAGTCTCCAGCAAAAGAGATAGCCTGGCGGCTGACACTTTATTGAATCTGGCAAGTGAGACTCTCTCACCCTCTCTCTCTCTCCCTCTCTATCTATCTCCCTATAGCTGATATTTTCCTTTGCCATTTACCCAAAAATAGCCTTCAAGTAACTTGGGCAACTTCCAACACGTCGTCGTCGTCCTTTTCTGTTTCGTTTTTTTTTTCTTTACTTTTTTTTTTTTGATTCTTTTTTGTTTGGCGTCCTTCGCGTGCGCATTGTAAAAGTTTTTCCTGAGATGCCAGGATGCCTTTTTTTATTTGAGTTTTCACTTACCTAGCGCTTAAGTGTTTCTTTGCCCGGGCCATTTGCCATTTGTTTTGAGCCATCGTGGTGGCCCAGCATCAGTCGATGTGAAAAGTTTCTGGCCAAGGTGGTCTAGGCCCACATTTATGATTATTGCTTTTGCTCGGTCTCAGGCTCACTAAAACCTTAATGCTAATTTCAAGCATATTTCGGCCTAAATCATTTGCTTGTGACTTAAAGCCGCAAGGACTTCATTGCAGATATGCATCAATGTTTTGTATGCAATCGGAGCAACCCTCTGTGCAGCTGTTCTGTCTCGGGAAGTGCACTTCACTTTGTCTAATTGTAAAATAAATAAATGAGATAAAAACGTGAAGCACCAAGGAAGAAAAGAAAAGAAAAGGGAAAAACCCGTTTCAAAGGAAATGAAAAATTGTGCACGAGCTGCTAACCGCACACACCCACACACACACAAACAAATACTTCCTTCTTCATCTCCGTTTGCCTTGCCGCAAGTGCAGTGTGTGATTCAGGCGTTGCCAGACTAAAGCACAGGGCCTCGCACTTGCAGTCGCAGTTGCCGGTGAGAGAAATTGTCGAAAATAATAAATCAAAGTGACACATCCTTGCTCTCCTTTTGCAGTGTTGCCCCCGAGGCAGCCAGCACCTGGCTAAGTCGGAGCAAGAAGACAAGCTTTCAATTTCAACGCTCAACAAGCAGACGACAAGGCATGCCTGACGTTTGACTGACTCGGCTGACTGACTGACTGACTGACAGACAAACTGAAGGAGTTTGCCTGCAACAAGATGCAGTTACACCAACCCCATAAGCCGATTCCCCCCCTTTGTTTGTTCCACCCCATTCTGGGATTGTCAGACAAGGCGACGAAGTTGCTTAAGTACTTTGCGGCCAAAATGGCTTGCCGTCGCAATTTAGATAAATTTTAATTTTAATAAAGTGTTTGCATTGCACTCGTAGCCCACTCGGTCTCCTACTCCTCTCAGCACTGATACTTGCCAGAATTATGAATTAATTATCACAGCTCTTGGTCCTTCTCTTTGGATTTGGCTTTGGCTTTGGCTTTGCCTTTAGTCCTGCTTTCGGTTTGGTTCGTTTCGGTTCCGCCTTGACTCTGGGCTTGCTTTTCAACTTGGGCGGCTTTGGCGGCACAGCGTAGTAACGTTCACCGATTTGTCGAATGGTTTTATTGACCATGCCCTCCTCCAGGGCCTCTTTGATGAGTTTGTGGCAAACGGCAGCAGGAAAGTCAGTTTTAAGGGTCACAAAGCGGCCCACCTCCTGAATGGTTGAGGCATGGGGGAGCTCCCCAAGGGCAGCGAGGACGAGTTCATAGGGAGTGCGAATAGTTCGATCGTAATAGATGAGAGCCATTAGAACAACAAATACTAAATACTTATATTTGATTTGGTGTGCTTTCAAGTGAAGCAAATATCCATAAATACTTGGTTTTAGAAACATTTCAATCTCTGTCTGCTATGCTCGGGGAACCACAAACATTGCCACAGGAGAATATTTTGCCAGTTGTTCATTTTCTTAAATTAATAAGAGGGTTGTTCTAAAAGTTTAAAAAGAAGATCTTACAAGAATAACTTCAGACGAGTGAGTATTCGAACGAGGCATCTGCAAGAGTGACATTTGAATATACTTTCCTTAAATTGAGTTGAAGGAATATAAACTCGAAGCGGAATAAGTATAAGTAAATGTTTAAAACGCAGAGTACAAATGAGCATAAGTGAGATTGAGAGGATCGGATTCGAATATATATTCGAATGGCACACGAAATAATTACACAAAATATGTATACTGAGTAAATCATATGTTCGAGTAAATCGAATGTTTTTAGCCACATTCCGTTTTATTCAGAACTTCTTCTCACTTAATTCATCATTTTGTTCGAGTGCCAAAATATACTACTAATATACACACTCACTCATTGTGTGCCTCTCACTCACTAAATTCCATTCAATTAGAATATACTCTATTTGCAGATGTTTAATTCGAACTTTCCTATACACCTAAAAATATTCTTTTACCTTTAATAAGTTACTACTGATTTCTCCCCTCTTTTTGACTGACCCTCGTATGCTCATTGTACCTATTTAAGTCGAGTTAGCAACTAGGATATTTGGATATATTCCTACTTACTGGGCTTAAAAGGCAACAAGCTGGCGATTTGGAAACATAATAATACGCTGCCAAACAATGCCGAAAAAGTTCAAAAGGCGGCCAACAACTTTTTCTTTCTTCTCTTTTGGCCAGCAATTTGAATGAAGCGCGCAAATTGAATAAAAAAAAGGCCATCGCACCCGTAGTTCAAGCTGAAAAACTGCTGGTCGTGATAAAATCATCCGTTTTCGTACTCATTCTACTATGAAGAAGTTTTTTTTTCTCTCTCTCTCTCTTTCTCTCTCTCCCTCTCTCTGTTCTAGTCTCCGCCGCTTTGCCACGTTTTGCGTTTTATGGGCCACAATGTTGCAGGATGAAAATAAATTTTTATTGCCCAAGCGAATTCAATAAAGTCGAGCGTGGAATGGATGTGGAATGGAGCTGAAGTTAGCTGACTTCTTAATTAAATAGATTTTTAGGCAGTAGTAAGTTTTCGACCAAATACCGAAATGTCAGAGATATTGCCCCAATCCGATATTTGATGGCACAATTTTTTCTCTATACAGCTTAAATATTTACGTATCTAATTGCAACATATTAAATGTAATTTATGTAAATTTGTCTGCCATCATTTGCAGTCAGGCACAAACTAGGGAGACAGAGAAAGAGAGAGAGAGGGAGAGGGGGGTTAGGGCGGAGCTGGGCGTGTCCGAGGGCGCATTACATTAAATCAAATTTGAATGCATTGACCATAGCTGCGCATTTTCCAAACATAATGCGGCAGGATAATACATATTAGTGCATTTTGTCGGTGTGTGTGTGTGAGTGTATGTGTGTGTGAATTGAATTTAATTTTATGCATTTGCTATATCAACGCATAAATTATGATAAAAGGCATAAAATATGCATGCAACCGAGTTGCTGGAGGAGGAGCATTTACTATATAAAACGGAAGTCCAAGTAAATTATGTTGATAGTCCGTCAGAGGGGAGGTGGGGTGGAAGATACGGAAGATGGAAGGGCCAACAGAAATTTATGCAGAAAACCAAGTCAAAGATCACAGCTGGACACACAGATGCCTCGCTCGAATTAGCGACGAACACAAATATTTATGGCCAGCTGGGGAGGAGCGAGGAAAAAGTTAAAGCACTTCAGGTAAATGTTCAACCTGCCTGCCCCCAAGGGCCACCTGTTCGCAGTTCCAGTTGGTTGTCAAAAAGCGAAATGGGAATGACAAACGGCCAGAACACTGGCTAATCCAACTGAATGCCAATTTGGCACACATGCAGACATGCTTTGACTTCGTTCCCCTCCCTCCCCTCCCCGCCTTTTTCCTAGTCTTCACGGCTTGCTTTCTGCACATTCTGAATTCCGCTCGTTCAATTAGTAGACGACTCTGGGTGTCTGGTTGTCTGGTTGGCTCTGTCAACAGGGAGGATTCCAGTTCCAGCAACTGACCCTGTTTTATTAATGTGTCCTCCCAAGTCTTTATAGTCGAGAAATACATGAATTGCAAAAAAATATATATACAAAAAAACCGAAAGGACAAGCGAAAATGCAAACTAATTGAAAACACTTCAAAGGACATCAATATCAAGAGCCTGTCCCCGCTGCTGGCATCTGACAATTGTCAAAGCGAAATAAACCAGCCAACCAAAAAGAAAGAAAAAACTTGTCTACAATCTAACAAAAAACCACAGAAACAATTGACTTGCCGCTAGCCGTACTTTTATTACCCTAACAAACTTTAAAAGAGACTCAAATGAATGCCATAAAATGTTGTTAGATGATTTGACATAAAACTAAATTTATAAATTGTAATTCTAAATTGAAAATCAAACACAAATACATTAGATAATGAAGAGCGAAAAAAGGACTCTAATCGAAATGGTTAATTTAATTTCTCAATTCCATAATATTTTATTTCGATTCTAGTGGATCAGAAATATATAAAATCCATGTATTTGATTTAATTTTTTGTTGCTTCAGGATGAAAGAGTATAATGAATAAATAAATGTAAACGCTCCAACAATGGGAGCTATGTAACTTATGCTTTCTAGGTTTCCACAATGAAATCACAGCCATGTCAAAATTAAAAATATTTGCACATCCCTTTACCGAAACAACAAACGCAAAACATTTCCATCTAACCATTCGTGTTCACATTGTTTTCTTTTCCCGGGTTTTTTGGTTCTATTTTTTGTTTTGTTTTGTATGCTTCTACATATAAAATATTCAGTTACTTTAGTGTTTATACTAACTAAATGGTGGGAGGAGGGCTGGAAAGGGGGGTAGTAAGAGATATAGTTTCAGTTTCGGTCAGGTGAGCCACGCACACATCGATCTCTATATGGAATGGGTGTATGCATACGTATCTATCGACCCTTGGAACAATAAGTTGAGAAAATCCTTTTCATTTTCCCCCAATGTGTATGTGCGTGTGTGTGTGTGTGTGTCCGGTTTGCTGCGAAATCAATTTACAACGGAAGCTTGCTTACATAACCCCCCCCTGGAGACATATAATCCTGTTTATACGAGTATGTGCAGATGATGTCCTTCGTCTCTTCAACTCTCCGTCTCCTTGCGTTCAGCTCCAAATGGGAAATTGTGTTTTCCTTTGGCATTTCACAAAATATCACAGGTAAAAGTCTAAGGACAATGTCAGCATATCCTTTGCTCCTCTGCTTGTTCTTGTTGCTGCTGCTTGCTCTGTTGTAGTTGGTTAGTACTTTTGCATATCGGTCACAATGTCCTTTGGCTTGGCACGTGCAGACAAGCAAACCCCACCCCCCTCTCTACCCCCCTTCCACTGACCACTGTGTGTGTGTGTAAAGGCTTCGATTGCATTTTATAATACGGTTATGCCTGCAAGTATTTATTTTTCCCCCAGTTAGATATTGTTTGTTGTGAAAATTTCATAAATATTAACATGCTGTCAGCTGCAGTTTGCTTTCTGTCGTCTTTGTAATAGTCTAACTAAATGAAAATCATCATCATGCTGCATATGTATGTGTGTGTATCCATGTGTATGTAGGGCTGAGAAATGATTTTCTTTATGTGTATGGCATTTAATTACAGCTCCCATAGAAGCTGCTGGCGTATCTGGCGTATGCGTAATATATTTGTTTTGTCAACGCTTTTAGCTTGGCAAATGAAAATGTTTTCCATGTCTGTATATACATACATATTTGTTGGCCAATCATTAAATCCTTGGCCAAAAGAAAAGTCAGAAGTTATAATTTTCAAATGATAGTTTCCGTTGCTGATGTTTCCATTAAGAAAAAATTAAATATTTATTTCACTTTGCGCAATGTGTGACCTGGAAAATATCAATTTTAGTTAGATAAATGAAAGCCTACAGAGAAAACCGAAGGGCCGGAATAACTTAGGTCAAGCCGAAGTTTGTATACTCTTGCAAACTCAAGGGTTACTCAATAGAGATACATACATATGCAATGCATATTATGCATCCATGTATGTGAGTTGAGTGTGTTTACTTAAATTAGTATTTTAAGAAAAAATATTATTATTAAAGTATTGATTGGAAGGTCACAAGTTATGCTATAAATTGTTTCCACTGCGTAGTTTCTGCTGCTGCTTTTCACTTCCTCTACTGTGTATGCTGTCTCCCTCTACTTTTTTCTGTCACCTTTTGCTTTCCGCTTATCTTGCTTTGCTGTAAACTGCGCTGTTAAGTACTCATAATGACCCTGTTAACTCTCCATTGCACTTAACATGTATGTACAAGTAAGAAGCAAGTAATTTTTCCATATGTTTGTATGAGAGATCAAATTTGCCAGAACTATATTCTCTTTTGTATAAATAGTGATGGGCGCAAAAGAAACAAACAAGTTTTTTGGAAGCAAAATCATTTGTGTTCCGATCGTTCCTATGGGAATTATATGATATAGTGGTCCGATCGTGACCAAATATGTCAAGGACGCTTGGATATGTAATAAATTCACAAATATTACGTTTCATGTTCATCACGTGAAAAACAATGAAGTTTTTAATCTAAAACTCTGTTTTCCACCGATAGTTCCTATGGGAAGTATATGATATAGTTGTCCGATCCGGGTGAATACGAGATATGCAATGCCTTTAGTATTTACAAGCATCCGTGCAAAATTTTGGAGGAGAAGCTGTTGATGCAGACAGACGGACAGACATACGTACGGACGGACATGGCTTTATGAATTCGTCTGATTCATGCTGATCAAGAATATATACGTATACCTCATATGGTAGGAGATGAGCTTCGAACTTCTGATCAAAATGAATACACCCTTTTAGTAAGGGTATACAAATACACACACACACAACTGAGAGAACACATTAGTGTTAAGTGGCCAGTCGTTTTGTATTCTGTATTGCAAATTAATTCAAATGCACTTAAAGATCTTAAGACTGAAAGGCAAAAGTCGTGCTAACTTTTTGGCTTTTAAGAACTAAAAAATGAAACAGTTAAAACAAACTGTGGGAAGTGGTAAATCTAAAATGAATTTCTCATGCAAATAGCTGGTGGCTTTAATTTAAATTTGGTCGAGAAATCTGCGGGCCAAAGTCAAAGAGAAGAAGGCAACGGTTACTTAATAAGTGAGCAAAAAAAAAGAAGATAGAAACTTAAAGTTTGAATATGCAAACTGATTATGTCGACTTTTGGGATCCGGGGGCAGATACTTTGTGTGTAGTTAGTTAGTTAGACTGACTTCTAGCCTGAAGTGGATTAAAGACACCAAAAGCCACTCAAAGTCAGATTGGGGCATGTCAGGAGCGGAGAGGAGGAGGGTCGGATGGACTTTTCAATGGGCACTCAAAGTTTTTTAAAGTTTGCGCGCAACAATAAGATAAGTAGAGGGTCCTCTGGCTGGCTTTTATTCAGCTGCTGCTGCTCCTGCTGCTGCTGCTGATCCTGCAGTCAAAGTTATCCTGGCAACATTGCGCCAATTCAATTGATTTGCTTTTGAAGTGCAATGCGTTTAAGCGCTGCACAAATAAAACTAATGCAATGTATGCCCCCCAGAACTTGGTTAAGTGATTTGGCTAAAAAGTTTGGCTAATGAAATTAAATCCAATTTCAAGGATTTATTCACCCTCCCTCTCCCTCGCTCTCTGTCTCCGCATCTTTATTTTTTTCAATTAAACTGATTGATTTTCGCATTTTGTGCTTGCCCAGCTCTTGCTGCTTAAGCTTTAAATTCAGTTTGGCAAACATTTCCGACACAAGACAAGGGGGCTATAATTTACGCTCTGTTCTTCTGTTTTTTCTCTGCCACATTCCTTTTATATACATTTTTTATTGGCATTTTCATTCTGCGTAACAAGTTTTTTGGCTAATTTATTGCGATCGACGCCTCGTAAATTGTAGGCAAGTCCTTGCCGTGTCCATGTCCGTGTCCGTGTGCGTTTCCATGGCCAGTGAGCAATGAGCATGTTAATGTCAATATTAATGTTCAGCTCGAGCAATAAAGCAAACAACTCACGAATTTAATTTATTTTTCAGCATTGCGAGAAGGCAAATTTTGAGCTTCATCACAACATAATCCAGTTTAATTAGCTCCAATTGTCAGTGTCATAAAGTGCAGAGTCTCCTCCTCGCAATGTCTAAATAATCTCCCGCAGGACACTTGACAAATAAGTCTGTCTCAAAATCTCCAACTTGTCAGGTGACTATGCCAACCCCCCGCCCCGCGACCCCTCCCTTTTCTATTTGGCTCATTGGCAAATTAATTAGCTGCCAATTTGCCCAAAAGTTTCCTACATCTTTTTTTTTTGTGGCGAAAGGAGCGAAGCGAATGGGAGTGGGTATTGGACACCGAAGTTTAATTGCGTTTTTGTGCTTGAAGTGTTCTGGATCTGGCCCAAGCTCATTATGTAGAACTTTTGGGTATATTTCTGAAGAGTTTCCGCTTGGCGTTGACAGCGCGAGGCACCACATGAAACGAACCGCAAAACTAACAAGACTTCGGGATACATGCCACCACTAACGACAAATGCTAACAAGAACGTTAAGATGTTCGCCCTGTTGGCAGTTGAAAAACGGCATTTGGGTTTATTGAAGCGTTATGAAATCTTGAAAGGCGGAAAATGTTATTTGTCTTGCCAACAAAAACAACTCCAGCGACTACAACAAACATGTGCTAAGGGCATAAAAGGTGTTTGGTTTTACAAATCGTTGGGAAATGTCGGTTTGTGCATTTGTGTGGATGCTGTCACTGTGTAACATTTATCTCACAATGCTGACCATTCGATTAGTGACAGCAACTGGGTGAGCTATATGTATGTAGTATATAATAAAATGGGGAAGAGCGAAAATATGTTGAAGTTTAATAATTTACAAGTTTCTGATTGGAATCAGCTTGTTTGTGGATTTACTGC
Organism: Drosophila sp. 14030-0761.01; assembly: GCA_018150735.1. NCBI lineage: Eukaryota > Metazoa > Arthropoda > Insecta > Diptera > Drosophilidae > Drosophila > Drosophila sp. 14030-0761.01. The sequence continues at coordinate 4,272,492 of JAECWO010000106.1, read as the reverse complement.
AGAGCAATTATTTAATCTTTTATTTGATATAAGTCAATAATTGACACAAAAACACTTTATAGAAGTTTATGAACATATTTGACAATTTTAGCGACCTGTTTTGATTTAAATTTTATTAAAGCAGGCTCGTGGGCATTTATTGGATGCAAACAAAAAGGAGGTTGTCTGTACAGCGTTATTTTGATACCTACCAAGTTCTTCTTTAGCGCTATAACTAGTTGGGAATTACAAAGGAAAAAGGGAAGTCACAACTTACAACTCATGGTTTACTTTTTGTTTGCGTTCCCGAAAGACGTCAACAGATCAGTGTAAGAACATACTTATACAGTATATTGTAATATATTTAACATTATTGTACAAAACACTACTCATGGCAGACAACTAAGAAATAAATTTATAGTCCTTTCTCTCTTATAAATTAGATCTTTGTCCCCTTTAAAACTGATTTTTTTTAGTTTTTCAAAAAAATTATAAAAATTGATCATTTAATAGAACTCTTTTCTAGGGCACTACATTTTCTCTTATAGATAAATATCGCAAACGTCATCAGGACCAATTCAAAGTGCAGTCTTGCTTCTCTATTTCTATAATCTCGACCAATATATTTGAGATGTAAATACTTTCCATAGATTGTAGTTCTGGCATATAAAGTTGATTTGAAATCGTTGAAGCATTCGCTTTCAATTAAACTTTGGCAACATTCTTTCACCGGCAGTTTGGCTCAAACTCCTGGCTAAACCTATTTGAGTGGCCCCACATAAATATGCACATACTAATGTATAGGTGGGTATATAAAAAGTATTTACGACACGTGCTAACTTTGATTGTCTTTGCCAGCATCGGCGTCGTTCTATCGTCCTCGTCCTGGATTTCATTCTCGTCGACACACACCTGCCCACACCACACACACAAACCCACACACACACACACACACTAGGTTGTCTTTTTTATATACTTGGATCCTGTCAGTGCTGACTTGCAACTATCTCACGTTTTGTTCTTGTCGATGTGAGCGTATAAATCAGATGACGACCCTTGCAGAAAGCAGGAAGTTCTATTTCTTGAGCTAGTTGTTGTTGTTGTTGTTGTTGTTGTTGTCCTTGCTGTTGCTCTGCTATGTTCTGCTCTGCTCTGCTCTATGGTCTGCTCTGCTCGGCAACTTAAGTAACGCAATCAGCTTGAGTGCTTTTTCCAATTTGCCTGGAGCCGAGAATCAAACGAATGTAGTTCCCATTCATAGTCGCTTTGCCGTTTTTCATAGCAACCAAATTGCATTTAAATAAAACACACAAATCTAATTCATTGGCCGACAACAAAAAGCAAATTGAGTTATTTAATTTGTCTGCCAGCATAACAGTTAACAAACTAAAAACTGGATGCATTTTTTACATAACAATGAGCATGAAATTGAAATATTTATATGCATTTATGTATAAATTCTCTCATATAATTCGCACTCTCTGCATGAATACATTCGCATACTCATCATACTCATACTCACACTCATGAGAGCAATAATAATAACCATCATCATGCTAATGCGCTTATAATAATTAGTGCAATAAAGCATAAGAGTAGAAACTGAAGTATTCGAGCATTTATGTATTGTATATAGGGAACGATGGAAAATAGCCAATGAATTCACAATTTCTGTTCGATTCTCATTTCCTTTTCCGCTGCTACAGAAATGTGCAAGTGCATTTCCGATCGGATCTGATGACATTTCTATGCAAAGAAACGCATAGCATTTGCAATGCCATCAAAATTGTATGGCATTTTTGTTGATTTGACGGAAGTAAATATTTGACAAAACGAAAAATAAAAAAAAGAACCCAAGTTGAGTGCCATGAAATATATATTAGGTTTATGGCCCGAGGCAGAAGACACGAGCAACATTGCTGCGGGTTTGCATAGTGATTTGGCAATCGATTTGCCCAGCCCATAAGGGTTAATAATATTCATCATTTTTAGCTGTAGGCCATTTGCGTTTCGTCTTGCAATTATATAGTTTATGCTGTCGAACACGGGGATTGGAAAAGTGCTCCAAATGCTGTTATCAGCAGCCCCAAAAATTTATATGCAGAGTTCAATGATTTTCGTTATGGCAAATGCAATTTGTGCTCTAAGCGCGTGCCCAATCTTAAATGTGGCATATTCCAATCGAACATTATTCTCATATGCCAACATCCTAGAAAGAGAGAGAGAGAAAAAGAGATGAAAAAATGCATTTTCATGCAATACTGACGCCGATGCGTCCGCCTAATGAGGCTAATGTAGAGTCATGTTTGTGTAGTGAGTGTGAGTGTGTCCATGTGTGTGTGTGTGTGCGTTAAAAATGGCTGCTCCATGCTGCTCAACTAAGCATATCGACGTCAATAAATCATCCAATAATGCGCTGATGCTGATGCCGATGCCGATGCGGTCCTGGGTGCAAAATGCCAAACCCGGGGGTAGAGCATGAGTATGTCTTTTGCCATTTCCGGAGTTACATACGAGCCAGTTGCAGCTCCAACTCCATCTTCCCATCTCCATCTCCATCTCCATTGGGTCTGAGTGCTTTTTAACTTGCCTCTGTCTCCCTTTCTCATGCCATCTCTCTCACTTACTGTCTGGGCTGCTTTGGCGCACTTATGTTTGCAGATTGTCAGCATAAAATGCAAGAAGAGAGCATTTCACAGATTGAATTTTATTCGGTTGCGGTTATTTCAGCCATTACGAGTGTGCAAGGGGGGGTTGGGGCAGCTAGTGCTGCAAGTGGCTCGAGTGCATGCATCAATTTACTAAATGAAGCTTATGTGTATGTGGCGCTGTGGCAAACGTTTCCAGCTAGCAGAAAGTGCCTGCTTCGGGTTGCATTTTGTGCTGGCGTCAATGTTGTTTCTTGTTTGCAACCTCGCAGTTTGCAGCCCTCCCCGCCCAAGTTCATTAAGTTTCATTTGTTTTGTCAGTGGGGCCACGCCCAACTACTTATCACAGTATACGTATATTTGTGTGTGTGTACTTAGTAGATCTTTGTTGAAATTTGCTCGGCGAGAGCTGTTTAAGCTAATCATTGCATCGCTTATGCGCGAAAGCATCCACGGCAGCGGCGACGGCGGCGGCGGCTACTAAGTGAAGTCGTGTGCGAAAATATAGCGAGAATATCTCGTCCGCCTGGCAGCGTTAATGCGATTTCGATGCCATGATTCAATTCAAGCCAATTGACAGATTGCCCTCTCAATAATGGACGTCGTTGGCAGCCGTTAACAGGCGCTCTGATTAAATTGTGGGCAATCAAACGCACATAAATTTAACTGGAACTGAAACTGGAGCTTCGATTTTTACTCTAGTTGAAAGTAAATTGTAGGGTATCTCCGCTGCCTGAAAGTATGCAACATTTGCTTAAATTTCTTCATCTCCTTTGTTCTTTAATTAAATCTTTGTCAAACACTCCATTCGCTCAGTCTCCCCTTCTCTCTTTGGCTAGCTCAACTCTTAATTAGACTAATTAAAACCGACAACGAACGTTGCATTAATAACCTGCAACAGCAGCAACAATTCAACCTTTTGGCCTCTCCAACTGAAGCCAGCCACAGAGCATTTATGCAAATCAAAGCGAGTTGGGTGTGCGAGTCAAGATTCTAGGCTTAAATCCACTGCCATGACAACTGCCATCCGTATACGTATACGTACGTATTCGTAGATGCATTGGACATTCAATTTGAGACACAAATTGACAATTAGATATGCGGTGAGGGCAAAATGCAGAAGCGCATGCCTTTGTCATATAATTAACGGCATAATAGTCATTTGCCATTTCCCTCATTTTCTTGCATTTTCCATTTGCATGGCACTCATTATCAAATGGAATTTAAATATATTCTCTTTTGTGCCATGTTGCGGCAATTAAATACACATTTTATGCATATTATTAGCATGCATGGGCAATGTGAGAGCACTTCAAAGGGAGACGGGAACCCTTTTTTTTTTGGTTTTTTGTTGATTGTCTCGTCTCTCGTGCTTGCTTTTGTATATTTTATGCGAAAAGTCCTTTCTCTTAGATTTTTTAAAACATTGCGAGTCGTTTTCAATTTCTTAGCATTTGCATTTCTGCCTTTGACAATTCTTTTTCTTGTTCCCTTTTACACACTCCCTCTCTCGATTTCTCTCTCTCTCTCGCTCCAACTCTCCCTTTCTGTTCTCTCTTTCTGTCAGTCTATTGACATGGGACTGGACCATCCGTCCGGTAAAGCAAGTTGCCAAGTGCCCAGTCCTCCGCTTGGGCTATGAATTTCCGTTTCCGGCGCCTTGCGACACGCTTCTCAAAGTGCACTCAAGTGAAAAAAGTGCCTTTCAACTTATTTTCCTGTTTCTGTTTCTATTCGCCATCCTTGCCCCATTCATCCCTTCATCCCTCGCCCCGCTTAGTGTTTTAGTTCTTTCAGTTTGCCTTTTCTTTGTTTCATGATTTTTTCTTTTGATTAGATTTTTATTCTCATGAATTTTCATTTCCGTTCCTGAATTTTTTGTGTATGTCCAAATGCTTTATCTATTTGTCAATGAATTCCTTAGAGTTGTGTCGATAAACAAAAAGGCAATGACAGAGAAAACGAAGGAGACGAAGAAAAGGAACTAGAGAGAGAATACAAATATATAAATATATAAAATAGAGCACAGCTTTGAGCTGAACTCTGAGCAAAACAATTGAAAATGCAGTCTCTATTTATCTGTTTGTATCTGTTTATTCCCCGTCGTGCGACTTAATGCACATTTCAAATTACCGGCCAGTTGTTGACCTGATTACAAAACAACTCCCTGCGGCGCCACCAACATTACGGCCCCATCATCTCCCACACCCAGCCACAACTCAACCCGTTCCTTCTTCAATGGATGCTGCAACTATCTATTAATTTAGCGCCGCTTTAATTAAACCTGACAGTATTTTTCCCCCCTCTTTTTTTCTTTTTTAGCGATAATTATTTTGTGGGCAGGATTATAGTAATATTGATTACATAATCGACAAATTATAGGGATGGCGAATGGCCGCCATATACTTGCAGAAAGCCATCGAAGGATTGGGCACATTGTTTATTGAAGCGAAATTAATTACGTCTTTTAAAGGGCAAGGTAAATCGGAAGGCCAGGTCCTCACAAACTGTGTATAGCCTTTAAAATAAATTGAAAATAAAGTAAGTCGTCGGGCCGACTTGGATATGCCCTTGCACCAAGTGAAAAAACTACTTCAAATTTATGAAAACCATATTCGTATATTAAATTCCTTTTGCATGTTGGGCTTACCAACACATGCTATCTCGCTCACGCTTATGAGCACTCAAGCACTGTGGCGCCCTCGACCAACCAATTCCGCTCTTGTAGCCGCTCAACTGAACAATATAATATTGTATTTGTAATAATGCATCAAACAAATGTATAGAAATGTAGAAATGTCTGAATCAACAATTTTATACACTAAAATTCAAATAATATTTGCTCGCTTATCTGATTTTAGTTTATGGATTCAAAAAAAAATTACTTTATATACTTATAGTTTAGACTGAGGTTCTTAAGCGAAAACTCAAGAAAATCTTTTGGCGAATGGGTACACTCAGTGTACTATACTGAAAAAACCAGGAAAATTCAAGTTTGGCAAAATATATTTATTTTCACTGACGATCAATTGTTTGGCAGTATGTTTTTTGTTTTCCACAGTAACTAATCGACCGTCCTATGCAGGCTGAATTGGCTTTTAGAAAATTGAAACGATATTTTAATGTATATGGACAAAAATACGCAGAAATAACTTACCCTTGGACATCGGCCGTACAAACATTTGGACTCCAAAATTGGTTTATTTTCAACCATATTCATGAGTTGAAATAAAATAAGTATATAGCACAATATTGCACCAAATTGCATCTTAAGTGGATTCATTTTCACGATTGAATGGCAAAAACATTTCGTAGACTTTATTTACAGAAACTCCGATTTGTGCCATGAAATAAGCAATTTGTCGCTTTCTCTTGCTTTAACTGATCAAATGAATCGCATTATTAAGTAGTTACATAATAGATTTGCTTGAATTTTCCATGGCACGAATATTTACACGCTATTATACCCTTGCAGAGGGTATTTTAAAATTGGTCAGATGTTTGTAACGCAGAGAATGGATCGTTTCCGACGCCATAAAGTATATATATTCTTGATCAGCAAGAGACGACGAGTTGATATAGCCATGACCGTCTGTCTGTCTGGTGCTGCGCAAACTAGTTCTACAGTTTTAGAGCTATGGCATTAAAAGTTCGTAAATAAGCTTTTCTATACACTTGCACATCTGCGATTTTGAATAAGATCGGACAACTATATCATATAGCTGCCATACAAATATTAAAGTTAAATGCGAATAACTTCTCTATTTTTTGAACAATCTTATCCAAACTGATTACGTACATATGTAAATATAAAGGGATTACATCATATGCGTGAATTTCAAAACAATCGGATAAACATAACGCCTGATTTCGACGATATAAAATTTGCCTATATACACGCACACGCATAAGCAGTAAAGTATGAAACGAAAGGTGCGGGTTCGAATCTCTTTCGCGACATTGATTTTTTTTTTGAGATTTTGTTTTTGTTAATTTAGCGAATATTTCGAATCCCACTAAAGTCGATGACAATAATAATATGTAATGGTGAAGGGCTTCAAGGGCATACAAACATTATGCCAAATTAATAAATGCCTCGTAAAATGTACAGTTTTTTTTAGGCAGCAGGATAGAGCCATTAAAGTCCTGTTGTTTTTATCCTTTTGTCTGTGTGTGTGTGTGAGTGTGACTTGGTGGCAGCCACATTGCAATTTGTATTGTGTAAACTTGGGCAACAGCAAAGCTCGCTTATCTGAGCATTTAATTTTATATTTATGGATTTGAAAATAACATTATATAAGATAAAATTTTTAGTTGAGGTTCTTAAGCGAAATCTCAAGAAACCTTTCGGCGAATGGGTACAAAGGCCAACTGTGAAAAACCAGAAAAATTCAAAATTCGCAAAATAAATTTATTTCCACTGACGATCAATTGTGTTGGCAGTACTCGTTGTCTTTTGTTTTCCATAGTATCTACTTAAAAAATCTGCATTGGATAGAAAATTGAAGCAACATTTTAATGTATATGCCTAAAAGAGTTACGCAGAAATAACTTACCGTTCGACATCGGCCGTTCCTACAATTTTTTAAAATTTCCTCATTTGCAGCCATAAGTTGAAAAAAAATTAGGATATAGCACAATATCTCACAAAATTCCATCTTTAGTGGATTCATTTTTAGAATTGAATGGCAAAAACATTTCGTAGACTTTATATACAAATATTCCAATTTGTGCCATGAAATAAGCAAATGAATCGCATTCCTAAGTACTTATTTAATAGACTCAGTTGAATTTTCTATGGTCTAAACAAAAATTTAAATTATTTGCACGCTATTTATAATGTGATTAAATGCCAAATAATAAGTGGTGATCCTAAGTACTTTTGAAATCTAAATAGATTGTAAATTGATTGCCCGATTGTCTTTTGCATAAATGTTTCTTTTTGGTTGTTAAGTTTGCCAAATTTGAATTCCATAAGCAACTTTAATTAACTTTATACGCCTTCAAGAGTTGTGAAATAACCTTCATAACAAACTTTTTGCAAACTCATTTCAAGTTCATCAAGTTTTCACGCCCTTGGATTTGAACTACCAACAATCATTCCACAATAATGAAGTAAGTAAGTGAAATAAACTACTTTTAATCTATAACTATTGAACTAGTTAACACATGTTATCTCGCTCACTATTATGAGATTGAAGGAGATGAATGAACAGATGGTCATGGCTATATGAAGTCAGAAAGTCTTCAAACCTCTGAACAAAGTGCAAAGGGCATTAGAAACTCTTCTATTGTGATGGAGTTACAATTTTTGATTCTCCATTTAACTTGAATGAATTCTTATTTCTGTAGGGTTATTGTTTTTTTTTAATAAAGAATATGCCACACATTTGATTTAAGAATTCCTTTAGGAAGGAAGAAAAAAAGAAATTTTCTAATCAATAATATAAACAATTAATCATGTCATCCTCTTATGTGCTTCAACGGACCTACCCCACTCACCACCCACCACACTCTTATTCTCATCTCCATTGATGGCAGCTTGCCCATGGGCAACTAACTACACACACTCTCATTAGACTCTCATAAATGTTTTCAGTTTGAATTTGCCATGTTCACTCAATTGCCTGCGTTTCCAGTTGAATTGGTTTCTGTTTGCTCCTGGCAACGCTTGCCAGATGACAACTCCAAGTCGGCAGGCACACATGCTTGCTCCTGGAAGCCGATCCACGTGCAATGGGCAAAAACAAAGGCATGTGTCGAGCAAAAAGAGAACGCGGCCACCGGGGAGGGCGAAGAGAAGATATAAAAAGAAGAAACGGAGCAAAAGCTGGGACAAATTAACAAGTCGTAGTTTGCGACAGAGCGTAAAGATAGCATTCCAATCCCAGGACCATTTTCCATATATATGTACATATGTGTGTGTATGCCCCCCCACTCACCTCTGCTCTCCTCCCCTCTCCTCTCACCTCTTTTTTTTTTACTTTCATGCCATATAGAAAGACCAGCCGTTGCGTCGAATCAATGAAAGCCGCATTGAACAATTTAATTCCATTCAATGGCTGACTGACGACTAAACGACCGGGACAAAGGCTTTTTGTGTTAAATAGTTGAACGGTGCTAGGAATTATAATGAATTCAACACCCCTCACATGTTGCACATTGACTTGACGAAAAGGAAGGAACGGCTAAGGGTTGCTCCAGAGAGAGAGTGGGGGATGGGAGAGATGGCAAACCTGTGATAATTCAAATAATCATGGAGGAGACAGGCAGAGTCATAGCCACATTGCAGCATCCGGCATCAGCATCCTGCTGCATCCTCCCATCATCCGTGCTGGCAATGCAAAAGCACTTTATTTAAGTGAGTCCCACATGAATTGCACTTGCCTGGCTGGCTGGCTGGTCTCTCCTCTCTGACTGTTTGTATTTGTAACACTTCTTTGCATTTTTTATACACTGTCTTTATAAAGGATGCACACACACACACACACAAACACAGCACACACACACACACACACATACACATCATGGCAGCCACATCAAGTGCCTTTGGCAGCAGCTGTTTGGAATGGCATCGCATGGTAGGGTGGATGTGGTCCGGGCTCCAGCCCTGCCTCTGTGGTTGCGGTAGTCCGCGCTTGCTCATTATGTTAAGTTGGCTTTGCATCTGCTGGATATTTGCTCTACAAGAGAAAGCCCCCCCCCTTTCCCCTCTCCCCAACCCCAACCGAATGCAAGCCCAGATTCCGTTTACGACTTAAAGCAAACATTTGCATGAAATCTGCTTGCCAAATCAATCGAAAGTCTGCTTAAATTTTTAATGATTATTACGCATATTTTGAAAGGACTTTAGCCGGCCTATGAATGTCCATTCGAAGTGCTTTTGGTTGAGCAACAAAAGTCATTCACCATTTCTGTGTATGTAATTTGAAAACTTTAATTAAAAGCAATGCCGACCAGTTGACCTAACCACAGAGACAGAGACAGATAGATGGTTAGTTAGAGCGAGAGAGAGAGGACACAGTTGGGCGCCATGTGCAAATGCATCAAAGGCAAAATTTGCATTTGCCAGGAATTGTGCAGATAATGTCCTACGCACATGACCTCCATCCTCATATCTAACTCTAACTACTCTGGGTTGTTATTAAATGCAAGTGCATGCCATACGGTGTATGTGTGTGTGTGAGTGGCAGTGGCGTGTGGACATAGAGGCGGCTTAAGGGGTTTCGAGCAGCCCATACTATTAGCTTTCAATGGATAGAAAAAAGTAGTTGTCTAAGACCCTCCACCTGGACTGCCCCTGGTCTCTGTGTGGCCCTGGATTTGTGTGTTGTAACCTCTTGTAGTTTCGGGGTTTTCAATTTGCTTTAATTGCATTATTGTCAGTGTTTCTGGTGCTGTTTGGTCCCGAGCTGATTGCCTCGCATTGTCTCTGCTGCTCAGCCATAGCCCTTTGCATAGTTCGTGTTTATTTGCTTGCCTACCAAGCAGCTTTAACTAATTGAAATCGATTTTGGCCAGCAGATGGAACAAAAGATTAAAAGACAGAGACGGTGAGTGAGACGGAGAGAGAGAGAGGGAAAGTGGGCAAAGCCCATCCTCGAGTGCTGTCATTGAGAATCATGTCAGCGTTAAGCCTAAATACTACACACATAAAGTGCCCTGTGTTCGGCATGCGGTTGTATTATCGATTTTGGGCCCTGATAAAACTTGCATTAGCCTTAAGTGCACTTCGACTCGAACTCGAATGGAGCTGTTGTCTTCTTGATAATGGTGAATGCATTGTGTATTTACTGCAATGCGTAACCAGAACCAAACGTAATTAATGTCAAAAGCGTGCACAATGCCAGAGCCAAAAACTATTGCAAAACAGCTGCAAATTACCATTTTAATTGCTGAAACTTCCAAACGCCAAGCAAACGCCCCGAATGTGCGATTGCAGAATCGATATATCCGAGCACGCACCTTAATTAGCTCGAGCACAAGGATCCAGCCCACCGTTTATCCGATGATGGGGAAATTGTGGGTATAGACATAACAAATCTAGGAGATTTTACTCTTTCTCGCCGCATTAAACATTTTTCTTGGGCTTACTGACATCATGTCAAAGGGAAGTTGTCGCCAATCATTGTGTACAGTGTGTCCCCTTCCCCCTTCGATGTGTGTGCATGGGAGTGTGTCAAAGGCAACTTGCGGTCAAGTTTACCTAGTGAAATTGCAACCACAATGCGGTGGCAGCTCCCACTCCGACTCCGACTACGACTTCAACTTCAACTGATTGCCTCGATGACGTGCGTTCGTTCATTCTGGGGAACATCCTGGGGTTTGTCTATCAATGGCGACCGCTGGCTTGTGGTTTAGTCTGCCATTCGATTGATTTGGTTTGCTCTCATTTGCTTGCATAAATATTTGCACAGTTGCCAGCAGAAATCAAGAGAGAGAGAGAGATAGAGAGTGAGATAGAGTCAAAGTGAGAGCGAAAGAGAGCGCTTGTGTTAGTTTAAGAGATGGAGATAAATTTGGTTTTAATGAAATTACCACGATTTGATTTTGTTTATTTTTACACATCTTTTATTTAATTAATTTGCTGATATTTGAATTTCGGCTCGACGCACTCGTCTACCCATTCCATACCATACATATATTTGCATTTTCCTTTTTGCTTTTGTTAAATAAGTATTTTTTTTTTTTGCTTTTTTTATTTACCTAAGGTAGCCCCATACAATTTAATTGTTGATTATCTATTTAATTAAATTCAATATTTATCATATTTGTGAAAATAAATGCGGCAACAGTCGAACACAAAAAAGAAAGAAATGTTTAAATAAAATGCCAAAAATAATGGAATATAATAACTGTATGGTACATTTAGATGTTATATGGACTCGAAAAGCGAAAGGCTTTCGAGTATTAGTAATAATCATCAACGAGCAATCATCTGAACAATTTAATTTATCACAACAAATTGAATTACATAGATATATCTATATCGTATATATATACTTATAAGTGTGTGGTGGTGTGTGTGTGTGAGTGTGTGTATCAATAATTTTGCAAGTCCTTTTCTTTTTTGTTTGGTAGTCAGTTGGAGAGTTCTTTATAGTTATTATCTATAGCTAGATGTTGTAGTCTTTAGTTTTGCTTACTCTAGGACTAGTTATTAGTTAGACTAAGGTGTACACGCTTAATAACATTCAAGTTTATTCGTAAGGTTGAGTTCTTTTGCTCTGGGTTAAATGCCTATAAATGCCACAATTTCAAAGGATACAAGGACACAGTCGAAGTATCTGCGTGTGAGTATCTCTATCTGTATCTGTATCTATTTCTGTTTCTGTGTTTGTTTTAAAATGGATTACACGTGTATGGTGTATTCTTGGCGCTCCTGCTCCTTCTTCTCGTGATACCTAGAGGTTCATCGCAGGCTGGTTAGTTAATTTGCGGTTCAAGTTCGGGGTAGGTAGACGCTACACAAGCATGCAACACAAGCAACAGTCAAGCACAAATGGGGAAAGGAGCCAGCGATTAGACACACACAAACACACACAATTATCATGATTAAATGACTGTGTGCGTGTGTGTGTGTTTAGTTGTGTTTTGGATAGTTTACCTTGCCAACAGTGAGGTTAATTCATCGCGATCGATTTTGGCCAATTGCGCATCGCTGGTATTCTCCATGACGCGCTGCACCTCCAGATCCAGGGCATCCTGATCGCTAAATTCGCGTGCATCGTGAAAACCGGTGGGCGGACGAAAACCGCCAGTCAAGTCATTATCTCCGCCGGCACCTCCTCCTCCACCACCTATTCCTGCTCCCGTCATGGCAGCTATTGAGGCGGCCAACGAGGCAGCGGTCTCCGCTTCAACCTCACTGTCTAAGCTGTGGAGAGATCATTGGATCATTGGTCATCAATCAACCATTAACTCCTACACAATTATTCCGCATGCTAATCTATTTTTTTTTTTTTGCTAATTTTCTAGTTATCTTTAGTTTTTTTTTTTTTGTTGGTGATTCTGATTTGATTTGGTTAGGGTTTAGGTACCTGAACTACCTGTTGCTACTACCAGGGCACTTTCGCCGCTCCAACGTGGGATTGCTCGGCTGAGCTGTGTGCTTGCGACTCCGCTGGCCGGCGCTGCGCTTCTCCATGCCCATGCCGCCCATGGGCATGCCCAGGTGACGAGGCGTGTTCAGTCGGCGCTCGGGGGCCGGGGAACCCTGATCGTTGTTGGACTCGGTGCTCGAGTCGGGCCGGAACATATCTGCAAGATAGCAGGGATTGGGTGCGATCAAACGCCCATAAGCCCGTGCAGCATACGAACCTACGACAGCGCGGCCATCACTGCTGCGGGAGGATTTGCAAGGAACTCGATAGGTGGGCATATTGGAGAACTCGGTGCTGGGACTGATGCTGGTGTCCGACTCGGACTCGGCTACAACTCCCGCATTGCTGTTCTTCGAGCTGCGTGCCCCAGCCGACTTCTTGGAGTGACCCGACTGAGAGCCAGCCACAATAGTCATTGACTTGCTCAGGGTGGACTCATCTAAAGGAAGGGGTACACACACACACACACACACATAATATGTGTCCACTTCACACTTCGGTCCACCACCATGACCACCACTCACCGTCCGTGTTGTAATAGCGCTGCTTGTGCCAACTGGACTTGCTCTTCACATGCCCGAATCCTCCGGTGCTGGGCAACAACGGATAGGCAGTGGCATTTAGATTCTCGCCCTCCGGATGCCCAAATGTCTTGAACTGCATCGTATAATCGAGAGGCGTTTGGGCAGCCACGGCACGTGTCGGCGTCTTGGCAGGTGCTCCAGTTCGTCCGCCATTCACGCTAAATGTGGCATACGGCGAAATCTCGTACATTTCTGATTCGCCCAAATAGAAAGCCAAGAATGAGCTCGTTTAATTGCCACCTTCGCCTCGGGAGAAACACGCCAACACGTGCCAAAAGGAAATGGAGTGCATCTCGCTTACCTGACTCATTGCCCTTGTCCACGGTTTTCACTGGAGATGCGCTATAAACCTGCTGGTTCCTTCGGTTCTCATGGTCCTCCTTGAACTCGCCGGGTAGGGTGCGGGATTCATAACCCTCAGCCATGGGACCGCAGAGAGTGCGGCGATGTTTGATGGTCAGAGCTCTGAGAAAGTGATGGAAAAGTGTGAGAACTTCCTCTCCTTGACTACTCTTTGAGGTGAGGTGAGCTGAGTTAATTAACACTCAGAGGCCATCACTGTGGCAACTCATCCCCACCCACCCTCATAGCCCACAGAGCCATTTTGAACTCAAGTGGTCTAATTCGATTGAATTTTCCATTAACCAAAAACCACCAGGATACTTACATCGTTACGATGGCCATTGTGATTATGACAAGGACAATTAATGTCGCTAACCAATCACCGTTCGTTGGATTTGTGGAGTTTATCAGATTGTTCATCAAGTCGTTCTCCGAGGGGAATACGGGGGGCGGTGGTATGGTGATGCCATCAATGCTCGTTGTGCTGAAATGATAATGCTCGGTCGTTTTGCCCGCATCATTGGTGCCGGAGATGCGCAGTTGGTACCATTTGGCTGGCAGAAAGTCGCAGAATATTAAATTTTTACGATTTTCCTCAGCATTCGAAATATCCGATGTGACAACTGTCCAGCGTATGTCGCCTGGGAGACAAAAGAGACGAGTGGGGAGAGGGGGGCGCAAACGAAATGGCCATCAGTAAATGGTAAATACATACAATGCAAAAATGTGTAAATACAAAATAAAAAACATGTCACAGAGGGCGGAGTGGGGTAGTTCAGAGGGAGTACGCGGAAATTGTATATTATACGCAACGTTGGACGCGACATCAAGTTGATAAATATTTATATATGGCAATGTCTGCAGATTGGTCAGTTAATTGAAAACAAAAATAATTGTATTAACTGTGTTTAATTAATATTAACAAACAAGCCAGCGAAATATATGCAATTTTCCCCCGCACTCGCACCGAAGTTTACATACGCTAACCAGAGTGTGTGTCTGTCTGTTTAATAAATTAAATTCTCTATACCGACGAACGGGATCGGTAGGGCACAACGGCAAAAAAAAAAATGCATTAATTAGTGAGTGAATGGACAATTTCCGTTCGCTAATTTCAACTTACCCAGCGGTCGATGCTCTATGGAGAAATGATGAATATCGCAGCCGCCGTTCAGCCACGATGACAGCTTCAAATTCACACATGTCGCATTGGTGGCAATTAGTTCATTACCATTTGGCGCCTGGGAGGCTGCATTTCCAATCGAAATTCGCAATGGGGAAATGGGAAATGGAAAATGTGAAATGTGGAGAATAGGCATTCAGCGTGTCACTTCAGCAGAGTGGCTTTTGTGGTCAACAATTCGAGCTGGTCGACTGGTCGATTGGTGGATTGGACGATTGCTCATCTCAGAAAACAACGTACCTTTGCCTTTGGTCCAGACATTAATTTCCTCACTGGCCACACCAGTGCCAACCATATTGTGAGCGGACATTTTTATAATGTACTGATTTCCGCACTTCAGTCCCGTAATCGTGTAAGCGTTATTCTCTGGCAGCAGCTCGGTCAGCGACCAACTCTCGCCCGCCGTGTGATACGAGATGCTGTAGCCCTGCAGCGGGGCTCCGCCGTCGTCTGGCGCATCCCAGCTGACACGTATGCTGTCAGCGGAAGCGTATTGCACAATGATTTGTGGGGCACCGGGCGGCTTCATGGCAATCACCTGATATTGGATTTCGTCATTGCCAAAGAGATTGTTCGCCGTGCATGTGTAATTTCCGGAGAGGCTTCCCTCCACGCCTGTCCCATCCCCAAGCAGAATTGTTAAATGCAAATGGCCAACTAACTAGAATTTAATTCAAAGTGCTTCACACTTACGGTGTATCTTCAGGTTGCCCTCGTTGGTCACCTCGTAGAAGGGACTGAATGTGACGGGTCGATCGCGAGTTAGCCAGCGAGCACGAGGCGTGGGATTGCCCACAGCCAGGCATTCCAGCAGCAGACTAGTGCCCACTGCCTTGCGCACCAGTTGACCAAATGAGGCAATGCGAGCAGGTGCTAGACACGGGGATAATCACAAAAATTAAAATGTTGCGGTTAGTGTTCGTGTTCTGGCACTTGAATGCCAAATTTTAATTAAAGCATAAATTTGCTTCGAGTGTGTTAGTTACGAACCTCGTGTATTGGTGGCCTGGGCAACCACAGAAGTGGGCTCGCCCTCGCCCACCGATGTCGATGCCGATACCCAGAACTCGTACATTTGATTCTCGGCCAGGCTGCGTGCCTCGAATGTCACTGGATAGCCGTTCTCATCCACACGCACCATGTGGGCTGAATCCAGAAAAAGGGAGGAGAGCACAGGCATGGAACAGAGATGGAGACGGAGATGGAGGCAGGCAAACAAACAAATCGAATACATAGATGAATGTCAGTTGGCCCTTAGGGGGCCGGGACCACTACTGTCATTTCTGGTTCACTCACTTTTGGCCTGGCCCTTGCGACCCGCCTCACGCGCATACACCGTATAATGCGAAATGATGCCGTTGCGATTTTTCGGCGTCAGCCATGAAATTAAAATCGAATCAGCCGTCAGGGCGGCCGCTTTGATGGCAGCGGGAGCATCGGGCACATCGTCATCGGTTTGGCAATATAATGGCTGACTGGCCAGGCCATCGCCGCTGGCCGTGTAGGCCAGAACGCGCACAGAATAGTTGCTGGCCTTGTGCAGCGTATGCAGATAGGTCTCCAGGTTCGAGGTTCGTTTGATTTCCAACTTGGCTGGAAAGTCAACTGTGTGTAGTAGGAAGTAAAGGCAATAAAGATATAGATTAATAAATTGCGGATCACAAGTCAAATCGCTCAAGGGAATGGGATTCTTTGGGATTAACTTTGCATTTAATGTGTAACCTTATGATTGTATGGAGCTGGCTCGAGGACAATATTTGTATTCCAAAAAAAAAGGTTTTAGAAAAGTTGCTAATTTCTAATATATTTCGCTTACTGTGCGGTAACCGTCTTCAGAGCAAAACTCACAAAAAACAATACAAAGTAAAAGTTATACAAACTTACAATGTTTTACACGTGTGTTGTAAACAACACTAATAATTCTCTAATAGATGTCTGTATAAGTGGGCGCAATTGTCAGTGTCAGTTTTGTAATTTAGTCATATATTTTTGTGTCCTTAAAACTAGGAGAGCGTCCAATGTTGGCACAGTGTGTCATGATTATTTGAATGCTGGCGTGTGTTACTAAGTATTACTATTGCATTTCATTTTGTATATCACATTACCCTTGTCAATGGATTTGATCTTGGATTTTGCGTCTTAGTGTGTTGTCAGGTTTCCAGGAAAGTTTCTCAGATAATTTAGGGACTGATATCAATTTTTTTTTATTAATTTTTCCGTCCGTTGAACTCTTCATGTCAATTGTTTTCGGAAAATTGTTGTCCTTCAAAATACTCCATATCCCTAATTTAATGTTCTTGTGTATATCCTTGTTTCCGAAATATTGAGCATCTGATTTATACAACCTCTTGCTGTATTTAGTATCATCGTCCTAGGACGCTTCGAGTTAAAATTAAAAAGACGTACTGATGATATTGATTATCCATACCACTTCAGTTTTAATTCGTTTCCTCATCTGTTGATAAATAGAGTCCAAATATGGCAATTTTCCATCATTTTTTAACTCCATCGTAAATTGAATACATATTTTTGTCACAGGAATTCAAAGTGTCGAGAGTATTTTGAAACTTCATTTTTTATGGCAAATAGATGGTGTATGTGTTTTTCTTGACGGTCTTATTGTCTGATCCTATATCGGCAATAACTGGTGAGGCCGGGGATCCTATTGCCATTCTTTTAAATTGTACATATATGTCATCTATTTGAGTTTAAGTTGATAGTACTTTTGTTGTAGTCAAATAAGTTTTCGTAGTTTAATTGTTGTCTTTTTTATCGATATCGGCTTAAGCACAAGTGATATCGATATAAGTCATATTCGTTCTCGTGTAAAGGGTATTAGTATATTAAAGACCTTAGGATTATTCCATTAGGGGTATTATGTATGTATTATGCATACTACACTTTTGATTTAAAGAATGGCCTCTACATTGTCAATTTGCTTGAGTTGAGTTTTCGTAATTGTATTTGACAAACAAGTTGTTTAATAAGTTTGTAAATTTATGCTTTTGCCCTGCATGGAACATAAATATGCACATACACAATGAAGCAGACGACACACGGATACAATTGATTTGCACATATAGCATACATATTGATATTCATTGCAAGTTTATTACGTTATTGATTTGATAAGGGTTAAGTCAGTGCCAAAATCAACAAACAAACTTGTCCTGGGCCGCGCTGGAATCATTGAACTCTATGGCAAAACCAATAAAGTCGGCAACTAACTCACTGGGATGTTGCCTTCTTGCTTATCCCGAACACGGATGGATATCTATTGCATTGCTGTTTGCACAGAGCTCTTGCACTCGGCGCAATATCAACAAAATCAGCGTCATAAAGTGCAAACTGCCAACCGCAAAATCTCAATCGATACACAATCCCATAAAGAGAGGAAGCGAGAGTGGGAGTAGGGAGAATGAGCGGAACTGGTCTAGGATCTGGGTAAATGCATATATATATGTATATGTATGTACTCACTTTGATGCACAATCGGGCGATATAAAATTTTATAGCCCTGTATGATGCCGCCATGGAATTGCAGCGGCGGCTCCTGCCACGAAATCTTCAGGCTTTGCGATGACAACGGCGTACAGTTGACATTCTGGGGTGCAGCCTCCGGGACTGCAACGATTTAAAGTAGATGGCAAATGCGATATGGTTGAGGTTTACCTTCAACTTCAACGTCACCGTCCACTTCAAATTCAACTTTGACTTTGACTTACCTCCCTCGGCTGTGGTGCCAAAGATGGCCGCACTCCACGGTCCGGAGCCAAAGCTATTGATGGCTCGCACAGTTACCGCATAGCGGGTGTACTTACGCAGACTCCGCAAAGTGGCCTTGGTGGTGGCCCATCCACCGACGATTACCGACTTGAGAGAGTTGTTGACGACGCTAATGTAGTTTATGTTCTGCTTCTCCTCGCTGCAGTTGACGGTGTAGCCAATTAGCTCGCCATTCCAAGACTCTCGGGGAGGAATCTGCCAGGTGACAATCAGCTCGCTCTCGCCCCCCGTCTGCACCTGCACATTGGCCGGGGCCTCGGTGGGCGCCTCCTCCTGTGTCTTGAGAACGATGGCCTCGGTGTAGGAACTGCGCTCAATCTCGTTGATGGCCTGCATGCGAATGAGGAATGTTGTGGCTGGCGTGAGACCAGCCACTATGGCGCTCTCCCGCAAATCGCTGTCGTAGCTGCGACTGATGCTCGTCGATGGCAGGCTCACATTGATGACATTCATGCCGCTCCAGTTACCGCCAGCTGCGCCAAGGGACGCGTGTGATTGCAGGTATTTCAGGGCCTGATATTGAACGAGATAGCTGAGCACTGGCGAGTTGCCGTCAAAGGGACGCCGCCAGCTAAGTTTCACTGTGCGAGAGCCGACTTCAAAGATCTCCAAATTGGATGGGGTGTCGGGACGCTCCTGAACGGCTAGGAAAACGATTTGCTCCGCTCGTCCAAATGGATTCTCGGCTATGCAACGATAGACGCCCGAGTCATGGCGGTCTGAGTGGGCTATGGTCAGCTGGGAGTCCACTCCCTTGTCGGTCTTCATCTCGGCGATGCTGAAACGAAAGTTATTCAAATCGATGCGTCCGTTGTTGTGAGTCCAGCCAATTGTAATCGGCTCATCGCCTTTGGCCTGGCAGTCCAGGGTAACAGGATCATTGCGACGTGAACTAATATTGCGAGCAGGTTGCTCAAAGCGGGCAGGCTCTATGCGAAACGAAAACCGGTGGACGACTAGAGTAAGTAAAGAATATCGGGCTAAGGATACTCTCATTCAAATTACCATTAACATTAATGCGAATTATCTTCTTGAGGCCAGCTCCTATTTCATTTGTGGCCTGGCACATGTAGTAGCCCTCATCGTTATCCGTGGCCAGATTCAACAGGAGCGAGTGATTACGCATGCTCAATGCCTTAAAGTCCTTCGAGGTCTTGCCTGTATGGGACGCACATTGAAATGGGAATGCGCTAATTAATAAAGCCAACTCGGGAGGGGGAGCCATCTAAGCTATCAAATTTTAATGAACTCCTCCCGGCCCGAGGTTGTGATTGGCAAACTTACCTTGCCCTTTGAACCAGGTAATGGCTGGAATTGGATATCCTTCCGCCTCGCAATTTATCGATATTGTATTGCCCAGCATAATGGCCGTGTCCATAGGCTCGTAGCTCCATCGTGGCGCCACTGAAACGTGACCGAGTGAAGGCGTAACGAACAAACGAACAAGCGAACGGACGAAACGAAACGAACAAACAAAAGTAAACAACAACAAAATTAACAACTTTCTGTCTCTGTGTGTGTACTGTGTGCCTGTTGGCCCGAAAAAGGGCAAACTCTGAGCTCAACTGGCGCACAAATCCTGTGTGATTTATTCTCTCGAAAAAACAGCATCAGCAGCGAGACGCTTCAATAGACATCGGAGCCATTCACATTCCCCATTTCGATTCCCATCTCACCTCGCACTTGCAATTCCGCTGTGTAGTTCACCTTGGCAGCCGCATTACTGGCATAGCAGGTGTATTTCCCACTGTGCCTCGAACTGATATCCTTAAACACCAGCAGCGAATAGAACTCCTCCTTCTTTTCCGTAATCTTGTAAATTGAAAGAGGGAAAAACACAAGCGTTGCACACGAGGAACTTTTCGCCGATGTCTCGATGTCTTGAGTCTCACCTGCAAACTGCTCGATATTGTGCTCTCATCCTTCTTCCAACTAAAGTATATGGGCATGTCGCCCGAGGACACGGCACAGGTGATTTGGGCGCGACCACCCTCTTGTAGATTCTTGGGAAACTTGAAGGCTTCAATGACAGGCGGACCTGATGAGCGATTAGCCCAGACACACACACATTAATGGAATACAGAGGGGTGGGGGAGTGTGTCGGTCAATTTAACTTACTGTTCACATTCAGCTGCATGTCGCGCCTCGCTTCCTCACCCGCTCTACTCTTCACGATGCACGTGTAGATGCCCTGATCCCGACTTGGCTCCACATTCTTGATGACAAGATGTCCGCCCTCGAGCACTGTGGCCAGCTCGTAGTGCATGCCTGTCGATAATAAGACGAGGGTAGAAATGTTGTCCCCTACTTGTCCCCACCCTTGCCATTTGTCTTACTTGTTGTCAATTCCTGATGCGCCTTCTCCCATCTAATTTGTTCGATTGGATAGCCGGCAAATGGACAATGGACAGTTATATCCTCGCCGGCAACAGCTTTAATCGGTCCAATGGCTCGCACATATGGCGGTCCTGCAAAATTGTAAGCATCGAAGTGAAATTGTTGAATTTATTAAATTAGTTTGCCAAATGCAATTAGGCAGCACGGACAACTGCAACATACTGATGTCCGAATGCTGAATAATAATTCCAATTATATTCATTTAGCACACACACATGTGACGTTAATGCATCCTTTCGAGTGGCTGTGTGTGTGTTCACTTTTAGAGCTGCTAATGCAACTCATTGCATTCGCAAATGCATTGCATAAATTGCAATATTCATAATTAAACAGACGGACCTTCGCTGGCGCTTACAATGACGTTCAATAAAAGGCAATGATGATGACGATGATTATTGTCCCTTGGGCGTGGCATTGTAAATTGCTTTGTGGTCAAGGCATTTTCTACTAATACTACAAAACAAAGTAGTTTCTGTGTCTCATCAATTTAATCACTTTTGCAGTCTAAATTGATTAACCTGAAACCATAAATGCTATAAATTAAATACACACTTAACTCTCGAACATCTTTGGATGATATTTTGGGAACAGACAATGCTCAAATTTAACTTGAATTTCACACATTTGCATTGACAATGTCCAAGGACTGGCCACAGCTAATTCGATTTTCAATTCGTTTTGAGAATAGGATTCCCAAAGGACGACAGTCTGGGTAAACAACGTCATCATTTATCATCAATACACACGTCCATTTAAATATTAAGTATACGCACAATGCGCACATGGATCCGTTCGACCTAGTCATAATACGAGACGAAACTGAGGCATATTCCTCCATCAATCATGTGGTATACAGGGCGTATGATTTATAAATGTCACACACACACGTTCACTTATGCATTATTAACACATTAAGATTGTGAATTGTGGCAAAACTGCTTAAAATGCTAAAAAGTTCGAATTCCTGCCAAGGAATTGAGCTGCTCCCCGCTCTTCCTGCTGTTTACACTACAGTTATTTACAGTTTATGCCGCTTGGATGTGACAGTGATTATCCTGTGCGAGTCTCTGGGCCAGATGCCAGCTCCGGCTCCAGCTTCAGCTCGAGCAATTCACACACTCCACAAGCAGTAAGGCAGCTTGTTAGCAGGAGCCAAAGCCGCATGGCTTCAATGGATTGGCGGCATGTGATTGGAATGATGGGAGCATATCGTCAAGAGATTTTCTTTTGGCGCGCAGCGAAGCATTTTCTGCTGAATGGTGGAGTTATTTTGCTTTTCTTTTTCCTCTTCCTTCCTTTCGCTTATTTTTTTTTTTTTTTTTCGTTCTTGTGTTATTTGCATTGTCGTTGCCCTGGCAGCATTTCCAATCAATGCCGCTTCCGCCACTGATACTTGTGCTTTGTTTGGGCCAGTAACAAAATTCATGGCTCAATGTTGGCAGCGTCTTTTGTGATTTACATTGTTTGGCACACGAGAAAAACGAAAGCCTTTGAAATGTGCCAACACAATGACGGACAGTATTTAGGAACTCAACATTTGCTCTTTAACACACACATGTCCCAGAGAGATACAGACACAGATGAGGTCACCGAGTAATTGATTTTGCAAGCAATTCATCGACTTACCATAAACATTCAACCTGGCCGAATGCTGCACACTGCCCATCGAATTACTGGCCACACACTTGTACAGGCCCCCATCGTCCGGACGCACATGTGAGATATTTAAATGGCTTATCACATCGCCAGACATGTCGACAAATTGCCCAATTGCAAAGCGATGATGCAGCGAGACATCCATAATGGGTTGCGAGTCCAACAGCCAGGCGAACTATAAATGAGGAGTGGCCCAAGAAAATCAATAAGAGGACCCAACACACACATCTACATCCATAATTTGTGAGCTTAATCAGTGTGAGTGTGTGTTTGTTTGTGTGTGAGAGTGTCATAATAATGCACGAGGCCAATAAAATATTTCAAAGTGCAACTTTTTGGCTTTACTTACTTGCGGTGGCGGAGAGCCGCTGGCGGAGCACTTAAGCGATATTAATGGTCCAGGACGCACGTTCTGTTCAATGAAGGTGTAAATCAATTCGGGCACAGTGTCTAGCAGGAGCGAAGAAGGAAGGGAAAGAGAGAGGGTAAATGGCAAAGCTGATGTTGCTTCTGATAAATTATATGGATGGGCGTGTCTGTTAACTTACCGCCCAGCTTCAGCTCGGCCATGGCCTGTGCACTGGCGCGCTGATTCTCGACAAGACATTGATAGACACCGCGGTCGCGTCGTCCCACATTCTGTACCAGCAGCGAACTCTTCGACAGAAAGCGTATGCTACACAGACCCAACGAAAAAAAAAAAGACCCGAAAAAAGTGTTAAAAATTTCTCATGCAAACTTTCTCACTGAAAAAAAAGGGAACGAAATTGACAACGTTGCACAAAAATTCGAGCCAGGACTCGCAATATGCCATAAACTCACACCAGTTTGTAAACTCGACGTGAATATATGTGTGTGTGTGTGTGTATCTGCCGGTGTGTGTGTTAGGGTGTAGATGTGTTGTTCTATGTCTGTTTGTCAGCTGCTGGCCTTTTGTTCATTCAAGCGAAATTTGTTATTTATTTTATTAGCATAAGCATAAAAATTTCTGCTTGATTTGTAATGCTGATTTGCTCTTCGCTCTCTTTCTTATCCGCATTCTCTCTATCACACACTTATCCCCAGCAACAGCAGCAGCAGCAGCAGCTGGCCAATACAAAATTCACACAGATATACATAAGTGTGCTTAGATATGTGCTACTCCCTCATTGTGTGTGTGAGAGATGTTTGTTTGTTGGTTTTCCAAGTGCCTTGGCCAAGACTCAGTTTGACCAGTCAGTTTGTTTGCCAGCTGCCGTACAAATTTCACATAATGTGGCTGTGCGTGCAAAATTTTCGTTTGCCTTCTCCTTTAGGTGGAGGCCAGCAAAGAGTATTATGCTGATTTCATGTAATTTGCATTAAATTATCAAGATGTGTCCAACCCGTTGAAGCGAAAATATGCACAAAGGGAAGGACCCCTGAAGCCGTAGGCAACCAGAAGCTGGTAAAGATTTACATAAGATATGGCTAACACACACCCACTCCCACACACACCCATACAAATTTTGCCTGTATATATCTACTCTAAAGTATTTACCAAATATGTAAGTGGATGGTTGTTTGAGTTAGAGGCCTTATCATTAAGTTTTGCAAATGCAACGCATTTCACATGCTTTCCAATTTACCAGCACTTTATGCATATCTTATATAAGCGACGTAATTTCGCATTAGCCACTTCAATTGGCCCAAAAAAGTATGCTATAGATAGGACAAAGCCCTCACGACCTGAAAACTGAATTTTATCCACATAAGTTTGCTATATAATGTTAATTTTGTATGATATCCTTGCTTTACTCGATATTTTCTTCAATTGGAGATTCATTGGAAAGTCCAGAAATATCCTAAACGTCGTCATTACCAACACCTAAGAGGAGGCGAATGACGTCGGCAGAGGAATTTTAATTACAATTCTTCTTGCCAATAGACTAATAGACAAAATTAAGGCTTGTAGCTAGTGCCTTTTCACGCTTTCGGGTAGTTATTTTGAAAGTCGCTATTGGGAACAACGTATTATTTCGTATTGCTTTCGATAGCTGACCTGCTTTTCTTATTTTCCCACGTTCCCGCAAATACATGAATTTTAATGTGGTTTGTCCAGACCGCCTTTTGCTATTATTAATTCCGGAACTAATACACCTGAAGCACTGTTACCCACTTACGCATGTAACCAGTTATAAACAACTCCATACGCAGTTCACATGCTTTCCAATTTACCAGTAATTTCCCATTAGCCACTTCAAGTGGCCCTAAAAAGTATGCTATAGATTTAAGGTCTTCAGTCTCTCATTGACTTCAGCAATCAGCAAGTCAGTCAGTCAATCAGTCCATTATAAACTATGGAAAACATTGCAAGGCTTTTAAACAATCAACCAACGAGATTGTCAGAAAGTTGCTAAAATAATAAACTGCCGAGTGAAATGTGAAAAATAACCAAATAAATGAACTGGCATATATTCGAGAATTCGTTGAGTGCAGCTACGTCGATGTGTGTATGTATGTGTGTGTGTGTGTGCCTGCAACGTTCATCAATAATAATAATAATAATAATAACAATAAAACCATTTTCCCAGTGAAAACTGACCTAACAACAGGCAGCGAGGATAAAAGGAAAGGAAAACTGCAGAAGCACTAATAAAAATCTATAGTGGATATTTTTTCGGCAACATTTTTGTGCGAAACTGGCAAACTGATAAAAATCGAAATCGGGCTTTACAATGTTGCCATGTTGCACGGTTGCACGGTTGTCTGGTTGCACGGTTTGTAGGATTGCATGTTGCCCTCGTTCTCCCGGCACGTTGTACTTACTTATCCCTGCCGGTGGCTAGTGCATGATTCGCTTGCAGCGGTTTTCCATTGTGCAGCCAGTCGATGGCATCGATCGCTGAACCCGTTGTTGTACAATTGAAAATTGCCGTTCCGCCCGAATTGACAATTTGAACTTGCGGCAATATATGCACAGACACATACGAATTGACATTGAGGCGTATTTCGATGCGCTGCTCTCCAAACTGATTCGACGCCTGGCAAATCTGCAAATAGAGCAAGCGAACGGTTGAGATAGATACAGAGAACCACAGAGAGGGAGAGGAGGAACATAGAGTGAAGGGCTTTTGTTATGCCACATAAAGCAGACGAAATCAATCAGCACTGTCATATATCAGGCAATACATATCAAGGATAACCACACAACAACAAAACAAAATCCAGGGGGAGCAAAAAAAAAAGAAACCAAAAAAAGAGACGAATTATATACAATATTTGAATGCCACAGTAGAAGCAAACTGCTAACTGCTAACTGGTTTGAATGGCAAACTGAGAGACTGACTGACGGCCTGGCACTTGGCCTGTCAGCATTGGGTTTTAGTTAGGTACTTACCCATTTGCCCGCATCGCGTTCGTCAGCATTTTTGATGAGCAACAACGTTCGTGAGAGTATCACGCGCTGTGATGAGGGTATGGGATACAGAGCCGCCGAGTCGGAAACACGATACCAGCTGTAAATCATCATAGAAATTTAAACTTTTCGTATTCGTATTGTTTCTATCCAAATATCCAAAGCACCACTGATTGCCCCCTAAAAACTAAATCTAAATGCCATTAAAGGCATTCACACACACACACACTCAATCACAATCCTCTCACAGTCAAACACACAAAACCATGAAATCAATAGAGAAGAATAGATTGGAAGACCCTAAACTTCGCGCCACATCTTGATTGGCCATTCCAGCCACGTAAGCCTCGACACGGGCGGCGCACGCATAAATTTATACTAAAAACAGAAACAGAAAACAAAAAATTATCGCATTTTTCTCGCATTCATTCAGTAATCATAATAAGCCACGGGGGCCAAAAGGAATCCGGCGTGCCTTCTGCATCGTTGTAAAATATCTCGAGCATTTGCCTCTCCCTCTTTTAACCCAGAAGCGGAGGACAGAAAAAATAGAATATGTATATAAGCAAAAGGAGGGAAAAGTTTTGCGTTCTTTGCATGTTTTTTGTCGTCTGCTGTCGGTCTGTTGTGTTGGTTGATGGAGGGAACGGAAGGGGTGTGGAACGAGTGTTTAGAACTGCATGAAATTTTAATAAGCCTCAGCTAAGTGAAACAGTCTGTTAAATTGTGTTAGCCCGCGTTTGTTCTTCTCGTATGTTATTTTGTTAATTAGTTGCGAAGGCTCGAGAAAGTTCGAGTTTCTGTTACTTGATACGTTGTTTTATTGACTACGACTCTTTTGTCGCTTTTGAGATATTGGCATCGAAGTGTTTACCTCTTGGCAAGCCAATCCATGAACTAGTTAGACACTTTCCTTCCCTCTTTCTTTGAGGGTGGCTAAGTAAACAGAATGATTAAGTTACTTGTCTGGTCTTTTATTAGTTTGTTTATCGTCTATTAGCACGGGGCTAATGTGTGGGTCATCAAAAGTCACCTAATTAGTGCCACACACACACTAATGTGGCCCCTCTTGGGCAATAGGAAAACATTCAAATGCACTCAAGTGCTGTCTATAAATGGGCAAATTACCCAACTACGAGAGCACACACACATACACACACACTCGTAAATGGCAGAGTTTTCTTTATTACTCACGTGAATATGGGAAATGGATTTCCTTGAATATTGCAGGGCAAATGCACATCATTTCCACGCTCAACTTGGATTTCCATCACTGGTTTCTGTGTGGTTCGGGGTGCTAGATTTTTGCTTAGCTCTGCAAAGGATTTCCAATTGATTTAACCATGTTCGATTTTAAAGGAATTTAAGAGAAATATTTACCTTTAACTTGCAGGGTTACCGCATCGCTACGTTGACGTTCGCCATTCAATGTGTTTGTTACCAGACAACTAAATTTCATCAAACCATCCTCGGAGCGCACCGAACGGATGTATAGATCACCGGAGGCAGCCAGGACCACATAGCGACCCGCTGCAACGAAATCGTAACTCGTAATTCATAAAATTGCAACAAAGTGTCGACAACAGCAACGCAAAATGTGGAGAAGTAAAACGAAATCAAAGCATTTGCTGCACACGTTGCGTATACGTAACAATTTCCAATAAATGTCAACCCCGGACCAGGGTCCCATTCGCACACACACACACACACACACAAGGCATGTGCACACATAAATTTCAGCAGCAGATAAACACCCCATCCACCCACAGAAACACACACATTCACTCTCTCCCCCCCTTTCTCTCTCTCTCTATAAGTAAAAATGTGGCAACACTCACCCACATCCGACAGATCCGGCAGTAGTATCTCCTCGCCACGATGCCAACTGGCCACGCGCACATAGGGACGCACATATTCCGGTATGGCGCACTTAATCAACGCCGAATTTCCCAAATAGACTTCAGTGTTTTCCACGTGCACATGGAATTGACGACGGACCACTAGGGAAAGAGACAGCAGCAAGAGAAACAGAAACCAGAGCAAGACAGTTCGTTATATGTTTGTGTACATATATATTTGTATCTGTATATGTATGTATGTCTGTGTATTCGGTGGGATATGCGAAAAGGGAATAAAAGTCAACAAACGTTGACTGTCTGCCCGCTGGCGTAAACTGCGCATACAGATGAACGCATAAAACGCTTTCCGACAGCGTTTCGCTCGACCCTCGCGAGAGGCGACGCCTCGTGCGGGGGCAATAAACGTGGCACAACAATGCAAAAATGGCAGCAGTTTAAATGAATGAAATTGCTTGAAATTACATGCAAAACGGAAGTTGAAGAGCAGACAAAACGACGACAACAACAACAAGAAAAAGCAAAAATGGTGAGAAACCCCAATGAACTGCCACACCGAATGTATGAAGAGACAGAGCACAAAAAACAAAGTGAAAAAAACTGCAAACAAAAAAGTGGACAAAATGATACACAGGGAAAATGCAAAGTGTAAATATTGAATGAGATTTTAAGCGACTATCATGCATCGTTGGCTCTGCCTGGATGCCAGAGGCTGAGGCCTGATTGTGTGGCTATGCAAATGAAATCAACGTTGACATGAATGGTTCAGCTCTTTTCGAGGTCAACGGTTAAGAGGTAAAGTCAATAAAGAGCTCTCCCTCTCTATCTCTGTGTCTCTCTGTATGTAGCAATGCTCTTAAGATGATTAATTTAATTAAATGCAGAAAATACTTCAAGTGAAAGAGAAGAGAAGAGAACACAACCGAATGGCATGGCATGGCATGGGGAGATAGATATAAATGATATATGTATGGGCAGAAATCAAGAAACTAGAGCACAGTTGACATGCCCAAAATCGTAAAGCACGTCAAAAATGGATGGATGCCTCGCAAACAGCAAACAGCAGACGCAGCATCCTCTTCGGAACGTGCATGGCTTCAAAAATGTTGTCAACATAATGCGC
Source organism: Drosophila sp. 14030-0761.01 (assembly GCA_018150735.1). Classification (NCBI taxonomy): domain Eukaryota; kingdom Metazoa; phylum Arthropoda; class Insecta; order Diptera; family Drosophilidae; genus Drosophila; species Drosophila sp. 14030-0761.01. The sequence goes on along the minus strand of JAECWO010000106.1, from coordinate 4,243,459 downwards.
TGAGCTTTTACCCGCCGCCATCAGCAACATCAACAGCAAAGCACTCCACCCCTTCGGGCAACTCAGTGGTTGGCTCTGCATGCTAATGCATCTCCCCATAGTCCGATAGCTACTTTAGTCTACTTTACGCTTACCTGCTTGCACCTGAACATTCCGACTCAATATGGTGCCCGCCTCGTTGCTGGCCCGGCATCGGTAGGTGGCCTCGTGCACATCCGTGCGATAATATTGCGCCAAAAACGGTGGGAAGTGCAATGTGCCATTGCCAGATATTTTTCTAGAAAAACAGAAACAGAAACACACACACATATAAAAGAGCAGCCGCAAAATGCAATATTTTAGTGGGGGAAAAGTCTTGGGGGTTTTTCTCCTTTATGTTATTTATTTATTTACATTGAGAGCAGAATGGAATGGAGTGAAATGGGGGAAGGTGGGAAATTTGTTGCGCCAAAGCGCCCAAAAATGGCAGCCACTTTGGCTGGCAAGCATTTTTATGGCACAACTATATGGAGCGAAAAGTGTAAATTTACATAAAAATGCAATAAACGTAATGCTCTGCGATACGATGTAAGTGTGGTACACTTACATATATATATATATAGCTCTATATGCACTATATCTAATATGTAAGTACCTAAGTGAAATGCAACGGCCTAAGCCTCGGATGGTTGCAACAAAAGATACAAAGAGCCGCTTCGGGCTAACAAGCAAAATGCTTTCCTTACACAAGTAGGTACTTGGCAAATGTTGAATATCTTAAGAAAAAAACCTTGAAATGTTGGTTTCTTCTAACGATTTGTAGAAACTGATGTAGTAGTAAAGCTATGCCTTGTTAAATTATGAATCATATTTTTATTTAATTTGATTATTCACTATGTTTAAGTTTCTTATGTTCCACTTTGTTTTGCTTTTTCGTCTGTCTCTCTCTGTGTTAATAAATGTGACCATTGCTCTGTCACAACAGTGTTGGACAATGTGATCCGAACTTTTATCGTTGATCGTTACATTTCAAACTAGTCATACTACCACACTAAATAAACAGAAAAGATGAAAAGAGTTATATCACATATGAAGATACATATATTTGAGCTAATAATTTAATTTTCATTTCAAGATTAGTGAAATGCATCGAGCTTAATTGGTTTATTCTTAATGGCATCGAGAACTCTTTCAATCCAATTTGCCATGCAAATGTTGGTTATTGATTTTCCATTAGAGCAAACGACTTTCATAAATTTCGTGCATAAACCAGTTTCAATGAAATTCGTTGCAAGACTTGCTTTAATACATTTGATTAGCTTCGGGGCTTAACAAGCAGCACAAACATATCAAGTGGCCATCACATAACTCATGCAAACCACATCAACTTCAACTGCAGTTGCAGTTGGAGCACAGCAGCACAGCAGCAGCTGAAAAGCACATCAGCAACATGAACGGCAACGGCAGTAGCAACGGCAACATCCAACACAACTCCACATCAACTGTCCGCTAATCATCTGAGTTGCGCCAAGCTAACAAGCTACCAGTCGACTAGTACGACAACGATGCGGATGAGGTTGAGGACAACAGCATCTCAAACAAGAACAACAACAAATGCTGCTCAAAAAACTTCATCAAGCGCTGTTTTCACAAAAAAAAAAACAACAACATGAAAACGAAAAAAAATGTTTAAGTGCCAGCAATTTGTTTACGTCTATTGCGTTCGCATAGAGTGGAGGAGCTCACAGAATGCTTAGAACCCACTGGATGGGGCCGACCGTGATGTTGACGTCGGGACGACGGGCAGATAAGTGCACGTCCCATATTCACGTCACTTGAACTCAACTATGCTCTTTAGCAGCTTAAAATAAATTTTGTTTTCCTTCTATGCAATGCTCTCTGTTCGCGTCCGAATTTTTATTTCATTTTTCCTTCCCTTTTTTTTGGGTCTCACAAACACACACAAATGTATGTAATGCTGTGTGTGTGTGAATGTGTATGCGATCACGTATTTCGAATGACATTTCATTTTGCGAAACATAAAAATTCTTTTAGTAAATTTTGTTGCCATATTGCTATGAGAGTTTATACAATTTTATATGCATATTTATTTTTAGCTCATGCTCTATGAAAAGTTCACTTTATAAGTATTTTTTTTTACGATTTATTTTGGCATTCGCTTGATTTCCTACCCTCTAGAAATCCCCGGCGACAAAGAGCATATTGAGTTTGCCAAAATGTTTGTATAGAGTGAAACCATTTCAGATTCCATAAAATGCATTTCGATCTTAAATGGATTTTCAAAGAGATCCTAAAAGGATTTTCACCAATTCAATGAGGAAACTTCAGGGAATTCCAAGCTACATCAATGGACGCCAGAACTCAGGGGTATTTTGTGGTCTATAGACTAGAAATTTGTAATATTGTTTTGGTCTCTTTGCGCTAATCCGCTTAAGGACCGCCATGGCAATGATATCAGAAGCAATCTATTGGCAAAATCAACAAACGAACCAAAGCGAGGCGAAACTCTAATCAAAACAAGCAACCGCACATAAAAATGTGTTAATTGAGTTGGGTTAGCGCTAATGGATGATGGCAACAAATAACCACAAAATACACAATGATTTCTGATAGATGGACCAGAGATTTGCCTGCATATGAATATATATCTATATATATATGTATCTACTATATAGTGTGTGGAATTAAAGTACTTGTCTGGATTAATGCCAGACTGAAACACACACACACACACACATGTTTCTATATGTGCATTTAAGTTGTCAGCTGGCATTAACATGGCAACATTGCTTTTTTTAATATTTTAAATGTTAACAAAAGGGCAGACAGGGAGGAGAACTCAACGATGATGACGATGACGATGATGACTGAGAGGGGGCAGGTCCTGTCAGACAGTCACTTGGCTGATACGTATGTATGTAGTTGCCGCCTGACATCCACGCATTACTTTCATGTAATTTCTTTGGCCTTTTCAAACATTGCCTTTTGTTGGCAACAACAACAACAACAACAACAGAAATGCACAAAGAAAAAGCGAAAAGTATTATGAAAAGAAACCCAGCCGTTTGTGTGGTTTTCGTTGTTGTTCTTGTTGGCTCTGGTTCTGGCCATATTTCCGTGCTAGCTGACAAAATGTATGGCAACAATGTTAATTAAAACCACTCGGAAAATACCTTTAATTCTAGCCACAAGCCGAAGCCGCAACAATGTGACTTTCCCAACGAAACCACCACCGACAGGAAGCCAGCTATTGCAACAGCAGCAGCAGCAGCGACACCCGCTTATTATTACCCATACGCATAGTTGGAGCGGTTGTGACCGCAGAACTTACCTCAGTCCTGGCACTTGGGTTGCCAGGGTGCCATCGCGCAGCACCCAGGATACCACGGGCGGCGGATTCCCATGTGCCGTGCAGCTAACCTGTGCCCCGCTGTCGTTCCCGAAGAAGAGACGCGGCGAGGGCTCCAGCAGAAACGTGGGCACCCGTAAGCCGCTTGTGGCCAGAACGTACCAAGGGGCCAATGCGAGCAGGAGCACTAGAGAGAGAGAGAGAGAGAGAGAGAGAGAGGGAGATGAGGGTGAGGTAATTGTAACCAGTTAATTACCAACATTGTTGTTGTTTAGTTTGCTTAAAACTTTAATGCAGTTGCAGCTCCTGGCTATTGTCTCTCGTTCTGTGTGTGTGTGAGGGATGTGGGCGTGTGTGGGGGAGGGGAGGGGCGGGGTTCGGGTTTCTGTGTGTGCGTCAAGTGTAAAAGTCATAAATGCGGTTAATTTGGATTCGGTTTCATTCCTATGCCGCAAGCGTGCACTTGATTCGCATTTAGGCAGCACTTGACTGCGTTGCAGATCCTCCACTTTAGGGGCACATCAGATTGTGTGTGTGTGTGTGGGTGTGTGAGTGTGGGGGGTACTCACCTATTCTGGCCTGGTTTACTATGTGCTTGACTAAATCCATTTCGTTGGAGGATTTAATTGAGGCAAATTTCAGTGTTAGTTTTAATGCTGCCTTTTCCTGTTCTCTTTTCAGATCATCCACATGAAACGCCGCTGCCTGGCCTTTTGTTTACTTCTCTAGAAATATTTCAGAAACTTCCGCCGTTGTCCTTGTTGTTGGGAAACATCCACCTGTGCATGGAGAATGAAAATCAAAAGTTCATTTACATATGTTTTGTTCAAAATGTTTATACTCTCACAAATAGTTTGTTTTTGTGCATTCAAAAAATATTCTTTCTGCTGGAAAGTTGCACTGAAATGTTTACCAAAACTCCAAGTTTTCATTTAACCTGTTTATGCAATGCAAAAATTGTATAAACTTATTAAAATAGAGTGCAAACAACAATACAATATTTTGTTTAAATGCTGCAGTTACTTAATTAAAGTAGTAATCAAGCATTTCCAAAGTAAAACCATTTTCTGCCGCTTATTTATTTAAATTCCATTAAAATTCCACAACTCGGAAATATGCTGGTAATTTCTAAGTAATCGAAAAGTTTTGAATAAAACATATTTCGGCTCTAACATAATGAAATATTGTAATTGTGATGGAGAAACTTATTATCACAAATTATCATCATCCCCCCTGGATCCGCCCCTGATATGTTTAGTCCTGAAGCGAAATCATATTTTTTCCCTCCGTGCTAAGGTCAGTTATGCAGATTTTACCAAAAATTCTTTCACTAAGGCATAACTGTATACATCCTTCGCAACAACAGATTCCAGAATGCATCCGAGAGATGTATCTTTGAATCTCAAGTCCGCTTCGGAGTCTTATCGAGTGAAATCTCCAACTATTTATGCCAAGTTCAAATCATTCTCGGTGAGAAATCCGCATGACTCGTTGCCAACAATAGCAAACAACTTACACACACACACAACATGGGCACACTTACGCACACATACACGCACACTCACACACATACACACAATCGTTCGTTTGCATTGCTGTAGAACTCTTGGGTAAATACATTTAACGAGTATTTATGAGGGAGCATACGAAATGAATGACTTTTGCCATCATTAAATTTTATTTTGGTATGCCAAAGCCTCGACAACAATGAAGAAGACATAAACATGTTTTCAGGTCGAGCACTTGCTCGGATGTTCGGAGCATGGCAACATGGAGTTCAACAGCCCAGGAACAGAACAGTTTGCTAGAATCCTTTTCACAAATTTTCGGTGCTCCTTGGGCCCGGGCAGGCACTTACCTTAGCGACTAAATAAACATCATCATGACACCCATTAACAGTATTGGGTGGATGGGTGGTTGGTTGGGTGGGTGAGGGTCACACTCTAGAGTTCTTTTTATGTTTGCAACTTGACACCTTTTCATCAAAGGGCCATATGTGAAGCGTCCCTCCCCTTCCCCCTCTTTATTTCTCTCCTCAGTCACTGTGTGTATATGCATTTAATTGAGAATTTAAAATGATTTGTTTATTTTTGCAGCATCTTTTGTTGAACAATTTGCCACGAGCGTTTTGCTTCTTTACTCAGCACTTGGACGGCGTCACATAGTCCATATATGTATAAAAGTGAGTAGGATGTTTCCGCCTGCCATGTGTGTGTGTGCCAGTGTGTGGGTGTGTGTGTACATACATACGTAGGTCTGTTTGCCTTTCATTTTTAATGAGTTTTTATTTTGCACGCTTTTGTGTGTCGCTCTTTGGCCCGTCTAACTGTCTGGCTTTGGCTTCATTTGCTGCTCCGTTAAGCGGAGAGAGGAGACGCTGGAGACCGAGGACATGTGGCGGAGCGGGCGGATGGATAGCGTCCGTTGTCAGGATATACAACGTCGCTTACTTTGTCTTGTGTTTGGTGTCATAACTTCTAACTGCCAGCAAATTTGACACTAAATGTGTGACAACGCTTTAGATGCTTATGTCGCTGCGGCATCTAAGTGAGTAACTGAGTGAGCGACTGGGAAAGCATCCAGTTGGCTGAAGCGGGCCTTGATGATGTGGTATACCACCATAAAATAACTGTTTATTTGTGACAAGTTTCTCCAGATAATCTCCATCTTTTTTGTGTAATCCGAAGCAGTTCCTACTTTGAAATGGTGTGACAAGGAAGGACTCCCCACTTGACAGTGGTTTTTCCATTTGAAAACAACTCAATTTAAAGCACTTTGAACCTATTTCTTTAAGTTCTAATTGAAAATTTCAATCTAAGCTTAATTTTTCTTTCTTTTCTCAAGCAACTTGCCAAGTGTCGACATAATGTAGCCAATTTCAGCTGGGCAATCAATTGTGGTCAGTGACTGAACCAAAAAAAAAGAAGGAGGAAAAAAGAAAGCAATACTCAATTTAGAAGTGTGTTGCTATCAAAGACTGTGGCCACCACACATGTTGCCGTTGCCGTTGCCGTTCCCGTTGATGTTGCCTCTGCCGTTGCATTTGCTGCATGCACCTTGAGCACACAAGTGGGTTTTTTGTATTCTGAGGTTGGTTTTTGTTTCGGTGTGAAAGGCTTTAAGTGCTGCAAACGCCACAACAAACAGCAACAGCAACAGCAACGGCAACGGGAACGGCAACAGAGGCCTTCATGTGTTTCAAAGGCAACGAAGCGTAAATGTTGGCAATGGGCGTGGCTGGGGCTAAACGTTGTTGCATCCGCCAAGGGCCACGCCCCCATCCGGTGGTGGAATGAGGCAAGAGCGTGGGGTGCGAGGGGTAGAGGCGTCAAGCAATAATTTTTCTTGCTTTTGAGTCGAGCTGTTGAATCGTTTTAATGCTCGTCACCTGGGATGTTTGTTTGGTTCCTTTCTCTCGGTTCGGTTAGTGCTCTGTTGCTGCTTCCTTTCTCCAGTGGGCGAAATGCAAAATGTGTTGCACACCCGAAGGCGGATGTGTTTGCGTTTAGCGTCGCTTGACAGCTTGGCAATTTATGTGCTCAACTTCCTGGCAGCGACGAAGAATTTAAAGGCAACTTTAAACCATCCACCCATCCAGTCATGCGCCCGGCAATTTCCTGCCTCTGTCACCCACTACTAGCCCTGGGCTCGAGCCTAATGTGAAATGCCTCAAACAATAGATCCATTTGCACTTCGCATTTCGACTGAAGTGCAACTCTTTTGGCTCACAATGGCTCGGGGTCGCAAGCCAAAGAGCATCCGTGGCGGATGGATGTGGCACAATGGACCTGGACCTGCAACTTGATGGTGGCAAAAGCGGAAATTCAAAGGCGACGAGCCACCTAATAACATTTTCCATCCCCCCCCAACACCATCCTAGCGTGTCCTACAACTGTTTGGCCACCTTTTATATTACATCAATTCGGGCACAACAATTGTCTAAAAAGAAAAAAAAAGAAGAAAAAGAAAATGTGGAAAAATGAGGCAAGGCAACAAAATGTAATGGTCGCGCATATTTTTCCTCGACTTTCCATTGTTGCCGTTGCAATGGTCCGCAACGTGGCCCCACTACGTTGGTAGGGGCTCCCCACCGCTCCACGATGCTGCATTGTCACATTGACTAACCCTCGAGTCGGGCTGGCATTTTATCTTTGTTCGGGTGGCCCGGACCCGGCCCGGCCCTCGGGCGCTTTGAGAGGGCCTTTGTTTAGTTGTTGCTGTTGTTGCTGGAGCCGATGCCAATGCTGTTGCGGTGGAGTCTTGTTATTGTTATGAATAAAGTTGACTTTAGTGTCTTGTGTTGACGACAACCATGATGGCGATGATGGCCATGACGATGATGATCATCATCATGACGTCGCTCCGGTGTCTAACAAACAAATTTAATTGGTACGAGTGCTGTGAGCAAACTATGCAAAGGTCCTTAAAATTACATTATGTTCTGCCAGACGATGTGGCTTGATGACAGAGATATAAAGGTGTTAATGGACCCAAAAGTAATTCGAAAATATCCTCGAAATATGACAGCAAATTTTTATGGTCGCGTTTTAAGTGAAATTTCTTTGGAAACAAAAACTACATAGTATAAACATATCACATGATTTTATGTAGAAATATGTTTACAACAATGTTGAAGGGATTGAATTTATTTATATCCAATAAAAAGCTAAATTATAATTGTATATTAAGCTAGTTATAAGGGTTAATTTTTGAAATGATATCCATTTTTTTCTTAAGCTCCGTTTTCGAGATATTTATCCAATTTATCCAACTTAATCGAAAGGTACGAAAATTCCTTTTACAATGATATAAAATATGTTAATATAAGGTCCAAACTAACGAAACAAAAGTGACAATTTGAGACATGGATTTCTACATTTTGCTTCATTGACTTCTAACCCCATTTTGATAATGTTATTTTCGTATTTCTCGACTCAAAATGACTTAGAAAAGAACTTATTTTCAAAGTTTACTCATTTCCCATTAAATTTGTAAACTAGTGCTATAATAATTACTATAACTAATAATTTTGTTTATGAAAAACGATGATTTATCATACAAACATACGATTTAATTGATATTCGGAAAGAAAATAAAATCTCTTGGATTGATGGGCTATAGATGGTTTTGATTACATTAGAAATCACTTTTTTTTTTCTTTTTTAAATAGAAAATTTAATTAATGTTTGATTGCATTTCACTGAATAGTTTCAGTCAGATATTTCGGCAATTTTCTCATTACTCAATGGAATTTCTTATTTATCCTCGCCTTGCTTTGATTTATCTCTCTCCCTCTTCCACTCCCTCTCTCTCTAGTTTCCGTTCCTGTCGTTGTCTCAACATTCGATTGGCAATCGGTGTACACAAACATTTCCATAGATTAAATTTTAATAACCCACAGCTGCTCGAGCAATCCGCATGCCAATGGCAAAGCAAATGGTTGTGCAACCTTTCTGGCTTATCACCGGATCCAATGCATAATTCAACAGTTTTGCGAATGCCACAGAAAAAGAGGAAAACAAAAGCCAAAGCACACACACACACATTCGAATGGATGGTGAGCAGACGAGAGACCAAAAATAAGTGGAAACCATTGAGATTTGGCAAAAGGAAAACGGCAAGCAAAACTCAACTCAATTTGGTTAAACTAAGCAACAAACAAATACTCGTATTGGTTAGAGTTGCAAAATGAAAATTGCAAATCATTCAGTGAAATTACCTCGTTATCTTTCGGCCACAGGACGCGGCGCGGCGCAGCGGACTCCAGGCCCAAAGTGCGGCGTTTGCTGGAACTGAATCCTTTGCCAGCTAGCAGTTACATTGAGTTGTCTGCCATAGAATTGTGATTTTATTATTTTTGGCAGATTGCCCGTGTGCGCACACACACTTACACACGCACACTCACACGGTCACTGGCACACTAAAACTTTTAAAAAGTCACACATATGCTGGCAGCTAACATCCTGGAATTGGTAGTATAAAAACCATGGCATATTTAGTGGTTGCATTCAACAATTGCCAAAAGGTGGCAAGCGAAAAAAAAAGGGAAAAAAACGTAACCCAGCAGGAGCGGCTGAAGGAGCGGAATGAAGGAAGGAAGAAAAATAGTTGCGACCATAAATTATACGCAGTGCATAGACGTGAAACTTTTATGGACTGTGACTAGTCTTCCTCTTTGCTTTTTCCTTTCCTCCGCCATACGTTTCTTTCTTTCGTTCTTCTTATTTTTTTTTTTTTTGTCATTGTACTGTTTGCCATTGTTGCCGCAATTTTATCGCACTTTGATAATCGCATGGAAAATGCTTCACATTCATGTCAGAGCGCTGACAGGGCCACGGCCATTCGATTCAATTTGCTGCTTGCCCCACACACACACACAAACACACACACACCCAGTTGCCGGAGTGCTCAATAAATTTGCACAAAAAAAGTCGCTTATCGCTTATGTTGCTAAAATTTTTGCATTTTCTCTCTTGCGTTTTTGTTGTTTTTTTGTTTTTGTTGTTGTGGGCCGAGCGTTGGCCTTTTCGAAATTGAAATTTCACACTTTTTTCCAACGTCCCAAAAACCTTTTCACACTTTTTCCATTAGCCATCACTTTGCTGGCCTGTTTAGCGCTCAAATTATTTCACCTTTTATTCAATTTACTTTATCCACACACCGAAGTGAATGTATGGGAGTGTGTTCAGCTTCCGGTTCCGCTTCCGGAGGGGCGGTTGGGGGTGGTGTGGGGTCGATGGTCTGAAGGGTTCGTTTATGCTACGGGCCAGGGCAAATCCACTTTTGTTACATTTTTTATGAACACATTGGTGCGGACAAATAACCCGTAAAGTCAGTAAAATCCACGATAAAACCAACACACACACACACACACGTGTAGGGGACCGCGTTCATTCACTTGTGTGTGTGGGGGGGGGAGGAGGAAGGCTAAATGTCAGCAAACAAAATTGTATTGCATAGTTTTAGGCAGCGCTGAGGACACAACGTAACATTGATATCCCTTTATGCACACGGACATACACAGCACACACACACACACACTCACACTCTCACACACACACAATGATAGGTCGGCCCTTTACATTCCCCGAGGCGATGGCCCCAGCATCCATTAATGGTTTTTCCATTAAATCCCCAAATAGTGCCTAACACACTCACACACACACACAACCACATCAACTATCACTCGAATATATTAGTGTGTGTGTGTGTGTGTGTAGTTGTGTCTGAGAACTAATACTAATACACTTGGCCACAGGCGTTTGCCACTGACAACAATTTTGCAATTTCGTCCGCTTAACACGTCCAAACAGTTCGAAACGCCGGCAATGACTGAATTTTGAAATCGTCCTTTGCTGCCAACGTCACTGCCTGCCGCTGCCTCTGCCTGGTATCATCATCCTCGATTGCCAGAAGCAGCAGCAGCAGAATAGTCAGTGCCTTTCAGTTGTTGGGTTTATCTCTGTCAGCGTAATCGTTGCTAACCCTTCGACCCCCGCCCCAACCAACCAACCAACCTCTCAAACCTTTAAGCCTCACGTCAGACCAGTCTACTCCTCGCTGCCTCTGCCGATGCCTCTGCCGCTGCCACGGCCACTGTCAGTGGTGTAACTGTTGCCAAACATCGCCCACAATTGAACGACGCTTGCTGCTCTGCCTGCTGCGCAGTCGACGCCAGCATTTGGCATTTCTCTTTAAGCAATGTTCGTTCTCTTTGCTATCTGTCTGCGTATGTGGGGTAAGTGGGCGGCTCAATGCTTAAGGTTGATGTTGGGGGTAGTGCGTATCATTGATGCTGCTTATATTCTCTTGCGGTTAAAAAAGAGAGAAATACATAACGAGAGAGCAAGTGAGAGAGAGAGAAAGTAGTAGAGATGAAAGAAGAGTGCAGATAAAAGCGGAAGGGCTGTGAGTGAACGACTTGTATTACTTGAAACTATATTCCTTCCGTAGATAAGAAATGATCAAATTGAATGCGATTTATAATTCTTTTATCTAGATCTAAAGATTTTATTTCTAACTCTCGTACAACTAATTATTATTATTACGAAATTGTGTTAGAGTTCTAAATTTATTTATCAAACATTATCTTTAAGTTACAATTTTGCAATTGAACCATCTTAAAACCTTCTTATTCTTATTTCTGTTTAACATTATTTACTATAACTATATAAAAACTTTAACTAGCTTCTTTTTGCGTTTGTTTTATGTGGTGGCAAATGTTGAATTTATGTTACTTTGCTCTATTCTCCGTTACGCGGCACTTAATCACCTTTGGTTGGACATGTGGCATCATAAATCATATGGAATGTGCAATGCAAAAATGTGACTTTGGCGCCAAAAGTTATGCTACATAAAACATAAGACCGCCCATGCGACCCGTTGCCGCCCATCACACAATTTGCATGCTTACTACGCGGCTTTTAGCGTAAAATGTCATTCAGTTTTCTGCTCAGTCAACGGTTTTTTTTTTTTTGCTTTTTGTTTTTTCTTGTTTATTTATTTGTTTACTCTTCAGGTTTTTTGCCACACACACTCACACGCACACAAATGGCCAAGCACGTGTTGCTCCTATCTTCCTCTCCCTCTCTCTATCTCGTTCTAGCTTTGTTCCCATCTCCCTCTCGCAATTGCTCTGTTGTCAACAATGGGAAGGCGCAGGCGCGCTCTTACAACGCACAGCTGCAGCGCTGCTTGTGGCAACATTTCAAAGTTTTCAACAACAACAAAAAACCTGACCTACGGCAAACAAAAAACGAACGAGCAAACGCATTGACATGTGTCCATTTTCTATGTGTGTGTGTGTGTGTGCGGGTGTATGTGTGTGTGTATACCATAGAGCTAGAGCTGTCAAAGCGTATTATAATTTTCATATATCAAGCTTGAATAAGGAATATTACGGATTTTCATATTGTGTGCGGTTAAATCTGTGTCCCGCCGTGTTGTGTGTTTATTTTCCATACGTTCGGCCCAGCCGCCCACACCTGCCCTGGCCAAAAATGATGAATCAACTCAATTTCCATCATTGCCAGCCAGCAGAGAATTTTGCACAATAAATCATCGCCGGGCTTCAAAATGAAGTTGCATAACTCAATTGCCATGGCAAACATATTTGCTTTGTCATTAATAAATTTGCCAAGTACCTGCCGGTGTATAGGTTTTTGCTACACACACACACACACCACACTTGAAGGATGTTAAGGATACGCACACGAGACTGTGTCGGAAAATGCCTTGTAATTAAATTTAAAAGCATTTTGTGCCAAGCAGCTAAAGTGAATTATTAGCATGCCACATAAACAAGGACCAGAACAACAGTTTCTTTCAGAGGCCATAACGATTATGAGTTATATTTGAAATTTCACACTTAAATCGTTATATGCGTATATTGGTTTAACATTGCAAAACAAAATTTATATGCCCTGCCATTCAGCATTTAGGATGAATAAACTTACAGGCGAATTTCTCTCTAGATAACAAAGTTCCTAAAGACATCGGTACTTTATCTTTTACCGTTTCCGAGTTTAAAAGCAACAAACACACAATATTGATTTTTATAAATTAAAGTTTTCTTGAATTTAAAATTTCCATTTAATAAATAGAACAAAAAATTGAACCAAAATGTTAAATTTTAACGAAAATGTTTCAAATTTATCAGAATTTTTTTTTAAATTTTACGAAAATTTTAAATATAACAGATATTTCCAAACCAACACAAATTTCGAAATTGGACCAAAATAAAAATTTGAACAGAAATTTCAAAATTGAACGGAAACGTGCAATTCAACATATCTTTTTACAGAAAGTTGCAATTCCCAATTAGTTTAAGCGTTGAAATAGTGGTAATTGCGATTCTGGATGATGATAGAACTTGGTGGTTCTTCAAATAGCTATACCTGCTTTTGTACTGCCAATGATTTTAAATCTTTCTTGTAAGATTGACATTGAGCTTGCGTAAATACTAAGGTTTTCGAAATCAAAGCTTTTTTACAGAAAGTTTGGAAAATAATATAATGTTAAATTAACATGTCTCCACAGCATATAAATTTTCGGCTGTAGACTCACTTCTGGATGTGCAGGTAAGCTGAAATCAATTTAAATGTAGGTAAAACTATAGAAATGTATATTAATTAAATATATTTTAGCGGGCTCGGCTGTTAAGGGTGTAAAACACATTAGTTTCCTTAGTTTCGCGTTGAAAAAACATATATAAATACATATATAGAAATATTAATCACTAACTATTCATCTCTCATCTATTTGTGGATTATTCTATAACACACACCCATAACATCTGAGTTGTACAAAGTTAATCTTAAAATGAATAATTATTTTAGGCTTCAAATTCTTTCTTTTCTGTTTATCCAAATGAGCGAGAAATATAGAGAGAGAAATGTCTGTGGCCATTTATGCAAAGCTCTTAAATAAATTACAAAATTGTAATAATTTGGTGCACACATCAGCAGCAGCAGAGCAAAAGCCAACGCAAGCAGCGGCAGCAGGATGGAGCCACTAAAATCCTGTTGCTTGTGTGTGCGTGTGTGTGTATGAGTGTGACTTGGTGGCAGCCACTTTGCAATTTGTATTGTGTGAACTTGGGCAACAGCAAACGGCATAATTTACGTAGCTCGCTTATCTGAGCATTTAATTTTAGATTTATGGATTTAAATGTAACTTTATATACGTTTAAATTTTTAGTCGAGCCACAGAAATTACTCCACTAATTAGTTTATTTTAAGGACTCCCCAAAGCCCATGGGAATATTTTGACTGTTCTTCTGATTCTGAGGTTCTTAAGCGAAAACTCAAGAAACCTTTCGGCGAATACACTGCACTATGGGCAATTTTACCATTTTCTGAGCATTTAATTCAATATTTAAAAGTATATGAATTCGAAAAGTTTTAATGCCGCATAATAGTTAAAACATCAATGCACATTATTGCATACTAGTTTTTTCAACCTTGTCTAACACTGGTGAGAAAACTTCTGATAAAAACAAGTGTTTGGAACAAAACTTAATTCCTTCAATTTGGCGAAAATTATTGCTCGACTGTGAGTGTATATATTTTTTGATTCGAAAAAGTTATCGATTAAACTCAACATGGATTTGAAAAGGTCGGGTTTGTACTACGTGTTGGTAAATTAGTTTTGCAGAAAGTAAACGTGAGTGTCTTAATATGTCTGAAAGCCTAAGCAATCCTCAAAGAAAAACTTTGGAAATACATTTTCACTTTGAGGAGAGTTTTAAAAAAATGTCCACCTGTTTTCAGTAGTAGTAGGTAGTATCATTAATTCTGTGTAAAATATGGAAGCCTCAATAGCCACAAATAGCCTCAATGAATTTGCTAGCTTTAAGCCTTAATCTTGTCCATTTATCTATTGGCAAGAAGAATTGAAATTCTCTGTCGCCTCTTTATAGGCATTGGTAATGGCGATGATAATGATATTGACCAATGTTATGAACATTTCCTAGATTTTCCAATGAATCTTGAACTTGCAATTAAAGAAAATATCGAGTAGCAAAAAAAATTCGAATTTATAGCATACTTATGTGGATAAAATTAAGTTTTTTGGCCGTGGGGCTAGGTGCCACGCCCATTATGTCCAAAAATATTTACAAATTATATTTAATACATTAAGCAATAATAAAATACCTAAAATGATTGCTTAAATCCTTATAACATAGCAAAATTTCCCATAGTGCATTGGCCAACTGAGAAAAACCAGGAAAATTCAAGATAGGAATAATAAATTTATTTCCACTGACGACCAATTGTTTTGACACTATGTTCAAAGCACTTTCTCGTTGTCTTTTGTTTTCAACAGTATCTAATCGACCATCCTATGCATTCTGTATTGTTTATTAGAAAATTAAAGCAACATTTTAATTTATATAGATATGGGTTAGGCAGAAATAACTTACCTGTCGACATCGGCCAGCCACCAGCTTAAGGCCTTCCTTACATTTTTGCTCAGTATCCAAAATTTGATTATTTTCAACCATATTCATGAGTTGAAATAAAATAAGGATGTAGCACAATATTGCATAAAATTCCATCTTTAGTGGATTCATTTTCACGATTGAATGGCAAAAAGCATTTCGTAGACTTTATATGCAGAAATTCCGTGAAATAAGCAATTTGTTTTTTTAAGTAGCTTTCGCTTGCTTTAACTGATCAAATGAATCGCATTCCTAAGTACTTATATAATAGATTTGATGGAATTTTCTATGGCCTAGACAACAATTTAAATAAGAGTATTTTCACGCTATTTATAATGTGATTTTATGGCAAATTAATAAGTTTCGATCCTTATCCTAAGTACTTTTCAAATCTAAATAGATTGTAAATCAATTGCCCGATTGGTTTTTCCATAAACCTTTTATTTGCTTATTAAGTTTGCCAAATTTGAATTCCATGAGCAACATTAATTAACTTTATAAGCCTTCAAGTGTTGTGAGATAACCTTCATAACAAACTTTTGCCAACTCATTTCAAGTTCATCAAGTTTTCACGCCCTTGGGTTTCAACTACCAACAATCATTCCACACACACACACACACACACACTTACCCACTCACCCACCTAACCACAATAAAAACTCATAATTCGTGCTAAAAGTGTCATTAAAAAATAATTACACCACAACAATAAAAAGTCAAAATAAGCAAATTATTAAAGTTGCCATTGCTAATACACTTCTGTTGCTCCTCCACCTCCCCGCCTCCTCCTCCTCCTCCGCCCACATCATTCAGTTGCAGGCAAAGCGTTGTCTGGCAATGGATACGTTCAACTTTCTCTGGTAGCCGCAACAGCAACAAGACTAACAACTACAACTACACCGAGGACACGAAAAGTTTTGCAAAAGTCTGGCACCAAAGCTTGTTGAGTGCTGTAAACCGCAGGGGGAATGCCAAGAGGGGATGGTGGGGGGGGATTGGGGAGAGGCGACGGTGATGCCGATGCCAACAAAAAGCCATAACAAAACCGCATCATTATCATCATGGAAGGCAAGAAAATGGAGCAACGATGCCAAAACCAGGACGAGGACCAGGACGAAGAACAGGGCACAGAACAGGAAGCGTGCCGCTGCGGCCAACCCAGGGCAGCAATTTTGTGGGTTATACTTTTGCTCTGCTTGTTATAATAGCACCAGCCGCAGCAGCAGCGGCAAAATTTAATAAGCGTTTTATTATATTACAAAACTGAGAACTGCGAGCGGAGAACGATGAGAATTGAGAATCAGAGAGCCAAATTCATAAGGCAAAGTTCACTGGTCCCAGCCACACACTTGTTGCTTAGCCTTAAAAATGTGCTAATTGTTTGAGGTGGCTGAATTATAAAGGAGTGGAGTCGAGTGGTTGGGGTTTGCTTGCTCAGGTGGAAGATTGCAGTTGGAGTTTCTCACTGGACGGGACCACATTAGCCGCAGCTCATTGACTTTCATATGACAACACTTAAAATATTGTGGCTGCGCATTTTATTTACCTGTTCGGAGTGACAAGTGGCAATTTATGTAGTCCATAAATCATTCATGATCAGCTGGCCATCCAGCCAGCCAGTCCTTAATTAAATTGTGAAAGAGCTGTAATGCCGATGAAATGTTTGTTAATGAAACTGCAATTATTTATTGCAGCATTCTCTCGCTCTCTTTCTCTCTCTGATTTTAATGCATTATTGTGGCTTGTGTAATATTATTTTGTTGCATCCTGATTACTCATACGTCAGGTTGTACGACGACGGCCCATAGACGGGCAATTTATTGACAACGACTTGTTGGCGCCACAGAATTTCCATTGATGCGTGGCAGCAATGCAATTATGAAAATTATACAAGAAGATAACCCCGCCCCACCCTCTGTCACTCGCCTGCCTTTCTCTCCCTTCGCTTCTTGGGTTTTTCCTGTTCCAGGCAAATCACTCTCAGGCCCAGAGAGATAATGTCAAACTTTGTGGCTAAGCAGAAAAGAAGAAAAAACTAGGAGAGCAGTGGCAAAAACAGGAGACTTGTCAACATCTGCTGACATGGCTTTTGTGTAGTTGACTTAAGTCCCTTCCTGTATCTGTGTATCTGTGTGTGTGTGTGCGGATGGGCGGATGGGCGGAGGGGGCATGTCTGTTGCGCCAGCATTACTTGTCAAGTGAGCTTCAATTTCAATGACATTTAAGTGTGTAACGTCTGCGGATGCGGCTGCCGTTGCCGTTGCGACTTCTCCTGCGGTTGTGTTGCATTTGACACATAAGTGGCCTTTAATGATATCAAACTTCATGTGCACACACCCACCCACACACCCACCCACACACACACACTCGCTCTTCTTGCTTTGCATGTCTAACTTTTTCATTGAGTTGTCATTGCGGCCCTTTCATTTGCAGAACAGAGTTCCACAGTAGATAAGGATAAGGATGCTTAACCGGAGAGACATTGCCAGAGTTTGAAACACACAAAGTTCGTTTCTCCTTCTGATCAAGAGTCATTGTGTTAGACCAAAACCAGAAACACAATGGGTTAGAAGGTCAGCCGAGTCGAAATTTAAAGTGTTCCCATTGATTTCGTGTTGAGAGAAGACTGAATCGTAAGTTGAGTAACTTATTCCATAAAGCAAATTATTTATTAATGCGGTTTTCCCATCTCTTCTGTGCCTTCTTGGTCATAATTATCCCGATGCCTTGTGGCTCTCTTCTTAGTCATAAATTGCGGCTCCAGCTGTTTCAGTTTTCTTCAACGAGTCAGTTGCAATTATTGCGATAAAAAGTATATATAACTTGGCCCTCGGTGTCTGGCCAGAGACTAGTCTGAAAATGGAGTAGTAAGCCATTGAAATCAAATCAAAAAGAGAGGAAAAGCCTCTCCTTGGCGGTTTTTGTGGCCAGTGGACAGTGGCAGCTGCCGTGGTCGTTGCCGCCGACCCTTGTGAATGTGCAAAAGTGCTTAGCCGTGACAAAACCTTTTTTCCACTTAGGGACCCAGACGCGCCAATAGAGTGAGGGCGGATGAGAGCCAGTGCCCGTGCCCGGTGCCCGGTCGTCGGTGCCCGGTGACCGGGAGAGCGTGGCAGTTCGCGCCCCAGTCGCATTATTTCCAAGCGTCTGACTGTCAGCTACTTTCTATGGCAGTTTTATGCGCTCATCTCAACTTTTGCCCCACCCACTGTGGGTGGGTACAGCCTGCTCCTTCAAGCGCCCTTTCAATAATGAAAAAAGTACGAGCTTTGAATTTCCAAATGATACACGAGAAGGTGCAGCGAGAGGAGTGTGGAAAAAGGAGCAGACAGTCAGTCAGATAGAGAAGGCGGACAACTAAAGTCGCTAAAGGAAATAAGCAAAGCAAAGTTTGAAAAGTGGACGTCGAAGTGGAAAAGGCAAATTAAATTATTTCTCATTTCAGATGGGAAGCAAGAGGGGGGAGAGACAGGACAGGAGGCAAAGCAAATTGAAAAAGCGTTGACGGAAATAAAACTAAAATGCGTTGCGCGTTGAAAATTACAATTAAATTGACTTTGCCGTCGAAGCGATAAAAGTAAATTAGCATAATTCAGAGACCCGAAGAGCACCGGCAATCGAATTGCTCAAAAGGAAACGCTAAAAAATAGAATGGGGCAAAAGGCAGAAAAAACCCAAGGACTGCATACTTTCAGGTGGATTGGGGGATGGGGGCAATGCTACTTATCCTTATCTCAACTGAGTTTTTTGTTATTAATGCCACTTGCCAACAGGAGGAGCTCTGCCTGTCCACTTTAGGCTGAAGTGGCCAATGCACCTGTTCTCCCTGTCTTGGTCCTTGTTCTCGCACAACTCCTTGTGGCTCTGACTGTGGCTGCTGCTGCCGCTGCTGCTGCCGCTGCCGCTGCTGCTGCTACTGTTGCTGCAGTGCGTCTTACACTTTTGTGAGCATAATAAAGTGCATCTGGCAGGAGTCGGCAGTCGGGAGTCGGGAGTGCCGTCAACTGTTTCGGGCTAGCAACAAAGCGTAAAATGTGAATAGACTAACAAAAAACAAGAACAAGAATATAGAACTAAAACAAAGACCATGTCGGGGGCGTGCCGGGCATGCAAAAAACAAAAGCCAGCAAGCGTGTCCTGACTGGGTAATTGAAAGCAACTTTGCAATGTTGCCCGCATGAAATTGGCTACAGTTCTTCTTCTCCTCTCCTCTCTCTTTTTTTTATTTTGCGTTTCGTTTCGTTTTGTTTTCATTGCTGTCTCGCTTCTCCTTTTTGTTTTCTGCTTGGGGTGCATGCGGAAATTGAAATGTCAAGTGTGCACTGCCACGAGTGTGTCCCTTTCAGAGAGATGTGCGGGAGGTCCTCCGCTTAACCTGAGCTTAATGGCCTCGACACTGGCTTAAGCGCATCAGCTGATGCTGCCAATGATGGTTTTAATTGTGTACGAATCCGAAAACCGAAAAAATAAGGAAAACGACCGCTCCGATTCATTAAATGGTTTACCCACTATGGTCGATAGCTCGACCCACCTTTTGCTCATAATGGCTAGAGCCTTGACTCTGCCTACTGCCTACTGGATACAGCCTGCTGACTGCCGACTGTTGTTTGCTTAATGGAAAATACGTGCTTCGATATAATTGGATTTTTTGTTATATCTGTTTTTATCCGCTGTGGCAATGATCTATATACATACATACAATACATACGGTCGAATTGCATTTAGCATTTGCAAGATTTAAAATGTTTTACATTGGCTTCACTAATGGCCTACCAGGACAATTACAGCCATTTGTCGAATTGATTTGCACTCTGCCATATGGAATGGGTAAAAAACCACAAAAGTCTATTACCAAAAAGATATATACACACACACGAGTATATGGAAATTGAACCAATCAACCTTGACAGTTTGTGTTTGTGTATCTAAATGAATTTTCACCATGTCACGTAGCTCGGAAAAATTTAATTTCATTTGATTTAAGACAGTAAAAATAAACAGTTGCCTATGCTACGAGTGGAGAGCAAAAACGTGCCCATGGCCCACAAGGAAACAAATTCAGAAAGTTTTTGCTACAAGAATAAATCGTGCGAGTGCTGAAAACCTGGTTAGGCTAATTGCACTTTAATAACAATGGATAAAAAGTTTCTATAATATAGTATATATTCGATTCGGGAAATGAAATTATAACCATACGACACTGTCATATGGAATCGCTTGCTTGCTTTTTGCTTTCACACTTATTCCTATTAAATGTCACCGGGACGCATGTTGGCTTCAGTTTATTGCAATTTACTGACTCGGCACGTGATAAACGAGTCGCACGTTTTTCTCATTGTACGCGACGACGAAGAAATAGTTAGATCGAAAGAGAGAACACACATACGCCATGTTGTCCCCACACAGTTAGACACTTGTTGGGTGGTTCGCTGGGGTTGGGTTTGGCTTGGCTTGGGTTATTTATTTATAGCCTTGCCAGCTGAATAAGTCTCTCCTTCTCCACTATATGTATATGTATTCCATATAATCGCATACATTAATTTCAGTTTAGTATTTCAGCCGTCAGGCAAATTGATTTTCTCCCACATATTAATTAAAATCAAGCAAAGGACAAGTCTCAAGCAAGCAGCAAGAACAACAAAATGCAATATTACTTAACATCATCAGCTTGTTTTCATATTCCGTATTTGCATAATCCCAATGTAGTTAAATGAAGCCATCTTTCTTTCTCCTTCTCCTTTCTGTCGAATGTCTGTTTGCCATCTCGAAAATCAGTTTCTGCTGCAAATCATTATTACTGCTAAATGCAAATTACGTGTCCGTTCTGAATTTGAAAAGCTCACAAAACAACAATGAAAGTAGACAACCAGAGGTGTTAAATGGTCCACTAATAGTCACGTCGCCCGTTCTAGTCGTTGCCCCCTTGGGGCAACTGAATGGAGCCAATGGAGGTAAATAGAATAAAGAAAGCACAGTCGCCGGACCGACTTGGATATACCATGCACCAAGTGAAAAGACTACTTTAAATATTTTAAACGAAATGTCATCTCATTCACTTTTATGAACACTCTGGTGCCCTCTACCGGCCAGCGCCAACCTTGCGGCCATTTGAGTGCAAAGCATTTGTACATATAACTCAGCCATTTTTATTGCGATTTTTACGATCGCAACTAAATACTATGTATTTCGCATATATATATTCCGGGAGGATGTAGTCTCTTATTGAGTTTATAGATTTTTGCTCTAGCATTTATAGTCTCCAAGATCTCGATGTTTATACAGACGGACAGACAGGCGGACCTCTCTCAATCTACTCGCCTATTGATACCATTTCATCGTATCTATGCATGGTATAAAAACAAAGTTCGGTAAAAGGTGATTTTCTTGTTCAATTTTTATTGTAACGCAATTTTAGCGTTGAGTATCTATCATTCCACCTAATTTCATTCAAATCGGAATGAAAATAACCGAGTTTTACGTAGTAACATTTTGTACTCAAAGCGGCGCAAGGGCGGATTTGGCCGGTGGGCCACCAAAAAGCTTGTGTCCACATAAGAGTGAGCGAGATAGAATGTGTTGGAAATCGCGGCAGGCGAAAAAAATTTAATACATCAATTTTCACTAGATGCATGGCATATTCAAGTCGACCCGGCGACTTAATTTATTTTTAATCGATTGTATGTATATCTTGACTCAGAGCAGATACATTTAAAAGAACGATAGTTTCCTTGTGCAACTTTTCTTAAATGATACATATAAGTGTGATGTACCGTTAAAAAGTAATAACGGATTTTCCGAACATAGTCAAGATTTGAGATTTCAAAAATCATGGGGTACTGTGGGTAAATGTAAACTTTTAAGTTTGGTTATGATCGTTCAAGAAAAAAAAAAGTTTTTAGAAGCAAAACAATTTTTGGTCCGATCGTTTCTATGGGAGCTATATGATATAGTAGTCTGATCTTGATTAAATTGGGTATGGACGTTTAGATATGTAGTAGACTGCCAAATAACGAAGTTTTTGATCTAAAACTCTATTTTCGACCGATGGTTTCTATGGTGCCTAGGGTAATTTATTTACGAACTTTAAGAGCCATAACTCTAAAGCTGTGAGAGTAGTTTGTATAGCAGAAGACAGTCAGATGGACAGAAGAACAGACGGACATGGCTATATCAACTCGTCTTGTCTTGCTGATCAAGAATATATATACTTTATGGGTCGGAAACGATTGCTTCTCTGCGATACAAACATCTGACCTATTTTATAATACTCTCTTGCAATTGAATTGAGTTAAATATTTTTACTTTTTGCTTAAAATAATGTTGTACTGTATTCACATACTTATATAGTGGCGGCCGATCATTAGCCACATTTTTTATCCTTGTCCAATTCAGATTTTCTCCATGATTTTTTTTTAACATTTTTTGAACAATTATATTTATTGCGATTCATGATAGCTAATTTTCATCCGATTCTAATGCAAAATACATCATTGGACGGACATTTTTATATTCTCTTTTAAAACTTTAGGGACAAATTAAAAACTTCTGGTAATCAGTTTCCTTTAGTTTTACTGGATCTACAACTTCTTCTAAGGGTTCATAGGTGCATCGTTAGTATTGAAGATTCTTGAAAAATGTGCCAAATGTTTGCCTAAAAAACGGAGGGTTTTTAATCAAGTGCACCTAGGGGAAAAAACGGCTAAAGCTAAGTTGACCAATTTACGGTGCATCATCTCTACATAATGACCAACACTAGTTTCATAAAATTGCTCATCATCTGAATTAAACAACGACTAAAAAAATGTGCCTAATAATCGGCCGCCACTGTATGTAAATACAAAACAACATATACTTGCAAGTATAACATAAACATAAATATGCACTTGAATATGTTTATATGTACATATGTATGTACACTCGTGTACATAAATACATACCATAAATATGAGCAAGGGCCAAGCGAGCGTGAGACTGCTGAGCCAGCATTTTGGTCCCTCACAGTGTGAGCGTCCAAATATGAGAGTACCCTCGCTCTCTCTATAGCATATGAATATATGTAACTATAGGCAAAGAATATTTTTCAACTTGACATTAAATTCATTCTCAAAACTCTAATCAAAAGGCACAGACGTGCCAGTTTTCAAGCCCCCGTTTGTGTGTGTTTGTGTGCCATAAAACAAAAAAACAACATATTTTAAAGGAATAATTTTTATTGAAGATAAGTTAATACAAGCACCGGCGCCCCAACATTAACAACTATTGATGTTTTTGACAAAATGGCCTCTCAATACACTAAGGTAGAAATGCTAACTGTAGATATAAGAAATTTGCAGCGAAACAAAAAGAATCGTGTATCATACACTAAAGATATCACCGAATTAAGCAATGCACTTAAAGACGCATACATCACGGAGGGGCTGAACAATGAAAAGGCAATGGAATACACAACGAGAGTTGCTGTAAAAGCTATGATCGAACATACCAAAAACGAAAGTGTGAAGTTCGTAATGGAAGCAGCAAAATTCGCTACCGCCAGTGATGCAATCACCAAATTCACCATTCTTTCGATCGAGGCAGACAGCCAACAGGCTAACAATCGCGGTGGACGCCGAAATACCTATAACGATAATTATGGAAGAGGCAATGACCACAGTAATTATTACAATAACAATTACTACAGCAACAACAGGGGAAACTCGCGTGAAAATTCGCGTGGTTATAACCGAGGAGGTAACAACTCATACAGAGGTAATAACCAACGCAATTACCCAAATCACCAAAACAATAATGGCCGAGTTGCTGAAAGCGATTGGGACAGTGAATACTGTCACGGTGCACACTATTAATCTGAATCGTGGTATATTTATAAAAATATCAAAAAATATTAAAATATTTGTGTCAAATATAGGAAATAAGAGTTTTATATAAATATATGCGGAATAAGGAAAAATAATATATATATATATATATATATATATATATATATCAAATCAATATATATGTGAAGAAAAAAATATAAGAAAAACAAGAGAAAATTAAATATTTAAAAAGAAAAAAACCTAAATAATTTTTTTCTCATTTAATAAACATGATAATTAACTAAAAGCAAATTTAAAAAACAAAAAAAAAACCCAAGTCCAAAAAAAAATATTATACACAGACACTAAATTTTTACTAACAATTTTCTATTATTACATTTTCAATTAGTCAAATAACTACATATTACCATATTATGTTTTTTTTAAAAAGAAGATGTAGTGTATTCGCATATAAATAAAATAAAGCAAATAGCTCAACTTGTAACACTTTGTTGCAAGTATAACCAATCATGAATATACGCAACACATAAATAAATATACATAAGTATGCACTTGAATATGTTTGTATAATATAAATACATACCACTTATGTGTGACCGCTGAGCCAGCAATCCAAATATGTGAGTACACTCGCTCTCCCTCTCCTTTGTAGCTGCCGACCAACGACAGCATAAGAACATATGTAACTTTAGGCTAAGAACATTTTTCCACATGACAATAAATTCATTCTCAAAGCTCATATCAAAAGGCACTGCGTGTCAGTTTTCAATTTTTCTAAAAACCCCATGATGATGGAACTTGGTCATTATATATATTTTGTTTTTTTTCAGTCCAATTATCAGAAATATCTATAACAAATAAAACATGTCAAATTAGAATGGAATCTTAAAACTACAAAAGCAAATTGGATGTTTATAATAAAGTTAGCAAACAAACAGTTTGTATTTAACAAATTATTATTTCCGGCTTAAAGTGCCTCCAAGTGCGTCACTTTTCCCCACACCACCCTTTTGCATTTCAAATTCAAAATGAAACAAAAATAATAAAGTAAGTCGCCGACTTGGATATACCATGCATCAAGTAAAAAACTACTTCAAATTTATAAAACTAAATTCATACTTATATTAAATTTCTTTCGCATGTGCAATTTTTAACAATTTTTTAGTAGCTCTGTCATTTATAGTTGCTAAGATCTGTGCACTCAATTTCTCTTCTCATGCTGATCAAGAATATATATACTTTATAGGGTCGGAAATTCTTCCTTCTACCTGTTACATATACTTTGGCGACTTTAATATACCATTTCATTCTATGGATGGATGGTATAAAAACTGCATAAATCATTTTGACCAAACGAAGTGAATACGATTAGTTAATGCATGTTTTAACATATTTTAATTGTATCAAAATGAAAAATAACAATATTGAGCTTTCAAAAGAATTACTTTTGCGGTTAAAAAACACATAATCTTCGATTTCTTGGATACTACCAATTGGATACGTGCAACCAACTCACTTTCTGATCGTGCTGCTTTATCTCATGATAAGCCCCACTCTCTCCTGTATAGATTTATTTATTTGGTCTCCAAAATTCATCGAGTAGTCTTTAAAATTTTCAAAATTTTTGGCATATTTATGAATTGTAATTTAAAAATTTTTAATTCTATTTTAACTCAATGGCGATAAGCAGTCGAAGTGGGAGTGAAGACAGTCGCAAACGAAGTCGATCCCTGGACGACTTGACCGATCGGATACGCAGGCTGGCTAGGGAAAAAAAGAAGGCATATCGACGCATGTTTTCCGTCCTCAAAGTGCGTCGATTAAAAGTCAAGCAGTTGCGCAGATTGATCTTAAGGATGCAACAAGCGCAGAGGCAGCGTGCTATTAGACGAAGGAAATGTCGCAAGCAAAAAGCGAGACAACTCTTTCGTCTAATGGTACGACAAATGGAAGCTTCGCTGAACGCAATGAAAAAGCACATGATGATGGAACAAAAGAAGAGGGAGCTGAGACTCGAGAAAGAGCTTTCGAAGCTAAAGAAACTAGCACAAAAAACACCAAAAACCTGGAGGCACTTCAAGGGTCGTATAAAACGATTGGAGTTGTCCTTTGCCGGGATACTGCCTCTCGAGAATGTTCTACAGAAACATTATCCAAGGTATCAAGGACATTTACAGCCCTATTCACCAATGCCATCCGCAAAAGATATTAGCGAAAGTGATTGTAGGTCTGAAACGGGTGTGAAGATGAAACCAAAACCTCCACGTATCGTTCATGTTGATGGACCTTATAAGCTGCCTCCTCCCAGATCAGTTTCGCCCTATGCTAATAAATCATCTATGGGCGCTTTTAAGAGAATGCGTGAGCACCTAAGGTCGATACGAAAGAGTAGCCCTGCCCACATTGTTATCTCTGAACGCATTTCAATTCGTCGGCGGAGTCGCAGTCGCAGTCCCAGGACAAGTTCGATTTCCACTCCTAGTTTTAGTCGAGCCTCTAGTCCTAGTTATAGACGGAGCACAAGTACTGGCTACGTCCGCAAGACAAGTTCTAGTCGCAGAACTAGTTCCAGTCGCAGAACCAGCTCTAGTCGCCAGCGTGGCCAGATTCGAACTAGGAAACGAGCCAAATTAACCCGAAAACATAAGAAGGACGACAATATTGAAACAATTTCCATTACCAGCTTGCGAGATAGGGACGAAGAGACATTTGTCGACAAAAAGAAATTGTTAGAAAGGACATCTAGCCAATCGTCGAGTCAAGGGCGAATTATATTTTCTTCTCAACTTGAGAGAACATCATCAATGACTGTGGCGACTGCACCCATTGAGGATAGGAATGGGCAAGATTTTAGCTTAGATGAGTCCAGCGATGGAGAAATAGATCTTGAACTGGGTTCAAGTCTAAAATATGACCAAGGCGGTGGCGATGGTCTTGGACTTGGTGGGGTTCAGGATTCGGACAAGAAGCCTGATCCAAACCAAGATCAAAACTTTAACCATGAGCTAAAAGAACATCTCAAGGCTTTGCATGAATGGTATTATAGTGAATTTCAGCCGAATGAAGACGAACTCCAACTGATGAGGTCGAAAGAATTCCAAGAGAAAATGCATAAGCCGAAGCGATTTACGGCAACGATTTTCAGAGACGATCTTATGACTGGTCAACTAGACACGCATCTCAGCGTCATTGTGGGAAATGAAGATCAGGAGTACAAACGGGTCTATCAACTGCTGTTGAGGAAGCATGCCCCACTCGAGTGGGCGGATCAAGTGCTCCTCAATAAGTACGCCAGAACTCCATCGCTCTACAATAAGACGTTGCGGAGACTTTACGATTTCCGTGTGATGCAGTCGCAAACTCCCTACGAACGTATTCTTCTAGAGGCTGACTTCGGGGATACCCAGAGAAAAATCAGCCGTCGCCAGCGGCAAATAGGAACACAACCATACACGACCAGTTCGCACCGAAACCTCGAATCGAATTCGGAATCGGAAGTGTCTTCAAGTATATTCAATGTTTATCCAACATCGGAATATGATACAGAAAACCTGCGGAAAAGATGGCAGAAATACTTTGCCGAACAGGAGAAGTCGCCGACTGAACTGCTGCTGGAGCAGAAGCGTCACAAAAACGAGGCTGAAAGAACGCGACTCAAGTTGC
This sequence comes from Drosophila sp. 14030-0761.01, assembly GCA_018150735.1. Lineage (NCBI taxonomy): Eukaryota > Metazoa > Arthropoda > Insecta > Diptera > Drosophilidae > Drosophila > Drosophila sp. 14030-0761.01. The sequence continues at coordinate 4,215,687 of JAECWO010000106.1, read as the reverse complement.
ACAAACTGAAGCATGCGAATCGCGAACTTCAGCGACAATATCAACATCAAAGAGGGCACTCTCGATTCCGTTCCCGGAGAAGCTCCGCCTCGCGGAAGAGCAGACTCGATCGTCATTACACACATCCGCGAACGACCAGTCGTCTGAGAATGAACTCCCTACTCGACTCCGAAACGTCGCTGTTTTATCCGACCAGAAAGAAGCGATCCACATGCTCGATTTGTGGTCTTAGCTATTGCAGCACTGATAGCGATTCTTATGACTCGAGTCCGATGGATAATCTTCGCCTCACCATGCAGTTAATCAACAACTACAAGATTGTGCGTTTAAAATGAATCATTGTGAAGTGTTAAAAATTGAGGAAAAGCAGAAACCTTTGTCAACTGAATGGGTTATTATGGAGGGAGGAGTACATACATATGTACTACTAACTGGGTCATCATTCAATTCAAGCATACATAGTTGCTTGCTGCTCTCCATCGGTTTCCAGTGGTCGGCAACAGGACGTGCCAAAAATGCGACTTTCAATCGGTCAAGTGTGGGCCATAGTATGACGAGGACATGAGTGGGTGAAGGGGTGGGTGGTAAGTGTAGGACTGTGATGTTTTGTAGTAAATTGAAATACTTTTTACGACTTCCGGTGTTTTGCTGAGCTGCAAACATTTCTTTGTAAGGCATTTGGTGAGTTTTGCTACGTCCATGAAAAATACACAACTGTTTGGCTTGGCCCACACACACACACACACACACAAACGATAAAGCTTTGTGCTACAGCAACAATGTGTCTTCGTTTCCGTCATGACTGCCATTTCCGGCTAGCGAATTTCAGTTGAGCTTTACCTCTGTCTCCATCTCCCAGTCCAGTGCTCGGACCGTTTATTAAAAAAAAGAAGCCTGAATTCATGTGAGGAACTATCAGCGTATATTTCTATAGATGTGTGCGTCTCTCTCTCCCTCTCCCTCTCCCTCTCTCTCCATCCCTCTCTCTCCCTGTGTGTGTGTGCAAGTAAATTGATTGAAATGACCAGCGGCGGATGTGCCCCAAACTCTAGCGTCCCAACGGAAGGACAACAACTTTGCCCATCACAATTTCTTCTTCATCTTCGCATCCTGGCCAGCAAATGTATCTGTATCTGTGTATCTATATCTGTTTCAGTAGCTGGATTGTATGTGTCTCCGTCTTGTTTTCAAGACCATGTTATTTTCATTTGTAGCCAAGTTTATTGCTTGCTTCGCTTGACTCGGAGCTGTTGATTTGCTGTACGCTTTGTCGGCAACTTCTTAGGTCAAAGAGAGAACATTTATTTGGCCTTGTTTTTCCTTCCCTTCTTTTTCTATGGCTTGGTCTGGTCTGGTCTGAGGCCTACACTCTAGTTGTCCAATTTTCATGATTGCCATTGATGTATGCAGGTTACCATTGTGTTGTTGTCCGGTTTCCGTTGCTGGCTGTTCCTGCTAGAGCCATCATTATCTTCTGCCGGACAATGCCTGGAGACAGGCAGGCAGTCGGATCTATTGGATTACACACACACACATACACACACATGCACACACATTTTGGACTGCTTAATTTGTTTGGAATTTATGAGCTTTGATTGTTTGTCCGTTTGCTATTGAGTTGGACTTCTTCTGGTTCAATTACATGGAAGATTTTCACCCTGAAATTAATTAACTTTTTTGTTACTGTCAATTTATGTTAACTGCCCCGAAAAACTAGGCTCAATTAGTGACCAACAACGATTCCATGGACGACGACGACTGTATTTTATGGATCAACAAGAAAAATAAACAAAAATAATGTTAAAACTTTATCGTTAGCTGGCATTACTCTCTGTGGAGGCAGCGGAAAACTCAATTGAAAAGTTTGTTGTTCATTTCCGGGTGCAGGGGTGAGGCAGCAATAGCAACATCGACCGCATCTGCCGGAAATGGGAGGTGTCGACCGACAGGGAAATGCATTTGAATCTAATATGGCGTTCAGTGTTCCGCTTTTAGAGTTCATGGCGCAGCTGGGTTTCCATCTCTATCTCTTACTCGAGGTGTGTGTGTGTGTGTGTAGTTTTAGTTGCCGCGTTGCATAAATTAACTTTGCGCCTTTTTATTCGCATTTAATTCACTATTTTATGCAATTTCGCCAACGGACAACGATGTTGTCGTCGTCGTCGACATCATTTAGCTCGTTGCCGGCGCTTTCTGGTTGCCTCTTTGGGTAATTCAAAAAGTTTTAATAATTTTACTTTTCAACAACGTTGTACGAGAGCAACTGCAATTGCAACTACACATACAACTTCACCAAACTGAGCAACAAGTGTGCCTGCTGCCAGTCTGTGTCTCTGCCTCGCCCTCTTCCTCTCCCCCTGCCTCTGTCACCCGTGCCAGAGTCTGTGGCGCCAGCCTCTTTGGCAGACTGTTTTGCATATTCTAGTGGGGCATTTGCTGCTGTTGCATATCTCGCTCTCTTTGATGGCGCTTTGAATGAGGCGAGTCTATTAAAGTTGTTTGTGGCAAAAGGGAAACTTTGAGATCAGCGCCACGATAAAGCAAACTGTTTGAGAGAGAGCATCATTAAAAAGTTGATATTTGAGTTAAATTCAGAGGGAAAAAGCACGCATTGCGAATTCATTTTCACTTTAATAAATAAATATGTATATATTTCGTGTTGCACTGGCAATGACCATTCATTAGGAACTTTCTTAATGGTTTTCGCTCTGTTTCTGCTAGTTTAGTCATCTAGTGAATGAAAACACTTGACAAATGTGCCCACACTGACAGGCTGATCCATAAATGCCAAGCTCTGACCACATGAACACTTCTTTTCGATGTGGCCACTCAAGTTAATTCAATGCGAACTTTCACTCCCACACACACCAGCACACACACAAAAACACACACACAGGACACTTGAAAACCTGACACGGTCGAGCCGGAGTGTGGAACAGGAGACCGGGACCAGCTAGCTGCCCGGAAGTGCCTGCCACTTATGCGAGTGTCGCGTGTTGCTCTTGTTGTTGCTGCTGCTGTGGGTTGCCACTTTTTATTGCCCTCATAATTTGCTAAAGTTAGAGCAACAACAACTTGATAGTGACAGTTCTGTGCCACTTTCCAGTTCCAGCATTTTTATGTACTACACTCTGGTCCTTAGACTAGTTTTCTTGCTTGTGTATAAAAATTATCACTCATACGACATGGTGTTCAAGTAGTTTAATTTGCAATCAAATAGTATACTTCCATGTGTATCTCCCATTCGTTGATTGCTCATTGCTAGTGCCCTCACGAAAACTCACATTGATTAGCCGGCCGTCACTCACAACTGAATCAGCCAGAGCAATTAATGCCAAAAATCAGAATTGCCAAGTCCCAAATCCAGTTCATAATTCAAAATTAGAGCACGAGTGCACGAGAATCGTGTGCAAAACAAGATGATGATGGAAATTTATGGTGCTCTGCTCCACCACACAAAAGTCCGTTATCATAGCAAAATTGCACAATCTACGCAAAAATCGCAACAAGAACGATGGCTATGGCCGGCCAGCACATAAAACACATCATGTGGCAATATATTAGCGTCCAAGTGCACAGTTTCCATTCAGTGAGTGGGGCTATGGACCGATGGAGAGCCAAAGCCACGAATGAAACGATTTTGTAAGTTTTATCGATTTATGCAAATTAGGAGGCTGATTATTACTGCCATAGACCGAGTGAAATGTACAAATTTGATTCTCAAATTATTGATTGAACCATAAGGCAAAACAATTTTGTGCGAATTCCACGCAAATCATACGGACTTTTTTAGCCCTTTTTAGTTTTGAACTTTTAACTGGAAAATAAGTGAAAAGTGCTCTAATTCTAGCCGAAGCCAGACAAAATCTTTGCGAACTAATTCATGAAAAATAGTCACTTATGTTGTTACGAAAAGAGATTGTTGTTTTTGTATAAATGATATAATGTACTTATGTTTTAATCATATTAAAGATTTAAATTAGTGAACAAACTATTGGGCAATAGAATTAGCGGGGTGTTCATGTGGAAAAATTAATGGATATGAACTTAAGCCCCTGAACGAATTAAATTGCAGGTAGAAGGGAGAAATGGTGCAGTTAAATTTAATTATTAATTTAAGTAACTTCAGAAGATTTTATTTTCAGCTTGTAATTTGAATTTTTAATTGTCATAAACAAAACAAAATGAAATGAATATTCCAGATATTCTTATTTAAGCTTAGTTAATTCTCAAAATTTTCGCAATTTGACCCAGATACCAATTTGGAAAGGCTTGCCCAAGTTTAGCCATTTTGGCGGATTTCTGGCTAGAGACTTGTGTCATCCCTAGAGGACTTATCGGTTTGCCCTTGGCATTTATTTCTTTTTAACTCGTGCAGCAGATGGCCATTTGTTCATTGCATTGATAACAGAAGAAAGGTTTCCACCCACCCACACACGCACATACACACACACACAGATGTCTGGCCAATGTGAGGTATACTCTTAGGCTGTTGCTATTTTTTCGCGTGGCCTTTGCATATTAAGTTTATGTTTTATCGTTTATTACTCACACAGACAGATATAAACGTATATTGCTTACATAATTTAACAAACATTTCCATTTATATGCCTCTTCCTGTATATAGTATTTCTCTCTGTGTGGGTCTGTGTGTGTGTTAAACATTTATTACAAGTCCCAACCTCTTCCTTAGTGCCCCCAGCCCCTCACATGTGTGTACATGCCCACCAATGAGCCATGCTTAATGATTATTGCATTTGTTATTTTTATTTATATTTATTTATCTTTTGCGCTGACCGTGAGCGGAGCATAAAAATTTCGCTTGACCGCCGTTGGCCGTTTGTTGTTGTTTTTCTTTTGGCCATTACTTTTATGTCTCTCCTCCGGCATCTGGACGGTTCGAAGCAAAGTTAGCTTGCTTTTGCCTTTCCCTTTGCCTTTGTTTTTGCCTTTTTCTCTTGGTGTTCTTTTGGTATTCGTACGGCAGGACTAAGCGGCTTAACTTGCCTCGCCGTAGGATTTGGATATGGTAACAATTCGGGGCCTACGCAACGACATCAGCATCAGCATTTATTGCTGTCTAATGTTTTGTACCCATTTGTTGGGTCTATTTAAGCCAGCATATGTTTACTTGTCATGAAATTGATGGTCATGTGCGCCAAGTCCAGCATTTGGGGATTAGTTTCTTCGGGCCACACAGAATGAACCCCAAAAAATAATAAGTAAGTAACTGGGCTGACCCCTTTTCCATTGTTGGTCGGAGATGCACTCGCAGGAGTTCTATTTGGAATCCTTTCTTTGTGCAAGCTTTCAACAAATGAGCAAAAATTGCACATAAATGGCACAACTTCCGCTCCAGCATGGGAAAGGAAAAGGCGGAAATGCCACAGACAGCTTGGGCTGGCCAAACATGTCGCCATTTTGTTGGCCACTCAAAATAAAATTCAACGAAAATGCAAGAGACCAGAAACAAAATCCAGGACCGGCTTTTCATATAATAGAAAGTCGTTCCATTGACCCCTTAAGCTGTCAGACTGACCATGGATAATTTATGCTCCATCTACTAGCATCTACACCAGAAAGTATCTGGCTACAAAATGACAGTTTTGTATACGAGAAATTCATTTCTTAATTTCTTTTTTTTTCCTAGCCTTTTATAAGAAACATTTTTTCTATTATTCGAAAGAGACTAAATGATTTTTCAAAGCTAAAATAGTTTAAATTTTCCGATAAAGATAAAAAATTAACACACCGCTTAGTTTAAGCTTTTTCTCTATTTCTCAATTTGTTGATCTTTTTCAACTACAACGGTTCTGAGGTACCAGCCAAATAGTTGAAAGTTTTCGTGTTAGTAGAAAAGTTTGTAGACAAAATTACACTTTTATGAACTTCTTGTTTAATTTCTTTACGCCGGCATTCTTCGATATAAAAACAGCTCTCAAAGTCAATATCTTAGTGTTAAATTTAAAGGTTCAGATCAGATAGTAATTTTTAACAATTGCTACGCCCATGTCGTTTGTAGACCAGATATCAGATACCACACATTTCATACACACTTCCTGCTTTTGTTTCACACAAAATTGGCTTAAACTGTGGGAAGTTCATAAAACAAACAACAAAATTTGAAAAGTTGCAAGTGGCAGCAACAGCAGCAGCAGCAATACCAAAAAGATAAAAAACCAAACCAACTTTTCCATTCTAGTCTATGACGTTGGCTGAACTTGAAAATTACGTTAGTTAAATTATCAACTTCATCGTAGTGGCGACGTCTGCCCAAAAAGTTTTATGGCAAAAATGAAATTTTTTCTTTTATTTTGGTTGAGTTTTGAGTCAGTCAGTTTTCCACTTCCTTCTCCTACTTGTTCTCGGGCTGCTCCTGCTGCGTCTTCGTTTGGTCCCCAGGGAGACTTCAGAACGTGATGCCGTGCAGCCTGTCTGTGGTTTTCGGAAATCTCTGAAAAGTATTCTTTATGTGCGTTGCCAGCGACGTCATTTGCCATTAGTATGTGTGCGTGCAAGTAGGTGTATGTATGTGTGTGTGCGGCACAAACGCCACAAAGTATGCCATATTTCACGAAAACAAACACCGAGTTTTCGCAATCTCTCCCTACTTCTCTGTCGTTGCTTCCCGGCTGGTAGTAATAACCGTCATGTGTGTAATCTTCGCTCGAGATGACCAACGTACATAAGTAGCCTCAGAAACGACATCATGAGTTTTGAAACATTGCTATAATTCTGATTGCTTATGTTGGACTCTAGAAAAGAGAGTGATTATGGTAATCCTCTTGGCAGACAGGTCAGTTCTTACATTTTTATACAATAATTGCTATGCACTACCACAATAAATTAAACAATTTATCAATATTTATTTCAATTTAAAAAGAATTCATTTCTCCAAGGCGCCACTTTTAAAATGCAGAGTGACCGTACCCATAAAACAGATAAATACTAGACTTTGATAAGCAAAAAGCTTTTCCTAAAGCTCAGCAATGAAAACCAGTTTTTTTAAATATTCCAAGCGTTGCCACTAAGCAGTGGCAGCTTCATCTAACCGATAATGTAAACCAATTCAACGGGGTTTTGAAAAATATGCGCCAAATTGAAACCGCTAACAATTCAAGAAACCACACTATTGATGCTTTTATTAACACCATCCAGTCTTTCAAACTAATTTGAGCAAACTTAGGGCACACCATTTGTTCTGTTCTATAATTTCTATTCAATTTCATCGTAAATTAAAGAAGAAAATCTTTATCATTTTCTTAATTGTATTGATTAGAATTTTAAATAAAAAAGATTTTTAATTTGATCCTCAAAGATAGCGATTATTTCCTAAGATCCAGATCAAACATTACTTAATTGAAAGTTTTAAGTTTTATATGAAAGATTTGAATGATAGAGTGATATTTAATTTAGTTCCTACAGAAATGTAAATTTGAGTTGCCCTCGTTTTGTTCAAATAAAGTGAACTATTTTATTTGGGCTTTGAGGGTTTCTCAGCATAATATCAAGAACGTTTAGTTTACATAATATATGTACATAATATATATAATTTATATTTATATGCCTGCTTCCCCATTTCATACATAGTCTAAACAAACTGTTTTGCGTGTGGGATACTCCTTAGATCGGCATGTCAGTTAAGTGTGAAATTCAATTCCGGAATCTTATTCGTGCTGGGAAAAAGAAGGGAAAAAAGCGAAGAGACAAGTTGAGATAGATTTCTATCATTTAGCAATGAAGCAAACTTGTCTTTGGTGCGGCTGTTCGAAATGTGAACACGTCTCATAATTAGAGCAACAACAACAACAACAGCAACAATGCAATCGCAAGTTTTGCGCCCTTTGCGCCAATCAGAGGAATTAAGTAGTCCTAATTAGCAACGGCAACTGTGTGTAATTATCAACATGAAACGAGAGACACTAAAACGGGAAATCGCCAGAGTTCATGGAACTTGGGACACGAAGCCCAAGTGGCATTTAGTTGTCAAGCATTTTATGTGCAGAGTTAAGTGCTCCAGGTCCATCCCCATCCACAACCAGGTCCATGTCCAGATCCAACGCTCCTGCAATCCACTTGCATTGAGCTTTTAAACGTATTTGCTACCTCTTTTCGCTCGCACTTGACAATTATTTATTGTGGCACGATGCGTGCAGAGATGCCTGCTATCGCTATCGCTGAGATCCTCATTTTATCACATATTTGACGAGTTGCTCCTAAGTGTGTGTGTGTGTGTGTGTGTGTCTGTGTGTGGATGTCCAAAGTTGGCTAAAGGAATTCAAACCGAAATCAATTTAACTCCTCAAGAGTTTGGATTTTATGTGTATCTGAAAGTGCAGCAGCAGATTAACAAGTCGAGATTTAGGGTTCAAGGTCAATTGATTTATTTCTCTGATTTCGAAAAGCCATTCGAAATACGACCGGAAAACCCAAATTGAAACTCATCTAATGTCGAGTGGTCCAACGGTATTTAATTTGATCATGTGATCTCCAATCTGTGTGGTTTGTGGTCAGGAATCTATCTTTAAAAATAATTTCAACAATTTCTATAGTGATTACGATTATAATTATTAATTTTTACAATAGTTAATTGCCAGAAAGAAATACAATAACAAATGAGGAAGCGTTTTTCCAGTAACATAAAAGAAGAAGAATATAAGAAAACTAAACACGCAATGTGCAACTGGCCGTTAGAATTTAGAATCTTTAAATTGGACCCCGACCGAAGAGAGCAAACATATTGCATAAATGACGCAGTGTAGCGAGTGCATTACGAACAGTAGTCGTAAGATTAATCATAAGACCTCGAAAATCCATCTTAACCGGGTTCGAGTAATGCTAGGCCTACAAATGGGGTCAATGATGGGTAGGCGTTAAGGCGATAAACTAAACTAAATTCTAGAATCCCTCCTTTACAATAAATCAATTTAATTGTTTATCGTAAATGCTGATGGTAAGTCCGGTTCAATTGTTCCTCAACTGTTGACCAGACAGATGGTCAGTGTTCTTGAAGATCCACCAGAACGATTAAAACGCTTTACATTCAAATGTAGAAGTATGAGAGTATGTGTAGGAAATGGAAAGTTGTCATTTAGTTGGCTGATGCGATGCTGATGATAAATCTCCGACATGACTTGGCAAAAAGTGCGTTGGCTCATTACATTATGTAGGTAGGAAGGCAAAAAGACGAGGGGAAAAAGAAAGAGAACTAATTCGCTGCAAATCTCTCTCAAATATTATGACATCTGTTGCTCGGCATGTTCGCGATGATGGCATGCCACTTGATAAATGCATATTGTGGATCCAATCAAAATAAAGCATCGCAAGAAAATTTCACGGCACAACAGCACACATCAACGCTGCGGATTCTGAGGAAAATCGCCAAGAAAGAAAAAGCAAAGCAACCAAACAAAAAAAAAGGGGGGAAATAGAGTCAATTAAATAAATCAACGTGCAAAGAGCGGAAAGCAGGCACAGCAAGGTTCTGGTCAATGGCAAGGTTAAGGAAACACACATACATGGGATGGGGAGATGGTGAGATGGTGGAATGCCGGATGACATGATGGTGTGTTGCATTACATACTTCATTTTTCATCCATTTCGGTTTAACGGCGAATCCAATGTAACTAATAATTCGTGAGAGTAAGAGTTCCTCCATCCCAGATGATGGGTGTGCAAAACTTGTGGGTTGCCATCACCTGTTATGCCTTTTTCGTGTCCCGTGATTAATGAAGTTCGCACTCACCGACAGGGACACCAGGAACAGCAAACGGAGCAGCAGCAGCATCATCATCGGCCCAACCCATAATAGCCACTCATCTGCACTGTAGTTAATTATTTTTCAGGCCCCAAACTAAATTAATTAATTGCAAATTCTAGCATTATTTATGAGCGAACCGGTTCTCATGTCGGTAGCTAACTGTTAATATCTATTTCATTTGTTTGCCAAATCTTGTTAGTAATTGTTTTGCCCGAATCGTAAAAATGTTTATTAGCCAATTAATTACAAATTCGCATTTCTTTTCCAAATTGAATGAAGTGGGTACGCCCTGGCCCAAAGGGGGAAGCATCTTCAAAATTCATAAGGCCAAATTCATTCATTCATTCAATTCGCATGTACTTGACGCCTCCACATCGCCACTTTCAGGGCCCCGAGATGGGCGGAGAGGATCCAAACGACTCTGCTGTTAATGCCGATCATGAATGTATCTATTTTGTTCCATCCGTGTGTGTGTTAGATACATTTTAGCGATGGCTTCAAGGTGTAATAAAGATTTGGCAAATTAAACTGCGAGAGGCTTTTCAAGGGTAATGAAAATTGAGAAGACTTTCTTCCTCCCATTAAACTATTGCACCATCTTAGTGTGTGTGTAATTGCAATTAGATGCCTGCTGCAAAAGCAGGTGGTGCATCATTACTCTGGAAAAGAGTTTCCACAATTAAGAACTCTAATTGGCATATGGAAAAGTCTATCGATAATCATTCTAATTTGTTTTTGGGGGAAATTCGTCAAAAACAGAACGAACACCTGGAATGAAATGAGACGGAAATAATATTCATTTCTTTTAATCATAATATTGTATACTAAAAAGAACGAAAAATATTGATGAGCCGTTTTGTCATGAACCGGGTAGCCGTGCATCGGCAATCGGCTTCCAATTAAGTTGCCGTAAATGCAGTATCAATTTGGCTAAAATGCTTACCAATTTGCCAGCAAATGAGTCTGAGCTGCCGATGCAGGTAATTGATTTATATAATAGGAATGATTTTCGACTGGGACACCCATTTGCGGCGGCGATCTCTTTGGGTGGCCAGCCAGGCACCTAATGGCTCTAATCTGATCTATTGGGGCGCGTGATAAATGTAGATAAATGATCATGATTATAATTATATTCAATTACTTTTACCAATTTGATCAGAGCCATCGCAGCGTGGCTCATTATGGAAATATATCTGAACCTTTGGCTTCTTTGTGGCGCCACAATTCAAAAGTTATTTATCTAGTGTGGAGTGCGTGTCTGGATTTGTTTTCGGGTCTCTCTCTCTCGTCTAGTTCATTAGTGTGGCCATTTTTCACACATTGCATGAATTCCAATGGTTGGCCCTAATTGAAAAAAAAAACAGCAATTGAACGGGAGATATCCTGACGAAAGAAACATTCTAATTAGATGTTTAACAGTCATCGATCGCTTGTGTTGCATGTTGCATCTGCTGAAATTGCATTTGAAAACTGTTGCAACGAAATTGCCAGTGTTCTTGTGCTGGTGCGGATCAATAATAATTGAATTGAATACTGTAAAGCCAGGAACCAGTTGAAGCATCGCTGGTGCTAAAGGTGCCACTTAAACTATTAGCGCACACGTTCTGATTATAAACATTTGTGTATGGCCAGGCTGGAATGGAGAGAAAAAGGTTCAGGTTCACGTTCGGGTTGAGGTCCATGTCCAAGCGGAGATAATTACAAAAAGAGAACCCCTCACTAAGTTACAGTTACATTGGCCAAATTGATGGGTTAACAACTGTCGCCAGGCATTCGCCCCTTTGGTTACATACTATATTTCAATTAGAGACGGCTCTTAACCATACATATATCGTATACATGTTCTTATTTTATGTTTGTGCTAAAAGAATAATTGAAATTGCATACAATATGTTTGTGAAGAGACCAGTAACTAGGAGTCACCCGAGCTCTGTGTACAGGTCGTATTCCTATTCGTATTCGTGGTAACGCCCCTTCCGTGTCGTCTGGCCATATCCGATTAATAAAGTCAATTTGTTTAAAGGTACTAACAAAAGGTGGGAAATCACACACATGGTGCAAGCATTGTTAACTAGCCAACCAGCCAGCCGGCGGACCGGTTGTAAATCTTCCTCCTCACCCCTAACCCCCCTCCCACCCCACAAAGATGGGCCACGAAGATGCCTAAATGATCTCCATAAATCATTGAATTTGTGTATTTTGCAACCTGCCCAGGATGGACTAGGCTGAGTTCCTTCCAATGTCTGCGTAGGCGACACTTATTTTACGATCTGAATACCATGCCCATTTGCTTATTTGACTAGCATCACCTGCTCTGAGATGCTAATTTGGTGGGCAGCAACAGCAGCAGAAGCAACAGCAGCAGGAGCAGCAGCTGATTGGACATTCTTTGGGTCTGCTTAATTAGAACCTTTTGCACGAACCAGGAAGACATCAAATAACATTGGAATTTCTTTTTTTTTTTTTTGTTTCTCTTTTCCTTCCCTCGGTAGCTCTCTCTCTCGCTTTCTCTCTCTCTCTCTCTATCTATCTTCTGCTCTCTTTGTGTTAGTTGCTGGACAGACGTCTAATTATGTGTGCGCAATGTACGAGTTAAATAATTAGTTGGCCGTAACCGTCAATAATTTCGATTTTCATCTGGTTTGCAGACTCTGCCGTCGACTTGTATTGCTGCTGGATCGTGGCCAGCAACAGCAAAAACAACAACAAAAATGCAAATGTTAATGGCCAAGAATGTTAAGAATCATAATGGCAAAACGCGAAAGATAACTGTAACTGACGGGTAGCCGGTGGGTTTTGGGTTTCGGTTTTGGTTTTAACTTTGCTTTGGTTTGAGTTATTCGTTTCGAGTTTGAATTTGAGTTGAATCCCGTCAGCACCCACTTGAACGGGCAGACATCATGCACCTCTTGTATGTGGTTGCTTCTATTGAGCAAGTTCTCCACCCAAATGAAGCCTGCTTAGAGATTCACTTTTTGTTTTCAGCAGTTTTTTGTTATTGCTTATACTTTTCGCGCAGGCGCCAAGTGTTCCATGAATTTCCTTTGCCCAATGGCTGCTAACGGATTATGCGCAGAGATTAGTAATAGCACAGCTAACCTATACAAACAGATATTTCTCTCTCTCTCTCTATCTATCTATCTTAAGTTCATTATTTCGACTGTATTCGAACAAAAAAATTTCATGTTTCTGTTACACCTAAAGCGAATCTACAACTATTTGGATGGTTGGACATTTGGGACGGCATTCATTACGAGTGGCGAAAACATTTTCGGATACGAATGTGGAACTGCTATCTATAGTAGTATTTGCAGCTGCTAACGGTTAGATAGAATAAAATTAAATATACCCCTTGGTCTATATGTATGTTATTTGGGTTCTGCAAAGAAAAACACGAGACAAACCCCACAAATGGTGGAAGACAACAAATACGAAAAAGAATCTCACACCAACCCATCGGGATGGACAACAATTAGTTGTTCAAACAAGACACGATTCGTTTGTTAACGAATTTAAACTCATAAACTGATTTGCATTCGCTTGACCCATAAATTTGGAAATCAAACACCGTTTTTTGATGATACATTCTACTTTTTACATACCCATGGCAGGGCCTCTTCGTTTTTTATTTGAATAATTTTGGCACAAAACGATGCCAGTTAGCTGTTGTCATTGCCAAACAATAACAAAAATCAGAACAAAAAAACTACAATTTCTTTCATCATGCCGCGGCTACGTGTTACCCTGTAAAAGGTTGACGAAAATGGCACAAAAATTTTCCCATAACCATATTTTATGAGAGTTAATAAGTATTTGTAACATTCTGAAATTGCGAAACATAATTAGTAAAATAAATACGTAATATCTATTTAAGTTTTAGTTTAGGAGAATCTATCCTAGGAAAGACAAGAGCACTAAGCCACTAATTCTTGTTCTTGCTTAGGGTGTTATTTTGTTTTTGCCCAGGAGATTATTGTAAGTTTTGACTTCCATAGAAAGACAGTCAAAACAAGCGCCATTTAATCCGCTTTTAATTAATTCCTATTTAATAATATGAATATACCTCTTGAATTCACTCTAAAGGGTGTAACGAAGAAACACTGAATAAATGATGGGCTGTTCGGCACTTTTTTCGCGAAAAGAGATGAAGAATGGAGATGGATAGTGTGATACGTTTACTTAGCCGTTAAGTGTTACCTCAAATGGTTAGAAATAGTTATCTTTTGGTAAGCGAATGCATAAATCACGCCTTTTTCGGTTAGATTTGATCAACAAAAGCCCAAAAAAAAAAGAGAAAAAAAAGATGTACAATGACTTGACTTTATGTGGGCCAGTTAGCATTTTCCAAAAACATAAATGTCTGAAATACTCATAGAGATGCGCTTAGTTAATAAACAGCTTGGGTACGTACCTACTGTAAATCGGATTAGGCACAAGAAATGGTTGATATGAGTGAAAGTGAAATGCAAGTATTGTACACAAACGCTTAGCGACAGTTATAATATTTACGACTTGAAAATTTAACATTCCCATGGCCCATTATCATGGGTGATACACAGGTGCAGAGGCGGAGCTGTACATGAACAGATGAATTATGTATGCTGATGTTGTGTTGCTTAACAGAGAAAGAGCAAGTGAAAGAGAGAGAGAGAGAGAGCGAGAGAGAGAACAGGTGCAGTGACCGCACACAGTTCTCCCAAATTGCTCTCTCTCTGTCTTGCAACTCCAACAAGTTCGTTGGGGCTTGAGCTGAAGTTTGTGTAGAGATTTTCGTATGTAAACATTTAGCCATGCTTATAATTTCTTTTCAATTAGGATGCCGCAGACTTAAAGCATCAAATGCTCTCCAACTTTCTCTCTTTCCCCACGTTATGTCTCTCGCTCTCGCACTCGCTCTCTCCCTCTGTCGTGCCTGTCGCTCTGTATCTCATTCTTTTGTACGCAATTAATGGAATGAGGTACGAACCATCGTGATGTTGATGTTGACTCCATCTCTATATATGTGTACGATGATCATTTTCTTCTGCCGAGTCTTCAACTTCTTGCAGGTTGTATGCCTCAGCTTTGAAAGCAGCACCAGCAGCAGCAGCAGCAGCAACAACGCGTCTGCAGAACTTCTTTATCTAATTTTTATAACAAGTCACTTGGTTGCGGTAAAGACTTTAGTTCTGCGTCAACCATTGAATGGTTAACTTCGGTTCCTTCTTTCCGTGTTTGTGTTTTTGTAAGTGTTGTAAACTTGGTGTTATGTACATTGTATTGGGGCATCACTTGAAATAATTTCCAAAGCTTTGGTGCATTGAGACGTTGAGAAATTCTGATTACAGAGAAACAATATCTTTTGGACTTGTTGATAACAGTTATCAAATAGGTAAGTGTGTGTGTGTGTGTGTGAGTGTGATAATGCAGGAGTTGAATTTTGATTAAGTTTGCAATTAAACTGTCACACTGTGAAACGTCAAGTTTGTTGTCCAAGTCTTTTGTTCATATTTTGTACGCAAGTTCGTTGCCTAAGTCTTTTGTTGTAAAATGAACCGCTATCGCAGACAAACGACGACAGCTACAAAAACCTTTATACTAACTGAAGAATAACTAAGAAAAATCACTGGAAAAAATGTTAACCGGTTTGTTCGAACACACCAGCGACAACGCGACGGACAAGTATTGCTAAGCATATATAAGAAAAAACATACGAACAACAAAAACAACAAGAACAACAACAAGAACAACAACAAAAACACAACGTAGAGGAATATTCTAAAAAAGAACTGTAAGACTACTAGCAACAGGGAGATGGAGGAACAAAAAAGTAGCAGTTTGCCGCAACTGCAACCGCAACAACAACAACAACAACTGGTGTAGGAACGCACTCTAAAAGCAAGGAACTGTGAAAGACATGCAAAGCAAAGCAAAGCAACGCAACACAAACCATAGCAAAGAAAAGCAAAGCAAAGCAAAGCGCTATGATCTTAAACTACAAGTCAACAGCTTCCGTCAAAACATTAGTGAACATTAGGGCGTCGCTATAGAACAGACTGATGGCCAGACTATTTGCTTGACTGGCTGGACTTGGACATAGACCTACAGTGGGCTGTCACGAAACGACGAAGACGTCGGCGACGACGACGGCGACTGCACGGTCGAATGGTTGGCAAAAACTACTAGTAAATAGTTACAATGTTAAAGATAATGAAAAAGCGCAAAAGCAAAAAACCCTATACTCCTATTCACATACCCACACACACACACACACACACACACACACACACACATGCGACTGGCAACATAATAACCGCAGTTATTATTATTATTATTATTGGATGCTTTTGTTGGCAGCCTAATGTCAGCTTAAGTATCTCAATGCTCTTCTTTCTAGCACGAATAAAAGAAAGAAAAAAAAAAAAACTATTAACTCTTTGTAAGTAGTTCTAATTGAGGTACATAAAGATAGATAAGGAGAGCAAGCGCATGTTCAAATGAGATCAGAAATGAGAGTGCCCAGGTCCACTTGCACTTTCCACTGTTCGGATATATATTTGGAGAACCAACTTCTTTTCAGAATAAATAGATATTTTTTATACCTTTGAAATGGGTCAGCCAAACGTAAGAGAAACAAGTTTTATTTTTATGGCCAGAGCCACGCATTTCCTCAGATGAAATTTTCGACTATAAATTAACTTTATAATTAACCGCTAAACACTTGGGGCCAAACAACAGCTAGATAAATGTGTCGTTGTATCTAAGAAGCGGCATCTATTTGGCCAAGTTGTGGCTGTGGCTCATTGACTTTTAACTATTTCCACGGCTGATAAGATGAGGAGGCACCCGAAAGCAATTTACGTGTATAGAAATTCAAATACCATATCAGGCCACACAAACATTACGCGGGTTGGCTCACTTTGGTGGCTCTCGATGCCGATGTGGATGTTGATGTGGATGTGGATAAACAAAAGCAATTCAGCCACGCAGCATTCAGAATGGTGAAAGTTTTCTTTCTACTTATATACTTATTTATTCCGAATATTATTGACTTTTTCTTGGTGTGGACTTTTCAATGACATCATGCGTAGAAATATGAGTCTCAAGTGTTTGGGTTTGGGTTCGGTTCAGAGTGGAGTGGGGGCTATTATTTCGCCGTTAAGCGCTTTAACTACATTTGGGGCTATCTGATCTTGTTGATCTTATTGCTGTGGCACTCTAGTTTTTGGCAAATTTCAATGTGAGTGGCCCAGATTGAAAGTTAGCAAAAAAATATATTTTGGAAAGTGCTAATTAGTTATCAAGTGTTAATTTCTTTTAAATTTCAAATACGTTCAAATATGAGGAGGAAAGCGCGTCGAACGCGAGAACTTTTCTTATTTTTTATTTTTGCGGTAAACCTTTATTTAATGAATTCACCGCAAATGTGGGTTATAACTGTGACACAGTCACACACTCACACACACACTTAGAAGTGTTTTTGTGGGCCAATTTTTTTGAATCATTTTACTTTTATTCGTATGCAAATCAGATTTAATTTGGCTGTCATCTCTTTATGTAAATCATGATATTCTGATCCAGTCACCAAAAACCGAAAACCGAAAACTGAAAACAAACAATAAATAAATCTTAATACACTGAGTGAAGAATTTCACTCAAATTTGTGAATGAAGAAGACGAGACGAGGCAATCAAATGTTAATTAGTAAGAGCTGGCACACAAATTTGAAGAGATGATGATACTGTTGATGTTGCTGATGATAATGGTGATGATAATGATGATGAAAATTCAATTTCAACCACACACACACAGGCACACACACACCGACACACACACACATGAAAAGCTTAGCTTGTTTACCGCAAAGATCTTGGATAGTCGGATCAGTTCGGTTCGGCTTGGTTCGGATCAGATCAATGGCATACTTAGTCGAATGCTATTGATGCCCTCCTGTGTGTGCTCCATGGTGTTCATATCCAAGATACCCATACCCATACCGGTTGTAAGTCGCCGCGGGTATTATGTGCAACACATACAGCCTATACATATGTCTGCAACAACAACAACAGCAACAACAACAAAAGTAATGGCAATAGGCAACATTGCTGACGATAATCATTGACCCAATTCTTGTGTAGCTTTCTACAGTTTGTGTCTGTAAAAATAGATGGCCATGGCCTCATTAGAACTGCAGTTCAGTGTTGGTGTCCATCTGCAAATGTGCCTGGACAACCCGCATGAAGATGAAGTTAGCTAAGAGACAATCAATTAATTCCACAAGGAATGCCTCTGTGGTCAAATGTCATTATGAGGCAAAAGAAAGCGTTACCGACTTATACTTAGCATGTGCCTCTTAGTCATCCTACCTAAACTTAATAAGCGTATCTATCAAAGAGCTTACATTTAGTTTGGTCTGTGCCATTGACCCAACCATGGTCATCCGCATCCGACATACCGTTGCTCGGCTTTGTCGTCAATAAATTTAACTGCCAACGCAGATTAGAGTACAAGACACACACACACACACACACACACACACACACACACACTCATATGGTTGGTCAAATATACTGTTAGAATAACAAACAAGTTCCTACAGCCAGTGAGTTATATTTTTAGAATAAATACTCTTAGTTAATAGGCAGTGACCAGCCGTTGCGCTTCAGGTCCTCCGCTAATTAGAAATATGTATAGAAAGAAGTAGCAACTGGGCAAAAAGACCAACCAAGAACCGACAACCAAGAACCGACAACCGAGAGCCAAGAACCAAGAACCAAGATGAAAATCTGACTTATAAATTGTTTTAACATGCTTAATAAACACAACTTAATAAGCAGTCAAACTAACAATTAACTCAGGTAGACTCTGGAGACGGGCATAATATTTTCACTTTTCAATACGTAATAGGAAGAAAAACAAAAATAAGAACTTAGCTAATACCCTTGGAAATATTTGAATACTTAAGTGTTGAGTCATTCGTTTTTGAGGGGGATAAATGATGAATAACAATCTTAAGAGCCCCATAATTGAGGAATCAGCTGTTGACCCTAAAAATGTAATACTAACTTTAGTTGGAACTCATTGAAAAATAACTTAGATAACTTTGGATAGTGAATGGTGACCCCGTTTCGTAATATATGATAAAGCACTTCGTTTCAATGCTTCTGATTTGAATGGAAATAAACTTCTTTCTATTGAAAATTATGATTATATATGTATGAAATAAGATATTCTTTACAAAATGAAATTTCTATAGTTTCAACATTTTTTGTGGCCTTGTTTCATTTGAAATCTCTGGCTGGGGAGAGAGGTGGGGTGGGGAGCACCTGCGTCTTAATTGGGCGTTAGACTTTTTATTAGAAACTACAATTTGGTGGACTGATCACACACTTTCTGTCTATAATTAAGTCGTCACACTTTCTAAGTAACTTTGGGTATTCAATAAAACGTTACCGCATCAAAAACAAAAAGTACCTATACCTATATTCGAGCTCTCAAGTACAAAATCATTTAACTTGGCTAGACAGAGAGAGAAAGAGAGAGAGATTGCATATTGTATATCTCAAATTTGAGAGTTCATGACCTTTTACAGCACAGCCATCAAGCATAAACGATGCCCATTAACTTGGCAGCCCAGCGAACCAGAACAAAGCCCATACTCATACCTTTAGCTTTACCTTTACCCATGTCCCTATCCATGGCCATGCCCATGCCCATGCCCATGCCTTTCCGTGGCCCAGAGCTAGAGTCAGGCTGCTCCCCATGGAACAATTGGCAGAATAGAGCCTTCTATTGGAGGTCATCGACGTGAGCTGCTGATATGAACTCCATGTCCGATTCGCAGTCACTGGCCACAGCCCAAAACAGTCTAACCGGTGATCATTCTGGCTTTCTGTTGGGATTTCATAATATGCGTTACGCCTCTTGGCAAACAAATTAATTTGCCCAAAGATTGAGACAGTATGGTGGCCCGTGACTGACATCGCAATGTGAAGCGTTTTATAAATAAGTGTTATGGATTCTCTCTGGTTGCCAATTTGATGAAATCGTTATGACTTTCGAAAGGGGACAATTGGTCGGTCGGTCGGTGGGTCGGTCGGTCGATTGGCCTGGGATAATGAAGTAATTTTCATGCATTATTGTGATTTAGTTTAGTTTCGATTCGATAATCATAAAGAGATATAATCGCCAATTCCCCCTTGTTCCTTGTGGCTCTTGCAGCTCCCAGTGGAATTGTCGATAATGGCACAGAGCAACAATTTGTGGCGACACTTGGTCCTTGCCCTTGTGTTGTACAGCATAGCAGCAACACACAACGCACAGGGACACGAGCATCCGCGCGTGCGCAGAGCAACAGCAACGAATGCCACATCACAATCGGCCGCTGCAACTGCAGCACCCAACTCTGAAGAGCAACAGACTGAAACGCCACTAGCCACAGACGCTACGCCTCTCGAAGAGACCACTCTGCTGCCAGAGAAAGAGGCGCAGCAAACGCACACTAAGGTCGACATTGATCCTGTTGTTACGGTTGAGAACCGCAATTCAGCTTTTGATCTATCGGCCGCCTCAGAATTCGAGTCAAAGGAAGGTGGCGGCCTCTCGTCGGGCTCCGAGGAGGAGGGCATCTATTATGACAATGCCCCCATCGATTGCAGTCCCGAATTAGTGGGCTTTGAGATTGTTACTGGGTAAGTTCCCTGCGAACCACTGTGTCTACAATTGAATGCACATCATCTGTATATATAGATACGTATTCTCGGCGCCTGGAAAACTGATGGACTCACTGCCAGGCACTTTAATGTTGACCGATTGTCTGGCCACGTGCCAGAAGAATAAAACCTGCCAGTCCGTTAACTACGAGACGGGTCTCTGTGTGCTCTTCTCGGCCCATGCCGACCAGCTGCCAGGTCAGTGTGAGACAGAGAGAGAGAGGGAGAGAGAAATGCACCGAATTAAGCCATTTTAATTAATTGCAATTATGCTTTGCTCTCTGGTTTGGTTCATGTCGTCCACAGGAGCTCTGACCAAGTCACAATTCCCCGTGTTCACAATTTATGCGCAGAAATCGTGTCTCTCGGTGAAGCCTTGCTCTCGCGCCTGGTATGTGGATCGTGTACAAAACTATAAGCTGAAGACGGAAGTGAAGCGTACCGTGTCGGTGTCTTCACGGCGTGAATGCTTTGAACTTTGCCTAAGCGAAACCGAGTTCACATGCAGGTAAGTCAGCTAGTCAGAGAGTCAGAGAGTCAGCCAGCTAGCCAACTGACAACGAACGACAGCAAAAGGAGTTTCTAACTAATAAAGTATTGGGTACCTGGTTCAACCACCCACAAATTGCTGCACTTGTAGGTCAATCAGAAGCAGTTAATCAACGCACAGTCGTTTATAGTAGTAGTTGTTTTTTTTTGCCGTTATCCGAACGATTCCCAGGTCCCAAAAGAGGGGGCTGAACTTTCGAAAGTATTGAACTAACAAGAAATTAATATTATTAATTTTCTAAAGAGATTACCGCAGATAAACGGCAGCTAAATGTCGTTGAACTCTCCTGGTCGCTCTCCCTCACTCGAGCCGCCTTGTAAATCCCGTTTATTTGGTATATCCCAACAGATCAGCCAATTACGAACGGGTTAGCGGATCCTGTGAACTGAGCGAAATGGACCGTCTGACTCTGGCTGGCAGCAACGCCTTCCAGACCAAGGAGGGCAGCGATTACCTTGAGAACCATTGTGTGGAGGAGCCCAACAAGTTGTGTGAGTTCAAGCGCCTGCCCGGTCGCATTCTGAAGACAGTGGACTCTGTGTACCAGGAGGTCAGCAGCGTGGACGAATGCCGAGAGCTTTGCCTCAACTCGCCCTACAGGTGAGTAGTTTCCCCCCTGGTGAGAAGGCTCTAAGCCATGGCTGTTAATTCCGTAGGTGCCACTCGTACGACTACAATGACACTGGCGACATGGTCTGCCGTCTGTCGCATCACAGTCGCGCCACCTTGGCCGATGTGCAGGATCCTTTCCTCGAGGTGCCCGAGGCCTCCACCTACGAGCTGTCCTCCTGCTACAATGTGACCATCGAGTGCGGTGGCGGCGACATGCTGGCCCGCATTCGCACCTCGAAGCTCTTCAGCGGCAAGGTCTATGCCAAGGGATCCCCCAAATCCTGTGCTGTGAATGTGAAGAGAGCTCTGGACTTTGAGTTGCGCATGAACTACCACGACCTGGAGTGCAATGTCCGGCAGAGCAGCGCCGGACGCTATGTCAACGACATTATCATTCAGCATCACGACATGATAGTGACCTCCTCGGATTTGGGTCTGGCCTTGGCCTGCCAATACGATCTGACCAACAAGTCGGTGACCAACGGCGTGGACCTGAATGTGCGCGGCGACATAACTCCAGCCCTGTCGGAGGAAGTGATTGTGGACTCACCCAACGTGATTATGCGCATCACCTCACGGGACGGCAGCGACATGATGCGCTCCGCCGAGGTGGGCGATCCTCTGGCCCTGAAGTTCGAGATTGTCGACGAGCAGAGTCCCTACGAGATTTTCATCCGCGAACTGGTGGCCATGGACGGTGTGGATAACTCCGAAATTACATTGATTGACTCGAACGGCTGTCCCACCGACCACTTCATCATGGGCCCCGTCTACAAGGGATCGGTGTCGGGCAAGGTGTTGCTCTCCAACTTCGATGCCTTCAAGTTCCCCTCGAGCGAAGTGGTGCAATTCCGTGCCCTGGTCACCCCCTGCATGCCCAGCTGTGAGCCAGTGCAGTGCGACCAGGAAGACACCAGCGGGGAATTCCGATCCTTGTTGTCCTATGGACGAAAGCGTCGCTCCATCAACGAAACAGGTAAGCTAGCCACACCACCAAACAGGATAACACTCAACATTCAATCTCTGATAGCCATTCGCACACTCCGAGAAGTGGAAATGCCATCGAAGTCATCGCCAGGCGATATGCTGCTGGTGCAGTCCATCCAGATCACCGACAAATTCGGCTTCGAGCAGCAGAAGCAGCAGAGCCGGCAGAACTACGAGGCCAATGAGACGACATTTACAACTGGGGAGGGGGCACATGGTTTCTGTGTGAATGCCATCGGTGAGTTGCGGTAGGGTGAAGGCTTTCGAAATTGATTTAACTTGGGTCGTTATCTGTGTCTTTCGCAGGTCTCATTACAGCCGCCACGATTTTCCTGCTCACCCAGTTGGCCGTTATTGCCATTTGGACATATTGCTACCAGCGCCGCCAGAAACTACAGTCTTACCAGCATTCGTACTAAACGGAACGGAACG
Organism: Drosophila sp. 14030-0761.01; assembly: GCA_018150735.1. NCBI lineage: Eukaryota > Metazoa > Arthropoda > Insecta > Diptera > Drosophilidae > Drosophila > Drosophila sp. 14030-0761.01. The sequence goes on along the minus strand of JAECWO010000106.1, from coordinate 4,192,655 downwards.
GAACCGAGCCGCTTAGTTTCTGCTTTCAATTCTCTCCTCCGCAAGATCTGCTAACAAGCTTTGGAATCTTCGAAAGGTGCAATTAACCATTACGCAATATAAGAGCCCCCACCCATCCCCCGTCCGTCCATCGCCCTGATATTTCAATCGTTATTTGTCTTATCTAGTCAGAGCACGATTTTATAGAGAAAAAAAAAATAATGGAAATTTCGACTGACGATGGATGGCAGCCATTGCGTAATGGAATCTCTCTAATGTATTAAGTTTATTTTTTGCATTCTATATCCTCACTTATAAAGGCAGTTTGACATCTGAAAATTGAACTACTTTTGTGACTTTGGAAATGGAAACGTTGATAGTTAGTCTAGATCACAATAAGATGAAAAAGATAATTATTATACTAATTTATTTATTGGAATTTATTATGGGCCTCATTTAAGGAGGTTGAATCTGAAAATAACACTAGTTTAGCATAACTCTAACATAAAAACAAACTAGAATAAATCTGATTAATTATTTATTGTAATTTCATTGCATTAATAAATTTAAATAAAAACATACTTATTTATACATATACAAAATCTGCCTTTCACTTTCAAACCAGCCACTTTTATGGAGATGTTAATGGGAAATATTAAAAAACAAATTGAGTTACGAGCTTCACAAAATTCTTCAGCTCTTAAATAATTATTTGCCCATCATAGAGTTCTACATACGATTTTATGACCTCGTAAACTTCTCGTAAATCTCTTTCTCCTGTAGCAATTACTTTGATCTGCCGTTCTTAATTCTTTCGCTAGGTTCAATAGGTTAAATTTGGTTAACATTATAACTATTTTTCATTGCTATTTTTAACTATGAAATTGAAAATTGAATAATTAATTCTTTATTGGTGTTGCAGATGCACAGCTTTGCGAGTTGATAATTTTTATACATCAGATAAAATCAGTTTTATTTCGTTGTCTTTTACAGTTTCCTGGCATTTGTGGCTTGGTGCCCGGCTTAATGACCCCACTAGATTCAGTTCAATTGCTTTAATGTTTGCTCCGAATATTGCATACAACGGAAAGCAGTTAAATCAGATCGATTAGATAGAGCCCCACATGCAAGAGGCTAGCAACGTACGAGTATATTGTATAGGTACATTTCTATGGTTTGATCAATTTTTGGCACGAAAGAATCGACAAGACGTGCCAATTATTTGGTGTCCTGCTGCCGCTTGCTCTCGCTGATGGCGCATTTAATCGATGCTGAGGATCTCTAATTGGGCATAGCATAAAAACGATGGCACCATCACCAAACAAATCTAATGTAAATTTATGTTTATCGCTTTGCATGCTTGCTTTAATTAAAACTCAAACTAAAAGACTCTTCTCAGCTCTCAACAGCAACAACGGGGCGATCCAACATCAAGTACGAGTACTGCTGCATTCTTGAGGTGTGTGTTTTGTCGTTTCAGTCGTTTTGTGTGCTGGCTACGTAAATTAATTGAGATGAATTCACTTAACTAGGCGAGGGAGCGGGTTCTAGAGATTGGGCAGTCAGCCAGCAGCAGCAGTGCTAGTTGTTGTTCTTGTAGTACTTTCTCGCATGGTCCGTTCCTTTAGCAGATAAAGATACAAATCTGCACGAAGCAGTTTCCTGTTGGGCGCTGAGGGTGCATTTATTTGCATGATGCACACCAGCGGTTACACCGACCGACACTTGTGTACATACATACATACATACGTATGTACATACCTTCTGATGTTGAGATGCTGCATCCACAGACAGGTGCGCACCATAATGAAGATGGCGCGTTGCTGGAAAATGAAAATGGACACGATACGCGGACCTCCCTACCCACATCTAAAAAAGTGAATCGTTTGCCTTTGCATCACACACACTGTCGGTGACAGTGACGACCCGACGACGACGACGACGAGGACAACGATGATGATGATGGTGATGATGGTGCTATAGCGGAGTGTTTCCAGGCCCTGGTTGTGGCTGTGGCGTGCTTTTTTCGGCTGACGGTAACTTAAGTGAGTGTCCGCGTTCCAGGAAACTGTTGAGTTGCCATTTACAGTTGGCCGCTTCGTGTCTAGCTGTTGTTTTAAATACATCTGTGTACCGAGGTGTTGTAATGCAATTATTTGGCTACGCGGCATCCATCCACGTGTAGTACCCCCACAAACATCAATTCACACACACTCACACACACACACACGCACACGTGCATATTTTGCATAATGAACCCTTAGCCAAATGGCGCCATCAGAAGATGAGGCTGCCTTGCGGGAACTTAAATTGAAGTCACACAAATAACTCGTAGGTGTTGGCCAGAATAAAAAAATTGCTCATTTTAGCCATAGAAGAATCTGCAAGAATCTAATACTTGGAAATATAATTATGTTGGAATGCCCAAGTGGTCTTGGAGGAAGACCGCTTAACAATCTATGAAAATCTCTACACGATCTTATCCCTTTTGGCCACTTCTTGGATAGCGACTGCGGCGGAATGGACTTTAACGATGTAGTAACGATTTTTGGTGGCATTTGAAATATGGAAATTAGCAAAAGAAAAAACTGACATAAAATAAAAATGACTTAATTGAAATCTGGGAAAGATTACCTTTACCCAGAGCTTAGGGAATTGAAAAGAATATCATGAAAGAAAGATAATTGCCCCGGCTATGTGGTTGGCCTAGGAGTAATAAATCTGCCCAAGACCATTAACTGGTTAAATCGTTAACAATTTGAATCCATTTAGCGCACATGCCTCAATTACAAGAGTATTTTTGTGCTGCATTTCTTTCTATACCTTCAATAAAATGCCGCAAATTGAGAATTAATTTAAGAGCCATAGGCAACCTCTAATATTCTAAGGTGCTGAATGAAAGCACAGAACAGAACTAACGTTAATCTAGAACTGTCAATCTCAAGTTATTTTATGCCGAATAGAAAAGAATGAATTCTTCGCGTGAAGTATGAACATTGAAGCAGCATTTAGGTTGCACCACATAGGGCATAATAGAACGAACAGTAGCAGCATTGAATTGAATAGATCGGCACAGAAATCTATCGTGCTAACTGAATTTACAAAGAAAATATATAACAAAACCCTTCGGAACCAGCAGAACACATCAGCAGAGAGGCTCCTTTTGTGCAGCTGCTGTTTTATCAGCATCATTATAATGGCATTTCTGAGTAAACGAAGCCGCAGCATTACTGAAGTCATTCCTGTGTTTAAATCCATTAAAGTGTTTGTCATCAGTTTACAGACCTACAGACACTGGGTTTTTCAGTTCTATTTTTTGCCCCTCTTGACCGGCAGCGTCGGCAGCATCGGCAGCATCGGCAGCATCTTCAGTAGCAGCCAACAGACGATCTGTTAATTCTGGCACGCACAGCAGAGGCCAGAGCACTTCACATGTGTGTACATACATATGTGGCGTACCTTAGACGTTTAATTGGCTCAACTATGTACATATCTACACAATGGATGGATGGCTGGATGGATGGATGGAAAAAAAAACGTAAAAATAATAATAACAACAGCAGAAAAAATCTAAGAATCTTAATCACTTTTATTTGGCTTTTACTTTTTAATGATGAAAGGAAAACCACATATTAGCAGCTGCCAATTTTGATTTTTTAGCAATTTCATTGTCCATCCTCTCTGACTCAGCAATTTCGAGTCCAAAAGCATCCCGAAAAACAAGCCAAAAGCTTCCCGAAGTTTATATACCCTTTGCGGAACAGCAGACCATTAAATTTTGGGATCTCTAAATGAGAATAGTCATTAAATCGGATCATTCATTGCTTGCCAAATTGGTGATACCCTGTTATTGAGGGTATTAATGCTTTCATGCCTGGTTAGCCAATTAATACGAAAATTCGATTAGATATGTCCCATCATCATCAGCAGCAGGTGAGCCAGGTAATGAACACTTGTTTGTTTTGTAGCTTTTTGTTCTTTTTCGTGTATTCAATTTTAAAAACTTTGTTTAAAGTTAGGTATGTACATACATCATCAATACACAATTTATGTAGGTATATATAAAAGTATGTACATCAAGGAAAAGTAGTAAGTATTTGCATGTGTGTATGTCTGTGTGTAAAGTTTAAGTATATCCATGTACATTGTACAATAATAATATTCATAAATTATTTACATTTTAATGCAATTTGTGTACACAATATATGGCAAAATAACACAAGAAGGAAACTCAGTTGTTAGTAATGTAATTTGTATAACAACTGTGATGTATGTAGGTATATAGTGTATATATATATCTTATATATTTCGCGTTTTTAATTTGACTTTTACTTAAATTCGTTGCTAAAAATCATTTAACACCTAGCACATGGAACAATAAAAAATGGGATAATTTGCAAAACAAACTAAAGCATATCCGAATATTATATGTATTATTAATGGACTAAACTTATCAATAATAAATATAGTGTTAACTCTTTGCATTTCCAAAACAATTAAATAGGAGTCAAATGAATTTTGTATATAGTATGTATATATATATGCATAATATTTATATAAGTATATATGTATAAAATGGTCAACGGAGGATTTACTTCAACTTTGAGTGCCGCCCTTGATGAAACGCCACAAGGCGCCCCAGTTCTCCAATACAGCCGTCGGTGGCGGCGACTCATCATGACTGTTGACTAAAGCAGCCGTGACTAAGGACTGAATGGTGTCATCTTCGTCTTCTTCTGTCGTGGTATCCATGCGACTTTCGACTTCAGCTGCTAACGGCTGCCACATTGAGGGCTAAGAATCGGAATAGATAATGCATCGTTTGCTCTTGCCAACGGAGGCCAGCATATTGCTGTTTGGACTCCAGCTGACTGCATTCACCGCCGTGCTGTGAATGAAACCCAGACCAGAACTATTTGTGTTAGGGTTTTGTTTTGTTTTCATTTGTTTGTTTGTTTGTGCAGCAAGAAACCAAAATTTATAGAAAAAGAAGAAAGAGAAAAAACAAAAAAACATAATGTGACGCGAGTTGTTCAGAAAACCAAAAAAAAAAGAACTAAAAAAATAACCAATAAAAAGGATGCATATAAATCAGAAGCAAAAACAAAATTGAGTGAGAATGAGTGAAAGCTTCTAAATTATGTGTGTGTGTGTGTGTGGTGTGTGTTTGTGTGATTATGCCACCTACCTGTGCCCCTTGAGCGTAGTCTCTAGAAAGCCATTCACATTCCATATATATATGCTGCCATCGGCCGATCCGCAGGCAATTTTGGAAGCACCCGAGTTGAAAGTGGCTCGTGCAAAATCACAGCTGATTTTAAAGTGCTCGTTTCTATACGGGGAAGGGGGTTGGGGGTGGCGGTGGAGTAGAGGTAGGGGAAAGTAATGATTCATTCATTCATATTTCATGACCATCAACAATTCTGGCAACTTACGCGAAAGTGGAAATGACTTGATTTTTGCGTAGATCTAAAAGTTTTATCGTATCATCTCTTACGGAACATATGAGGTAATTGCAATCTGTACGAAAATCAATTAAAAAAGTGAATAATAGTTTAGGAGAATTTTGTTTAATAGCTGCCGCCGCTTACCCTTTGACAAGTCCAACGAGGTTATTTTCGCTGGCATGAGAACATCGTCCGCTTGCTTCTCGGTTCGAATGTCCCAGAAGCGTATTTTCTTATCATAATGGCCACTTATTATGGTCGAACCGAGACTATCCGTAGTGACCAGGTCATTACAACTGGAACCGGCGAATTTCGTTTCGATGCAAGCGATGCTGCGCAAGTCCCAGATCTTAAGCGTACGATCATGGCTTCCGGTTACCACTTTAATGGGCTCTTGGACATATTTGGCGGCCATTACCTTGCCACTATGACCCGTCAGCGTGTGCTTCAATAGGCGAGAGATCATAAAGCAAAGACAGTTAGTGTTAAACCCCGTTAAGGAACAAGCATACATAATTCTACGTAACCATAGAGTCAAACGGACCGACCGAACGACCGAATGACCAAAAGGCAGACGGACAGACAGACAGAGAGATTGAGCGTAACAAAGGAAACTGAGAACACAATGCTTTGGCTCATAGCTCTGTCTGCCGCTTCTCTCTCTCTCTCTCTCTCATTCCATCTCTGTGTGTGTTTCAGTACATTTTGGACAAGCATCGGTCACATTACATAAGTCTCTGACTAATTGCCCGAGGCTAAGTAGCTACATACATATGTTTCACTAGAACACCGTGCAATTAAACTTGCCGCAAAACACATTTAATTACGGCGTTAAAAACGCAGCTACCCCCTCCGGCCGAGTGCCAACTACCAACGATTTATTGACATAGGTTCTTTTATGGTCAGCTGTTGGAAGGCGAGGTTGTTGTGCCAACAATGTGACATTTTCACTTTGCTCCTCCCAAAAAACAAAAAACAAAGATTAAAGTGCTGAAGGTAATGCTAATTTTACCGCTGTTTCTCTACATAAAACTTAACGGTTAGGATCAAAGACAAGTCATTGACACAACGGTTTGCCATTAATAAATTAATGATTATATATTTTGGACTAACATTTAATCAGTTCATTCGGCTATAGCATAGAATTTTACCGTATTCGGTTTATGTTGTTTTTTTTCTCTTTTGTTATTGACACTATTGCCATTCGGCAATCGGCATTCAGTTCCACTTAACAACCTTTTAATGTTAACAGCCGACAAGTGCACACTGTTAACAAGAAAATTTCCTTCACGTCCCTGACCAAGTTTTGTTGCCAAGAGCACAAGCAAAGAGCATGCGCAAGAGGAGTTTGAGATTGATACAGACAGACCGACGGACAGACAGACAGGCCAGCCGGCAAGTCAACCCGAACGGTCAATGTACGCGCACTCAGGCTTGGAGCCGAGCCGAGCCGAGTGGAGACGAGACGAGTCATGGCGAGAGCCGAAGACAAAGCCCATGCCTATTGCAGAAACTAAGCACAACATGTTTGAGAAGAGGCTCTCTCTCGGTTTGGAGACTTGCGGCTCGCACTCTCCAATGGCCACTTTCTACCTTGAGCTGAAGCCGGTAAACTTAAACTTGACTTATTGCATGATCTTCGGATGGGGGAACATAAAACACTCTCTTCCGCGCACTTACAACTTTGTTTGCTCTGTTGTGCTCTTTTACATCTTCGGATGTTCGGGATGTTTGAGCTGGAGCACAATTGCTCCATCGATGTTTGACTCGCAGGGGATTGTGTTAGGCAGCAGCACTAGCAGTGGCAGTGGCAGCAAGTGAAAGAAGTGTTCTTGGCTTATATAACCACATATTGCATTGACCAAGAGGCTTTAGTTCTGCGTCAGCCATTCAACAATCATGTACGTGTTGGTCTACTACTAGCACAATGTTTACTTAGTTAAAACGAGAGTTGGCCCGTGCGAAAATAAGACTGATTAATTCGTGGTTTAAAGTAGCCTGCGATCATTTTCATCAAGGTCCAAGGATCCTCAAAAAATACCAATTCCATTGCAAGCTCGTGTGATTCGTCGTGTGTTTTACAGTGAAATCAATACAGATATACTTACTTATTAAATATACCACCACAATAAAAACAAACACTAATTCGACACAACTATAAAAATCATTCAACTTAATAGGTAAGTCCAATAGAAAAGACTAAAAGAATTATTTTACTTTTTCAATAAGCACAAGGATAAACATTTCTAGAACTATAAAAAAAGCAAACAGCATAAAAATAAAAAATACGATCACTTAAGCCAAGCTGAACAAAATTTTAATAGTGAATTGACGGATTAATTGATCTGACTTCACATATTAAATCGTTTAGACTTGCTGCTTCGGATTGATTTCTATTTTTAGTAAATGATAAAAGGACTTGCTTTCGGATTTAACGACTTTTGTATCAGCGATCCTCGAAGATTTTTAATTGTTATCTTTACTGAAGCTGGTTTTTATCTTTTTTCGCCGCGAATGTTATAAATTAATTGCATCTCTCAAACTGTCAGGATTACCTACCCCCATCATTCAGAAGCGAATAGCGTTTTTTAACGACCAAAAAAATAAATAAATTGGCTTAAGACCATAAAGCATGTGCTAAAATATGATATAATAAAAAAAAATATAGTATAATAAAAATTGAGATGCATCAAGAAGTGGAGTCTTTTCCATTCTCGGCCTCGGTAGCTGAAACAATTTGTGTCAAACTGATTGTTTCTGTGCCAATTGCGACTCTTGCTGGTAGATCTTGGTATCTTAGGCCTCATTAGATGGCTCAAATTGTGCGGAATCGTTCACACGCACCTGCCGATGGGCGAGGAAGCATCGATCGCATCTTCCTCATCCATCGGGTTGTGTTGGGGGCTTTCGCTAACTAGGATAATGGCATCACGAAAAGCCAATTCACAATCGCTTGCCAGATAAACGGCGGCAAATAGCGAAATCCGAACGAATTATGAGTGGCAGCAAAACACTCGAAACTCTCAACATTTGAATATCCTGTGTACATCAGCAGTTCACAGAGACTGAGAGACTTGGGCGCTATGATGAGCAGAGGTGGTGAGCGCTGAGCGCTGAGTGGTGAGCGGTGACCAACAACTAAATTAGAGAAATAATAATAATTCAGCAAACAACTGCAATCAACTAGTCGTCGGTGGTTTGAGGAGTATGGGAGCAGGCCGGGAGAAGGCCGTGGCGAGTCAATGTGCTCATTTCAATGCTATAGCACTCACACACATACACAAACATATGTATGTCCACACATATGCAACTAAGTATGTATGAGCGTACGACGTTCTTTGCTTACTGTCTCCAGTTGTGCGCAAAAGAACCGTTTAAATGTCAATCCAGAAATACCAGTTAGATGGGGCGGTGGTGGTGTAGAAGCAGGAAGAAATTGCACTTGTATGTTCACTCGCATGTTGTGGATGCAACAGCAGCAGCAGCCGCCTTAGCAACATTAAAAGCCGCTGTTAAAGTGGCGCGCGTTGTCGTCGTCGTCGTCGCCGTTGTTGACCAGATGAAACTGGTGGCAAGGCAAACGATAAAGCCTGCCATTGCTATTCAGGCCAAGTCCATGAGAGTGGGTCCCAATACCAGAGGCAGGCAAGACGGCCTTCTGTCAATTTTGATACAATTCAAAAGTCCAAAAAAGAAGAAGAAGAACTCCTCCTGCTCCTTCTGCTCTTGTCAAATTATGAAAATCAAGCGATTCAACTGTGGCTCCAACTGTGCGCAACTGTCTTCTCGGGGGCAAGTTATAAACAGTTAAATATTTTTGTATAGACAAAAGAAGGCAAGAAATTATCAACCGCATTTGCTTACCACATACTCACACACACACACACTGAGAGAGAGAGAGTCCAACTATTATGTATGTACATGGGCAAATGAATGTGGCAAATGTTGCGGACAAGTGATCTTGTACATCATTGCCACTGACAGCAGATAACTGCAGTTATTTAAAATATTACACGAGCATCAAGTGGAGTGTTTGAACGGTAAACGATTTGAACTTTAATTATAGCAGTGGACCAAAGAGAGATGGAGATGGAGATGGGAGAGGGGGGCACAAACCGGTGACAGGGAAATGGCAAAGGCAACTGTAGATATTTATGGTGTTGCAAGTGTTGCAAGTAACAGAAATTGTGGCATTAGTTAGATGCTCCAACGCCCCCAACAAAACAAAACAAACGAAACCAAACCAAAAGCCAAAACAAAAGAATGAACAATGTGTTTTGCTATTGATTTCGCTTATGCTTGCCAATTTATGCAAATGCTAAAAACAAAAAGAAAAAAAGGAAATTCTCGACTTTTTGATTTCGTTTCGTTTTAAACATGCCCAAAAGTTTCCCATGGTTTTTCTTCTTTTCGTTTTTTTTTTTTTTTTTTTTTTTTGTTGCACGTGATGATGGCCATGCCTCGGCATTCTTTTCAGCGCCAAAATCGTGCCTTCATGCTACTTGCATTTTGGAAAGTTTAACAGGAGGGCGGCAGATGGACGACAAAAAAAACAAAAACACAAACAGAAAACAAAAAGAATTTCTTAGAAAAGGAAATTTTTTGTACAAAGGACTTTGTTTTATCAGTGCAACGGATGCGCGTCCTTTTATGATGTTTCGACACATATGTATATAGACACTGCCACTGCCACTTAAGAAGTCATTAAAAACGTTTTAACATCGAAATCATAGACCATCGCCTGATCTACCCATAAATTATGCTTTTAAACGTTTCTTAACGATACATTTGGCTATGGAAAGTCCAGTGGGTGGGGGGGGAATGCGAGTAGTGAGTGCTTGCGGTGCGGACTGATTCTTCTTAATGATGAGATCCCAGTTTTATATTTTTTATGGCTTTATAGAACTGCCTACTGCCCCTCTTGTGTGAGAGAATGAATTCCAAAGCAACATATCGCCACTTTGAGGCCTTGAACTTGCACTCTTGCGCTAAGCCTAATCCCAGGAGCAGCCATGAGTGTCCATCGTCGTGGCCGTGGCCGTGGCGGTGACCATGACTATGGCCATCTGCCTCGAAACTGCATTAAACTGTCACATTAAATCCAATTCTGCACGACATTTAAATTCCATAACATGCTAATTTTAGATAGTCAAAGTGCCCCACAACTAGGTACACAACAACAACAACAACAACAAAAAACCCACAAAAAGGAAAAAAACTGGGTTACAGTGTTAGTAGCAGAGAAGTCTTAGTTATTAACTAAATTCAGTTGAGTTGGCAGCAGCAAGTGGCAGGCTTAGAAGATTTATGCATTTATTTACTTTAGGCTAATGTGCCACAAGGCGGAACAAAGGCCCAAAGGAGAATCAACGAATAAACGGTTAATCTGTGGCATGAGAACTGCATTCAAAGTAGCAACAATCTAGAACTAGTCATCATCCCAAGTCGGGAGACGGCAGTCGGGGAGGAGCATAATTTTCCACTAGCTTCGTGTGGCAACAAGTGCAATAAGCTCCTCCTATAGGCCACATTTGAAATGCAAGGATTGTGCCATAAGACTTGAGCAATTGTTGTGGCTAATGAAATATTAATATGGCCATTTGCATAGAGAAAGAAAGTAGGAGAAAAAATGTTCAATTGTATGTGTGCCGTGCCGCATTCGGAGGCATGTTCGCTTGAGCTTGTGCTTGTTGTTCTACAAATGATTCGGGACCGTGAGATAATTTACTCTTTGGGTGGATATGTATGTGGTACAGCATATCTTAATATGCATTAATATTTGGAACGTTTCACAGTTGAAGAAGAGAAAGAAAGAAAAAGTATTAATTACCTAGAAACATATGGAGCAGAAGACCAGAAGAACGATGGCTAATGAAATTTCATGGAAGTTCCTTTCGAAATGACTTCATTTCCCATTCATTTATCCTCTTCAACCGAGCCTAGTCGTGTTTTAATTGAAAATTAAGTTAACTTCGCTTTGCTTTGCTTGAGCAAAACGTTTAATTGCTAAATTCAACGCCTTTTTTTTGTTTGGGGGAAGTAGTTAATCTAAAAGTCTGCAAAGATGCTTCATCCTTTGGTCCATAAAAACAACGAACATTAAAATTGAGGCAAATCGTGAGAATGGGCCAGAAATATTAGTTCAACGAATAATTATCGTTGTAAAAATCATATATATATGTATGTATGTATGTATATAGAACACACTAGATGGAATCGTGATTCATTCGAACCCCTTTTGCGGTACGTCTCTGTGGCACTTTTCATTGGAATTTGATTCCAACAAGTCTATTAAGTGACTATGCAAAATACGTTAAAATGACATCAAATAACCAGGCTCATTAAAATGAAATAAAACGTGCCCATTGCATTGCATTGGCTTAATGAAAAACCAACGTTGATAAAAACGAACGAAACAAAAATCCCTAAGCTCAGGGCCACTGTCAGAGATAGCCTTCGCTGGCACTACTCCTATCTGCACAGGCACCATGGAAGCCTTAAAGTGATTAAGCGCAGCAAAACGAAGAAGAACCAAGGCACCGTCCATGCGTTCGCATATTTCTTTGGACGCTGGCACAAAGTGCTTGGTGGCACTTGCTATTTATCAGTACAAATGTCAGTTGCTAGTTGCGCAGCGTAATCAAATGCGTAGGTTTAACAAAAGGCCAAGCAACTGGTCACTCCACTCCCCAGTCCACTCCATGGTGGAAACTCTAGACGATATTGTTGTTATAGGTATGTGGTTGGCGGCCCGTGCGTCACCTTGACCACAAAATCTGCTTTATTTAGATATGGGTACTTAATATTAATGTGTGTGGTGCGGTTAACCACTTGAATTAACTCATTAAAGTTTCTGCATCGAACAAACATGCGACTTTCTTTTGCAAATGAACATGCTATCCTATCTATTCTCATTTGAAAAATGAGAAGAAAATAAAAACGAGAACATAGCATCAATGACCTACTGATGATGCATACATTTTCACCGATACCCGCTAAACAGGAGTCAGTTTTGGCTTGCTTGACGACGACAGCAACAGCAACAGCAACAACAACCAAGACCACGACCACATTGGTCATGGCGGCGCTACAAAAGTTGGCTTATATGGAACAGAACGCAAGTACTGGCAACTGGCAACATGGAACATGTAGGCGCAGCAGCACCACCACCAGCAGCATCACGGACAACAAAAACCAGGGGGCAGGGAGGCAAGTGGAAGAAACTAGCCTAGTCACAAGGAACAGTTAGTTGAGAGAGAGAGAAAAAAAAGCGAGTTTTCCACATTTCAAACATTTTTCTACAGATAGGAGCTCCTGTAAAAAACCGAAAAAGAAATAGAAAAGAATAATTCTGCGGTTACAAAAGGCCAAGGCAAGACTTATTGCCGAATGATCTGGCCATAGCATATACACATATAACACTAGCCCACTCTGGACCACCGCTCTCTGGGGACCAACAGAGCAAGGCACAGAACGGTCAAGCAGGCGCTGGCCTCCTCTAACTGTGTTTTTTTTTTTCTTCTTTCTTTTCTCTCGCCCCAAAGTATTTTCTCGTTCCTTTTTGATGACAATCAAAAGCCGGCCCAAACCCAGACCCAGACCCAAACCCAAGACCATGCCTATGCGCATGTTCTGTCAATGCCACGTTGAAATTCAATTTCGTTGTCAGTGCCCCGAAAATGCAGTTATGGCCAAGTTGAACAACAAGCCAAGCTTTATGTAATCCTTGGCGCAACAAGTTAGTGTCAATAGGCGACACTAACGACGATGCTAACGCAACAACAAAAAATTCCTCTTAATTGTTATCCACCCCCCACCCCCCCACACACACAGCACAAAATAAAATATGTAAGAATTACTAAGAACCGTTAAAATTCATTCACGCAATAAATTTAGTTTTTACAAACACAAAAGGAGTCAGCGGCATGTGCATTGTGGTGGGTGACTATTTCTCTTATCATGGCTAATGTAATCAACATTCAATTCATTCACATTCGAGAGTATGTGTTTAGGACTGAGGCTGAGGGGGACGAGGGCACATTTAATGAACCGACCAAGCACAAGTAGGGAACCAACCAACCAACCGACCAACCACCAGCACCATCATTCGAGTGACGGGCCAAAATGTCAACTTAAAATGCCATCGTCACAATGCCGCTCCTTTTATCAGTCCGTCGTTGTCTACGTAGACTTCGTTGTTGTCTTCGCGGTCTCACAACTCACAACTCAACTGAACTCTCTTCTACATGTGGCACTGACCAAATAAGCCCATTGCAACAAGATGGAAACGCTGCGTGGAACCCATCTGCAGCATCAGCATCAGCTTCGGCTTCATCTCCAGGTTAGGAGTTTTCTTGTCAGTTGCAGTCATGACCGAGGTCACACACTAACAACAACAAAAACAACAACAACAATGTTGTATGTTGCGTGTATGCAAGTGTGTGTGTGTCTCACCAAGTTTGCAGTATTTGTTGTTCTCTCTTTGGTGCCTGCATAAATATTGTTTATTAGCAAACAACATTTCTGTTTGCCATCGGCATGTTTCTGATGCGTTTGCTTATATTTTCGCCTCGGATTAGCATATGACCCTGCTCTCTCTTTCACTCTCCCAAGATCCCAGATCTGTGTGAGCAACTCCAGCTCCAACACGGTTCCATCTGTAAATATTGACACACATATGTATGTAAATTAAGGCGGACTAAAGCATTTAAACCATTGTTGGATCAGTGAGCCAAAGAACATTACCAAGAATTGTCTGTCCGTCTTCCTCTTCGTCTTCTTCTCTTTCTCCTGAGACAAAGAGATAGCGCTCTTTCATCTAATTGCACATTATATCAATATTCATTCGATTTTAACTGCATATAGAATACAACTCTAAGCCAAATCAGATTGTTAGCCACTTTTCATAGTTGTGGCAATGTCATCTGATCGGACGGGCACTGAGCCTCAACTTCTGATTCTTCTCTATTCTATTCTCATCTCATCTCTCTTTCTTCGAAAATTGTCAATCAGCAGATGTCGCTCGTCATGTTGAGTTTACGATATTTGTGCCAATCCAGCGGGCAACGGAATGCGATGCCGAGTTGTCAAATCAATAGGGAAGACGACATTGCCTGTCAGCCAAGTCTATCAAATCAGTTGGATATAGCCAATATATATAAACAAACACACTCACACACACGCTGAGATCTTGGGGGATTATTATTTGGATTAGTGCAAAGTTTACACAAGATTCTTTTACGATTATCTCATTGACCAGAAATGTTTTAGACAATTTCTAAAATTAGGAAAATGTAAGTTTAATTTTCATTTTCGTTATTTATTGCATATCAGCAATATAAAGAGATTAACTCTTATGTGAAATGAAAATTATGAAACTAATATTTACACACAAATAATTTAAACAGTTTCATTTCACCAAGAAATTATAATCACCTGAGAGCATAAAAAAACGTTAAACATATTTTATCACTGAAAAACGACAAATGGTCTCCTTTTTATCGCCTTTGGACTCTTATTACTCGTTTAGTTTGGACTAAGTATACACTTTTTTATATCATCGTAAAGAGGATTTTAATACCTTTCGATTTATTTTTGTCTTTGTGTTTGCAATGTCTCGAAATCAGTGGTCAAGAGAAGAAAAAATGGATGGCATTTTCGTGTTTCTTGACCCAAAATTGAATTGAATTCAAGGTTTACTCGTGATTTAAACTAGTGATAAAAAGATTAATTTCATCAAATAATTTAAAAGCAAAGTTAGAGTTCAAGTGTTACGTAACCGAATTATGAGAAAGGTGAGGTGTAGTGATACAGTATGGTTCAAATGAAGCGTTGAGAAACTTCTTTAGAATCACAGTGAATTGAAATTGCATGAACGACCCCAAACGCGATGTTTTATTTTAACCAAAATAAAACAGAATAAATATGTACTAGGCTGAACTGCATTCGAATCGCTCTTCTAATACGGAAAATTCTAAACTTCTTTTCAAATTTATTATTAATTGCGTGGAGAAGCGAAGTAAAACTTTATATTTTTTTAGCGGGTCAATTGCAGTAATCGGAATACTGGAATTATTCCATAAATCCGGATTGTTTAGCTAACATTCTCTTTGGATCTGGGCTGATTAGTCAAATTATTTTTTATTCTCCAGTGTTTTTTTTTTTTTTTGCGCTTGAGTTGGCGGAATCGAGTTCAACTTGTTAGTTGGACACTTTAATTGGGCGACTATTTGGTTGGTTTTTAGTGTTCACCTTTCAAAATATATGACGGGCAATTCATGGAACGCGCAAACAAAAAGCAAAAAGAAACACAAAAAACTGGAACTAAGCCACACACAGTCAATTCAGTTCAGTTTAGTCTTAGTCCAGCCTTACGCCGCAGGTGTTTGTAGAAGAGATTTGATAAATGTGCATAATAGAAGCTGCAGCATTGGGAGAGGAAGCTGGAGGAGGAGGAGGAGTAACACATAGCATTCTGCCAAACCGTTTTGTGTTTAGACAGACTGGCGCAGTCAAGCACAAAGATGATATGAGATTCCCCTGTTTCTGATCTTGTGTGCAGCTGCTGCGTGCTCGGAAAACATAATTCCGACTCAACGACGACCACGACGACGACGACGACGATGACGCCGGTGACGGTGACGACCCGTGGCGGTTCTAAAAGGGGAAACGCTCGCGCTTGGCTAGTGTTTATCTTGGTATGACCAGAGCTTTTAATTACATTGATTAAGCCATAATTTATAACTTAATTATGGCGAGATTGAACGACTGGGCGGCGGTGTCGGCGGTGGGCAGAGGCATGTGCCAAGCTTGTCAAAGGTCTTGATGTATGAGACGCACACACACACACACAGAAGTCAGTAACTTAGAGGTAATAATCTAACTGTGCATTCATTGAGATATTTCTCCCAAGCAGCAGCAGCAGCAGTTGACCAAGTTCAATGTACTTGGGCAACAGCAACAACTTCCGACGACACCAGCAGCAACAGCAGCAGCAACAACAGATTCAGATTCACATTCACACATCAGTGATCAAAGTTCTGCTTGAAAAGTCCAACACTTTGGATGGAAAGTAATGAAAATTCCTCAATTGTTCCATGTGGTGTCGCTGTCGTCTCACTCTCTCATGGCGAAAAGAAATTAAACGAATGCGTAACTGTGAAACTGGCGAATCAAATGGCAAATCAACACTGTCGATTCACCGGAAATGGAAATGTGTGGACTGCCTGGTCTGTGGAATCAGCATTCCGTCAATCGATCATATTATCGCTTAGTCAAAATGCACAAAATTCGCCAGAGTATCAGTTGCACACGGACTTAAACGAGCAAGAGTAATAAATCTGCAAGCAAATCCCAAGATCTCGACGCGCTGATACCTCGAGGAATATCTGATTACATTGGAATTGGGAAACATGCAGGAAGCGAAAGCGCGATCCCATCTAGAGGATATTTGTTTCAAGGCGATTAGTAGATTTTTGCGTAAGACATCCGTTAGCCAAACTAAATTGCAGGGTATCTCCTCATCTATCCATGTGACTATCCATGTTCTTGACTGAATTATTTGCTTTCGATGTTGCGGTTTGGGGGCCCCTCCAACCAAGCCATCCATTGACGAGGCAGTTCACGGTTGTTGTAGTTGTTGTTGTTGCCGCTGCTGCTGCCGCTGCTGCTGCACATTGCCATTAAAAATAACCATCGGTGCAAGAAGAACAACGAAAGTTAAAGGTGCATTGTAAACATTACGGTAGATGTCTTCCGGTATTGCTTTGGTATTGACCTCAGAGTTGGTCTCTGAGCCAGCCAGAAATTGCAAATAAAATTATTGCAGTATTTGGTGTTGCCTTTTCGCCGGTGTATGTGTATGTGTGTGTGTGTGTTTGTGTAATTGGAATTGGAGTTGCACATTGTTTTTTTTTGGAGCGTTTGTTGCTGAAAATCATGCTGGAAAAACCACTCAAACACTCGCTACAGATGGCGCCTGCTGCTGCCGCTGCTGCTGTCATCCGTTGGTGTTGTTTTTTTGGCGGATTTTTCATTGCATGTGAATCACTTGGGGAGTCATTTGCAGTTCTTCATGAGCAGCAGCAGCAGCAGCTAGACCTAGATTAAAAGTGCTCGAGACGGAGCAGTCTGGGAGAGAGATTCAATGGCACGCAAAAAAGACGCTCTTTGACTGAAATTGTTTGCTTATCCCATGCCAATTAAACCGCCACGATTCGACAGCATATCAACTGGATGCTGGCTCCACTATACGAGTAGTATGGAGCATAAATGAACAATGAACAGAGAGAGAGAAATAACGAAGTAAACAAAACAGATCACAAAATATTGATACTAAGACCCGCTGGCACAGACGGAGTGTCAGACGTAGTTATTTATTTTTTAACTCTGCCAAGAAATCGACTACAAGAATTGCTTGTGCAGTTGGAGTTGGAGTTGGAGTAGGGGATGGAGATGGAGTTGAACTTGCAGTTGGAGTTTCACTTATGCATGCAAAACAAATAAAAATGGTAATTTTAGACCAAACCTCAAAAACTAAACTGTGACCAGACCCTATACCCGCACACACACACACACACACACACACACACACAATGCAAATCTATATACAGACATATGTATATATAGATCTCTAGCTTGGTCGGTGTGCTCTACAGACAATGGACGTTGGCCAAGATGAACGAGTGCAGCAGCAGCAGCAGCAGCCGATTCTTCGTTACGAATTACGAGGAGCACACTGATTGGTTATGCAGCGAGGAGGAAACCAGAGATCTGCTCGATGGGCGTGTGGTCCTCCCTCCCTAACTCTCGCTGTCTCTCTGTTGAAGGCAAATTGCTTGTATTATACAATAAACATTTTAATTTATGAGTTTAAACAAAGGCTTAATTTGGATTTATGCAACCACTTGCCTCCAGAGGTTAAAGACTGAAGATGTTAACCTGACCCCACCACAACAAAAAAACACAAAACAAAAACAAAAACTTAATAACTTTTGCATGAAAACCCCCCACAATTCCGAGAGTCGTTAAAATTAGTGTAGACACAATTACCGCCCACGGCGATGAAAGTGCAAGACGTGCCAATGGGCGCCATCTATAGAGATCCCAGATGCAAATACATACATATATACACTACTAGATCTATATAGAGATGAGTTGAAGTGTTCACGCTGAAGGCCCACTAATTGAAAATGACAAAATAGTTTTTAATGCGAATTCATTGTGTCTAATTGAAAGAGGCTTGGTCAGTTTGCAAAAATTATAGGTAACCGCTTAGGTAATAAGCCTATTAGGCGTGGTAATACACAACCACAACCATAATTATCTCCAGAATGGAGATGATGCTGGGAGAGAAAGAGAGAGAGAGAGAGAGAGTGCTGTGTGTGGTGTGAGTGACACCTCAAGTCATGGCACGAAACCATAATTAAATTAATAATTTTCACCTATTCCTTTTGTGTTCTTCCAGCAGGAGGAGGAACATTTGTGTCGTGCGTGCAATTGAAGAGCAATAACAATTCAATAATAGCCCGTTTGCCCGGGGAGTCCTTCGATTGCTCCAATCCCAATCCCGATCAGCACACACAGACACACAAACCCATTTACAAATTGGCCATGCAAGAAGTCAGCAGTAAAATAGTCAGCAGAATGTGGCCAATACACTTATTGCTAGCACTGCTGCTGCCCCATCAAGCGCCAATAGCAATTGTTGTGGCCCAGCATCGTTCACCGACGGCCACAATTCCAGTAGCTGTGACTACTAGTGACAATTTGGCCAGCAGTCTGAGCAGTCTGAGTGAGCTGCGAGTGCAACAACCGCTGCCGTTGCCGCTGCCGCTGCCCCTGTCATCGCCTTTAGGGGACAAGACAATGAATAGCAGTACCGGCCAACTGTGGAATGATCAATCAACAGCAACAGGAGTAACCGAAGTTGGAGCAGGAAAAAATCAACTGTCTGACGGTGAGGACAAACAGTAACCCCCTCTGCCCCCCCCTCTCTCTACCCCTCTCTCGCTAAGAAGAACGACTAACGACAACATTGTCATTTCTACTGACAGCCGCCGCTGCTGCTGCTGAGACGCCTCTAGCCTCCGAGGCACATGCAAATGCCAACAACAACAACAACCAGGCAATGCAATTACCAAAGGAACAGAAGCAACAACCCGATGGCGAGGACATTGACATCGAACGCATCTTTTCCGTCAGCCCTAAATACAATCCCAATACACTCGAAGAATGCGATCCCGATATGCTGGGATTTGAGATTGTCACCGGGTAAGGACATGCACGAGAATATCCTTGGATCTAATGCGTATAATGGGTGAATTCCTTTTTGCAGCTTTGTTTTCTCAGCTCCTGGACAATTGCTGGACTCGCTGCCCGGCACACTGATGCTAACGGATTGCTTGGAGGCCTGCCAGAATAATGAGACTTGCCAGGCGGTGAATTATGAGACTGGATTATGTGTATTGTTCTCCTCGAATGCAGATCGTTTGCCAGGTAAGCTAACAAGCACAACCAACGGGAGGAGCAGGAGCAGGAGATTGCTCAAATGTCATCTCTCCCTCTTTTAGGTGCTCTAACCAAATCGCAGTTTCCGGTCTTCACAATTTATGCACAAAAGTCATGTCTGGGTGTGCGTCCTTGTGCACGGGCCTGGTGCGTGGATCGTGTGCAGAACTACAAGCTCAATGGACATGCAAAACGTACAGTGCCGGTGACATCACGACGTGACTGTCTGGAATTGTGCCTGGGAGAAACTGAATTTGCTTGCAGGTAAGAGAAGTCCACCAAAAAAAAAAAAAAAGGAAAAATTCTGGCAAAGGGAAAGTCATTTCGGTGAGATCTTAAATGGATTTCCTTGGGCATTCCATGACCAGTGGCTAATTCATGTCAGTTGCTAAATCTTAATACGGAAAGTGGGTCAACACACACAAACACACACACACACATGGACGCTCAATTAAGGTTAGGTCTTACTTGTTAAACCAGCTCAATTCTTGAATCCTGGCTGGAACCGAACTCGACTCGACTCGCCTCGACTACCTGCCAATACGATGCGTTGGCATTACTCGTTGAACGACTTTAAACATACCCTCTTCGCGACACACACACACACACAGACAATAACAAATATATTTCTATTTGTGGTAATTAAAACTAGTGTTTTGGAAAGTTGACCAACACGTTTAATGCAGAGAGATGGGTGGTCGGAGGGGGATTCACTCCATCTCATCTTCATATGACTATGACCCTAATCGCTTGCATGCACAAATTATTTTTTGCTTATTGAAGATCCGCGAACTACCATCGCTCATCGAAGGCATGCGAACTCTCCGAGCTGGACCGCATCACATTGGCTGGCACAAATGCTTTCCAGGCATACGAGGGCATCGAATATTTGGAGAATAATTGTGCCGAGGAGCCAAATAAATTATGCGAATTCAAGCGTTTGTCGGGAAGAATTCTAAAGACGGTGGATTCGGTATATCAAGATGTTGGCAGCATTGATGAGTGCCGTGATTTGTGTCTTAACTCGCCATACAGGTAAGACAAGTGAGAATCGGAATTGGAGAAAATGGGAGTGAAATGTGAGAGGAGCCAATGACCGCGATGAAAACAGGAAACGAAACTGGTTGCTGCTTCTGCTGCTGTTCGACAGCGTTAAAAAGAGTGATAAATTTTCGCCAGAGTGCTAAAGGATGCATTGAAATCGTTTCACTTCTCCCCCATCTCCGACTCAATCCGACCCATCCTCGACTAACCTCGAACACTTTACTCTACTTGATTTTGATTGATTTGCTTGCTAACTAGAATTATATATTACTCCTTTTCAGATGCCATTCATATGACTATGGCGATACTGGCGATATGGTCTGCCGCCTCTCGCATCACAGTCGTGCCACCCTGTCCGACGTTCAGGATCCCTATTTGGAGGTGCCAGAGGCCTCGACATATGAGCTGGCATCGTGCTATAATGTGACCATCGAATGCGGAGCCGGCGATATGGTGGCCCGCATAAGAACGTCGAAGCTGTTCGATGGCAAGGTCTATGCAAAGGGCTCACCCAAATCCTGTGCGGTGGATGTGAAGAGTGCTTTGGACTTTGAGTTGCGCATGAATTACCATGATCTCGAGTGTAATGTCCGCCAGAGCGGTGCAGGACGATACATCAATGATGTTGTCATTCAGCACCATGACACGATAGTCACCTCATCGGATCTGGGCCTGGCTGTCACCTGTCAGTACGATCTGACCAATAAGTCCGTGACAAATGATGTTGATCTGCGCGTGAGGGGCGACATCGAGCCTGCCCTGTCCGAGGAGGTAATTGTGGATACGCCGACTGTTCAGATGCGCATCACGGCACGCGATGGCAGCGATATGATGCGCTCCGCCGAGGTCGGCGATCCTTTGGCCCTGAAGTTCGAAATTGTCGATGAGCAGAGTCCCTATGAGATATTTGTCCGCGAACTGGTGGCCATGGATGGGGCTGACAATGCAGAGATCACACTGATAGACTCGCGTGGCTGTCCCACAGATCACTTCATTATGGGTCCCATCTACAAGAGCTCGTTGTCGGGCAAAATTCTTCTCTCGCAATTCGATGCCTTCAAATTCCCCTCAAGCGAAGTGGTTCAGTTCCGTGCCTTGGTCACCCCCTGCATGCCCAGCTGCGAGCCCGTCCAATGCGACCAAGAGGATGGCAGTGGTGAATTTAAGTCCCTAATATCGTACGGACGTCGGCGTCGCCGATCCACAAGACACATCAGTAGACCTAGTGCGGAAGATTTGCTTTTAGTGGAGTCAATACAAATCACAGATAAATTCGGTTTCGATAAACAGCCGCTGGAACAGCGTAATGTCTCAATGAAGTCATTTAACCAAAAGGACATGGTGTTCATAGCCAATGAAGCGGTGCAGGGACAGTGTACCATAGGTAAGAAGAGTCGAAACTCTCGGAGAGAATAATTATTCAGTTGAATATTCATTATCATTTCTTATTTCAGGTCTCATTGTGGCCGCCACAGTATTCTTGTTTGCCCAATTCGCTGTCATTGCCATTTGGACGTTCCTCTATCAGAGGCGAAGCAAATTGGAACCGTATGCAAACCATTCGATGACCTCCAATGGGGCAACATCGTTTGCAGGCGGCAGCAATATCAGCAGTTGCTCGACCATGGCATCAAATTTAACCAATTTACGAACAGAGCCCATGTGCAAGCTCTATGAGAGCAGTTTCGATGGTCGTCATGGCAGGCAGTTTTAGTAATCGATTAGATAAGATACATTTCCCGGCGCAAGGAGAGATAGAGTGGAGTGAAATATGGAGGGTAGTGGAGACGGAAGAGCCAAGCCATCAAATGCGCAGAGTTGCCAACTTGTGCTAAGCGAAAGAATAAGTATACATATATATTTAATGGAAGATCGATTTTTGAACCATGTCAGTGAAAAGTGATAATTTCAAAACAAGCAAAAATCAATGAGAAGAGGGGAAAAAATCAACAAAAAACAAAACATAAAGGGGGAAAAAAGGACGACTGAACTATAAATAATTCATTGTGTATACATAATATCATAGTACCAGGCAAACAAATATAACAAATGTTTAATTAAGACCCACACAACACCGACACACACCCAAATCAACACACACACACATTGAGTCCGATCAAAATGTGAGATTATGTCATTTTTGTTGTATGTGTCGTAGATTTCTAAGAATAACTGGGTACAGGATATCGAATAGTCGTTATGCGGTTATATAAATTATTGTCTTGCAATATTAACTTTTAAAACATATTTTAAATTCATAATATCATACACCCACACACACACACTCACACATAAACATACACATACACACATGACGCATATTCACTTGTCCTTTTTTCTGATCTTTCACATATTTAGGCAATAGATTAGTTAAAGACTTACTTATGTATAATGTAATGCAACATTTGTTAATAATGTTTCAATTACAATAAAGTATAACTAGATGCAACTGCGTAATAAATAACTACAAATAGTTTATTCTTAACTCACCCTCAACCGATTATCCATTACTGTCCAAACTCTAGCCCCATAATCATTGGAAGTGCCCAATATATAAGCTCCAGTTGAATCGAAATCAACCGAATTGATCCCAGCACTGCTGCCACTCAGAACAGCCCTTGGTTCTGTAGAGCCTAGAGAAAAGAAACAATTATTAGCATTTCACTTAATATGTGTAATCCATTGTGTTAAGGATACCCACCTTTGCCCACATCCCACAGCTTGACTTTGCGATCCGCACCGCCGGTGGCCACCATGCGTTCCACCGGACTCCAGCGTACTGCATGCGATTCATTTTCATGGGCCTCGAACTTCATTAGTATTTTGGTGGGATTTGGTTGGCCCAAATAGCCAGCCGCCTTGAGCATATCAATGGAAGGCCGGTGTCCTTCGTGAGACGCATCGCCGGCTGTAAAACGAGCACTGATGTATTCATCGTCATCAAGACCTAATGCCTCCATGGCGCCGTTGTTTATCGAGGCCACGTCGAAGTCGTCGTCTCCGAGAATGCCGCCGCCGAACTGGGCGGGACTTGTGGAGTTACGTTGGAGTGGGGTGCCACTGCCACCCGAGGTAGGTGTTGCCAGATTATTCGACGACGAACTGGGCTCACGTACGGCGTCTTCCAAATCACGTTTCAGTTTGGCCGAACGTTTTCTGAAAATTGACGGCAGTCTTTTTCTAGATATGTTTAAAAACGGTTACACATTTAAATTTGACCAAAATCATAAAGAGCAAAAACAAAAATGGAATGGCATAATATGGTCGATAAAATGCTCGACTACAATGATATCCTGTAACCAAATCGATCCAATCGCGCTAGTGAGTGCCATACGTGAGTGTCAGTCATAATTGAATAACCTGCAAAACTTTCACCAACATTTCAATTACGTTTCATTTGCGAAACGAATTCTCCATTCAATTGCAAAGTCAACAAAAGGTGCGTTGAAAATATAATCGAAAAATCACTTGGAATTCGCATTCTTCACATTCGTTGCGAAACTTTAAAAGAATATTTGTAGTTATTAAGAGAAAAAAAAAAACAAAAACGAACAAACGAACGACTTCAATTCCATTTACTTGTCAATCTACCGCTTAGTAAAAGACTAATCACTTCATTTATGTAGATGATGGGGTTAACATATTTCGAATATGAATAGTTCTGTTCGATTAACTCATAGCTTTTCCATTAGATAAACAACAATCACTACAACAAGTATACGACGAACGAACACGATCAACATTGACAGAGTTTTATCACATCGATGTACATAATGAAACCAATAGATAAACACGTACATATAATGTGTGTGTGTGTGTGTGTGAGTGTGTGTATTAGATGTGCTACGATAACAATAAACGGATTCTAGAGTTAGTTATTTGAATGGTATGATTATTAAATTGTTAGTTATAATCGAACCATGTCGCTCTCTGGAAAGGAATTGGATTCAGCAACGTACCTAATGATACTTTCGTTCTCTTCGTTGAGTTTATCCGCATCTTTGGATTTGTAGCGCATCAAACGGTCCAGCAAACAGCGATTCTCATCCTGTGAATCAACAGAGAACGACAAACGTTTTATTAAATACTTTTTCATCTTGTTCGAACAAAAATTTCTTTTCCAATTATTATGGTGCTTTGGCGAGAATTTTGTATATTTTCTTTTGCTTTGGCTCCGAGCAGTTTTGCTCGATGAGTGCTCATTTATTACTGGAAGCGGCGTTCATTAGATAGCACGAGTTTTCCCCCAAAACAACATTTTGTTTTCAATAAACTGACAAAGAATTCAACAATGGAATAATCCGAAAATACCAAAATAGACTATCTAATACTCTTTCAAATAATGGATATCAATTTCATCTCTCCAAACTTGACAGGAAAACGCTCTAATCAATAATTTAAAAACGAAAAAAAGCTATTAGCATTAGGAAATGAGATTACGTCAAATGAATAAAACACTTCATACTATATATAGCAATAGTTAATCTATAAAACGGAAACTGAAATAGTAGATTACGTGCAATCGTTCATTTTCATTGAAAGTTAGAAAAATGTAGAAACTGATAATTCACAGATTTAACAAAAAAAAAGTGCAAATATCAAGTTCCTTGCTAAGTCTAGTTCGCCAATCAACCGATTCGTTTAAAAATTAACTTTTAATCAATGCACACATGAAAATAAAGGCTATGTATACAGAATTTTACCCTGTTAATATCTATTTGGAATATATACTGTGCATAGTCGTAAAATTATTATGACTGTATCAATATAGCCCAAAGTAAGTGTATTTACATTTTGTTCAAAAATTAGCGGCTATTTTCATTCTAAAAATACAAAAATAAAGAGATACGTATGTATTAGGGTTGTTCGCAAAACCATAAACTATTGGAAACCTAACTTTTAGAATCGAACATTTTGCAAAATACACATTTTGTAGAACAAATGGCTTGGTTTTTGTAATAAAAATAAAGAAATATGAAAAACCAATTCGATTTAACCTATTTCGGCGCATATATAGCACTTCGAACTACCCTAATGCATAGATACATATGTTTGTGAATGATTTTCCGTGAGCTTGTGAATAATATTGTGTGAATTATGGATTTTCTTTTCAATCAAATAGACACATTTGTTGTGTGTGGGTGTGTGTATAGTTTGAGGTCAATTTTAAGAGGCTCAAGATTGTTTTGAGGCTGTTTTTTAGTTGAAATGGTATTCATTAGAAACAAAATATCTGTTATATCTCAAAATGTGATATAGTACTCCCATCTCTTTGATATTCGAAAACAGCAGAGTATTTTTTTTTTTATGTTAAACATTTGAACCATTGCCAAAAACAATTTAAATGTGTGTACACAAAAATTTATATAAATACAAGCAAAGTCACACACACATTCATATGGATATATATGAGCACAGACAATTCCATAAATGAAATAGAAGAAATTGTAAACAATAAACGAATTGCAAAAAGCAATGAAGTATGTTACAAGCACTACAAAAGTACTTCAATACCCTATCGGAAAATGCCTTTTCATAGGCCCAGACAAAGTGTATTGAGGGTAAAGGGTAAAAGATTTATGGCTGGCTGCTCATCATCAATGTAAACAATTAAGTATAGATGTGAGAGTGTGTGTGTGAGCGACTATGTATGTGTATTGGCATTGATAAGCCTGGGAAATCTGATGGAAATGATAACGCTGGATTGTAATGAGCGTATAAACGTGCCCTAACTAATCCATCTACTCACTAGTTCCTCTCACACAATTAGTTTTTAAGATAAATTTTGATACAATATTAAATTTTGGGTGAACTCGAATTTATAGTTGAATATGTAGCTCGAATGAAACGTTTTTGTGGAAAGCTAAGGCAAAGCCTCTAATGTTTGCTAGACATCGTACCTGCACGCCCCGCAATTTCTCCTCCAATGAACTGAAGGCCAACTGTAGCGCTGTGTGTTCGTCCAGCAATGTTGTATTTAGTTTTTTCAATTCCTCCAAACTGGAATGCAGCAACTGAACCTCTGCTCGCAGTCGATTGTTGTTCGTTTGCTGATCGGCCAGACTGAAAAAACAAATAAATAATTGGATCAATGGTTCTTGGGTATTAATTAGATCAATTTGCAAATGGACTTACCTGTGTTCCCTCTCGGAAATGATCTTCTTCTGCTGTTCCACCTTCTGGTTGAGATCGACTATCATCTGCGAGTTTTCACCCTTACGTTTGTGCAGATCCGTCAGCTCCTCCTGCTGACTGAGGAGCTTCTTTTCGAGAGAGGCAATGGCCACATTTGAACCGGCGCCACCTGTTGACACTGCATTGCGCACCTGTTCGTTCTCCACGGACAGTTTCAGGTTGTCCGATTTCAGTTGAGCCACATGATCGATCAGGCGATTATCTGCAATGGATTTATATAGCTTTAGCTTTCATCAGTGTCCACTCACACCCACATATTTTGGGGGGTGACCCAGCCCCAATGGCATTCCATTTCTCACTCACTCTGTTCGATGATTTCCTTAAAATTGTCGCATTCTTTGCGATTGCGTTCCCGCAGGGCTCTCACCACATGCTCGCGCCACGCGGTCTCTTCGGTGGACATCCTCAGTTTGTTTTTCTTTAGCTTTTATCACCACCACAAATTGAATTTTTTATTGCTTTTGTTTTCGTGAATTTTTGTTGTTGTTTTGTTTTGTTCCTCCGCTAGTGCTTCTTCTTCTTCTCTGTCACCGTCACCTTGATGGGTAAGTTATTGCTCTTCTCTGTGTCGCTTTCATGGCAATTGCGTTTCCATTAATAAGATGCAGTACAGGATTGTCATTGCACATATAATCGTCCAGAACGAGCGCTGATTTGCATGGTTAGTCGCAATTTTTTATCAACAACAAAACAAAAAAAACAAGCTGTTTACAATTCCAGGAGTGGGCAGCAGTGAATTACAGAATGTAGATAACCACGTAGATGAACAGGGGAGATACGCGATATGGCTCCTATAGCATTTAGCTTTTTATGGCTAAAACTAGAAAATTAAAAGTGCAAATTATGACTCATAACATAAAACTAAATTAACATTTTATTAATTTTTGGGATTTATTTTATAAAACTTTACATTTGCAGTGGTTTTAAATCAAAACGAAACAAATGAATTTACCGCGCATGTTTTTGGCCACGGCGCCACTGGATTGTTTTTTAAAGCGCCACTAGGCACTCTATTATAAAAATAGCGGCAAGTGCCAGTATTCTCAAAAATCACTTATTCAAAATAAGCGGTTTATTCATTCAAATGTTGCATGGACTCCATAGAAAACAGAAAAACGAGTAAATTTCAATTTAATTAACCCTATTACGTTAGCTATGCTCTTAGTTAAAGTAAACGCTATTTTCTCATAAGGATTGTATGCGAAAATTTAAGCAAAGCATGACCATTACGTTTGAAATTATATTTGGGTTTCGAATTGCATAGCCAAGGCTTGATTACTGAATCTGAATGAATATCGTGATTGTGTTTGGATTTCAGTGTTACTTGATTTTTCTCTTTTATTTGGCGAAGTGAAGCAAAATGCGACCGGTCCACATTCCATGTCCGTCGCCTTGGCTGCAGCTTTAACCGAACCGAAACTTAATACGAGCACAATGCTGCCTGCCTGGTAGGAGTAAGTAGGAGAGACCACACTTATAGTATTATTGATCTCCCTCTCCTAGTCAAATCGAGGCGAATGGAGTGGAGTGGAGTTGGAGCTGGTCGGTTGCCTGTGTGCGTTGGAGTGCAGCAATGCAGCTGCTAACCAACGCTGCTAACTACGTACCACTACTGGAAGCCGCCGAAGCACCGTTTCGTATTGATATTGATTAATTTCTCACTGGTGCTGCCTATGACAACACAAGGAATGTTTTTTTTTTCTTTTTCTTTCTTGTAAATGTATTTTTCCTACCAAGTTTGCCAACCTGGCTGTGCCACAAGAAGGTAAATGACCGAACAAAAAGTAATTTGACTTACTCCATTGATCAGATATTGTGGTCTTGGACAAGAAGCTCGAGAATCTGAGCTCGCCTGACAACGACTATCTGTCACTTGTTGCACTGAAAGTGCCTTCAATTCCAGGAAACCTGCCAAATAGCCAACTGACACTGATGTAAAAAAAAAAAACAAAAGCAACAAAAACGAAAAACAAAACGAAAACGCTGATTGATGACAAAATAAAGTCGTTAAACATTTCAATTGCAATCGCCGATCTTCCCAGTTGACAAGAATTCGCAGTGAGAGAGCTTAAAGTTAGAGGACTTAAAGCTAAAACTCTGCTCCATGTAAATCTTGGAGCTGAACGAACGCACACACAGATATCTATATGTAACTAAGGGGTGTGTGTGTGTGCGTGTGTGTGTGTGGGTATTTATATGCGGTCTTCTTTGCGAATTCGATTTCGATTTCCATGGCGCTGGGGCAGGAAACGGCATATCAAACCAAGTTCAAGTCCAAGTCCAAGCCAAGTCCCAGCCCTCCATTGTTTAATGGCGTCGTTTGTTTGGCTGGAATCTTCTTAAATATACATGCATATACAATATAAATAAATTGACAGATCCATACAATTGCTTCAGTCAATTAAGAGCGACCTTTGTTTATAACATGGTTTTCGCAAACATTTTGCTGCCATAAAGAAGTCCAGAAATTGCCATAAATTTAACATGTTCAGCTCGACAATGCCTAGAAAATGAGCATATTATATTGCCTTCAAAATAGGCAAATATTCGGAATCAAAAGTAAAGTATATAATTATCCATTTCATGGCACTTTGCCTAATTGCGAATGGCTCAAATTTCATTTGCCTGAAATAAAGTTTCGTTTTATTTTTTCTGATTAAAATGATTAGCAAATTCAAGTAACGGTAACCGACAGGAAACATCAATTTAATTACAAAGATTCGATTCGATAAAGTTTGCAAATCTGAACTAATAAAATCCCAAAAACGCATCCATTATGTGGTGTAGATTTCCTGCTATCTGTTCTTACGAGTATTTGGTATAAATTTGGTTTGTTTTGTGCAGATAAAGAAGTGCAGTAAGTCGCATTCTTACCATCGGCTACAATCTACCTCCCTACAGATTGTTTTTGCCATGTGTGCTGACCATTATGCTGTGAGCTAAAACTAGACAAAATACAAAAAAATTCATGTAGTATTTCGTAGATGCCCATGGGCTGGCGCTGTTGTTGGTTCTGAGAGCTGGTTGTGGTTCTTTTTTGCTCGCTGATGCTGGTCTCTGGCATGGCGTGTGGTACATTTGGGAGCGTTAGTTCGTTGCACATAATAAACCAAAGTAACGCCAAACTAAATCGTGCAATTTTCTTGTCTACGAGAAGGAATCTACTTCCTACACTTGTTCCTCCTCTGACTGCTGCAGAGGAATTTCGATTCTTTTTCGCGTTTCTTGAAGACAAAAAAATTACAGGGTATATTAATTTTGATCGATGCTTGAAAGAAAGTATTACCGACTATCTAAAGCGTATAGATTTTTGATAAATCAAACTAATTTTCCAATGAAAGGTTCTCATAAATTGATCGGTCCGAAAAATAGGTAATTCAAAATCTATTTAGAGTTGAACCAACTAAATCTTCTAAGAAATGTTCGACTTTGAGCCTTAAAAAGAAGGACATTTTGATGAAGAAATCAGTTCGTTGACTTGGATCTATTCTAATTTGTAATCAGCTTAATTCATTTAATTTACAGCAGCTTAAGAGGCATCAACCATTCATTCCATGCTTATATTTTCAATTTATGTGGCAAAACATAGAAAAAGCAAGAGTATACAATATTTGCCATGACTACCTCTCTGTTTTTTGTGTTTCAGTTGGGTTTTTTTTCGTATTTATTTTTCGTAGAACATTTAGAGTAAGGCTCGGTGGTTCGTGTTGTGTTTTTGTGTAAAGTGAATTAGATTTCTTGACAGGTGTGCGGCGAATTGTCAGAAATTGAAATTCGCATTTGGCTGAGAGACCGAAACGGATTAATTTTCAATATTGACACATTTGCAATGGGCCAACTGCACTAAAGATAGCATAATGATATGGACAGGTAATTCTGTTTTACAGATTTCTATCTTGTGGGTCAGATGGCCCATGCCTACGCCCCGAAAAAAAAACTACTTGGCAGGCAACCACGCAAAAGTCGCAACTTTAGCGACAGTTGGCATAGATGTCCAAAAAGACAACTTGTATATGTATGTATCTGTATCTACATGCATTTGGCCCAGAGCTGAGCTAAGGCTGGATGCATGTGGGAAGCTGGGGAATATGTGCTATGTTCCTTTCTGGTCATACTCTTTACTTAATTCGTTCGCATGTTAAGTAATTTTAATTGGCTTTGCGTGTTTTACCACAACAGAACCAGACCTTTTCTTATTGCTTAGGAGATTTTTTTTATCATACTGTTTTTTTGCTTTTTTATTGATATTACAGATGTTTCTAAATAACCATTACACAAAGAGAACAGAAGTACTGCAAAAAGGTATAATTACAGATTTTTACAGCTTGGCTGCTTCAGTTACGAAGAACCCTTTTCATTCGCTTCTTTTTCCGACTAACAATTTCCTCATACAAGGCCGTATCCAAATACACCATGGGATCCCTTTCGCTGTCTATGTGAAAGCTTGTCGAAGTGGCGATTTTCGCTACAATACACAGAGCCACGGCCAGGAGAGTGGTGGCCAAGCCCAGCATTCCGTACTCGTAGGTCAGGTAATCCTCCCCTGACATGCCGATGGTCAGCAGGATGTGCCTCAGACTTAGGTAAAGCAATCGCTCCAATTTACACCACAGCACCAGGGAAAAGAACTCGAGCAGGCCCAACAGAATGCTGGCCTCCACCACAATTCGGACACAACATGGCAATCGAGTGAGCCAGGGATGATTCAAGTTGAGATTGACAATGACCATTAGAATCGCTCCGACGGATACCCAACTAGCCCACGGTGGAGCTGGCGAACAGCTCTTTGTTCCGGGCATTATGAAGATCGCTACCCCAATTATGAAATGGACAAAAGCAGCCAATCCAAAAGCACAATAGGAGGCCATATTGTATCAAAAATTCACACAAAGTAAAATTTAAAAAAAAAGTACACAAAATTTGCATCAAACGATAATAACATAAAATTTAAATTGAAATTGATTTCTATTTGAAATTTGCGACCTCAGTTGCTAGAATAGAAAAGTAATTTCACAAACAGACAGAGATAAGCAATCTTTGGAGTCGTCTTAATAAATGATACTCATCAGGAAACTCAGCATGAAGTCCACCTGATGGTTGCATGCATACATGTGCTGGGTTGGTTGAGATGGGGGAAGGGGGGAATGCGACAGTGGATTCCACTCATGGACACTTGGAGCCCGATAGCAGGGACTAGTTAAGTAGTTGTTGCTAAAAAAGCTTTTTCTTATTATCCATTTAACCAGTCATAAATGCATTTTGATGGGAAGAAAAAGTTTTCCTCCTTTTCTACTTTCTCTTTGCTGTGGGAGTGCCTTTGGTTCCAAGATGCTCCTGGCAAGTAAGTTAAGCCAACTTTAATGGTATTCTCATGTTGATGTTGTTGTTGTTGCTGTTGCTGCTGTTGCTATTGGTGTTCCT
Organism: Drosophila sp. 14030-0761.01; assembly: GCA_018150735.1. Classification (NCBI taxonomy): domain Eukaryota; kingdom Metazoa; phylum Arthropoda; class Insecta; order Diptera; family Drosophilidae; genus Drosophila; species Drosophila sp. 14030-0761.01. The sequence goes on along the minus strand of JAECWO010000106.1, from coordinate 4,160,061 downwards.
GTTGATGTTGCAGTTGATGCAGTTGATGATGCTGGTAGCTGCCAGAGGACCAACAGTGAGTTAAATGATGGCAACTCATTAACTTCTTGTGTTAAATTTGCATTTTAACAGTTTGTATATCGGCACTAGTCTCTTTCGTTATGCTATACACCAAAGATATAGATATTTTCCGCTCTTTAAAATTAATGCCTTAATTCTCGTCTAATGGCTTCGGATGCTGGAGTGAAGTAATTTTTATCTTGCATCAGCCATCTTATCTGTTTTAATCGCTTAATTTGTATGAGAATTTGTAATAATCAAATGAAGCATTTATTTTAATGTCAACTGGAAGTCGCAAGCAAGTGAAAATCAAGGTCAAGGTGTGGCAAACCAAAGTCCAGGATCAACATATGTCAGACTAAAGCAAATTGTCACTTAATATAATTGTCGGGTAAATATAAATCTAGATTGTTTAATGAACTTACAAAAGAAGAGCTGGCTTAAATATTCTGAATTTCAAAAGAGTGGGAACTCGCATTCGATTCATTTTACCCCCACATAATCGGGCAATGCGTCTAATCCTTGCTGAGCCTTGCCTGCAACTCGTCGTACTTGTACGATATTTTGTGTAAAAAAGTTTTCTAAACACGCAAAGGCAATTAAAATTTTTCAGCGACATGCGAACCCCCACGAATTGCACGCAGTTGTTCGAGAACTGGACATCTACTGGCAAAAGAAAAACAGAGAAAAAACTATATATGTATGTGTGAGTAGGTAAGAAAAAAGGAAAATAGGCAAAAGGAAAAAGAAAAAGAGATCGACTGCCAGGCGGCGGTTGGTGGGTGGAGTGAAAAAATTGTACACCATGTCGTATGCTTAATGCATAACTAATGAAGCAACTCGAATGTAGTGGCAAGTTGCATGTGGTTGCTTGTCGCTGCTTGTTGTTGTTGTTGTTGCTGTTGTGGCGTTGCCTGTCAGTGGGACATGCCACAATTGTTGGCCTTTAATACCCGCCCCAAAATACATGACAATTGTGTGCGAATGCAGGTGCGGATGCGGTTACGTATACGCGGGGTGTTCGTAGCACGGGGGGATTTGTTAGTTTTACTGGCTACCGCGCAACAATTTGTGAATTTTCATCGCTAAATTCGCAGCGAATTCATAAGCCTATAAATTAGTTGGTATTGAAATCATGTGACAAGCAGCGATTCCATTCCATTTGGAAGGAGTCCATTTGCCATGCCATGCCATGGCATGCCATCCATATACATGGGTATCCTAGATAGCATGGGGCGGGCGGCGGCGGCATTGCTCATTATCTACGCTCAAAATCTGATTCAATTAAACAATGTTAATGGTCTTGGCGCAACATGCATACATACATATGGCCGGACCTGCAATTGATCTTGGCAAACTGATTGCATTGCTCGTCTAGGACCAGGACCAAGACCAAGACCCAGACCAGGCCATGGCGTCCTTCTTCCTCTCAAAGGGGAAATCGAATTGTGGCTCTTGTGTATTTTTAGCCGCTGTCGTTGTAGTTGCTGCTGCTTCTGCTGCTGCCTGGACTAAGCAATTAAAAGTAAACGATGGATGATTTAACAGCCGCTCGCTTCTATGTAGCATCATCAGCATTCAGAGTGACTAGGTTGAGTTTTCGTTCTCGTTGTTTTGTTGTTTTTGTTTTCGGCAATTAAGTGGAATTTAAATTAAGGACCAGCAATTGGAACGACAATTTTTGAAATTGCAATTGAACGTCACCACCTAAAATGGTTAAGTGCCACAAAAATTCTATTAGTGCACCCAGCTAATTGAATTTGATTGCTGGGCAAAGATAAAGGAGTCTTCGACTTGGACTTCGACATCGACATCGACTTGGGCCCAAACACGGCAATGCCGCTTTATCGGTTAGCCGCATATTAAGAGCAAGAGCAAGAGCAAGAGCAAGCGTAGACCATAGACCAGAGCACCAGACTAGATCATAGAGAAGAACCTGTCTGAATTGAATTTTGTTCTTCACTTTTTTTTTTTTTTGCTTTATTCCCCCTCATGGTTTTTAATCAAATTCAATTTGTTGAGTCTGTGTCCGGTAAGCATTGCAATCTCAGGCCTTGATGTTAGCCACCCAAAGAGTGATGTAACAGACAATTAAAAGAAGAGATCTAAGCCAAACTGGGCCCATCCACAGAGTTCCCACAGTGGCCAGTGGCCAGCAAATTAATAAGTGAAATAATCAACAGGAATAGATTTGAAAGTTATGTATAATGCTTGCGGAATTTGTAATAAGACTTTGAGCAGGATGAACTCCCAAGTGGAGGGCTAATAGGTGCAGTTACTTGATTACCGATTTGATGAATCAAACCCAATTCGCCATTAAATCGGAATGCCATAAATTGGAGAACAAAATTATTGCAATTATTGCTGATCATTAAAATTGATTTGAAACGTTTTGGAATCGCCCTTGGGCAGAAGATGTTACAACTTCCTTTTGGCTTCAATTAAACCTTAAATTAATAACGGAATATGCACATTTGAATAAGCGCAAAATTGATTAAAATTTAAACATTTTATTTTATGCATAGGGGAAGTTTTTCATTTTACACTTTCATGGTTAGAGAGCATTATTAGACATTTTATTAACTTCTCCCAGCGTGGGCAGCATCAGGAATAGTTAAGATGATTCAACTTCATTATTAGTAGCTTTTTAACGAGGCTTTAACACATTTAAGAATTCCCATTAAAACAAAGCCTTCGGCTGGAGAGAATGCAGAAGAATTGCACAGTCATTGACAGCGTCTGAGGTTACGCCATTTACCATCTTATTAGCCAACTTTATTGGATTCTCAGTGCGGTTAAGTTACTAACTAACTAACTAACCAACTAACTGGGCTAACTCATCAGCATCAGGCCGTTATATGCACCTATTATGATTGCGATTGCATTGCATTGCAAGGCATTCTAAAGGCGTTAACATAAATAGTTGAACTTTTTACCACTACTTTTATGCTTTCATCTCGGCCAGAACTAGTTCAAGTAGGCACCCTGGCCAACAGCCACCACCCAACAAAAGATCTCCATTCAGAAGTGAATGGGCTTCTTCTGCCAATGCTGCTGCGGCTGCTGCTGCTGTTTTTGTTGTTTGAAAATGATTTAAAACTTGTTCCAGTTGGTTGGATAGCTGCAGCAACAGCATTTAGCCGCATTCTTAGAGCCAGAGCCAGAGCCGAAGCCAAAGCGAATGCTAGAGCCATTCGCTTAGAACCCTTTAGCGTTAGGCAACCTGATTATTTACCTCTCCGATCACAGTGGTATGCCCATCTAGATTGGCTCAAATTGAAAAATGTTTTCACAAAACATATTACACATAATAACAGTGTTCATTTGCTCTGATTGAATCAATACTATGACAACCTGTGCAAAATTTTTATTAATTTTTTGTTCAATTAGCAAAAAAGAAAACCCCAACGAAAAAACAGCATGGTAATTGAGTTAATAATTTATTGTTTATTTCTGCTTATTACTGAATTTATTATGCCATTCTCAGCAAGTTGCCTAAATGTTAATGCATTCGCATGCAATTTTGCGTATCCGGCATCGTCCCTCTGCAGGCATAAACCAAAGCCTAGTCTGTGGCCCACAGTTTTGCGGCTTCAGATAAACCTGCCACACACAAAAATCTTATGCAGCCGTTGCAGTTGCATTTGGTAAGGTTTTCGTTTTCGTTTTCGTTTTCGTTGGTCGCCCTGACAGTTTCCTTAACCCAAATAAAACAAACAGCATAAACTGTGAAAAAAAGAAAAACCTAATGGTTCGTCCAAATGGCCAGATATCAAATTACTGTTCGACACAGCAGATAATGCATGTGATACTGGCAAAATGTGCAAAAATGCTGACTATGCCGGAAATCAGCAGCTAAATTCTCTGCTGTGGCAATCACAATCACAACTAACAGCAAAATTTCACTAGAAATTTTTCGTATTATAATGAAGAAAAATAACAAACAAGCGCGATTAATTAACAGAAACCGTGTGGCAGCAACTTCAATTTGGCTTTAGCACAATGGAGACCGGGACTGGGGACCTGGGACTGAAGCTGGGATCTCTCTGCATGTGAACATTTCTTTAATTGTTCATATGGCCATGGTCATTTGGTCTCCGTGTCTGTGTGTGTTTGTGTGTGTGCTTCAAATGAGCTAAAGCTGTTTTTCAGTCCGAGTCTGAGGCTCTGGGTACCAGGTGCATTTTTCACACCAAGTAGAAAAATTGTTTATTAAATGCATGTAAGAGGCCAACGAGTGGATGTTCCGTGGCAAGTGCAAGCCTGCCGTGCATGCAGATGAAGTAAATGCGATATATTTATACACAGATTCCCGCTGTAGATAGCCAATTCAATGGGCGCTTTTTTATTTGATTGGCTGGATATCGGCAGGGGGGTGGGAGGAGAATTTGGTATTTGGTTTTCACAAATGCACATATAGGTATATATAATTAGATATGGATCATTAGCCAGAACCTCAATCTTTAAAGTGGAAACTTGCTCTTTGACTTAATGATAGGATCTTCTGCACTGTAATTCGTTGGAGTAAAAAACCGATTTCCCAACCCAATATGGGACAGTTAGGAATATGCCAGATTGTAAATCTAAATGAACGATTAGCTCAAAAACCTGCTATCTGCATTACGTATACGACGCATGTGTGTATTTAGTTACTTGTACTCCAGTTAGTCGAGTCATTGTAACAAGACATTTCACCACTTTATTTCCTATGTAAGTACATAGTTGATTTCGTTTAAGTTTTATCACCCATTAAACCGGCCGGCCAATGTACCCGGATCCACTTGTTACGCATTGTTCAAGTCCAATTGACACTCCTTTCGACCAAGTGTGTGTTGTTGTGTGTGTGTTGGCCAGATCGGGGACCAGGTAGGTTTTGGCTATGCCTGTGTTGTGGGGCGTGTTCGCGAACTTGGCAAATAAATTCCATGTTGATTTGTTAATGCGATGGCTACGAATGCGAGTATCTGTTTGGCTGGCTGCGTCTTCTCTGCTCTCCATAATCCAACCAAATTGTTGTTTATGCCACAAATTGTCGATGGCCATCAGGGCAATTTATGCTTTCTCTATTGCTGCTGCTGCCTGACTGCCTGTTGAATTCTTTCTCTCTCTCTCTCTGTGCGGCACGCCTCGTATACTATGAATTTTCCTTGACTAAATGAAATGTTTATGTGCCACGTTCTTGGAGTTCTGACATTATCGATTGCCTCCTCAGCCATAAGTTATGGTTCAATAATTATGTTCACACTATGAAGTATCTATGAGAGAGAGAGAAAGAGAAAAAAAAGAAAGAGTGGGAAGCTAGCGGTGGGAGCGGTGAATTCTGTTATAATAAATGCCCATAATTAGAATTATATTTACCTGCATATGAAGAAGGCAAGTTTCAGATCATTCAGCTTCATTTCTCTTTATTAATGGTTGGTCATTTAGTCAATCGCCTCTCGTATATTCGATGGGCACGTAGTGAACAAAATTGCCTGCCAAGTGCAGTTAGAAAGAATTGGTCAGCAGAAGGCAGAATTGATAAATTAATTAATATATTTCATACACACACACACCCATAGATAGGTATATATGTATGTTTGTATGGATTTATCAAGACTTGTTGCTGCTGGTACAAGATTTAGCTCTCAATTCGCTTATGCTATTTCATAATCGCAGTGACGACAACCAGAAACCACCTGCACCTGGTTAGAGGCTTTGCCTAGGTGCCAACTAGTTAAAGCCAATCAGGCCCTGACTATCCTATCCCAAGCCATCGACAAACAATTTCTTTTCCCCTAACTAAGCTGTAGATGCCAAGAATATTTTTATGCTCCTAACGATGCTGTGGCGTTTGCTGAATGAATCGGATGAAGTCGGTGTTGCTGCTGGAGAAGTGTTTATTTTTTAAAAGCTTTGCCAGCACAACGTCAGCTGCATCCAAAATATTTAATTGAGCCATAAATTGGACAATCGTATGGGTTTCTATCCCGTTGCTTCTCTACCCAAACGGGCATTAGAACAAACTAAGACTTGTTTTTATTTAAATATATTTGCATGTGCATGTAATTTGTTGTTTTTTGGTTTTTGTTTGAAGAACCCTTTTTGACTGAAATGTCGCCAATGCTGCTCTGCATTGCGTTTTATGGGACTTGCAATTTCACCGAGTGGGCAGGTAAAAAGCAAACCAAGCCAAACCAGACCAAGTATAGCCATATAACACTGCAATCAACCAATTGCCCGACTGGCTGCCTACGCAAAAACAAAGAGTGGCCAGTTGGCATAGAATGAGAGCCTAGAACCGGTTCCCCCTCCAAATTCAAATGCGAGTACATAATATATAACTCAAAGGAAGGCAGATAAAAAGCAATAGAAACCGTTTCCCATATCAACACACAATATTCTTAACAGTTATTTGAAAAACCAAAAAGAAAACCTTGAAACTTTTCGTTTTTCTCGCTTTTTTCTTGACAAATTACGTCAGGCATAAGTAGGTATTGTAACTAAACAATTGAGCATTTAATATGAATTATTAAAGTTCAATTTAGCCGACTTTTGCATGACTTGCGCGAATGTGAAATGAATTGTTGATTGGATTGCCAAAAAAAATGAATACAAATTCGAAACATGAATAAAAACGAACGCAAATTGCAACATTTAAGAAAATGAGTTAAACAAATCAAAAGACTTAGGCAACGAACTTGTCGGCAAATGATTAAACAATTTTCAACAATAAATAGACACCTGATTATAACGCTCCACAACGCATGTGAGTTCAGTTTATTGTACACTTTAAAAATTCATATAAAAATAAAGTTTTTAATATCTTCATTTGTTATTTTAACTATCAACTATTTAACACAATGGAATATATTCATCCGCAAAGGCTTTCTTATATTCTAAAGAGGTTTGGGAGTTCTTCGGTAGAACATCAGAAAAATAATGTATTCAGATATATACAAAAGCTCTCAATGGGACACAATATATTTATAATTGTGGATTGCAAAAATGTTTATTAATATATATACAATGCGATTTATTAAACAAGATTTAACAATAAAAAAGCTGTAGTTAAAATGTGAATACCATCAAACGAAATTAGTTTTGAATTACTTGTAAACTACTCAAGGCAAAAATTAGTTACGCCTATTATTTATACATATGTATGTAAACAGCATTATAAAATATGCTCGTAAAAGATGTTATAATTTTTTATGGTTTTTAAGAAATTTGCCAAGGTTTCACCGACGCCGTGAATATACAACTGAAGGAAATAAATAAATTAATGGTTAATCTTATGCAAATATGGTTAGTAAATCGCACTCAATTCCTCTGATCTACGACTGATATTGGCAATTTATGCAGATAATTACAGAATGAGCTTGCTCTTTGATCGAACAAGGTTCGATAATTATTTGCCTACGATAAATACATATAATATGTTCCTACATGTTATATATTGTACATATGTATGCGAGACACACCTTTTCAAAAAGAATCTTCAGTTCGAGTCAATTATGAATGCTAAAATTCATTTCATTTTATTTCCATGACATGCCAGCGCATAATAAATAAACCGCCTACACTTACCTGCTACACCTTGTGTTCGGTTTGCCGCTTTTGATGGCAATCATCCATGGAATTTTGGCCACAGTTGTCTGTTTTTTGTTCTTTTTTTTGTTTTGGTGCTTTTCGACTCCTCTTAGGTTTGTCGCAAGTTTCTTGTTGCTGTTGCTTTTACTAGAGTGCTGTGTTTCCTGTTCTGGTGCCACGCGAAAGCGAGCATGAAATTATTCTGCGGCGTATTAGCATGTCAGGCAGTGTTTCGAGTCCGAGATGCCTGCTGGCTGCTGTGGCAATGTCATCCTCATCCCCAGGTGTTGCAGCCACCACATACACACAAACACACACACACACGAGTGTGAGCTATGTCTCTCAGTGTGTGTGTGTGTGCCAGTGTGCCGTAATTTCTTGGGAGTTCTCACGTCAATTACTTGAAAAGTCGCATTGTAAGCGTTGCACTTCTTGGGTTTCTTGCGATGTGATGCGATGCGATGCGATGCTTCTTTACCACATTTCACGCTTTCGTGTATATGTGTGTATTGTATTTTAGTGCATTTTGTTATACTTACTTGTTTGCTGCTAGTTTCTGGCCTTTTTGTTTCGAGTTTTTCGGGTTCATTCATGATATTAAGTGGCAGCAGCAACAAGAAAACTTGATGGGAAATATTTCTTTCAGCTGGAAAAATGTAAGTATAATGCCTGCTTTGAGTTCTCTCACATCTAGCCATGGCTTAAGTGTGTATTGCTGTACTTTTGAATTGCGTCATTTCTATGTCTGTACTTAGAAGCCTTTCATTTTATAACAGATATTATTAATTGAAGTGCTCTGCATATGTTGTCTATGTTGCCTTCCATTGCCAAACAGGTGTTTTAACGACAAACATGTCACGGTGATTTATGCAAATGGTGCAGCCAGACAACAGCAAAAACGGCAACAACAATTCGCAATGGTAACAAAACACCTAACCGCGTTGGTAGATATAATAAAAAACAAAAAAAAAGAAACAAAAATTGAAAATGAGAAAAAATACTGTCATAATGTGGCCATACAATTGCATATGCAAATGCAACTGTCTGTGCCAACTGCACAGAAATTGTGGTGAACTTCATTCATTTAATGCAACAGCAAGCAGCCAACAAAAGCAGCCACGAAAAAAGAATTCAAATAAAAATACGAAATACGAAAAACAAAAAACAAAAACCAAACATAACAAACAAGAAGTAAAAAATAAAAACAAGCAAAAACAATTCAATAAAAAGCAATTGCAAAAACAAAACAGAAATCGAGGAAAAAGTCCACTAACTAAATGGTAAAAATCAAACTGGTTTTTGTGTCTTTCAGCCGGCCTATGGAAATGAAACATGGTGGTCTCTTATTTACATTGAAGTTAACAGAACGCTGTTAGCCCATGCACCTGCAGATCATTCGAACGATGCGAACCTGCCATGGCTACGTAGGAGCCCATGGAGCAGCAGCAGCGGCAGCAGCAGCGACTGCTATATGTATATTCATTGCATCAGCTGTTAAACTAGTCGCCAAAAAGGTAAATGTAACCGGTTCTGAGCTGCAGCCAGACCGATTCCATATCGTTTCGTTCCCACTGTTAGCTGAATGCCAGCGCCCACTTGTTGCTGAGAAAACGGGCGAAACAGTTTCGAGCCAACTATAGCTGCGTCTTCACGTGTCGTTCGCTCGCTAGATCGCTCGATCTCGCTTCTTGTGCGCTCGGGCCTCCGTTTACCCATACCCATAAGGAAAAATATATATAACAATCGTATTTGAGACCGGTTTCGTTGTGGTAGTTGTGTGAGCCAATATACATACATACATATAAGAGAATCCTCACAGAGCATGTTTCGTCTCGTGTGTTAAATTTTAGAAATAAACTATTCCCCCAAATTGGTGCTAATTACTAAGTAAGTTCCAGTTAACGAAAGATACGGAAATTTCACCTACAACAAAATTAAACTAAATCTTGGCAAGAGATCACGAACTAGCTGGACTTTCTTTGTGTTTCTTGTGCGCGAATAACAAATTCAACATCTTCAGTTAGCCGCAAAAGCGAAAACCCAAATAAATCAGCAGACAAGCGGACAGTGAAACTTTCATCGACTCGTCGATTTGCAAACAAACAAAATACAAGCAGAAAATACAAAAATTGAATCAAACAAGCAAACAAGAGAGGGGGGGGGGGATAAAAACGAAGTGGTTTTTGGCAGGCCATCGAATAAATAAATATTAGCGGCAAATGTCGGATGCTGTGTGCGGCTGATAAACTGACAGAAAGTCGCCCGCACACTCAACGGAAATGGGCAACGGAGCGTTGGTGGATGGATACAATGTACACACAAACAGATAGACATAACGTAGTTAGAGTAGACATCGGGCTTGCAGTGTCCCCCTGGTTATGGTTGTGCAGGTGACCCCAATTGCTGGACGATGGGATAGGATAGGTTAGCACGCTGACGGAAAAGAAAAAGTAAAAGACAAAAGTAGGTATAAAAATAACCAAACGAACGAACAAACCAACGAACGAACGAACGCAGGCACACGGGGAGTTGGCAAATGAGGTCACGTGTGCCGCGAGTGCGCCTCAGGTAGACGCGGATAGACGCCATCACGTCCACCGCACCGTCACCATCACCGTCACCTTCATCATCAACTTGCCACACTACTTTTACTGCACATGCATGCAACGGTGAAGCACCCGCAGATTTTGGGTGTTGGGTTTGCGCCTTTTCGGGGAACTTTTCCAATACCTATGTATATGCTTACCAATTGTGAATGTGGGTGCCGTTGCGGCAATTGACCAACCGTAAAGCTAACATCTTTCAACAAAAGTGAAACCTGAACCTTGCCCCTAAAAAAAAACAAACTCAAGTTGTATCAGGTTTCAAACAAAAGAAAAAAATTATATAAAAATTCTGTTTGTTGTACGCGTCAATATAAATTATAACGAAAACAATCTTTTATGGATCTGAAGTGTCTTTATAATACCTCTCATTTCCCTCTCCTCTGTTCTGGTCTGTTCTTTGCTTACAGGTTTTTAACGACAAGTGCTAAATATCATTTCATATTCCGATATCGAGAATTGTGCTAAGAGATAAGGCTCAGATGAGCTGTAATTGTGAATTTATTTTTTCCTCTTCAATATGTAATAAAAGTAATCAGTGATTAAACTTTAATGTGCTAGAATTTTGCCAACTAAACTCATCGAATTGATATCAAACCGGAATTGGATACGATTTGGATTATATTTTAAACGGTAAGCAGTTTTTTTACAAATAAAAAATGCATAAAATCTTCAAAAATCTATAACATTATGGAGAGAAGTAGGACTAAGTAGGAATCATCAAGGAAATGTAAGGTATTCGAAATCTCCTTAATGATCTGCATGTTTTTAGAGGAAAACATAATTTATAACTTCTGATCTAGATATTATTTTAGCTTTAATGAGTATATAATTACGAGATACAACCTCAACTTGTAATTTAAAAGAGAAAAGAAAAAGTTCCCATTATGATTCATTCTTCTCATTGTCAGACTAATTGTTTCTAACTAGTCATAATTGCCTTCTTTTACTGATTTCAAAATATCTAAATCATTAAGTCCATTTTCCATAAAACTGTATCAACTGTATGGAAAGGAAAGGTTTCTAAGCATTACTCTAATTAAAATGTCCATTTCCTATATGAGCTATTGAAGAACCTTTTTTTTAGAACTGGTTTTTCACTCTTTATTGACTTAAATTAGATAAGTTTGTTAAAAATACTCGACTGTGGTTAGAATTAAACAACGAAAGTCCCCCGATCTCTCAGATTTATGGGGAACCAATCGAGCTTACAATTCACACAGTTTTCTCAAAATATATGTTTGTACGAATTTTGTTCATCATTTTGTAATCATCAGCACATATTGTTTATTCTTTTTGTTATGTGGTAGTTTTTTTTTTTTTTTTGCTTTTGAATGTGTGTATAAGCAATATATTGAAAGGAAATGCTTCGAGATCACTTTCTTTTGCAAAGCAAAAAGACAGAAAACAAAACCTAAAATGAAAGTAGCGGGATACGCAGACATAACTGATGCTTTTGAGCGAAACTTTCTTTCACTTCAGACAAGTCAGTCAATAGTTGCTTTTTGGTAATATTCAATATACTTATAAGCCAAAAGATTTAAAAATTGACATATCATACTTGGGGAGAGTCTGGCAGCGGAGTTATCCGTCGTCGATCAATTATCCGCTTAACAAGTCATTGACCAACAATTTTTGGCAATTTTCGATTAAATGGCAACTCATAGCATTTAATAGATGCCAATTGCGAAGAATTAGAAGTTGGAGCAAAAAGGTAGTAAAATAAGACAACATATTACTATATATACTGAGAGAAATAATGTTATTTGTCATGATATTTGAGTTGTTGTTGTTGTTGTGTATACAAAGTGGTCCAAGTCAATTAGATGGCCGTGTTTATGGTTGCAAGAGGAAATGCTGGCCAAAATGAAAGATACGCCGAAAACATAATTTTACTGGCCATCAACGCTCCTGCTTCTGACCAGGTTGCTTGGCGTAATAAACATGCAAATTATGTTAAATTGATGTTATTATGTTGTGTATATGTATATGTGTGTATGTACATAAGTGTATACTACCATGTTTTGTGGCTTCTTTACAGTTGAGTGAAAGGTGCCGGACGAACACACAGACACAGCCACACACCCAGAGAGGGAGAGCGGGAGAAGATACTTACAAACCAGACTCTTGAAATTAGTTTTCCCAGCTCGAAATATTAAATCTTTCACACGCTACCCCTGTCGGTTTCGGTTCGACTTGGTTGGGCTCAGCTCACACCATCCTCCCATCCACCACCAACTAAGTACTTATTCATTCATTTCGGAGTGGGCTAATAAATCTCAGCGAATTTCACCCAGCAGTTTAAACGTTGTCTAAGATGAGTCTAATGGCGCCATTACACGCAATTGTTATTATGAAATACAAGACAAAAGAAATAGCACAACAGACGCATGCCAGCTAATCTTAGAGATGGCCAAATGCACTTCAGCTAATGCTGGACTTAAGAATGAATCCAGCTGTGTCCATTGATGACTAGCTAGCACACATATTAGGATGATTTTAACCGTAAAAGTTAGTCACTTCTTTAATTTTATCATGATTGACAATCCATTGAGTGAATTCTCTTTCAAAGTGAGTGATAAAATGGGTTTCCACTACTTAATCATGACTCAATTAGCTTGATTGACAATCCATTGAGTGAATTCTCTTTCGAAGTGAGTGATAAATTGGGTTTCCACTACTTAGTCATGACTCAATCCTTCCATTAAATCGAGTACATTCTTATGAGACTTTATTATAAATATATATTTTCTTTAGAAAGTTATGAAGATATTTTATTTAACCTTTTTGGTTCTTATATAACAATCCATTTCTTTTCCATTCCATTCCATTGTTTCTCTCTGAATGAATGTCTGGGAAAATGTTAAGGCGTGTCACGTTAGGGATCACGCTGCCATCTCTATGGTGAGCTCAGCTTCAATCGCAGGAGAAAGCATTTCATTAGACCCACGAGACCCCAGCGCCAGCACCAGCAGCAATTTGACGGGTTTGTTTACTGTCAGATTAGCACATTTTGCCAACAATTTCATATTTCTTTGACCTGGTTTCGATTTGCCGTTAAAATTGAGGCAATTGTCGGTGCGAGGGGTCGCCGGCTTTGGGGAAGTGTGCATTGTAATTGCACTTTTAGTTTTTTGTTGGCATGGAGCCCGATAGACTTTGGTGCACTTTTGGGGTCAAATGTTAAAACAACGTTTGCGAGAGCGTGCGCACATCTGCGGCGTTTTGCGAGGAAGTCTCACAGCATGATGGGGGAGGGGGGAGAGTGAGGGAGTTTTGTACAACTCCTTCATAATTCTCTGCATTTGTCACTGTCACTTCGTCAGATGGCCATAGCCCCTGGAGGAAGTGGCCATAGGAAAGTGACTGACCTCGACTTGATTGGGGTTACAAATGGCTGTGAAAAATCTTTTTTTACATACACACAAAAAACGCAAAATCCGGAGAGAATTGTGAAAGACATGTGCATTGCGTTTTGTTAACCAAAAACCCTAAGAAGCCGCAAAAATGCTGAATGAATCTTGAACCTGGGTGCAGCTCGAGATCAAGGCAAAGAGGAACAGACAAGTCCACTTGGATTTCAGGAGTTTCTATGTATTTATTTATTTTTTTTGTTGTTTTCTGCTTAATGTTGCGGCTGAGTTTGATTTAAAGTTTTCTCTACAGAACTCTACAGGCTTCTTCTCATGTGATCATGAACACGATGATGAGGCTGATGATGATGAAAAAGACACCTTCCCATCTGGCCATTCAGAGTTCTAAAGGCAAGAGAAGTGAAATATGCAAATGCTTGTTTTAAAAGGTCAATTCCCCCAGAGCGTTGGAGAAATCATGTTTTTGTTGTTCAGCGGATTTGGGTTTGGGTTTAGAGTCTATGCAAACAACACACTGGTTAATCATCTGTTGTCCAAAGAGTTGTCGAGAGAGATATGTTTTGTGGATTCCTCAGTGATGTCATCACATACTTTCGAGTTTCCTTATTTCGATATTGCCACCGATTTCTCCATGACATTGAGTTTATATGCTTTAGCAGGCATTACATTGAAATTCATTAAACATAAATCATTAATCACATAAACCAAAAAATCGATTGTTCTCTCAGTTCAAAAATTTATGTAAGGTCAAATCATTTTGAGAGATGAAAATGAAAAGGAAAAAGACAACAATAAAGACTGTAAATTAGGTTACCATGATAATAATATCGAACGTAACGTAATATGATACCGCTAAATAAAGCCATAGAGCAACAAATTTTCAAATTTCAAATAATATTGTATAATTTGTGTGTTGGCGAGAGACAGACCCCAAACATACGAGTATTTTGGCCATGAACTCGCACGTTAGCTGTAACTGGGTCTGCTGCGTGACTCAATAAGGCTTAAACACAATAAGAACTAAATACTTATGTATGTACGACTGACTATCTGACTATCTGGTGGGACATTACCCACACTTTCATTACTGATCGGACTGGTTGGTTGGTCTGTCTGTCTCTCTGATTGAGTTGGACTCGACTCACAAGGTCAACACCGATTGTTGTTTTTCGAGTCTTGGGCGCGTTGCATGTACATATGTACTACACATGCATACAAACATATGTATTTATGTACCAAGTACCGCGGCCAGATTGACTAGCCATGTACATATATTTATTGGCATAAAACACGAAAAGTGAAAGTCTGTTTCGGTGGCCCATGAGTTGTGTGAAAATTATCCAGTTATGACTGACGGTCCAACAGACTTCCAACAGGCAAATCATGCCATCGACTCCACGCTGCACGCTGCACACTGCACACTGCACACTTCAAAGGCAGCGCAACAGCTTAACGAGAAGGGAAAAAGGCCAAAACCAAAACCTTAAAGAAATGGCTGAATGCTAATGGTTAGACGTAATTTTATTCTCTGTGCCCTGTGCCATGACACTTGACGGTGGAGAGAGAAACGATGAGCGTTTCTTGTTCGGTTGGGGGCTCTTTTTTTGTTTTTGGTGTTTAAGATTTTTCAAGTGCAATAGCAAAACAGCTGCCAACGTGCAACCAAAAACGTTCATCTCTGCCCTTTTGTCAGTCACGTTTCTCTCAAAGATTTCTCAACACGAAGACGACAAGACTGCCGACTGCCGACTGATGCTTGTGGACTGCTGGGTGCAACTGGAACTGAGACTGCAACTGAGACTGACTCCATCTCGAATTCTGTCTGGCGTTAATGACGACACAATGACATTGTACTCCCCGAAAGATTTTAGACATAATCTGGCTGTCTGCTTTCACGATGCTCACTTACATACATGCTGAAAGTTCTAAACGTTTTGCTTTTCCCGTTTCCCCCCAATGGAAATTGACATGGTAAATATTAGAGAAGCCATTTACACATATTTGGATGGGTGTTCATTCCACTACCAGTTGGATGTATGTAAATAGCCGCAGGTTCAACGACTTCTGTCAAACCCAACTGCCATTAGTCATAGATAAGCATAAGTAATGCGTACATTATTGTGGTTTACCTTCATGCATGTCTTCACCCAAAGCCAAAACCCTATGTGTACTATATGTATGTTTTTTTTTTCTCCTTCTTCCCATCTGTTAATCGAAAAATATGTGAAAACTGATGTACCGTGATGTGATGTGATGTGTTTGCCAAGTACAGGCACAACTGCGGTTATTTCAGAGTCGAGGTGAAGGTACCAACAATATCTGAAATTTATAATCCCATCAAAAACCACATAACCACAATAACACTCAAATGATGATGATATACACCGACTTGGCATGGGTGTAACCAATTGCCTATCATCGGCGGCAAATCTCCTATGTCTTTCGGACATGTTGCCAATCTAAATAAACAGTTTTTTCCATTAAAGATATTAGTGTTTTTCGAAAATGTTAAACACCAAAATACATATTTTATTTTCGATTATATTTTATGAATGTGTGGCCATTCCAGAGGATAAATTAAGCCATAATCGTTAAAGATAATAGATACTTTTAAATTCTTTGAGACAAACCAATGTTCTTATTGCAACTACTAAATTAAAATTAATCTTGACAAGTTGATTTAAACCGATAAAAAATACTTCCATCGGTCTATTGCGGTAAAATGTTTGCTTTTGATTCAGTCAAAATACCTTTTGGCTATCCCCTTTGACGCCCCTGTCTAGACAGCACTTGAAATTTAACCCTTCATCATATTTCTCAATAGCAAACGTTCTGAGATTTAGCTAAGTGCAGCTGAAACAGCTAAGGCCCCAAAAAAAACACCTGCAAGAAAATTAGTCATAAGTTACAGCTAAGCCCTGTAAATTCTGTAATATTAATTACAAAATTTCTAACCCTTTTAACCCTCTAAGATGTAGGCACTTAATATATTAAGAATTTTAGCGAGAAAACTGGAAACATTTAAAACTTTTTTCCTTGAGAAAGAAACACCAAATTACTTGAAATTAATAAAAGCTCTCAAAAACTATTTTTTGCGGGTAAATGTTAAGCAGCTGCATATTGTATTTTTTGGTAAGAATCAAAATCAATATTAAAACCGATTGCGCTCATAATTTTTGATGTGAAGGGTATGCTAATTTACCATTTAATATAATATTTAATATTTAAAATATTAAAATGAGAACCCAAAAAACCTTTTCACTTTTTCTCATTTCGTAGGTAAACGAAAACTTTTACATTTTCTACATTTTAGGAGGCACAATTTACTCTAGAAAAATATCTTAGAATTATTTGCTTGCATTATTTTGGAAAGTAGTCGTAGAGGGGTTTTAATTTCATGACCAAGGACTAACATTTTGTGATAGATTTCAGCGTGAAGTACATGTTCGACCAAGTTGAGTTGTCAGGTCTTTTCACTGGCCAAAATAAAGTGGGCCAACACTTTTGGCTGGTATTCTCTTTTTTTTTGCTTTTAAGGTTTCGTGAGCACAGAAATGTCACAAGAACCATATTGAGCAAATGAAATATATATCTAGCCCGATAGATATGTATGTACATACATTCCAGCAATTGAATTGTGACCGTTTCGAGTGCATTTTTGTTCGGTTTTGCTTTTTGGGACACTCGATTTGTATATTCGGAAAATATAGCTACATACTTATGTACATATATGTATGTTTGTGTGGCAAAATTCGCCCGCATTCCATTAGTTCTTCAGATTTTGTGCCATGGCAATTTATTAGGTACACATTGTGCCACATTCACAAGCAGCGAACATTATTTCAATCTTGGCTTTTATTTTCGTGTGTTTGGGTTTTAGTGTTTTTTGGCTTTTTGGAGAAACAGCATCAGTGGGCAACAGGTTTCTAATAGCACCCAGCATCAGCATCAACAGCAGCAGCAGCAGCATTCATTGCGTTACTTCGACTTACGTTTTGTTTTTTTTTTTTGCTTTTTGTGTGTTTTTTGCAAACCAGTTTGGCACATTCGGCCAAAGTTTTTTGGGATATAAAATTTCCGGTTAATTATACGCAAGAAATGTAGCTGACTAACTAACTAGCCAGAGTTAGTCAGGGGTCTTATCTAATCGCTAATTTGTATTCTTACTTTGCAGCCTTTGGAAATGTCAAAAGAATGAAAGAGAGGAAATTCTAAATGGAATCCAATCGGTTGCCAGATCGTTTTGCCATTTTATTTTATGTTGGCTTCGTTTTCTTTTTGCTTTATAATTTCATTGACTTGGCCAGCATGTGATGACTGGGCAGAGCTGTGCTGTGCTGGATGCCTACTTATTTACACATGCAGTGCGTGTAAATTGTATGTAAATGTGTAAATAGTTGGTCAGACAAAACAAAAAGCGTGCACCGGGGCGATCTTGAATGTGAAACTCAGAAACCCAGAGTCAGAGGCAGAGACAGAGCTAGAGACCAAGTTTGCCATTGAAGTCAATCGGACGACTGATCGATCGGTGTGACTGAACGTGGAAGCGACGACTTGTTGTCTTCTGTAACCATATTTGGACACGGCTGATCACTTATCGATCAGTGCGTGCCAGCGATTGTTTTCGCATCATTTTGTTGATTGAATGAAATCAACATTTCTGATTCACCGACGACGACAAAAGCGAAAATACTTGCTTATAAATAAGAAACAAAAAAAAAAATAAAGTAAGTAAGTCGCCGGGCCGACTTGGATATACCATGCATTAGGTGAAGAGATATATATTAAATTTCTTTCAAATGCTATCTCTCTTATGTGGAAACGAGCACTTTAGCGCCCCCCGACCAAATCGGTGATTTGCAGCATATGCTATCTCGCTCTTTTTCGCGTGCATCTGCCTTGCACCGCTATGAGTGAAAAACGTTTCTATGTATAACTCGGCCATTTTTATTCCGATTCTTGTGATATTTGGTGGAATGATAGATATACGTGACATGTATTAGTGTGCCAAATTTAATTTCGATACGATAAATATTTCGGGTGAAAATCGAATTTTTCGAATTTCGGGGGCGGAAGGGGGCGTGGCCAAAATTTGAAACAAACTTGGTCTGCGTGCACACTGCACGCATCTAATGTCCAAATCCGAAAGCTCTATCTTTTATAGTTGCCGAGATATGGGGGCTCAAATTATTGTTTTTCGAATAGCGTGGGCGGAAGGGGGCGTGGCAAAAAAAAAAAATAAACTTGATCAGCGTACACTCCAAACGAGTCTACATGCCAAATTTGGTAGCTCTAGCTTGTATAGTTGCTGAGATCTAGGCACTCTATCGGACGGACGGACGGACGGACGGACGGACGGACGGACAGACAGACGGACATGTCTCAATCGACTCGGCTATTGATACTGATCAAGAATATATATACTTTATAGGGTCGGAGAAGCTTCCTTCTCCCTGTTACATACATTTTGGCGACTTTAATATACCATTTCATTCTATGAGTGCATGGTATAAAAACACAAAATAAAAGGAAATACCATAAGGTAAAGCGGGTAAACTGGCATATCAATTCTACGAAAACCAATAAATGTGCACTCTAAAAATATCTGAGCAGACACAGGGCCTAATGAGATCATATATACAAGGAATTCATGGTGCGCAGCTTGCAGACCTTTTATGGGCCCTAAACTAACTTTTGACCCTTCAGTTCATTATCCACGTGCCACACACAAGTGTGGCTAGTTATATCCAACTAGTTTCGAGGGGAAGAAGGGGGGACCGCTTAAAATTTTTAAATTCAAATGAAGTTCTTTTTGTTTGTTTGTTGGTTTTAACGTTTCCGCCTAAACTCGTCGTACTACCAAGCATCAAAACAGGCAAAACTCGACCCATTAGCTGGCGCTGACCAAAAACTTTTTGTCTACTTGTATTCATCGCCTTTTGACGCCTGTTATTAACTCACAACTTGAGCTTCCCTTCCCACGTTCTCCACGAATTTGGCAGCCATAACCGTTTAGAATTAGTTGAATAATAATACAGACAAAGAAATGGAAACAAAAATGATGAGATCTTGGGTATAAAATATACAACAAAATATCTTGTGGTATCTACGTATGTTATATTTGTTTTTCGATTGTCGGTTTTTTTCTTCTCTTTTTTGTTTTTTTTTTTTATTTTTACGGGGTGTGTTTGTTTATTTCGTATGTCACGAACGTAGCGCGCCAGAAAAAATTCAAATAACACTCTGAGAGAGGCCGATAAAGATGGGAAAGCAATTTATAAAGAAACATCATAAGGTTGTCAAAATACATTGTTTCAAATGAATGTCACGTAGGTAAATATGTTGAATATATGTATTAACATCGGACGATATCATTAAGCCGGATCATGACAGTCCATCATTGTGACGAAATCATTCCGTTCTCATGCCCAGAATTTATACTTTATAACCATGAAGTTATAAATTCACGTTTTTTACTACTTTACTGGAGACTGTTTCAAAAGCCGACTCTATTAATCTTTTTGCCAAAAAACAAAAAACGAAGAAACTGCACCTTGCTCTTTGATATTTCACAGTGTGTGTGTGTGTGGATACTCGTAATGCAACAATTCACTTGTTTGGCCAGAGCCAGACTTTGTGGCACTTGCCTTTTTGGATGGTATTTAACATTTTTACCATGTAATTTGAGACCCAGAGAGAGACACTCGTGTGTTTTGGCCTTGGGTCATTGCGATGTGAAGAATGAATTCTACTCGATTTCAGACCTTTTTATGTTGTTGCATTCGATTTTCCACCAAAAATGGCAAAATCAAACAAACAATCATTCATATTGAATCCATTGAAAGTGCAAGTTTGAGATTTCATTGTGCTAGTTTAAGCTACAAATTTGTAAACCAAATTCTTAATTTTTTAAATTGCTACGAAAATGCTAAATCTAACAAATGGTTACATCATAAAAATTAGTGAACATTTGTTTTAAAACTAATGTTTTAAGCCAACTAAAAAATATTATTTTTATTCTTTTTCTGTTAAGAAAATTAGTGTTTATGCAAAATACTTCAAAAATTTTACAGCGAAGAGAAATCACCGAGGAAACTATTTAACTAAAGTTTACTTTTAATTGCAAACTATTAATCTTGCGTCCATAATAAATATGTAGAATCGTAATTGTTGAATATTTACATAGGTCCAAACCTATATTTACATACATAGTTTATGGTATGTTGTTGATTGCTTAAAAGGTGTAGACGGTGCTGTTAGGTACTTGATGGAGATGAAATATTTAGTGCAATATAATGTGTTTGTTATGGCAAGAAGCTTGTTTTCTGTATAGGATGTCTACTTGGGTTATGGGTTAGTGCCGGAGCCAGGGCCAGTGCTGAAGTGTAGCCTGGGATGGAGGCATATTGCAGTATGCAATCATAATTTAACGGTAAAAGCACAGCAGGCCATTCTTGTGGACCAGTGGAGCAGGCGAAACTGCAATTGAAATAGATTGCGACGGTAAAAATCACCATCACCATCATCGCCAGTGCCAGTGCCATAGCCATAGCCATAGCCATAGCCATCATTGGCATCAACTGGTTTTGATTCAGAGTCCAGCGAAGAACTGGACTAAAGAAATGTAGATCTCATGGCTGGAAATTCGTCGTCATTCGGCATGTCTCTAAGTGCTGGCACAGACAGTCATCCAGTCGTCCAGTCATCTAGTCATCCAGTCGTCCAGTCGCAAAGTCGCGCGGTCGCTCGTCATGCTGATCATTAATAGAGATACACAAATAGATGTGTTTATGGAGACAGACGGACAGACAGACAGACAGACGGACAGAGACTGAGACGAGGTGATACATGTGATATGTGCAGGGCAAAAGTTACTTCCTTCTCAGAGATGTTGCATTCCTCTTGGCCAACAACAATAACTGAAATGTGCCCCATCATGATCGTCATCAAACAGAATTAACTGCAATCACTCAACAGGCAGACAGACGGAGAGAGAAATGCAAAGAAAAACAATGAAAGGCAACAATAATAATTCCCCCTTTTCCACCCAGTGACACTCTTCATGGCAGTGGCATGAACTATTACTTATATACCAACATACACACATACACACATACATATATAATGTGTATATAATTGTTTATGGTCGGGGACAGGAACTGTAACCTAACCACTAACACACAGAGAGACTCACTCGGACGTAAGCCTAAATTGCAAAAATCATGCATAAATATCAAGTTCATTTTGCAGATGCGAACAGCAGATGCGCCTAGGCTTGGGTCGGCCAAAAACTAATGGTCGCTCGGTATGTGGGGGGCTGGGGGGAAGGGGGATGGGGAGGTAACGTAATACTTACTAGCGGATGTAGCCAGCGAAACGGCAGCTAAACAGAAGAACAGCTTAGGGATAGCACAAGAAGTGGCTTTAAGATACTTTTCCTAACTGTATTTTAGCAGCAGCCAACAACCAAGCAACCAAGCGGAGTTGTCGGGCCAGAGTTAGAGCGAGAGACAGACACAGGCACAGAGCCGGCAGTCGGCCATTCCCGGCCGTTGATGAGGTGGGCAAACTGGCAGTAAATTGTACACCTGATCTATTGGCAGCAGCCGCCGCCACAGTTGCAGCTTGCTGGGTACTAGTAGCATTCGTTCTTCATTTTCCTGCTCTCTCTCTCTCTCTCTGTTTCTGTCTCTTTCTGGCAATTGGAAGTGGAATGTGGCTGTGGCACGTTTTGTGAACTTTTCACTACTTCAGCCAAACGATGGCCCGAAAAGTTTTGTGCCACTTGATGCTCTGCACGATTTTCAGAAAGCGACTGCGCAGCATCAGCTCTATAATGGTACCCGTTCTTGTCCTAGGAGATACATATTTATGTGGCTGATGGTTTTGTTTTTTCGCTTTGGAGAACCTGCGCTTTAATTACCAGCCAAGCCCCAACTCCCCAAGTCTAAGCCCAAGTGTGAAATGCCCAAAAATACAACTCCATACGTAGGCTTTAGCTGCATCTCTTCTCGCATTTTCTTCTTTTTGTAAAAGAAACGTTTACAAATAGCAATGGAGGTAGAAAATTCGCATCTAAGATTTCCACATGACCATAGATGGGCATAAGTATTTTGCGGGGAAAAAGGAAACAAAATAAAACCAAACAGACAGACAGACAGACAGAGAAAAGAAAAACAAAAGTCCAAAGCGGGCAACATGAGGAGCGCGTAGACAACAACAACAGCAACAAAGAGCAACAAAAACAACGCCAAGTTCGTTTTAAATGTTTATTGCATATTGATATCACACCATTTAAGGCAAAGCCAGGCCGCTGTTTGTATAAGCAGCTACTTTTAGAAGGCATTCACCAACTTGGACCGAATGCAGTCTACACTGAGAGAAAATACCAATCCCCCTAGTACCGTTTAGGTTGAGCACAAGGCAATTAAAAAAGTTATCTCCCTTAGCCCGAGGTGGTTTATGGCCAGTTAAATGGGCAATAAATAGACAAAAGGGGGCAATACCCTTGTTTAAATGCACTACACACAGAATGTCTGTAAATTTAGGGTAAAATAACAAATTTACAGCTCTCTTATTATGATGTTTCACGTTTCACATTTGAAGTTTTCGCTTGCGCAAAAACACTTTGTGATATTTTTCTCCAAGTGTAGGAGGCAGCAATGGAGGAAATGGAAATGGAAATGGAGGCGAACCCCGAGTTGCTTTCTATGATAAAACCCATGGATGCCGCAATGCCTTCTTCTTCTTCTTCTTCTTTATTCTCCCTGATGTGCCGTTAAATGCTTTGTGGTTTTACCTTAACCACCAAAAAATTGCCTGAATCACAATCAGAATTTTGACCTTTAATTAAACCCTAAAATTGAATTAACAAAAACCCTCTACACATATCGTTTCTCTCTCTCTCTCTCTGAATAGATAGCTATAATTAAAATTCCAATCAAATAGGCTGAGCAAACAAACCTGAATAACATTAGTTTATTACTTTTTAATTCGTTTTTCTTATGTGTCTGACAAGTTTTGGTTTTTATTATGTATGTAGACACACACCATGGCCGACAATCATGCACACACAAAAAAAAATACAACACACATTAAGAGACGTCAAAAAGAAATAAAATATTGGAAAAATCCCATTTAATTATAAACCACGAAGTTCCAATACCCTAAGGTCAAACGGCAAAGTCAAGATCAACGAAATTTCCTTTAATGATGAGTCCTATGGCCAGCAGACAGGACTGATCGAATCATTAAAAAAATATCAAAGAAGCTAACTTCGGCTATGCCAAAGTTTGTATACCCTTGCAGCTTTTGACCATTACATTTTATTTTCTAAAAAATTTTTTGTTTCTTAATCCAATAAAGAAATATTTTAAATACATTGGCCGGGGGCAGCCAATCGCCAAATAGTAGACAATGTAGCGATTGATATTCATATTCACACACACACAATCGCAATTTTGACACATATATGTGCTTCACTGCTTATGCGTGCACTGCTTATGGCAGCAGTACTGCTGCATACTGCTGCTGCCATAAGCAGTGCACGCTATATAGGCAAATTTTATATCGTCGAAATCAGGCGTTATGTTTATCCGATTGTTTTGAAATTCACGCATATGACGTAATCCCTTTTTATTTATGCACATAATCAGTTTGGATAAGATTGTTCAAAAAATAGAGAAGTTATTCGCATTTAACGATTGTATTTGTATGGCAGCTATATGATATAGTTGTCCGATCTTATTCAAAATCGCAGATGTGTATGTGGCTGTATAGAAAAGCTTATATACGAACTTTGAATGCGATAGCTCTAAAACTGTGGGACTAGATCGCGCAGCACCAGACAGACAGACGGACAGACGGACAGACGGACATGGCTATATCAACTCGTCTTCTCTTGCTGATCAAGAATATATATACTTTATGGGGTCGGAAACGATCCCTTCTCTGCGTTACAAACATCTGACCAATTTTATAATACCCTCTGCAAGGGTATAAAAACATAGGCGACTGTAAAAAATTATATATTTATGATCACATTATAGACAAGTTATTGCAACAGTCTCTTTGGCGGCAAGTAACTACGGTTAGTTCCATTGAACTGCTTCCAACTTAGTCAATATTTAGACGGCTCTTAAACGTCATTACCAAATTTTCTTAAGTTTTACTAGCTATCGTAAAAATTTGGAAAAAAAACCATTTAAAGTTATAGAAATTGACGAGTTGTTTTAAACTCTTTGAAATTAACAATAAAAGAATAGAAATTTTGAGAATTTTCCAGCACTTAATAGCATAATTCTTAAAAAATTTCCACCATTTTTAGTTGTGAAATCGGACCTCTTAAAATGAGCTAACTTGGCTACAATTTTTTGTATTGATCATTGACTATCTTCTAGTTGATCTGGATAATACGATAACCTGCAGACCTTTTGTGGTTTTTTCGTATTGCAATTTAGTGCATTGTGTTTTATCTTTTGGCTTGAAACAATTTGTTAACTCAACATTTGTATATTTTTAATTGCAGCACAAAAATGGCAACACACAGTCCGCAGACACGACAGCTTCGGCTTGGATTTTTGGGACTATTGATACTGCTGACATCGGCCGTATTGGGCAAATCCCAGATGTGCGAGGTGGAAACTGGTCAAACGAATATCATATTGGATATAGAAGAGAGTCGAGGAAATTGTGAGTACTTACATGCTTCAGACAAAAATATATTTATGGTTATGCCTTGCGAACTCAATTAATCATGATCAAATTGCCAATTGGCCAATAATAATAATGGTAATAATAATGAGTATAACTCTGATGAAAACACAATTTTCGCAAGAGCCAATAGATCAAAGATGATAATGGTCCCAGGCACATACGAACATACGATACTATAAGTACTTATCGGCAGTATTAACGCACACATCGGTTAAATAACATTTAGCGCCAGCCCAGAGCACAGAACATCATCATGATGATTACGATGATGATGATGATGGTGATGATGGTGAGGGTGATTGCAGAAAATGACAGCCAGTTGCGTGTGTGTGTGTGAGGAGATGAGGATGAAATGAACTTATCTTAGATATTTTGCAATGAATAAAAATGGCAGCAAGGAGCTGCTGGCTAACGCCACAACAACTGCAACAACTGCAGCAACTGCAGCGACTGCAGCAACAAACACCATCAAGAAGCGCAACAAGAGTCTCTCCGTCGCAGATCGAAAAATAGCTAGCAGCATCCTGTAGTAATTTTAACCCACAATAAATGAATCACCATCATGTTGTTGTGGGCCCTCTTGTTGCCCGTTGCCAGTTGCCCATTGCAAGTTGCATGTCTTCTTGTTGCTTGTTGCCTGTTGCCTTGGCTTTCAATGGCAATTTCAACAAACCATTTGTGTTCTCCTTGGTCTCGGAGCAGCAACAACAACAACAACAACAGCATAAAAACCAAAGCCGAAAGGCGTTCAGTTTATGGAGTTGGAGCGATGCTTAAATTGCATACCAATACGCAGTCTCTGGTCAGGCTAAGGTCTTTTAGTTCGGTTTGCTTTGCTTGGCTTTCCTTTGCGTATTCTGCCCGTATTCTGGCGCATTTGACTTGGACAAGTTGGTCGATGGGCTATTGTGTGGGGTCTGGCATGGTAAACTTGAAATGCTGATACCCCATGATTATATATGCATGTGGACAGCGTCTAAGCAGGCGGAAATGCTCTCAACGACACTATATACATGCATGCATGCATCGCTGGCTGGCTGGCTGGATGGATGTTGGATCCATCGATCAGACTAATACAATTTCATCTTCTCACGCGCCCATCTTTATCTACTTATTCGATGATATTTTCTATTTAGTTTGTTTTTTTGGGGAATGTCTGACCCTCTTTTTTTTGAAGTCTTACAAAAGATCAGCACGCGATGCACAACTTTCATTGCTGTCGGGCAACAAAAGGAAGAAAATCCAAGAGAGAGACGGAGAGAGAGAGAGAGAGAGAGAGAGAGAAAGAGAGAGAGAGAGACAACGGCGACAAGTGCACAGTAAACGAACTTTGCCTAGCAGCAATTACCATTTCAATTTTTGCCATTACCGATCACCGAGTCGATTTCTCTGCTTGGACCGGATCCCCCTGTTTTGGGATCCACCATCATCATCGCCAGCATCCACCGCATCATGGTGGCTTCAACTGTACTTTGAGTTGAAGTCGGAGTTTATGTTTATATAGCGGACAAATAATTGCAATTGCCGAGGCAACAGCAACAGCAACTGCAACTGTCATGGGATCATTATCAATGATTTTTACGGCCCTTGCCAGCTGACAACTTGCAACAGGCAACAGGCAGCAAGCAACTTGCAACAGGCAACAACCAAATGGCAACTCATGTTTGAATCCGCTTACCAGGATGATAGGATGATGATGGTTTATGATTGCTCGCACAAATGCAATTATATCAACATGTTGAGCAACCTTTTGTTGTCACCTTACCGTACGTTGTCGTGCAAATGCAAATTTCCAAAGTATTATCATTAATTGTGCGGCATAGAAACGCCAAGACATCAGTTGCAAAACGCTCGTTAATATTCATTAGCCTCCGACGTGGCGATTTCCATTTGCAGAAGGTCTAAACTGTCGACAACTTGCAATTATATGTTGCCCGGCCGCAGCCTGTCGGCCCGAAGAGTAAATTAGAGCGCATGGGGACGTGTTTTTCGACTCGAGGTTTACCTTTCCCTCGGCTAGTGACTAACACCGAAAACGCTGGTCTCTGGTCTCTGGAAGCCAATTAAAGTACAAAACAGGATGTACATGTAACACATCCTGACGCCTACCCAAATTATTTATGAGAGAAACTCGTTAGTTTCCCCCCAAAGAGATGAGTGCCACGAGAGAGAGAGAGTCAAGTATATACTTTTGAAGTGTTCCCAGATTTTCAAAGATATTCAAACTTGATCTGAAATTAGTTGCATGTTGTTGCCCTTTGATTTAGGGACCCTCTATCGAACTCACGCACACATCTCTAGAGAGCAATAAATACAATGTCCGATGAAGATTTATGACCGGATCCTCCATCATCTTTTGAAGCCACGATGGAGACGAGGGAATAAATAAAAAGTCTTTACAAATCTTGCATGTAATCTCCTCTCACACACTCGTCTTACAATCAAACGCAAAACGCACTTTGCCGCCCTTTTGTCGAGGTGATGAAGTTGCATTAACAAATCGAATAAAAGGCCAACAATCGAAAGTGTTGCCTGTCAAAGAGGCGGCATTTGAATGGACAAAAGGCATTGGGAGGGGGGGGATCATCCGCCATCCACTGGTCGCCATTCGCATCGGCTGCCTCCAAAGTGTCAGGCTGAAGAGGAACCCTTTCATTGACCAGCCAGAAGCAGAAGCAGCCACTCTTCTTTTTAGTGTTAGTTGTTGGTTGTTCTCCTGCCTGTTGGGCATAAACAATCAAGATGTCTGCCCTAAGAGAGGCGGCGTACAAAATATACCACCTTTTGCTTACAACATTATTTTGTGGCGCGTCTTCCCGTGTTGCCCGTGTTCCCCGTGACTTGACTGCCTTCATTAGGCGCAACAGCAGTCTTCGACAACTTTGACTTTGATGGCATAGCGCGAACCCCCGCCCCGCTCTCTCTCTCTCGCTCTCTCTCTTCACCCCAACTTCAATCTCCTTTTGGCCTATCTTGGCCACAATTCACTGTTTTTTTATGCGCCTTTCAGCGGCAGCAGCAGCAACTGCATTTTCTTGGAACATTTTTTTTTTTTGCTTTTTTTGTTACTCTTCGTTTTTCGCTACCGGCCCTTTTATTTTTCACAATTTTTAATAGACACTTTTCAACAACTGCTGCTGCTGCTGCCGCCGCCGCTGCTGCTGCTGCCAAAGCGCTCATTATAATAAAATTGTTTCAAGTCGCCCCATGTCTTGTGTCGTCGCTAATAGGCTCCAGTGCAAGTTGCGGTTGCTGGGCAGGCGTTTTTGATGCAAATCGCATTAAACATGTGTAGAGCAGCTAAAGAGCCAAACGGAAAACCCATGTCCAAGGCATCGGCAGCGGCAGCGGCATTGACTTGGGCATTGGCATGGCGTGCCGCATCTTCCTGGGCACACAAAGTGCACTTTATTACCTGACATTAGTTGCCATTAGTTTGCCCAGACATTTTATTGCCAGTAAGTACAATGCACTATCCCCAGACCCCGTTTCCTTTAAATTTTCTCGAGCGAGAGGAGAGACATCGTCATGTTCATGTTGACATATCGAGAGGAAACCAAATGTAGATGAGACCAAATGAAAAGCCGCCTGTCAGCCAGCTTATCTACCTTAAAAACCTTCGAGCCGAACGCGAAGAAATTGCCTTTAATCCTGACAAATACCGGTAGCACCAATTGGATGATGGGGCACCATCATTTCTTAAATTCCTTTGCCAACAAAAAAACACACTTAACGTTAAACCAAAGTTGGTATGATTTCTAGAGAAAGAAACAATAAAGCAAACATGAGCACGAACAATTTTTACACTTTTAACTCTGGCAGATGCTTTGGCCCAAACAGATAAACTAAACACGGCAGTGAAGAGGCGGAAACATGCAACACACTCGCATGTGTGTGCGCATGTGTGTGTGTGTGTGTAATCTGTGAGACAAACCTCAACTTCAAGAACATAAAACTCAAAGTACAAAAGTTGCCACGCCATAATTATAACTTACGTGTACGTGGAAGAAGGCAAAAAGAAGGCCCAGAATGCCTGCGAATGGCTGACAAGCACCGGCACAGCCCAGGCCAAAACAAGAACGAAGTCGAAGACCAAGAAATGAAGGTACAGGCCCCAACAGTGTTGCCTTGCCTCCATCTCTCTGTCTCTCTCTCTCTCTCTCTATCTGTCTCAGAGCAAGTCAGCTAGGTCTCTGATCCTGCTGCGCCCCAATCGATAAACTCGAAAAAAAGCAACAAAAAAATGGCGCAAGAAAATGCTAAAAGCCAAGTCAGCTACTGTGGCTAGACGCGGATGTTCTAGGTGGTAACGCAATGCCGGAACATGGCCACATAAAAAACGGAGCAATCTCTGCACAGTAAGAGAGAAAGACATAGCCACGAGTATATTATGCAATATCTGAATCGCACTTTCTACATGGGATGCAGCTGCTGCTACTTGCTACTTGCTACTGCTGCCATGCAGGATGACAAAAGTCCGGACTACCGCTTGACCCCAAAGAGAAAGGCCTCCAGATGCATTGGATCTGCTTCATCTTTTTGTTTTTCCTGTTCGTGCTGGCTGGGCTCTTTTGCAAATTAGAAACTAATCTACTAGGAATGTGCATATGCCCCACCTCCCTCCCCCCCTGGATCTGTCTCGATCTCGATCACTAGTTAATAATGACCAATTAAAATGAGAGTATAAAATGTGAAAATTTGGTTTTTTGGTTATATTTAAATTATGCTTTCTTCTTGTCTTGCTCTGGACTTTTTACAGTTATTGGACAAGCTACTACACCGCCCGAACTACCAATTTATGGTGATCCCTACACGGAAATTGCTCTCGATTTAGTCTTCCCAAAGGGGCAACCGACGTTCCTGCTGAACGGCAAGAAACTTCAGTTACTGCAGCCACTCGATCGCGATGAGGAGAATCTTAGTCACATTGTGTTCCAGGTAAGAGGCGAAACGAAGGGGAAAGGAGAAGCGAAGTCTATCCATAATTGGATGGAGTGCGAGTGAGTAATCCCGCCACATAATCGCACATTGGCAATTCATTTCAGGTATCCTGCACCGTTCGCACCACGAATAAGAAGCGCAACATTCCGATTATTGTGCGAGTCTCTGATATTAATGACAATGCGCCACGTTTCATGAACACACCCTACGAGGTGACTGTGCCCGAGGTAAGCAGCAGGAGGAGGAGTAGAACAAATTACATCTACATATACTGGTATCAAAAATATTTTTCCGTTTGGGCCATGACAAAACCTAGTGGAACACTAACTAGAACATGGCTTACTGAATCCGCTACCTTTCACTACCGCCAGCCGCGACATCAATTTATGGCGAAACGCAATTGAAACAATGTCGATGTCTGTCTGGGGGCCCACTAGAATCGCTAGAGTCGCCAATTAAGAATGAGAGAAAGAAAAAAGAAATGAAAACAATCGACCATTTTAGAAAGCAATTAAATCATTTGGAAGTCGGTAAAGTAAGGGGGATATCCCAGTTATTTTACAACCATTATTTATCCGCTCTCCTCCCTCTCTCTCAACCAACTCTTTTAATTGATTGGGGCACAGGTAGGTAGGTGCCTTGGGAAGATAACCATCTAACTGATCAAAAAGAGAGAGAGAGAGAGAGAAGTGGGATCTGAGTGGTACATAAAGTAATTTACATAGTTTTCTTCACCCAAGAAACCAAGTGACACTATCACGTTTTTGACGTGCAGGCACGTAAGACAATACGAATTCGATTATCCTAAAGATAGCCTTTTTTTTGGTTTTTGTTTTTTTGAGAGCAATGACGCCCCCCTTGGCGAGCGAGTGGTCTTTGGGGCGAGAGGTGTGGAGCTAAGCTGGCGCATTGCATGGCATATTTGTATTTCATTTTCGCTGATTGCCAAATGGCCAATCGCCAGCGCAGACTCTCCAACCATTTGACATAAAAATGCAATTGGCTTTTGCCTCTTAATGGACACAGTGAGGCATAAGCACAGTCACAGACAGAGAGTCAGGTGTATGGACAAAGCTTCCGCAACCACCACGGACAAACAGACGGACGGACAGACGGACGGACAGACGGACGACGACGACGAAGCAGACAAGAGACAAGAGACAACCGACAGCAGCGACATACTAGTTGGTCACTAATGAAGTGGCAGACAGGCAGTGTGTTGTCCTCCTTGTCGCATGTTGATGCAACATGTTCATGTTGCTGTTGCCTGCACCGATGCCAACTAACAGCAACTGGATCAGAAAAAAAAAACAATAAAACAAAAAAAAAGCCAACACACACAGACAACTAAAACAAAAACAAGTGCATTGCCGGTTGTTAATTATTTATTTGAACTATTAACGTTCAATTACTGCCACTAAGACACATTAGAAAGCAACTGCCTTGTGGCAGCTAAGCAACAGGTGTGTGTCCCTTACTGCCTACGACATTGGTCAAGAATTCATCACTTGGCAGTAATTATGGTGGGCGTTGTTGGAAATAAACAGCTTTTAGGCCACAAAACAAAAAATGATCAAACAACATTGCCAACACAATGGCCAAGTCGAACTCTAGTTGGCTTTTGTTCGTTTTGTTAGCGCGGATTGTTGGATCTAAAGAATTTCCAAGATCAAGTAAATCCGACAACAAAAGCCTATCCAAGTGTATATCAACGCCCCATGCCGAAAAGGCAACAATTTTTGTTTAAACATTTAATTACACACATGTGCCATTTTTGCCATTCATTCATGGACTGAACGAGGGCCAAAACATGACTATCTGGCAAAAATTAATAATAAGCTATAAACTTAGTATAAAACATTTTGATGAATAACAAATGCTTTGAATTTTCACAAATTATTCACCAGCTGTGAATGTTTCTTCAACAACTAACTAATCTTTGGGATCGTTTAGGAGAATGAACAAAGTATTTACTGTGCAGCCCTCGTAAATATTTGCATTACCTGCACATTAAATTTCTTAACTGCTTTTTTCCCCTTTTCGGGGGGAGGGGAAAGAGCATCGGTTGGGTCATAGATTATTGAACAAATTTTTAATGATACAACTGCAATTAAAAGTATTTTCTTTTTTTTTTTTGTTACTTAAGACGATTCAAGCAGGAAGTAGTTGTTGCAATTGCAAGTGCTAGTAAAAAATATCTTAAAAGTTATGCAAACTTTCTTTTGCATATTTGCCAAAACAGCAAAGAAAACTAAGCAAATATGCAACTCCGTTTTACCTGAATGTGAAATGTGTGTTGGCCAGACGAGGTGTTAGCACACACACACACATAAAGTATGCCTTTGGTGTTGGTTTCCTTAATGCAAAACCTGTAGTCAAATGATGAGGCGGCGTATTTAAGGATAAATATAAATAAATTGCAAAATAATCGCAAAAGTTAAATGACAAAAAATAAAAAAGAAGTAGTTAAAGATATTTATATGCATTTTGCGCAAAAACCATATATATATGTATGAATAAATGTGTGTTTGTGTGTGTGTGTTTATGTATGTCTGAATTGCCAAATTTGGCGAAAAACCGTTCAACGACAATTGTCAAAAGTTTCGCTTTACAACCTGTTTCACGACGCCTGCCAAGTATCAAGATTCAGTTGGGCTGAGCTAAGCTTTTCCACTGCATTGCATGCATATGTATGTATGCACGAGCATTTTTCCCCAACATTTTCCGACTTGGGCCAAAAGAGTTGGCGTAATTTTGTTGTATTTTATTTAACCAGAAAGGAAGCCATGCCATGCCATGCCATGGAAACCAAACGAAACGATACCCCGCAAAATGTTTTTGCATAACCAAATCTTGAAGAGATCACAAAAATGTTTTTCTTTTTTGCATTAAGCCAAATAAAATGAATAAGTTCGCCAAACATTTGAAGTAAGATATCCCAAGAAAAATATACATATGCATGCATGCATGTACATTTGTATGTACATACTCGTACAACTTACAGGTTTCTGTAAGTTGCCAAACTCTTTGACACAGTGATTAGACCCCCAAATGTACATACAAATCGAAAATCACGAAAGCCACAAAAACTATTTATTATGCCGCGAAAGATGTCTGATATATGCATAAAAGTAGCGCTTAAATTCCAATTAAACTGCCAAGATAATGCTGCTTCGGGGGATGCATAAGAAAGAACCAAAAACTTTGATTAGAACAACAGGCGACTGGAGATCCGTCCGTCCGTCTTGGCCCGTGGTCTGTGGCAAATATTTGTCGTTTTGAAATATTCGAAACGTGTGCTGCAAAATTTGTCCAACTGTCACTATCTGTCTGTGTGTTCGCATAATCCTTCCACGGCAAATACCTACCTTTTGCCCATCGTACCATCATACCATCATACGATCGCAACCCATCCCAAGACAACGCAACGCGGCGATATATGAAAGCAATTTGAATATGTCGAACCAGACGGCATGGACACCAACGAAAAAATAAAAACGAATAACAAAAAGAAAGAAAGAGCTAAGAAACGTTGCACAGAGAGGATTTTTGATCATAAATAATTCATTACGCAGAATGTAGCGAGAAAACTACATACAATATATATATATATGTATATATGAACATACATGTTTGTCTGTATGGCGCTGGAGGAGATGGGCAGACAAGAACACTGCAAAAGGCTGCTACTCTCATAGACACTCCTTGCCCGCCCACTTCTGTCTTTTTCCAACCTTAGGTGCACTGGCTGGGGAGCAGAAAAAGGGGTCTCCAACATTGGATTAGAAAAGTTATAGCCATACGATCGAAAAAGAACCAATTCTCATCGAGTCAGAGTCTACTTCTACTTGTTTCCCTCTGATTAATTGGAAACCCCTCTCAAAGAGCCATTTTAATGGCACGCCCCTGACCATATGCCTACTTATATGTCGTTGTATGCGAATAGAGATGAATATCAACACTCCATTCCATTCCATTCGCATAGGCAAATGCCAGTTTATTGTGGTCGTTTCGTTTCTTGGCCATTCTTAGGTTAGGCTTCCACTTTTTCAGGGCTTCATTATCATAAGCTGCGTGCCGCTTCGCCTCTCGAAGACTCTCCTGCATCTTCTATGCCATGCGCCATGTAGGGTACAAGTGCCTCTGATCGGGTCGCGCTCCACAGAGTCTGTATGTGTTCTTGGCGACATAGTGGCCTATTGAGGCACTCACTTCGGGGCAGTCAGTGGGTGCTGGTTGAAGTCCGCAACGATGGCCTGTCTTTGATAGCCCTCCCAGCGAGAGAAGAGGGCGAGTGGCATATGCAATTTGCAAAACTGTGACAAATGTTTGTTTGTTTGCTTGGCCCATCATCATCATCTTTTGAAGAGCCTTAGCCAGCGTTAGTTCGATTTGAGCTAACTAATTACGCGAATTGTATTGCCATTGAGTTGGCGATCCTTCTATGGCTTCGCTCTTTCCACTGACAATCAGACTGGCATATAATTGGTATGCACTTGCCGTAACCAGCTCGCTCGCCGATACCCCCAAGGGATATGAGATGTGGTTTTCTTTTGCTTTGGCGAGTGGCAAGGAATTTTTAATTTCTTATGCCGACTCCGTCCACTTAATTACAATTACAAGCTCAAATTATATCCCCAGAGAGAAACCAGACTGCTCATTAAACGTAGAAGGAGGCCGAGACTTCACATGCCTTGGCTTTTGCCAGAGAGGGGATTGGATGAGATGGAGACGGGCTTAGAGGAGCGCAAGCCTAACAAATAATTTCGTGCTGCCGATAAAAATCTCCTGTTGCCCCCACCCACACACACACACAAACACACACACACACACACTCACCATCATCATCATCAGACACTTATACAAAGGGAAATAAACAATTTCAAACAATTGCAAGATGCACCGCAAATATTTACAGAGCGAGTCAGTATATCACGTTCCGTTTGCATACATTACGACGACTACGTCCAGGGTCCCTGGGTCCTCAACCTGATGCTGATGCACGATGGCCCCCGCAAGACAAATGTTTATCGCACTTAACCGCGCGGGAGTTGTGCCACAAACAACAACAATAACAGCAACAACAGCAGCAAACAACCAGCTAACTTCAGCAACAACAACAACAGCAATGAGTTATCTCCGTTCGCCGTTGCATCTGTCTGTCTCTCTGTCTGTCTCTCTGTCTGTCTGTCTGTTCGGCGGTTTCGGTCGGTTTTTGAGTTGTTTCTGTGATAGAGTTCTTAATTCATTTCCCAACAAGATTTTTGAGCATTTACTTTGGGGCACACATACAATACCATACACTTGAAAAAACACAATATGTCTATCGTTCCCATGGACCGATTTGAATCATGTGGCACTTAAAATATTTATTGGAAAGGCCATATATGTACATACATACATACATATTTAGATATTGCTATATATTCATATATTTCTTGTATATTTCTATAGATTTACATACATAGAAATTTATATATTTCAACTGATTTCAGCTTGCGTGTATGTTCAGAAATTAATTAACCACCCAATTCCAGAGTTCTGACCCCGCCACCACATGGCACAAACTGACCCTGATGCCCCATATCGCTCCTTTTACATATACATATGACATGTTAAGTTTGACAGAATGTTATTGACATTACCATTGAATTTGCAATCTTTGTAAAACGGAATGTTAAATTTAACGTTTCCTCAATTAGGAAATTTCTGTAATATGTGTATAAAATTTTTGTTACATTTTGTCTGTGGGTTGAATTTAAAATTTCCAATACATTTTGAAATTGTAATAAATTTGGAATTTTTGTTAAATTATTCCTTTAAAATTTTCGTATAATTTTGTTATATTCAAAAATATCAGTTAAATACTGAACTTTAAATTTGAAAATTAACAGAAATTTCAAAACTTTACTGAAATTTTGAATTCCAATTTCGAAATTTTACGGAAATTTTGATTTTTTTTCAAATGTTCAATAATATTCGGTTGAATTACCGTCGCTGTCAAACATAACAGACTTCCAGAGCATCTGAAAGAGCAATTCGGCTGTTAACTAAATTCTGGACATACTGGTATACTGAAATCAATTATAATATATATAAATCCATGGACATTTATGAAAATATATTGAAATATATAGAAATCTTTATAAATATATATAAAAGTCCAAGATTATGCGAATATTATTCCGTTTGACAAAGAACAGGGCATGTACAATATCTAAACCAATCTTTGTATTAAATTCAAAATTGTTTTTAACCTTTTCCCAAGAATTCAGAAACGTGGAGAAAGTTGAATTTCACTTCCGTTCTCATACTTCTAAAAACATTAAAGAACCTGAAGAATTTAGACTTAGTAGAGAATTTGAGTGACCTTCCCTCTGAAGGTTTATTAAAGAGACTTCATTTAATAAATAACATTAACGCATACTTTAGTTAGAGTAACGAGAGCAACAATACGCTTTCTTTTTGATTTCTGTAACCTTGGAGTCAGGGTTTTCCACAGTGTATTCCCACAGACACATATGCATTTCTTTCATTTTGGTTTTTGTTGGTTTTTCCGTGATTAAATGATAGGAAATCTTAATGCAGTTGGGGAGTTTTGTTTTTTCAGAGGAAAACTCTATTCAAACTTTATGCTTATGCTCTTGCTTACCAGCATCTGGTGGATCTAAAGCCTTTTGATTGATTAATGGGCTGCACCTTACCCGAAAAAGCTTAACAAATACACACAAACACACACACACACACACATGCTTAGATACACAATTGCAACAATGCTGGCAAAATGGAAAGCCTATGAAAAATTGTTTGGCGATTTGCAGCGCTTGCCATTTAACACAGATGCAAACACACACACCGACACACACCAGCGCATGGACAAATCGCAAAGTTCAGCAAATAAACAATGACTAGTTATTTGCTAAGTTGTTGTAGAGAGCGAGAGAGCCAAGCCAAGCCAAGCAAAGCCAAAGGCGGTGGAGGCTGGCCTGGCCCTTGCTCTATGTGAGGATTGGGTTTTGGGTATTGCGGATGGGTCGGTCGGTGGGTCGGTCGCTGCCTCTGACTGTGACTGTGACTGTGAGTAGGAGCATTTAACCTGGCCTAGAGGACACACACAAACGCATACAAACACTCCACATAGTAAATGTAAAAGGCTGCGCCCGTTACATAACAGCACTTTTTGTTGTTGTTGCTGCTGCTGTTGCTGCTGTTGTTGTTGGGCACGTTTTGGTTTTGTCGCCCAAACTATCTTTTTTTGCAGCTGAAAAGCTGACTAAACACCGGTTCTGCTTGACTTGAGAAAACAATGGCAATCCGGCCGGTCTGTCTGTTGGTCGGTCGGTTGGTCGGTCGGTCGGTCCACCGGTCCGCCAGTTGCTCGGTCGTATCTTTCGGCCTCTTGCTGCTTCAATTTTCGTGTGCTTACCTTTTTTGGTATTTAGAATTTTTGCACGCTACAAAACGGTAACAATCATTATTATCGGTTTTATTGTTTTTGGTCATCGAGAAGTCAAAGTTATCTTCATTTTGCGGCATGATCTAAGAACTGGCTTTTAATTTTTTTGTTGTTTTCGTTGTTGTTTTAAATATTTCTACAACGTATTTTTTGTTTTGTGAGAAAATTGTCAAATCTTTGGCCACACTTGCTGATCATCCTGTTGCCGTTGCCGTTGCCGTTGCCATTGCCGTTGCCGTTGCTCTTGGCTGTTGGTAGCTTTGGCCACTTTGTTTTCGCAAGATAGCTCGAAGCAACAAGAACTATGCATTAATATGGGCACAAAATTGTGGCTAGAGACGATAGAAACCTTAATTTATGGTAATAATTTTCTGCGAAATCAAAAGCTGTCAGCAACAGCTTAAAACATAATGATAATGATGAGTGATGATGCGCTTCTCTTTTGCTAAAATTATCATCGTACTTCCACATACTTACATTTCAGAGCACACCGGTGGGCACCACAATCTTTCGCAACATACAAGCTCTCGATAAGGATGCCGGCGTCAATGGCCTGGTCGAATACTTCATTGCCGAGGGCAGCACCAATGCCACCGAAGATGAGAAGCTGACTAGCGCCGATGGTTATGGTACCTTTGCCATATCATTTCCACACCAGGGACAGGTAAGTTATTGCGATTGCCAGCAATATACTAGTGGTAGATGGCAACAATGATTTATATATTGTATGTGATTTTCATCAATCTGTCGCTTTTTTGTTCCTACTCATAGGTTACAGTGGCCAAGACCTTGGATTACGAGAAGATTCAGCGATATTATCTGACCATTGTGGCATCGGTGAGTGACATTTGAGCATTAATCAATTAGAAATCAGTATCGGGTGACCATATTTCAATCAGCCGACTGTCAGAGTACGAGCCCTTTGCCTTGGCATATCCACTATCCACTTCCTGGATTAATTTGCCATGCAACAGTATGTGGCCCATAAATCTTGGACGCAATTGCTGCACATTGGGCTTCGCTGCCTGGCCGGAATGTTGCTACTCTTGTGGTTGCGGTTCTGCCTGTCAGCAGGAATAATAGTAACTCACTAAAAACACACAGTGGCCCAGGCGGGCCAATCACAAACTCATCTTCCTCTTCCAAATAGATCATCGAAAGGATGCGGTTTCTCATCCAAAGAGGAGACAACATCTTTAGTAGTTGTTTGAAAAATGCGAAATTAATATGTAAATTAGTAAATGTATCTGTTAAGCTCCTCGTTTGTTTGCCGATTGATATTCTCTCAGTGTGTTTTTTCTGTTGCATTCTTTGCAAATCAGTTTATACGGTTTGTTGTGCAAACGCATTGATTTGCCATAGTTGGGAGACCCGAATGGCCAAGACTTTGCATTGTCGTTGCTAGCAACGCCTTATCTACGCTTTATGACATTTCAAAAGAATTTATTTGACATTTACATAAGCGAGCTCCGTTACCATCGTTGACCGTTGGCGATGCGGCGGCCATTTGGTTGCCTGGTTTATTGCCACGCGGCGGCACCAGGCAGAAGTCAACAGTCGTCGGATGGCTTTTCTCCATTCGGTCTAGCGGCAAATGCGGCACATTGTGCGGACCAACTGCATCTGCATTTTTGCCTCTCTTTTTGTTATTCCAGCGCCAGAGCTGGGGTGTTTGACATGCTTGCTGATTCATCTGTCAGCAATATATTCATCCAATTGGCAGACCTTATATACAACGTACACACACATACATACATACCTACGAGTGCACTCGTAGATTGTATTTTGTAATATTTTTTATGGTACCTTGGCTAGTTATTTAATTGCATTACCTGACCGTAATTAAACATAAATCAAATTAGATTGTCTTGAAATTATTTACATGCCTGGCCCACGCATTGCTAGACCAACACGCAAAGTAGCTGCTCAATACAAAACTCTTTCGATGGCAACAAATGCCGGAGATAATGTTTTTATATAGAAAATTATAAAGAGGCGTTTTCAATTTAACACGTTTCATAAATCAGCTCACCGAAGAAGCCAAACAGGAAGCCTGCAACATGCTGCAGCAGCAGCAGCAGCAGCAGCAACATCAACAACAGCAACAACTGGCAGCCAGCCCTCTCGATGGACTGACTGGCAAAAGTGCCTGCAAATAGTCTTTCATAATTTTAAATTGAGTTTGCCAGAATGCATTAAATAGAATTGGTTTTAATTATATTATATATAAAATGCAAATGTAATCAAAACATTAAGCCAACCAAAACGAAATACTTATAAGTATATAGTGTATATATATATATAT
This sequence comes from Drosophila sp. 14030-0761.01, assembly GCA_018150735.1. NCBI lineage: Eukaryota > Metazoa > Arthropoda > Insecta > Diptera > Drosophilidae > Drosophila > Drosophila sp. 14030-0761.01. Next base: position 4,120,056 of record JAECWO010000106.1, on the reverse strand, counting down.
AGGTATGTTGGGTATATTGATTTGCATAATCGCAGGCACAGACAGAACAAGTTACCAAGTGGATTGGCTTAGCTTACCTGAAATATTGGCATCTAATTGTAATTTACACCATTTTCGCCAAGCCAAATAGCACAAAAAAAAAAAGAAAAAGAAAATGGAAAAAGCGAAATGGTTAAAATAAAATCTCGCAACGCCTGCGCACACTCGGGCCATTACCACTTTCAATATCAAAATCTAAAGTATAACCCAAGGCGTGAAAAAAAGAAGTGGTGTGGCATGAGAGAGTACAGAGAAAATTCCCCAACAACAGACTTGGTTAGACTCGGCTCTTTGTAAGCTTGATCGAATTGATTTCAGCAGCGGCATCGCTGGTGCGGCAGCAACATGCGGCGCAACGGCGACTGTCAGCCAGCCAGCCATCCAGCCAGCAATCGATAAAGTGCTCAAAAAAATATAAGTGCTAGTGCTGTAGCCTGCAAGGTACACAACTCCCCCCAACTCCCCAGACGTGGGCAATTTTCGCAACTATGCGGCACCACCAATACCACATGACCCACAGGCGCAAGACAATGAAAGTTATGAATTACTGCCACTTCGAGTAATTCAGTACAGTACTGATCCGATACAATTCGATCTACATCTCAACCAGAAATGCCATTGATCCTTTTGTTTCTTGGGCATGAAACAAATATTTGAAGGTTCTTGTTCTTGTCCACTTACCAAGTATGTATGTATGTGTATCGGCATCTTAGGGTGTACCTGTTGAAACATTTTAACTTTAACTCACGATCACTTTGATCACAAGCAACGTGCGGCTTAGCTCCCACATACTATAAGTGAAACTGTGTTATGATTCACGATAAAAATCTGCTTAGCTGACTAGACTGGGCATGAGCACGATTTACAGAATGTTAGCGTTCTGCTTGTACATAAACATAGTCGAGCGACTGTGTATAGTTTAGCAACAACAGCAACTACAAAAATGTATGTACGTGATGGAACTAAACATCACATTTTTTGCAGCATCTACGTTGGTGGTTCAATAGAAACCATTACAACACTTTCTCAAACAACACATAGATGGCAGACGATCGTTAGAACCGACCGACCGATCGAACGACCGATCGAACGACCGACCTACCGATCTTTGTCATTCAGTTTTCTTTCGTTTCATCAATTTCACTGCCTCTGACACTTTTGCTTTCCTTTCTTGTAGGATCGGGCACGTAATCCCTCGGATCGTTTGTCTTCAACCACCACTTTGACCGTAAATATTGCTGATTCAGATGACTTGGATCCCTCATTTATCTACCGTGGATGTGTGCTGCTCGACGGCGCTTGCATCAACCCGGAATACACGGCGTCGGTGCCAGCTGGCTCATTGCTGGGCGTCCTCAATGTACTGCCTGAACGGATACAAGCCGTCGACCTGGACACGATAAATTCGCGGATACGCTATAGCTTTGCCAGTGGAATGCCTGGGAATTACGCGGACTATTTTGAAATCGATGAGGAGACTGGCGTGTTGAAGCAAACGAAAGCCATTGACACGTCCACGGCCAAGAAATACGATATAGTTGTGCGGGCAGAGGAAATCTCGCCGGCGCCACGACGTTTCACCACAGCCAAACTGACCATAGCAGTCAAGCCAGTCGACGCCAATCCCCCGGTGATAGCCTCATCGGACATTGACGGCTATGTCGACGAGAACTCACCCATTGGCACACGAGTTCTCGATGCCCAGGGTAAACCGATTTCCTTTAGCACCTCAGACGCTGATCTCGGCGAGGGAGATCCAAAGCCGGACTACATTTACGAGCTAACGACGCCCTCATTCAATGTGACGAGTGAAGGCATTCTGGTGGTGAACGAGGAGAATCTTGATCGCGATCCTCCAGCGCCGGGTCGTTACAAGTTCCAGGTGGTGGCACGAGAGCCTCGCACAAATGCGGCTAGTGCTCCACTGAGTCTGACGGTCCATCTGCGAGATGTCAACGATAATCCACCCAAACTAGCCATGGTGGCACCCATTTCGATCACAGCTGGGGATCAGCAGCGCCTGGTGACCCAGGTGAATGCCACGGACAACGATGAGGGGGCCAATGCCGTGACTACCTACTCCATTTACCACGTCTCCAATAATGGGGCACAGAAATTCGTAATTAATGAGCAGACCGGTGAGATCGAGACCCATGGCCGTCTGCTGGCTGGAGAGCAATACAGCATCACGGTGCAGGCCAGCGACATTGGAGGTCTCTCCTCGCAGGCCATTGTTGAGGTCAGTGTGACCCCGGGACCGAATACGAAACCTCCGAGGTTCGAAAAAGCAATCTACGAAGTGCAAGTCAGCGAGGGCGCCGAGATTAACTCCACAGTCACGGTGGTCCATGCCGACGATCCGGAAAACGATCCCGTCGTGTACTCCATCATGTCCGGCAATGATCTACGACAATTTGCAGTGGGCCAGGAGAATGGCGTCATCATAGTCATACGGAAACTGGATCGCGAGAGCCTGACACGCTATCAACTGATCCTTAAGGCGGAGGACAATGGAGGTCTCTCCAGCAGCGCCACAGTGAACATCAAGGTGACCGATATCAACGATAAGAACCCCGAATTCGACGAGTCCACACTGCCATATGTGTTCCAAGTGGACGAGGGTCAGCTGGATGCCTTTGTCGGTGTGGTCCATGCCACCGATGCGGACGAGGGAATCAATGCAGAGATCACCTACTCCATTCCAACGGACATACCCTTCGCCATCAACGGAAAGTCTGGCGAGATACACACGGCCCAGAAGTTGGACTACGAGAAGCAGAACGAATACAAGTTCGTGGTGACTGCCAAGGATGGAGCGCCCGATGCCCGATTGGGCACGGCCAGTGTGACAGTGATGGTGCGAGACTTGCCCGATGAAGTGCCCAGATTTAGTGATGCTCGCATTGACGTCCACATCCCAGAGAACGAGCCCAACTACCTAGTGGCCACCGTGCAGGCTTTCGATCCCGACTCCATGCCAGAGATCACCTACGTTCTGCGGAAGGGCGATGAGGAGCTGTTCAAAGTGTCCCCGAATTCGGGAGAGGTGCGCACCACCAGCAAGGGACTGGACTATGAGAAGCAACGCCAGCATGAGCTGGTTATCGGCACCATTGAGAACGATGGAGATGGCCCGGGCGATACAGTGCGCTTGGTGGTTCAGGTGGAGGACCGCAACGATGTGGCACCTCGCTTCTTGACCGTACCCGAGCCGGTGACCGTGAACGATGATCAACCAATTGGCACTGTTATTGCCACCATGCCGGCCATTGATGCCGACGGCACTTCGCCGGGCAATGTGGTGCGCTACGAGCTAATCGGACGAGGCAAGGCCTTGAAATACTTCCAAGTGGACCCCGATACAGGGGCTGTGCGAATACGCGATGAACTGCGCAAGGAGGAGGACACCGAGTACCAAGTGGACATACGAGCCTTCGATATGGGCGAGCCTCAACTCAGTTCGGTGGCCCAGCTGCGTGTCGATGTGCGCCATCTGCTGCTGGATCCCAATGGGGACAGTAAAATCGATGCCAACAAGCTGGACAGCGGGCTCGGCATCATGAATCCCGAGACTGTTGGACTGGCGTTCAGCGATGACAGCTACACCGCCAGTGTGCCGGAGTCGACCGGAGTGAACAGTATGCTGAAACTGCTTCAGATAGTCAATGCCAGGAAGTCCTCGAAAGATATGTCCATGCCGGCCTTCAAGTGTGAGTTTGTCCAGGGCAATGAGCTCAGCATGTTCCAGCTAACCTCCGAGGATCATGGCTGTGGCATTGTGCTTTTGCAGCCGTTGGATTTTGAGAACAGGACGACATATACCTTGCAATTGCGACTGGTGTCGCATCGATTCTTCGTGAATCCTCGCAAGGATCAAGCCACAGTTAAGATAATTGTCCAAGACGAGAACGATAATGCTCCAGAATTTGTCTTCAATCGTCTGCGTGGACGCAAGGACACTTTCTACGCCGTTGTCACTTCGGAAATGGATGTCGATACAACCGTCCTTCAGGTGCGGGCCACCGATCGGGATTCGGGCAAATTTGGCATTGTCCGTTACAAAATCTACGACGACGAGGAGGAGAACAGCATCAATGAGAACGAGGGATTGGTAAGAGTTTTGAGAAACATTTGTCCAGACATTTCCCTTACGAGTTTCTGTGTATTCTGTGTAGCCCACCACCTACTTCATGATGAGCGAGGATTCGGGGATATTGCGAACAGCTAAACCTTTCGCCAACGATGTTAGCTTTCCGATGGTTTTCTATGTTGAGGCTCGTGACAACGTTGAGGCCGAGGAGCAGGGCTCACACCGAACCAGGGCACGTATTGTGGTCAATCGACTTACCGATCTGAACCGCATGACTTTGGCCTTCTCGGACGCCCCTCCCAGTGATTTACGAAGCCATTACTCCGAGCTGGAGGAATTGCTGCAAGAGAAATCCAATGGATTGGTAAGCGGCATCGAACGTTTCAGTAGCCGCAAATTCCTCACGGATAATGGCACCATCATGGAGAATCCGGCTGCCACAGATGTGTGGTTCTATCTCATTGATCCAAAGACGGAGCAGCTACTGAAACGCAATGATAGTGTGGTTCAAGCAGCTTTGCTTCAACCAGCAGCTCGGGCGGAACTTAACTTTGCTGCTTCGGGAGTGGCACGCGCCACAGCCGAAGGCATCTACGCGCCCATTGAAATGAAGGAGCAGGTTCATAAGGTAACATCAAAATGGCCCAAAAAGTAAAAAGGAAGATAGAATATATTAATTAATTATTTTCAGGTCAAGGCCGCCATAGCTATTGACGATGAGGTCTTCCCCTTTACATTGATTGCGATATCCATTATCATACTGATTCTGGGTACCATTGGCATCATCTACATATGCATCTCATGGTCCAAGTAAGCACAAAAATTCGAGATTCGAATCTATTCGAATGAATTTACTGACTCCTCTCTATCCTTTACAGATACAAGAACTTCAAGCAGCGCATGCGCCAATATTCGGCGCCCAGTCCTACTCGCTATGACCCGGTCATTGTCAACTCACAGGCCTCCAACGCTGGCGACACAGTGACCAATATGAAGGAGTATGAAACCCAAATGCTTGCCATGGCCGTGCCACCCGATGGCGACGATGATTTGCAGCTGGATTTCAGTGCGAAGAACCATGCATTCTCCTTGGACAATGTCAGCTATATAACCCACAAGGAGAATGGGGGCAATGTCAACGGTGGCATTGGTGCTGGTGGTCAATCCAGTCCATCCCATTCGGATGCCACGACGGCAACAATAGCCACTCTGCGACGACACAATAATCTCAACAATTTAAATATGAACAACAACAATCTGGCAATGAATAATCGACAAAATACCTTCAATCGCACGCTGGAGATGAATACCCGCAACAATGCCAATCCTCTGGCATCGCCTCCACCGAACGGCACCCTAACCCTGGGTCGCATTAAGCATCAGAATATCAACCATTATCAGAATGGGGGCTACAAACTGGACTCAACCTCGTCGAGTCGCAACAATCTGGCCAATGTCCAAAATAATGCCTATAGTACAATGGGCAGACGTGGCAATACATTCGGTGGCGTTGGCTTGCTGAATGCCTCCAGCGAAAATTCTGGTGGAGATCTGATGACCAACACTCTGGGTCGCAACACCAACCACAATCATCAGCATAATAATCGCATCTTTGGCGGTGAGGTTCCCATTACGAATCCACTTTTTCAACGGTAAGAGTTTCAAGCAAAATGGTTTTGATGTTCTTATACAATTTGCAAATCTTTGACAGATCCAACGGCGACAGTCACTTGAGCAGCACCAATGAGAATGTGTCGTTTGGGAAGCGGGATTATGGCCAAATGGGTTTCTCGTATCTAAACGATTTAGATCGATCGGAGGTGGAAACGACAACGGAACTATAATTCGAGCCACGATCACGATCGATGTATATATGTACTTAATATAACAACAAAAAACATTCATCTCTATTTAGCTGCCAATTTTTACGTACGTTTCTAATAGTTTATGTATACAAGTGCAGTTGCCATTATTGAATTCAGAACTGTAAATATTTGATTTTAGGGGAATTTATATCGGAAGCATTTAAAACTGATTAGATTAATTGATAATTGTGCATTAATTTAACAAATCGAAACAACTGCAGTCATTAAATTGTAAGTGATCAATCAGATTTAGATTATTAATGAGAGCGTGTGAGATGATATAAGTCATCGTACGCGTGCTTAAGGCCATTAGCTAAAATTATTAAGATTGTTAAACTTAGGTAAAATCTTGGCATTCGCGTGTATCCAAGAAATATTGAGATATATATTATGATGCATTAATTGTATGCTGTAAATAACGATTTCGCAAGAGATTTTTGAAGGCATCTAACGATGTTTTAATAAAAACTGCTTATGTTACTATATAATATATTTGTATGTGTGTATGTATGTATGCAAGAGAGATGAGGAAACTAATTTATATTTAAACATATTGACTAAAGATCCATTTGGCGTCCGTTTTTCTAAAAAGTGTTGTTTGGGCATTTATACTAAATCTGAACAGAATCTCAATATTTATATATTTATGTCTAAGATGTGTCCTCACTTTTCACCGTTATTCTTATTTCGCCTTTGTTGTCCTTGATAAATTGCATGCTTGCCGCTGTCTGTTTGTTGTCCTCATTCGAAGGGTCATCTTCTTTTTTGATGGTCGACGACAGTTGGTCCTCTTCTTCTGTCTCAGATTCGCATTTCTATGGGTTTTGAAGGGGGAAGAGTGGAGTTGAGGAGTAAGATCAGTGAGACAGTTGCAAATACAAATGAAGTTGGAGTTAGTAGGATTAATGATTGGATTGGATGGATCTCTAGTCGAGTAGCGCATCGAACCAAGGCATTTCCTCCATGCCCTCGAGTATCTTCACGACCTCACTGACACTATTTGTAGTTTCGTCTACTTGAACATTTTCTGGGTTTGGATATACGCCACTTGAGCCAGATGGCGCCTCATTTAAAATATTTGAATATGGACACGCAATTCCTAGAGCATTCGGATCTTGATTCTCGTTATGGTCTAAATCCGAATAAAAACTTGAAACTGGCACTGTGTTTGTGGGATCTTGACTAGCATTGTATTGTATACCAGGGTTTGGACATACGCCACTTAAGCCAGATGGCGCCTCATTTAAAATATTTGAATATGGACACGCAATTCCAAGAGCATTCGGATCTTGATTCTCTTTATGGTCTAAATCAGAATAAAGACTTGAAACTGGCACTGTGTTTGGGGGATCTTGACTATCATTGTATTGTATATCAGAGAAGAGACTTGAAACTGACATTGCATTGGGATCTTCATTCTCATTATATTCTATATCAGAGAAGAGATTTGAATAGGGCATTGCACTGGGATCTTGAATTTCAGTATCGTCTATATCGGTATATGGACTGATAGGCATGTCAGTATAGAGACTATCAACTGACATGACATTAAAATCCTCTTGTTCTATATCACCGACTAAATCTAAATTCGTCCCATCATCATCTAGATTGATCTGATTTTCGCCAAGCTCCAGGCCCAGTTCACTGTCTTCAATGTCCAATAGGAAACGACAATCATCATCTAGAGATTTGGCCAAATCCTCCGCAGTGCTCACATCAAAATCAAATATGCCAGCTGTCAGGTCGAAGAGTTCGTTATCGCTCTCGGTAGGATCAACCATCATCATCAACATCTGATCGGAGTTATTGTCGCCAACTAAACCATTCACACCACCAACATCACCATCACCATCACCAATATCACTACCATGCCCAGGTGCAAAAATGCTTTCTAATGGCGGTGTGGTTGGCTTTTCATAAAACTAGGGAATGGAGAGACGTCGGTCATTTATTCAAAGAGTGTCTATCACAAGCTTCTTCTTCATTGATCATCATCACAATAATACGGCAAATGTACGTACTAAAGAATTTGCATGTGTGTTTTCTGCCTTAACTACTCTCGTATGAGTATATATAGCAATCTACTTTTGACTATTCTAGGCGTTTTATATAGTAATATGTAGTGGAGTGGTGTGGTTGAAGCATTTTTAGCATAATCACAAAAAATCGATCGATATTATGGGTTCGTGCATGTGGTTGTGGTTGTGGGTGTGTGTGTGGTGGTGTTAGACATGTTGAGTGGTATTTAGGTGAGTATTAGGCTCAGCCTTCAACTCTTAACGCACCTTTTGTATATACTGGCGCTTGGCCGTCGCAACACTTAAATGCAGCACACATGTGGAATCCTCCAATATGCTGGCCACGGGCTCCTGGCACACAACACCGCTGCGCTCCACCCCACAGGCTCGGAAGAGCACCTGACGTTTATCTTCCAGTATATGTTTACGACAATGTTTACAACAGGGCAATGTGCGCTCTCCACACTTGACACCGCCCTCAGTGAACACACATTTGGGTGTGCTGCTCGGTTTTTGTGTCAACAGTGTGTCCCGTAAACGTTTCTCTTTCAATTTTTTATAGAGCACCGCTTCCACACCCTGGCGGCGGTGATAACTATTCAGGGCCTTCAGTTGCTCATAAAGTTGACGCTCATGCGGCGTTTCTTTAAGCTGATCATGTATGCTGCCTGAAATGGAAAGTCTTCGGTCATTGCAAATCAGGAAAAATGTGGTAAGCAACATACAGTAGGCATCCCGCTCTCGGCGTATATCGTGTAGATATTTTCGACGACGTTGTCTTAGAACATGCTGCAAATGTGTGAACTGCTCCTGGTAGAGTTCTTTAAGTTTAATCAACTTCAATTCACCAATGCGAACAGCTTCAGCGCGTGTGTAGACACCGGCGTGCCTGAAAATAAATATATGATAAATAAATTAATTTATTTACATTGATTTATGGTTGTTTCTTGACTCTAACTCTGTCAAAACTTACTTGAGGGGATCATCATCTTCGGAGTCCACGCTTTCGTAATCAGATTCATAGAATTCCACATCTTTGGCTGTGTTTCTCAGACAGGGTGGATCTTCATCTTGACTTGAGCTATCCGAAGCATAATCCAGAATACGAGGACGCTTACGCACATTGGCAACAATATGTCCAATGCTATTACGATGGTCCTGATTCACTGAAGGCAATGGTTAGATATACATTGGCCATACAAGCAAAGTAAGTTTGTGATTTACTTACCAAATGGCACAACATATGGCGATACCACATCAATTTCATCATCATCCGGCTCTGTTTTTGGCAATTCTGGTTTAATATCATCCACATTAACATGGTGGGCTAGACTGTTCAGCAGGGTCTCGTTGGTCTCCACACGCGTGCGGAGGCGACCAACGGCCAAATGGGTCTTCTGCAGCTGTGTCTGGCGATTGTGCTCAAAGCACAGGGTGGTCATTAGTTGTTCCTTCTTGTTGTCAAATTTGGCGACCGCGTTCAAGCATTTCCGGCCATTCGAATAGACGTGCGAGCACTGGCGGTAATTGCCGCGGGGGTCGCGCAGTATGTGGCGGATGCAATAGTCAGAACCTTCAATGCGCATCTGACTGCACTCGTAGCTTGGATTGGCGCAATACCTTATCTTGGCCAGCTCGTTGTGAATTTGGTCGCGGAGCTGCTGCTCCTTGTCCGGTGTGCATGGTGTGCCCCGGGTGCACTGCCGCATTTGGTTCGGCGAAAAACTTGACATTGCAATTAATATTTTTTCTTTACTTTTCTTAATTTGTTTCGTGATTTAAGCAAATTCGGAATATTTGACGCGTGCGATAGAGCTGGGAAATCCGATCCGATAGTATCGATGGAAATTAAAAAGTGCGATAGATCGATGGAAATTTTTCGATGGCGATGTATCGAACTTAATTTTTGCAAGGATTTGGAGGAGCTGCATTTTGATCTTGGCAGTATGGACAAGTTTTTACACGCCTCCCGCAAGTATTTTACCCTGAAAGTTTATTATCCAGGTGGATTTTAATTCAAAATCTTAAGAAATAATTTACAAAGAATGCTAAGACTTCATTTTTATTCAAATGAGTCGGAAAAAAAATCGACGAACAACATAAATCTTCACGGGCGGATGCAATCATTACTATTCGGCATAACATGAATAACCGTTTTGTATTTTATTTGAATAATAATTCCAATAACCGATGGCCGATAAATAAAGATACTCGCCCTTGCGTTAACATACTCGAACTGAGTCAACATGCTTGCAAATGAGTTAACCGACATTATTATTATTCCGTAAAGCGGGTCATTTAAACTGAACTGCAAATTTCGGTTGTCAAGTAGGCGGCGAAATGTTTGATCGATACACACATTTCTAAAACAATATAGTTTTCAAGTAATTGTTAAAAATGGAGCAAAAAACAAAGAGTCTTTTAGATAAATTCAATATACCGTTATGTCATCTTGACTTCGACTATATAAAAAAGTGTGAAAATGCTCGCGAAATGGAAAAAATCTTAATGATTCTCCGTTCCGGGGAAGAAGGCTTTTATCCAGACCTAACACGCTGTGCTGAGGATAAACTAAAAGAATTGAAGCCGACCAGTCAATTGTTTCGCTACGAAGAGCCAATACAAAGCAGCGATGTCCTCGACAAGAAGGAATTGAAGCCAATCCTTGTGAGTATAACACTGTTTTGTAATCAAGACTCCAATTGATTCATATCTGTCTAAAGGATTGGACACATGACATCAAGTCAAAGGATGATACGCTTAACGAACTAAAGCAGGATATGCGTTCCTTGACAGCAAATCTGCCCCCCATGCGGAAATCAAGTAAAATAGATACAGAGAAAGTAGTCGCCGAGTCGGAAAAGGAAAAAGCTAAGACGCCCGCCCAATCCGTACAAACAACCAAAACCACAAAATCGTCTGAAACCCGTATTAAATCCACCGACTACAATAAATGGGACAAATACGATCCGGATGAAGAGATTTTACGTATGGACTTAGACGAAGAACGGGCCAAGGAGCAACTAGAGGTAAAGAATCAAATAAACGCAAGTCCGACTACAAAGAAAATCAACGATGCTGATAAGGCAGCTGAAAAGGATCGCCTCAAAGAGCGCCTTTTGTCCAAGCTTGACGGACTTAGCAACCTGGAACGGGAACATTTAGCTGAGAAGTAAGTATAATTTTTCTTCTGAAAACCAGATTCAATTTTGTAATCTTTTGCATAGGCATAGACTGCGCGGCAATGAATACTTTAAGGCTAAGGAGTACGACAGTGCCATAGAGGAATATAGTCAGGCTATAATCTACGATCCAGAGAATGCGAGCCGCTCCTACAATAATCGAGCCATATCACGTAGGTTAAGCGTCAATATTTGATGATCTATAATTTCATGAATAGATTTTCCATAGATTTGAAAATCAAAGACTATCTGGCAGCTATTTCGGATTGTGAGGCCTGTCTGGAGATGGAACCTGATAATCTAAAGGCTCTGCTTCGTCTAGCCGATGCCAACTATGCGCACGGACGACGTCGGGAGGTGGGTAATATGGCAATTCTATTTCTTTGAACACTTACGAACTTTCAACTCCTTTTAAAAGTCGCACGATGTATACCAGCGAGTGCTGCAGTTGGATCCGAACAATGCCAGTGCCTTGAAGTCTCTAGAGCAACTGCACAACCAGCTGGGCGAAATAGCGCCAACGCATGCCACGCGTATGGTAATTGAAGAACTTCCCCCGGAACCTAAGACAAAACCCAAGGCGAGTGCCAAGGCGAGTTCAAAGCCTACACCAATCAAGGAGTACGATCTAGCTGAGTTGGTGAAACCGAATCGCATTGTGAAAAACAAAATCCTCAATGCTGCCGACGCTCTCGGTAGCAAGGAATCTGCCAAACCTCAGGATCCAATCCAACAACTATCCGGTATGGAGTCATCTCCGCCCATGTTACGCATGCCCCTGGCCAATAACCGTATTGACAACAACAAAGTTCTGATAGAAGAGCTTTAATATAATGGAATGGAATATAAATGAAATGAATAAATTTTCCCAAGAACTCAGCCTTTCTATCATTCCGTTTGCTCCAGCAGCTTCTTGATATAACGTCCCACCACCAGGAAGGGACGATATTCAAAGTTTTTCTTAGTCTCCAAGGTGATCTCCACTTGATCGCCATTCAAGCGATTAATCAGCGTCACACAAATGTCGGCAGCCTTGACACCCACATGATTGGTCACCGATGCGAACATTGTGGCCTCCATCTCAATGTTGCGGATACCAAGTTCATGGCATTTTTTAAGGAATGACATCTTGGCGTTTTCATCATAGTCACAGATGGCGCCATCAGTTCTTCCCTGACCTAAGCAAAGAACGGAGACAGAACTAGAATAAGTTTTCTCTTTTGAGAATCATCTTTCACGCACCTTCATAGAAACAATCTGTGGCCATTGTGTTGCCACTTATAGTCTGGAAATCGTCGTCAGCGTTTGCACCATATGCCAGAATATCCTTGTTCACATTCTCAGGAAATTTAGCTGGTCGCACTACACGCTCCCCTAGAATGAACTGCAATATTTCAAAAACCACTTAAGCCCAAGTGTTTTACAGGCAGGGAAGAGGCAACCAGTCTAGCTACAACTTACGATCTCGTGTTCGTTGCGAAGCAAACCATTGTACGCATCCTTGGTCACCACCACAGTGCCAGGAGGCACACCTACGCCCCCGCATGTTCCAATGCGTATAAAAAGAGGGTCTTGGCACTTGGCATACTTGACTAGTTTCAGCAACTCGTGCAGTACCACACTGAATGTAGATGAGCCAACGCCATGGCTAGCACAAAGTATTGGGCCCACTTTGAATAGTGCATAGCGGCCGCCCTTCTCGCTCAAGTCCACAATATCGCTATCTTTGGCTTTTATACCCAATTGATCTCGCAAATATAGTGCGAGTTCATACATACGACTCTTAGTTCCGCCGGAGCACACAACCTATAATTTATAATGGATCATAGACACAGATATTCAATGCAAATAGGCAATGTCCCCTTACTCTAACATCGCCAAATTGCTGTTGAATATCGCTAGTGTCTTTAGTGTTGGGCACATTGATATTCAGATGATACAAATAGTCCGATTCCATGCCTTCCAGATGGGGATTCTTCAGATCAACACTATAATTACAATATATCTTACTATATAATGGTTTAGGATTCACACAAATACTTCATGTACATACATTTTTGCCATCTTCGAGTTGGTTTAACAGCTGCGGAAATTATAAAAAATTGTGAATAAATCAAAACACTATAATAACAACATTTTAGTCGCCTTAAAGTCGGAAAGCGATGTATATATTTCTATGACATTTCATAGAGTAAGACTGTTCAATTCCTCATTCTCCCGTCATAATTTTCATGTGTTTTTCAACATGTCGTTTTGCGAATCACCCTTCCACTAAGACACTAATTCACACACAAATAAACTTTTGATAAGATTCACACTTTTGAATGAAAATTGTCCGAAACTCGGGCCTTGGCAATAGTCTTATCAACAACTATCGTATCAGTTAGTATATGTACACGAATTATACATTTATGTGTGCACCATTTTGATTTGAATGAAATATTTATTTTTTGAATAAGAAAAACAATTTGTCTTTTACTTTTAATCCAATATACATATTTCATTGAAATATGATTAATAAATATATTGGAATAAAAGCTAGAAACAAATCGTACCTACATATTTACCTATATGTAAGTGTATGTATATATTTATACAAAATTTTTAGTTATATTTATAGAACACACAAACTATATATACGGACCTTTCTATTTGAATTATCGAATAGCAACGGAAATTCGACGTTGCGAGCGCTTCGAATGCTCACAGGGAACTGATCGTTCATTGCAGTCGAGGAATAACTAGGAGGGGCTCCAGGGTAGTCCAGCCTTTTGAGCTCTAGTCACATATGTAAATTTACATATATCTTACATTAGCTAACGACAAACAGCACAGATACCAACACTAAAATGAAGAAATGATCAGGAAATACTCAATATAGACTCTTATCAATCAACTATCAATCTATATATACATCTACATAAATTTATATACACTAGCACTTTCTTGACCATTACAACTTGTTAGGGACCTAACTCCCATAATGACGTCATACGAGTAAATGGCCTTCAAATGATTAATCTTCATCTGGCTCTCCGTTTATATGTATGATTGGTTCAAAAGCAACTATTGCCTTTTGATATACATTGACCTATCGAATCGACGTCATCAGGCGTTGTGTTTATCTAACCGATTGAAACTTATTGATGTAAACATCAAAAAAGCTTCCTGGTTTCCAACGGGATCTATTTGATATAGTCGTCTGACCTCAACGAAATTTTGTGAAAACAATTAATAAAGAGTATCGTTAGATTAGCTGATGATAAAGTTGTTCTTACTTGAAAAGAACTATCCATTCATTTCAATTCATTCACAAATAAAATACATTTGATTTCGTTCGTGTTTTTTTTTTTTTTTTTGCAATTATTTTTTATACATTTACCATTTTACAATATAACTTGTATGTTTTTTTAATCAAGTGCCTTAATTTGTCGTCACATATAATTTTATTTTCAGCATTTTTTTTTTTTTTTTGTTTTTGAATGGATCCGAATGGAGAGTAACTGTAGTTTAGGTTAATGCTTTACCGTTAGCAACATTAATTAACATTCACGTTTAACAAATGTTTTAGAATTACAATATAATCGAATAGAGAATAAGTTGTGAAAATATTTAAGTTTCAATTAATTAATTATTATTTATAGGTTTTCTTTGTATATTTTTGTTTTCTTGTTTTTTGTTTTTTGGTTTTGCCCCATGTATTATATATGTATGTGTGTATGTATATATGCAACATAACAATTAACAATTATTTCATTTGAGGATAAGTTACACATAGTTCCATCGAGAAGAGCCCGCATTTAGTTAAATGTTTAACTAATTTTGGTCTAACACTTTTATCGGTAAAATGTATTTTTGTTTTAGGTTTAAATTAACTAATGAGGTTGAGGATTCAGAAATAAAGCTAAGGAACTTAAGATGATCTAAACTAAGGAATGTTGAAACACCATTTTGTATACTTTTAAGAGAAACACAGAGAGAGAATAGCGGCACACAAATCTACTCATGGGCCTGAGACTCCTGTTGGACAAGCTTGAACCGTCTGGGTGATTTAATAGATCCCTGATGTCCAAACAATGACTTGAGTTGACCATGCTGGGCCAATATCTTCCGAATGTAGCGTGACACAAGAATCTGAGGACGCTGCAAAGTAGAACCAATGTGTAAGTAAATGATGCCTCTATGGAATCGGGATGGGCTTACCTGCTGCCATTCGTGCATCACTTCCTTGGGAGCGTTAACCTGATCGCCATTAAGACGATTCAACAGAGCCACACACACAACAGCCGCCTTGATGCCGGCATGGTGAGTGAGTGCCGCAAAGATGGTGCTCTCCATTTCAATGTTAACTACGCCATGCTCCTGCAGCTTTTCCAAATAGGCCATCTTGTCGTTCTCACTGAACTCGCAGAAGGCTCCATCCAATCGGCCCTGACCCTCGTAAAAGTCATTTGTGCACAGAGTCTTGCCAATGATTGTGTCATAGGGATCATCGACACTGGCCAACGATTTGAGTTCGCGTGCTAGCTTCTTGTCCAGCTTGGCCGGTCGATGCACAGTTTCACCAAGAATTGTCTGCAGAGAAAGGGAAGATTAGAAGTGCTCCCATTTGACTAAGACTCATCGATTGACTTACAAATTCATGCGAATTGCGCAGCTGACCGTCCAAAGCATCCTCAGTGATAATCACAGTGCCACCCTCCACACCAATGCCGCCGCAGGTGCCAATGCGTATAAAGACGGGATCCTTGCACTTGGCATGGTACATCAGCTTTATCATCTCATGCATGAGAATACTGACCGAGGGCGTGCCCATGCCATGACTAACACAGAGCACCGGACCGACTTTGTACATCGAGTAGCGATAGGAGTAGGCGCTTATATCCTGCAATTGGGTGCCCGCCGGTAGCTTGTAGCCGATATCCTCCATAATGAAGTGCGCGAAATTCTCCATGCGTTTTGGTGTACCACCCATGCAAACAAACTAGAAAACAAAAGACGATTCGAAGGTCAATACCGATTTAAATTTATGAAATAATTTCGCGCTTTAGATTATGAATTGGTTTTCTTTATCAAGGCCATTAATGATCTTATCGATCGGGCATGTATAATTAAGTTAAGTCGAGTGAACTGGTTTACGCTCACCCACTTGGTCTGATAACAAACTTGTTGGTCTCTGTCTGGTCTAAACCACTTTTTCATCAATTAACTTTAATATGAATTATGCATTAAGTGTTTTGAATTTCTGATTACTTTTTCCTTTGATAGTATATGCCAGTGTTCTTATCGAATGAATATTATTATTACCTTAACGTCTCCAAACATTTCAATTAAATCGTGACTCTCACTTCCCAGCGCCAAATGATATAGAATATCTTGATCCATTAGCTCAATGTTCGAGTTGCGCAATTTGACAGTGCCATCGGAGTATCTGAAAGATAGTTAAAAATAGTTTACAAAATTAATATTGAGTAAATGATATTATTTAACAAATTATTAATAAACTAGCGGCTTTTCTCTTTATTGTTTTCAACATCGAACAAGATTTTAGAGCTAAGACGTTCATTAACTAATGGGAGAATGGAGCTAGCTAAAGTGAGCCTTTTAATTCGAGAAATCATGTTTAATATAAAGTATTATTATGGGACTAAAGTTCTAAGTTCTACAACCATCAAAAGTGAATTGTGGATTGGCGGCAATTGTGCTGATAGCGCACTTTCTCGCAGACTAAAATGTTTATGAGCTGTTTTTGATTTCTTAAGTAAAGTTCAAGATCAGATGATGCCTGATGCATAATTTTGATGACTTTTCATAATTCCGGCACTAATGAGGCTCCTCGTAATCTAACCTAAGTCAAATCTAAACAAGAGTCAATGCAATTAGATGCAATGTGGAAGATATGGAGGGAAAGTGAACAAGAAATACTTATTGTGATGGTGCAAACACAAATGGGAAGTGAAATCGATCGATGAATGCATTTGAAAGTTGTCATTCGAATTGTCTTGGAATTCACCAATAAGATAACAGATTTCGGTTTTTTCGTAATTAGTATTTTACACAATTGTGTGGGTGATGGAGTTTCACAAACATGTATCCAGTTCAAGCTGGTTTCGCACACACAAAAAAAATGGTGTATAATGATGATAGAACGTTTTCTAAATCATACATCAATCGGGCTTAGGGTTTTGCCAACCTAATCAAATATGCAAAGAGAATAACTGCTGTTCTCTGGCCAATGACCCAATGAAAATTGATGACTGGCTGAAATCAGACTATTTTTATTTGGACCCCCCTCACTCCACGATGATAATAGATATTGTATAATCACTATAAGTGCGTCAAAATAAAGCAAAAAAACAGTGAACAAAACAAAATAGGAAAAAACCGAAAAACAGAAGTTAACCTCGGTGACACAAAATAAAGATTGATTAGAAAATTTATTATGAATTTCTACTAATACAAACTTCTTATCACGTGAAACCTGAGCAAGATAGGGTCTTGACACACCCACCGGAAAAAAGTCACACAAATATTGACACAAGTGCTAACAGTTTTGATTAATTTACTGTTTGTCTTTGCCTTGACTTTGGCAATTTTTTTGGGATTGTTTTATCTCAGGTTTTGTTTTGCTTGGCGATTTGGTAATCTAATTTCAATATTAACAAATTGCATGTGGATGACTCACAATTCGAATTAGAATTTCGGGTAGCCCGCCAAAAAAGAAAAAGAGGCAACAAGAAGAGAGTTGAGGCAATGCTAGAACAACCCCTACAAAGACGAGCAGCTGCAACTTGAATGCAATTCCGAACCGGTTTCCCTGCATCCTGGCGTCCTTACCGCGTTATCCTGTGAACGTAGGCATCATCCGTTTCGTCGTAATGGGGCTTGAATTCATGCCCCTCATTGGACGTTATAGTAGGTGGCATTTTGATTGATGATGTCAGCTTGTCCTTGAAATAAATATGTCCTTTTTGTCCTAATCGCCTAATCACCACAGAAACGAACTAACAAACAAACAAAACAAAACTTTTCAATGCCGCACAAAAAAACCTAAACTAAAACGATTTGTACACGTCAACGTTCCGAGCGAAACTAAAAAATTTCTGTGTGTTTAGCCGGCTCTTATATAGGCTGGCGACTAACAGTTTAACATCCACCGCTGTTATCGGGCACCGCTATACAGGGTGCTATGAGGAATCGCTGACAGAAACTACATATAACAAAACCATAAATAATCACATACGCTTGGGTTTATTTGATCAGTACTTTAAAATCAAACAATATGTAGATATTAATTAATTATTTTTCTTAGATACATTTTGGGCTTAAATAAAAGTCGTAATTTCATTGTGATATTAGGTTGAAATAATCAGGCTTGCATATATAAATGTATTGCCTTAATTTGATCTTTAAAATGAACCGTTTTTTGAAAGTGAATTTGATTCTGTCCCTGGAGGTTGATGTTAATCTTAACAGAGCAATATACAATGTATGTATTTAGGTTTTGAGAGATATTGGAGAGATGCTGTATAACTGATAACATAACGGAAGTTCAAATGGCACTGTGCTACGCAGTTTATTTTTTAACAAAAAAAACAAAACCACGATGTAAATTCTAAATAAATTGCACACTAAAATGATGTAATCAGAAGCGTGTCTTATGTTACAAGGTCAATTCATACATACATATATACAAAATGTAAGTATATGAAAACTGATTACAAACCCAACCTGATTAAACTGATTGGATTTACTTTTGCTTCTCAAGTGCAATTTATTACTGTTGCACTTTCAACTGGATTGCGCAGCATAAAAATTTTGCGTAATTTACAGTTACAAGCTGCGCTTTATTGCTCTTATATACATACAAACATTCAATTATTATTACAGGGTGTTCCAAATATCAAACAGCTGCTCAAATTGCCGGTCCGGTTGGTTTTATTCGTGAAATATGCAAATCATTTGTGGAATATTTGTGAAGCGTATTTTAAACAGGTTATTTGAATTTCTTGTTGGTGTTAATTTTTCCTTTTTTTTTTGCATTTTTCAACTCTGATATTTGGCAAATGGAGAAATAGAAACAGCAACAATTCAAAATCATTTGCATAATTCGATCAAATGTTTGTGCAAAAACATAAAAATTAATTATTACATAACTTTTTGTCTTTAAATTATATCGCAATATTCGGAATTTTTGTTAGCAAATGTTATACATGTACATATTTGGTTCTATGTGGCCACCCTGTATAGACTTCGTCATTCGCCAACGATTTAAGCCATTTAAACATGGCCAGGAATTTTACTGCAGCTGCCAAAAGGCCTCTTTGTGGGTCTGCGTCATAGTCAGTTGTTGGCTTTATTTTCTTTAGCCAAGTCATCAAATCTAAAAACACGTTAGCGAAAGCCAGTCAAAAGAAGAATACAATACATATAATGAGTAGGCACCTATGTATACATACATTTCTACATTTTGTATATATGTACATATAAAGAAAAGAAAAGCAGAAAAAAACTGGCAAAGAGCGCAAAAGCAAAAACAACTGACACAAAAAGGGGCTCGACTTTGCTTGTGCTGGTGCCGCTGAATGGGAATGTCGACGGGTAAATAGTAATACATTATTTCTCTCTCGCTGGGAGCTATCTAAGTACATACATACATTCGACTGGACATTGATTGTATATAGAAAAGACGTTATATTAATCTTAATCTCCGTTTGGCAAATCTCCATTAACAAATATTGTAATAAAAAGAACTTTTGTTTGGTCAACAAGTCGTATACGTAATGTTAAACTTGAAACTCTTCCTACTTTTCTTTTTTCTGTAGTCCAGATATTAAATGTCTTAATGTAATTTGTCCATCCTAATATTGTACATATGCTTAGCAATGTAAAGCAATGTTTTTGAGGTCGCCTTTAATAACCAACCAAAGCACTTGAATTAAGCTGCTATTCGTAATTAACATGGCCAACTCCTCGTAATAACCATTTGGTCAGTTCATTGATTGCCAAACATAGCTCTTTTAACCAGATTTTTACATAAGCAAACGAAATCACAGAAAATGTGAAATATTTTCCCCATATTGATTGTGAAACAATTTTTATTCGAGATGATGGACGAGAGGCTTCTAACTACCTTCTTACATACGCCGGCATAATATGAGTAAAAATGAGTAAAAGTAAGTTCCTAGAACACTCAACTGTCAATGGCAGCAGCCAATGTCAATGCCACGCCCCTTTTTGCCACTTGTGATACCTCTTCAGTTGGGTGAACTTAGACACTAATGGACGGTTCGGGCCATTGTTTGGAACTGTTGATATGCACTTCTCGTCGAGTGTACCCTGTGTGAAATCCACTTAAGTGCAAGAAAAGCAATTTCTTTCTCGGCCTTGCTCGAGCAAGCACAATGATAAGAGCAAAATGTAAAAAACAATTGATAGACCTGTGTCAAGTCTTTGTCGGCTCACTGAGCTGGCACATTTGTCATGTGTTTTTTGTTACACGTTTATTTTACTTAAAGCGAATCATAAATCAAAAGCATTTAAAGGATTTCCTTTGAATGATGTAGAACATTTTCCGCTACCCTAGTTAAGCAAGAAACCTTTGCATAAGGTAAACAAGTGCAAAGAGAAAAATAATAATTACATTTTCTTTCAGCATACAAACTTTGGTCTTTGATAATTGCTCTGATTATGAAAGCCATTTGAAGGACATCTCATCCCTAACCAGACACAGCAAGTGCAGTTGAGGCAAAATGGGAAATGCAAATGAAGACGGGGAGAAAATTACTTTCAAAAGAAATCAAAAGTCAGGGGTCTGGTTGGTGTCACCACAACTTAATCGGATTCATCCCAAATTGCATTACTCACGCATGACTTCAGCAAAATTGAGGAATAAATAGCATAAAAAACAGCCGAGGACTAAATTAACTATTACTTTACCGACTATTCCCATACTCTTCCATAAAGTGATCATAGGACACTGAGCGATGTAGATAAATAGTCGGCAGGGCTATCCGAATTCAGTTGTCAGCAGATAAACTTCTAGCCAAAGTTGATGTATCTTTTAAAAGGGTATATAACAAGGCTGGGAATCAGGCCACCGAAACGTGGGTGAAATGCAAAGTAATATGTATGTTTATATTTCTCAATCGATAATTGAGTCTTTATTGTTTTCATTTGGTAGTTTGTCTGTTGCCAATATTGTCCCAGTCATCGCTACTGTTGCTCACACTGCGTATGAGCAATGCCATTGCCATTATGGTGCCAACAATTGGGCGGGTGAGATAAGCGAACGCTAAGAGAATTAGAGTGGCTCCCATTTGGGTGGCATAAGTTAATTATAGATGCGTACGCAATGCGTCCTTGACATAGCCTCAATTGGGCCAATTAATTATAGCCAATTTGTGTGGCTGATTTATTATCAGATTATGTGGCATACGCAAATTGTAAATTCAAAATTAATAATTTACACAAAGGATCCTTAACTATAGGTTACAGTTATTGACAGGATTTTCCCTACATAAAGGATATTTAAAGGATGTCGAGTAAAATTGGTATACACGCTTTGAGACTCCGTAACTTTTAAAGTTGTTTGAAGACTCTTCTTCTTCGATTATTGTCAATATGTTTAGAGAATATTAAATCTCTGCATAGTCTTGGACAAAAGTTTTAATTACTTTTGGAACTGACTAAAAGTTAGCTCAAAGTTTACAGTGTCAAACTATAACTTAACTTTGCAATTACCCTTGCTCCTGTTGTTATTGTTGTTGTCATGAGTTAAATTTAATTTTAAAGTTAAATTTAATTTTAAAATATTCGATAACTTTATAACTTACTCATCGATTTCCTCCTCAGACAGGGAATGACTATTGGCAGATAGCAGCGACATTTTAGGACAGGCTCTGTAAATACAAAAATAGAGAAATAACTTAATTTCAATCAAAGTAAATAGTAGGTTAGCACCACTTTTGCTAGAAAATTCAGTTAGACAGCCACGTATGCGTCGATTGAACCATTGATTTCGATGTAATAGTTATACATTCTTAGCTTTAATACACCCATTTTCTTCTTTAAGTACTGGGTATGAAAATAGACGAAAATTCTTATGTGAAAATTGCCAGCACGTTTTAAATGTAAAGCCTATTTTCAGACCCCACTAAGTACATTTAAATGCCAGGCACACGCAAACACGGGAGGTGCCTCAAGTGGAGGGGTCTAAAGCGCAGAGGTGGAAATGGAATGAGTTTTGTTTTGGACGAGGAAGGTGAACGGATGGGAATACAACGAAATGCTCACAAAGCGTTTTGACAGATTCTAATTAAAAAAGCGACGGGATCCGTCACGTGCCCGCCATCAATGCGCCGTGGTGTATGGGCGAATGAAAATACGAGTGTGTGTGTGTGTGTGTTTCAAGTGGAGGGTCAAGTGCGAAACAGCAAACACACAGGACGCGAGTCCTTGAAACGATAGCATAAAGACCAAAAATGCAGCGCTGATTTATTTAGCGGCTTATCCGCTGACATTTCGTTTTGCTTTTTTGGAATAAATAGAAGAAGTCCCACGACAATGCGCCAAAAGTTATGCTACGCTTCTATGAAGTGCTTTTCAGTGTCTGCCGTTTTGTTTTTTTTTTTTTTTTTTTTTTTTTCCAGCTAAAGTTCAAGGCTTCCTCACAAATAAGCTTGGCCAAAGCAGTAAAGGCCGATAAAAGTTCACCACAGAATGGACTAGCCTGCGGCCACTACCACAAAGTCTATTTACTTTTTGTTTTATCACAATATTTGCTCAAGAGCTTATTATAAATGTTGGCAAATTAAAATGTTGTTGTCCCAATGAAATTTTATGGGTTAAAAGAAATTCAAAAAGAACTGTTACCAAATCTTTGCTAGATTATCTTGTAATTTAAATTAAGTCGCACAAAAAGATTCGACTGTCCCCGACGTTTTAGATATATCATTCGGTCATTCCATTATATTTAAGGCTATATCTGTGTATACATTTGTAAATGCACATATATTTTCTTATTTTAAGTTGTCCATATTGTGGAACAGGTAAGCCAATAAATGGCTTCCAAAAGACAAGGATTTGGGCCTCTCTTAGGAAAAGGTTTTTCTAGAAATATGTTTTAAATATCAATTTCATAAAGACAAATTTATACCTCTTGTATAGGAACAACTAGTTATCATATAGTTATAGTTATATATACGAGTTTGATTGAAAAATTATTTTAAGCTAATGGTGTGGCATATTATTGTCTTTCCGTTTATGCTCACTTACATTAAATTTAACGCATATTTCTAATGCCTCGTGAAGAAATTTTTTTTGCATTATGACTTCCTTTGATCCAATCATAAACTACATGCTCTTATTTTGCATTTTTATTCTTGACAAAGGCTTGCCTCTTTAGTGTGAATATCGTTTGCATATTTCTGTATGTAGAAAACAATCAACGTTGACCCATTAAAAGAACGCCAGCCTTGAAGTCGTTTGCTGAACCGTTTCAATGAGCAGCAGATGAAGGAGTACTGTGGACATGGGTGCGGAAATGGTGAACACAGATGATGATGATGCAGTTTGAACACTACTATCAAATCAACTTTTTCAATTAGCTTCAAGTTAGAGCGACATTCTTTAAGGAAAACATCAGACGACGAATGTGTATCCTGCGGCAGGATATCTAACAATTCAGACATTTATATTGATTTTCTGTCTTGGATATCAACCCGAAAAAAAGTCTAGTCAAAATAACAAGAATTGTAATAGAAAACCGTCGAGAAAACCTTTTTCCAAGACTTACGTAAAAAGTTGTATAGAGGATGGGATGAGGGTAACTGCAACAGAGTTGTTGTTGTTGTAAGACCAGCACACCGAAACCGAAAAAAGTTCCGTTAGGCTTTTTGTTTTTTTTTTCCTTTATTTTTTTTGCGTGGGTGTTTGTTGCGTTATCACGTTATATAGTTTTGTTTTTTATTTGTTTATCTACGGGTCGGACTGGCACGTGAATCGAAAGGAACTTTCTCTCTCTCTCTCACTCTGTCAGATTCTCTCGTAATGGCGCGAAAGCTACAAACACACAGGAGAGCTACCAGAGCTGCGTGTGGTTCAACACTGACTAAATGACTAACTGACGAAGAGGAGTCCCAACAGTGAACTGTATTGTGGCCTCTGTTGGTAATGCTGCTGCCGCAGCTGCTGTTACTCTCAGCGTATTTGAGTCAACTTTCGACAGGAAATTCACTCAAAAAGCAAACATTTGCCCACTGACTCAGCGAATTGTTTAAATTGCCTAGCAAAATGCCAAACACATATACACACAATATATTTAATTACACCCTGAAAAACGGAAGGGGAAACAAAAAAATAGAAAAAAAAACCATAAGCACAATCGCAATAGAAAAGTTCTCACTCAAATGTTGAGACTCTAAGGAAAGGGGCGTTGGCGGGACGATGGGTGTGGTGGGACATGTTAAGCAACAGCTGCTGCGCACAGTAAATCACTCAAATACTCTTCGTCCTTGTGAATGGTGGCAATGCTTCTTGTTTCTTAATTAAAGGACATGCAGCGGGACAGGACATGACACCGGCCATTAATGCTGCTTACCGTGTTAACGTTTAGTGCATATTTTAAAGCTTAGCTAAATTGAATTATCACATTGAAATTTTCAGTGACCCATCCCTTTAGAGACAGACGGCACCTGTGGCGTATGCGTCATGTCGACCAACGTTACGCATACGCCCTGTGTATCAAATGTACATATGAAATGAACATTTCACTCACCCTTATGCTTGAAAGGCCATAAAAAAGCAATGTTTAGGCATTTCTTTTATGCTGCTAATTAAAATGGATAAAGTATTTTATTACACAAACTCAAGCATTTTTATAAGTAAGTACCTACAAAATGTTTGGGGCCAACAAGAAACCCCAAAAATCAAAATTTAACGCACAATGTTGAGCGTTTAATAACAGATTTTAATAGTGAAAAAAGTTTTTATATTAAACTTTGTTTATCTTATTTGTCGAAGATATGTAAGGGTATTTTAAAATCTTTGGAAATATTGTTGTATGCTGTGAATGGTTTTGTTTATAAAATTCCAATGAATATTCTATATATTCTCTCAACGGCAACTAATTCAATTGTCTATCGCAGACCTTAAAGCAATCTTCAATGCCAAGGCGTTAATTGCTTCGATGGACAAGAACTTTGATGATCACACACACAGAGCAACAGCTGCTAGTATTTTATCTCGCATTACAACCGTTTAGATGAGCTCAGAATCTGTCAGTTTGGCTTAATTAACTGTAATCAATAATGCGTGTGACTTTAATTTGACATTGACATTCAAATATTTTCTACTCTACTTCGTTTTCCTGTGTTTATTGCTTAATTTCTAAGCTTTCATTTTCCGCACACACGCGCCACGCTTGGCTGGAATCTAGACAGTTTAGTAAGTACAATATATGTATCTATATAAATAGTTGTAGTATGTATCTGTGTAGTAGATGTGACACCGTCACGGGGCAGTAAATCCAAATTAATGTACTTTGGTTGGCTAAATTTGCGACAAGTGCCAGACACAAGTAGGAGTGGTAAGAAGGGTTTTTACCTGCCACGATCTTTAAATCAACTACATAGCATGGAATTTCCAATTCAATGCACAATAATTTCAGTTTTTCTTGGTCTTATCAACACGTCAATAGACGATTGATTTTACTGCTTCCTGCTGATGTGCGATATTTGTCACTTACACACACATGGCAAGTGCGGGAGAGAGAGAAGAGCTACTGTCACCAGAGGAGGCATTCCTCAACATGGTCCTAATGGGTCTCTTTTTATTAATATTTGAACAATTTGTGTGTAGGAATCTCTCTAGTTGAGGCGTTCAACAGGCAAAGTTGTTTGGCTCAAATATATCACATAAGAAATGGAACTTGAGCCTAGTCAAGGACACAGCATTTGTTTTGTTATTAAAGCATAGGGCAATTCAATATCGCATGTGTGTGTGTGTGTCAATAAAGGACATTATTTATTTAAGAAAACTGGACACTTCAAAGGATACACACACGCACATATGTATGTATATACACATGGCCAGAGAGAGAACGAATACATTGTCCTTTTCATTTGCATGACAATTCATTTCATATTCACATACAACAAATATTGAAATGTCGCCAACCCAAGGCGCTCTTGTTGTTGACCATATCCGCTCGAACCGAGATACAGAGTTTCTTGTGGGCCATTACCACCACGCCCACATACCAGCACGCAAAAGCGGAAACGGTGGTCCTATCCTACCTACCCATTTGTTATATAATCAAACATTTCTCTCATCCTCTCTCTTCTCTCGTTCTCTTGTACTCTCACTCTCTGCCTCTCTGCGGAAAATGAGAGCGTGCAACAATTTTCAATTCTCGCAGTGCGTTGAACTTGGCCCAAATACAACGATGGTTTGAGTGAAAAGTTCTTTCAGCCAGCTGAAAATTTGGCCCAAGCAAGTTATGGAGCCAGATGCCCAAATTCCCCCAGAGGGAGGCGTCAAACAAAGTGCGAGCGTTAATCTTCTTTTGGTTTATCATGCTTATGGTGCTTGAACATGATAGCCACCGTGGGTCCACCAATTTTTATAATGGAGGATTTATCAATTTAAAAATAAATATTAATTATCTATTCCAAGAGTATGTAGATACTGACTACAAATGGATCGAATTTCAAATTGTACCCTTAATTTTACTGAAATCATTAATAACCACTGTGCAGATGGCCAACATACTATATGTACATAGCCTCTACCCCTTTTTGTTGTAGCCCGAGAGCAATGCCAGGACATAGTCATAAGTCATGCGCCATTCATTTTTCGTAAGCGGAAACTTTACGCTAATGGTCTAAGCCGCCAACGTACCCAACTAGAGTTTCCCTCATTAAATGTGCAAAGGAAATGGCTTTAAATGAAACTCGAAACTTTTGTATTTAGGTATTTTCTTTTGTTTTTCAAGATCATATTTACTTCAATCACAGCACAGAATACAGAGAATATTATCTAATGGTTTATTTATAGCTCGGAAAAAGGAAATTTTGAAAACGAAACGTAGAGTGGGGCGTAAAAACTATTGTCGGATGATGTGTTGTTGTTGTTGTTCTGTCTGTGTGTCTGTTTCGAGTTTGTCCACTTCGACGGTTGCGGATGGGTTGATAGTGGCGTGAGTGCAAGTCAAAGAATAGCAATAGCAGCGGAGAAAGTTCATTAATTGGGAAATGGAAAATTTTAAAGAAATTATATGAAAACAAAGCATTGGTGATTGGTTTAACACCATTGAGAGGTTTTTGATTCTAATGTATGTACGAGGAGTATATATGTATGTATATAGACTTGTATTTATGTATGTTGTTTCTTTGCTATTTTGGGTTTCTTTGTTTTTTTCAATGTTTAACACACAACTAACATTTAGAATATCATAATATGTACCATTTAGTTTAGTTAATGCGATAATATGGTTGTATATATGTATGTATATGTAGGTATGTAGTTTACGTTACAAGTTAGTTGCTAGAGTTGTTCTGACTTTGTTTCCTTAGAGTTGCTCTACTTTAAGATCAGGTTTTGAAATGTTTATGCTTTTCTTGTGGTACAATAGTTTTGAGTTGTATGATTGTTGCGAGTTGCACGAAACAAGAAATCAAAAAAAAAAATAGTAATAAAACACGTTTCTAAGCTAATAACTAAACTACACCAAAAATGCGGTTAATATAAGACTTATAACACAAGAACACAGTGTTAAATATAAAAGACGACAAAATATAATCTCAATTAGTGGAACTTAATCTCTTTGAACAATTAACAATAGAACAATAGTTAAAATAGATTTTTTAAAACTAGCAGCTGCATTTGAGCACATTGTGTGGTTTCCTCTAACCTCCCTGCGCTGGTTACTCGTTCCTGGTGTATGCTAGGAAAATGATTTAAAATTAGAATTACAATTCAGCCTTCCGTCCCTTTTGTGACTAAAACAACACAGGAGCCTGCGATGCCAGAGCTTCTAGTATTGATAATTGTGTGGAAAGACGGCACGAGGAGCCAGGTGGTAAGGATCATGTTGATTGCGGTAGCGTCGCGCCAGAAAAACAGCAAGAACCTAATGAAATTAAGTGAGTTTATATAATGTATTGCAAATGGGTAAAATAATCAAATTAATAAAATAACCAGCAACAAAACTCAAAATGTCTCATATAATATAAAATCAAGTAAGCCGACTAGAACAACTCCGATTAGAAGAACTATTTTTAGTTCTCAAATTGTTAACCGATTTTTTTAAAATGAAAATTTGTTGTACTTGATTTTAGTTTATATTGTTGGTAAGATAATAGCAATTAAGGTGGTTGACATCTTACCCAGTTGATAGACTAACCAAACTAATCAAGCGTTTAGTTAGTGAGTTATTGAAGGCATTTGCAGAGAATTTTAGTGTTAGTTGGAGTGAGAGTTGAGTTACATAAGTTGATTGCTTGAGTTTTTGGTTTGTTAAAATGAATAAACACATAGCTCTATGTATACGTATATATATATATATATATACATATATGTATATTGGTATGTATATATGTCTAAAGTTGTATATGTATATAATTTATATTTATGAACTAACACACATTAGGTGTGGATTATATATATACGTGTATATATAGATGGTATAAATATAGAGATGCTCGTATAATATGTATTATAGACCCAAGTTCCATTAAGTCCAAGACCCACAATTATTGTATGAAAAGTGAAATTTACACATTGACATAAACTTTCTTTCTTTTGGTTTTGTAGAGACACAAACACACATATGTATATAATTATAAGTATGTATGATTTTTCTTGTTGCTATTGTGTCTGGGATTAGTTGGATTAGTTATGTGGGACAATTTATAGGAAAGCGCTGGGCAAGCCGCGCGGATCCTTCTGATTGCGATAGCGCACTGTTAACCAAACACCAACGAACTGAATGCAGCATGTGTTAATAAAGCATTAGAATGGAACAATATGGTCAGATTCAATGGGATTAAAATGCACATAGGGATCACATACCTCAGTAAAACTGAAGAAAATACCCAAGCCGCCGCATAACTTAAAAGCATAGTTGATCTTATCCTCCAATAGTGGGCCACATGGCTGACATTGACACTGCGGATCCGATGAATCGGCGCAGCATTCTTGATTAATCAACTCACAAGATGGTTCATCGGTCATATGAACGCCAGCAGCAGAGTTAGTAACTGTGCTGCTGGTGGCATTAAAACCACAGCAAAGGAAACTATCTTGGACCTGTTTACGCAATACTGGTGGAACCGTCTTCCAGCCCTGCTCGGCGAATTGTTGTTGCTGCTCGGAATTGACAGCCAGACAGGAGCTGGCAATGGAAAACTGGATAAGGAACAGCATGAATAGTATTATCATGTACTGTAAGCATATATGGTTAAGGCAAAACCTGGTTAATACAATAGATTAATTTGAAAAATAATAACGAAAAAGATAAAATGATTTTTTTGTAGGCAAAAGTGGCCATATACTTATTACTGCCAATATATATTAAAATCTCTCTACCTCAATAAATTAGTTTTATAAGGCTTTGTTGTGATATAACGTACAGGTACTACTTACGTTCCTAACAAAGCTTTCTGAATTTACTTGACTTTAGTAGCTATCTTTAAGGTATATCCAATGTACCACTAAATTACTGCGGAATTAGATACCTAATCATTTATCAATTGTTAATAACTTGAGTCTTTCGACCATCTAGTTTAGTTCCTATAACATACATTTACTATCAATAAATTAAAATACGTATGCGTATATGTATACTGTCAGGTCAATGTTTATAGATAGCCCTTACTGACGTCAGCGATGCGTATGTAAACTAATCTGTGCCGAACACAAACAAAGTCGGGCATAGTCATAATTTGAGTCATTATGAGGTTGCTTTCTCCTTAAGTTCTTTCTCTCTTGCTGTCGTTCATACAAAATGCGCGGAAGTCTGGGTACTTAGACAACAACAATTCGACATGTCGCGACCTTCAGTTGCTTTACAGACTGACTGACATATATACATAACCATAACCACACAAAGTATAACAATTTCCATAAGAAAAGAACTACGACGTTGCTTAGAAAAGGATACGAAGAAGAGCATCACTTGATGATGCTTGACAGCACCAGCAAGGCCCAGCATTGAGATGCAGATGAGTATCACACCGCAGGCGAGGATTCCACCCACAATGGGTAGGTTGGTAACAATGGATGCAGCCCGAGCATAGACACCTACGCCAATCAGCAAGAAGCCAATCATCTGCAAGAAAGTAAAGGAAGGAGGAAAGAGTGAAAGGATGATGAGTACAGACTAAGATACATAGCAAAAAGGACTGGAAGGACACCACTTGCTACTATTAATGTAATCAAATGTACATGTAGATACCAGCACACATATTAGCCTGGTACAGGCACTACCATTGGCACCTGTACCCAGAAAATCAATATGCAAACAAAATAAACAGTTTTGCAATTATCCATATTTTCATATTGTTTTTCATAGGCGTAGCGAAAGGGCTTTGCTTATTTTCCGATACAATTAGCCTTTGAATCATAACATTATATCTAAATGTCGATTACGAAACTGTTGGATTGAGTTGTCTTTTCTTTCTTTATAAAAACAATTTGATCCCTCTAGTGAAGATCCTAGCTACCTCCATGCAGTTTTTGTTGTTATTGGTGTTTTTGAATTTCCCTTCCTCTTCCTGGTTGTTGTTGGTTTGCATTTGCTTAAACTGTATTAACTTACCACATATAGAATATTGAGCGCTATTAGCGCGTTTTTCGAGCAATTAAAATTACCACACATTTTCCTTCCGTTTATTGGATACTTTTCCAAGTTTAAATTAAGTATCTACTTATTTTTCAGCTGCGTTCCGTCTTTCTTTAATTTTCATCAGTGTTCATAAACACATCTTATAGCTTGCAGTGCTGCAAAACATTTCAATTCAGTCGATAATATGGTATCGATAAATCGATAACAATTCGCTTGGCGCCAACCTTATCACTGGGAAATCTCACAAGCCAATAGATTAAATAATTAGATAATAAGATAGCTTATAACATGTCAATACAATTTGTTCTGAAATTTGTGCTATGATGGTTACTATGTACTTAATTATTAATGATCCGCCAAATGGTCAAGGTAATAGCCACGTCCGCTTATTTCTTCTCATAATTCCCATAGTAATATTTGGGCTATTATCTAATTTATCTTTTAGTTTCAATTAACTTAACATTACATTGACGCATTTGTTTTAAAGAATTTTTTAAGACCCTCTAGAAAAATTTCTTTCAGTTATCTTTGCTCTTGTTTACATTGTTGCCAATTATTGAAAGCATTTTCTGGTACTGATGCACACACTTCCATGGCCAAGGTGAGTATATAAGACAGCGAAGATTTCAAATACGATCAACTAGTGTGGTCGAAATGAAACTTCAGCTTGCTCTCTGTTTTGTGCTCTCGTTCGTAGCCTGCGAGCTGGTCAATGGATACGACAAAGATGGCCAACCGGGCTGTAAAACACAAATGGAACTCGATATTGGACTATTCCGTGACAATTGGGATCCAACATCGTACTGGAAGTGCGAGGTACTCAATGAGGCTGCCTCCAGAATAAAGTGCCCCAGCGAAATGGGTTATTTGGATAGCCAAAAGGAATGCGTCAACTGGGAGAATTGGGTCTGGGAGAAGCCGGAAGAGCCGATAAGCGAGGTGGAAGAAAACTAAACACATTGTTCAATGAGTGATGACATTTTTAATAGTCATTAAATTCAAAAGAAAATATATAAGAATTCCGCCAGACGGCAATTTACGCAACGAAATCTAGACAACTAAATGAAGGTTATGAAACGGTGTTCAAAAACAGATGAATGTTGGTTAGGGGATTCAATCTCGTGTGCGAAGTCCCCAAATGGAAGTTCGTCGCGTTCCCACTGTGGGACGGGCCACTGAACTGTGTATGAACTTGTTGATGCCCATTTTGGGCATTTGCTTCTCCAGCACCTCCATGCCGGCATCAGAAAGCATACCGAAAATATCCAAATAAGTGAGGGAAGACATGGCCTTCAATTCGCTGCAAGGATATGAAAAAAACGAGGAATTAGCAATTTAATAGTTCTTTGAAAGTAAGGACTTACATAAAGGTTGTGGCAGGAATAAGGTAACAACGGGAGAGGGACAGGTACTCTAGCATGTTAAATTTCATGATAGATGCAATAGAAGTTGGTGTAAGACTGTTACAATCAGATAAGTCCAGTTCCAACAGCTGTGGACAGCGTTTTTGCAAGGTGGCCACATCTAAAATAAATGAATATGTAATCACAGCTAGTCCTTAAATAATATCCTTGACTCTGAAACTCACGTGAATCAAAAAGAACACGCCGGCAACCGGCAACATTGAGCCGTATGACATTTGACGAAATATTGGTTACCAGTGCTGTAACTGTATCAGCACTTAGATCCGTCCAAGATATATTCAAACTGCTCAGATTCGTCAAAGACTCCATCATCACTCGCACACTGTTGGCCGTGAGCCCACTGGACATGGATAGATTGAGTGTCTCCAGTGATTTGTTTTTAGCAATCTCAAAACAGACATCATCATTCAGCTCAGCATGTTCCAAACTGAGTTTTTTTAGCTGTCGACAATGAGCCAGCAAAGTTTGCAATGACTTTTGAGAAATAGAAGCCAAACTTAAATCCAAATATTGTAGACGAGACTGAAAGTCAATTGTAGAAGATGGTGCAAATGCGGGATCCTGAATCTGTGGAAAAAAGTGAACAATAAATATCTAGATTCTTGGAAGTTGTTAATGCTATACGCTTACTTCAGCCTGAGCCAAGCGCAATACCACTATACCGCGTCGCACTATTTGTTCCAGGGCCGTAGGGCATAAGGTGCGCAATCCAAGATCTAATCGTGTCCACAACGTTTCGTCGCGAGCACAGCAATTAAATCGTCGACATACCGTGGCCATGCGCAATAGGGTTTTCTTAGGCAACCATTTGAAAATGTCCAATAAAATTTCATCGGACAACTTGTCAAAGTAGTTAATACCGCTGCTTATGTGGGCACTCACCAAGGGGGTGCGATAGACAAAGAAGTTGTCTGCCGCTCCCCGAAGACCCCTATACAAGGGCGTCGGAGCAACTAGTAGAGTGGGCGCTGGCGTAGGCCGCTTTTGCTGCCGCAACAAAGCTTGCTTGCTGGTTGAGGGCAGCAAACTAAGAGCTGGAGAAGCCGTCGGATTATTGCCGGGGACTGCGCCCAACGGGTTGCGCGTTCGCTTATTGGGGGAATCAGTTTGACTATTAATTGTAACTGTGGCCAAGGGATTACGGGTGCGTTTGCTAGGGGAATTCGAGTTGCTACTGCACTCGGACCCCAGAACAGCCAGCTTCGCTTGAGCCGTTGCATCGTCTGCATGGATTTCGACTACAGTTGTGTTGTTACTGTCACAACTGCTGTCTTCTAGAGTAATGTTTGCCGAGTTGGAACCGAGACCCAGGTTGACACGCTGCGCCTGCTGATGGGCCATACGCGGTGCATTGGCGTGAGGCGTAGTCTCGTTAGAGTTCTCGTCACTGGTGGCACTGGCACTTACCGCCAACGCAATAGCCGATGAGCTGCTTTCCTCGGAGTCCAACATACCGATGCCCATCTCTTCAAGTGCCTCGTATGTGAGAGCCGAGGGGGAAGAAGCGTGTTCGTAGTACGACGCCACTGCACTCTTTGAACCAGAGCTGGAGAGACCAGCAATATTGGCGATCTTACTTGTTGAGCGTTTTCTGTTGGCGGGGCGAAATGGATATTAATTAAAAAGTGCACATACGAGCAATAACTGGCTCAGCATTATGTTCATGGGTCGTGCACCTTTCATTTCAATTGCTCTTACTCAACAATAACACATTTGTTTGACCTCGTTTTTATTTTGTTTAATATTTCAATATCCCGTGACGTCACGTCATAGTGAAGATGTTTTGTTTTTTGTCAATTGAACAAACGGTACTTATATTTAAAACTGGTCAATACAATTACCTGGAAACAGGACACAAATTTTCAATGTTCTCTGCTGTTTTGTGCTTACGGCTGCTCATATTTACACTATAAATCAGGATCAGGATCAGAAATTTTATAAAATCTTCGCGCTATTTTCGCAGCGTTGCCACTTATACTTACATATTCAGCAGTCTGGCAGCTGGAACATTATATCGATAGCCACAGATGGATTATTGATTTAAAACAAGAGAAGTCACGCATTTGTTAAGTTTTAGAACTTTCGTTTGCTTTTGCACCCGTTTTAACCTTGTCTATTGCTATAGTCGTGAAATAGGAACGCCAGAAAACTTCATAATGTATTAGAGAGTTATCGATTATCGTCACCCATACCTGAATTTTATTCCATCCCTGTAGAAACAAACGGTCACTTTAGCTGTCCCCCACACGTAATTTTGCAAAGAGAAAAAATAAGAAATAATTCATCAAAAAATTGTTAATTGAATAACGAAAAGCGCTTGGCTAGTGGATTACATACCACTGCTCAGATATGGACATCTTCGTCGAGGTGTTGAACCCAGGACCACCCGGTGTCGATAATAATGCTAAGTCAGAGGAGAAAGATAAAGATAAGGAGAGTGAGAAGGAGACGACATCAGGCAAGGCGGGCAAGTCGCGTCGCCGTTCCACATCTCGCCGCCGCTCGAATTCCCGAAGGCGCTCCCGCTCGCTATCTCGATCACCCACTCCACCGCGACGTGGCCGCTATGATTCTCCGGAATACGGACGTTTTGATCGCCGGCGCCGCTTTGACCGTCGTCGCTCACCGGATCGTCGTCGGTCACCATTACGTAGGCGTTCTCCACTCCGACGTGGGCGTTCCCGCAGGGGAAGATCTCGGTCTCGCTCTCGCAGCAACAGTCCTGCCGGTTCAGGACGCTGGTCGCCCAAAAAGAAACCAGCATCGCCGCCCTTACCGCGTCAAAATCAACAGACTCAAATGGCACCCGGCTATAATGTAATGCCGCCGCAAATGTACCAGCAGCCACCATATGGAGCACCACCCGATGTGGTCTATCACGGTCATCAGTATGGAATGCCCCAACCCAATGCCTTTGCATCCCGAGGGCCACAAGGATATGTTGGAATGCAAGGACCACCACCGGCTCAGCCTAACTTTAACGCCGCCTATGGTCCGCCTGGAGCTTGGGGCGTAAATGGTGAATATTACAATAACACTTCGATATAGAATTGTATGTACCCTTGCAAAGGATTCTTTATTAGAAATTTACTCTAAAACTGGAAATGCTTTATTTGGCAGTCTCAAATTAATTTCATTCACTACAATTTAATGCTTTGAGTAGCATAAATAGTATTATAAGTCAATCTAAATTAATGTGAATGGTTAATGGATTGCAAGGGTATATTAACAGCGATATAGCAAAACTGTTTTATAAGACTCTTATTAATTCATTCAGAATATGGCCAACAAGTTTGGATACCGCAGCCGCAATTGACCAATGTACCGCCACCAGTTGCGCCGGAGACGGCGCTTGTGCCACCACAACAGACGCCAGTGACACAACCGCAGCAGCAGCAGCCACCACAATTGATCGATGAAGGACAAAAGCCGCCGGCGCTCGAGGGCGCAGGTTTGCCGCCACAGGATGGTAAGTGTTGGAAATGAATTCTGATCTTCTTAATGACGAAAATTCACATGCAAACCTCTCACATTATGTTTTATTATTGTTGTCATGATTACGCCCCCTAACAAAAACAAAAAACAAAAGAACCAAAAAACAAAAAACAGAAAGAATTTGTAGCTAAAATAAAACAAAAAAATGTAAAGTTAAGGGAGCTAACACTACTGAACCGGGCAAAAGGTTTTGAATTCCTGAAATTCAAACCACAAAAAAATAAAACTTCAATCGTCCAAATTTTGTTTGGCGACGTTTTTTGTGTGTAGTCGACTGGACGCTCAACGTCGTCACCCACCCACAACATGCACGACTCTTCAACCCGACCCGACCGCCCGCCCCCCCAACGAGGACAGGCAGAACAAGCGCGATAAACGACGTGGCGCGTCCTGATCCGGCGACGTGCCGCTTACCGTGTGTAACGAGTCGGGTGAAATGCACTCGCAGAATGCATTTTGTAAATGAAATTTTGAATAATTTTTTTATCTTTTGGGAATGTGTATTAATTACATTTTTTCTTCTCTACCTACCTAAATGGCAGCTATAGCTCAGGAGGCGGAGAATCAAAAGGATGAGCTCAAAAAGCAACGAGCCAACTATGTGAAGAAAGTCTTGATATTGAAGAAGGAAATGAAAGTGCTGAAAGAACAACGGGAGGATTTATCTGGTGGTGCAGAACCACCAACGCCAACCACACTCAATTTCATTGAGGAAAACGATCGACTTCAGGTGAGAGTCTCAAGTGAAAGGAAGTCTTAATCAAATGTAACCCATAAAACCATTTCTCCTTGCCAGGTACAAATCAAAAAGAAATTGGACACCATTGAAAATGTTATAGACATGCTCAACGGCATCATTGGCGATGAGGAGCACGAGGATGAGCAGCGATCTAAGCCATTGGCAGCACATTCAACGGGTAGCAACAACAACAACAAAGAAGATCCCTCGGGAACAAACTCAAGCGATAGTTCTGGAGAAAGCTCCGATTCTGGCTCATCCACAAGCAGTTCATCTGAATCTTCTTCCGATGACGATGGCGAAGACGATGACAACGATGAACAGAATGATGGCACGCCAACAAATCGTCTTAAAGATCGTGCCATCAAATCCATGAAGGCCAAACAGCAGCGCGGACTTAGCGAAAATGTATCGGCAACATCTGGTGCAAAAGCAGCTGCCCCCTCACAACCGGCGCAACACTATAATTTTGTGTTTTTTGATCCCGAACAGCATTGGTGCGACAGTTGTGGCGTTTTCCCAAAAACAGCGCGCGACTATCTGAAACATCTGCATACTGAAGAGCATATGAATCGAGACATAATTGAGACACCATGGCATGTGGAAATAGATCATGATCCCTTTCCCACATATGAGAATGCCCCTACCAAGCGTGTTCCAGTTCGTGGTATGCAGTTCCTGGTGCCAGCGAATGCCTGGTTCTGTAAGCTCTGCAGCGTTTGGATTGGGGATTTGCACTGTGCTTCAGCACATCTGAAATCTAGGCTGCATTCCAATCGTTATGAGGTGAGAGGCTAATTTATGAATGAGAATTAGTTATTGTGCAGGCTTCGCCATCTTTTAAATCGAATTACTTAAATATTTATGTAATGATGGAATGGTTAGATTTCTTCTTAAAAAATTACTTCAATAGGGTTTTGACAAATAATTTTAAACTGTCCAAGAGGTTGAACTTGTGTTACAACCAAAAGGTTCTTGCTGGGATCCCATTTGGCGCCACAGTCCCACCCAAATATCGTCTGGATAACTTTTTGTGGGATTCTCAGTTTTTAACTTGTTTTCTTTGTTTAATTAGCTGTACCTTAAGAAGACTCCAAACTATGAAACCGAGTGGATGTCAAATCGAGATCGTGCCCTACAACAGCAAAAGGATAATGACGAGGTCAAGAATAAGAAGACCAAAAAGGACGAGGAGAAAGCCTCTAAAAAACGCAAGAAGAAGAGGTGAGGCTACTTAACTATAATCTACATTAAAAATTTAACCATTTACCTATTGCTTTCGTTTTAGCAGTGATAAGAAGAAAAAGAAGCATAAGCATGGAAAGAATAAGCATAAACGCAGCACATCATCATCATCGGATAGCTCGTCATCTGAAGACGAGAAAGCGCAGCAACCAAAGAAAGGGCGCACCGACGAACAGGTGGATAAGTCATCATCATCATCAAGTAATGCCTCAAACAATGCCTCCTCCATACGCGTAACTATGCGTAAACAAGAATCATCCACTGAGGTCCCACCACCATCGAAGCCGGAAGTTATAACTGCTCCGGTGCAGCCAGTGGCCCCACCGCCGCCGCCTATTATCAAGGATGCACTGAATACGGATGGACGCGGCAAATGGACATCTGCCGGCGGGGACGAGCACGTTGAGGATCAGAAAAAACGCGACGAAGCCATGCTGCAGCAATGGAACACAGTTCAGCCTGTGATCAGTGAGAGTGAGAAAAAGTTGCTGGAGCAACTGAAGGGAAAGCTAAAAAGCAGATCGCGAGATCATCATAAACCCGCTAGTTCTGGGACAAATGCAGCAAGCGATGATAAGTTGAAACGTGGCGGAGGAGGTGGAAGCTCCAGTTCGAAAAGACGTACTCGTTCCCGCAGTCGCCCACATGACACTAAGCGACGCACTCGATCCCGTAGCGCCAGCCGTGGTCGCCTTGATCGTGATCGCCGAGACCGAGACCGGGGCCGTGATCGTGAGCGAGAACGGGAAAGGGAACGCGATCGTGATCGTGACAGGCGGGGGCGCTCTCGCACCCGTTCGCGCAGCCGTGGACGTAGGCGTTTTTCGCGTTCCCCTCTAAGAGGCAGCCGTCGTAGCCGTTCCAGGGAGGCACGTCGTCGCCGTAGTAGTCGTAGCCCGAGCCACTCTGAAGATCGAGTGGAGCGGCCTATTGTTAAGCATTCCGAATTTCGGCCACGCGCCCAACCCAGCCACAAGTCCAGTGAAAGTAAACGGGACAAGAAGGATACAGCCACCAAACCGAAAGTGTCCAAGAACAGCGCCGGCTCGAGCACCAACAGTGTCCCGGCAGGTGGCAAAAAGTTGCCATTCATTGGCAAAATGCCAGTATTTAAGAAGCAACCAACTGCTGCAGCTGCTGGTTTAGGTGATAATATTGCAGCTGCTTACACCAACGGATCGCTGGAAGCACCACCACCACCGCCGCCACCTCCATTAGGAGGCATTCATATGGCACCAGCAGTTGTGCGACTGGCTGCTCCGACAGTGGCCCAAATCCAAATGGCCATGATGGAAGATGCCTATGGAAATGCACCACCTTTCCATCCCGACGCTGGCATGATGGTTGACTACGATGAATTGATGCCCGATCCTGTGCAATTTGCCAATTTGATGACACATTGCCCACCACCACCACCGCCTGGAGGTGCATCTGATGGTGATACCGTTGGCAAAGATTCGGATGTGGCCGATCAGCAGGCAATTGACAACGACGAAGAGGATGTTTTGCCACCCGGCATTGATGAAGCTGAGACTGATCTAGTGCCACAACCATTAGATGCAGCCGATCAGCCTAGAGATGGTGAATTGCCCAAGGATCTAGCGGAGGCTCTGGACATCATATTTCCCACAGATGGAGTCGTTGGTGAAGTGACTGATGATGCCAGTCAGATGCAAAGCGAACCACAGACTGTTACGACCATTGTGGAAGACACGACCGTGCTGAGTGAGCACAATCTCCAGGATTTGGCCAATCAGGGCATACATTTGGTGACTATTGATGAAACCACCACATCCAGTCCAATAACAACACCAAATGACCCAGCATCAGCCCCGGATCTAATAGAAGAATCGAAATCTGTGAATTCGCCCGATCATCAAACGTCAATCCAGGATGAAGAAATAAAGCTGGTAAATGGAAAATCAGCAGATGACTCAATGCGCAGCACAATCAGTGTAAATCATACAGACGCCGTTGATATTCCCATGCCAGGATCACCGCCACCAAGTGGCGCTTATATCGTTGACGCCGTCTCGGAGACTAAAGATATTGAGAAGCTGATGGATCTTGAGGATATAGCAAAGCCGACAGAATCCCCCACAGACATCGAGAAGATGCGACATCAGGCAGAATTAGACGAGCTGGCTATGCTGGGTATCGATAGTAGCGACATGGCGGCACAATGTATGTAAATCCACAAAATGGCCAACAAACGCTATGACAAGATCACATCATCTCCACATCTACATCATCGACTCACACACACACGCACGCACACACAGACACACACATCAACATTAATATCACAATATATATTTCCGATGCTCAACATTTTTATTCTATATTCTCCCATAGATGCATTATAAACTTTGGTTTGACTTTTGCCCAGCAATGGCTTCACGTGACGCACGCTGACCCCTTATCCTTCTTCTCCATACGAACACCATATGCAAATAAATGTATCAGCAACAGGCGTCCGCAAACGAGGCGTCGGCAAAATATGTAATAATCCATTTAGTTTTTACCTTACCAAGCTCGCCACTCCTCTGAGTGTATTTTATGTGACACAATGTTTTTAAGTAAATAAATGCGCATATATGTATGTAATATATGTATGAAGGAAGTAGGAATCGACCGGTCTTTTTTATTCGCAATACATCCCATTAAGGATTTTTTCTGTGCGCCTTTCTGGGTCGCAACCAGAAAATCGTTAAGAGACCTTCGTTGCTATGTAAGGCCGTATTAGTAGTTTTTTGGACGATTATAACATGGCGTGGCTCTATTATCCTTTTAAAATATAAACTTATATTTGTCTTTAAGCGCAAGAAAATTATTTTTGCACAACTTTCAGGTACTGAGAAAAATTTTTGAAATTTGGAAACAAAATTAAATTTATATGTCCCTAAAAAATAAACCAAAAAAGATCCCTAACTCAATGAATTTATATAAACTCGTGTCATTATTTTCTTATTTCGCATTGAATCAGAAAAACTAACTTTTGAGAATTAAAATAATGATCAAGAAAATTTAACAAATTTTCGCTCCTGAAGGTTAAATAAAAAACCCTTCAGAAAATATTATTGTGTTTCAAGATTCCTGTTCTAATTATTTCAGTACGTAACGACCGATAATAAAATGCATTTCAAAAAAACATATAGGTAATGTATGTATCAAATGGCACTTAACTGTTATTTATTTAGAATACTCAATTTAAATAATTTCTATTCGACATTTACGTTCAGAAACAACTTGGATTAACATTATATATAATAGTTCTTGTTACATGATATACAATTATTTTGATTTTTGTTCAATTTTTATAG
The DNA here is from genome assembly GCA_018150735.1 of Drosophila sp. 14030-0761.01. Lineage (NCBI taxonomy): Eukaryota > Metazoa > Arthropoda > Insecta > Diptera > Drosophilidae > Drosophila > Drosophila sp. 14030-0761.01. The sequence continues at coordinate 4,078,790 of JAECWO010000106.1, read as the reverse complement.
GTACACGATTTTCGCCATTAGTGTTTAGTTACAAGTAAAATGATAATTAGTATCAGGATATTCAAAATGAGAATTGTGCACGAGCCCAATGCTGTATGGTATTGGAGTGGAGTCGAGTGAAGTATATTGGACTTGGACACGATATAACAATGGAGGGCTCCAGGTTTGGCTTATGTTTATGATAACCGAACTAACTAATTTTGGTTTTTTTGAATTATTACCTTACACGAATGTTAATGAGTTATAAATAATTTTGAAACGAAATGTGTGCAATGGCTGCCGCTGTAGACAAGCCCCTTTATCCGGCTGCTATAAGTGGGTGATGCGTACATGTCTCGCCTGCCGGTTGCCCTTGGTTTGATTCGATTGGGCAGCAGCTCTGGCTTGGGCTGTGGCTGGGGCATTCAGCTAAAACTATAAGTCCGTAATCGGTCCGCCGGAGACGGTGAATTTTGGTGCATTAGCTGGCGCTGCACTGGGATTCCAATTTGGTTGGATGGCCACCTGGGCGCTTAGGTCTTTAACCAATTTTTCAAGGCTGCATGGCACATTGGAAAGAGAACAGAAACGCCAAAGAAAAACAAATCATTGAGACTCATTAGATTAGTCACTTGAGTGGAATTTCTCTAGCATTTGATGATATGTATGTTCAAATGTAAAGTGTTTCTGTTAGTTGTGGTTAGTAGTGGGTGCTACTGAAAATGTCCATGCAAACGAAATTATGAGAAATGGTGCTGAGGTTAGAGTAAACAACAAGATAGAATAGAGCATAGACTACACCCACGCTATAATACGCTGATTGGCCTCCTTACGTGCGGCGGCCGCTTCGCTGAGTTCGCGCTTGAGTTGTGCGTGCTCCTTTTTTCGTGGTAGTAGTGGCGGTGGCGTTGACGGCGTTATTTGATCGTTTAACAAAGAAAATGTGGGTGGACTCTGCACTGCCTGTGGCGTTGCAAGTGATGCTGCGATTAGACCATTGCTGCGGGACTCATTGCTGGAGGTTGAATGTCGTTTATTGGCTGCCACTGACTGCACCTCGCTATCCTCCTCGGCTGGATCTTCATCGTGATGCGTTTGCTGCTGCTGCAACTTTGCCTCATTCCCCTCATCATCCTCGTCGAGTAAGTGTGCTGTGTGCGTTGGTGTCTGATGCATGGTTCCATAGTGCAAATTAAATGACTGAGCACGCCGTGCTCCACTTCCGCCCACACCAACAGTGCTACCATTGGGAAAGGGTTTGCGTGATCTTTGCGCTCGCTCATTCTCATAGATGATGTCGTGATACGTTTGGCGTTGATTGAAACAGCTGGCGAATGCCTGTCGTAGATATTTGTTTTCGGCCTCGAGATGTAACAAACGTTTGTTAGTCTCCTTGCGTTCCATGCGCAACTGCATCACATGGGACTGAAAAAAAAGAATCCAAAATGTTAGATGGACTACAAATCCAATATCATCGAAGTCAGACCACTCACCTTTAGTTCGTCAATGTCTCGCAAAATGCGGACATTGCCCTCGTTCAATGACCATTGCCTCTCCTCCACCATGGATTTGACTCTACAAATGGAAAGAATGCGAATGCGAATACGAATACGATTAGTCATGTACACTGCGAGAAAAGCAAATGGTTTAATTCTATATTAAAAATTTACAAAATTAATATCAGTTTATTCCTTATCCCCTTTTTGTTCAGTGCACTCGGCTTTCTTGTTCTCACCTGCTGAGTAAGGCATCTTCCCGCACACGCGCTGCTTCCTTCACCTCCCGCACCACATCAGTCATCATTCCGGGCGTGTAGGCTATTAGGAACAGTTAAGAATGTTTGATTATTAATCATTAGCTGCTGTTCGAAATGTGGCATAGGGATTCTTGATAGAAGAAGTAATAGAGGGGTGGGAAAGTGTGGTACCTGAATGAAAGGTGGGCGCCGGACTATGTGTGCCACCGAATCCACCGCCAAATACCATTGGTTGACTTTGTGTGCTTAATCCGCTCAAGCTATCTCTACGGTGCCGCATGCCCCCAGCCCCAGCCCAGGGCTGGCCATTGGGAGCGTGCTTTAAAGCTTCAATATCGACTGTGTGTGTGTGGGTGTGTATTGTGTGTGTGTGGTTGGTTTTGTGTGTGCCAAAAAGAAACAAGAAATACATAGAAAAAAGGCAAAAGATATAAAAGAAAAATCGCAACAAATACGAAAACCAATTGGAAAGAGCGTGTAAAATACAATACGAAAAGTCAATTAAAAAATAGCCATGGACACATAGCGTAGAGATCATATTTTTTTTGGAATTTACAACGACTATTAAGTTGGAGTAGAGTCAGTAGTTATGGGACATCTCTAATGTTAATGGATGGGGGATAACTTGTCGTTCCGCCCTTAAAAGTATTTACAAGTATTTATATCATTCGATTCGAAATCTAAAACCTGCCCCCATAACTACCAACTCTCCACTGGCATTCGGTATTAACAGGCTGGCAAAACACACCTTTAGTGTCATGCAAATTACGACAAATCTTGGAATTGGTTTCATGTAATATGTTAATTTGCTCCATTAGAGCTGCAAAGAATTTGTTTTGCTGCTGGTCTCCATCAGCCACATGGATGTGAGCAGCATTGCCACCACTTGTGCCGCTCCCATTACGTCGATCGGGTGTATTTTGGCCACTTAGTTTGGAATCATTATCCGAGGGATTTAGCAGACAGGGATCACTGAACCGGAAGCTGAAGGAAACCAATACAAATAGAATTGAATATGGTTTTTAAAAGGTTATGCTTCGGTATAATTTACCCCCGACTAAATGTGGGATTGCTGCCGCTGCCATCAAGGACATCTGTAGAGTTTTGTTCATGCTCCAGGTTGCTAGTTAATAATCCACCACCACCAGGACCCGTACTGCCCATCATATTGACCAGCGGTGGTAAGCTGGCAAAGTCTTGTCCGCTATCGCCATAGGCCAAGCCATAGCCATTGTGATGGCCCTGGGGTGGAAAGAGCATGGGATAGCGATGGCTTAAAGCCTGCGAGTGCTATAGAAGAAATAGTTAGGGACATTTTATGTTTTACTTGTTTCTTTATGGTCTAAACTCACGCGTTGAATGCCCAAACTAAAGGGCATGGATGGAGGGCTGGGTCCCATGCCGTAGGGTTGCGAATTAGAACGCATGAGAAACTGTTGTTGCTGCTGCTGCTGCTGCTGTTGCTGCTGTTGCTGCTGTTGCTGCTGTTGTTGCTGCTGCTGTTGCTGCTGCTGCTGAACTCCTGCTGTCTGAGTCACAAAGATTTGTTTATTATTGAATGCGGTGGCCGTAGGTGGATTAAAGTCCAAAAACTCCGATGACGATGATAGCTGTGCATTTGTGGCATCTCTTAGGCAATTCTCTAGCCAGGCATCTAAATGATCCTTGGAATAGCTTAAACCATTACCATTATTTTTGCCGGCATTCTTAGACAACGAAGTTGTTGTTGTTGTTGCTGCTGCTGTTGCAATTGCTGCTGCTGCTGCTGCTGCCGCTGCTGTTGTTGCAGTGTTTGAGGCGTTGGCACTGCGAGATTTCAGTTTCTTTCGTTTGGTGGCTTCCACAACTGGTATTGAGCGTAATGAAAGCAAAATCAATAATACACAATTAAATATATCGATTTAATGATTGAACGCTCCGCTGCACAACCGGAAAGAGGCGGGTTCGGTTAGAGATTTCAATTAACCTATTCAATTAGACAACACGACAATGAATTGAAAAGCCTTTACAACTTATTCGCCAACATTGAGAACCACATTTGCGAGACATTGCTAAAAGGCAAATGACTCACAAGTGGTTTCGCTCGCCTCTTGCTTATTTCAGCCCACAAATATGTCAATTCTCTAAACGAGTTTCGTTTTGTTTTTCTGCCATTTGCTGCAGCAGTTCAGTAAATATTTGGTTTTCGGAAATTTGAGCGTTCGACTGGGCTGGGTGGGAAAGTCTACCAAGCACTACTGGAGACAATCTATAGAGATCACATTGCAGTTATCAATACATATATCTTTTGCCATTATTTCGCAAACCATAGATCTATCGATCGACAAGACAAGACTATCTATAACTAGTTTCTTTAAATTTAAGCGTGATCGTGTGAATCTAACTCTAAGTCGGCACTTAGAGTCATCCATCCAAATATGGTGCTCTGGGAAGCGAATAACCATATTATCATGACATTACCTTTTCCTTTCATACGGAATATTTAATTTTGTAATGGTTAATTCAATTTAAAGCAATCTTCTTTGTTCTCTACGAGTAACCCTCGCAGTAACTGCCAATAAAAAAAAGTGAAATGCACTCCGCGCTCTTGGCATTGGCCAGAACTCCTTTTAAAGAGCCACATGCGCAAGCCCAGGGGCATTGGGAATGGTTGTTTAAATTTAGACCAGACCGCAGATAGCCGATTATTGTTCTTGCCAAAGAAGGGGTGATATGACGATCCTATAAATAGCACACTCTTGAATTATTAAACCGGATGTGTGTGTGTGTGTGTGCCAGGAGAAGGAGCTGGTGGTTGTCGTAGTGGTGGTGGTGGACTCCAGAGCGGAAATTGAAATTTTAAACGCAGGTTAATCATTGAGAGATTCAAAACTTTAGAACTTTCCCCATTAAACTAAATTGGTCGTACTAATTTCCTTTTAAATCCCACACTTTCCTCCTCATTCTCATCATAATCGGACTAGCCACTTATAGTTCATTGTTCCAAATTCAAATTGGATTCACAGCGCTTACCCAATTTCAATGTCAGATCGCGTGTATAGATTTCATAACAGGTAAAAAACTAACCAAAATAACCGAAATTAAATCAATCAGTGACCGTGAACCAAGTCAGTAACAGACACGCCATTGAAACTGAATCAAATGATGCACACAGACTCTTAGATAATACAATGATGTGCTACTGAAAATTGAAAGGAATGGACACCAACTCAAATTAACAAAAAAAAAAAAAAAACAAAATATGCAAATTAAACTAATGAACTAACCAAAAAAGAGAGTGTGGAAAAGACACCTCTCTCTCTTGTCGTCTATGTAAATGAATCTTAATGAATATAATCCAGCTGAATTATGTGTGAAAAAACAGTCTTATGACTACTATTGAAATGGTGGGAAATCTCAAGTGGACAAATGAAAGTTTCTATTACCATTTAGATAAGATAAAACAAACTCGAGGGAAAAACAAACTAACGAAATCTTAATCAAGATCTAAAAATGTTGACATATTAGTTTTAAGTCCTAAGCACTTATACCACTAATTAATGCCAGATTATCACAAATGATTTAAATCATTTGACATCATTTACATCTGCCGCCCCCGTAATATGATAGTGACAAATTAGGACAATGACTTGATGGCTGTGTGTTTGCGTGTTATTTGTGGAGTCACCTTAGACACCTTCAAAGCATCTATATTTTGGTGGCCTCCTCCTCTCCTCCTCGGTCACTATATCTCACACCACAACATCGCGTGTGGCAAACAATTAACAGCATTTAACTTCTTTTTTTTTCCTGCTTATTTGCCATTGTTCAAAAGGTTATTTGAGCCATAACGGTTTAGAGCGCAAACATTGAATTTCGTTTACCCACTTTGTACGAGCGTTACTTAGAGTTATTTAGTCTGGGGAAGAATTAGACAATCATCTCAAACCATTTTATTTCATTTAAATCTAGTTGTATTTATTTATAAAAAGATACATATGTATCTAACCGAAAAAATGCCTAAAAAGGAGCCCTAACAACCGATATACCATATTCCGGTTACAACAAAGTAAACACCACAATAAAGTCAAGTCATTTCCGGTTGTGGGCAGCGGTCATTCAAATTGCTTACCTCTCTGTGTGCTAGTGACATTGCCACATATTCCTGTGGAAGTTGCACTAGTACTTGTTGCAGTGGCCACCATATTGCTGTTGGTAGTGGTGGCATCCGCATTTGTGCCAGCATTTGTGTTGATCTCCACCTGCGTTGTGGTTGTCATTTTCGCTGAGAAGAAAAATAACGAAAAAAAAGGTAGATAAGAACTTGGTAAAATTGTAAGAAAAGACTACACAAAGAGGGTAAAAGTTTCTATGCGATGGCGCCGGCATTCGACCGTGAAAGTCAAATGAAACCCAGAGATGTTTACACATCTCTATACAGATAGTGTAGCAGTCGCCGTCGTCGTCGTCATAAAAACGATGGCAAGGGCAGGAGTGGCCACAGTGAAGGAAGCATGTTAGTTGCGTGTGTGTTCGTGGAACGACTCAAAGGCACCTGTCCACGGCAGGTTGTTGTTGTTGTTGTTGCTATAGTTCTATTGACAAAATGTAAACAATATGGAAATGCATTCACTCACAAGTCAGGGCAGACAGACAGTCTGGGAGTATGTATTCACATATGCATACATCTAGCTAATTCTATGGGAGTAGTTGAATAACCAATGGGGAATCGCCGCTCAGTTGTGTTAACACTTTGCAGGAATTTTTTAATAAAGGAGGGCAAGCCCTTACTCTTACGATAACTCAAAGTATGTTCAAATTTTCATTAAATTTGATCAGACAATTTTACGTTAGAGAAGAGATTTAAAGAGATATTCAACTCATTATAATGGCTAACAAAATTGCAGTGGTTTTTTTTCTTTTTCGTATTCACTTAACTGCACAAAATGCATTATCATTAGAGTTTTACTGCTTTAAGCTGCCACCTTTTTGTTCAGTTGTTGTCTTAGTTGTTTTTCTCTGCTTTTCTCACTCGTTAAATTCTGTTGAGAAAGTTGCAGATACATTTGCATGTTGCCATTAAGACTTTGAATGCTTGACTTGTTTTAATGTTTTGTGCTTCCCCATTTATGACAGCATAATTGCTAGCCCGTTAGTTACATTTGTCTGTATGTATGTATATACATATGTATGCTTAGATGTTTTAATGAAAGCCTCACAGCTGATTTTCTTACAGAAGTGTGGGTACTGTGATTTAACGCTTGGCTAATAACAATTACAAGCCTATTCATACAAAGTCCAAAACACAATACGAAGAAACTAAAAAAGTAACATTTTACTTGGTGTCAAGCTGTCTTGGCTTTCTATCTGATATTCCAAAAAATGTCAGTGATTTCTATCATGAATTTATCAAAGTATCTGATAAATTTTTTTTTACAAAATATGAAACAGTTCAATGATTCTAAAGAAGAATAAAATTCTGTGGAATCTTGCATGGCTGATGATAATAAACAGTCTGCTATCTGTATTGAATTTCTTTTAAATTTCAAATGAAGTTCGAAAATGCGAAATACGTGTGGCTCTGACTTCCATTGCGTTTTTAATGAATTTGCGTTTTTGGCAAATTAAAGAGTATTGTATTCGATGGAAAAACATAACTTTAAACTTGTTTTCTAGGTCCTAGCATAAGCTAGACTTATATTTTATTCAAATCTGATCACCAAAACCAAATATTTCAACCACATGATAAAATCAGTTAAATTCCTATGATAAAGGGAGATGACCCTATTTCAACTAAAGTACAGAGCAACCACTCTATACTATTATATTTAAACCATCAAAATGAAGCAGTTTCTATGAGGCTAACCAAGTTTTGTTAGTCCTCTCGGCCATAAGTATGTGGTTAGATATTTAACTTGTATATAGTATATGGTATGTTTTGATTGCATTTCCGAAAACTCGTTTAACCCAAAATGTTTTAAAATACCAACAAGGCGCAACGAAAGTCAAGCGGCGCTTTGACACGCTCGTTAGATAGATAAAGATACAGATACAAAAGCCAAGATACACAGATATGGTTGTGTCTATGTGTGTGTGTGTGTGTGTGTGGGTGCCAATGCCAAATTTGTGCAAAGAAAATAAAAAACAAATCTAACAAACAAAATCGAAATAGAGAAAAAGTGAGACAACCAGAGTGAGAAAGAGAGAGAGAGAGAGCAAACGGTACAGAGCAAGTATCTATAAGATAAGCAACGCTAACGAGCTCCACAGTTGAAGTAGTTGTTGTTTTTGTTGTTGTTGCTATTGTTGGACCTTGGCACTTTACTTCATCAAGTTGAAAGTGAATTAAATTTTGTGCTTTTCTTGCTGCTTGTCAAGGCGAAAGTTAAGCTAGAAGAGAAAGGAAAGGAAAAACCGACCGACAGCAATAACGCCCATCGATAGTGCAAAAATGTTTGATATCGCATTCCATTTGCGGTCTTGATAAGCCTCAAACGCGAAAAGTTCCTCTGTATATATGTATGTACATACATACATCTAAGTATATATTTATGAATGCTCATATGCATGTGAGATTAGATATTCTAATGAGCCAGCTATTGACTTGGGCAAGTGCATAAGTATCTACAGGACCGGATTAAGCATTTAAAAGTTTGTAGGCCCTACCTCGTTGTGCCTATTTCGGCCCTGGAGCACATATTTATATAAAACACGCCAATTAACTAATTGTTTCTTAATCTTATCAAAATGAATTATGATGCTTAGGATAAAAATCTAATTTTAAATATGCATAAAGTACCTATTACTGGCTATATGATTCGCTTGTCCCGAATAAAGTTAATTACGCTCGAAAATAGAGAAACTTAAAGTGAATTATTAACAAATTTAGTTCATAGTTTTGTTGTCCCTGAATATGTGGGGAGCAAGGTGACAAAAATAACCGTGAATAGCAAATGGTTTTTTATCTTGTCGTTTTTTCCGCTCAAGTTCTAGGCTATTGACTCGATGCCAACAACAGAAAAACCCAAAAAACGAAGCAAGAGAAAAGCGCATTAAGATGAATATCTATGGGAAGAAAACGAAGAAGATAATGAAGTTCGAACGTGCAAAATGTGTGTGAGAGACATCATCAGTGGCATCTAGACAAAGTTAACCAAAAACCAAAGAAAATTTAGGGTAACAAGTCTAAGTGCCGACTTGTAGATGCCCTATGCCAAGTGTTTGACAAAGACTTAAACTTAAGACTTAAACTTAAAAATTCTCTACTCGGACGATGAAAAACCCTTTGATAGGCATTTCTTTTACTATGTTAAGGAAATGCTGTCACAAACATTTTGGGGGCTTCAATGGACCCTTTCACTCCAAAGTTATAGTGTAACAAAAACAAAACAAAAACTATTTACGAACCGAACCGGTTTGTTGCTTTTTTTTTTTTTTTCTTCTAACACTCAAGGCACTACTAGTGGCTTGGTGTGTGTGTGTATTGACCTTTCCTATATAACAAATTTTAATGACACTAATAAAAACAAAGCAAAACAGCGATCGCTATGGCGATGGCTTTGGGGACTCCAGCACCATCAAACCAAATCACCGGACGCGATCAATGACTAAATGGAAGACTTCCCCATACACTTGCACTCAGACACAGATACTTTCACAGACACAGGCACGAGGGTATGGACACTATGAGCAAGCCGAGTCATTTAGTTTATTGACCCAAGCATGGGAGCACATTCAATAAATACATACAATACACGAGTGCATAAGAAGCAAAGGGAGAGACAATATACGAACAAGAAGTACTTTCAAAGAAGGATATGGGCGGAGCTCCACCGAAGTGAAGTGTACGGATTGATTAAATTTAAAGATCTTAAAGTTTTGTGTAGAATTGAACTAAACTCAATTAAAACAAAAATTTTTTTTTTCAGTTTTTGTTTTATTGATTGGTACAAAAAAGTAACAATTGGATCTTGGAAAGTTTCCAAAACTTATAAAAATACGAAGATGCCCTTTGCAGTACCCGACTGGAAAATGTTGGATATACTCGAATTGAAGTGTAATATTTCAACAATTAAAAATGAAAAGTATACTACGAGTATGTGAAGTTCGCAAGTGATTTTCAATACAATTTTCTTCCCTTTAAATTTATTTATAACATGATGTTATTCACGCATTGCTTTACTGAATCTGAGAGATATTTTCTAGCTACCCCCAATCCTCCCGACTATGTCACATGTTCAGTTTTCATACACGACAATGACAGATACTGTCTGGGAAACAAGGAAAGAAAGGAAATGAATGGAAAGGGAAGGAAAGAAAATCCGGGGGGAAAAATTGGAAATGAAAGCGAAATGAAATGCGGCAAGATGACGTCGTCATGTGATAGTCGTTGCTTTTGCTGTGGTTGTTGCTTTCGGGGGCGGCTGCCAGCTGCTATTGTTTTGTTGCGCCTGCCTGAGTTTGAATTTTCAAATAGTTGATGTTCATAGGGGGTAAATTTCCCAAGGTTTTCTGCAAAATCGGTAAATTTCTATTGCTAATTACTAAAGTTACCTGCGCGTTACCACCCTGGCGAGTAGATGGAGCAAAAATATTGGAGCGGCCAGCAGTTCGATAAGCACTTTATTTTAATTGCCGAATACCAATAACTCGAATGTTCAATAGCATTTCAATTTTCACACACAATCGCACAAACTCGCGACTCAATTGGCAATTTGAATTTATTTTGCGTCACACACACTAACTAAACACACATGCGAAATTTGAATATGGACTTTTTTCAAATTTGCAACTCGAACGAAAGCACAATTAAATAAATTCACATTTGCAATTCACAACGACAATAAGTTAGCCACAGGTCAAACAGGTGTGGCTATTCTTTCATTTACAATTTGTTTTAAATTTGTGGTCTCTCGAAAACGAATTTAGCAACACGAACAACACGGAGCCACCACCCACGCATCCGATCACCTTGAAAACAAAAACATCAATGTGGGGCCGAAAAAAAACAACAAAAAAGAGGCACAAACAACGATAAAGATGGAGACAAAGCGAAATCAAAAAAGTGGTGAAATGAACAGCTGAGCTGGGGTGGAAAATACAGCTCTGGTGAAAATACAACTCTGCGCGAGCGTTGAAAAGATATCCAGGGCAACATTTTATCAGCTGCGGTACCCCAGTGGCCATTTATCTCATGGACACCATGGCACACAATATCTTCTTTCCCCACATATGGGTCACGGAGATTGTATACATAATAATTGTGACAAATTTTTATCAAAATTGCCTACAATATGCGAGGAAGTCACCGTCGTCCCACCAAAAGGGCAATCGAAGAGTTTCCATGTCACGAACACGCCTCTCTTCTATGGGCTCGAAATCACGGAGGAATATCTCTTATATCTTGGAGATGACTTCCGGGAGATACGTCACCTGACATGCCCAAGCCAGAGAATTCCAATTTCGCATATATTTGAAGCCGCCTCGCTACTTGGCACACCAGTACATGCTTAAAAGTATGTGAATAACCGTTGTATTTTGTGGCCCATTTTGATGATTTTAGGTACTTGCGTGACGAGGCATATGGGATACTTCTTCATTTTCAATTTCAATTTTTCAAATTGTATTGTATTTCAAAGGCTCCACCTTTTCCAGATTTAGTCCGTTAAATTCGAAATTAGCTCAATTTTCAAATTCAAAAGTAACGTTTTTTTTTAATTTTGAACTTGGCGCAAAATTCAATTTTGAACTTAACGCATTTTCAAGTTCAATATTAGCTTATTTTTCACATTCAAAATCAAAAGAAACGTTTTTTTTCAATTTTGAACTAAGCGAATCAATCAACCAATTGCAAGTTTATGCCGTCAAAACCATTATTTGATGCTGAAAACCAGTGGATGATGACAAAAATAAGAAAAAAAAATTATTTTCGTGTTTCTCAACCCTAACCCGTATAAACACTTTTATATGTAGGTTTATTTTACGTGTAAAGTTTACACTGAAGTCTAGTATAACGGATCAATTTTTATTCAACTCTCGTAAGTATTTTTTACACGGATATAATGGCAAACCCATCTGAATGTATTAAAGTGGTAACAAAATCAATTGTTTTGTTTGGCAGACTTAAAAACACAGTTTTTAAATTTCCGATGAATTCATCGATAGTATCGATGGATTCCCAGCTCTAATCAAACCCCCTTTATTTGAGGCCGACTCCCAGAATACGATGCCAACATCGAGCCCTGTAATTGATAACCAGTAGTCGCTTATCGATAATTAAAAATTACAAAATTTCAAACAGCGCGCCTTCTTCTAAATCGCTATGTGGGATTTCTTATAAATTACTCAGTTCGCCTTTTGAAAGGAGCGATTTTAAAAAAAAAACTTTTAAAATTAGTTGTGATGGGAAAACTTTTCGATTCAATTCAAGCATATAATCATGTGCACCTTTTGGACGAGAATATTTATTTCAGATGTTTTGATGACAACGCACAACGTCTCGTTTTCTACAACATATGCTTATTGTTCTTCCCCGACAAAAGTTTCAGGAGTAAAGCAGGATAGTTTCGATTATCGATGTCGTAAGTCAGTTTGAGATTCAAAAGGAACTGGCAAATATAAGACCGTTTTTTATTTTCAACAAATGAAAAATTCATTAAATCTCCCGCTTTGTGTATTTTTAAAAGTTTCATATTAATGTCATCACACAAAAATTCCGTTTTTGTGGATTTTTTTTACAGTTGCACAATTGTCACTTAAACTAAATAAACTCACAATATGTTATACGACAATATATCATAAACATTTATATAAAAAAAACATACATTCATATGTAAATAACTAGAATTACGTTTACGTTTTGCAAATTCAACATTCAAATACAATCAAATTTAGCAACAACAATAATTAGTTATTGTCTAGGAAGACGATGCGGTGCACCGCGCGCACACACACTCGAGGACTTGCAACAAACATGGCTAAGACCTACATGGAATCTGAATTTGTTCAGCTAATACTAGAATTGCAATGCAGCATTAAACTAGAGTCTAATCTACTTCTCTAGGGCCTCCTCCTGTTCACGATGTTGCCGCTTAAAAGCCCACTCAACAAAGACAAAGGATATGGTGCCAATTGTTCCGGTCACCACAAGGATACCCAATTGGATGTAGAGCCCAAAATGCGCCGAGTAGAAGAAGCTAATAGCCGCCGCCACAGACTGGGTAAATTTAAAGAGCGCAAAAGCGCCCACTGCATTATTCACATACTCTCCACCCAGCATCGAGTATATTTGTGTATTAAAACAAGCATCTCCAAGTCCTAACAGAAATGCACAGACCAGAGCAATGCTGGCCCTGGGCGGATCCAGGTACGATATATCGGTGGTATCTTTAAATGGAGCACTATTCGGCAAATTGATAAAGATCATGAAATAAGCCAGCATATGCATTATGTAGCCGGCAATGACAATGGGATCGCGGCCGTAGCGTGTCGTCTTATTTCCCAATATGCCAAAGAGTCCGCCCCCGAAAACCTCACCAGCTCCAATGCAAATGCCAACAAGACCAACAATTTCCTTGGGCGTTTCAGCTATTTTCGTAGTAAAACCAATAGCTGAGCCAAAAACACCGCTAAAGAACGAGAGTTCCAGACCTGTCAAGCAAAATAATGGATATTTATTCGTCTTGGTGTATCAATTTATTTGCATTCCCTTACCTGTATAGAAAAATGACAGACTGAGGAGTAGCATTTTCCGAGTACAAAATAGTTGGCCTGCCGATTTAAGGGCATACAATGCCTGCCCGCAACCCGTGTGCTTCTGTTCCAACTCATTGTCGTGCTCCGCATTATCGGGCATGAAACGTAGTGCGGCAAGAAATACGATTCCCAGAACAGCAATGATGGTAAGCACACCAATGACAAGATTACGGGTCTCCTTGTCAATGTGAGTCTTATCCTGGAACTGGTAGTACACGAAGAGGTTGCCAATAAACATGCTGCACTGCAGCAAGGCCCAAAATACTCCCGAATTCCGTGAAATTGTGGCGGAGCTACTGCATCGTGCCAAATACGTGCCTTGACCCGTCCACGTAATGGATGCACCCAGCCCCAAAACCGCACTACCAACATACAACAGAACTGTCGATGGGAATATAAAGGTGATCATAAACGCGCTACAAAAATTACAAAAGTATAAATCTTCTAATCTTTCGGCATATTTTCAATTTATTTACTCACGTATAGGTTAAGGCTCCCACTACCATAGCCACACGAGGACCGGTAAATGAAATAAAGGACGGCGCCAACCAGTTGGATAGAGAAAAAAAAAGATATATAATGGCCAGACTTGTGTAGCCTTCGCCCTTAAAACTGTCATCTTCTTGAGCAATACTATCCAAAATGGTTTTCTGAAAAAAGTAAAAAGATTACAAATGCTTGTTACATTTTTCTGTAAATTTTAAATTTCTGACTGGCATTGTTCTTTGCGAGTCTAGAACTATACTTATTTGTTTACCCTTTCTCACTTTCTGTTGCAGTTTTAAATCTTTATTAAAGTCTTGTGGTAATTGTTAAGACCTTTCGGTTTAATAAAATCATAAAGTTTACAATCTTATATACTATACTTATATAGCCTTCCCGAAATCAAGATCGAAATATAATATAAGATCGTATAGATTTCGAGCACTTGAATTGTGTTTTAATTGCCCTGATAGTTGTTAGTATACCTATGAAGAATATACAAATTTCGGCTCAGTTGTAGTTACCAACTTCTCTCTATACTTACATACATACAATATGTAGGATGTTTGTGCTATTGGCATTCCAGAAACGTGCGGGATTTCAAGCATAGTATGTCAATGAACCGGCGGCAAATCAAAATATCATTTATTTGTATTTTTTAGATGTATCGAACGTGTCCACATTACAGGTAAGTACAATGTCAGCTCTAAGAATACGGGTATTTCTCGTCCGGTTATCTTCAATTGACTTTGCATTATACAGTCGAATTCATATTTTGTACATATGTACACACATATGTATATGTATATCTGAATATGCATGTAAGAATTCTTGAAACGCCTTCGAAACCAGTTTGCCACAAAATTCAAGTGCAATGACAATTCTTGCATTCTGGCTGCAGTGATCTTTTTTTTCTTGATTCCGATTAATGCAAATCTTAATGGAAATTTACAAACGAATACCAAAACATGTTTGCAAAATTTTCCATATTTTCATTTCAAACATAGAGCATAAGCTATAGTAGAACGTTATCGCAAAACTCCGTCTCTTGACACTGATTCAATTTTGATTTTGCATCAATTAAGTGTCGACTGGGGTCCTTGTGCTCATTTGAAGCTCGAGAGTATTAGACTTTCATTATCAGTGAATGATTGTAATGAACAACAGAG
Source organism: Drosophila sp. 14030-0761.01 (assembly GCA_018150735.1). Lineage (NCBI taxonomy): Eukaryota > Metazoa > Arthropoda > Insecta > Diptera > Drosophilidae > Drosophila > Drosophila sp. 14030-0761.01. Next base: position 4,063,670 of record JAECWO010000106.1, on the reverse strand, counting down.
GGGACGGGGACAACACAGAGGGAGAGTGAGAGGAAGCGATAAGAAAATTACAGACACAAATAATGTTAGCTCTTCCTTACATTCGTATGATACGCGATTTCCGATTAGTCCAGGAAGAACATCTCCGTTCTACACAATTTTACCTTGGAACAGGCATAGTGGAAGTGAAAGTTAGTTATAGGCTGTAATTATCTGTCACCTACACAAAATACGCACAATCAAGCATGGCAAAACGGAACTAAATTAATATGGACACACAAACAAATACACTGGAAGAAAATGCATTGATTTCTCAGTTTTCACTCTCATAGTATACAGATGCTTGTATGTATATGTATTTGTCAGAATGACGCATAAAAATCCAGTTCATTCTTTTTATAATTAGTGAGGGTGGGATGGTAGTGTGTATACCGATAAATGCCCTCAAAATTCATCAAGAAAATTGAAAGGGACTGGTAAAGTATTTACCAGTAGCTAGCTATAAAATTATAAACTAAACACTGATTAAACGACACTTGAGTTTTGAAGTAAAGTGCAACAGGCTTATCATGATATCAGTTCACTTATGATCAATAAAAGGTTGGAAAGTTTTACCCGATTTGGGTCAAGAAAGTTGAAGTCAAGTTGCAACCAGAAAAGGAAATGCCATAAAATGATCCTAATAGTATAAGTATTGTAGTATGTATAAGCAGCGAAATATACATATATATCTGTTATATTGATTACGTAAAGAAAACTGGTGCAACTGCATTGTAGATGTAGTAAAAGCAAAATCGTGAAAAAATGCTGAAAGGAAACTAGTTTTATTTTTTGTTGCTGGCTTGCTTTTGGAAATTAAAGTTGCCTCTAAATTGGTGGGCTCGTCGGAAGCACGCCCACTTTTTGTTATTGTTGTGTAAGTGACAACGCCGTCTAACGGCGGATTTTCTCTCGAGGATGGCGGGGCGACGTAGGCATATGGCCAGCTTACTTTTGGTTCGTTTTTATGGCTGACGTGGCCTTGAGACAGACACACGGCGAACTTGCAATTGCAATGACATTGAAAGAGTAAAAAAGACGACGCCATTCAATTTGGATTGCACAATAGATTTGTCCAATAATATACATACATATGTATGTATGTGTGTGTGTGTTCTTTGGCCAAATGTTGCTCCACCTAACGGTGAGCCAAGCCCCCATATACACACTTGCCACAAGCCCCCCATATTTCGATTGGATATGTAGACAAAAATTGGTGTACAAGTGAACTAAGTACACCAGGCCAAACCAATTGTGAGACTTTGCCTTGCCAATTCGATCCAGTCGACTGTTTGGAATTCCATTTTTATTGTTGCCCAAGCCAAGCAACCTAGAGGGCATACGCGAAGACCATAGCCAAACCAGAGACTGGAAACAAAAGCGAGAGTATTCGGCTTAAGATAATTCAAAGTGTTCGTATAGTTCATTGAACCATAACAAAACAGAAATGTGGATGTTCAATAAATGAATTTTTAATGCAAATCAACACAATAGCTGCGACGCATATCCAGTATTCAGTTTCAAGAGAACTTCAGCAAATTAAAAAAAAAAAACACTTAACTCACGAAATGAATACGAAACAAATAAAAAGAAACCAGAAATGTTATATTGTAGAGACAGGTATGCAAGGTGGTTCTATACATGTATATATAGATAAATATAATATATATTATATAGTACATATAGATGGCAATCCATTGTTTTGTTTGCACAACATGGCCTTGATCTGATGGCTCACACTATCCTATATATGTATATGTATATATAGAGTGCCGCTAATAAGCCGTTATAAAGTATTATTTGAATGTGAATGGACGCAATGTTGGGCATTCTATATATCTATATCTATGTACGTATATAGTATATTTAATTCAATTACGTCAGTTCTAGTTAAACCAATCTTAACTCTTCTGATAGTAGAAGAGTTGGCATTAGTTGTGCGGGGCTTGTCTGTCTGCTGTTATCAATGAACAATTTCTGTGGCTTATCAGAAGCATCCCGTTGCAAACAACCGACCCATTGAGTTTATAGGGTCAATTATTGTAATTGTGACTCCTAATTTGCATTAATTAAAGCTAGAGTTGTTGCTTGAACGTTCCCAGAATAGCTCATAAATAGTAAAACACTTGGAATTGAAAAAAATGCTAAGGTCATAGGTTTCGTTCACATACTATTTCAAATGGGTTGGAATGGTTAATTTACTTGCTATTCTCCATTTCTAAGGTTCAAAACAAACTTTAGTTTTGAATTATATTTAATCTGTTTCTTATTACATAATCTTCATCCCATTAAGAGAGTTAATAAATGTTTCTATCGTACACATTGTACATTGTTTGCGCCTACTCCTCCTCAAATCAGAGTAATTTACTCAATTGCTCGTTGAATGGAGGGCACTGCGTCCGCGCCCAGACTTAGTGGGAGAGTGGGCCAAAGGAAAATGAAAGCAAATGAAAAATCCGAACTGGAAAGCCACCGACAGGCAAGGACCAAGGATAATACAACGTCTATTGGCAAGGACAAGGACGACAAATGCCAATGACAAGGGTATCAACAACGCCCACGCATACACACAAACGTCATAGAAATAGATATGTATGTATGTATGTACATACATATATGTATGTATCTATGTAATATGTAACTCACCTCAATATTACAGATTGTCTGGAATGCGGTAAAGACAAACATGAAGCCGAAGCCCAAAATCAAAATCATTAGAAATTTCATATCCATTGCGTTGTCTTTGCGGTTCACACATAAATTTTGTAATTATTAATATTATTATTATTATATATTTCTATATGTATGTATAGTCAATTGCCGCGCACTGATTGCTGCCGCATTTGCATTTGATACGTCACAACCCGGACAATACAATGAACGTGGCGGGGGCGTCAGCTGGATATATTTATAAGCAATTACAAAGCCTAACCGTTTAGACAAATCACTCAAAAATAACTGCTATCGACAATTGTTCAAATAATAACAAGTACAACTAAATGGATAAAACCAAGATAGCAATAAAAACACGCAAAAAATGTTAACCAAAACACAGAGAGCACGAAGTGACGTGAGTTGGCGCTACGACAGAGAAATGTTAACTAACGATTGGGGTTTCAAAACAGGGATCATAGCCCCCCGGGGCCAAAACGCGAAACTCATGTAGGTAGTGTTGCGAATTCAGCTATTTTCCCGCTAGTTCTAGTTCCTTAAACTAAAATATCTAAAGAAACATATCAGAAAATTTTGAAAAAGATATTAGATTTAAACGCAGGGAGAGTATTATTTCGCTCCAGGTTAAATTCGTAGAAGAACAACCCATTGCCCACATTCTGGTGTATTTAAACATCAACGGCATTCAGGTGAATGCGCATGAAACTGACGATAATGAAGTTTTCGCTGAGCTTGACAATTTTTTTCTTACAAGCGTATAAATACTGTATAATATTTTTACCGTAGTTTTTTGAAATATTTTTCAGATTTTTCTAGCTATTTTTATATGTTGATTTAGTGTTTAAGAGTGGCACCACTGTGTATAGGAGCTTGAGATGCCCATTTAGCTAATTTAATGCCAAAAGCTCCCCAAAAAGCTTTTTGCCAAAAACCCGGTATTTGTGCTAAAAACTCCCTGAAAAAATCACCGTTCAGTATATATACAAACTACGTCAAAATACTTAGCAAAATACTTAACTAAAAGCCATACTGAAATCAGCAATGCTCTTCAATTGTTAAGAAATTAAACATTAAATATATTTTTAAATTTGTATAAATTTAAACGTTGGCGCCTTTGTAAATAAGAAGGTGGCAACGCTGTCACCGCCAGGTATTAAAAATCCAACAAATAGAGGCAGACAACAACAATTTAAAAAAAATGGGAAAAAAATTTAAATTTAAAAAATTGGGAAATGAAATGAAATGTTTTTTTCAATGGAAAAAAATAAGAAATAATAAGAGGAAAATAATAAATATTTGACAAAAAGAAGCACTAAATAAATGTAAAAAAATTAAACAATTAAATAAATAGAAAATTGTTTAAAAAATAAAGATCGAATTTGATTGCAATTCTTTATCTTATCAATGAAATTTATTATAAATTATTAAAAGTAAAAGTAAAAAACAATGGCCCGAGCACTCTGGTCTCGAATGGAACCGGACTTTTGGGTAAAGGATTGTGGGTATGCCTTGGAGTTTTCCAATGCTCTGGGCAGGAACGTGCCACCTACGATTTGAAAACAAAGGAGTTTATACTTTTGAGGCGGCCATGCACACATGCCATTGAGAATCATCAGGTTTGACTGCATTTTCCCAAGGCAAATTCCAAAACCATGATTCATGATTGGCCGGATTCATGAATGGATGCCATTTTTGGAGACTGCAATTTGAAAGGATTTCCTGTGTTCTCCTTGTGCTTTTTGGGTTTTGGCATCGAATCGATTCTTGAGCACTGGAAAAAGGTCGACCTAGCCGCCTTGAAGATCTAACAAAGAAAGGAGCTTAAAAACTGAAATATCTCTACTATTTGAAATTATTTTCACTCACTTCTAAGGATAACCATGCCCAACTTTGAACATTCTCCTTTCCAATAAAAGGACAAAAAGAAAGAAATAATAAATACTGGTACGTAGGGAAATCGGGTTTTTGTCCCATCACGGACAAAAATGAAAACAGTGAATTTACATTTACACACTCATAGATCTTATGAACATCGATCATTCCACCAAATTTTTTTGCCACGCCCCCTTCCGCCTCTGGAATATCGTATGGGAATTTAATTTGGGACACTTATACATGCTATGGACATCTATCATTCCACCAAGTTTCATACAAATCGGAATAAAAATGGAGTTATGCATTGAAACGTTTTGCACTCAAAGCGGTGCAAGGGCGAATTTGGCCGGTAGAGCGCTAAAGTGCACACACATAAGAGTGAGCGAGATAGCATATGTTAGAAATCGCGCATACGAAAGAAATTTAATATATGAACTTAGGATTATAAACTCGATGTAGTTTTTTTTCCCCTGATGCATGGTATATCCAAGTCGGCCCGGCGACTTACTTACTTTATTTAAATTAGCTGTATAGGAACACATTACATTGTATATTATTAAAGATACATATTTGTGATGAAACATCGCTCCATATATTTTTACTCTTGCACAAAGTGTCATGTACCACTAAGTTACGTGTGGTACAAAATTTAGTTTGTAAAATCTTAGCTGTTGGATAAATAAAATTTAAATTCTGAGTCGGAAACGGATTTTTGCATATTAAGTTACGTGTGGTACAAAATTTAGTTTGTAAATCTTAGCTGTTGGATAAATAAAATTTAAGTTCTGAGTCGGAAACGGATTTTTGCATATTCCTCATCGTCGATGGTGAATTGAAAGGGTTTCCAAACATCGTATCCTTCGGCAAGGGAAACGACAACCAAGTGCGATTGTTTTCCTCTTCTGGATAGCTCATTTTCACTCTACGGGTTCGCTACCAATTGGGAGACCAACGCTTTAAACGTGAATTTGTTAAACGAATCGGACAGAGGCCGACGACAGAAGCCTTATCTGCATTCGGTTGCAGTTACATATCAATGAGATCAATAGTAGGACACTGGCGAACCATAACGAATCTCCGTTTCTGGGTAATCCATAACCAGAGGCTGAGGTACCTGCGGTGCTTCAGAGTAAGGAACCATTTCTTCTAAAGGTCTTGAACTTGAAACTTCTTGGTATTGACCCATTGTTTTAGCAGCATTATTCACATCATCGTTACTATTTATTGGATTTTGACCAAAATTTTGCATTTGCCCCATATTGACCATATCCACAGGATTACCTTCAATCATCGGCACGGGCATAGCCAGTTGTTTCGCATTCTGGTCTTCTCTTTTAAATATTTTGAAAGCATTAGTAATACCCTTAACAACATATTCGCACTCAGAACAACGATTTCTTTCCGCCCTGGCGGAAATTGCATTCTTTAATTGTATAGGCCTTTTCAACCTTTTATTGGTCATATGAAGGCTCTTATTATTGCTACGATATCGCTTACGAGACTTGGTTAAATTGCTTCCCGACATCGACTCCTTGCTGACGATATCAGTTGCCCGTTTCCTTGGATCCAATCGCGTTTGTTCGGGCTGCCGAAGTAGATTAATATAAATGTAGACATATATGTATACTTATGGTACTCACCGAGTTTCTTCCAAAGCGAGGTGTATTCAATACGGTTTCAGCAGGCACATAACGTAGCATACAACGCATTCCATATTCAGATGTCCCAGAGTGAGCCAATACGCCGACACTTGTTAAATTTTCTAACGAGTCCGATATCAACTTTTCCAATTGTCGCTTCGGCCGAACGCTACTCAACTGTTGCCTTACCTGTGCGGCAATCACATCGCGTTGGACAAAATTTCTAGATCCTTTATAATGCAAAAAAAAAAGAGCTTGCATCACATTGCAATTGATATATTTTGATTCTTTGTAATTAGCCATGCCTATACAATAAAAATTTAGAACTTTTCCAGCTTGTAGTTTACTTGTGTATATGTTTTAACCCTGTTTGAAATAGAATGAGAGAAATTGTCGGTTGACTTGGAAATACGAAAATAGTCAATGCGAACTATTTTATCCAGCCTACTTGACCAGAAAACTATTTCGATTCCGAGTGGGCAAGAGACCGTTCATTCCACACCTAAAGATCGGGAAAATTGTAATTTACAGGTCCTTTTTTTTCTTTTTTAAATAGAGACATTCAAGTCAAAATCTTCCTTGTTTTAATGAAGGTAAAATTGTTTTCTTTTTTTTTTTGAGTGTTTTTCATAGATCGTTTATTATATTACATTTATTTGTAGTTTCGTGATTTTTGTATGCACTCTTTGTTTTGGTTTACTATAAATACTAAAATCTTCTGTTATATGTTGCAGGTATATTTTGTTTCGAAACAAAAATTCACATTTTTGTTTGTATATCAATTCATGTTTTTAGATGAGCTTTAGCTCCAAATAACTGTATGTAGGAGAAGCTCCAATTTGATTTCAATTGTATTATAAAATACAACTCGCATTATACATATAGATAATAATAATCGATATATAAATTTAAAGATAATTTTATGTCTGTATGTATCTCCAAAAGCAGTTGTAGAGCGACAAAACATTTCCAGAGCTGATTTAACACAGACGGTATACAGTTTTCGATAAACAAAGTTTTATCTTCAACGTTACTTAAAATTAATTAAATGGGTTTCTGAATTTTCTCTTCCGCTTCAATATTTAGTTGCAGGTTAGGACAATTTGCTTTGTTCCGCGGCCATGTGCAAAATGGGAAATCATCAGTAAATGTGTACTTTTTGTTGGTTTTTGTTTGAATTTTTGAATGAAATTCTAAGAGGCATCTATTCGCTTTTTTTGTGTGTAATGACCGCATCATCGATCTCCTCCTTAAGTTGATCCTTATCACCCCAGCCCCAAGTGGCGTGAGTGCCATCGCCAGTACGCTTAACACGCTTCTTAATAATGTCAGGTGACACGCTCTTTAAGTCATAGGCCCAGCCAATTTTAGCGAAGAAATCAATGAATGCAGTGGTCAAATTTAGGGAGTATTTGCCAAATTCAGCGGTCTTGTAGTCCCAGGGGAACACATGATGATAATTGTGCCAGCCCTCTCCAAATGCGAGTACAGCAACGGAAATGTTTTCAGAGGGATTGATGAATCTATTAAACCATTAAAAATTGGAGTTCAGTAACGCTTCAAATGGTATTTTTAGTTTCAACTAAGCCACTCACTTGTCATAAGGGCGACCACCGAATTTGTGGGCGGCGCTGTTTACCAACCAGGTGACATTGAGAATGAAGCACCAACGGAACATGGTGGCCACAAACCAAGAATTCACCAAAGACTCGTCCCAGAAGTACATGGGTACAATAGTGGGAAGAATGAAACAAGCCAGTGGCATCAATAACATGTAGTATCTGAAGATATAAATTATAATTATTAGCAAATAGTCGTTCAATTGATAAATATCAATGTGTTAGTGGCACTTACTTCTTCTGGAACATCAATACGCGATCTGTACGCAAATCGGATAGATCAACTCCTTTGCCTTTGGCCTTAACATCCGGATGCTTCTTGCACAGGAGCCAGCCTACATGGGAAAAGAAGAAGCCACGCGTAGCATTGTGGGGATCAGCATCGGTTTCAGAGTACTTGTGATGCACACGATGGTCCCGTGCCCAGTGATAGGCGGCATCCTGGAAGGCGATTGTATTAAAGATCGCCAAAATAACACGCAGTGGCCACTTGGCTTTGTAAGAACGATGAGCCCACAGACGATGAGCGCCAGCAGTGATACCCAGGCCAGAAACCACATATAAGCCGAAAGCTGAAATAAAAAAATTATAAATAGATTATGCATAATAAATAACAGTTAAAGGTCTATATATATGGATAAATGCCGTATTAGACTTATCACGACAATTTTTATTTTTTATTTGCCCTATCCAATAACACATCAAGCAAATGTCTGTTTAAGGCTGAGTCGGTACTAGCCTAATCAGCAGTCTACGCCATGTTCTGTCTATTTAGCAACAATACACATGGTCGATAGATGCGACTTTGCCAAGGTTATCAGTATGCCAAATTTGAAATAAACAACATTGATAACCTTATTCGAAATGTATGGCACGCGACGGGAAGATGAAAGCAATATGTAATATTAGACGGAAAACATGCAGGAATATTCTTCAACGTACCCAATCCAATTGTTTGCCATTTAGCCGAGGTAAATATCAACCAGGCTCCATAGAGTGCGGCCAAATGCAAGTAACCAAAGGCAATAATGTTACGCCAGACCAGCTTCAATTTCCGTTTATCGGCCTTCTTAAGGTTCGTAATATCCTTGACGAGGCCGCCATCAGTGGTCTCAACATCGCACTCGAAGAGCACGCCAGTGGAATCCTGTTGCAACTTTGTGGTACTCTGTTCCGATTCAGCAGCAGCGTTCGCTGCAGCAATTAATGAGTCCGTTATGGACGGGGCACCGGCATGGGCATTCGGTGGCATATTGCAGCAGCTGTAAGAAACAATAAAATACGAAAACAACGTAAAAACAATTAAATTCAACTAGTAATTAGCTATGCAAATTGTCTGTTTGAACTTGACATGCTTTGGGTGCGCCACAATGCGGACTCAAAAAAATAGTGCGTCCAATTCAGATGGTTGCTTTAGAGGAAATGATGCGCTAATCAAATGTAGTCATTGAGGAGGACTTGGCAAAGAAAATCAATAAATGTTGAATATGTCCTTGCAAAAAAAAAAACAATTCTTATTGTAAATGTTTTAAAACGCGCCTTTTGTGAGAATCCAAACACTTGGTTAGGTTTAACGAATAGATTGAGCCAAAGTAGTAAGAGTCATTGGGAACCAAAACCTTGTACCAAGGTTAAATAAGAATATGTTTAAGCGAAAATTCCAGTTAATACCTGAAGTGTCTGCAAACATATGTGCATACATATGTATATAGGTATGTATGTATGTACATACTGGTATATGTACATATGTGTACATATGTACATACGCATGTAATAGATATGTATGTCAGCGTGCCATGGAAAATTACTAACTCGAATCAAAATTTGCCAGCGGTGTTATAAACACATATGTATGTACATATGTACATACAAAAGCGGGAAATCAAACAGAATTTGTTAATTGCAATTCCGAAAGCTTCCATTTTTGTTATCGTGTAATTCTGGATTTTACCTATTATATTTCACACTATATTTTCAGTCGCTAAACTTCTTCTTTTTTAAAACAATTGTGTACTACTGGTGCAACAAAATTCACACGAAGAAAGCTTTTTCTGTGGCAAGCTTGAGTTTTTATACCCTTCAATAGAGTATAATGAAATCGATTGTATGTTTGTTTCGCAGATAGTGTTGAAATGTTAAATAATTATATGTAAAAGTTTTCATTAAAGTAGCAAAAGCCAAATTTAAAAAAAAAAAAAAAAAAAATTCAAACCCAAGGGATAAATCAAAAAGCAAGCAAGCTTATAGCTCAGAAGGGTGTTTTGAACTTCGCCATAGCCGAATTAATCTTTTATTTTTTGGTATTCTTGGGTAAGCTTTTTTTGCAGGTGTGCGCGCATACAGAGATTAGATGAAAGATTGCCAATAATAAGCATGGCCATATTATAAATATTAGTTACTAAGGTCAGGGTTATTTTTGATACGTCTAGACCAACACACATACATATCTAATCAAATATGTACATTCTGTCCAATACTTTACTCAACAATACATCACATAAAATAAGTAATCACCACGTGAAATGAGTAATGCGAGAATTGAAATCATACGATGTGCTGTTGGTTGGTTAAGGAGGGTACGAGAAACAAGCGAAATAAACAGACAGACAAAGACCAGATCGATGGGGAAAGCTCCTCTAATAACGCGCAATTGTGCGAGGGAGAGTAAAGGCATGCTCCCATAAACAGAACAGCTGACAGAATAACCGGTAAACTGCGGGCTTTTGAACTTGAAATGTGTAGACGTGTAGCTTCCTCTCCCACGCCCCCTTCATAATAGAAAGAACGAGAGAGAAATTGGGTGAGAGAGGGTCCGGCCGGCATCACGTTGCAACTGCGTGATTTCTTGGCACGCTTCTGATATACATATGTATGTATGTACAGCTATTCTCTATATTGGATACTTCCCATACATAAATTTTGTCGTTTAAATAGTAAAAACCTTTTAATTAAAGCAAGCAAGGGGCAGCACATTTAGTTCCAGTTAATTAACTCAATGAAAATGCTAAGTAATTTGAACTATTCTTTAGACCTTAGTTATAAATATGTATTTATTTGATTGCAAAAAAAACCCTAACATTTAACCTTCTTTAAGACACTTTGACCGTTAAACTCAAGCCTTGGAGTAGACAGCTTTAAAAAATTGAAAAACCAGTTATCATGCCGGGGCACCGACCTCAAAATACCCTATACTTAAGTATTATTAAAGTCACAGGTATTTTGAATACCTACTATTAATTCTATGTATTTAATATTCAAACAAACTAACGAACTGATGAAGATTGTTTTTTATGGAATCACAATGCATTTATACTACTTTAATGTGGATATAGAGTATTCCGCTGGTCGATTTTGTATATTTTTATTCGTGGGATCGTGGTCAAAGCCACGAACAACAAGAATAAGAGTACCAAAAGAAAAAGATGCTAACATGTAGAAATTACGTGGACCGAACTAACCCTCGATCTAAGTAGATCGCCTCTTTACTGATGTTTTACGTAAACACAAGAGTCAACGCACTAGACACATTCCAATTCCAAGCAACTAACCTGTTTGCTTGACCAAGTCAATGGGAGACGAAGACACGCGCTTTTCCTTTTTCACCAGTTAGGCGAAAATGCAAAACTGTATTTCTTTAACTTCTTTTTATTATTTACTTCTGAAGAGACACAGCCACAACACATTCGCTCGCTACACGGTTTCAAATCGAATTGACTTCCACTCGTCGCAGTGCCGAACACGAAAGTTTTTTGTGGAAAGCTTTTTTTTGCGCGACTTGCAATTTATTTGAACTTACGTACTACACGTATGCCAAACGCAACCCTCATAAAAGACGAAGGGTGTGATTACTTCGTCTGCGACTTTGGCTGAATACTATATAGTAATGCGATTTCGATTCATCTATCAACCATTACTATGGACGCAAACATCTGGGCATAGGTAATATGTCTTTTGAAAGGGTATTCAAATTGTAAATTTCGTAATGCACAACCCCTAAAATTAGCAAAATGCTGAGACTAAGTGAATTCATTTGGCTAATAGAAACGATATTTGCATTTTCTAATCGAGGAGTACAATTTCAAAGTAATAAACAATGCAATTTGTTAAAATTAGTCACTTATAATACTATTACCCTTCGCACTTTGATCTTAAACACGTTAGAATCAAAATAGAAACAAACCAATCTAATCTGCGCCATCATATATGTACACCTGTTTCTATTGATAGATCTTGATAATAATGGCTAAGCCAGTTATCATCAATGTTTGTCCATTCCAATCAAATTTTAGGCAGTTTTATGGTTTTTGTACTTTGGTCTCCGGCCAAAACCAGTTCCCAGGTACAAGTCAATAAAAAGACACCAATGTCTAGCTAAACAAGATCTAACATAAAGAAGATTTTGTAAAAAACGGAAAAATTTTGCATATGTTTGGACTTACAGACAAAAGAAATTAAAATATTAAAGAAGCAAGCTTCGGCTAGGCCGAAGTTTATACACCCTTGCAATGCTTAGCGTCTTATTAAACATCTAAACTATTGTATCCTTCTGGGACTTCACACTACAAACACAAATAATTACGCAACCTCCAAATTTCTTTGACTTAGGATTTTGAAATAAAGTTTGCTTCGCGCCACTTGCACAGACTTGGATTTATGGGCTTAAATATTACATCGACGATATTTTGAATCGTGACAAATATATGTACGTATGTATATATGTACCTACATATATGTATATGTATATATGTGCCTACATATATGTATAAGTATGTATGTATATGCCAAACTTGATTTTGATTTTTTTTTATCTACTTTTTAACACAATTTCACTATTTTTTCCATTTGAGCTATGGCATATAGTCGTTCGATCTTAACAAAATGAGAACCAATTTTAGTTTGAAAAATTTTAAAAACAAATAAAAGTCTCACTAACACACCAATTCGTCAATATAATATTTACTGTATGTGAAGCTTTCAAGTAAGCGAAGAAACTCATATACTTTGTCTTGATCAAATTGGTCAATATAATTGGAATAACAAAAATATACTCATAAAGAAGTATAAAATATTTAATATTTCATGTTAAGGCCAATTCTAAGGCTACCATACCGTTCTTAATTTTTGTAATCTCATATTTCAGCAAGTTAGAATTATTTTGTTGTTATGTATGTACATAATATGTACATATAAACAATAAACAGAATAAAAGGATCTAAAATATATTTTTTTTTGGTAAATGGCACCTTTCAACCTAATAAACTTCAAGTATTTATTTTGCCCTCATTTAAGCATATGTACATACATTTTTTTTTATTTATTTATTTACTATAGGATTGTTGTAAATTGTAGTTGCAAACTATCAATCTAACAATTTTTACAAGCACTGTCATCTATGGCCATCGGCTAAGAGGATAACTACATCCATACACTAGCCTGGGATTCGAATCCGGATCCTTGTTGTTCAGTTGCCTTAATGACAGGGCCATTTAGACAAGTCATCTACCAAGGACCGCTGAAACATACATAAGTACATATGTATGTACATATATAGAAAGTATGGAAAATTACAAGTCGTGTGAGCTTCATAGCTAAATGAGATTAATCATTCAAAAATTCGAAATCAATATTACAATCTCTCACTGATAGATTAGCACGTTGTGTCCAACTGCACGTCAACCAGCGTGGATCACACGGTATTCCTAACGCGTGATTAAATTGAAAAAGGACCTTGCGTCATTCCACTTGATGTGACGTCACGGAGGCGTGCGCGCATCTTGTGAAAATAACATCTCATTTGTTGTTTTCTTTCGCCTAGGTGCATTCGTGTACATAAACATTTACATATATAACTTGTTAATGGGTATTATTAAATAAATGCGACTTGGTATTATGCCAATGGCATGTTTAGTTTTCTAATCAGTCATCTTCCAAACCAGAGGTGAAGACGCTTCTCGTCGTTGTGGCATCAAAAAAAAAAACAATCACAAATCGTTCACTTTGTAATTAAACCAACTACTTACAGGTTGTGAATATGTATGTGTATGCCCAAATCCGAGACAATAAATAAAGTAAATGTATGCCAGCTAATATAAAATTCTGAAATTTAGAGTTTAGTTGTTGTTCTTACAAATGTTTTCTGCAATTTTGTTTCGATACACGTTATCGATAGAGTAGAGATGCTTCTTCTGAAAGCGATAATTCGGTTCATTGGCAAACCCGGCACTTTTCAAATGAGGAGGAAACGGTTTTGAAGATTTTTGATAGTCGTTAAATAGCTTGGACTTGATTTTGCTAAAAAATGATGTACATGCATAACTTGAATTGCAACTGCATATTGCATCTATACACCTTTTTTGATTCATATTACACATATCGCATACAAGATTTTGGATGATAAGGATTTGGCTAATAGGCTGCTTAATGCGATAGAAGTCAAGAAGACGTGCAAGTATTAACTCTAGAAAAATACAAAGTTATAAAACTTTCCTACAGACAGAATGATAAGGTGCCTTATCTGCACCTGCTTTTATTGGCAATACAGGCAATAGTCATAAAAATCTGCGATTGCGGTAACTAATGTTTATTATACTTTATACAATTGTTGAGAACGATCAACCATTATGGTACCACTTAAATAATGTAGATTACATTTCGATTAATATACAATTAATATACAAACGTTTTGAACAGATTTGAAAAAAAAATACAGGAGGATTACGAGATTTAAACGAATTCTTAAAAAAAAAAAAATAGACAGGATTACTCAACCTTCTTATCGACATAGAGCACAGCTTGTGTATCCTCCGGGGTGAGATCTTTGTCGCCCAGCCTCAAAATTCGTGTGTGCCATCGCCCACACGACGCACTCGCCTTTCAATTGTATCGGGGGCAACAGTTTTTAGATCATAGGCCCATCCGATCTTGGCAAAGAAATCAATAAAAGCCGTGGTCATGTTTAGAGTGTAATTTCCCCACTCGGACGTCTTGTAGTCCCAAGGGAAGACATGATGGTAGTTATGCCAGCCTTCTCCAAAGGTAAAGAAAGCTACAGCGGCGCATTGAGATGGGTTGATGGTTTTGTCGTAGGGACTATTGCCGAACTTGTGAGCAGCACTATTGACCAGCCATGTAGAGTTCAACTGGAAGCACCAACGGAACATAGTGGCCACAAACCAGGCATTTATTAACGACTCGTCCCAGTAGTACATTGGCACCAGAGTGGGCAAAATAAAGCAAGCCAATGGCATTAGAATCATGTAGTGTCTAAAATTGGAAAAAAAATATGGCAATTACATTACATATGTGTATTTTTTATATCTTGTATTCGCTTACTTCTTTTGGAACATCAAGATGGGATCGGCCCGTAGATCAGACAAATCTAAGCCCTTGCCCTTGGCTACCACATCAGGATGCTTCTTGCACAGGAGCCAGCCCACATGGGAGAAGAAGAACCTAAGTGTTGCATTATGAGGATCAGCATCTATTTCACAGTACTTGTGATGCACACGATGATCGCGTGCCCAGTGATAGACTGTGTCCTGAAAGGCAATCGTATTGAGAATGATCAAAATCATATGTAGTGGCCATTTGGATTTGTAGGAACGATGTGCCCACAAACGATGAACTTCACCCGTATATCTGTTGCCAACGCTCCATCTGCAGTATCTGCATCTGCTTCAAACAGAACGCCTGCCTGCTTGGAGAAAGTATCATTAACATAATGGGAATTCGCCAAGTGGTCCACCAAGCTGGACGGAGGCACCAATGTTGTTGCACTTGCTGGCATGACTCTTCTGCACTGATAATTTTGGATTAGTAAGAGTCAACCGAACCAATCGAAAATTAGAATAACTTGGAAATTGGCTTCGTTATGTAGAATTTTTAATAAAGTTTCGGGTTAATTGTGTAGTTCAATGTTTTAAAATTTAAATTAAATGCAATTCAATGCCGAATTGGAAATTCAAAATTTACTTGTCCAAATCGGTTGTTTGAATGATATCTAATCTTTCTTTCTAACAAATTAACTTTAACATTATTAAAACACTTTTTCGACTCAGTTTTTAAGCTAATTAAGTTTAAAGCTATGTATAAACTTGGAGTAATTTTTTGTTTTGGTTTTCTTAGCGTTAATTTTTGCGCGAAAACTGCCGTTTTGAATATATACATTGTACATACATATGTATATGTACATACATACATACATATGTATCTATAAGTATCTATAGTATGATTT
Source organism: Drosophila sp. 14030-0761.01 (assembly GCA_018150735.1). NCBI lineage: Eukaryota > Metazoa > Arthropoda > Insecta > Diptera > Drosophilidae > Drosophila > Drosophila sp. 14030-0761.01. The sequence goes on along the minus strand of JAECWO010000106.1, from coordinate 4,047,612 downwards.
AGGTACATTGCCTGCTAGCATTATAAATACCAAATCGTATGCGCTGGGCTTCATTAGAAGAGATACAGATTAAGAAGAATCATGAATTGCTCAGAAATCAAGCATATCCAGTCTTTTAAAATATAAATATCAAAGAAGCTAACTTCGGCCATGCAGAAGTTTGTATACACTTGCAAGTTCTTGGTTTACTCAATCCCTAAATATAGTGAGCTCAATGTAAAATAAAGTAAGTAAGTCGCCGGGCCGACTTGGTTATACCATGCATCAGGTGAAAATATATATAATAAATATCTTTCAAACGCTATCTCGCTAACTCTTATGTGGACTTGAGCACTTTAGCGCCCTGACCAAATCGGTGATTTCTAACATATGCTATCTCGCTCACTCTTATGTGTGTGCACTTTAGCGCCCCACCAGCCATATCCGCCCTTGGACCGCTTTGAGGGAAAAACGTTTCTATGTGTAATTCGGCCATTTTTATTCCGATTCTTATGATATTTGGTGGAATATTAGATATTCCTAACATGTATTAGTGTGCCAAATTAAATTACGATACGATAAAAATTTCGGGTGAAAATCGAATTTATCGAATTTTGGAGGCGGAAGGGGGCATGGCAAAAATTTGAAATAAACTTGAAATAAACTTACCTTCCAAATTTGGTGGCTCTAGCTTTTATAGTTGCTGAGATCTACGCACTCTTTCGGACGGACAGGCGGGCGGACGGACAGACTTATGTACTTATGACAGCTATATAACATAGTCATCCGATTTGGAAAAAAATGTTGCAGGATTATAATTTATTATTGTTAAATGTAAACTATTAAGTTATTTTTGTTAAATGTAAAATATTAAGTTTAATCGTTCAAAAAACAAAAAAGTTTTTAGAACGAAAACTACGTTTTGTCCGATCGTTCCTATAAGAGCTATGTGATATAGTAGTCTGATCTTGATTAAATTAGGTACGGACGTTTAGATATACATATGTATAGTAAACTGCCAAATGTTAAGTTTCATGATAATCCCGTGAAAAACAACGAAGCTAAAACTCTATTTTCGACCAATGGTTCTTATGGGAGCTACATGATATAGTGGTCCGATCCCTTTGAGATGTGCTGCCTGGGGTATAGAAAAGATTATATACAATATATAGTTTGCAGAAGACAGACAGACGGACATGGCAATATCAACTCGTCTTCTCATGCTGATCAAGAAATATATACTTTATGGGATCGGAGACGATTCCTTCTCTGCGTTACAAACATCTGACCAATTTTTTAATACCCTCTGCAAAGGTATAAAAATGCTTGATACAGAAGCCTCTATTAATGAAAAAATTACAGATTAGAATTTTTTCTTATTTATTTTATATGCTCATAAGCATATTTAAATGTACAATGTTTTTTGTATGGCTCGTTATTTTTTGTACTTTACACATCCAATATGGCACCACTTAAATTATGTTCATTACATTTCGATTAATATACAATTAATATAAATAATTAATATATAAATTTTTTACCAGATTCTTTTAAAAGTACAGTAAGCCTACTCAGTCTTCTTATCGACATAGAGCACAGCTTGCGTATCTTCTGTGGTGAGATCTTTGTCGCCCCAGCCCCAAACTTCGTGTGTGCCATCGCCCACACGACGCACTCGCCTTTCAATTGTATCGGGGGCAACAGTTTTTAGATCATAGGCCCATCCGATCTTGGCAAAGAAATCAATAAAAGCCGTGGTCATGTTTAGAGTGTAATTTCCCCACTCGGACGTCTTGTAGTCCCAAGGGAAGACATGATGGTAGTTATGCCAGCCTTCTCCAAAGGTAAAGAAAGCTACAGCGGCGCATTGAGATGGGTTGATGGTTTTGTCGTAGGGACGATTGCCGAACTTGTGAGCAGCACTATTGACCAGCCATGTAGAGTTCAACTGGAAGCACCAACGGAACATTGTGGCCACAAACCAGGCATTTATTAACGACTCGTCCCAGTAGTACATTGGCACCAGAGTGGGCAAAATAAAGCAAGCCAATGGCATTAGAATCATGTAGTGTCTAAAATTGGAAAAAAAAAATATGGCAATTACATTACATATGTATATTTTTTATATCTTGTATTCGCTCACTTCTTTTGGAACATCAAGATGGGATCGGCCCGTAGATCAGACAAATCTAAGCCCTTGCCCTTGGCTACCACATCAGGATGCTTTTTGCACAGGAGCCAGCCCACATGGGAGAAGAAGAAGCCACGTGTTGCATTATGAGGATCAGCATCTGTTTCAGAGTACTTGTGATGCACACGATGATCGCGTGCCCAGTGATAGGCTGCGTCCTGGAAGGCTATCGTATTGAAGATTATTAAAATCAAACGCAATGGCCATTTGGCTTTGTAGGAACGATGTGCCCACAAACGATGAGCTCCACCCGTGATGCCGATCAGTCCCATAGTGTAGAGGCCAAAAGCTACAAAAGAAAAAGCAGTAAATAAAAAAGTTCGATTATAGACACTTAATTTGGGATCATAAACTCACCAAAGGCAATAGTTGCCCATTTTGCGTGAAGCAATAATAAATATCCGCCATATAGGGCGGCCAAATGTAGGTAACCAAAAAGAATTATATTGCGCCAAACCAATACCAGCTTTCGTTCCTCGGCCTTTTTGAGTGATCGTATATCTGTTGCCAACGCTCCATCTGCAGTATCCGCATCTGCTTCAAACAGAACTCCTGTCTGCTTGGAGGAAGTATCATTAACATAATGGGAATTCGCCAAGTGGTCCACCAAGCTGGACGGAGGCGCCAATGTTGCTGCATTTGGTGGCATGACTCTTCTGCAATGATAATTTTGTAAAAATTAACCGAGCCAATCGAAAACTACTTAGAATAAATTGGCCTTGTGTGGTATAATAGACTGTATATTTAGTTTTCACATCGAAATTGCGTCGATGAAATATTTAAATAAGTTTTGGGTTAATTAGTTCAATGTTTTCAATTGAATGCAATTCAAAGTCCAATTGCATTTTTTATTGTTTCTGAAAATTTTCTTTTTCATCCGGTTCTGGATGTTTGAAATGATATCTTATCTTTCCTTGTGACAAATTAACATTATTAAACTTTATTTATATTTTCACTTGTTAAGATAATTAAATTAAAGCTATAAATTTTGATCGCCTGTTGTCCTTAAACTGTTTGGTTGACTTTCGGAGCAAATTCGAATCTAAATGTTTTCACTGGCACTCACCTCTCGTAATATTTTAGTCGATATATTGTATGTATGTAGTATCTATAAGTATGTAGTATCTTGGGTTTTTAGTTCGCAGCACTTTTAGGTTGCTTGTTGCTTGTTGGACACTTGGAAATATTATGAATAACGTACATTACCTGCTAGCACTATAAATACCAAAATACGCTGGGCTTATCAGAAGGGACATTGATTAAAACCAAGCGTGAATTATTTAAAAATCAGAGTGAGTAACCTATGGTTGGCAGTATTTTACTTAACGATAGCGGTATTGCGGGAAGTATAATTTGTTTCCCAATAAAGTGTCTATTAAAGAAGCACTATATTATACATGGAAATAAGTGTATTCTCTAATGTGTTTTTTTTTTTACCAAAATCAACGATTATTTCTTAATCAGTTTTTAAGAAATCAAGTATATCATGTCTTTTAAAATATAGAAAGATTTGATATAGAAGCCCCTAATAATGAGAAAACGACAGAAAAATTTAAAAAACATTATTTTTAGTTATAAGCATCTATATGTGCAGTTTTGTTTCAAGAGGTGTTTGCTTTTTTGGACTTTCTCTAGTAGATTTATACCTTCATATTTAATAATCAAGGGGTCGTTGAAAATTTAGGTCGGGAAAAGACAGTTTTAACTTGGGGTATATTTATGTAAAGAATATCCACAAAATGGTCAAATTTAAAAATAGTTGTTTAAACAAAATATATTTTGAAGATTACACCTGACATAGAGGTTTCGTTAGAATTCCAACTTCTTATCTGCTACCTTATTTTAGTCACACACCTGTTTATAAGTAAACATTTGATAAGAACTTGCATTTCCCATAACGTCTATTGAGTTTATTAATATCGGGTGTAAAAATTCCCAAATTCGGTTATTGCCTGTTTTGCACTTTGAACCGATCAGAATCAGAATGACAGCTATTTTTTTCATATTTTGGCCAAAAGCTATAAACGTGTTATTTGTTATAAGGCACAAAGTACGCGCTGAAGCACTTTGATGATCAGAACAACAATTGGCGTATTGTCATTTACATTTGCAACGTAATCTCTATATATTTGAAAATCTCGAGAAAGCATTTTCCTCTCATAACATTTCATTTTCGTACAATGCTCATGACCAATATGATTTACAAGCTCGTGATCTACAGAGACCTCGTGAAACAGAGTAGAATTAACAGGTTTGAGACTAGAATTGGTAGAGTTGGGTACAACTAAAGTTGTTATAGATTTTCTCCTTCAAAAAAGTACATATATAAGTATAAACTTCAATTTTGTAGTCAAGTGTACCCGAAAAAAAATAAAAACAACCTAATCTGATATGTCTAGACTTGCCAAATGATTCATAGAATGGTAGGTTAGTAAGGCTATTTTATATATGCGCATATATGCCAACGGTTCCGCTTTATTGATAGCGTGATCGGAAATGTTGATCAGAGAAAGCTTTAGCTCGTAGTAGCTTTCGGCGCAGCATTTCCTGCCGTTAAAATAGGCGAATTCAAATTTCAGTTAGGTGTAATTTATATATTCATAACAAATTTAGCAACTTTTATGGCTTAGCGCTGAGCTGCACATATTTATAAGGACAAACAGCAGAGCAAAAGAAAAACAAAACTATTCAACTGGACAATGAATTTAATGGATATATTTAACTAATTATCTTTCGGCTTCGATTTAGAATCATTTTTGTCACTACTGGTAGATTCGGATTTGGGTTCCGCCTTGGTCTCAGCTTTTGATTCGGCAGTCTTTGACTTTTTTTGTGCCTTCTCGGCTAGTTTTTGTTTCTCGGCTTCAACGCGAGCGGCCTCTTCCTCTTGCTTTTGTTTCTCCTTTTGGGCAGCTGCAGCGGCAACATCCTCATCATCCCAGTCCGCCATGGAACGGTCACGTTTTAGCCATGAGTGTGTGGTATCTGCCTTGAATGCTGCATAATAACAGCAAATGATTCCATTGTTTAAACATATTTCGAATTAATTAGTTTTAGAATTATATACTTACTTTGATTAAACCACTTGATTCCGTTCTGCATGTCCTCTATGATCTCCCGGGAGGTGTACATTACCTCGTTCTGCACTGCCTGATGGAAGGTCGAAGTTTCAAAGGCACCCGAATATACCGAGTTGCGATCATGGTTCAATGCCCGCTGCGGAAACTTGGCCAGACATGTGGCTAGCTCTACCGCATTGCCAAGCGCTGTTCCCGTGGGCACAATACGATTCACCAGGCCAATGTCGTGAGCTTCCTGCGATCCCACAGGACGCCCAGTAAGTATTAAGTCTAAAGCACGTGACAAACCAATCATCGCTGGTAAGCGAACTGTACCGCCATCCAGCATGGGGACACCAAATCGCCGATTAAAGAAACCGAGGACTGCAGATTCCTCCATGACGCGTAAGTCGCACATGAGGGCCAATTCCAATCCATTGCCTATGCAATAACCATTAATGCTGCAGACCACTGGTTTTTTAATTTGCCTCCGTGTAGGTCCCACTGAGCCCTCGGGACGCATAAGTATATCTACGCTTATTTCCTCCTTTTCGTCAGTGCTCATCTCAAGTATGTCGAAGCCCGAACAGAATGATCCCCCTATACCATACAGCACAGCCACCGGCGAGGCATCGTCCTGCTCGAAATTGGCAAAGGCATCGCACAACTGGGACGCAGTACTCGAATCGATTGCGTTGCGTTGCTGGGGACGATTGATACCGATGAGGGTAATATTTTTGTCCTTTTCTACGAGAATGGTTTTGGCTGGGAGCGAGGCAGCCTCCGCATTAGGTGCAGCATCTACAAGGATTATGGTCAAAACATTTTGTACATTTATTACCAGCGTGCTCTTACCCTTTCTTAGTCCGCTGGTTGTGATCAATGTGCGGCGTAGATTTGTTACTGTTGACCATCGACTTGCCAGTACGGTGGGCCTAAAGAACCCGTTAAACCTGCTGAACATAATCAAAACGAAGTCCAAATTGCGGATAACTTTAATTTTAATTTAATCGCCGCACGACACAAGCATAATAATATACATGCAGTGTGACCATTTACGTCTGTGTGGGTTTCCAACACTGGAACTGAGACACTGTGATGCCTTGCCGGATTTTAGAACTTTTCAACACTGCAATTGTTGCTCTTGGCGTCGATTTTATCTAATTTGCAAAAATAGTTTAAACTGAAATACTACAATGGTAATGGAAGTAGATACAACCGAAAATGCTACTGGCGTGGAGCTCACCGAAGCTGAAAACGAACTATATGACCGACAAATAAGACTATGGGGCTTGGAGTCTCAGAAGCGGTAAGTTTGCCGGCAAAAGCCAAAGTGTGTGTGGTATACATATGTACATATGTATGTAATTCTCAGTCTACGCACGGCAAAGATATTGATCTCGGGCTTAAACGGACTTGGGGCGGAGATAACTAAAAATATCATACTATCTGGAGTCAGTTTGGTGAAGTTACATGACGACCAACTTGTCACTGAGGAGGACTTTAGTTCTCAGTTTTTGGCAAGACGCGAGAGTCTGTCTTCCAATCGGGCTAAGGCATCTCTGGAGCGTGCCCGTGCCCTAAACCCAATGGTTGATATATCCGCTGATACCGAGCCACTTAAAAATAAAACTTCAGAATTCTTTGGCCAGTTTGATGTGGTGGTGGTAAACGGTCAAAACAATAAGGAATTGCTGCGCATTGATACCATTTGCCGCGAAAAAGGCGTCAAATTTTATGCTGCAGATGTGTGGGGCACATTTGGATTCTTTTTTGCGAGCCTGCAGACGCATCGCTATGTGGAGTAAGTATAAAATATCAGTGGGATTTTCATTTATATTCATTCGTTTTGTACTTGTAATATAATTTAGAGACGAAATCAAGTACAAGCTCGTATCGAAACCAAAGGAAAAAGTGAAATATGAAGCTGTTTCCAAACCTGTCCAGCATGATGCGGAGTATCCAGCCTACTCATCTTGGCTACAATTTGATTTCAATGCACCAGGGTATCAACGCAAACTGAAACGCAATGGTCCCGGCATTGTATTGCTACGAATACTTCAGAAGTTCCGCACAATACATCAACGTGATCCTAGCTTTAAAACGCGAGAACAAGACATAGCCCAGCTGCAGGCTATCCGCAATGAACTGTTGACAAATCCTTCTGTTTCTGCTCTAAACGATGAAATTCTTGGACTGCTGTTTGCCCAAATATCTCCAGCCGTGGCCATTGTTGGAGGCGTTGTGGCCCAGGAAGTAATCAAAGCTGTTACCAAAGTGGAGGAGCCACACCGCAATCTTTTCATTTTTGATCCCCAGACCTGTGCCGGCTATGTTGAAACGGTTGGAGTAAATTAACTGAATCTACAATAAACTACTTTCTAATTCATTTTGTAAAACACCTCAGTTCCGAATTTTTTTTTTATTATGGGTAGAAAAGCTTAGCTTGCATTGATATTTTTCCAAGGTTTTATGGGATGTTGGCCAAATAGTCCTTGATTGCGGATGGTTCCAAGCTACGGAAGCCATTCTCATCGCAAATGCCAACTTCAATATTATCGGGGGTCATTTTACCCTCGAATCCTTCCTTAAGTGTGAGAATGGCAGTATGCACGGCATCCTCCAGCTCTAGATCTTCGCTATAGCTGTAAAAACACAAAAGGTTTACAAAATATATATTATTCATAGATGGAATCTCAGTGCTTACCGCTTTTCCAGAAAAGTCTTGCCATTGACGGCATTCTTGCCCATGGCTGTAGCCTTCCAAGCAAAGTAGGCACCAGATGGGTCAGATTGGTATAAATAAGGTCGACCATTGTCCCATCCACAGATTAGCAAGGATACACCAAAAGGACGAACTCCACTACAAGATGAAAATAAAAGAAAGTTAACAAAACCGTAAAGCTGAAATCAATTAAAGTCTCTTCTCATACCCAGATTGGGTGTACTCTTGCATTAGATTGGCCACCCGATGCACCAGTTGCGTTACTGGAATGGATTCCTTGTAGATCAGGTAATAATTCTGGGCAATTTTACGCGCTTGCTTCACTAGTAGCCGGTAATCTGGGCCCATGCCAGAGTAAACCATGCCAATATACTTGTTTACCATCTCGACGCGGTGTACACTGTGCTCTTCATACAGCGCTGATTTATGTTTGTTCTCTGTGGCAATGACGACGCCGTTGGAAGCTGTGAAAATGCCAAATTGATTCCCAATTAATTTCGAACAAATATTACCGAGACTCCTACAACTTACCCATAATGCCCACGGAGGGTGCGCCACCAGACACAGCGGCCAAAGCATATTCCAGTTGAACTAGCTTTCCCGAAGGACTAAAAAAAAAATGCAATTACAATCCGCTTTTATGCCAGTCATTCTTTCAGGTTATGGCAAAAATATCAATTCCCGGCAAACCGGTAAGACTCTTACCTGAAAGTCGTCAGGGAAAAGCTGTAGCGTTCAGTAGCCATAACTTTTAACCGAAATTACACCTTTTTTAATGCAAATATAAAAATAACCGACCAATTTCGCAAACTAACAGAAATGACACAGCAAATGAGCAGCGGCACGCCAGAGTTGCCAAGCGTATATTTTTTAGTTGGACGCAGTGCTGTATTTTAGTGGCAACCATAGAAGCAGCGAAAAATCGATTTAATTGCTTCTGGCAACACTACATAAAGTAATTTGCAAATATTGTGGAAGGAAGGACGACTGTAATATTAAAAATTAATTTTAAAAGAGTTATGGTTCGTGGAGCACTTCGAGGCGGTCGGCCGATGCGCGGAGGCGGTGGTATACGTCCACCATTCAAGAAGACATTCGTGCCACGCCATCCGTTCGATTTAACCCTGTCAGAGGTTTTCTTTCCAAAAGTAGCGCCGGCTACTGACGATTCTGCATTGACTGCGGTAAATAAATCAATAAACACCCCCAAACACATTTCATACACGAATATCGTATGTTCTAATAGGCATTATTGAAGCGGAATCAGGATTTTTTAAGTCCTACTCCGGCCGAGCAGACGGCAATTGGCAATTTGGTTTCAAAAGTTCAGGCTGTTTTGGACAATCTGGTGGTTGCTCCAGGCGATTTTAATACTTGTGTAAGGATCGATATCGATGGCATATTGTAAAGACATTCAATTAATCTACATTCTTCTCCATAGCAACTGGAAGAAGTTCGGCAAGTGGGCTCCTTTAAGAAGGGTACTATTCTCTCTGGCAATACCGTAGCAGATGTCGTTGTTATTCTCAAGACTCTGTAAGAATACCATGCATTTTTCATTTAGTGCGTCATCTGCTTACATTGTATAATTTGCATTTTAAAGGCCTACCAAGGAGGCAGTTGATGCACTGGCGAAGAAAGTGGAAGCTGATCTTAAGACCAGCATGAAGACTGAAGTACTGACAAAGGGCGAACAGCATACCATTGTGGCGCACGAAAGAGGATTTGATATAGCGAATCAGCAGGCAAAGGTTCGCATACTTATTACCACATTGCCTCAGAATCTTCGTAAGCTGGAACCAGAAATTCACATGGACCACAAGTTGATGCAGAGTCATCTCGCCGCCATTCGGCATACTCGCTGGTTTGAGGAGAATGCTCATCATTCGTCAATCAAGGTGCTAATACGCATTCTGAAGGATCTCACAAAGCGTTTTGATGCCTTTTCGCCGTTGTCTCCCTGGATGCTAGACCTAATTGCTCATTTGGCTATTATGAATAATCCATCACGCCAGGCCCTGCCTATAAACTTGGCATTTCGCCGAGTGTTCCAGTTGCTAGCAGCTGGATTATTTCTACCCGGTTCAGCAGGCATCACTGATCCCACAGAACCGGGGCACATACGTGTGCACACAGCAATGACACTGGAGCAGCAGGATGCTTGCTGCTATACTGCCCAGACTATGCTTCGAGTGCTGGCCCATGGTGGCTACAAGCATATTTTGGGCCTGGAAGGCAATACAAGCATTGTGCGCGAAATGTCAGTGTGGAATGGGGTGTGCGTTTCACCACTCGACGCCGTTTATGAGAAACCAACGGACAAGAAGGAAGGTGATGTCGAGGAAGACATCGAGATGATCGAAAATGAAAACGAAGATGAAGGAAGTGATGATGGAGCTGAATAACAAGTTATTATTAATGAAATTCATTATATGGATAAATAATCATTGACGTCCCAGTTATGGGTTCATCCTCATTCAAACTTATTGCTAGTTCTTTGTTAATAATATCGAAATATTTCTCAGCCGTAAGACCGCTTGGTTCACAGACCTTAACAGCTATGTCGGTTGGTTGAAGACGGTGTCCTTTCTCCAAATTGCGTGCGGCAACAAGTGATTTACCTAATTTATTACGACATGGAAGTTCGCACTCCAAAATACACTTCTCTCTTCCATTGCTTTCGAGGGCTGCCTCTAAGTCTCGTCCACCATCTAGAATTCTCATAATTTCCTCTGGACCTACAATTTTATCGGATCTAAAATTTTGTATACCACTGACCAATGAACAGAATTCATTTGGTTCCAGAGAGCAGCGATGATCAGAACCCTTCTGTGATTTGTCCAAAGTAAAATGACGCTCTATTATTTTGGCACCCAACAAAACAGCTGCCTTAGTTATGGTAACGCCCAGCTCATGGCCCGAGTAACCAATGATCAAATGGGGAAATTTTTCCTTCAGCATGGAAATCCATTGCAAATTGCAATCCTTCGGCGGAGTCGGATATGCTGAAACACAGTGCATAAGGGCATACTTTTCGTTTTTTGCTTGCTCCATGATATCAACTATTTTATAAACCGTCGAGATTGTTTGCATTCCTGTTGAGATTACCAGGGGTATACCCAAAAGTGCAGCCTTTTCCAAAAGTGGAAAATTATTCGCATCTCCAGAACCTATTTTGATGAAGGGCACCTTAAGCTCTGCCAAAAATTCCAAAGAATCCTAAAATTATGAAAAAATGTTGAGTACGATCGACATAAACTATATTTTATTTATTCTTTACCATATCCATTGCTGAGGCAGTGAAATCAATTGAAATATCTCGACTGTAGGCCTGCAATATCCTATATTGCTCATGAGAGAACTCCAGATAATGCTTATGCTCGCCATAGGTTGAGCCCCAAGCATGTTCACTCACATATTCTCGTTCAAGGGCGGATCGAGTGAACTTGGATGGCAAATTAGACTTCTGAAACTTAACACAATGACAGCCCACTTGCTTAGCCTCATATATCATCTTTTTGGCTACATCCATGGAGCCTTGATGGTTTTGGCCAATCTCAGCTATTATATAGACTCCATCTATGCACGGCATGTCCAAAAGATCGAGCAAAAGCATCTTGGTGAAATATGATTCTAGAGCAAATTTAATTAATTTAAATTAACAGTCAATTGAACAAGTTGGTATGGGTGTGGAATGAATAAAAAACACTGACGGTCACACCAAACAATGAGGTTTGTATACTAGAATTAAGTTGTCTAATATGCAATTTGAATAACAAATATGCCCTAATCAACCAATGTGAAAAGTACTACTAAAAAAATGGTTGGATCTACAAATGTTTTTAGGTCAATTTGTATAAAAAAAGTGTCGTAGCAAACTAAAATGTCAAATAACCACTCTAATTTCGCATTTCTTGACATCTTCCGGTTTGAATTATCAGTTGGATTTTCAATTTCCGTTAACCGTTTGGCACACGCTTTTTAATTTACAGTGGCTCCATCTAGCACAATCGATGGATCAAGATGGCGGCTGTTCACACATTTTTCCCTTATGTGGCAGCGCCAAAGTTGGTTGCACAAGTGCAAGCGAGATAGCCATACTAATTGTCATAAGTGCAAGCGAGATAAACATTTGATGAATACACGAAAATTAAGCGCAAAAGAGAACTTAAAAACACGAAAATCAGGTGCAAAACAGAACGCCCAAATAAATGTAGAGTTGCAAAAACCTCCATCGATAAACATCGAAGTACGCGACTATCGATGTGGTTGCAGCACTAGTGAAAAGTATTTAGCAGAAATAGATCTGAAGAAAAACGACATATTATAGACTATTTCGGTGCAAATACGCAGCATAGTTCGTGGCAACTTGACGGCAGTAAAAAGGCAGCGAAAGCAAGCATAAACAGAAACAGTGCAAGATGGGCGATGTGATGAATATCGACAGCATAATATCTCGATTGCTGGAGGTGCGTGGGGCACGGCCAGGCAAGAACGTTCAGCTGTCAGAGAGCGAGATTCGTGGTCTCTGTCTGAAGTCGCGAGAGATATTCCTCTCGCAGCCCATATTGTTGGAGCTGGAAGCACCATTGAAGATCTGCGGCGACATTCACGGCCAATACTACGATTTGCTGCGCCTCTTTGAGTATGGCGGCTTTCCACCAGAGTCGAATTACCTGTTTCTGGGCGATTACGTTGATCGCGGCAAGCAATCGCTAGAGACCATCTGCCTGTTGTTGGCCTACAAGATCAAATACTCTGAGAACTTCTTCTTGCTGCGAGGCAACCACGAGTGCGCTAGCATCAATAGAATCTATGGCTTCTACGATGAATGTAAAAGGCGATATAGCATTAAGCTGTGGAAGACATTCACCGATTGCTTCAACTGCCTGCCTGTGGCGGCCATTGTTGATGAGAAGATCTTCTGCTGCCACGGCGGCCTCAGTCCGGACCTAACATCTATGGAGCAGATTCGTCGTATTATGCGACCCACCGATGTACCCGATCAGGGTCTGCTTTGTGATCTATTATGGTCCGATCCCGATAAGGACACCATGGGATGGGGGGAGAATGATCGTGGAGTCAGTTTCACTTTCGGCGCCGAGGTGGTGGCCAAATTTCTTGAAAAGCATGAATTCGATCTCATCTGTCGGGCCCATCAGGTGGTCGAAGATGGCTACGAATTCTTTGCTAAGCGGCAGCTGGTCACTCTCTTCTCGGCGCCCAATTATTGCGGTGAATTCGACAATGCTGGCGCCATGATGTCCGTGGACGATACACTGATGTGCTCGTTCCAGATTTTGAAGCCAGCCGATAAACGTAAAAAGTAATATCATCATTTAAATCCCAAAAGTCTTTTTCTATACAAGAAATACAAACAAAAACCCAACAAAAAGTAAAACAAAAAACAAATACTAAAAAAAACAGCTTCAAAATACACACACACACATCATAGAGAGAGATTAAGATGAGGTGGAATCAACAAAAAAATAAAAATGTAAGTGGACATGATATGAAGTTTAACAATTTTATATTAAACTATAAGAACCGGATATGGTGCGTCACCTGAGAATTTCTTATCACCTAACTTGGTCAATTTTATCGACAGACGGGGCAGCAACAACAAACAGCAGCAACAAGAACGAGAATATAACCATCTTCACAACAAAGCCGGAGGAAAAACATCAGCAATATGGAAATCGAAGAATATGTGCCCGACAAATCCATAATCCTGAACCAACAATTAAAGTTTTATCCAAATGAGATTTTGCTTTAAACAAAAAAAGAAAACAAATCAACAGAAACACATTGACAAGAATGATTATTAAACAAATATATATTTATGTAGAAAACATTTATTTTGATTAAAAGTTACAACTCATATATACATACATACATACATACATACATATATTGCATACCCTTAAGTACACATACATTCATACAACTCGTAACTCCGCGAAATTCCATAAAGCCCTTTTGGCCTCTAATTCTGCTACGATTGAAAAAAGAGAGAAACTGTAACAGAGAGATAAATGTGGAGAAAAACGCTTGCCAAGTAAAAATTTAAAAAAAAAATTAAAATTCTCACCTTGAAAATGGAAATTAATGTATGGATGCAGCCTCCTCGCCAGCACTACGCATCCAGTTGCCCCCCTCCCCTCCCAATCACGCCCCTATCCCGACACCCCAGGAAACATAATATATACATAAATGTACATGCATGTAGGGACCTTTTTTCAATGTTTTCTTTATTGCTCCTCCCTACTCAATTTTTATGTTTTCTTTATCCGCCTTCCTTTCCCCTCCTTTTTTTAGATGTGTTTATTAAAATGAATTATTATTAATATGTATTATCCATAATCCTTTGTATTAAATAAACAAATGATATAAAACGTGTATGAGTTGTAAAAATCCAAACTGATTTCAATAAATACATATTTGGAAAATCCATAAATAGTCCAAGTAATTAGCATATGGCTATAGTATAGTTTCAGTTTTGCAATGCTTGGTAGTTCACGGGAATTGCAACCATTTTAGCATAACCGGTAAAAATTTCTTGGGAATAATGATCAAACAAATTGATTCAAGGAAATCGATATTGCTCAGCACAATTGTCAATATAGAGATTTGAAATCAATACCAATTGAAGCTCTATATAAAACCAGAGGAAAATTATGGATTTATTTTATTTGCTAATATGTCAATACTTTTATTTAGGTATGTACATTTATAAAGATAACATTTCATTTATCTTTTGATGGGATGTTTCATGTTGAGAATCTTAGAGAGAAAGTCTTTATTAAATTCATTCGTTATTTTCACTTTTGACTTCAACTTGGACGGATGAGCTTTGTTTTTGACTTGCACTAGGCTCTACCTTGACATCTGCTTCCAATGTACTCTCTGGGGTTTCTCCAATCTGCAACTGTTTCTCGACCACCGATGCCAATTCGTTGTCTTCTACCATTTCAAATGGATTCCCAGTTTCCACTTCCTTCTTTATTTCAGTTTCAGCAGCCGCGTCCAACTGTTCAGACACTGTTTCAGGCTCTACAGGGGAGTTGTTCTCCACATTTGGCTCTGATTGATTTTCTTGCTCTGCCTGTGCCTGCTGCTGTTGCTTCACCTGTACTGGAGGCTGATCCTTCAGCACATCTGGATTAATATTATTTATAATAGCGCGCAAACGTTGAATTTCCTCATTGGCCATCTGCAAGTCTTGCTGCAAGCGATCGTACTTGTCCTGCTGATGCCGTACAACTCCAATATTGTTGCGTATGTATTCCATAGGATTCTCCGGGCGCTCTTTAATAACGCGTATGAATATTTTGGTCAAAGAGTCAACCACGCTGCCACGCTCCAGGTAGCGGCGGATCTCATCGCGCTTTGGATCGATTGGCTAAGTTAAAACCAAGGCCATATGACATTTAATTGTATTAAAGTACTTTATTTCAATTTACCTTGAAGGACATCGTGTTAGAGTTGGGTAAAAAAGTGGCGAAGTTTTTGAGTGTGACCCTCCTCACATAAAATTAAAATATCAAAATTGGAAAGTAAACATTTATTGGCGCACTTTTCAAAACAATATGAAGCAATTTTATTAATAACTCTACAGGAACTCAGATACCCTTACCCAAATCTTCAGCCGCTCTTCTGAAGCTCCATTAATTTATTTTACGTTTTAGTCTCGTTAAGTTTATCCTCTTTTGTTTACTTATTACTTGTTTTTATTTTGAATACCTCTGCGCATGTCTCAATTTGCTTTAAGATATATACATATGTATCTTTTTCTATTCATCAACAGCTATAGATACATACTACTGTTCAAGGAAAATTAAATCACAGCAGCCGAGTCAAGTTGCAATTGAAAGCATGCATACCTTTGAGAATAGCTTTGTGAGAGGACCTTCACCATCGTATTCGGATGATGCCAACTCGGAGCAGGCATTATCGGTGACCTTACCCATTGGAGGCGGTGGAGCTGGGTTAGATTTTGATTTCTGTCGCGAGGATTCCAAAACGGACACGGTGGACTATTTCGATGAGAAGTTCAATAGCGACAGTTGCTCGCATTTGCATCCGGGGCGACAAGGTCGTAATACCTTTGCCTTCTGGACGGTAGTGATCATTCTACTTGCCCTGACCGTGGGCAATATGATTTTAACACTGACTATTGTCGGAGTGCTGCGACTGGGCAAGGGTGTCCATGGCATGGAGGTTATACCCGAGGTAGATGTTATAAAATTCTATGGTACCACAGATATGGAAAAAGTGTATACACATTCGATTGGTCAGATTCACGGCTTCACCGATGTTGCAGTGTCAATCAGCAGTGATGCTGTCGAGAATGGTGATGACGATAGCGTAGAGACTAGCGCAAATGAGGTTTACGTGCGTGTCTTCCGTAATGGAAACGGCAATGGACCAACACAGGAACGTGATCGAATTGTTATCAACAAGGAGGGCATAGTTATTCAGGCTACAAATCTATTTGAAGTGAAGGATCCATCTGATCGTCAACCTGTCTTTACCACCCATCGTCCTCAATACAATATACCAGCTGGGGTGAATGCACTACAGGCTAAGGCTGTCAGTGCGAGCGGCATCTCCAGTCCTTTGGGTGAGCCATTATCCATCGAGAGTGATGGTCGGCTGGCTATAAAAGGCTCTGAGGGTGCTCATATGGATGGATCCAGCATTCAACTACAAGCTGAGCATCATGTGTCCATTAACTCAACTCAGGGAGCCACCATACTGTCGGCTGGAGGAGGTATTTTCTTGGATATGGAACGTATACCCATTGTTAGCTCGGAACTTGGACTACGTACTGGCAGTGTTCAATATAAAATCTGCGTCTGCATGCCCCAGGGACAACTATTCCGTATTGCCATTCCACGTGTGCACAATGGTCCCAAAATATCCTGTGCCCACTTTAGTGGCCACGATGATCCCTGTGAGATCAACTAAGTGGATTTTTAAATAAAAACACAATCAAATGTTGATCATCATATGCCTAATCGTTGCATTTTTTTAAAGCAGAAACTTACAATAATTGAAAGTGCGGGGAAATAATGAAAGAGAATTGTTCCAATCGATAAGGATATAATACAGAAATGGTATTCAATTCGCCGAATAAGAATGTACACTGTGCCTTTGCCTTTTGTTGGGGAGTAGGTAAAAATCAGATATCGAATTCCATTCAAAAACTAATTACAAATAAGGATCGGGTAGGGTTCGCGCAGAAGAATTTTTTTTATATTTTATGATGGATGCAAGGCTACTATTGATAACGATTTGTTGTGGATGCTAGTGCTGAGGATGGAGTAGCCGCTACATCTACCATATTATCGGGCACCATGCTAAGAAGCTCTGCTTCACTTAGCTGCGCCAAACGGCTTCTACTCTTGCTTGGCGCTACAAAAACCAAGAGAAATTTCATTTAATTCATTTCAATCCAATTAGATTACCTTTAATTAATAATTCTTACCCATGACTGGATATGAACTGGTAGTGGTAATGGCGTCTTCGGGATTGTATTCTTCATTATTAAGAGCATTACCTTGGGTGTCCGTTGATTCCTTAATGCTAGCCAGAATTTTTGATAGGTTTGGCGGTATGGAAATGCTGGCAAGTATGTTAGACGACGTTGTGGGCTTGGTGAGACCCTGCGAAAAAAAAAATCGTATGTTTATCATAGGCAATCTAATAAACATTATTGGGTTAACCCACCGATGGCTCTACATTAAGTAAACCTGCAATTTCTTTTTGCTGGGCAGCAATTTGTTTATTTATTTCCTGGACTTGACGCTCGAGGTCACCTTTATTGGCATGCCCGTCATCATCCGAGCTACCACCCGGCGAATAAGGCGCATTTGGATCGTCTACTGGTATGACCAGAGCAGAAGCTGTCGGTTCATCTGTTGCTGATAAGAGAAGAGACAAGGAATTTAAAAAAACGGCACAAATCTCATTTAGTGGAGCACATACTTTTCTGCAGCTTAGCAATGGGCGCCTTGATAATGGCATCAATATCAAACTCATCGTCCTTGGAGCTAGTGGAGCGAGAGCTACGCTTTCGCTTGGGACTGCTCGGCGGTGTAAATGTAGTTGTCGATCGGGATTTCTAAAAATGAAAAAAAAAACGATTTTTAAGAAATTCTTCAGTGGGATGTCAGTGATTTAATATTTTTACTTTGCTTGTTGTGGTGGTGGTGGTGCTGCTGCTGGTAATGATCGTTGATACACTGGTATTTAAGGTTAATGGGACTGCCCCCGTTCGCTTGCTTAGGCATCGCACAATAATTCCCAGAAGCGTATTGGGTCTCTGGGTATCCTCGTAGAAAGGCACACGTTCCGCCGTTTGCAGTGCACTGGGCAAATGATCCTTGGATCCCAGTGGAAAAATATAGAAATCGCGAATCTGATCTGAATCCGCACCGAGTACGCCCAAACGCTGACGTGAGTCCAAATACTCGTAGAACTGATCAAAATTTGTGGTCTCACTGGGGCCCAAAGGAAAGAGATTCACAATGACAATCTCTTTGGTGGGACTCTTTTTAATCTTTTTAATATAGTCCCAGACATTGACACGTGTAATTCTACCAATTACATCCAATTTGTTCGGCAATAATTTGGCCAGATGCTGACAGTTGCCAAGTATAGGATGTATGACCACTTGAAAGTCGGCAACATCGACCATATTCAGATTTCCAGCCCATAAGGGTGTTGCCCACGCTTCGACTCCCTGCAGATATCGTACATACTTGTCCAGTGGAGTGGTCAATTTCGTTGGTGCCTTTAGACCCGGCTGTTTTGCGGTGGGCAACTTTAAGTTGGCAGCCTGTTCCACAGTCTTTTCAGATTCAAGAATTTGATCGATTAAATTATAAGTAGTCAGTGGTTTGGGTTGCGTCTCTTCGGTTTTCTTTTCGATTATTTTTTTGGGCAAGGGCGATGAGGAAGTAGCTAATGGTGAGGCTACGGCACTGTCGTCTTCCCTGCTATCGGCCCTTTCAGCCAAGTCGTTGTTGTGAGGATGTCTACGATGACGTTTTTCCAAACTGCGACTACGACTATGCGATCGACTCCGACTTCTATTACGCTGATGGTGACGATGATGATTATGTGGATGATGATGCTTTTGGCTTTTGTGCCGCTTCTCTCGGGAGCTCGACCGGTCAAGGCTACCATCAGCTTCACTTGACTGCGAGTGAGATTGAGATAGCTTGGCCTCTACTACTTCCAACTGCTCCACTTGCTTTTGCGCCTCCTCGTCTGGCAGAGTGATATCGATTTTGGTGTCTATCATATCATCGCCTTTAAGAGTCTTCACCACATAGTTTTGAGTACATGATAGCAAGTCCAATTCAGATTTTTTAATCATGTCCAATTGATGGCGATTTTCCTCTTCACGCCACTTTGCTAGTTCCTGACTGGCCAACTGTTCGGGGGTCATTCTAACCAGCTGCTTGGGTTCCACCTGCTTGGCACATATTTTTTCGAACAACGTTTTATTCTTGCGATCCTTGATGTTGAACATGAGTGAGCGATATTTCGACTTGTATTTCGCTCCAACATCGCGTCCAAACGAATGATACATTTCTGACTCGACGTTCTTGGCAAACTGTTCTACCTCCAAGGCTGTTAGCCATTCAATGGCTTTGCTTGTGCTTGCCTCTTGAGCTTCTTTTATCCGAGCCAGCAATTGCTCTTTGAGAGTGCGACGCACGTTGACTCGAATCGGTTCTGTTTTGGTACTACTCGTTCTAACTGGAGCCACAGGAGCCTTTTCTTTCTCTCTTTCCTTTCTGCTTACGGGCGGGTTGAGCATCATTTGGGTCAACTGTATAGAATCAGTCTTTGGTGTTACCTCGGGCAAAGCTCTTGGTTTCACCACTACCGCCTCAGGTGTTGGAGGACTCCGCTTCATCTGTCGCTTCTCTACAGTTGCCATTGGTAGTACCTCGAATGTGGGATTATCCTGCAACCATTTCTTCAGTTGTTGGGCGGTGGGTGCCAAATGGCCAGTTATTGCTCGTCCGCTGCGTCGTTCAAACACATTGATCTAAAAAAGAGTAGTCATTATAGGATTATAATTTACCTTTCTATTAAAGTGTTTACCCGATCAGCTTTAGGCATTGAGATATCCGCTTGTCGCAGCACATCCTCAAACAAATCCTTCTTTTTATTTTTCTTCGCTTCGGGAGTTAAATTAGAGCCAGATGTTGGCGACAATGGCAGCACAGAACACTCTGTAGTTTTGGGTGGTATCTGCTGTTGAATGGCGATCATGGCATATTTCCGTATGCAATCGTCGCTGCAGTACACCGAAGAATTGGAGCGAAATGGTCGCTTGCAGAGTACACAGGCAGTTCTCTCTACAGACCCACTATTACCCAGTTTAATGAAATTCAATTGCTGTTGATGCAGCACTTTGGTGGTGGGTGTTGGAGATGTAGGATTGTTTATGCTGGTGCTAGGAGATGATGGTGTTGTGGTGGGTGTGGGCAAACGTTTAATTAAATGCTTTATTTGTGGCGAAGCATTTCTTGGCGTAACGATAGTAGTCATTGGAGCCGGTTTCTTTGGTGGAAGAGGTTCAGTGATCGCTGCTCCAGTTCCCTGGAGGTTCAACATATCCGTTATCCTTGGTTGAGACTGACGAAAAAGATTGAACAATGTAGGATTAATAGTAGTTCCTTTATAACATACTATATAAGTTATAATCTTACCATTTCTTCTTTTTTTTTTATACACTTCGGACACTTCCAGTCAATACCCTTTTGCTCCATTTCGAGACCCATGGCTTTGGTAACATTAACACAGGTGCCATGATACCAATCCTCACAAAGATCGCAACATATCATGAAACGATTATTATGTGGCTGCCGACAAATACACCAAAGCCTGTAAATTAAGAATTCATAGGTTAGTTTGGTTCTACGAGTGAGGGTAGATACCCACTTATTTGGATCATCGTCGTCCTCTTGAGATTCGGATGCCTCTGCATCGGTGGTTTGGTTTGCAAGCAATTTTGTATGCGACCTTCTGAGCACAACTGACCGTCGGGCCGTTGACGGTTCCCTGGGATTTGTTCTTTTCATGGACGTTCCTACAACTAGCTCGTTGCTCATGCTGCTACTACTGCTGTCCACCACATAGTCTGAGAGCGATATGTTACTAAGATCCATTGAACCTGTTCCGGTAGTGTTCTGTGCTCGGCGCTTGGCTCTTGTGGTTGGTGCCTCAATGGGCGGCAAATAAATAATGCGTCCATTGCCTCGTACAATTTTCGTTTCAGTTCGTGGTGAATCTGGATCTTGAATAACTGTACTTCTCGATGGCGTACTACTGGCCATGGGGGGCAGGGCTTGATTTTCCGTTAGCTGGAAAAGAAGATTATTGATTCGAGGAGCAAATCAATTGAATGTTTTCTTACCTGGGGATCTGGTTGATTTTGTTGCAAAATCGGAATAGGAGGCTCTAGAGCCGGTACAGCATTAAGCAGATCCAGTTCTGTACTGGCTAATACCTGTTTAACCACTTCGGCCTCAAACTGTTTATCCTCCTCGATGAGACCCACAACATGCTGTAGAAAATCGGCAGTGATATCGTCCTCATCTGGTGTCTCCAGTAACCGCGCATTGCTTAAATCTATGTCCGCCGTTGTTGTCTCATTTGGATTCTGCACAAAATTGGATGGTTGCCTTGCTGCTGACGTTTGATCCAATCCCTCGGCGGTGCTTTCTAGCATCTTTACCAGTTTTGGTATACTCTCATCCACATTGACCGGAGGCTGCTCAATCAAGGAGGATTTGAGCAATTCATCCTGGACTATAGAATTTATGAGATCGAGTTGTTTGTCATTCTCTGCTGCCAGCTCTGAGGAGCTTTGATGCATCTCGATAACTATTTGAGCGGGCAACTTGTGTGTGGATGCTGTCGTTACGCCAATAGGCATGAAGCCCTTGTGTAATGATGGCATCGGTGACATGTGACGTCGGTCTGGTGAAGATGAAGCTGCTGATAGAGATGCTGTGGATGCTGATGGAGATGCTGCTGTTGCTGACTTTAATTTACTATTGTCGCCCAGGAGACTGTTTAGATTGGTAAATACGCCTTTCGGACTGGCTATATTTTTATTAATAACAATCTCCTTAACTTCTTGCGGCGGTGGAGTAGAGAATACGCCAGACGCCGATGGACTGGACTGAACTCTGCCCACTTGGACAATTGGTATACGACGCATTTTGGCAGCAGCAACAGGATCCGCTTGAGGGGCTGGTGGGGCCAATCTGATAACTTCATTTGATGTGACCACTACAGGGGGCGTCTTTTTGATCACCTGTGCATGAGCCTGGTGGGCGGGTCGCATCTTTAGGAATGATGTGCTTGGCATATTTCGACCCAAAGCTATTACCGTGGGCGGAGCTTTGTTCGCTGGTAACTGAATAATTTGACCAATCTTCGGCGTCGCCGAGTCTGTGACCAACACCCGTGGTTTCTTCCTTAAACTAAGATCGGGAAATTGATGCAGCTGTTGAACAGGAGCCGGAGACGGAGCGGGAGTCGGAGTTACAGCTGGAGCAGGCTGAGGAGAAAACGCAGATGCAGTGGGTGGAGGCAACTGCTTGCCTGGTTGCTTGGCACGTCTTGTTGGGACCTTTATACGTTGTTTCTTTTTACTCGAAATCCGATTGCTGCGGCTTATGTTAAAGTCCATATCACTATCCCGGTCATTATCTGAATCTCGCGATTCTTCACTTTCTTCACTTATCTCCTCAGTGTCCAAATCCGAACTATGGGCATGCTCATCATCTTCGATATGATCCTCAACAGGCATAGTGGGGGGAGGAGCAATTATTTTTATCAAGTTTCGGCCAGATCTTTGAATGGACCTAACAGCTACAGTCTCTTGCTTTTCCTTTGGTAATGGGTGCTGCTGATGCTGCTTCTGCGGCTTTAGAAGGATTGTTGCTGTTGCTGGAGACGTCGTCGTCGTCTGAATACGCCGCTTAGCATTAAATAATTTAATATTACCTAGAGGAGCCTGCATAATGAGTTTACGACCCTGGGCTGCCTGTCTTTCCATGGCCACTCGTTCCGCCGTCTTGTGGTTTCGCATATGCTCGGGCGAAGTGAAGGGCGTGTAGTTGTGGTCGTTCCTGATAATCTCCAGAAGAGCATCCGTTTCGGGGGTTCGTTTAAAGATGGATAAACCAGCAAGTTCTGGAAAAATATGAAAGCTTTTAGAATTCGCAAAATTGAATTGTAAAACTCTTAAACATACTTAAGGCATTTTTTACCACGACATCGGCTGTGGCCTCCGCATAGAATTGCTCCACACTAAGACCGACAACTTGTGGACGTTCCTTAGGCTTACGCCGCTTACGCTTCTTTACTTTCTTAGGCTTACGACCCGGACGCTTCTTTACTCGAACCGCCTCTGTTTCGGTTTCGGTAGAGTCATCGTTATAAAAGCCGCCTCCACCTGTACTGCTATTTTCCTCTTCATCATCACCAGTAATGTGATCCATTTCACTCTTGATCTCTACGCCTTCACTATTGTTGTCGTTTTCGTCATCACCTCTATCACTCTGACTTCCATTCTCATCATCGCTGTCATCATTCTCGGTGTCATCTCTGTCTGTGTGGTTGGCGTCCAGAAATCGCTCTAGCTCTTCTAGTCGCTCGGTTTCCTCTTGGTCAAGCATGCTGGGCGTGGGTGAAGTGATGCGCACCACGCTTATGGTAGAAATCGATTTTTCCTCTGTAAAATCAAAACTTCTTAACTTAGAAAACTTTTTTAAATTCGAAGCCAATATCTAGAGTCCTCACCCATAAGGTTCTCGATGGCCCGCTCATCGAAGGAAATGCCATTTTTTCCATAGACCACCACAAGATTGGAATCGGCATCGCCCACTACACGGGCACTTGATGTCTCGGTAAATACCGAACTGGACATTATGCACCAATCCTATGGATGCCTGGAGACTATCAATAATGCATTTATCAATCTATATTGATATTGCCCATCGGCATATGTACGTATGTTCCGGCCTGGGCAGACGCGCCGACTTCGGTTTTGATGTGAATAGCAAATAACGGCGGTAGACTGTTTCTAGTTGCCCAAATCGAAGTTGTGCAAAGACCGAGGGCAAAAAAACTATACTTAATTTGCCGAATTGCGCGTTTTTTTCGTTTAAATGCAAATTTTTTCAACAAAATTGTGGGCATAAATTTGCAAAACAGTGCTGCCAGATGCCGCAAAATGTTCGGCTAGCTCTGGCATCACTTACCTTAACTCAAATTGAGCTGTTTCTCAAAATTACAGTTTGGATGTTAATGACGTAGCTAAAAGGAGTGTGCTTCTGACATCTTGTGACTTCGTAACCCTAATCTGGAAATAGGGGTAAAACAGTAAAAACAACAAAAAAGAAATTCTAGTGATAATAAACACTTAATTTACAGCCTTTGTTGTGGTATTGTACATGCATACATATATAAATTGTAGATATCGGTCAGCTAATCTCGGTTGGGGCTGGGTTCCAGAGTGCAGAATCAGCACAGTTTACTTTGAATTGCTTTTCAGTTAAACAGAATTCTCCAACTACCATGTCGGAATCCTTTTTTCAAATGGGCCCAAGAACCCACGAAGTTCCAATGACACTTTTCAAGAATAACAGAGATCGAGCCACAAAAGCAATCCTCGAAAAACTGCTGAAGGGACTGAAATTTCAGTCGGGTAACCTCATTGTCCTGCTGGAGGGTGGCAAGGACAAAAGTCTTTATAATACGGATGTTGACTATGTCTTTCGTCAGGAGTCCTACTTTCAGTATCTGTTTGGAGTGAAGGAACCAGGCTGTTATGCTCTACTTACCATAGATGTGAAAACGATTGAACAAAAGAGCATTCTGTTTGTGCCCCGGTTGCCGGAGGACTATGAGACCTGGATGGGTCAGTTGTTGAAACCAGATGATTTTAAGGATATGTATAAAGTGGATGAAGTTTACTACGAAGATGAACTCTCCACTTATTTGGAAAAGGCGTCACCAAAGCTCATACTCACGCTTAGTGGGATTAATAGCGACAGTGGTCTGACCCTTCAGCCGCCCGATTTTGCGGGCAAAGACAAATATGAGACGGATTGCGATCTGCTCTATCCCATATTGTCTGAATGCCGCGTTATCAAGTCACCAGAGGAAATTGAGGTGTTGCGGTATGTTGCGAGGGTTTCATCGAATGCCCACATAGCAGTAATGAGGTTTGTAAGACCTGGTCGCATGGAGTATCAGGGAGAATCGGTCTTTCTGCATCATGCCTATTCTGTGGGAGGCTGCCGTCATGCCTCCTACACTTGCATCTGCGGCAGTGGTACCAATTCCGCTATTTTGCACTATGGCCACGCTGGAGCCCCCAATGACCGTCCCCTTCAGGATGGTGACATGTGCCTTTTCGATATGGGAGCCAATTATTGCGGCTATGCGGCAGACATCACTTGCTCCTTCCCGGCCAATGGTAAATTCACAGAGGACCAAAAGTTTATCTATAATGCGGTACTCGATGCACGAAATGCTGTCCTGGCAACAGCCCGTGATGGCGTCAGTTGGGTCGACATGCACAAACTGTCCGGGAAAGTAATGTTGCAGCGTCTCAAGGAGGGTGGAATGCTTACCGGTGATGTGGATGAGATGCTGGCTGCTGGATTGTCGGGTGTGTTTCAGCCGCATGGGCTTGGTCATTTGCTTGGACTGGATGTTCATGATGTGGGCGGGTATCTACCCACCGAACCAAGTCGTCCAACCGAATCGTGGCTCAGTAAGCTACGCTTTGCTCGAATTCTTAAAGCGGGAATGTATGTGACGGTAGAGCCGGGATGTTATTTCATAAAGCGTCTCATGGACAAAGCTCTGGCCGATCCGGCGTTGTCTAAGTTTATCATTGTCGATGTGTTCAATCGTTTCCGCAACTTTGGCGGTGTGCGCATTGAAGATGATGTTCTGATTACCCAAAATGGGACAGAGAATTTTGCAATCGTTCCACGTACCGTTCAGGATATCGAGAATGTAATGGAACAAAAAATTGAAGATTCGTTTTACGTACCATAAGATTAATCACCTTGGCATGTCCTTCAATTAATATACTTATATTCATTACCATAATCAAATTATGACAATATATTAAACGGGAAAATGTGATCCGGATGCATAAATGTTACAAATGAAAGATTAAACTTTTTTTATGTAACTTGAGGGACGTGAAATTAATATAAATCAGTTTGCAATCGTTCCCTATAAAAGAACATCATGAAAATCATCAGGAAACTAAAACTTTTGCTGAGATGAATCGCAGACTTGCTAATTTTCATGGTCAAACTTTCAAAAATCTTTATTGGATAACAGCATAAACAAAGTGTAAACGAGAAGGCTGCACACCTGGAACTGAGGAATCGCATGAAGAACTCTAGTCAAGCTTTAGTTATCCAGGCGTTTTCTGTGACTTATACTTATTTACAAGCGCTGGTTTACTTCAGCCATCAGATTGGCTGCAGTGTATCTTAGCAATTGCCATGGCGTGTGCTCCCAATGATATATCCAATCCCAATCGTCATCACATATATTTCTTTGTGTGGCCATTTCGCTGCTGCTGTTTAAGCTGACTATGTCCATTTTGAGACGGCAGCTCACTACTGCTGTCCAGGCAATCCTGAATCACCTCGTTGATTTCCACGACCCTGCGTCGTGGAAACCAACCCCGAATGGCATCCTTTCGCAGGTGTTTTTTCCCTTTAGCCAGTTCGTCTTCGGTGAGCACACGCTCACCGAAAAGCCAATGTTTTCGGAAACGGGTCACCTTAATAATATCTCCCGGTTGCAGGCGAATGCGTGGCTCATCCATACATGGGGCGGCCAGGCAAACGCGCCAGCCCTGCGACCAGATGGGTAACCATCGCCCAGTGACATTACCAATGCATTTGTAGATGCGGGTACGGGCTCGTTTCTCCTCCTTTTGGGCCAGTTGTTCGCGCTGTCATAGGTATCATCGGGATTAGCATGAGGCGAATTGCAAAGGAAAAGCATTTAACTTACCGTTAAAGTGAATTGGTCACAGCCCTTCGCTACGGCCCATTCGATGCCGTCTCCACGACTTCTGCATTCCTCGTTAAATACCTGATGCAGATTAAGTTTCCAGCCTAGATCATAGGGGTAGACAAAGTCATCCTCGCTTTCGCCGTTGCGATAAAGTCGATAGCGAGCTTTCTCCACAATCCAAATTTCGATCCCCGTCTGATTGATTACAATCGTCTTGAGCTGAATAAAGAGCAGCATGCTAAGGCCAATGACTACGCCAATGGCCAAACCCATGCCCAGTATGCACATGATAATGCTCACTAATGTAAACTGCACACTGGCCAAGTGCGCCAATCCATGCGTAAGATAGTAATAGCGATAGATTCCTCTATAAAATGAGCAACTGAGCACTACAGTGCCCTGAAGACTGCCCAATATGGAAAACAAGAGGAAATAGCTAAAGTAGGCATGATTGGCCCAGCCAACACAGTGATTGATCCAGGGGCAATGATGATCCATTTTCTTTACACATCGATTGCCTGTAACAGGGAGAGATAAGTCAGTGGATAGAAATGTATATACAATTTACTTACATTTGCGACAATGATGAGAACGTGGTGCCTTATAGCCCTCGCATTGCTTGCAGTATTGCAGGAACTGTGTGTCCTTGGGTTCCTGAAAATAAAAAAAAAATGCGTGGCATATTCAAATTTGTTATTTATTTATTTATGAAGAAAACTTAACGACCTTCCCCAACCATTTGCCCGGTCCAGCCTCTTGCCTCTTACTTGCTGGCTGGCTACAAAACATTTATGCAAATTCGAGTAATTGCATTTATGGACTTCTTGTGCCAGTGGAGAAGGGTATTAGAGGGTAGTGTTTCCATTAAATTATGCATTTTGAACTTATTACACATTACCAATTTTAAATATTTTTAGTCGTTCTTAGCATTACATTCAGGATGTGTCAGCAAAAAGAAAGTATTAAGTATTGGTCATAGTTTTTATGTTTGATAAGCCAGCCAGGGCATTTAAAGTTCGGTGCACGAAAGCTAGCTTCCGGTACGTTTTTAACTGCGTTTGCGTGGAAAATCCCAGCCGGAGCCAGAGCTGTGGCTGCGGCTCATAAATTATTTTTGTGGGCATGCCAGCCCGAGACCCTCTGATCAAATTAAGGACCAACACAGTCCCCTATTTCATTATGTTTTGGCTAGGTAGGCGCGAGAATTGAATTTGGAATTGTTTTTCAAAATAAATTGCAGCGTTTAATTGCCAAGGATTATGAGAACGATAAGGAACCTCAAACACGCCTGACCCATTTGTCCCATTTGGCAATCTGAGACTTGGTGAAGTTGAGTGACGTGTTGATAGCACTAACCCCGTCACTTTTTGTTTGTTAAACTATAATTTCCGCCATTCAAAATGACGCTGCACAATTTGGAGCAAGCAAACAGGTGTTTGGCTCTTTCATATACCTTTGGATGCCATTGTTTTGGCATCAGGCCGGGTCCTGTCAGAGTGGCCATAACGTAATTGAATGTTGCCAAAGTGGAGAGCATTAAGAATAGTCCCTGATGGGCAAAGGCAGCGAATGAGTCATTTGGTGGCCACCACATTGAGTTCATGTATAGCGTTGTCAGCGTTATGCATTTTATGATACCTGAAACGGATGACAAAACATTAGATTAAACAAATAAAAGGAAGCACCCCAGGGTAAGTGGTGAGTGGTGGTAAATGAAGTTGGGGGAATTCTGAGTTCGGTTATGCTTGGCTAAACAATTTGCGTGCCACTAGTGGAAGGAAATGAAACTCATTTATTTGTTTTTATTGCCGCCGAAGCCGACCACTACTGGCCCAGTGAGTTGATTAAGCGTGTTAAAGTTTGATCTGAACTAGCACTACCCATTCGCATGGGCGCACTAAAGAGGGTGACAATACATACATATATGCAGTTGACTCCCATATCGTCCCCCACTGTTGCGGGAACCTTGTGATTATGACAAATGAAGTAATCCAAAGCAAGACTGTGACGAATGAACTATATTCAAGCTTTTGGGACAGCTGTCTATGTTATTAGGTTAAAAGGGGTTCTTTGCCACTCCCTAGGATCCGTCCCAGACATGTCACAATCATTTTTCACTTAGTAATTTTAGCTCCTCTCTTTTACAATGTCGTAACTTTAGAGTCATGGAGGAAAGTCTTAATGAAACTACCAGTATTCGAGGTACTTCCAGGGCAAGCCAAATGCGGCTTAATTAATCTGGTCTACACCCATGACCGACCAACCTGTGACCATAACCATCGACTTCCCCTTACCAACTGCAGCTCCTGGTTATATTCGTCGTCAGGGCGGTTAGGCATTTAATTTAGTTATTACCATTGTGTGTATATCAGTTCAATAGCACACACAAAAAAAGCAGCAACAAGCGGAAGTCATATGACCGCCATTAAAGAACCTCTGCGTCTGGCTGGGTCGGGTCTACGGGTCTTTCCGTCAAAATGGTCAGACTGCACGCCATATTTTATTCCGTTCGGGACTCCAGCAAGACGGCATAAGTAAAACGCAATTAGCGGGCCACTTTACGCGAATTAAAAGTCCTAGACCAAGACCAAGGTGTGTGGGAGTGAGTTGCAGGTGCTCTGAGTCTACGGCCTGGCACATTTTGGGTGCCCATCAAAGTCCAACCTGCCTCGTCTTCAATCCGAAGTCAGCCAAAACATGCATGAAACACGTTATTATTTATGCAGACAACTAAATACAAAACGTGTTGGCCAGTGGGCGTGGATCTTTACAGGGCCAGAGTCTAGTTTGGTCTTTTGTGATTCATTCACCAGTGAATGGAATAGAATTATGGAAATGATTGCACATAAATGTACACTCATTTACTAATGAATTTTACTCGGCTGATAACAGCATATTTTGTGGGTGTGGGTGGCAACGGCGGTGTCTTTACTTTAATATTCCGTTTATTTGAAACTTACTCAGAGCCGTAATTGGACCCCAGTGTAGGAATCGACGAAAGCCACTCATTAATCTGCAATATATTTATATTTTCGCTTTGGCGTCCAAAATGCTAATGCCGATTTCTTTTGTTTTTGTTGCCTTTGGCGGCTCTCAAACATATACAAAACACCCCCACCCCTATTCCCGGATATATTACGGATATCCGAGCCAGACAATGAGTTAACAGACTCACAAACGCGTTAGCAGGCTCACAATAGGTTAACATATTGATTAAAAAAACAGCTAATTTTCACGCTAGGTCACAAATTTATTTAAATTTTTTAAATATTTTTATTTGTATAAAAGATTACTTATTAGCAACAATTTCAAACTTGATGCCATGTTCGTGTTTTTCTAGTTCACTGATCAGACTTGTTTTGGAAAATGCGGCACCTGGAGGCAAGACACCACCTGTATCGGGGATTTTGTCGCTTTCTAGAAGAATTGTACGAGCCGTGGATAGGAGTGCCACACAGGTTGAGCCATAGCCAGGATTTGGGCCTGTTACACGTACCGTCAATTCTTTAGTGGGCGGGCTAGTATATTGATCCGTTGCCTCGGCCAGCCGATCGGATTTTGGCCATCCTTTTGCCTTCATAGTCATGGAGAAGAAAGAGCGCTCCATACGTGCCTGGCTGGGACCAGTAGGGGATGCCATGCCACCAGAAAAGAAGCTCGGATATTTCAGCAGCAACTGTCGACCGATCTGGAACTTGGCAAATATTCCAACAACAATGGCCACAAAAGCTACAACACTGGCAGCCAATCTAGAAGGAAGTGTCAAATATGCTTGCATCTGGACAGGGCGCTTCTTATCGTGCTCGTAGAGATAGCGTTGCGTTCGCATGATCACTGAGCGATCCGTTTCCGGGAATGGCAGAAGCACTTTATCCACCTCAGCGGCACGGGAAAAGGGAGGACGTGCCTTTAGTTTTGGATAGAAGTTTGGAAGACGCTCTCGAAACAGCTCCCTGCGAATAGCCTGACTCTCGCTTCTATTAGCAATTGCATGGACGGCACTTTCCCAAGTTCCAGTATTCAGAGAGGCACGTCCCAGTCCCTTGGTTCCACCCTTTACTCCCATGTGAACAAAAGATTCCACAGAGTTAACCACACCATCAAAATTCTTCTCGATGAACTGAACGCCCATGTCAGCAGGAATGGAATCAAAGCCACACGCACTAATCACATAGACACCCTTCTCTTTGGCTTTCTGATTGTACTTGAGCTGCATGGTTTCCATATATTGCGGCTCTCCGCTTACGTCCACATGATGTGTGCCTGCTTCAATGCACGCCTTGACCACCTTCTCACCATAGAATCGATAGGGTCCAGCGGTGTTTACAACAATTCGGCAACGTTTGGCCATCTCCACTAAGGAGCTCTCATTATTCACGTCCGCTATGATGATGGGCGTCTGTGACAGATCTGTCTTAGCTTTGGCTCCCATTTCCTTTAGTACGCCCTGCAGCTTCTCTTGGTTTCGTCCAGCTATGCCCCAATTGAGGCCTTTAAGGACAGACACCGCTTCGAATACAGTATATTTGCCGGTAAATCCTGTAGCCCCAAATATAATGGCATCTAAACGTTTCGCTGCCATTTTAAAAGTTTTTTTGCTTGAGAATGCAGCACTTTGACCTGTTTCAAGTAACTAGACGCTTTTAGTATTACTATCGATTAGACTAGTTGTATATATATTGCTGATAGCAGGTGAATGACGACGCATGTTAGTATTATCGCAGTGTGATCAGTGTTGGCACAATGTGAAATTATTTATCCGCTAAGATTGGCTAGATTTGTTTATTTTTTGAATGATCGATTTGAACGTCTCCAAATATTATATGTATACATCAGAGCCGGCCACGCATAGCCCCCGGGGGCCGAAGTCAAAACGCGAAACTCATGTATACGAGCCGAGCGCTTGCCGAAGCCACTACAAAAAATATTTGAGAGCGTGAAAACAGAATTAGTTTCTCACAGCATTTCGACCCGAGCACTTCTGTGTCGCTCTGCTGAGAAGCTGCACATGAAAAAATGGATCCTTGCTTTGTTTTCTCTTTCTTTCTCTTGCATTTAATCGTCGACTGCGCTCGTTGTCTTCATTGCGACGAAATTAGTTCACTTTTTATTTCGCGCAGTGTAAAGCAACATTGAAATGCACAAATACAATGATACTTTTTGTGGGCTCTCTTTGTGGCCGGCTCTGGTATACATAAATCAAAGATATGCCTAGACTTTACCCATATTGACAAAACAGTGTGATTCAAAGCAAAACGAAATCCCGCTGAATACTTTTGAATTCCTTATTTACCTATCGATTTTGCTCTTTTGTTTACCGATTCTCCTCTTTTATTTTGCGTTCTCCTCTTTACAGCAACAAAGAGCACGATAAGAGCACTGCAAAATAAATGTTTGACTCAAATGCACTGGAAAAAATGATTCATCTAACAATGAATATAGCGCTCAAGCTGCCGTATTAAGAAGTGGAGTGGCGTGGGGTATATATTAACAAAATGTAACCGGATCTGTTGATAAATGAGTCAATTCCAATCGTAAGAAATTCTTTATAAGAACGTTTTCATTAAAGTGTCTCGCAGTATCAATCATCAGTTTCTTCATGTGTATTGTTTCAACACCACAAGAGCACAAAATGTCTCTTATCTCTCTCTTTGCATACTCTTGAAAAAAGCGTATATTAATTTGGCTAGAGGTGTGCAATGCATAGAAGGAAGCATCTTCAAATTTATAAATTCATCCATCCGTCCGTTTGGATTAATGCCTTTTTCTTGGTAATTAACAGAAACATTGAATAAGATATAAATCTGCTTAATTCCCGACGACTATATCGAGGAATGACTAACACAAGAACTTGTAAGGGTATACAAAATACGGCCTGGCCAAAGGTATCCCGGTCCTCTGGTGTTTTCTCTTATTGCCTGGTTTCGTGGCAAGTTGGGGGTGCGCGGCCCGTCAGTTTGTTTTTGTTTTTCTGCGTGATGGTCGGTTGTGCGGACCGATTGAAAAGAAAAACGCGAATTAAGCAATAAAACAAATTCAATTAAAACGCGAATAGGCAATGCAGCAACAAAGGAATATTATTAAATAAGTAACGATCAACCGGGCAAAAGGAGTTGTCGGAATAAAGTGAAGTGCGTTCGAGAAGGGAGTGGTGGGACAGGGACAGGACGGAACATCCAAAATGAAATCTTATTGATTTTCTTGTTTGTGCAAAAGAACAGGAACAATAAAAAATCAACAACAGCAACCACTTCAATAATTTTGGCACTTTCAACTTGATGTGGAATTGAAGTGGCAGATGAAGATGTGTGCAAGATAAAGATAGATAATCAAACGACTGACAAGTGCAACTGCGTATTATTGCATCTCTCTCTCTCTCTCTCTCTCTCTCTCTCTCTCTTTCCCTTTGTGTATGTGTGTGAGTGTGTGAATAACAACAAAAGCGAAAGTTCCGTTCAAATGTTGCAAAAATAATAAAATGCAAAAGTGTGTGCACTATTGTCATTGTCATTGAAATTTGCCTGATAAAAGGTAAAAAATAATTCCAATAAGGAGACGCGGCAAGAAGGGAGTGGCCGGTGGCCGGCAATATTGCGAATAAGATTTGAAACAAAACGGAAAAGAAAGCCCCAAAAATGTGGATACCGTCAAATAACAAATACGGAGTTGGTAAGTACAAAAAACACCAAAACCTAAATGGAATAAAAATTTTTTTAAGCATACATATGTATGTACATATGTACATATGGATGTGTGTATGTATATACACACAGTCATACAGATGTATGTATGTACATACAGTGTCTGTCTGTATATACACATCCCCGTCCTTAAAAAGCCACCCCACCACACACACACACCACCCAGCAATGAGGAAGTGAGGAAGCGGTTGTACGCGGGGGGCCCATGCGTCACGTGCACGTTTACATGTATATGCATTTGTGTGTGTGTGTTGATTCACCATTTTTTCCGCGAAACGCCGACAAGGCATCCCAGATCCAAACATCCAACCAACCACCCACTCACCCACAACCACCCTTGCCGTAGGTGAGAGGAGACTGCGGATTTTTCTACTTATTTTTATACTTTGTGTTTCATTCAAAGAGATTTTCGATTTGTTGTTGTTGTCTGGCGCTGTGATTTTCCGACCTACATGTATCTCTTTCTTTCTCTTATTAATTTTTATTTGGGTCTTCCCAACCCAGTCCAACTCATCCCACTTCCTCTCATTTACTTTAACGTCAGTCTTGCCAATTGACTTTTGCTGCCTGCCTCAAGTGTGTTGCCAATTGAAATGCTTTTGTAATTACAATAACAAGAGTCGATTATATACTCTTTACAGTGAAAACTCGTTTAACAGACACCTGGGACATTGGGTGGATTATCATTTCTTTTTCGGAATAATTTTTCTACCCCAATGCCGGTAGGAAAGATAAATAATCTACTCTAATACCAAATTAAAAGATTAGTTGGTAAGTGATGAAATTCAGAGGAATTCCGATAATTTAAAATCGCAAGGATGCGAGAAATTCAAAGAAACCACAAATTATTGAGATTTTCGGTTTAGTGGGTTAAAAATGATTGGAATTACCTATTAGGTACTTTAAACAGTTTACGTGTATTTTGAGTGGGCCAAAAACTTTTTCTTTTATTGCAAACTTCTGGTAAAGTTTTAATATATAACAAGTAAGTTTTTTTTGCAGGGTGTAGTTAAACTGGTTCGTTAATGTTGCCATAACTAGTTTATTTTGTTTAAATTTATTTTGATAAGAAGTCACCATAAATGTTTTTATATAGACATATGTTTGTACGAGTGCATGCATACTCGTACAGTAATTCTCTGGGCGATTTTCTTTTCTCATTATAATCATTTGTTGTAGATTCGTCACACTTTTCGCTTCAATGGCAATGCTTAACAAATTACTGTCATAAGGCGGGGAAGCGTGGGGGATGGGAGCAGTGCCAGATAGATAGAGCTGCCTACAGATGCTGCTCCAAGTTCCAAGTTTTTCATTCATTGAGTGTCTGCTTGAGTTATACGATAAGCGCCAGTTGTAGTTTTCTTGTGGTTGATACCCTAACAAAACCAAATTATATGCATTAATTGCTCGTAATTGAGTGCTCTGTGAAAACAGAATGAAATTTTGCCGTCTTCCATTTTGGCATGTGTTCTATATATGTATTTAACAAAAGGCTAAGCCAGTTTTCGTAGAAATATCTATGGTATTGGTTGAAAGGCTTTCGGTCCCCATAAACATTTCGATATAGGTGGGTATTGTTGTGATGTTAATATTAGACCCAAAGACAATATCGTAAAGCTTTCTCTAAAGTCTTATAAATAATAATAATATCTGATATCTAAGAGTATACATAATTTGTGAGTAAAAACTCAGCTTGACTCTAATATCATTGTTGTTCTTAACTGCTCCAGTTTTCTTGGAGCTGTCATTGATGTTGTTATTTGCTCTATATTTGGTGTTGGAGGCCTCCTTCCCCACGACCCAACAAATGACATGAGAATCGGTCAAAGTTTACAGAAATCAATCAGTGAGTCTGCCACTGAGTCAATCATTCAAGCATCAACCATCGGGAAGTCTATGCTGGCTTCATTAGCGCCGTTAAAAGCCAACGCCCTAACCTTGCACAATGCCCAGTGATGAAGGTGGTGTGGGATGGGTTAGGGGGTGGTGCAGCAGCAGCCTTCGCCACGTGCTGGGCGTCTGCCCTGGGCCAATGACTTCATTCCCAGTTCCCAGTGCCATTCTTTGTCAAGCAATTATTCATTTTCATTTTTGTTGTTTTTCGAATTGCGCTGCCAGTTGACTGAACACCATTGCGACAACCCTGCCCAGAAGGAAGAAGGGTCTCCAGGGTTTCCATGCGGGCCCAACAGTTTAGAACTTTTGGAACTCGTTGGAAACTATATGGGCGCAACAGTAACTTTTTGCCAAAAAGAAGAAAAATACTGAAACAGCCTCGGCCTCAGCCTCGACGAACTGGATGGACGGGCTCGTCGACCGGATGTTGCCGGGCTGCCTTTTCCAGCGAATTCCGTTGTCGTTGTCGTTGCCGCTGCTTAGGCAATAATTTTGTAGTTTCAACTTTAATTTAATATTCATTTTATGCATTTGGCCAATGGAACAAAAATGTATGCAGTGCTGCTTCCTTCCTTTTTTTCTTCAAACACACTCCCCCACACACTCCCCCACACACTCACACACACACTTTCACATGAGTGTGCATAAAATTGATTCATCTTCATTGTTTAATATGCTTGGCGGCAACTTTTTGTGAGTTGTGCGTTCATTTCGGCAGTTGTTGTTGTCGCCGTTGGCTTTTGCTTGTCTTTAACGATTTATTTATGAATTACTATTTATCGTACGAGGGAGGACGAGTGGCGAGAGGGGAGACACTATGATTAACTACGCACATACACGCACACAAATTTATCATAGAACTTCCCATTTTTGGGAGAGCACTATCGGTAATCGGTCATATACTACATTCACCGGATGGTATCAATGATTTATGTTGAAGGAATATGCCTAACATTCCGGAAGTTACGATAAACGCACCGAAATCTGTATTCTCTAGTATGTACATATTGTACATGTATACTTCGTCAACCACATAGCAATTGAATGGATAATTTTGGTTCTTGTTTACGTCTTTCCCATAAAATTTACTCGAGTTAGAGCAAAAATGTGTCAATATGTGTTGGTTTTTCTATAGATTAAAAGCAGCAACAAATAAAAGTTATCGTTTCAATCGAAATAATGACATTATCTGTATAAATTTTAAACAAAACCAGCTTCAATAGTTTCTAGATATCTATAAAAATTTGTGAGTTAATATTTTTGTAGTTTAAGCAAATTTCTGTGTTTTGCCTAGCTTGTCACTAAACTGATGTACCCGAACATGTACAATACATGTACTCGATTAAATAGTCGCCACTTTGTCTTTTATGATAAACTTAATCAGATAAGAAAACTCAACGAATTTACCTGTCCGCAGTTGTACTGCAATGAAGAATTAAATACTGTGTGTAAATATAAATAATTGACAATTATATGAGACGCTTCCATTTCGTTATACGAAAAGGGGGAATTCGGAAATTTATGCTGATAGTTAAACAGTTGAGGTTTATTGATGGTTTTTGGACTTTCTGTTTGGGCAACCACAAATGTTCGTCATGTGGATTTTACATCTCTGATTGCTCATTTAAATAAGCAAAAATTATTTATATATATATATATGTAAATGAAAAGCTCTCAATTGACTGACTGACATATGCAATGCATTTAATTACAGAAAGGGAGAGAGAGAGAGAGAGGAACATAAATTCATATAATAAGCAAATATTCGCATTGCATGCTCCATCAACATGATTACACGTACTCACATACATCATATATCGTATATAGTATGTGTATATAGTATACACTAATGTCACAGCTTGTCAATGGAGTGGAATGGATGAGGGAAAAATGCTGAGCATTGTTCTAAACTGAGTTGATAGCTTCTCGTTTTGCTTTCAGAACAAGTTTCTGTCTCTCATTCGGACAGGCAACTCTTTGATCTTAGACAATGATGTTAATGATAGTCATATAATTGACATCTAGGCCATGTTTCCTGCCCCAGGGTTGAGGAAAAGGACTTTGTCGTTTCCTAACAAGTGCAAATTTATTTACATTTAATTTTTTACCAAAGCAATTGTTACACCCTTGCAAAATGGGTATATTAATTGCGAGCAGTAGTTTGCAACGTATAGAAGAAAGCATCTCTGATCATATAAGTTGCATCTCAAATTCCTAACTTTAATGTCTGAAAACTTAATTTTTCATCCCAATATAATTAATTGGAGAAATCGAGTTTTTTTTCCTCAAGCTTCTAAGTTTTTGATAACTAACTTTTAACTAAACATTTAAGAACAGAGTTCGCTGTTGTTGAATTCTCTCAGCTTATTATAATTTATTAGTCTTTTCAAGGACTCACATCTGTAGTAATCAGCAGCAGCATTATAATAAAGTAGCTCATTGTAACATAAATAGTGTGGGAAAGATCTTATTAAATCAATGTCGCAGCTCCACATACTGAAAATTAGATATGTACTTTTTATAAATATAGGTATATTGTTACTTGCATAAAACGTGTAGTAATTTAAATAACAGTTCTTACTTAGAACATCTTAGATGAGCGGTCTCTCCGTATCAGGAAATGTTTGTGACACAATTACATTTCAGTCAAACCTTACCTTAAAAGAAGTTTTAAGCAGAGCTGATATGGCAATTGGCCTTACTTTTATTACATTCTTTTCGAGGAGGTTATCGGAAATATTCTACATTAGCGATACCTAAATTGATGGAGGGTGACACTGTACACACAAAATGCTAATTAAGTCGTATTGGAATGAAAGAAAGAATAGAAAAACTGTATTGTCCCTATTAAGACAAATGTCTTAAGAAATTTACTCCAATTTGCCCTTCAGATCTAAGTAGTCTCTTAGATACTTAGATCTCGACTCAAAGTGTTTCTCTTTTGCTTTTTATGTCGCCTTTTTGGCCCCAAGTAACTGCAACTTGACACAGTTAGTTAGGTTCCCCTCTTAGTTTTCCCCACTTTCCATTTCGCCTCTGTGAGTGCCATCGAGTCTTTGTGTCACGCCCTCCTCGCTCGCATTGTTTGCCATTATACAATTAATTAATTAAATTCTTAAGGATCTCACACCAACAACAACGCACCTTAGGCACTTACGTGTGAGTCTGAGGTGGGTGAGGTAGGAGGTCAAGTGTAAAGAAGACTCGCTCCTTTGTGGATTGCAGTTGGGACAGTTGGATTCTGTTCCTGCGGCACCCCCAGCGCACTGCCTCCCATTTGTCGTGTCATGGTACGAATAGCTCTTTCATTTAATTTAAAATTATTTTCCTCCTTCTCGCTTGCCTTTCTTTCATTGCTTTTAGTCTCTTTTTCTGTCTCTTTTTCCGGTTTTACTTATTATAGCATGAATCTATAGGAAGGAATGGTATATTAAAGTCGCCAAAATGTATGTAACAGGCAGAAAGAAGAATTTCCGACGCTTTAAAGTATATATAGTCTTGATCAACATGAGTAGAGTAAATGGTATAGCCATGGCCGTCTGTCCGTCCGTATAAGTGCATAGATCTCTGCAACTATAAATAATAGAGCTACCAAATTTAGAATGTAGGCTCGTATAGTATATACGCTGATCAAGTTTTTTTTTTTTTGCCACGCCCACTTCCGACCCCGGAATAAAAAGTGATTTTCTCCCGTAACATTTATCGTTAGTTGGCACACTCATACAATTTGAGAACATCTATCATCCCAATATTCAATAATCTGAATAATAATCTGAATAAAAAACTCAAAGTAGTGGAAGGGCGGGTTTGGCCGGTGGGGCGCTAAAGTGCACACACATAGAGAGATAGCATGTGCTAGAAATCGCGCTTGCAAATAAAATTAAATATATGAATTTAGTTTTATAAATTCGAAGTAGTTTTTTCATTTGATGCATGGTATATCCAAGTCGGCCCGTCGACTTACTTACTTTATTTTTTTCCGCATTCACTTGCCTTAACGACTTTTTTATTTAAATACGTTTGTTGACATTGCGGACCTATTGTGGGAATGAGATAGACAGAGAGTGAGAATGATGTAAAAAGTTTTAAAGAGAAAGAAACTGTTTACAGTTTTGAAGAGAAAGCCATTTGGTTATTACATTCTACCATCATATGTGTGTGATGGAAGAAAGTAATTAAGAGGCGCATCCAAAAAACAATATTCTAAGCCTGGCTAAATGCTCATTAGAATTATTTTCATGGCGCCGGATGGGGAGATGGATGAAGTGCTGGATACGAATGGTGTTGGGATTGGCATTTGGGGGGCGGGGAAATGCTTGCCAGGCCGACGCCTGCCTGCCTGCCTGTTAGCCTAATGTGACTGACCTAAATAGTGCGCTATGTGCCTGGCATTTTGCCTGCTCAACTGAGGGAATGTGTACTGTGTGCTTGTGCTCATTTGCTGGAGTGTTTACCAACACGACGTCCCAGTGCTCAAGTGCCCAGCCAAAGCCGGAGACTGAGATCTCTCAACTGGCATTTAAATTATATAATTTTTGCTAGTTAACAGCTCGAATTTAAATTCAGTAGCTCAAACCAGCTTTAGCCGCCGGTGTCAGGAAAGAGTTATAGCTAAAGTGAAATCCTCTGCCTCTCTTTCTCTGGAGCCACGGGTAAAGATGTCGTCGTACCATAATAACGCCAGACAGAAAGCAGAAAGCAAAAACCATAAAGCACACACACAGCAGAAGTGAAACAACAACGCCAGCGAATTGCAGCAGCCACATGGATAGATAGATAGAGTCGGAGAAGCAGCAACAACAGGAAGCAGTTTGCCCATTTTCATGGCACTGAAGCATTTCATTTCACATTCGCCTTCGCTATCCCCCACTTCCTCCCCTTTTCGTACAGTGGGTTGTCTGTCTGGGCGTGCGTTTTATTAGCTCCTTTCGTTGATATGCTCATACTGTGCTCGGTCGTTTGTCTTTCAACGCAGAGAAGATATACAGACACATAGACATCCAAATATATATATATGTACATACATACACACACGCCCCCACCAAACCGCCCATAATACGTAGTGCCTCGTCTTGCGGCGCCGACGCCCGAACTCCAGAATGTGTCTTGCATTTATAATTGATGCACTAAGAGAAAAATATGATGCGGCTTCACCTAAATACTTATACAGTGAAAACTCTTTTGGGCGGATGGTGACCGTTGTTCTATTTTTGTCCGCTAAAGAGAGTAGGCCGCCCATGGGAGAATATAATTTTGCTTATATTGTAATGCGTCCTTATAAAAGGAGTGTCCTTCAAAAATTACTTCATTTGTTCCGTTTCCTTATAGGCGTCCACCTAATACAGATGTCATTTCAGAATTTTTTCACTGTATTTGATTTTGCGAAAATTGTTTTACTTTTACTCCTTTCTTCTACTTCTTTTTCTATCTTTCTTATATCTTCTATCTTTTATGACCGCTTTAGCTATTTCTCTCAGTGTAATACCATAAAAAAGCGGACTTATCGGCAGCTTCCTTGGCTCAAGTTGTGCTCCAGCTCCAAAACCATCACCAGCTCAGTGCTTTAGCAAAGCAAAGTGTTCAATTGCTGGCGTGTCCAAGTGCCGCTTATTGTTCCTGCCATATAGACACCCCATCCATATATTTGCCTATTTATAGTTGAAGCATTTATTGTTGTTGTGCCACTCATGGCATGCTCAAGTGGCCACGGCTACTCATGGGGGCACTTTAATTGCCCGCGCGCCATCAGACATCATCCCAATGGCAATGTCATGGGCGCAAAATGCAACTGGTTGTACATACTCTAGAAACTAAACATCTCCTTTTTGCATTTCCATTTCCTTTTTTTCAGCCATACACAATTGGCATGGAGATGTGCGCTTTGGACTCCCGCTGGATGTTGGCGACTCCGTGGACATTGTGGAGGAGTGCACGTATTGGTATCGTGGCTCGTGTCCGCGCAAATCCCGTTCAGTTGGCATTTTCCCCAAGACATATATACACATCAAGGATCTGTCAAAAATTGATCCAGTCGTTGCCGAGTGCACTCAGGTTTTGCGCGAATGGTCAGAGATCTGGAAACGTCTCTTCGTGGTAAGTGAAATTTAGACTTCATGAAATTATGGTAGACAGTATAAATGACATTTTCTATATTTAGGATCGTGAGACATACAAGTTTCAAACACTGCGCAAAGTAATGTTTTCCATATTAGAAAGTCGTCGGGAGCTATTAAGTGCCACAATGACACAGGATCAAACGCTAGAGTTGCAAATGGTTGTCGTTTCCAAAATTGATTGGGGTAATCGGTAAGTACATAACAGATTCAAGTAACCAATCAATGGCTAGGACATTTCTTACCTTCTAAATGTTACTCAGTCAGTGTGCATCATAAATTTTGGAAGCAATCGAATATACCCAAACACTATCACAAATTTGCTATTTAATGATCTTAAGGAATCTATGAATAGTGAAATACATCTTTTTTCGATTTAGTGTAAGCTTCTAAATAAATCTAACCCTCTATATAAGTATAATCTTTCTTGTCCTTACTCTTAGTGCAAAATACTCAAACAAATTGGGAGTATTTTGAAATGAAATTTTAATATACATAATCTGCAAAATCAAAGTTTAACTAACTATGATAAAGATGAACAGAATAGTTTTCTATATTCTACATTCTGTTCTATGAATTCGATAATCATATGAAAGTTAGCTGATGTATAATATAGTAGATATATACGATTTTGTGTATATGTATAGAAGAAGTATTTATTACAACTTTGAACTTACATAGTTTTTATAATTCTTTATGTAAAATGTGTTCTTTTCTAGCAATAATCACAATAATTTTGTTATAAACAAAATTCCTTAAAATTACATACATTTGTAGACTAAACGTTAGGACAAAAATAGCGAGAGCATTTCATTTATATACCTATATAGCTATATATTACTATATAGATCAACGTTTCGTGAGCGTGCGTGCGTGAGCAGCAAAACAACGCTTCAAAGAGCAAACTATCGAACTAATGTTAAACTTAAGTCGTAATTGTATATATATATATATACTTATATATATATATAAATATATATATATATGTATATATAAATGGCGCTTCATTATTAAAGAGCATTAGCATATATGTCTCTTTTTTACATATATATGTATATAGTATATGTATGTACGTCTGTGTGTGTATATATATGGGATTATATGTCTTTCACAATTTCCAACCTACAAAAATTGCACGGTCTTTTAGTAGTATCATTTCAATCTCGTATCGAATTTTATCTTTCTGTACTATATGTTTCGTATGTGGGTGTGTTTATGGCTTCAACGATCTGCACCTGATCGGGGGAAGGCTAGGTCTAGGGTCTATCAAAAAACTTTGTTAAATTACGCATGGGAAAATAATTTTGCTAAATGGATTATTGCATAGCATCATATTTTATAGATTCTTCGATTTGTGTGCTTTGTCAAAAAACAGTCTTAATATTAGATACACAAAATGCGGGAAAGCCTACAAACACCTTCTCATGACACAATTTTCTCTGTCTCTCCCTCGCATGCTCTGTTCTTCTCTCATGTCTCTATGTCTCTGTCTGCCTACAAATATTATTGAGAAATCATTGAAATTGTTATTTTGCTTTCGTTGGTTTTGAATCCATGTCGATACACATTTATGTCTCCGTTTCCTTGCCGCCATAACTTTCCACGGGCGGATAAATGGATGGATGACTAATGGGATTCATTTCGAGGGTCGAAGGAGCTGAGGGTGTACGAGAAGCACCAAGTAGGCCGCAAAGTTGTTGCAGCATATCGCTATAAGATCTTGTGCTAAGATTCTGGCTAAGGAAATGCAAGATCAGGAAGTCACCAATCTGAAAGCCAAACAGACACACGTTATTGCAATTGCAATTTTCAATTAAAAAGCTAAGCAGCTTACCTCTAGTCGTCGAATTAGCCCAGCGATTTCCTTGCGTTGACCAGAACGATAAGAGCGCTTGATAATGGTCTCTCTGGTGGTAGGCATCATCACTACCACTAGGGAATATATCACAGCCACACCAGAAATAGCGGCAAGAATGATAAACCAGAACCTGAGATACAAGCGAATCCAAAAAATGTAGATAAATTACTTATGATTTCCCGTTCGATCTTTCAACTTACCATAGGAAAATGTAAATCTTCTCGTTAAGTATATTCAGGGCCAAGACACAAAGCGTATCGTGCTTTTGAATAGAACCACTTGGTCCAAATTTACGGAATGTGCACTTGGTTAGTCTGGGAAATATTTCAATCATTGGATCGTAACGCTTATCCTGATCCATATTCGAGAATTTGACAACATCTGTGCCATATGACATAAAAGCACCGCCCAAAAACTTATCCACCATGAAAATATTCACAATCACATTAATGAAATTGAGCAACTCGCAGAAGAAGTAGGCAAAGGAGTAGCCATTGTGAGAATTAAGGCTATCCATAAAGTATTTGATAATCCGATCCTGACGATCTTTTCGATAATCTTCCGGCACAGTGACCATGCCACGCAAACCATCTGTTATCATTCGTATTTTGCCATCCTCCATGTTCTTCCAGATCCAGTGAGGTACATAAAACATAAGACCCTAAGAAAAAAGAAATGATTAGATTAATTAGATGTTTTCTCTAATATTTATTTAATTAGTTGCTTACCTGGAAGAATAATACAAATGGCACCCATTGATAGTAGCTGTGATAACGCTTCTCTTGCCCATATTCATTGCCCAGACCCGGACTGGCTATGTCAGTGCCAATTTCTCTATGCTGTTGTCCGGGTATCGTGAATGTATATGTAATCCAACAAAATGTGTTGATCACATGCATGGGTATGGAGCCGTCGTTGATGCAACTAATGGGATCGCCTGCAATATAAATAAATAAATAAATATAAGATGTAAGATATAATTCTGACCCCGAAATACGAGTAAATCAAATAAATGCGGTGCATTCTTCAACCGTTCTCGTTTATCAACGTCAAGTGCCATTAGGGGAATCTCGTAGCCTCTTACATGAACAAATTGTCTATTTATGCTTTTAAATTGTGGCCAATGAATTGTGGGTGCGGTTGCGACCGAGGAACTTGCAACTATCAGACAACATTTTGGGTGTGCCTCCAGACGTAGATCTACCTCCGCCGTCTCCTAACTCGACAAACCTGACTGCTTGGGTAAACAACAAATGGC
Source organism: Drosophila sp. 14030-0761.01 (assembly GCA_018150735.1). Classification (NCBI taxonomy): domain Eukaryota; kingdom Metazoa; phylum Arthropoda; class Insecta; order Diptera; family Drosophilidae; genus Drosophila; species Drosophila sp. 14030-0761.01. Next base: position 4,002,737 of record JAECWO010000106.1, on the reverse strand, counting down.
GGTGGAGATGGGGTCTTGACAAAGAGCGGCATGGATGGGAAATTCCCAGAACTAATCATCGATATTTGTCTTTGGTTCTGTTAAAGTTGATTTCGTTGGGTTTTTAATGCACAAATATTGATTGAACACAAATTGTCTTTTATATGAGATACTGTGAATCTAATGGAGGTTACATAGGAACTAATTAGCCATTAACAAACATCTTCTTAAAATACCAGATTATCATATTAAAATTTTTGCAGATGTCTACCGTCAATTCCGAAATTAAAATGAAACCGCAATTTCATAACCAATTGTTATTTGTTTTGACCCCATATGTACCTACATATGTATGTGGAAAGGTGTCTGAGCTTAGGTAGAGTGTCTATTTTTTTTTCTATTTGGAGAATAGTTTAAAATTAGCTTAGCATTAAATAACAAACAGTTTTGAACAATTGGCAGTTCATTTAGCACAGCTTGAAACATGAATAATGCGAATACATTGAGGTTACCGATATGACTCACAATTATTTCTATCGAAATCTGATCAACGTGAATACCAGAGAGTCGGAGTCTTGTTATGAATGTACGTATGTACATATGTATGTATGTACATACATACATACATTTTTTTGTGAAAGCTAACTCGTAATGCAAATGAGTTTTCTGCTGCACTTATGTGCTCTAAATTTTGTTATGTTTAAATTGGATTGCAGCAAAAACATTGAACACTAAATGTTGGGTATAATTGGACGTGATGTCGTGCGTGTTAATCATTTGCACAGATGCACTAATTTGGGTTGGGTTTTGTGGGTGGCTGCATTTGCTTAGTAGTTATGTAGTTATGTGTGGTACTCACCAATCAGATTGTTTGCCGTAACGATAATGCAACAAGTAAATAGAATGGCTGTTGTAATCCTGTAGTGGCAACGGAATACCATATTATCGATAACCGCCTTGTCCAGAAGATAGCGTATCTTAATGAAGCTGGACACAGCCGAGACCATGCCAAAGACCGCCATGTTGTTGGGTGTTTGGGTGCTGCAACCAAGCTAACTGTAAAGGAGAACGAGCAAACAAAACAAAATATAATAGATGAAAAAATGTGAAATCATTAGAGTGCAGTGGAATGGGTAGAGCATTGTAATATGTGTGTGTGTGTCTGCGTTTGCCTTGTGTGTTATCTAGGACAGGCATGACATATTCCAAATTAGTTCATACTATACATTTCCGCTGCCTACGTCTACGTCTGCCTTATCGCCAGAGCAAGCCGCACTTACAATTAAGTAAGTGCTGTTTGGGCAGTACTGGAACATCATTGTCAACATCTTCATCATCGTTATGATCATGTGTGTATGTATGTCTGCGTGTTATGCAATCTAATCTAATCTACTCTAAGCTCTCCATCGTATAGGTTGAATAACCTACCAACCCCCTGCTCCCTAGAATAGACCACAAAAAAGAAATACATATGTAAGAATCTTTGTCTCAGAACCGGTACAGCTTTTTGTCAACCCACGCATTAATTTCACTTCACTTGAAAGCTGAAATCCATCCTCTCTAACAAAACTAACGGATACCATTTGATCGTACGACCAACTGAATCAGGTTCTTCTCTGTTCCCAAAATTTCATCTTGAACTCTTTTGTTTATATGCAAATTTTTCGTATTGTTTCTTTTTTTTTTTGTATATTTCACTTTGCTGCACACAGACACGCACACGCAGGTTTGCCGAGTTTACATATGTATATGGTCATCTCTGTCTCACGCATGAGAATAGCAATTAAAGTCAAAAAGTATCTGTATCTGCGCAGCGGCAGCAGCAGCTACTCCTTTTAAATGCAGTCAGCTTCTGCATTGAATCTGAACACGCTCATACACACACATACAAACACACTCATGCACTCACACGCAAACACAGAGAGCACTTCATTTTCAACTTCAATTCTTTGCTGCTTTTTTTTACAATAAATTAAAAAAAAAACTGGTTTTAAGGTATTTTCTTTTTGGGAGCAAGAGCAAGATTTGGAGACCCAAGAGATAGTGAGAGAGAGGGAGAAGGAGAGAGCAATAGCAAGAGAGATCAGGTCGAATCGTATCTGTTTGCTGCCGTTTTTCATGTTTTTTTTTTATTGTTTTTTTTTTTTTGGTTTCATTTTTTTGTTTCTGCGCTACCAAGATTAGCAACCTGACTGTGGAGACTGGGAGCCTGTGTGTATGTGTCCATGTCGACCCCTTCTCACACACTAAAGTGATTCTTTTGCTCCTGCCGCACTTTTGTTTTATTCAAATTTATCGCGCTGCCACTTTGACACATACAAAACTCGTTTGTATATTTTTTGTTGTTTTTTGTTTGAAGGCGGTGGTCGTTTCGGGCCATTAATTTTCGAAGCTGTTGTTTATTTAACTCTACACTTAATTGCAAATTTGTAACATTGTTTCAGATTTCTATTATACACAAATGCACACCGATACCACCGAACAACACAATTGTACACACGGTAGAGAGAGTCAGAGAGAAAGAGAGAGATGGCAAACACATATACGCCTGCGCCCTCAGCTGTCGTAGAGGCCTGGCAATTGCATTTGTTAAATTGCATTCTGTGTTCTCTGCTCTCTATTTGAATGTGTTAGTGAGTAAGTATGTGAGCAGCAGTTTCAGTGGTTGCTGAGATTTATTCTTCCCAAATTGCCGTTTCTCATACCCGTATATAAAATTTCTGCAGCTGCTCTCAACGACGTTCAAAAACCTTCTGAACGCTACTAAATTTTTGAAATTTCCTCATTCATGAGACTGCTAGCTAACAGATACTTCGAAACCCATGTTGTCTCACATGTAGACAGCGCCAGATACTCTCCAATCTGGCTTCTCTCTCTCACAAACTGACACACACATGCTCTGTTTTGAGCTCTCTCTCTGTTTGAGAACCAGCGATCCCAACTGAGTCCGGTTCATTATTTGAAATTACGCTCAGGCTGATTTGCTGGGGTTGGTAGTATATAATACATATATTGTATGTAGGTAGGTACATACATAACTAACGAGACCCTGTTACCTGATCGCAACCTTGCCACCTACCCACTGCTGCACAGTTAGGTAGAGCAGAGCATTCACTTTTTATTTTTGGTTTCATTTTGAGTTATTCTTGGTCTACCCCATCAGCAACTTAGACCATATCTCATGGATTAGAACTTATCTATTCATGGAATTTTTTTATGGCTTTATCATAAACCTGCTGCGACTTCTGCCTACAACTCTATCGAAGAAGAAGACGTGACATTTTGGGAGAAATAACAATTAAAAGAAAGAGAGGACATTCGTTTTTTTTAATATGAAGTTAACTATTTGTGAAATCTTGTAAAATAAAATGATTTTCTTAATCCAGAATCAATAGAATGAAAAATATTTTTAAATTAGTTTTTTTCTTGCAAGAACTAAGCCTTTTAAATTTAGTTTTACCGATACTTATTAGATTCGTAAACATACTTAAGCTGTACAGTTAATATATATTCGAGTCTTTTAGCAGCTTTCGTGTGGTAAGACGCAAAATGAAGGCTCTCTAGGATATGATGCCCTTTAGTTGATACTGCAATTCATCTGCGAAGTTGCTAAGAACTTCTTCTGTGTCTATACGCGTATGGGTATACATACCTATATAAGTATGTATATATACATATATATTTATGTTCCCGACTGAAATCTGTCTCTTAAATACTCACACACACCAAACAAAAAATGTACGCACACAAACACACACACACACACACATAAGCATTCAGAGCAAGAGCTAAATGAAAAGTGCATTTGCATGCCAAGAGCTTGTGTCCGAAGCTAGACGTAAGGAACGCCAACTTGTTGCCAGGCATGACCCTACCTACCTACCTCACTCCACTCCGTTCCTGCCGCCCTTTGTGCCGATTCTTGGGAGCAGCTTTGCTGCACAAAGATGACTCAGCCGGTTAGTTGGTTATTCTTTGGCTTTACCCCATAATGAAATGGCATTTCGAAATGGTTGCTGCTGTTTGCAGCAGTCCTGCCGATCTGTTCCCCTTAGCTGCCCCGTGGCAGTGCCTGTATATAGAATGTATCGCACAGCTTCATACATACAACTTTAGCCTTTTATAAAGACATTAAAATACAAAATATATGGCATGTGTGCGATGGTGATACAAATGTATCTCGGTATCTCATAGATACAATGCCATCGAACGTGTTGCCGGTGTCGATGTCGGTGTTGCCGCTGTTGCGTTTTGTGGTTGACAGCCAGCCCAGAGCCAGAGCCCTGCTTATCGATGTGTAAATAATTAAAATTTTCTGTATCGCGCGCTCGTTCGCACACTCGGTTTACCAAGCGACCGAAAATACATATAGATGTTCTTCATCATTCTGATTCTCTGTATCTCCATAGATTTGAGACACTTTAAAATGGAAATTATCTTAATGACCCCATTTATGACACTATAATTTGATGGAATCCCCAAAAAACAAAAAGGATTCAAGATTAAGAGAAAAGTTGAAGCGTTAAGTCAGTCATATGATGAAATGACTACTTTCCACCTGTTTCTCGGTCTGGTCACTTAATTAAAATCGACTTAAAGTGTTCATTACCAGCAGTGTGCTACCGTTTCGGAGTTTGCGCTACGCTCATATTTTGTATCCATGAGATATATTTTTTTTTGGTTTCAAGCCACATTTCTTTTGGTCACGTCAACAGAGATCGGTACCAACTCTTTGCCAGTTCAAGGCGTAACAGAGGTGGCTCTCTCACACACACATAGACACACACACACAGACAGAGAGCTCACGCTGAGATTGCCAACTTTCTTGACTAGTTCCAGTTCCCAAATTGGAGAGTTGCTCTCTCGATATCTCACCTAAGTCTCTCTCTCTCTCTCACGATCTTACCTGAAAAGCCGTTTAAGCCTCGTTAACAACAAAACGGCTTCTTCGGCCAGTGTTCTGGCTTGTATGGACGCTCACTCGCCCTCTTGCCATCTCCCTCTCTCTCCTGGCCAAGGGGCCAGAAAGACTCGCTGCGTAACTCAGGTAGAGGTCCAAAAGCGTAGCCGAGGTAGCAACATCGTCAACGACGACGTCGGGCAACATATTGCTGATGACGTTGAATTGTTCGCCTGCTGCTGGTGGTGCCAGGTTGAGTTTCTCGTATGCGCCACCGGAATGCCGTGAACCCATTAGCTCTGTGCTCTGTGTGTGCCTCGTTGGCTGACCGATGCTGCCTGGTTGCCTGCCCATCGAGCAACTATGTAAGCAGCCAAATTTATGCGTCATGCGGCCAAAACGCGATGAGATCCATGATTTCTCTGGGGTTTTTTTGTTTTGTTTTTTTTTGGGTATAGGATAGGTAGGAGGCACGTCTGTCTGGCCAGTCAGACAACTCTATGTTGTATCTACATACATACATAAATAGTGTGAAGCTGATGACTAGCTATGCCTATTTAGATTCTATCTTTGGTGATAGATTTGAATTGATGATTGAGTATTGATTACACTATTTCCTCACCTAATGAGGAACATGAGTAGCCAGGTGGCCAATGACTTAGTACCCAGAATTAATCGAGAGATTAAGTGGAATATTACATTTAAATGTTATATATATTTTGAGTTTATCTCAGTTTTCAGAGAGAAAGTCATGAATCATAAATTGCTCAATCTTGTCATCAGAATTTCTGAAATGTTTCTAATATCCAAGAGCTAAACTATCTTAATTAAAACTACTTGTTTTGTCATTTTTCTATCCCATCTCTTTTGTATTCATTTTCACCATTTTATAACCCAGACGATTTTCCTAATCTTAGAGACCCTATTTAAGATTTCCCATTTGTGTTGGCCACCCTCGCTGCGAGTGATTAATGGTGATCAGACATGAGAACTGACCAAATTGAGTTTCGGCGCTCCACAGGCGACACAATTAATTACCAAAGCGTCAATTTCACGAAATCTGTTTCTCCCTCTGATGATTTACCAAAAACAAAAAACAGCTGGGCTAATTCACTCGTGTGACTATTAAATTAACATATTGCATATCGCGGTAAAGATGCTTGGGAACGTGACTAAGTGGCAAAGTTGTTTTAGCTGCGTTCTTTCATCATCCAATAAAACCATTTCTTATCTTTACAGTAAACTTGGATTGGATCTGGTGCCTCGCGTAGGTCCACTGGCCGTCGATCCGCACGGCATTGGTATTGTCAAGCTGTACAATGTTCATGTAAGCAGTGCGGATAATGCCAAAGCCTCATCGGTGAGTTGGTTTCAGCATTCATCTCCTGAGTGCATAGTATCAATCATGTCCACCATTATTTTTGTAGAGCCGCGGCACTTTGCGACGTAAAACGCAACGCAAGATCCTGACCCATCATTTGTACTTTTGCATGCGAGACTTTGGCCATCGCATTGGAGGTGATGATGCCGAAGTGTATTTCATGCTCTACGATGGCAGCCGGATGAGGCCATTGTCGGAGCGATTTCTTGTGAAGATCTCCAAAGACGGTTTATCCAATTACATTGAAAAATTACATAGCAATTGTACAGTTTTCACAGATTTGGGTAGGTAGTGCTCTAGGAGATCAATACATAGGATTAATTGATTGGGCCAGTCTTAATGCGTTTTTCTCACTTCAAGGTGCGGCCGATCTTAATGAGGATCTGTATTTGGTTGCGGTTGTAATGCGGGTGGGTAAAATCATTCAATCCGATTCAATCAAAAAGGTTGAGAAGAACGGCTCATCTGGTCAAGGTCCAACCTATCGAAGACCCTTTGGCGTGGGAGTGCTCTCACTGGGCGACATATCACACTTTGATAGCAGCCTAGAGCAGGCTTCCGAAGAGCGTGAATATAATTTCAAGCTATACCAGAGCGAAGAGAAAGATTTCCATTTGCTGCCCGAATTGATGATTAAGAAATCGAGTGGCAAATATTCCCCCATCCAGGCGGGTAACCAAAATACTCAGGGCATTGTCGTTTCGTTAAAGTTACTGCACGGTGGCCTAGGACAGGCGCGCCAGGAGCAACCATTACTGTTTCAGGGTTCAACAATAACACGTAAAATGGGTTTTCCCGATGTCATTATGCCCGGTGACGTGCGCAACGACCTTTTCCTTACCCTCGAGAGGGGTGAATTCGAACGTGGTGGCAAGAATACGGGTAAGAATATCCTGGTAACCGTTGTCGTGCTCGATGTGACGGGCAATGTGCTTACCGATTGTCTGTGGGGAGCTTCTGGCATGGATACGCAACCGCAATATCGCTCCATGATCCTGTACCATCAGAACGCACCCAGTTGGAACGAGATGCTGCGACTAAGTGTTCCCATTGATAAATTTGCCACAGCGCATGTGCGATTTGAGTTTCGTCACTGTTCGACCAGGGATAAAACGGAACCGAAGCTATTTGCATTCAGTTTCGCCCGTCTGATGGACACCAGCGGCGCCACCCTGGGTGATGGCCAGCATGAGTTGTATGTGTACAAGTGCGAGGATCCGGCCAAGCTACAAGCATCGAACTACCTACGTCTACAATGTCGTCCACGAGATTCTCACCCCCAGGCGAAAAATGATTGCAGCGGTTGCTATAGCCGCAGCTCCAAGGAAGTCTTTGTTCTACGCTCGCTACTCTGCTCCACTAAATTGACACAAAACGCTGACCTTCTCTCGCTGCTACAATGGCGCGCCCATCCCGATACCATACAGGAATCTCTGACTGGCGTTCTCCGCTTAAACGATGAGGAATTGGTAAAATTTCTGCAGGATGTCCTGGACGCGTTGTTTGCCATGTTCTCCAACGAGGAGGGTAACAGCACTCAGCATTCGGGTCTAGTCTTTCATGTCCTGGTCAGCATCTTTAGTCTGTTGCAAAGCAATAAATTCCAGCATTTTAGACCAGTCATGAATGAGTACATCGAGAATCATTTTGCCGCCGCTCTAGTTTACAAGGGACTCATTACGTCCGTTGAACACATGGCGGTATTTATGACTAAGGCTGAGCATCCTGATCCGTTTCAGAAATGTTTTGGATCGTTGGAGTACATATTTAAACTGCTCATTCAGTCGAGGCGTTTGTTTGCTCGTGCCACTGGCGGCCAATACGAAGACTCCTTTCGCCGAGATCTCCATTCGCTGTTTACTGCTCTAAATGGGATGCTATCGGTGCCTTCATATGATGTCATCATTCCTACCCAGGAAGCATTGCTCAATTCCACGGGCGTTGTGTTGGAGCAGCTGAAAGACACTTTGCCAGCTCCAGAGCTGGGAATGCTGGCGCGGAATATGCTAGATGCTATACCACGAGGTGCACCCATACGTCTCATTCAAGCCAAATTGCATGCAGTGAAAGATCTGGTCTCCGGCGAGCTATTCCACGAGGATGGTGAGAAAGACGTGTACATTTTTTCTTGCACGCACTTTACATTCACTCCTTTCACTCCTTTTAGATTCCCGCACGGTCGTCTTGTCGGTGGCATGCAAGCATCTCCGTATGCATCTTAGTCGACGCGATGAACTCCGACTCTGCGCTGAAATTCTCTCCGAGATATTGAGCCAACTCTACGATCTGCAAAGGGAGCAGCGTGATAAAGTCACAAATACCCTGCAACATGACCTGGACTCGCTGTGCAAGAATATTCTGGGAATTCTGATACGCACGATCAGTATCATAATGGAGGGCTCGAATGCTGTTCTGCCCCAGTTGGTTGCCTGCCTGCTGGGTCTACTCCAACTTCTAGACGAGACGCATTACAAACGCTATTGGGATGAATTGACGCCATATAAGGATCCGCGTGATCTCAAGGAGTTCCTTAGCAAATCCCTGTTGGTCTATGAGGAGCTACTCACACAAGATTGGCTCGTCTTCCCCAATGATTGGCTGGTCATGAAGCTGGCGGCGAATGATGTGCTACGTATTTCGCTGGAAGAGTTCGCTAAACCCTTGGTCTACCGTTTTCTGGGACTCCAGGCTTTTGATTCGCAACTCTGGTGGAGCTATTTTAGTTTGGCCGTCTCCTTTTTAACGCAACCCTCACTGCAGCTGGAACAATATAGGGAACCAAAGCGCCTCAAGATTCTACACTCACATGGCGATATGCGTGTTTTAATGGGCTTCCAGATACTCAGCATGTGGTCACAGTTGGGCGAGCAGAAGCTACATTTTATACCATCAATGGTGGGTCCATTTTTAGAGGTAACATTGGTCCCAGAACCGGCTCTGAGAAAGGCCACGTTATCCGTGTTCTATGACATGATGCAGTGCGAGCAGGCAAGTCGAAGAAATCGTAACTAATCACAAGTTAATTAAGTAATTCTTTGCTGTATTCTGATTTTAGGCTGCCCGTGGTTCTTTTCGTCTTGTGGAGAGCGAATTGATTGATAAATTGGATTTACTTATTAGTGAGAACAAGGGCGATGATGAGTATCGAGAGCTTTTTAGTACCATGTAAGTTTTTTTTCGCCATGATTTAAGGGAGCATACGTAGGAGTTTACCTCCATCTTAAACCTCATTTTTAAGAGATAACTTTTTATAATGCTATATTTCCAACATATCATCACACATCCCTCTACGTATGCCCCCTTAAGACACACTAAATATTATTATATATAGTACCTATTTCCTGTGTATATATGCGTGTATATCTTATCTATGTATATAAAAAACAATTTCATCTCAATTCACACTCATTGCAAACGCCATCAATGTATAAAACAAAAGGGAGCATCTCAGCTTGGTGTAAGTTCAATTTGTACTGTTTTTCGTTATCTTTGTTAGTCAGTTTGGCATTCCAGCCATATTTTTATTCATTTCATTTTCAATTAATTCAGTTTTTTATACATATATTATTAATATGACTATTCTTTGGCCTTCAGCTTGCTCGAGAAAGTTCAATTAGAGAATCCGAATTGGAAGGATGCTGGCATTGCATTTATAGCGTCCGTCACACGATTGTTGGAGCGCCTGCTGGACTATCGCAGTGTTATGCAGGGTGAGGAGAATCGCGACAAGCGGATGACCTGCACAGTAAATCTATTGAACTTCTATAAAAACGAAATCAATCGTAAAGAGATGTATCTCAGGTGGGTTATCAACTAACAAAATCGAGACTAAAGGTACAAATAAATTAGAGGTTATTTAATTTAATTCCCCAGATACATTTACAAACTGCACAATCTGCATCTGCAGGCAGAGAACTATACAGAGGCTGGCTATACCCTAAAATTATATGCCTCTATGCTGAGTTGGGATCGGGAAACGCAAAGTTTCGCCCCATTTGATAATAGTGGTCAGCCGGAGTGGCAGCGAAAGGAGCGTCTCTATCATGAGGTTCGTTGGTCTATAAACATAGTTCGGTTTTACGTCTATTCTATCATTGTGATTCGTTGCAGATCCTTAAATACTTTGACAAGGGCAAATGTTGGGAAAAGGGTATTCCTCTGTGTAAGGAACTTGCACAACTGTACGAGACACGTCGCTTTGACTATAACAAGCTTAGCGAGATACTTATACTCGAGGCAAAATTCTTTCAAAATATATTGACCCAATTACGTCCGGAGCCAGAGTATTTCCGTGTTGGCTTCTACGGTATGGGTCTGCCGCTTTTTGTACGGGTAAGTCTTAACTCTCTCTATGACTCTTTGCCACTCATAATCATTTATATTGTTTATATTCATGTTGTATTGCAGAACAAGCAATTTGTCTATCGTGGTCTGGAATATGAGCGGATTGCTGCCTTTACGCAACGCCTGCAAACGGAGTTTCCCAGTGCCCAGATTCTTGGTAACAATAGCCCACCAGATAATGCAATTTTAAATGGACCTGAGCAGTATATACAGATTAGCAATGTGAGACCTGTTGGCGATGCCCAAGCATTGAAAACGGCCATGGTCCCGGTCCCGGAGAAAATTTCACGTTTCTATGAGGTGAACGATGTGACGCGATTCATCTATGATCGGCCCATGTACAAAGGACCTATTGACAAGGACAATGAGTTCAAGTCATTGTGGATAGAGCGAACAATACTGGAAATAGCTAGTCCCTTACCTGGCATCTTGCGTTGGTTCGAGGTTAAGCAGAAATCGATGCAGGAACTGACGCCTGTGGAATATGCCTGCGAGATTATCGGCAATGCCACCAAGGATCTGTCCGAGTTAATTGTGCAATACCGTCGCGATCAGAAGAAGAATATAAATCCGTTTTCAATGCGCCTGCAGGGCACAATCGATGCTAATGTTATGGGTGGCATTAGCAAGTATCAGGAGGCATTTTTCTCGGATCAGTTCCTGAAATCCCCACAGGGTGCCGGCCAGCAACCAAATGTACAACGCCTCAAAGCCCTGATTCTGGAGCAGATTCAAATTCTAGAACAGGCCCTGGAGCTGCATGGCCAGTTGGCACCCAGTGGTGTTCAACCGTTGCACAATCGTCTTCTCGAGCGTTTCTCGCAGCTGAAACAAAGCCTGTCTGGCATGGGGCGGCTAAAGCGACATTCTGAGAGTATTGTGAACACACCGCTACCTCCATTGCCCACAGAACAACGATCCACACAGGCGACGACTGGCAACAACTCCAGTCCCAATCCTAATTCCAACGCCAATGCCAATTCAAACTATGTCTACGAGCTGGATGAGATATACACAAGGCCTGGCGACACATTGAGGCCCGTCGATCCTCAGAATTCGTATCAGACTCTAAGCAAAGAGAGCCTTACCATACCCCTAGATGACACACTGGCTCCTCCAGTCCCGAATCGACCACGCTCACAGAATTTCCTGACCAACGGAGCAGCGATCGATAGTCCCGAAGTGCCCCCAAAACGTCAGCCATTAGCCGGTGGTGGCTCCCCAAATGCTCCCCCATTGCCGCCACGCGGAATAACTCCCGATAAGAGAGCCTCCAACCCATTGATATTTAATGACTTTGGGGCCGCAGATTCGGTTGGCCGTCGACATTCTTCACAACAGCAGCAACATCAACATGGCCAAAAATACTCTGTAGTGGATATTAGTTTTGATGATCCTGAGGCTGATCAGCAACCTCACTCATTACCACCGAATCTACAAGATGCCGGTGGACATCTCAGTGTGTGTTTTGCACCCAACGATTTTCGTGATTCGGGTATATCCACCACAAGCTCACGTGAGCTAAACCACTTGAATCTCAATAATCTTAATGAAGATTCGTCATCCATATCGGTAAGCACGATGCATCATCGTGACCATTGTCGGATTAGTTCGAATGGCAGTCTTGATATGCAGCCAGCAGCGGCGTTAAATTCAATGAATATTACCCAAAGGGAGAGTTCAACTGGCTCCTTTGATGTCGAAGATTTTCCAGTGCCACCGCCACCCATTCCTCCAAAGTCTTTGGCAGTGTCTAGCAACGGAGTTGCGGCCAGCGAGGAGGCACACTCACCCAACCCAAATTCACATAATCATAATCATTCCAATAACAATCATCATTCTCATTATCATCCGCATATGGTGCAGCAGCCTCAGTCTCAACAGAACGGCGATGGTGAGGCTTACAGTTCTCCCCAGCAACAACAGGTCAACGGGTTGGCTGTTTTACCCCCGCCATTGCCGTCTGCTGTTGAGACTGGCCAGGCAATTTCAGTTACAGCATCTTCATCGAATCACCCACACGATGGCGGCACTTTTTGAGTTACAATATGTCGCTGCCAGCATCCCCCCGATCAGCCACATCAGCCACACAAGCCATCCTCGTCGACCTCGACTTCGGATAGCACCAGCACTGACCAAACGGTCACTGACACCTCCACGGACTCTAGTTCGTCCACCCAGTCGCTGACACCACCACCACCGCCTCTGCTCCATCAGACAACTACAACGGCGTATTGCCAAGAGTGTCTATCGTCGCCGTCACCACCACCAGCCATCATTACAGAACAAGTACTAGTGCATGCCATGCCACCAGTGCCATCATTACAGCCGCACATTGAACATTGCTCCTGTGGTCTGAGTTTCTCAGTGGTGGAAAATCAGCCAAATCACAGAACAGAGGATACACTGCATTACACGACCGAACATCCGCATCGGCATCAGTGCATTGAGCGTGTGCACAGTCAGGCCCATGCGCATGCCCAGACAGACTTCTCTTATGCCCAGCATTAAATGAGAGATACTCATCGGGATAGATTAATGTATATGCCCACCTAGAGTGAGATTGAATTGATTTTAATTGTGTTTATTTAATTTATAAGATCTGCCCAAAACTAGATTTCTTTTGAAGACAGGTGTAATCTAGTCTAAGGCTCTCATTTCATTATTGTAATTATTTTCGGTGCCAAATTATCGCAATGCAAAGAAGCATGCGCAATACAAACAGATGTTGTAACTAAAATAGGTTGCTTTAAATTATTTAAAAGAAAATCAACAACCGCATATTTTTACAATGTTAATACATATTTAGAACTTACACGGGGGAATTGTCGCTAAAGTTACTAAACCAATGCATAAATATATTTATATAAATTTAATCAAACATTATCATCATATGTCATAAATGATTTTAGACCTCGTAAGCAAATAAAGATATTAAAAATCAAGTACTAAAATTAAAATACTGAACCATAAATCAAATGTAGAAATCTTCTACAAAACAAAACACCGACGATATGTGCAATGCAATTTTTTACTCTAATCAAATGATATACAAAGAAATTCAAAAATTTTTAATCGTGCGAGAATAGTTTTTCAAATTTTGTAAAGTTTTTAAATACACATTATAATATAAATATATACATTACTTTTAGAGCGCGTCTCAATCAAAAGCCTACATATATATATATACATATATACATACATAAAGTACTATATATCCATATATATATCGTAATAATACAATTAAATCATAATTAATACTAGTCACCAAGAGTTCGAATGAATATTTAAAATGGAATCGAAACGGAAAGCAGAATACTAAACCGAACCCTATATCTGAAACGTATAAGGCAAATTTAAGAATTTACTAAAAATTAAATAAATAAAATATAAATTATATGCAACGTAATTTTATGATTTCGTGTTTTTCTTCAATTGAAGACCTTCAAAAAATGCTGAGCCATTATAATTGGGCTTTGAGTGGTTCAAAGTTAAAACGGTATTATGAAAAAAGTAAATTCTTTTTTCAATGGATTCATAAACCAAAACAACAGCGATCTTTCTTAATGTTAAACGGTAGAAAATTATTTGAAAAACGTTTTTTTGCCAAACAATCTTACTCACTTTTTTAAGTTCTACCCAATTGACACTTCATAGATTTAAACATTGGTGCAAATGATTTAAATAAGTATACCAATAATATTTATATAATTTGTACACGCATATGTTGCTCTTTTTATTAATTTACAGACATATCCTGGCCTCAATTATCTTGATTTAACTATGTGCTAAGACTGGATTAATATTACATAATGAATACATAACAAAAATTAAACAGTTTATAAACTTTACAAATTTAATTTAAAGAAAAATGTTCATGTTATTGCCAATAGTTTCAGACTAAACAGCGTTTAATCGGGGAACAAATTTGGTATTGGAAAAGGGAGAAGCGTCGCAAGGGAATTTTTTATAAGCTTCGGTCAGTTCTGTAAGACTTCTGCAGGGACTATAGTAAAGTAAACTATATTATTATTATATATATATGTATGTACATACATATGCCAAATTGTTTGCATATGTATGCGTGTTGTTTATGTGTATAAATAGATAGAGGCTCAATTTTTTTTTTTTTGTATTGACTGCTTACTAGAGTTAATTCTATTCCTGATTCAGGTTCTTGATCACGTAATTCACGATGAGAGCAAATATTGCAAAACAGATGATAATCACCAGATTTGCATAGATAGATTGCCAATTTAAGTAGGAATTTCCGGGACTATTTTGTAGAGATGAAGCGGCATTGTTTCCAGAGTTGCCATTCGCCAGAGCCGCAAAGGCTGCACCGGCTCCTGACTGCCCATCGATGGCATCTGTTTGTGTACTGTTGTTTTCATCATGTGGCTGATTTGGATCCAGGGCAGCTGCAGTGGCAGCGCCGTTCGTAAGGCCATTACAGCGACTCGCTGCCGAAGATGTTGAGGCTACGCCACCAGATGCCGGTGTCTGAACACCATGCAAACGCTGTTTGATCTCGTCAACGATTTCAGGAAACAGTTCACAGAAGTTGGCATTACGCAGGTTAAATGCAAGTGATTTCTGGGCAAAGACTTGTTTGTCATAGTTTGAGGACTCAATAGCTCCCAGAGTTGGTGTACTCTCCAGCTAAAACGAATATGAAAATAAATAATAGAACCTAGTGTGCTGACTTTGATTAATTTACCATAAAACTCAGCAGTCCTGTGAGTATAGTACCCACACACCATGTAGGATTCCAGGTGTCAGGGTGAAAATCTGTAATATTAAAATTGTGGAAATTGATGGAGTAAATGACACCCTGGAGTAAATGACACTACCTGAAATGCTCAAACACAGCCTGGTGTTTGTCTTGAAACGTCCATTTGGGGTTAACATGTAGATCGATGGAGGCTTAAAGGGGAATTCGCGTGGAAACAACAAAGTCCCATGATAGTATCCTCCGTAGTATGGTGTATCCTCTGGCCCTTTAACACAGTAATGCCATTCTAGTATGTTGTTTTGCAGCGGTTCGGCTGTGATATATGGCAGGGGATCCCGCTTTAGTCGCATATAATCCTGTTTCATTCGTGAGACAGCTGTGGGCTGTTTCCTTGTTCCAGACCCTGACGAAGACATTTCGGCCAGAGAATTTTCGTGTGTTTTTGTTTTACCAGTTACTATATTCGTTTTTCTAAAATAAAAATTATACAAAACAAATGGAAATTTTAGAATTTTCACACACACACACATGCACATACAGAAGCTTATGTACATACTGTGTTGCTGCCTTTGTTTTTTAGGTGGATCAAAAGTGCGAATAAGATAAGAGTCAAGGCCGAGAACTTAAGGAAGTATACACGTGGCAATTAACTTGCAACCTCTTTGGGAACACATATATAATTAAACATATAGTCCTCCCTCGCGTATTATCCACCTTCCCGATGTATTACTTCCCTCCTCCTTCTGGTATTCAATTAAATAAAAAAAATTTGTTTTGACTTTTGCGTGAAAATGCTCGATTGCCTCTTTTTTGTAACAAGATTGTGTTTAAGGTGTGTCGACGGAGTTGAAATTGAATGTAGAAATTATTGTTTTCTTGCTGTTTCCCGTTTTTTTTTTTTTGTTAATTATAATTGTTAAATTACAGCTGCGAGTCGAATGAGAAAAAACACACAAACGCTCAGCGAAAGCAACAAAAACAAACCATAGAGCACGGTCATACAACAGTAGGTAGATAGCTATTATCTAGCTGTTCCCATCTTGGTTTTGGTCCCACTTCTTAAGTCTGTAAATTAATTCATTCAAAGAAATTCCGAATTAGGGAAAGAACATTTTTTTGTTACTTTAGTATTCTATATTTGGGCCAACGCAATTCACAATTGGCCATTAAAAGGCTTATCTCGAATTACGTGCATCAGCATTTAGCATGGATTTCTTAAACAAAATCTCCATAGAGGCTGCATTTGGCTCTGTACCTAGCTCCTTTTATACCTTCTGGCGACAGCGATGGTAATTTAACTGAATGTTGTTTTACTGTATCCGTTGTATTAGAAATTTCTGTAAAAGAAACCATAACTTTAACGTTTCCGCTAAAATTTAAAATTTTTGGAAATACGGGTAAGCCAAATCTATAGAAATACATATAACTTAATCATTAAGATGGAGCCCGTAATATAACCGAAACTTCTTCGGTACGAATCCCTGGTATTAAGGGCTGTCGTTTCCAGCTAGTAGATAGCTATGTAGAAGTGTGACCCTCTTTTATGGTTCAATTTTTATGTTCAGTTGTTGTTGTACACACAAAACAACAGGAATTTTACAGTGTGAAAAGGTAAACAAAAACGAGAGGGTCAGAGTTCTAGATTGTGCCGACGTGTTTATACCCTTGGAAATTAGCAAGCTACGTGTTTAATAGTCTTAGACTACTTTGATCGGATTTATCTTTCAAATTTCCTAGGATATACAATTTGTTCTTTATTACAACGTCTCAAAAAACCAAAAAAAAAAAATTGCCGACTCGTCGAGTCTACTGCTATAGTAGTTCATTCACATATGATAATAGTTTTTCGAAAATGCATACAAAATGGATACATATGGATACTTCATAACACTGATAATGCTCGATTCTATGCAAACCTTATATGCTCTTTATTCGGCAAGGGTACAAAAGTGTGCAGCAGAAAAATCGTGGCAGAAGAATATTTATTTTATATATGTATGTACTTACATACATGTATGTATATATGTATGTGTCTAGTGAATAAATATGAACTGCACCAAAAGACATTGAGGCCTTCGAAATCCATAAATATGTGTATGGATGTACATACATATACATGTGCATGTACATAAAGCCGTACATTCATATATGTATGTATGTATGCGAGCACTTTAGCAGAGAAAATGAAAATCAATAATTCAATTCAATCAAAACACGAAATTGTTGCCCAGATGTAAGCACGCTTGCAATAAATTATGCAATTGTTGCACATTGTCGTACACTTCTCCCTGTTGTTGTTCGTATTCGTGTTCATGTGTGTGTCTCATTGCAGTTGATAAATGTTCAAATGTTAAATTTAAACTCGTTCGTTGTGGCTGTGGTTGTTGAAAGGCGCAATGGAAGAGGAAATTGGCACTTGGGATTCAGTGCTGCTGGAGAATCTCTCCGAGGATAGTTTTATCAGCAACATACATCAGCGCTATAAGCGTGACTATATTTATGTAAGTCATGGTGTTAATAATCAATTGTTTAACATCAACTAATTGCTTACCATTTGTTCTTGTCAGACCTACATTGGAACCTCTGTAGTCGCCTTGAATCCATATCATCACATATCCGAGCACTCGCTGGACAATGTTCGTAACTATGGCAACAAAGGTATCTTTCAGCTGCCGCCTCACATGTAAGTTTGGCATAAATTTATTATGTGTTCCTGGTTTGACCAATGCCAATTTTTAGTTACGGGCTCACCAATCTCGCTTACCAGTCGCTTAAGGATCAGAGCGAAGATCAGTGTGTGCTGCTCACTGGCGAGAGCGGAGCCGGCAAAACCGAGACTTTCAAAATGATTGTCAATTTTCTGACCCACATACAAGAACGTTTGCTGTGCGGCACTCCAAATGTCCTGCGTAAGCAATCCTCAACCAGCTCGACAAGTAGTGGCGTGGTACATGCCCATCGGCGCCCCTCTAGCAGTTGTTCGGGCACTGCGAACTTCATTATTTGCAAGAATCAGAGAGTCGACAATCCTCCAGTCGGTATTTCTCGTCGTCAGTCACCATCTCCAGGGCCTCAGCAACGGTCCAGAACGAGAGCCGATAGCATTGAGCGCCAGACCAGACGGAATATTCGGGAGAAAATTGTTGACTTTGATTTCTCGCATCACAAGAGCAGTGAAAACATCAGTACACTAAATGAAACGCATGCCCATCATTTGCATCCAGCCAAGTCGTGCTTCAAGCACCAACAGACTCAAGCTAGTGCCTGCCTTGCCATGCCCATTGCTTTGAAGGCGGGCTGCAGCAGCTCTCCCAAATATATGTTGACTGCTTATGGCAGTGGTTGTCGTCAGTGTGGACACAGTAAATGCATACGAGCTCAGAGTCTGGAGAAAGAGGAACAAGTCCTGCGAGGCAGTAATAGTCGATTGGCCAGTATCCACAAAATGCATCCGCAACGTGGCAGTTGTTCGAACCTGATACGTCAACATTCTACTGAGAGTCAGCAGGACCGAGAAAGAGACCGCCATTCACTAATGGGCTCCACTCAGCGCATTTCGTTATACGATGCCCACAAGATAAGTAAAGTCTTGGCCGAACTGCCACAGCAACCGCCGCCAACGAGTAGCGTGTCGCCAACTCCCTCAGCCAGTTCGTCGCTTCATCGGCGTCACAAATCGCCCAGTCAAAGACTGCGGGAATGCGTCACATGTGCGGATGTCTTTCTGGAAGCCATGGGTAACGCTTGTACTCTGAAAAACAACAACTCCAGTCGATATGTAAGTTATTTTCTGAATAGACTTTAAATATAGAACAGTGAATTTCACATTCTTTTTGGTTTCAGGGTAAATTATTTGACATTGAAATCGACTTTAAGGGCGATCCTATGGGTGTACACATCACACACTGTAAGTGGTAAAATAAGCAAAGATGTAGTATATGTACATCAAATTAATATTGTTATTCCTTTCATGCCTGCTTTCTAAAAGATATGTTGGAAAAGGTTTGCTCTTCCATCCCATGATATTTCAAGTATTCCTTTGGTGTGTAAATGATTGCTTTCATTTTTTTTCACAGACTCGAATAACGGATACTACTGTAGGCGAGCGAAACTTTCATATTTTCTATCAATTATTATTGGGAGCTGATCTACAATTGCTGAGTAAGTGTATTATCAACCGGCTTAGTTTTTTCGCATAAAAGTCTATCGATTTTTTTTTTTATCTTTGTAGAATCTCTTAAACTCTATCGCAATGTGGAGAGATATGAACTACTGCGCAACACAACTGCCATGGAGGAGGATCGTTCAAATTTTCATTATACAAAGGTTTGTAAAGTTATAATCTTTATAAATTTTCTTATTTCAGAAATGTTTTTGTCCTTTTAGCGATCCTTGGATGTGCTGGGCCTTTGCTGTGATGAGATTAACTCAATTTTCCGCGTCATTGCCGTGGTTCTGAAGCTTGGTAATTTTATTTTTGTGCCTGTGACCAATATTGATGGCACCGAAGGATGTCAGGTTTCCAATGTTTATGGTAAGTTAAAATACCAGTGCTTGGTTATACTGCTAAGCCTCTATTTTTACCCACCAAATAGAGGTTCAAGAGACAGCCCAGCTGCTCAGTCTGGAAGCTCAAGTTCTAATTAACTGCCTTACGAGAGCGAATAGTTCAAATAGCAGCCATGAGGATGTAGGCAGCGAAATGGATGCTCGACAGGCGGCCAGTAATCGTAACACACTCTGTCGGACTCTTTATAGTCGACTCTTCACATGGCTAGTGAACAAAATTAATGAAACCCTTAAGTCCAATCAGCGTGAAAAGAATTTAGCCTTGCTGGATTTTTATGGATTCGAGGTGCTCGAGCACAACTCCTTTGAACAGTTTGCCATTAATTATAGTGCAGAGAAGATACATCAGGCAAGTGATTATCAAAGCTTGGTTTAATTTTTAATCTGAGTTCCCATATTTTTGTGGCTTGCAGAACTTTGTTTTCCATGTTTTGCGCTCGGAACAAGAGCTTTACATGCGTGAGGGTCTGGAATGGTCGCGCATTGATTACTTTGATAACGAATCTATATGCGAGGTGATTGACAAGCCCAGTTATGGTATATTGAGCCTGATCAATGAGCCACATTTGAGCAGCAATGAAGCGTTGCTGCTGCGTATCCAACAATGTTGTGCAGGACATCCAAATTTTATGACCAGCGGCAGCAACTCTATGTGCTTTCAGTGAGTTTTTTATCTCTCGTTACATAGATATATATAATACCATTGTTTTCTTTTTAATTAGAATTCGTCATTTTGCGAATGTGGTCAACTATTCGATTAATCGCTTCTTGGAGAAAAACTCCGACATGCTGCCAAAGTATATAAGTGCTGCTTTCTACCAGAGCAAACTATCGTTGGTTCAGAGCCTCTTCCCTGAGGGAAATCCCCGCAGGCAAGCCAGCAAAAAGCCATCGACATTAGCTTCCAACATACGCACTCAACTGCAGACGCTGCTCGCCATTGTTAAGCATCGACGTGCCCATTATGTGTTCTGCATTAAGCCCAATGAAGGCAAGCAGCCGCATCAATTTGATTTGGCTTTGGTGCAGCATCAGGTGCGCTACATGTCGCTGATGCCGCTAGTTCACCTCTGCCGCACTGGCCACTGTTTCCACCTGCTGCATGTGAAGTTCTTTCATCGCTACAAGTTGCTCAACAGTCTTACCTGGCCGCATTTCCATGGCGGCAGCCAGGTGGAGGGAATCGCCCTGATCATACGCAATCTGCCGTTACCCTCAGCCGAGTTTACCATTGGCACCAAAAATGTGTTCGTGCGCAGTCCGCGCACTGTCTACGAGTTGGAGCAGTTCCGTCGCCTTCGTATCGGCGAACTGGCCATACTCATACAGAAGATGTTTCGCATGTATCATGCGAGAAAGCGTTACCAGCGCATGCGGCACAGCCAGATGGTCATCTCGAGTGCCTGGCGCACGTGGCGCGTAAGTAGCTGTTGTATTTCTCAATCGCATGACAAATCAAATCAATCAATCTGTAATTTCTCTCTGCATGTTGGCATATCTGTCTATAGGAGTGCCGTTTTGGTATTCCTTTCACGGGTCGTAGACATCTGTGGAGTTTATACCGTGTTGTAAGCATGTTGCATGTTGCTTCTTTAATTTTATTATTACTGACAATGTTTAGTTTTATTTTTACTAATATATCTCTTGCATTTTCTATTTAGGCCCGCGAAGAATATCGTTCGCTTAAGTACAAACGTCAAGTCAAATGGGCGATCGACGTGATCGGTCGCTATTATCGTCAGTGGAAGATACGTCAGTTCCTGCTAACCATACCACTACGTCTGCCGCCTAACACATTAAGTCCACTATCCACAGAGTGGCCAGCATCTCCTGGTTTTTTGGCGGATGCCTCGCGACTCTTGCGCTCTATTTATCATCGCTGGAAATGCTACATCTATCGCAATTCCTTCGATCAAACTGCTCGAAATCGTATGAGAGAAAAGGTGACTGCCAGCATTATATTCAAGGATCGCAAGGCTTCTTATGCGCGAAGGTATTAAGAATCTTTTCAGCAGCATTATGAAACATTATACATACATTCATTTGCAGTGTGGGACATCCATTTGTGGGCGATTATGTGCGTCTGCGTCACAATCAGCAGTGGAAAAAAATCTGCGCCGAAACCAATGACCAGTATGTAGTTTTTGCCGATATTATCAATAAAATAGCACGATCCAGTGGCAAGGTAATATCTATTTTGTATTGAATAAAAAACTGCGCTTAAATTAAACTATACGATTTTTTTTAGTTTGTACCGATTCTTCTGGTGCTGTCCACTTCATCGCTACTATTGCTCGACCAGAGAACGCTGCAAATCAAGTACAGAGTGCCTGCTTCGGAGATATATCGAATGTCTCTGAGTCCCTATCTAGATGACATTGCGGTTTTTCACGTGAAGGCGGTGAGAATGGTATTAATTATATTGTTAGAAATTCTCTATAATTTACTCCTTCTATAGTCGGAATTTGGTCGGAAAAAGGGAGATTTTGTATTTCAAACGGGCCATGTCATTGAAATTGTTACGAAAATGTTTCTTGTTATACAAAATGCCACAGGCAAACCACCAGAGATACACATAAGCACAGAGTAAGTAATTTTGGAGTTTTTGTGAAGTACTATTTTAAACTTCGTGGTATTGTTCTAGATTTGAAGCCAATTTCGGTCAACAGACTGTCATCTTCTCGTTCAAATACGGTGGCATGTCGGACTTAGCACAAGGCCCGCCAAAGGTTACGCGCAAGGGGAATCGCATGGAGATTATTGTATGATCCAAAACAATAAGAACCTTTGGCTCTTACTCAATATTATACTGTCAGCTTTAGGCATGTCAAGAGTCAAGGTCCGAGTATATATTCACAATTTTTAAATGTCAGCATGTAATTGCATATTCGTAATAATTCATACGTTTTGTATGAGGATCCCAGGGATCAAAATACAAATGTTTAGCAATATCTACACACACATACACAGACAATTTTAGTTGAACTGACAATCACGAGTAATCCAATTTGTTGTCAAGAGTGTGCCAAACCGAAGCCATGGAAAAACTAGTTGTGCCAAGAAGTTGTTAAAGCAGGAGAATTAATTATAAATTTGCACCACTTTCTTCGTTTAACATTATATTTGTAAGCCAAATTGTTTGCCAACTGAATTAGCGACATTCACATCAATGTGTATATGCAGGGACGGATTTAACTATGTGTTTCCGAGATCATTAAATGTTTTAAATAATGCTAATACAGACATACATTACTAAAACCTCTTTTTCGGATTCTCAACAAATTTAAATATTCTTCATGTATTAACTTCCATTAGTAGAACAATATTATGTATTTTACATTAGTATTCTTTTACATTTAATCTTTAAAGTGATTCCATCCGTCTCTGTATGGATGCATACAATTTTTGAAATTAGTTTTAAGTCTAAATCAAGCACCAAGTCTATTAGCATTGCAAGTGCAATAATAAGTACATACGTATTTAATATGAGGCACAGACAAACAGACATATATACATACGTTGGGACAGATACTAACCACTGACAGGAGGAAGTTTTAACACAAACTATATGATGTTTCCGGTATAGAAACCAAGGCATTTCTTCTATATTTAAGGTTTCATACACAATAATTAGAAAACTAATGCTAGAAAACAGATCCCAAAAAAGTTAATTAAGTAACTATTTACAAGACAGATGATGAGTAGTTAAATATTGACATATACACATATATATATATATATAGAAACCAATATATATATATATATATATATATACATATAGAAATACATATATGAGAATTAATAATGAGTCTATGTAGAAATCGACAAACAAATTATATGAAAGTTTGTTATAGAGAGAACGTAACGTACGTAGTTGTTTAAATATAACTTGTTATTGATAGTTCGGAGCATCAAGTTTGTAACTTGTAACTTTCAGCAGAAGGCACGATTAGTACTATGAAAGTAATCGAAACATTCCCGACATTCACACCACACACACATACAATACATAAATACGTATTTAAATAGTTTTTATTTAGGTTTTTATTACAATACTTTGAAAAATGAAAGCCAAATCGAAGTAAAACGAAACCCAACCAGTTGGTAGTTTTTAAAAAACAAACAGAAACGATAAAAACAAAGTTTAGGAATAATAATAAAGCATACGTTTAGCAATATCTTTGTACAATTCATGTTTGCCCAGTCCCAAAGGGGACACCTCAGAATATCTATAGCCATTTAACTTATTATTCTTCCTTCTACATCTCGTCTAGTTTACAATTTAGACTTTGGTTTTTTGAGCATGTTGCGGAGAACACGTCGTAAGATTTTACCACTTGGATTCTTTGGAATTTCATCGACAAAAATCACGCCACCCCTCAAACGTTTGGCTGGTGATGCGCGATCATTGACAAATTTGATGACTTCATCTTCAGTTAACTGTACATTTGCCTGCTTAACCACAAATGCTAAGGGCAATTCGCCAGCCTCTTCGTCAGGTTTGCCAATGACAGCAGCATCTTTAATTTTGTCATTCGTCAGCAATAGGGCTTCAACTTCCGCCGGCGGTACTTGATAGCCCTTGTATTTAATAAGCTCCTTAATGCGGTCTACAATGAAGAACTCGAAATCATCGTCATAGAAGCCAATGTCTCCGGTGTGCAGCCAGCCATCCTTTATAGCAGTCTGCGTGGAAATGGCATCACCAATGTAGCCCTTCATGATACCATCGCCCTTAAAGCACAGTTCACCCCTCTCGTTTGCTCCCAAGAGTTTGCCACTATCAGGATCAACGACTTTGGCATAGATGCCCACCTTCAAAACGCCCACACTGCCGGGCTTGCAGTGCTCATCATTTTGCACCAAAACACTAAGCGTCGATTCGCTAAGTCCATAACCTTGACGGATGAATGGTACGCCAATACGCTCCTTGATCTGATCCTCCGTTTCTCGACTAAGAGGAGCAGCTCCACAAAGCAGCACCATCAGTGAAGACAAATCGTACTTATCCACAATGGGATGCTTGGCCAAGAACACCATCAACGGAGGTACCATAAAAGCCATCATCACACGATACTTTTCAATTGCCGAGAGGAACAAATGCTCCTCAAACTTGGGTAAATAAACTAACCGAGTGCCCATTACGGCAGTAGTTATGAGTGTAAGGCAGCCAAATGCATGAAACCATGGGATAACTGTTAGCAAAGTGACTTCAGAGAGCGGAATCATTGTCGGTTGAATTTGTGAGTCCAGAGTGGCCAATAGATTCATCTGCGTTAACTGCACTCCTTTGGGCATGCCGGTGGTACCCGAGGAGCACACAATAAGGGACACATCCTCGTTCTTGTTGGCCAAAGGCGATAGGAAATCCGGTTTCGTCTTAAATTTCTCGTCGTCCATCAATTCGGAAAAGTTGTAGATTTTGCCAAAGTTCTTGGAGCTACCGCTAAGAGCAATGATGCCCTTGACAAATTTGTTCTTACTGGCCACTTTTGCAATCCGATCGACAGTTATCTTTGATGCAAAGATTATCTTTGGCTTCGATAGATTGATGGCATGATCCACCTCGCGCTCAGAGTAGGTAACATTCAGAGGTGCCACTGTCGCGCCGACTGCGAATCCCGCAAACATTGCCAAGGCAAAGTTGACGCTATTCTCACTGGACAGACCGATGACATCATTGTGCTTTACTCCCAGCTTCTGGAGAATGTACGCCAATCGAACGATGCGCTGGTGCATAAAACTAGCTGTGTATTCTGTTCCAGTGACGGCGTCAATCATAACCGTCTGTTCGCCAAAGCTCTTGTACTTGTCGACAATGAATTGGCCCAAGGATCTGTAGTCCTGGGCTTCCCTGACGGTGACAGGACCTCCATAGACAATGTTGCCAGGTAGCAGAGTTGTAGTCATTGTTGAACTGTAAAAAAATTAGTATCGACAGGATTAGGATCTTTAGGGGTTGGGTTTGCATATGTAAAACGCGTGGTTCGTGGCTTTTAAAATTTGTTTTTTGATTTGTACACTTTGAACTGAGCCCCTCTAGCCTATTTGCTCATACTAATCTAATCGTAGTTGGCGGGGGAACAGAAATCTTTTAGCTGTAGCTGCCAAAGTTCGTCGATGTCTGTATGCACATTTGTATAGAAAAGATTTGGCTATCTATTAAAAAATGGACCGTACAAACAAAATAGACAAGTTCCAAAGGTCGGTGGACGAAGGTGTATCCCAATAGCATGGAATTCGTTTTATCAATTGTTGGAAAGTTAGAGTTTTCATCCAAGCGATTTTAACTAATATGTTAATAAACGTCTTCCGTGGTTTCAAAGTTCCAAGTTCTTTTTCACTTTATCAACTCACTGTTATTTATTGGTAGGTTACAATTGGCAGAATGAGAACGAGAAAAAAAGCGAATGCGGCCGCTCTGTTCGCTTTCGGTTTTACTATTAACTTCTCTAGCTGGTTCCGCTCCCCAAGGCAAATAATGTATGTAGTCTTGTTTATGGCACGATTAGATTAACGTTTGTGATAATTCGAGGGTTTCTCTAGGTTTTTTTCCCAACTATTGCGCAGGCGCATGCAATAACACATTTGATTAAATGTAAGTACATACATCAGAATTTGGGTGTATTTTTCATTAATGTAACGTAAAGGGAAGAAAAACAAAATCAACAGAAAACAGCTGATTCAAAACGCGTATAGATACATAGATAATTGCCGCTTAAAATTTGTGTGCGTCAAGGTGGCAACGCTCTGTGTTTATTTTTATTTAAAAATACTGTACGTTACAAAAGGACGGCATATTCTTACGTTAGAATTCTCATACACCGTCATGATTCTGAAACAAAAAAATTGATGCTTCCGAAATATATATCAATATTTGTTTTCTTGAGATGCTTTCATCGAAGACTTAGCATTTCATTTTTAGCGCACTTTTAATTCGGTGTTGGCCGACCAAGATCGCTTTGTTTTTTTTTCTTTGTGAATTATGACCCAAACCAAATAGGTGGAGTAACACTTAAACAGAGGGGCTATGGGCAGTCGAAAAGCGTCGAAGATAAACGTAATCAGCTAAATATTTTCGTCTTAATATCACACATTTTTACTTCTTCCAAATAATTTGGCGTGAACAGGGAACGGAAATGGCAACAACGTCAACGCGCAAAGCCCAAAAGTTCTACAAATTGGACATCAACCGAACAGAATGGGAGATCCCCGAAATGTACCAAGATCTGCAACCCGTGGGCCAGGGTGCCTACGGTCAGGTTTGCAAAGCATTGGTAAAAAACGGGAACACCACCACTAAAGTGGCCATAAAGAAGCTGGCACGCCCTTTTCAATCGGCTGTGCACGCCAAGCGAACGTATCGAGAACTGCGGCTGCTAAAACATATGGACCACGAGAACGTAATAGGACTGCTAGACATCTTCCATCCCAATCCACCCAACTCGACACTCTATCTGGTGACACATCTGATGGATGCAGACCTCAATAACATAATACGCATGCAGCATCTCTCCGACGACCATGTCCAATTCCTGGTGTACCAAATACTCAGAGCACTAAAATATATACATAGCGCCGGCATAATTCACCGAGATCTGAAACCATCCAACATTGCCGTCAACGAAGATTGTGAACTGCGAATTCTTGACTTTGGTTTGGCTCGCCCCACGGAGGACGAGATGACCGGATATGTAGCAACTCGTTGGTATCGCGCACCAGAGATTATGCTCAACTGGATGCACTACAACCAGACTGTGGACATTTGGTCAGTTGGCTGCATAATGGCGGAGTTAATAACACGACGTACGTTATTCCCGGGTACCGATCACATTCATCAGCTCAATCTAATTATGGAAATGCTTGGTACTCCGCCCGATGACTTTATGAATAAAATCACTTCTGAGAGTGCTCGTAACTACATTTTATCACTGCCCCCGATGAAGAGGCGTTCTTTTAAGAAGGTATTCGAGAACGCTAATCCCTTGGCCATTAATTTGCTGGAACAAATGCTAGAACTGGATGCCGAAAAGCGTATTACAGCGGAGGAGGCATTGGCCCATCCGTATTTGGAGAAATATGCCGAACCAAGCGATGAACAGAACTCGCCGCCGTACGATCACAGTTTCGAGGACATGGACCAGAGTGTTGAAAAGTGGAAAGACCTTATCTACAAGGAGGTGCTGAACTTCAAGCCTCCACCATCTTACGCTCAAATTCTGCAGGATGTCAAGTGACAGATTTACATAGAGTATTAACACGATATACATACATACATATATATTTTTATACGCCACGAAGTACTCATACGTACCAAAAAAAAATGCTTAATTGTTATTGTTGACTAATATATTTACAACCTTACAGTAAACATTATCCTTTTGAAAAATATTGTATATTTAAGTGCCCATAACTAGATATGTACATCATACATCAAATTCTATTCAGATCAGATCAGACTATATCATATAGATTAAAATGTAACTGCAAGGGCCTATCAACATTGGCGCGCCAAAGTTACTTATCCACAAAGATATACTTTTATATCGCATTTTGTACAGTTTGCTGCCACTAATCCAAGCTTTGTATACATAATATTAAATTATTTTGTTCGTAGTTCTTATTGATGAATTTATTTTCAAATTGCTCCCTAAATTTAACAGCATCATTTGCGAGCACTGTTAACGGTGTATTGGCGGCAACTCTAGACACAGCTGTTTACATGGTAAATAGTAAAAATGTTGAAGTTAAAAACTGCTTTAAGCAGAATCATATTTCGCCGGCATATTTCTGCCCTCTATATCACTGGCGACAAGGCAAATGAAAACTATGTGACTCTACAGCCTTTCTTGGACTTTGCAGACACATTTAGTGATAGAACATCGCTGGAGCTGAGTATCGCCAGACGGGGCTTAAATGTTAATCTGAAAGAAGTGGTCAGCAAGTACCAAAAGTATCATTCGCATTATGAGGAACTCCAGAGGCTAGATGAAGAACGTGAAGCAATTACCAAACAGCTGAAGGCTCTAGCTAAACATGGCCAGGGAGCAGAGGCAGTTGAAGAGCAGCAGCTCAAGGAGAGGGGCAAGATGTTGCGCAACGATGTGAAAACATTAAAGCAGACCATATACCCAATTGAAGATGACTTTATTCATGATTTTCTGAGTTTACCCAATCTATTGCATACGCAGTGTCCCATCGGCCACGAAGAGACACTTTTGTATCGTCATGTTTTACCCAATAAATGTCAAAAGGAGGGCCCATCGCACATGAAGAGGAGGGATTTGATCCACTTTGTGGACAACAGTCGTTATTACATGATGGATCAAGCTGCTCACTTCGATGTGAACGCCATGCAAGCGCTTGCTAGGTATTTTGTCACCAAAGGCGATTTCGTCCAAACCGCCAATCCAGACTTCGTGCGGTGTGTTCTTCTGGAGGCAAATGCAACACCCTTGGAACACTATCATCTGGTTAAAGAGGAACATTTGCAGAATAAACTTAATACTGCCTTTCTAACCGGTGGAGGATCTTTTGAGAGCTACCTGGGCGCCATGACAAAGCTATGTGTGTACCCCTCGGTATTGCCCATGCGTTATGTTTGCTGTGGACGAAGCTACAGTCGAGCTGAGTCGAATCATTATGGGCCAGCAGCTAGTCTTTATACGGCCACACAAACAAATGCTGTACAAAGTTTTGTTGCTACGCAAACAGCTGACCAGGCCGACGATCAACTAGAGCACATCCTTAACCTAGCCATTAACTTCTATAAGGCTTTGGATGTGCCGTTTCGCATAGTCTATGCTCCTGCAACCAGCCTGACTTCTGCAGAGAGCCTGCGGGCCGTCATTGAGGTCTATGCTCCATCGCTACAGCGATATGTCTGCATCGGACGCATCAGCAATTATGGAAACTTTGTGTCCAAGCGTATTCTCTTCAGCACCAGGCGAGGAAAGGAGTATGACTTCTTGCATTTGGTTGGTGGTCCGGTGTTATATACCAGTAGACTCATAGCCGCTCTCCTTGAGCACGGCATTCAGTTGGAAGACTGCCGATTGCTTGGCTTAGCCAACAACCAACCAAAACTAAAGCTACAAAACGATATGCAACAGTTCAAAGAACTTTTCAAATAAAGAGGTCAGTTTTTTACATTACCTAATAAGTAATATTATTATCATCAAAATTTCAGCTATATACGCTGAAAACTGATCCATTCATAAAATTGTCCCTTTTGCAATATTATATTGCAAATTTATAGGTAGCACAATTTTGGGGCCCTGAGTAGTAGATCACATTGGAATTGAGAAAATTCTCCATTAGATTTAACTGGTTAATATAGTATAACTATGAACCCATGACATACCCATTACATACCAAAATCATGCAGAATGTGTTCTTGAATGAGGCACTATTTCCACTATATTCCTTTAGGATATTAATTTTAAACAACTTTTCAAATAAACAACAATCTCTTTTTTTCAATTTGTTGGGTGTGTTCTTAAAGCTAACAAAAAGTAAAAAACGTTATTTACAATCTAGTATAATCTCATGGTCTGTAAAGTATTCGAAACCATTGTGTGTGTGTGTGTGTGTATGTTTTGCTCAAGGATGCAAATTAGTCACTGCATTTGATCTGCACTTTGGGAAAACTCTTGCGGAAGTTTTCACATTTAGGTGTGGTAAACGTAAAGGCATTTCTGGAATCATCCAATATAGAATTGGGGCTGGAGCGCAGTGCTTTTAGCACGTACGTTGTATTGTATTTCAATTTGCTGAACTCCAGTGAATCCTTCTGTAAAGAGATAAATTATTATACTTAAGATTAATCGATACAGACGGACAAAAACTTATTAATTAGCTATTTCAAAATTATGACGCATCAAATTTTGTAGATTTCACATTTTGTTCGATTCTTTTGAGTTGTAGTTTTAGAATGGGCAACATATTTACTATGCAAATGTCGGTTAATGACGACAATGTCGTATCGCCTCTCTTGCTAGTAACGTCACCTATAAAACAATTAGTCGGCTAGCATAGCCCATTGACTCTGATGTGGACTGTTTGATGTTTTGGTGATTCGTCGGAACAATTAAACCACGTACATGGTTTACACGCTGTAAAAACGTGTTTAACGTGTCATACGCAAACAACATGATTTGCCAATGAAAATCAATCCCTTTGATCAAAGAAGCGGGCAACAATATGATTGTAATTGGAATTGTAATGGCCATCTCTTAAGGCACGAACCCCGTTGGCAATCAATATCAATTTGTACTCACTTTGGCGCGAATTGCGCTAAACTCGCGCTGCTCGCAATTCGTTTCTTGGGGGCACAGTTCATAGACCCTGCAACGGAATAGTTTTTAATTTAATTTCTTTTTTTCTCGTTTTTGGCAATTTGTTTATAAACAATTGTAGAACATGTGTATATAGACACTTACTTCTCCTTGTGTGGCTGAAAGCCGAAAATTTGCACAATCATGCCAAATTTCCGGTTAAGGCGGAAACGAACTTCATAAGAGGCCGGTGTAGCTATCGCCATTGGGGGGGTTAGGCTCTGTACAGGAGTTACTTCGTTAAATGTGATGGCTGGTGTGGAACTTCTCTCGGTGCTGGTGATACTACTGTGATGATATAATCGCTTAAAACTCTGTGTGGCACATTCGAGCTGCGAATATGGCTCCAAGGATTGCAGTGTTGTGTTGAAGAAAAGATCCTTCTTATCAGATTTAAGGCGCCTTGAGCCGCTAAAGCATATGGCCTGCACTTGAATGTAATATGAGGAATTGGGCAACAAATTCCTGATATCAAATTGGTGGGACTGTAAAAATGAATAACTAAATAATCTGTTCCTGTCTCTATGAAATGATACCTACATCCTTCACATAGGCCACCTCACGAATCAAAGAACCCTCCTGACTCTTTACATACAAGGACCACATGATCTTGTATTTCTCAACAGGTAGGTTCGATCTAGATGGACACCAGACCAGTTTCACATTCATAAAACGTCCGTCGTATTGTTTCGAAATGATTTTTGAATCGTTGGGAGCCTTTGGAGGCTTAGGGTCTGCTTGAAATTATACGATTTTGTCAATTGGCGGCAATTCAGAATTCATTTCTAATCACTTACTGCTGGCCGATGGAAAAGCACTCGTTGGCTGAGAATACCCACGAAAGCCAAAAGCATTCACTGCTGCCACTCTCACCTGATACCAGCGACCTGGTCGCAGATTAAAGGTGATCTTTGTCCTATTTGGATGATAATTTACTTCATTTGGACTCGTCTTGTTATCATAATAAAATTTGGAATGGGGTGAACATACCATTTTCTGTGTCGTTCTTGTGACTCATAAATCTTCTGAACCTTTTGCCACTGCCAAAGGCCCAGTTTTCGGGTCGCAAAGAGACGTCCAATATGAGAGCATACCTCGACATGGAAGTAATAGACCAATGGTGAGGACTCTATGGTTAATTCCACTTTGTGGCTACCCGGTCTTAGGCTTGAGATTTTGGGTATAGGTGGCAATTGTGTGTCATTGCGGACGCCCAGTGGTTCAACGCATACAGGACCGCATCCAGAGGAGCAACACTTTTGCACCTCGGCGCAGTCATGGTCGTATTGGCAATTGTCCAGGCATGAGAGGAGTCGTGTCTGCCTTCCAAGCTGCGGGCAGCTACCTCGACGCGACGCCCGTGGAAGCTCCCGTATACAGTGATCCAGGCAACGCTGGTGCTGGGTCTGCGTACTCACTTCGGTCTCGCAACGCGCCAGGCATTGTAACTCGATGATCTTGTCCTTGATATCGATGCTATCTCTCTGAAAATGCATCCGCTGACGATGCTGCAATGGCGCCGATGAGGCGTTCACTTGTTGACCCAAAATTATAACCAACGCCAGAGCCATCAGAGTAGCCCTTGGTGTCTGTCCCTGAAGGGGCATTTTGTTGGTCAAGCGCTTGATGATTACAATCTGAAAATGATTCGCCAGGTGATCATCCCATATCTTGTCTTAGAATATATGCACATTCCGTGCGTTCATAATTTCTACCGATCTCTGCCCGCTGCCGATCATCATCAGCACCATAGCATGTTGATTATGTTAAAGGAGCGATCGTTCGACGATCGGTCGGTGTGCCGGGGCGAACCGGTTTCTCCCATTTTGCATGACCAACTAACTAATCATTCCTCGCATTTGTGTGCCTGGCCTCCAAGTAGAAGCAATGAAAATGCAAAAAATACATAAATGTATCTCAAGTGCTTGACAGGACTTCAAAGCGCGCATCATAGTAGTGCGTGCCACAGACGTCTCGGACAGACAGTAACGCTTTGATTGGGGTATAGCTGACATGAAGGTGCCTTACACTAGTCACGGAAGTCCTTTTAATATACGGAATGGTTAGTAATATGTATAAAGTTTCGAATAAGATTTGCCTTCTAACTATGTAGGTATATTACAAATAGTCATAATAACAAAATTACTTTCTATCTCTCGGGCTTAGGCTATAAAATATGCAAAATACTGATGAAAAAGTTTTCCAGTTTTTCACAGTTTTTTCCACAATGGTATGCAGTGAAAAGGGTGTCAAAGTTGAAACTGAGGGGCTTCCTCAATTTTCCCAAAATGTATCAATTTTGAAAATGATTCACCCCATGAGCCATTTATTAGAGAACTCGAGCATAGGAGTGATCAAACTGGAATCAAATGACTTGGGCATTGCACTCAATGCTCCCTCTTCGACTTGGTTAAGTTAATATGCTGTAAATGATTCTGTATAGGGTATTTAGCACGCAAATGGGAAACTAATGTTTTATGGTATGGTCGATGGTCGGTTTATGTTGTTGTTTTTGTTTTTGTTGCTATTTGGCTGCGTGTGAATGTGCAACCAGCGAAAACAAAATCAAGAAAAATACGACTACGACGAATGTGCGAGCTGCAAGTGGATGTCACCGCATCAGCAGCGGCGGCAGTAGCAGCAGAATCAGCAGCATCACCAGATCACTTCACAGCAGCCCAGGCAGCAGCAGATGCCGCACATACCAAGACGATACAGACACTCTGGGAGCAGAGTAGAACACGGAATGGTGTACAGCGACTGAGGATAGAGGGATGGAGACGGAGACAGAGACAGAGAAGTAGGGAATAGTGGAGATGCCTGCTCTCATATTATGTGGGGACTGGGAACTGAGACTGGGGCGGCGGCGGCGGCCTAACTGAGGGACATTAAGCGACAAATGAATGTGCGACGATCGACGAAGAAGACGTTGCGACGACGGTGACGCTGACGATGACGAAGACGAAGACGAGATGAAATGCACCAAGTTCCGCGGAACGAAAAATTTGCAACAAAATTGGGCAGTAAAACTGACGATGGTCGCTGCCGCTGTCCACATATGAATGAGACTGTCCCAGAGGCCAGAGAAGCAACCGTTGCCAGGATGGCTGCCGTTGCGTAGTGGCAATTAATTGCTTTTAACGATTCAAAAATTCAAAATTACTTTTTATGCTTCACGCACACACAAAAGCTTAAGAAGAGCATAGCAGAGCAGAGCGGAGCAGACACATACACATTGGCACATGTTTGGGTCTGGGACTGACTCTGACTCTGAGATCCGGATCGATTTCGTTGACGTTGTGCTGTGATAAATCGTTGGTGGTAGTTGCTGTGCCTGTGCCTGTGCCGTTGCTTTTGTTTTTGCCTCCGGTTGCAGTTAGCCTCCGCTTTCGTCTACATCTCCTTCGCCACTCCATTGCACTTCATCTGGCTTGTACTTCGGCGGGGGCTTAGCACAATAGCACGAGACTCTGGCGACAATGGCCAGGCCAGGCCAAGCAGCAGCAACAACTGTGTGTGTAATATGATGCAAATCGTTTAACACTTTGACCAGAGAACAGGCAAAGTCATCGCATTGTTGTTGTTGCTATATTGTACTTCTGGTTACTCTGAAGTGCATTGGTGGTGCAAAAAAGTGTTTATGTCCAAGTAGAGTAGGGGTACGACCGAGTGAGCGAACATAAAATATCCCAAAAGATGGGGGAATGGAACATGCACACACATACATATGTATGTACATATTCCAATATACATAAGTAGTTCATGGAAAACTTCCAAAAAATTGAACGAGTCTATGTACAAATGTTGTTATACTAAATAAAATCTAACCGAAACAATTTGTATTTATTAATTTTGTCAAAAATAGCCATCTGAATTTTCGGTAAAATACTATTCGAAAAATGTCTTAAAAGGAATCTATTCCAAGGTAAACCTCATAACCCATTTCAAAACCTAATGTCAAAATAAATAGAGGACTACCATCAAATCTGTAGATTCCCTTTACATACATATTGATCGCCATATCTGGTTATCTGTGATCTTTGGTTAGCCAGATTTACATGTGTATGTACATGGTTTCCATTGTTGTCAAATTTTCCTCACGCTTTCTCGACGCGATCCTGATTCCACTTTTTGTGCCATTCGAAGCGGGCATGGAAATTTAAGCACTTGGCCATTTAAGGGGAGCTCAAACAAAACACCCAGCTGGGCATGTGCTCATGCTCCAGCAAATGCGATACTCAATAGCTGGGGTCGAAATTATGTTCTCAGGTTCTAGCTTAAACTTGAAGCCATCTTCAAGGTTCACGGGCATGTGTATACCTACATACATATATGTATATGTATGTACATATGTATGTACATATATGCGTATCTACAAGTTTACTTTCGATACTATGGGATCGTGTCGCCATCGTATCATCTATATCCACGATCCTCTGTCCACAATTTACGATTGCCGCAATTAGCACGAATGCAATCTCATTTTACAACGACCAAATTGAGCAGAATGGCAGGCAAGCGAGACCAAATTAAAGATTTTTAGGGGCTGGTACTTACACTATGATTTCGGTATATTTCGGAAAGCGGATGCAGTTCATCCAACACCGACAGTACCGACACCGGCAGCAATATCAAAACGCGCTTAAAGTTCGCGGTCTTCGATCGCCACTGACACCTTATTATTTAATTTACGCCCGATATTCGCTATGGGTTTTTGATTGTTTTGCCGCTTCTTCTGAGCTTGAGCGACCCTCGCGTTGCAACCGCGAAGACAAGACTGACTGACACACTGAACGGACGCTGGGCCCGTAGCCAATTGCAAGGCCTTGCTCTCCCGTTTGGACTTCGGTTGGCGAACAGCGCGTCAGCGTCAGTGTCGGTGTGTTGGTGTGCTCCACTTGTATCGCCGCTCTGTCTCTCTTTCTCTCTTTTGGCTTTCATCTGTCCCTCTTTCTCTCTCTCTCTCTAGGTGGGCAAAACTGTCAGTCAGTGTACGTATCCAAGCAGGAACCGCCGAAAAAACAAATAAGATCTCGTAATTTATAAACCTCTAACGCCTCCGCCGCCAAATCCTCCTCCACCATGGTGGAGATTGCGGGCCAGTTTCATTCAGAATTTCATTAAAGGATACACACACTGACGTGTGCAGCATTGTTGTTGGTTGTTTTTTTTTTGTTTTTGTTTTGCATGCACCAATTACTTTATTTTTTTTACATGTGTACATATTTACACGGTGATTATGACAGGCACCTCAAAGCATATAAGATTTTGATTGCTCTCATCTTTGGCTTCCCACAACATACTGCCGCTCATCTGTAGAACGTGAGGAAACAAAATATGTAAACTCTGGTATCGGAATTGTTTATTGTTGAGATCGGTAAAGTGCTTACCACTGGCAATGTTTCATTCACAAAAATATTTGCCCAATAAGTCTTCTCATCATTTACATTCAATATGCAATCTTGATTGCCGTCGCAGGGATCGGGAGAGATAAGAGCCTGGGTCTTCACATAGTTAAATACCCAACGTACTTCGTGCTTGAGAAAGCTTACTCCATTGCCTGCAAAAAATTTTGAAAATCGAATGATTAGCCAGATATTAAGATATTATTATATTAACCTAAGGCAACGTTCTAGATCAAATCACATTGAAGGATATGCCATGATAAAATAAATAATATAATAATGAATTTAAAATTAATAATATTGATTCAAAGTAAACTTCACAATTTGATTTTGGTTATTTGAAATCTTGACTCAATCGTTTTATTTAAAGATCGTCAGAATCTTAATGTTACAAGGATCCAAACGTAAACTTTTGTTAGGAAACTAAATTATATTGTATACAATTTAAATAATTTTTTTAATGAATATATGTGAAGCTATCTATAGAGATATAAGAACAATGAGATCCAAGCCATCAATGGATCATTAAAGGGTGTGTAATAGTCGTTGCCCACTTTATTTTCTATGCTTTTGTCTTTTATCTTATATCTTAATCATTTTCTAACCCTATTGGCGCGGCTACCCTCCCAAAAAGAATTTGCGTACGTGCTGGGTCCAATTATCGTCCGGTTTGTTTTCTGCTGACTAATCAAAATACAATTAAATTAAGCGTAAATTGAGTTATTTTTATAAATTAAACATTTTGGGCCCCGAGCTGCAACGATTGATATCGATACCATGCCAGCTGCAACGTGCTACAGATTGTGGGTGTGGTGGGGGGGAGTTTGGTTTAACTAGAAGTCAATTGCGGCTATTCGTTGAAATCGTATACATTTAAATTGTTGGAATTATTTTGATTTACGATCCTCTTGGATCAATTATACTATTCTTTTTATGGTATTTACAAAAATCATTATCGCCGCCCGCGTAGCTGGGGACGGTTCACACGACTACATTGATAGCAGCACCGTACCCACAATCGACGGTAGCACCTAATCCGAGCGCCAGCGCCAGCGCTAGAACCAGCACCTTGGCCTATAAGCTTTTCGCCCGCACTGATCTATTTTTGTTTCCGACTGCCGACGTTGACTCTCTTCCTCCCTTCGTCACTTCTCGCACAAGCGAGAGAAAAGTTTGAATGCAGGAACGCCTGTTATCAGTGCGTTAGTAGGTATTTACCATTATCATCGAAGAGCACCGTCACCTTAACAGTCGAACTCCGCTGCATGGAACAGGGAAGTTTCTCACAGCTGTCAATATTTAAATAGTTGACTTGATACAAGGAACCTGGGGAAAAAAGTAGTGAGAAGTTAGTAAAAAGGAGTGACATTTTGTTAATAAATATCGAAGATATATACATTCCTTATATTATCTTTATAGTGTATTTTTTAAATAATTATTATTGATACGCCATTTTCTGCATCTACGGGTTCCTATGGTAGCTAACAAGTGGAGCCTTTCAAATAGCCTAACTGAGCTGAGTAATATAAAATGCTCTTTAAAGACTTAGTGATAGATCAAGTGTAGGAATATGTGCAAATATATATGTACATACTTATATATTTGTTTTGTGCACTTGCCAAGGCCATACATATATTTATTATATCTTTCCTTTTATCTAAATGGGGGAAATCGTGGTCTCATATATGAATTATACAATTTTCAATGGATAACAATTCTTTGTTGAAATGTTAAAAATCTATTTTCTTTAAACATCTGAAAAAATTTGCATATATTATGTATTGAATGCTCCTGTATTTAGTTCTTTGAACAGCCATCTTTTGTGATAAAGATCACCATAATAGGGTTGTCTTTTCGAAATTGGTTTGACTAATTACCTGATTAGATTTCTTTTTTGATGTTTCAGACCGATGACCAATATATAAATCTTTTGACAAAAAGTGACACACATATACTGGAAAATCAGAAATATCACGCCAACTCTAAAAATATTTTTATGACAGGTGTATTTTAAATGTATTCAATTGGACTTAAGGAAGTAATAAATGTTAGTAAATTGAGTTTTATATACCCTTTGCCGGAAGAGTATATGTATTTTAATGGGATGTTTACTATATTTGACAAATCTGTAAAAATCGTTACAGCTGATAAA
Source organism: Drosophila sp. 14030-0761.01 (assembly GCA_018150735.1). NCBI lineage: Eukaryota > Metazoa > Arthropoda > Insecta > Diptera > Drosophilidae > Drosophila > Drosophila sp. 14030-0761.01. Next base: position 3,963,936 of record JAECWO010000106.1, on the reverse strand, counting down.
GGTGGTTCTAATATGATTTCTATCTGGTCATGTAAGATTAGTCTTTTTTTCGTGTCTTTGAATATTATAGATAAATGAGATTTTTTGGGTTTTGAAGAATTTACAATGCATCTGATTTTATGCCGTATCAATTAAAGTACTTACTCGAGAACTCTACAATATGAAATTTCTTTAAAACTTAGATTTCAGTCCACTATCGAGCAGTTAAGTTAAGCCTTGAAGATCATGTAACAATATGAAAAGCAATGAAATATTTCATGTATTTTCAAGTGCAAAATTTCTTAGGTTATTCTGCCCCGTCACCTTTGTTTCGGTTATGTTGGATGTCCTCACCATTACTCACCGCAATCCTCAAAGGGCAATGATCGCCTTGCCATTATCTTTTTAATGGCCGCATCAGTCGTCGTCCTAATAATCCCACCGGCCATTTCACGGATCGCAGAAATGGCCACAAATAATTTTAAATAAAGAAGAAGAGTACCTCGCATGGCTATAATCAATTTACCGAGATTGTTGCGATTAGAATATCGGGCAAAATTTGTTTGGCTTGCGACTTGCGAAAATATTTTCAACTAACAATAACAAACAAAGGAGCGCGATAATACGAAATGGCTTCAAAAAATGGGAAACGTTTTCAGTAGTGATATGGTTTGCTCTACGGCTACTAGGTGACTGACATTAGGAGCCACCAAATAGTGGCAGCACAGTAGCTATCGACAGAATCGGTAGTGGATGAGGGGTGTGGGAGGCATTCTCCTCATACACAGCGTCAACGGCAAACGTAAATAAATAAATAATTGCTGTGTGCTTAACCAATAAACTTTGATTTATTGGCTTGAAGAAGCAGGCGCAGAGCCCATTGGAAAGGCCAAAACGCGAGCACTCTGGGCTGACTGATAAAACTTGATCGATCCCGAGCGAAGATGTTGCGGCCAATCAGACCTGGCCTGTAAAGTGGCTGATGTGCAGATAAAAAAAAACAACCACTTGAGCTTAATTGAAAGTTAAAGCACATACTATAATTAAATATTATTAGATAATGCTTGACTTGTATATAAATTAAATTCACGTAAAGTACCGCACTATGTGGAAATTTTGGGAATGTGAGTCAGCAGCTTTTAATTCTTATTCAATGATGCCCTTCAGATAGTTGGTATTCTTAATGACGCGAAAGTCTGTACGCAGTTGAATAAACTGTCTTACTACAGATTTGTCCAAATAGTTCTGCATGAGAAGAATATACATAGTTAGTTGAATCGTGAAGGAGGAACTATAAAGGCATCCCTTACCAAAGTGTCACCAGTGCAGACTTCTTGAAGATTCTGCGGCTTAACCAACAATAAATTGCACAAGGCGTGAAGTATATCAAAGAGCTGAGTCACCAATGGACTATCTAGTTCACGAATGCATTTCCGATACTCGTTAACATCGCAAATGGCGCACATAGCTCCGGCCGTATTGAACTGCATTGTCTGCAGATGATCATAGATGACCCGATGGAGGCGTGTCCCAAATTCGGTTAGCACATTTTGCAAATTCTCGCCGTCAACACACTTTTTAATCTGCACAATGACGGGTTGAAGATTCTGCACCACTTGCAGACAGGCCTAAAAATAAAAATAAACAATTACGGTAACTGCTATCTTATTTCAACGATTCTTACAGTTGAGGAAATGGTATCCACATCGGTTTCAGGTTTGTAGTCGGTTTTCTTCTGCTCATATTGCAGATAGACCTTGACCCATCCAATAACCGCGCTTATCGAACGATCCAGTCCCTGATCCAGTTTTGTTTCAATTTGCTCCATCATTATACGTTTCTTGAACACGTAATCCGAATACTTTGGTGTATTGCTATTGAGTAGAAAATAATTTAGTTGTAAAATTGTAGAAACACCACTTGATGTACCCACCTAACACATGGTATTACAGATGAATTGCATAACTTGTCCAACAAATGCACAATAATGTTTGTTTTTTGCACCACATCAAAGAAATATAATTGGGGAAAGACTCTACCCTCAGCAAGAGGCACTGACTGCAAGCCCAGCTCAAGGGCATAGTCCACATGTTCGTGCATAAGGAAACGCAATAATATGTCATTCAATTTAATGGAATTGGCTGGTAGTTCAGCATCGCTGGAGAGAAGACGACATCTCTTTAAAGATGCCTTAGCCTCCTGAAGCATATTGATGGCTAGTTCCTCCGATAAAAATGTTTCGCCGCCATAGTCCTCAATGGCGGCTATATTAATGTTGGCCCGGGTGGCAATCAACACTTCCATGTTGCGACGAAATCCCTTGGTGGTCTGCGTTTTTTGATGTTTCTTGCTAGCATAGAATTTCTCCAGTTCCGTCGAGCACTTAGCTGTAAGACATTTCGACTCCATTTCTGCATAACCCGAAAGGTTCTTTATAAAAATTTGTTGTGTTAGCTTTTGAAGAAGATCGTCATCAATAGTGGACATGTAGATTTGCAAATCGGTTGATAGCTTTAATGTGCTAAAAAGAAGAATATATTCAAACAGATAAAAAGTACAGACATTGAATATTTTTATGGGTGTTACACTCACCGCGAATACAGTTCGTAAAGTGTCCGCAGATACTTCTCTTCGTCTTTTTTGTCATCCAATTTGGTCATGGCATACTGATGCAATTTTAGTTGATAAATGTTGAGTATAAACTTAGACATCACCTGCTGTGGATTCGCAAACACCTTCTTGATAATCTCATAGTGATGTTTGCACATGGGCACAATGCCAATGAATATATCCTTTCCACTGTACGGCTGCATTTGACTCTGCTCGATATAGGCATCGACGCATTGTGTGTATCCCTTGAATTGAGACAGGATTTGGGCCAGGGCCTTCATACGCTCAATGTCCTCACTCTTCTGGGCCGTGGCGAACTCTTCGATAAGACGTCTTTCCACCTCATCATATTTCTTTTCAATCTTGCGCTTGGACTCGGCAAATTTGTCAGGTGGTAAATCTTGTGAAATGGCATATAGTTTCTGTATCACATCGGCGGCCTCATTTAGACGCCCGGCATCGGTGAATATGTCGTTAACGATTACAGAGCCAGCTGCCAGAAATTCCGACATGAAATTTAGGAGCTTTTGTGCCTCTACTGAGCGGCTACGTGGCGTATTCACATTCTCCAGCTGTTCGCCAAGATGCATTATCTTCCCTGCTACGGAGTTAATCTTCTCGTCCAACTGACCAAACCAATCGATGGCCGTTTGATGGCGTTCCTGCAATTTAGCAATCTTCTTGGCATGGGCATCTTGCTCCTGATGCAATGATTCTTCGAGTCTTTCGCATTTACTCTGCTGCTTTTCCTGAAGTATTTTGAGATCCTTGATTGTCTGTATAAACGTGTCGTGAAGAGCCACCGGATTGAAATCCTCGCTATTCTGTAACTCGTTGTTGGTGCGCCAGGTGAGCCGCTCAATGAACTCTCCTACCTCGAAAGGCTCCTAGCCAAGAGATAATTCAATATGAGTTGTCCATTATATGTAGATATAAAAACATACCTGTTCGAATTCTTCCATATATTGCGATAACATTTAAAAATAAGTCTCTTTTTCCTTTTATTTTGATATTTTATAGGCGTTTTCTTTGATATCTTGCTGCATCAGCTGTGCATAGAGTTGCCGCAATGTTTCACAATTTTGTCAGCTGCTAACAATCACTGCGGCCATTTTGGCATTTTTAAAGCTAAATATAACATATCGAAGCCACATTTTTACTAGGCGGCAAGTGCTATTTGAAAATATATTAAAAACTAATAAACGGATGATTCTTCATTGCACACTCACCATTGATATTTTCCAGTTTTCTCTAATTTGTTTCCGTTTTAATTTTAATTCCGACCTGGTGAATCTTTATTTAAAACTTAATGCGCTTTTTTACTTATTCCATCATATCAAAATTTTTTTTCTCTTTTTCTTTTACAAACAATTTAAAATGTCAAACGTTATAGTTTATAATTTGTTGTAATTAATTATTGCGTGAATCCTATTTTTCTCAGTTTTGAACTGCTTAAATTTTGCTGTTGCTCCGATTTACGAACGATCTTGGCTTTGCGATGATGATGATGGTTGCTCCTGCAAATGTAGATGCGGATGTGTGTGTGCATGTGATTGGGCATGATTGCCACTTGGTTTTGTCACAGGGCCCGCAGCCGCAGTGGTGTTTATGTTAATAGCACTAGCGGTGCTGGCCGAGGAAGCCAAATCGATGGCGGGCAGACGCATATTCTCCTCCATGGCAGTCAGGACTACAGGTACCGATGGTGTCTCAACCAATTGCTGTAGATTCTTTAGCTCGGTTGAGCGTAAACTGGCCGAAAGGCTCTCGCTAGAGGCCAGCGACGTCGACAGAGGTGAGTTACGTTCCATAGACGAGGCAATGTCTGTAGGATGTGACATAGATTAGATATAAATCAATTTACAAGTTTACTAGGATATACCAGTTCTGTCTGTATCGGGAGAGCAAGTACTCTGGCCAGCTGCTCCTAGTGGCTGATGTAGTGCCATCATGAGTTTCTCCTCCATCTGGATAATGATTTTCTTTTGTACCTCATATTTATCCTTCAACGACTGCAAATGAATTATGGTTAGAGTATAAGATTTTGGACTTTGGCCAAGATGGATTTTTATCACCTTGAACTTCTCTTCGTATTCATCTTTGACAACGCTTAGAAGACGCTTCTGCTCTGTCATGGCTTTCTCACTGTTGGCCAGCTGGGACTGCATTTCACTTATCTTGTGCTTGGTGGTCTCCAGTTGCGATGTCCGCTCCTCCAGACTGTGCCTAAGATCTAAAATAAAAAAAATAAATTTTAATTGTATACTTCCATGTCATGGTTACAATATTCTTTACCCTTTCGCTCTAGGCTGCTGCTCTCTTGAAGCATGAGCAGTTCCTCGTCACGTGCTCTATGCTGGTCCATCTCGGCCAGACGATCGCGACAACGTACCTGCACCTCTCCCATAATGATGAGTTCCGCCTCCAGACGGGCTAGCTCCTGCTTATGGAGCAGGCCGGACTCCGCCTGCAACTGTGCATGCTGCAGTTCGGTGCTCATGCTGAACACTTGGCCACGCAGCGACTCCAACTCATAGTTCAGCTCCTTATGCTGGACCATCTCGGAGGAGAGTCGCGTTTGCAGATCGTCGTTGGCCTGCCGCAAACATTTGTTCTGATCCAGCTCGTGGTGGTACTTGGCTTTTAAGTCAGACAGTTCCTGATGATAATTACTTTGGCGCTCATTGGCCAGTCTAATAGCTTCGTCCATCTTTTGGGCCAAGTCCTTGTTCTTGGCATCGAAGTCCTTTAGTTGCTCCCGTAGGCGATCGCGTTCCATTTCCAGACTACGTTTGTCCCGACTACGTCCCATGAGACGGCGATTTCTCTCTGCATGAACGCCGCGTCTGTAGCTTTCGTGCTGGAGCTGCAGGCAAATTAACTGACACTGCTCTGTGTCGAAATTCTCCTTCGTGTTGATGGCGTGCATAATGTATTGATCGAGTATATCCTGCGGATAGAGCAGGCCGCGTTCATGTTTATTCCGCTGATCCTTGAACTCGAAGAGCAGTTCAAATAGCAGATTTTCATACTGCGCCGGCAACACATCCACCAGAGTTTGAGTAGCAGCGTGACGGCAACTCCTCACAGCTTGCACCTTGGAGTCCATTAGTGCCATAGTCAACATACGGCCGCTACGTTGCAAGCGGCTTCCAGTCTTTTGATTTGTCGTACCGTTCTCTCGGTGCCTCTGGCCGGGGCAATCGGCCTCATCGTCATCCAGTTGCTGCTGCTGCTGTTGAAGAGCGAAAAGCGCCGAACAGGACTTGGCCCGTCGCAGGTGTGTTTCGGCCTCCATGGTAAAGGTGGCCTTCTTGGCCATCGTGAGCATGCCATCCGGATCGGATTCGTTGCAACAATAGCTGGCCATGCGATTTCTTCGTTTCACACCCTTGGCCAGTTGTTGCATTGAACGGCTGGTCGGCATGTGCAGGCCACCCACACTGCACATACTGCGATCTGTCTCGTTGCACTCACCGCACAAAGCAGCCGCCGGAACATCCGCACTGGAATGAGGAACTGACTTTGCAGTGGATGCAGGAATGGCCACATTGGTTGCCCCATCTGGGTCCAGTTCTGGCAAACTACTAGGGAATTGAGCACCAACCCCTCCGGCCCCAGTATTCGAAGACCTCTGCTCAAGCTGGAATTGAGAGCTGTGCCTGTCCTGGATTACCTGCTGCAATCGTCGTTCTAACGTCGTGACCCGTGTCACCTTCTCCACCAGTGTAATTGTGGTGCTCTCCTCTGCCTCACTGCTGACATCTGGGAAATTAAATTGACTCTGGTGTTGATCCTTGCGCATGGGAGATGACGGCTGGCTGGAGGCAAAAATAGCCCTTACAGCATTTGGATTGGCTAAGCTAAGCTGCTGTTGTTTCAGTTCACGCAAGTCTTTCATGGGTGTGGTCTCAGGAGTGGCCTCCACAGCCGCCTCCGGTGGAGAGGATCCTGTTAGGCCCAGCAGCTGGGAATTCATGATGGATGGCTGGAGAGGCAATCTAAATTGTGCCGTGGGCGTTAGTGGGATGGCACTGCTGGCGGTGGCTGTAATCTCGTTGTGCGGACTCCAGATGCTCAGATCCCCGCCAGACGGATCAAAGCGTGGAATTGAACACCTCGAATGCTGAAAATCTCTCAACTGGTAGCACTCATTGTTCGAGTTGGTGGACGTCATTCGACTATATCCAGGGGTCACTGGATACGCGTAGCTAACTTCTTCATAGCTGGACTCGGCATGCACAATGGGCAGAGTGAGGTTCGCACATTCCATTACAACATCGTGTGGCTCCATATCTTTCCAGCGGGCATGACTCACCTCAGTTTCGGCGGTAGCAGTTAACAGCATTGGATGAACTCGGACGGTATCTAGCAGTGGCTTTATCGTATGCTGAAAGATCCCACCACCGTTGCCCTTCTTGATAAACTCGCCCAAATACCCCATAAAGTTACATGGATACATGCCATACAGACGATGAAATAGCATTTGAAGGCCCAACTGTAAGTGGACTAGTTTGTCTTCCGGCAAACGATTACTATTTTGCACCTTCCAAGAGGCCAGGTGACCAAACACCTCAAAAAGATCAATGAGGAAATTTGGCACCGAATTCCGGATGATGGGCAGCAACGTTATGATGCATAGCAGGGCGTTCATCAGCGGCACAATCTCCTTCTCGTGCTGCAATAGATTGGCCCATTACATGATCTGACGACACTGGAATTGGGTGTTACTTACCATAAGCAGCTTAAATATACTTTTAATCAGGCGATGTTTCTCGATTTTATGCAACCAGGTGGGGTGCCTCCGCACAATGAAACAGAACATCTGGAGGCTCTGCAAACGGTGCTGCTGCTGCTTTAGACAGTCGTCTAGTCTATCAAATATGTAGCCATCATGCGGTGGCTGGGCTTTGACCAGCACCTCCATAACACGCAGAGATCCAGTTTTGATGTAATAATCCAGCATGAATTGAACAACCCATTGCTCCTTAGCTAAGCACGGAAAGGAACAGGACAGGGCAAAAGTGTGAGAATTGGTATGGAGAATGATAAAGTTTGAAGTATATATGTATATAGGGGAATTGGAGGTGCAGATGCACTTACTCTGAGTTAAGAGTTCAACAAGTTTCTTTTTTGCCTCCTCATTCTCGTGCGTTTGATTTGACTCCAAGTCGCTAAACACCCGTTCAATGTCCATGGTGAACAGGCTATATCAATGTGGCGGTCGTGGTTTGTGGAGCAACAGCTTGTAATTGATTTTTCAGGCTGGAGCTCCACTCGTCGTGGTCCGTCTCGTCAGCTGATTGTACAAGTTTTGCTTCACTACTAGTGATGGCACAAAATCTTCAACGCGGGGTGCATGTCTATTGAGAATTAAAATGCAATAAGAAATGTCGACAAATCAAATAGGCAGAAAAACACATAGTTTATGTCGATCGATTTGATTGGCTTATTAAACAATTTTGGCCATTCACAGCACCTGTTGAATAACTGAATCGTTGGATCGCTTAACTTTTTTGACAGCTGTTCAGTCAGCTGTTTAACAACTTTTTGTATTGAATCTTTTAATGTAAGTGCTGCCATATTTTTAACTGATATGTGTATGGCAGCACTGTCACTTGAAAGAAAAACGGTTTTAAAATATGTGAAAACAGAAACAAATTAGTTATTTATTGATTTTGACACTCTCGTTTTATAAAGCTTGTAAATTTATAATTTCCGCAGCTGCATAATCGATTCAACAATTGCGGGAATACCCTAAATAAGTCATAAAAACAGAATATCGCATATCGAAATTGCATTTTCCAAAATCATCGTTTTTAAGGCGCCAGTACACAGCTGATTTTGTTTATAAAATAGAAACAAAAACAACGCCTCCATACTAGCATGAGAAATTATTTAATAGTTCGTCAACTGGCGACAAAGCCCATATTAGCGCAAAAACCCATTCGGTACATAAGAAGAAATATTCATATTGTGCTTTTTACAATTAATTTAATTGTATTTCTTACTGTTTCAGTAAATGGAAAAGTGTTGTCGGCTTAGAAGTGCATGCCCAAATTGCCAGCTCTTCCAAATTGTTTTCAGGCAGCGGGTCGTCTTTTGGAGCCCCATTAAATACATCAGTGGCCCATTTTGATGCTTCCATACCGGGTACATTGCCGGTTAGATAAGCACCTTCTTTTCAGTTACCATCTGTGATTTTCTGCGTAATCCTTTTCCAGGTACTTAATCGGAAATGCGTGGAGTCGGGCATCAAGACCGCATTGGCCCTGGGATGTCAAGTGAACGAAGTTTCTATGTTTGATCGCAAACACTATTTCTATGCAGATTTACCAGTAAGATTCTCATTCATATTGACCATGAGATCATAAACTTACAGCTCATCCCACAGAATGGCTACCAAATCACGCAGCAGCGATCTGCGCTAGCCAACAATGGCCTAATGACGTTTCCCGTCATAACTCCTGGCCAAAGGCTATACTACAAGTCCGTTAAACTTCTGCAACTGCAACTGGAACAAGACAGTGGCAAGTCGTTACACGACGACCAGTTGAAAAGAAGTCTTGTCGACTTAAACCGTGCCGGTCAGCCGTTGATGGAACTGGTGTTTGCGCCAGACTTAGAAACCGGTGAGGAAGCTGCCTCACTGGTAAAAGAACTGATGCTTATATTGAGACGATTGCAAACCTGCAGTTGTAAAATGGAAGGTGAGGAGACTTAATAGTTAATGTAATGTCGCCTTATTGCATTTCATTGGTTCTGCAGAGGGCGCTTTGCGTGTGGATGCCAATATATCCATTAACCAAGAGGGCGATCCTTTGGGTGTACGTACTGAAGTGAAAAATATTGGCTCTGTGCGGAGTATTTCCCAAGCAATCACGTTTGAAATTAATCGCCAGCTTGACATAGTATCTAAAGGCGGTCGAATAACCAATGAGACTCGTTCCTGGGATGCCGAAAAAAGGTGCACTGTGGCCATGCGAGATAAGGAGGTATTGCAGGATTATCGATTCATGCCTGAACCGAATTTGCCACCCTTACACTTAAATCTAAAACCAGGCTCCAAGTCAACAGAAGAATTGCTTTCAGTAGCTGAATTAAGCGAAGAAATTCCAGAACTGCCGGAGCACACTCGTCAACGGTTAGTTGAGTTCAACAAGCTCAATGCAGAGACAGCCATTATTTTAGTGGTGAGTTGCTCCTCTCGCCAATTTGACTATGTCCTGACCATGCTGTCTTTTACTTTTCAGAATGATGCCATTTTGTTGGAGCATTTTATGTTCATTTCCAAAAGTCTAAAGAATGTGCCCACTAAAATTATAACAAATTTCCTTATTAACGATTTACTCACTTACTGCAACAAAATGAATTTGAATTTAGAAGACTGGTATGCAAACGTTTATGATTGTCTATGATATTAGCTAAACTATTAGTTTAATTTGTATTCATTAGCGCCATAAGTTCTGAAAATTTGAAGGATATCCTCAACTATTTGCATTTGGAGGAAATCAATCTCCAAGCAGCCCGACAATTGATCGAACTGTTGCATACAAACCCGAACAAAAGAGTCGCTGATGTGAGTAATACCTGCGAATTAGTCTTAAGAGCGTCCTATCCGATATAATCTCATTCGCTTATTGCACCTTTCCAGCTAATTGATCAACATAAATTGCAACAGATTAGTAATTTAAATGATATTGAATCCTATTGCCGTCAAGCCATCGAAAGCCAGCCGAAGGCAGTTCAACAATACAAAAAGGGCAAGGCTAAGGCTCTGTTTGCCATTGTCGGGGAAGTAGCCAAGATTTCGGGACAAAAGGCGAATATGAAAATTGTGGTAGATTGCCTGGAAAAATTGCTTAAAACTACCCAGAAATGAAAAGCTGTTACTATTCAAGATGTGAGTTGGTTTTTTTTTCCAATTATTCATGCAGACATAATATAAATATGTAGGATTTTATATATGCTAGGGATTATGTTTAATTGCCTTGTGCCGACTAGTTGTGTTCGATATCAATATATGTACTTATAAATGCAAATGATTTTGAAAGTATCATGTGATACATATAGTTCGGTGTTCTCCTTCATTCAAGAAGAAGCGGAACTTGTGACCCTTTAATGTATGTATGTAATTAAGTAAAGTAAGTGTGAAAATGAATTTCGATGCCCGAATGCGATATGATGAAACGCACTATATTCGATTGTCTATCAGGGCAGACAATGAACAGCTAGTATTATACTAAATTGAAGGATTTCGGCGGACACTACCGATTGTATTGTATTCCTAGAAGGTGTTTCTAAATGGATAAATGCATATGGCAGTGAACATTTATTATTGGCGGGATCGTGTTACCAAATGATCTATTGTATATATTTCTAATCGCGATCATAATCCCGGCAGGTGGAGGGTGGCAGACTCATCGATACGGCAGAATCCAGACTGTAATTAGATCATGAAAATAGTGATGATTTATTCAAATATAATCCTACACTAGGAGAATTTACCGTCGGCTTTCACTTTCCAACAAGTGTGCATCGACTGGATGTTGGGAAACATTACGTAGCGAATCGCCCAGTGTGCTTCTCAAATGCTGCATCTCTCTGTTGGCCTTAGAGCTCCGTAAGATATATTGCTGGCGACGCTTGGCCTCCTGTGCCAACTGTTCCCGCAGCATGGATATCTTTAGATGATTAATTTTCCAATTTTATTTACCTGAAAATTTTCATTATGATATGTGTTTAAATTCACCTGATTTTCCAATCGCATCACTTGCTGTCTGTGTGATTGCTCGCGTGCATCCAGCAGCTTCTCGGCGTGCACTTGAGCACTACGATAGCGATCCGTATCCATGCCATCTGAACATTTGGCGCTATCGTTCATACGTGCTTTGCACCGTGCCAGTTCCGATTCTTTTTCGGCCAGCATGGTCTCTAGTCGACGTACTTTCAATCGCAAATCACGTGTTTCCTGTTCAATAACACTGTGATCGAGTCCACAATTGTAGGAACCAGTACCACCACCACCGTTTCCACCTGTATCATAGCGATTCGAGTCAAATTCACCAGCATCCGCAGCTCCTGCATAATATGAACTAGATTTCTCCGCTCGATCGTAGGCGTTTCCTCCAGAGAATTTACTCTTACGCTCACACTCTAGTTGCTTGACCTTGTCCTAGGTTTTTAATATACATACATAAATAGTATAAATTCTGATTAAGAAAAGTCTTTGTGCTTTTATCGTACCTGCAATGTTTGTAATTTACTGCGAAGTTCTGATTTTTCACGCAGCGAAGATTTTAGCTGCCGGTTGAGTTCGTCTTCTTCGCCGGCGTTGCCGTTACCATTGGTCAAGCTCTTGTCGCCGCCGTTCTCTTGATTCCACTTAGCTATTCTCAACTGGGACTCCAGTGCGGAACGTTGCACCTCCAAGTCGGTGACTTGTTCTTGTAGTCTCTGATTACCATCAAGCTGGGCCTGTTGGCTGCGTCTGAGTTCGTTAAGATTCGTCTGGGCACTGTCGAGGCGTTCGGTGAGGATGCGCTTCTCATTCTCAGCAGTCTGGAAGGATTTCTGCAGTAGTTTCACCTTATCCTCGTTGGCCTGAGAGCAATGTCCTTGCTCAGAGAGCTCTTTTTGTAGCGTCTTTATTTCGCCACGTAATTGAGTCTCACTAACGGCAGACTTTTGAAGACGTTCCTTCAACTGGTCCACAGTCGATTTCAGCGAGGTGCATCGATCTTCCATCTGGGCCATGGCCCGAGTTTGGTTCTCCAGTCGCTCCGAAACTTGCCGAATGCTGCAGTCCTTCTCCTGTAAAGCCATTTGAAGACGCGTCAGATCCCCCTCCATGGCCACACGCTGTAGATCCAACTTGCTTGCCCGACCCTCCACCTTCGCCAGTTCCTCTTGCAATAATCGTTTCTCATTATCCAGCTTGGAGCACTGTTGCCGACTCTTTTCCAAGCGTTCTTCATTCTGGCCATTCTCTTCTGAAGTGGCCGCCAGTTGCATCTCGGTTTGGGCCAAGCGTTCTCGTAGTAGCTGGCACTCATCGCTGCGCTGTTTGAGTTTCTCCTCAAGGGCATTGATAGCCGAGAGTTTCATTTTGCGGTCCGTTTCCAGATTGCTCTTCTCCTCCTGAAGATTTCTAAGCATAGCCTGAAGTTTTCCCATCTTGGCATCACATCGGTGTTGTTGCTCGGCAGCATCCTGCAGTTGCTTTTTGGCTGCTCCTAACTGTGACTTGTAATCGTCCTTTTCTCTCTCCAATTGTGCCACTTGATGCATGAGGTTCCTTACACCTTTTCTCACCAGATCTGGATCGACATCGATCGGTGCGTCAGGACACTGCGAAGTACTGCGAGTGTCGTAGTCGCCGACGCTACGGGACGGACTGAAACGCCTGGAAGGACTAAGCAGGCGATGCGAGAGATTCACACTGCCGTCCACTTGGATGCCCGCAATCCGGCGCAGCGTGTGTACCACCGAGGCAAGCTTCTGCTCCGTGTCGCGTTTATGCAATTCTACACAGGCCAACTGTTCGTCTAATGCGCGAATGCGACCCTCGGCTCCACCAAGACGAGCCTTTAGATCATGGATCTGCTGTGTGGCATCTGCCAAGCAAACTTCCAAATTGTGTTTTTGATCTTCCAATCGTTTCTCTCGACCGCGAGCCTCCTCCATGCGTTGCGCCAGTTCCTGTTCACGGGCATGGAAACGATGCTCTTCCTGGTTGTTGTGACATCTCACTCGTCCCAGTTCTTGACGGGTGGCGCACAGATTTGCCTCGAGATCGGAAAGCTGCTTCTTGTTCTGGCATAGTTCCTGTTGGGCCCTCTCCTTAAGTTCAGTTTCAGATATGAGCTTGCATTGCAACTCCTTGCCACCTTCGTCCTTTTGGGCAAACTCGACCTGGGCCTTCTGCAGGGCAGACTTTGTTGCATTTAATTCTTGCGTTGTCTTCGTGAAATGATTTTCCGTTTCCTTTAGAATGGTGCTAAGACGGGTACGTTCGTTCTCCAGGGTGTTCTTTGCCTCCTCCAGATTACTGATCTTCTGCAGGGCTTCCTCAATGGCTCGAGCCTGTTCGCGTTTGGCGCTCTCCACACGCTTCACATGGTCACGCAGCTCCTTGTTGCTGGTGGAGTACTTGTCCCGCTCTATATTACTGTCGGCCAATTGGCGGCGGCTATCCGTAAGCTCCTTGCGCAGGCTGTCGATGAAGCCCTCACCTAAAAATTTTCAATAATCTAGTAGAAATCTCGGGGACTCGGAGACTTTTTGTTGACAGTTTTCATACCTTCCTTGTTCTTGCGCAGCGCATCCTGCAGTTCGTTGTTGGTACCATCCATCTTGTCCTCCTTCAAACGAATCTCTATTTTAAGCTCCTCACTGAGACGGCAGAGTGTGTCGCGCTCCTCCCGCATACTGACCAACTGCAGTTCCTGCTTGCGTATGCACTCTTCCAATTTAATTCTATTGAAATCATGAGAAAACAAATTTGTTTCGGATCTGCTTTAGACACTTTCACAATGTGGCTCACCTGTGTTCTTCTTCTCGGGTACGCATGAGGACGATTTCATCCTTAAGTTGGGCAATAGCTGCACGCTGCTTATCATCGCGGGCACTGGCCTCGCGTTTGCTGCGATCAAGCGCCTCCTGTTCCGTTTTCAAGTCCCTTGCCACGGCCTCCAAACGTTCGCCTACCGCCTGCTTGTCCCGGTGAGCTATGAGAAGAGCTTGCTGTTTTTCGCTCTCGGCCCGAATCAAAGACTCCTCGTGTTGCTGCACCAGACTCTCAATGTGCGCCTGAAGGGCGGCCAAACGCTCGTTTAGCTTCTCAATCTCATCGTCCTTAGCTGTTTGCAGGGCCTGCAGAGCTTGTTGCATCCGCTTTTCGAGGGCATTGCGCAATTGCAACACTTCATCACCATGACGTTTGGCCGCATCTTCAGCAGCTGCCTGGAGATTAGCCATCTTCTGATTAAAATCGCTTTCGGCAGCTCGAGCCGCATTCATTAACTGCGTCCTGGTCTCCTGAGCCTTTCGCTGGCACTGTTCCAGATCCTTTTGCAAACGCGCCACCTGATTCTTGAGAGATTCCTCTCGGACCAGGGCCTCTTGAAGGTCACGCTCCAGCTGGCTACGTTTTTCTTCGGTGGCCTCCAGTGTGCTATTGGTATCGAAGAGCACAGACTCAAGAGACTCCTTTTCGGAACGGAGTGCAGCGAGCAATTCATTGAGGCGATGCGTGTCCTTTTCGTGGAGATCAATCACCACCTGCTTCTCTTCCACATCCTTCACCATGTCTTCCAGATTTCGGTTGAGGCGACTATTGGTCTCAGTGGTCTGTTCCAGACGTTGGCGTGTGCGCATCAGCTCCTCGTTAAGAGCCTCCTTCTTGCGGCACATGGCCGTCAGCTGATTATGAATATCGCCCCGATCCCTTGTGACACAAGCCAAGTCTTGCAGTATTTTTTCCTTTTCCAGCTGCAAGCACTTCACTTTCTCACTATAGGAGAGATTGTCCGTCTCCAGTTCGAGACGGGCCTTATCCAGCATACCCAACTCTTTTTTTAGCTCCCCGATCTCGTTGGTCTGTTCATTGGCCTGTAGGCGCAATTTCTTGCGCTCTTCTTGTGCCTCCATTAGACAAGTTTGTACCGACTTAAGCTCGTCACTGGTGGAACAATTGTTGCTCGACAACTTTTCATGCTTCTCCTGGAGGTCGCATTTCTCTAGCAACAGTTTGTCTAGATCATATTCCAAATCAGATTTTTGTTTTTCCAATAAACCGATCAGATTGTCAGACTCGATTCTTTGTTGTTCCAAGAGATCACGATTAAGACTGACCCGATTAAGTTCTTCACGCAGCGATATAGTCTCCTCACGCAGTCGACTGCTGCGGTCTTCTTCTGATCTGCAGAGATCAAAAAACCAAGATGACTATCTTAAGTTAACGCCGAGCCAAAAGCGAAAAGCCTACCTCAGATTTAATTCGGTTATGTTCTTATCCTTCAGAATGCGTTGGATTTCCAGTTCAACGGCCTTTTTGTCCTCTTCCATGGAGTCAATCCGCTTCTGCAGTTTTCCATAGTTCAATTGAAGCTTATCGAATTCTCCGCTTAGATTTTCATACTAAAAATAATTATTAACTTTTCGTTAGCACTGAACAAAAATACTTACTTCTAAATATCAGAGAAGCTATCGGCTATCCCGAAGTTTATATACCCTCATTGACCATCAAATCCTATTATGATATAAACCATCTTTCTCCGCCTTAATATGATGCCGCCAGCAAAAAAAAACCTCGGTCCGTGGCTTTCCATCTCGCGTGGCTCCGCGACAGACAAGGTATTCTATTCAAGTAATTCTCTAAAATTGCCTATGCCGTATAATAAGTTTAATAGACTTCTACTTTCCTGGAATTTCACGTCACGGAGTTTTTGGGGCCTTTCATAAACTTTTGCTGCCATCTAACCAATTTTATAATACCCTCTGCAAGGGCATAAAAATATAATTTTGATAAGAAAAAAGAAACTACATAAATAATGAGTGTTCTACTCCAAGCACCTAGAATCACCAAAATTCTATAATTAATATTACGATTGTTCATGACTTTGATAGCATTAGGTATTCTTAAACAATAATATTTATATTTTTGCTAAATCATAATACTAATTCTATATATGTATGTATATACGAAAGACCCAAAGATGATGATCGAATCGAAATAATTGAAAGACTAATCAACTCGGACAGAACTGTATTAAAGACCTCGACACCTCTTGGGCAATGAAAGTCTGGACTTTCTCTCTTATCTCATTGTCGGTTAGCGATAGTATGCACCCACTCACCGCATTGTTGAGATCCGCACGCCCCATTTCGGACTGCTGCTTATGGCTGCGCACCTCATCCAGCGTCTTTTGCAAACTCTCTCGCTCCTGCAACAGTTCAGATAGTTTCGAATTGCTGCAGTCCAGTTTCTCGGTAAGCTGCTGCATTTTTGTGGTCAAGAGCTGTTTGGTGCCATCGCTGGTGTCTAATTGAGTCTTGGTAGAGCGCAGTGTCTCGCTCGTATGCTGGAATTTCACTTGCATGTCGTGCAGGGCCAGTTGGTACTTGTGGAGGGCAGCCTGGACCGCCGAAATTGTACCTTCGGCAAAGGCCTGGGAGGCACGTGTCGAATTGCGTCTCGGCGATTTTGAACCGCCGGCACCGGCAGCTCCACCCGCTACCGAAGCGGAATCACGCGTCAAATGCATGTGTTGCATGGCCCCGCCGGTGACCTCGGCGTCTGCTTCGCGATCGGCGATCTCGGCGTCTTGAATCACGGCCTGTGCGATTTCGCGCATGGAATTGTTCAGTCGCTCTATCTCATTGTTGTAGCTCGTGGCCAAGGCCGCCTGCGACTCGGCCTGGCCGCAACGATCCTCCAGTTTCTTTAATTGATTCATTAGCTCCAGCAGACGTTGATCGCGTTCCATGATCTCGTGACGAGCACTCTCATATTGGACTTTGAGAGTGGCCAATTGGGCCTGCAAATCATCGCTAATGCGCCGAGATTGTCGGAGTTCTTCGTCGGCTGATTGCTTCGCCTGGTGTTGGGCAAAGCTCACAGCCGCAGCAGAGCCATTGAGATCCTTGGACACATGATTGATCTCCTGGCCCATTTTGCAAACCTCCGCCTTCATGGTTTCCTGACACTCCTTGAATGCTCGCTTCACAGCAACAACTTCTCGCCACATTTTCAGCAGGCGATTGTGTTCGCTGTTGTAGTAGTCCTTGAAGGCCTGTTCCTCCTCCTTGAACTCGTCCTCCTTGATGAGTAGCTCGTCGCGCAGACCAGACCAGTCATTTGTCAGCTTCTGCAGATCATTGGTCAAAGCCAGGTTGGTGCGATTCGACTCTTCGAGTTGCTGACGCAGAGCATTATTTTGAGCCAAGATCTGCTCGCAGCGATTGTGCTCCTCTTCCAACTTGCGACAGAGTTCAGTGGCGGCATCCTCATGCACATAATCCCGCCCACAACTGGGTGGGGGCGAGTCCAATGAAGAGCTGCATGGAAGACTGCTCTGGCCCAGTGTCAATGATGTGGAGCACTACAAAAAAAAACAGACATTGATTGCTGATTGCTTCTTTATATTGTTATTTGATTAACAAATCACTCACCATCACCTGACTCGTAGTTGGTCCCGTGGTTAGCTTGGGTGCCGACATCGGAATAGTTGGTTTTATAGTCTCATGCATGCGCTCCTCCAGGTCGCTGCATCGCTGCTTATACTGCTGGATCTTGCTTTGCAGGCGGCTAACCAAATTCGCCTGGTTATGCTGTGCCTGCTTGTACGTGTCCAAGCGACGACGATAGCTATGCGACTCATCGGCCAGCCGTTGCCGCAGCTCCTGATTCTGGCGCAGCAGATTATTGGCTGAGGACGTATCCCCCGTCGGCGGCGGGGCGGGACTCATCATCCGAGGAGTAATCGCACCAGAAGTTGCAGCAGCGGAGGCGTTAACCGTATGCTGATCGCCACCCCGGCCGCCACGATGATGTTGACGCGAAAAGGGCAGGCGTCCAGCCGTTGAGGAAGCGGGCGTTCCAGGTAGAGGGTCGACGGCCGCTGGGCAGGGCGTTTGCTTGAAGTTATCGCGATACGCCTGCATCTGTAGACGATATGGAAAGGGAGTGCCAAGAGTGACGATGAAATTGCTTTGCGGTTTACTTTGCGTGCAGCAATAAACTTTTTGCCTATGTGCAAAAGTTTTCCGCCTACGCCTAAATGCTCGATAAGTTTGTCCAAATTGATTTATTAACTTGTCCTAAGCTCACCCGGAGCCAGGTCACCATCACCATGACAGCTCAACGATATGCATATACTTATATTTATATATATTTTATTTTTTTTATTTTTTTTGTCTTCTCTACCCTCATAAATAAACAAGCCCCAGCGCCCCAAAACGCTCATCATCATCCAACCAATTTTCATGTTCCATCTGGGCAATGATACACATTTCTCTGCCCACTTGAGGAAATGGTTTCTCGCCGAAAACCAGCAGCAACAAACACGCATTGCACGGTCTGTCACCAGGACAGCAAACTTGTGTTTATCGCTCCCCTCCCCATACCCAAACCCCATCCACATCCCCATCCCCATCTTCATCCCCACGGTGCAGTTTGTCACAGCAACAATACAACATACATAATAATTTCATTGTCCTCGTATTTATTTTAATAAACAATTTTTCGGTTTGTTTCGCATTGTTGAAACTTCTCTTGACACGAATCCTTTCCCTTGCCTTCTAATTTGGGCTCCTTATGCTGCGTCTTATTTAACTATGCAAGCTAACAAAACAAAAATGAATATAAATATGTATATCTATATGTATGAACAACAATATGTCCCTGGATACTCCGACTATGCTTTAGCATGCAATCCGAACTCAAGTTATTGGTTCTACTTAGGCGAACTTAATGTGGGTCTACTTTCTATTTTAGTTCATGTTTTATGACTGTGATTATTGGCCCGCCATTCGAGCGGAGGTCGTAAGCCATGATACATATTTATAAAACCGTCTTGATATTACATAAAGATTAATTCATTCCATCGAAAATTCATGGGAATTCATCTTTGTCATTATCAGAAAATGTATACACCAAAAGTCAATAGAGATTCATTTACATTAACTCAGTGATTCCTGGTTGATAAGCCTCTGAGATGACAAGTTAGTCATAGCAAATATAACAAAATGATGAAAGATTTATAAAGTTCAAGTAATATTTTGCATATAAAATACTCATAAACATATTCAAATATTTGCAGTTAGAGTTGTTAATTAAATATTATATGTTTATAGAATTAAGTATTTTAAACAAAAGATTAAAAAATCTCATATTAATTATTTAACCAGAAACAATTTCCAGATACAACCTTGAGCCTCTTTAAAAGTAGCGTTTTTATAGGGAATAGGATTCTATGTGTCCCCACAGTGTCATTTTATTTCTCATCATTTTGCGAACTCATAGCGTGGTCTACCGACTTTAATTAAAGAGTTTAAGGGATATTATGATATTCAAACAGTTTTTGCAAACATTATAACTTTCGCTTCTTTAATTCTAATATGGATTAGCCGATCATTTGAAGACATGGAAAGAAGCCCCGAACAACGTTTTTTATTTCTCCTTTCGCACTTGAAAAACATTTGTGATTTACAAACGCAAAAAACTAGTACTAAAATGTACTATGTACTATAACATAAATGTTAAAATACTTAAAAGTATTTAAATTAACAATACCAAAATAATTAAACGCAAGATAACTTGAATTGTGATGACTTTTGTTCGCGGAATTCATTAAATAAATAAAATAAATTTGAAAGGTTAGAATATTTATAGCACTTACTTCGAAAAGAGTATTGACTTTCGAAATATCCGATAAAAATCCAAATTATATTAAATCCGCACACAATCACAATGTTGTTAACTGATTGAGCTTCAATTGTATACTCATCAAGTTATCACGATTCTAACTTGAATTTCCTTCCTGTTTCGTGGAGTGGGGCGGGGGGCGGTAACACACTACGCCCTTCTTGGCAACGCCACCCAAAGGCAATTGACACAAATTTGCGAAAATGCGGAAATACGCAACGAACACTCCTTGAGAATGAAAGCTAATCACTGTCTAACCAAGTAACGTAACGAAATTGACAATCTATCGAAAGGACGAAAGGACGAGCCCGCTTGAACTGACAATGTCCGTGGAATGAAGCGAACTGAGAGCCAAGAGGCTTGCATTTGCCACAACGGAGTGCTGCCTGGCCAAAAGGAGGAAGGATTCGTTGTCGAACTAACCGCCATTAAGGACAACAACTTAGCGCTGTTAGCATAGAGTATTCCTTGGTTTTTTTTTTTTTTTTTTGCATAGACTCCTTGGAGTTAGGGTAGAATAAACATTGAATTAACAAATTCCACGTAACCACGAGCAACCGCAATTGATTGCGTTATTCCACCGGTGTTTGGCCAGAAGAAGTCACAAATGTGTTTGGCGTGCGAGCGAGCAACAAATGCAAATTGTGTCTCTCAACAGGAGGAACAGGCCCAGTAGTCTAGTGGTGGTGGCTCTATGTTGGCCACATAGCTAGCTATGTTGGTTCCCTGCCCAAGTGCGTTTAATAGGTTCAATGAGGCAGGGCAATAAATTGTGGACTCTGTCAATGCGTTGGTTTACCCTTTCATTATATTTACATATTTCATCGAGAGATTCAAAAAAAAAAAAAAAAAGGAAATGCTAATCCATTGCAGGAGAATTGGGATGATAACAGTTACACTTAAAAAAATTGCTCAATATATTTACCTCAATCTGCCTTCTGCTTGTCTACATAGCTGATTAACCGATCCATAAACACTTCATAAGTAAATGGAGCATAAACGATCGTATATACATAAATATGTATATATATACATTTAAAAATGGAGTTCGAAACGATTAATGTTCCATTTTATTTTTTTGCTGAGTGTAATAATAAAAGGATTCCACAAAAGGGTAGAACTTTTGCACATAATTTATGTTAGTCCCCAAAAATAAACCACTTTTTATGGGGGAGTGTGTGGTATATTTTGGAAATAGATACTTTCCTAGACTGAATTTTTTTCAAAGCCTCTAACCTGCTGTGATAGGAGCTTCCAAACATTTTTAAAATACCCAAGTACAACATTATCAATAGCACCACCACAAGTAAAAATTAAGTCACACACACCTAGTATAAAGCATTACCTATAATCTTCCAATACTTAGTGTTGGCGAAACCAAATGTCAAAATGTTTCCTGGCACAGGTTGAGGAGAATTCTATTGCGATGCCATTACCGGCTAGGCTGAAGTTCGAAGGTTATCGCATCCATATCAGAGAATTGCATACACATGCATTTCGTTACACAATATGTGTAGCTGATGTCCGATGGTTTTATCAATATACACATAATATTTCAATATATTTATTCATGCATGTGTCGCCCAACAACCAAACAAAATGAATTGGCACAAATAGAATTCGAAATTAAATTTTCGAATTTGTGTTTGCTTATCTGTTCGCCTTAACCTAAGGATGCAACCTTGAGGAGATACCAAGGTGCAGGTACTTATGGCACACGAAATATTAATAGATATAGCAATCTGTTTTGCCATTCTGGAAAAAACATGCATATAGAAAATGTATTATAATACATACTATTCAACTGAATAGACAAAGTCCGAACACGGGTTATGGTTATGCATTTGACCGATTCTGATTCTGATTCCCGGAGGTGTTTTGTTTGTTTCACTTTCCATTTTTCAATCCAGACGATGATGCTATACATACTATACTTAGTATATATGTATGGCTGGACCTATACTATGTGTAGGTGTGTGATTATTTTGTTGCCGTCGGTGTTGAAGCATAAGTTTGTTTGCTATTGTTGTTGTCTTTTTTTTTTCTTTCACTAGCCGTTATGGTTGTTGTTGTCGCCGCTTGCTTAATGAGTGTTGGGTTCATAGTCAGACTCTTATCAGCAGCAGTCGAAACCGTAAAGACTGAAATGGGATTGAGTACCTTATACTATATATAGCGGCGGCGGCGGCGGACCAAAGTACACTTGACGACCGGACCGTAGAGGATTAACGCAATATGCTAAATGGATTGCATTCGTTCGAAAGAAACTTTCTATGAAAAAATTGGTTGGGCTCCTCTAAAAACCACTGAATCCCCTAAGTGTGATGCTTTTGTGATCTACTCACATATACATTTCTCTTTTTTTGTGTACGTGCTGGTAGGCAGTTGGCCGAAC
Source organism: Drosophila sp. 14030-0761.01 (assembly GCA_018150735.1). Classification (NCBI taxonomy): domain Eukaryota; kingdom Metazoa; phylum Arthropoda; class Insecta; order Diptera; family Drosophilidae; genus Drosophila; species Drosophila sp. 14030-0761.01. The sequence goes on along the minus strand of JAECWO010000106.1, from coordinate 3,941,524 downwards.
TTTTGATTTGCAATCTAGAAAAGCAGGGCCAAGCAACGTGGATGATTTATACGATCACCAAAGATCACATCCAGACAGAGAGGGAGGAGTTATGGGCAGACAGAGATAGAGCGAGGTGAGAGCAGTGCTGTAAGAATACTAATACAAAATACACACAGAGTCCACATGTCCGTCTGATCAATTATAAATACATGTATGTATATTGGTACACGGTAGAAAATATGCAGAGACTAATACAAATATTAATTATGGAAATGGAATCGATAGAAAAGCATCGACGATCAACATTCTTGAGACAGTAATCCTCCAAGCTAAACACTATTTGAAAATACTAAAAAACTTTCAGGTGTCTTTAACAAGAGTTTCATTCTAATTGACTACTATGTGCATATGTATATCGTGTTATCTTACAGAAACTAATCTAAAAAATCTATTTCGACATGAGAACTTTTTACTGATTAAAAAATCAGCCGAATTGGTGTAATAAAAATAGTACTAAACATTATTATGACCATTTCACACTTGTGCTACATTTACATTCAATTCATATGTGTTTCGCACAGTGTACGGATGGTGTAGCCAGCCAATGGGCCGCTGGACATAAATCTATACATATGTATTCTACTATATGTATATTTGTTGCGGGGATTATCAATAATGACTCGGGCCGTGCATTAACGCAGCTTTTAAGTAAGGCTCCTATTTAATACACCGTTTAGTCACATTTCGAATTTTGCCCAGCATTGCACGGCAGGCGAACGCGACGAAGATTACGCAGAGACTATAAGTGGAGAACAAAGCGAGTTGTGTGTGAAGTGTGAAGATGTCCCAAACACTGGACGATCTCAAGCTGCAACAGGTGCACGCCCGCCAGCTTCAGCTGCGTCAGGCAACGCGCTCGAAATTCCGTCGCATCAACTCATTGGATCTCATACCCGAGCATCCCAGTCAGGATGAGTCCGAGAGCGAGGACTTGAACGCGCCGCATAAACATTTTGTGACTTTACGCCGTCAGAAAACGGCAGATGGAAGTTTGCTGCGTAGCAGTCAAACATTCTCACAAACGCAGGAGCAAACGTTGAGCACAAAGATATTGTTGTTCGGACCGCAATTACTATTCCGGATACTATTGACCATACTCCGCTATGTGCTCTACATACCGCTGTCCATAGCGGCGCCAAGTTTTTGGCTCTCCGCCCTTTTGTGGATCTTTTGGAAGCTGCTGCGCGTACCCATTGCCCTAGTCAAGTGGTTGCTAAGCAGCGAAGAGGATATGAAGCCAGGTACAGCCCAACGCCAAAGGACAATTCTTCTCAGCTGTGGCAGCACTATACAAACCCTGCACTTGGCCAGGAATTTTTATGGCTCAGGAGCCCGCGTGGTAGTGTTTGAATTCGAGGGTTTGTTTGGCCTGGCTCGCTTCTCCACAGCCGTGGATAAGTTCTATGTGGTGCCGCGGCCAAGTAGCAACAATGTAGAGCAGTATATAGCCGCGCTTTGTCACATTGTGAAGAAGGAACGCCCAGCTGTCTATGTACCTGTGTGTGCCACTAGTCCGGCTTACTATGATGCTTTGGCCAAGCCGCATCTGGAGCTGCTGGGTTGCGCCAGTTTTGTACCAGGAGTCCAAGAAACCCAACAACTGGACGATTGCCTGCAACTCTTCCAGCGGTGTGAGGCTCAGCAAATGGCACTGCCTGCCCATCAGGTGCTCACGTCACGTGAACAACTGCCACAGATCTATGAGAGCGGCTTCGTGGGTAGCTATCGCAATATCCTAATGGCCGCCGGCATGCAGGGAGTACTGGAGCGACACAAGTATGTGTTGCCTAACAGACGATCGGAGTTAAAGTTCAACCAGCACGAGATAAGCGAGCGACAGCCCTGGCTAGTGGTGCGGGATCAGCCGGGCTATCATCATTATGTGACCTGCACCACAGTCAAGGACTCGAGGGTGGTAGCCAATGTCAGCTGTCGCGTGGAACACCACACCAAGAATCTGATACCAGTGAGACGGGAAGACGAGACGCAAATTGAACTTTGGTTGCGTTCCTTCTTTGCCAAGGTGCGTTTTCAACGCAGTATCAATGCACATATCAGTTTCCGTTTGGTTAAGTCTCCTGCTCATGGGGGACAATTCGTGCCATTGGGCACACGAGTGGGCGTGGCCCTTCCGTACATATGCCACCATCGTTCGCATGCGCAGCTCCTTTGCAGGGCCATGAAATGCATCCACAGACGCGGGGGCTTGCCCGAAGATGAACTATCAAACTGGAGTTGGTCATCCCTAGAGAGGACCTCATCGACAACGGCGCTGGACAAGCGAGAGGCCTTGTTTGCCTACTGGGATCCGTTGCCATATTGCGCCTACTACCATTTCCAGCTACCGCTGGAGTCCGTCAAATTGTTTTTGCAACGCCGTTCTACGACCAAAAGTTTATCGCCTCGTATCACTGTGCCGGTTCATTGAACGTGGCGTAATGCGGTTGCGCCGGGCTTGGAGCGGGATTGGACGGGGGCATTTCAGGTATCGGTGTACCCGGTTGGGGAGAGGGAGGGATTGAGAGAGATTACACAGACTGATCAATAATAAACATTTTTATATATATATTTATATATGTACATATATATACATAGGTACATATATGTACATATATACGTTGCGCATTTGCTCGCACGCATCGAATGGGGTTCAACATCCATCTAAAAAGATTAGGCATTGTAAACACTATATTTTTGTATATACATATACACATAGTTTATAAGTACGTATGGAGGAACGCATAAGTTCGGAAGCTTCGCATAACAAATAATTTATACAATATACGCTTTAATTACCCATTTGACTTAGTTTTATTTCGTTAACTATATACTACTTTATATACATATGTATGTATACATATATTTATTTCAACTTCTTTCTGCAGAATTTTCACATTGTTCACTTCTCGCTTATAAAACTCAACTAAGCGCATCTGAAAGATCCGTAGAATGGAGACGGAGGGTTTGTTTTGGTTGGTCATCGGGGGTGGTTTTGACCAAGTTCTTTATTCGACTGAGTAATGGCTCGTCGCTAGGCAACCAAACGGCCTTTGGGTCAGTTTTAATTGCGGTTGAAGGAGGTAACTGAGTCATTTGCATTATCCCAAATATATATATAAATGGGGTTGCACATGGTTAAGTACACTTTTATCCCTGTCTATAAGATAACTAACAGAAATGGTAATTAATTTACTTATGCGGCCGTTACATTTTTCAATTTAAAGACCTAATAAAACCAAATAATAGCAATAGTTTAATATTCGTGTTATTTGTATTATTTCATTATAAGTACTTTGTTCGTTACTTTTTAAATTTGGGGGACTCAGAACAATTCATCGATAGCAGCAGCTGTTCTGGATATTCTATCGTTATCGGACACCTTCTAGTAATTGTGACTGCAGGTTGTTGGGAGAAGAGAAAACCGAAACGAAGTGATTGTATCCAAATCATAAATCCAAGCCTCTGCAACGCAATGAACAACAGCCCCAAAGACGTATCAATGTCTGGTGGAGCTGGTTACAGACGTGGACAGACGGACAATAATGCGTCGGGCATCTCCATCAGCATAGAGAGCGATGACAATGAGTCAACCACAGCGGAACATGAATATTTGCTGCCTGCTGCCGCCTCATCGTCATCAGCTGCGACCTCTACGTTGCAAGGAGGCAGTGCTGGCGCCGGTGTGAATTTGGAGCATGGCAGTAATTTGCCTGGAAGGAGCAGCAGTCTTACTGGCGGCGGCGGCGGCGTAGGTGCCAGCCGTTATCCATCCCATCATGGCAATATTATCTCTTCGTTTTTGGCCAGGCAGCGGTCGTACACACCACCCATGCGAGTAACGACACAGGTTAATCGTAGATTGCAACCGTCCCGCAGTATGGGAGCCAACAACGCTTCGAGCCCCGAAGAGTCATCGCCCAATCCAGGAGTGGCGGCAGCATCCAATAGTAACAGCGGGGCACCTGCATCGAGTTCGGGAAGCGGAGTACGCCAATTGGGCAACTTTTGGCGTGTCAATCTTAACGAGGTTATCTCCTTGTCAACAGCCCCATCGACTGAGGCGCTGCGATCCTTCATTACACATTCCAACTTTCGTTATCAGCCAGCTCCAGCTGGTAGCGCAGCCACCTCGCCAGTGGACAATTCCAATATTTTAATTAACAATCAGGCGCAAGTCAATCCGGCAGCAACTGCAGTTAGTGGTCAGGAGACGGCGACTAGTCCATCCTCTCCTCTTCGTATGAATCGCGTTGGACAGGGGAACATGGGCAGAAGCATATCGTTGCGTGAGGGCGAAATGCGACATAATCATGGATTGACTGGCAGCAGACACAACGCCAGCGTCATAGGATTGAGCAGCAGCAATGGACAACCGCCAACATATGAGGAGGACGAACCTGTGAATAATGTCCATCTCGAGCGTGGAGACGGTGTTGGTGGAGGAGGAGGCGGAGGAGTAAATCCGAATGCCGGTACTGACAATGCAGCCGTTCCGCCCGATGTACACGAACACAATGGTGGCGAGGACGAGCCTCTTATATCGGATATGGTGGTGCAGATCCTTAGTCACTTTGTTCGTTATTTGCCAATCATCTGCATATTGCTCACCAAATTCATCCATGATCATTTTCTGGGCATACTTGATCTCCTGGTATTGCAGACTGTGATGTACAATGTAAACCGATCGGTGCGCCATCAGGTAGCCCGTTTGGCCCAGAAAAACTATGCCGTGTTAATACGTGATGCTGGCCTCGTTGGGATGGTGGTAATGCTGCGGCTCTTTCTAGCCACTGCACAACCGGACCCCTTCGGACTGATTGTTCCGCCGCCAAAGAAATACTTTAGTGTCGAAGTAACTGCCTTACCGTACAAGACAGAGGCCGAGAACGTCACCAAGGAAAGCCAGCTGACTCATCCAACCTCATCGTCGTCCGAGACACTAAAGGCCACATTTAGCACGGACACTTACGATGTGCTTAAGTCCATCCCTTTGGGCATGTTGCTTTATTATGTGGCAGTCAGTGATCTTATTATTAAGCTATTAACTATGTTTATCAAACTGGTCATCACCATGCTGCCCATGCATGTCCTAAGGCTGAAAGTCCGGGTAGGTGTTTGCTAAACCTTTTAACATGTTCAATTAAAAAGAATTATTCGATTCCATACACAGGCCCGTCTGTATGTCCTGGTGGAGTATCTATCTCAATTCTATCGTGCCCTTACACCCATCACTCAATGGCTCTTCTATCTTTACGAATCCTATTCTGGTCTAGAAGTCATTTCGGGTGGTTTCTGCTGCTCCATGTATCTGGGCGCCAAGATTTTTGAGCTCATTGAACGCGGCAAGTCGCTCAAAAAGGCCATAGTTACTTTCAGACGAAATATTGTAAGTGTATGTGGTACTTTCTTAATGTAATTCTTAAAACAAATTTATTATTAGGACTCGGAGCGTCCACCTACAAAGGACGAGCTAGATGCCGCTGGCTCTGTTTGTCCAATATGTCATGATTCATACAACACACCCGTTGTATTGGAGTGTGGTCATATATTTTGTGATGAGTGCGTCCAGACATGGTTCAAGCGTGAACAAACCTGCCCTATGTGCCGGGCAAAAGTAAGCGACGATCCCGCTTGGCAAGATGGCAGCACCACTTTCTTCCACCAGCTGTACTAGCTGAAACAATGTCTTATTCAAAAATTTTTCAATTTTAAATACGTGTATATATATTTTATTGACTATATATTAATAGTCCGCAAGCTAGCATTTGTTTATTTAAGTTATCCGTTACATATTTAACTATTATTAATATAATAAAAAAAAGAGGATAAAAGATCAAGGATGAATAAGGAAATATTACTTTGGTTTCGAATGGCGACGAGCCGAGCCCATGGAGCGTGATTCATAGTAGTCGCCATCGGCTTTAGTTGCCTTCTTATTAATATCTGTGTGGCGGTCTTTACTCACAATCTCCTCTAGAATTTCACTGTCACCCTTAATGAGACGTATTCGCCCAGTAACCGGATCAACTTCGCGACGAATCTGACTCTGACGCCGTTGATACTCCTCGGGTGTCTCAGGAGCATGTGATTTGCTGTTCATCAACGCTTAAATTAAGTAATATAACAACATTGAGAAGAAGCTTTTTGCCCATAAATATAAATGAACGGACCTATTGGTATGGCAAAGTCCTCATCACCACTGCCACTTTCAGCCCGGGGAGGATCCGGTGCTGCCACTGGATCTGGAGCTGGAATCTCATTGTCTCTTTTTCGCTCACGTTTGTGTTTTCCATGCTTTTTGGATTTCTTCGCTTTATGCTTTTCCTTATGTTCCTTGCGTTTTTGTTTATGCTTTTTTTTTTCCTTCTTTTCGCTACCCATTTTTCGATAACAACGACAGCTAACAAAAATCGATGGTCTCTTAATAGAGATGTCCCCAAAAACAAAAGAAAATCTTAAGACAATTGAATTCTTTTAATACTAATTTTAATCCTACTAAGAGTTTAGGTAATCATTTTCCAATAAATCATTACCTTTTTTGTGATTAATTTAATGCCTTTAATTTGTTTGGACTTTCAATAAATTTCCGATGATCTGTTGAGTTTTCGTTGTTAGACCACACTGGCTTTTGACAGCGCCGCGTGGAATGTGGAACCTAATAGTGGATACTAATTGGACGCATGTTGTGTACAAAAAGAAACGTCAAACTGCAGAGCAAGAGTAAAAACGAATCAAAAAACAAAAAAAATACTATTTAGGATATCTTGTAAAGAATAATACGGCCAAAAGATACTTGCAAAAGGAAAGAACATACGGCTTGGGCTTACTAATCCATCTAGCTACTTATCACTTGGAGCGGCGGCCCCACAAAATACGTTGGTGTTGTGGAAGAACCCAAACACACACAATCACTCACACACATACAGAGCTAAAGGAAAGAAGTTGAAATTCTAAATAAAACTTCAGGAAAATTTGACTATAATTTAACTTCAAGCTCAAAATATAGTTGAAAAAGAATTCGTAACCGTGGCCATCATCATTAACAACGTCGGCGTCATAGGCAGTGGGGAGCAGCAGCCGACAGCAGAAGCAGCAGCAGCGACAACAAAAGCAACAACAGCAGTAACAGAAGCAGCAGCAGCAAGAGGAAAGCAACAGCCAACGGCAGGCAACGGAGAACGTCTTCTAAGTATTGTGACCACCGAGATCAGGATGAGCATGGAGAAAGTAGCCACCAAACAATATGAATCGTAAGTGGGCGGAAGCCAATCTAGAAGTGGGAGTGAAATGAATTGATAAAAAGGAACTAGGCCAATCGATCCCATTAGATGATTGTTAGGTTATGTTTTCTTACAACATTTTGCTATATATATATACATATGTATGCATTATATACATAATTATTCACTCTCCTCCTTTCCATCCTCAATGTACATATATATATTTATTTACTCCGGCTCATCGTCTTCGGAGTCACGAAATAATATATCTGCAGCCAGTTCTTCATTCTTATCGCAGGCCAGATAAACTTGTATGACCATATCACGCTGAAATCCAAGCGAAATTAGGCGTTCCACAGCAGCTAGCTCGTCCGTAGTAAGAGTTACCTCCACAGTCTCCGAACCGGCCTCATTCAGTAAATTTGCAAACTCCTCCTGATGGTTGCGTATGGTCTCAAAGGCGACAGGATCGGTTTCACTCAAACGTCTCAAGATCTCCTCTAAAAGTTCAGGATTCCGGCGTATCGCATCATTCACTTGGGCAAAGCGGGGATCCGACACGAGTGAAGACCATTCTGGCGATCTCGAAGATAAAGACAAACTTGACGACGGTGTGGGCATAGGTTGCGTTGGCGGGATTCCAGTAATTAAATATTCTATCGCACGTTCTGGGTGATTATAACTAGCCCGCAAAGCAGAACGAACTTCCTGCTCCTCATAGCCCATGGAAACAAGCTCACGCACCCGATCCTCATTGGGTGTCATAGAAGGAAGCGATGGCTCCTGTTCACTGGATTGTGCCGTAAGCGGTGGTGTCGGCGGCACGGACTCCTCTTTCGCACGAGTCTGAACCTGAACTGGTTTATTTTTACCCATCATCACTATGAATTTTCCATCCTCAATATTATAATCACTCAAAGGCAAAGTATCTTCCATGATGCGTCCGGCATAGATCAGTTGCAGTTGTTCCACAGACAGCGATATTTCTGGTATACCGGCCAAATGTTGCTTTAGGGCCAACACGTTCTGTGTGATGTTTATCTCTACATTAAAGGACTTTTGGTCCAAAGACCGTATTAACAGCTTCATATTGGAAACATCTACAAATAATTCCGAATTAATAGAAATTAGTGAAAATGTAATGCATGTATGTATGTATATATTCAGCGTTTTCTAAAATGAATGATAACTGAAACTTTGCACATAATCCCCTGACACATAATTCAATGAAACTTGATCCTTTCTTTTTTTAGTTAATATTTATCGTATTTTGTATGTTCTTATTGTCAAAGTTATAAATCGAGCCACATGCTGATCGAACTAGCCTAGCCACAAGCTCAAAGAATGAACGATTTCTTTCGCTTCTATTTCCATATCATATCTTCTTGGTAACAAATTACTATATTACTAGAATATAATGAAATAAGATTTTAAACAGACTTGGGCCAGTTATACTTCAGGGCTAACAATTTGATTTTATTTTATATTTACTTAATTCAAATCGACACCTTGACATACTAATCAAAACGATATTATTCGTGTTTTGTGTTATGCCTTCACGTTGCAGGAAAATTTGGCCAGATCTCGTCGACAGCGATGACAGCGATGTAGAGAACGACATAGATGTGGACAAACTGCCACCGCTGGAGGTTGGGCCCAATGAAAACCGCCTGCAGCACACATACTGCCTGTGGTTTTCACGCAAGGGCACACAAAGAGCTGCCACGGACTATAGCAAATCCCTGCATGTAGTGGGCCGATGTGCCAGTGTCCAGCAATGGTGGTCCCTTTACTCGCATCTCATAAGGCCAACGTCATTGAAACCGTATCGAGAGTTGAGTCTCTTCAAACAGGGAATCAAGCCAATGTGGGAAGATCCGGCGAATAGCAAGGGCGGCCAATGGGTGATACGTTTGCGTAAGAACAAAATCGAACGAGCCTGGGAGAATGTGTGCATGGCAATGCTTGGCGAGCAATTTCTGGTCGGTGATGAGATATGCGGAATAGTGCTGCAGACAAAATATCCGGTAAGTGAGAAATCAAACATATTTAATTGCCCTTCTGTATAAAATAATTTGATAAAAATTGATTGGAAACCAAGCGAAATGTAAATTTCAAATTTGTGCGCGTTATATATTTCGCTCTGCCAGTGTTGAAAAGTGTTCGCATATGGGCAATCTTGTGTTATTATTTAAAACGATGTTATTTACCTTTCAAATGGACCCAAATCGTGTGCCGGTCGAGCTCCATTCATAATGAACTCACCCCCACTTAGTTGCAACCCCATATCGAATGGGTTCCACAAACAAAAACTCGTATATTACTTTGGTTGTTGTTGCAGTTGTTTTGTTGGTATATTTTTAGTATATTTTGGCAAGCGCTATGTGGTATTTTTCCAGTATGCGATTTACTGAAAAGTGAAAACAAGAAAATGCCAAACAAAGGAGAAGACAAAAAATAACTAAGATACACGAATAACGAAAATTATATGGCCGCGCTTGAGTAAATATGCAATTAAAGTAAACATCTTGCGCCGACACTAACTAGAAAGTGAATGTGCGTTAAGAAAGTAATGGAAAATTGTGAAAATTCCAACACATGTGCCGGCGAAAAGCCAGAAATACGATAACAAAACGTAGTTGTAAAATAAACGCGAAGAGAGACAGCGCCAGCGCAGTGGCTATTCATTCCACATATACGCGCACCCACACACTAGCAAAAACTTGGCAGTCTTGTTTCGAATTTCTTGTATCAGATTGACGAGAGCCAGCAACGCGTCGAGTGTGTGTTTTCGCCGTTAAGCGCGTAAAACAATAGGCAACAAGAAGAAAATAATAATAAAAAAAAAAAGTGACACCCCGCGCGACACCCATCTCCTTTGCTTGCTGCAAGAGATTGGGAGCGAGAAAGAGTGAACGACAAACAACGAACAACATAGAACGCGCCGAGCAAAAGAGAGAAGGAACGAAAAACGCCCACCGTAACGCGCCTGCCCTTTGTCTACGACCGCCCCATATCCATACCCACCCTCGCTTTACTCCCCCTCGCGTGTCCATTCGGAGAAAAAAACGTCACATCTTGGTGGCAAGAAGAAGCAGAGCGAAAAGAAGAAGAAGCAAAGGCACTAGTAGAATTGGAGCTTTGCGCAGAAATCGATTATTTTTTTTTGGGCAATTTAAACGATTTGGTTGGGGGCTACGCCACCCACTGCCGCCCCCTTGAAGCACGCGTTTGGTATTTGGATAGCCGAAAAACGTTTGCAACGTGTTCCACATGCAAATGCATTTGCAACGTCTGTGACGACACGATCACCCACTCCCCTTGTCCCTGCCCCCGCATTACCCCATATGCAATAAATGGCATTCAAAAATAAAAATGTATAAATAAATCAATTTAACGAAATAAAATAAGAAATAAGTGTTGGAAAATAAAAACAAAATTAAACACGAAATCATAAAAAAATTTATATACATTTATTCTGTGTCTGTATTTGTTAATAATCAAAAAACACTAAAAACCAACCAAAAATCTTGAGTGAGTCACGATAATTTGGCATTGTTGTTGCTGCCGCCGCCGCCGCTGGCCTACTCATAACCTCTCTCGCTCTCACACATTCACACTCACTGAGTTGTAGCTCTCACGAGCGCGAATAGCGAAACATAAAAGAAATCGAAATAAACATAACATAACAATATATTAAGTAAAAAAAAGAAGCATACGCAAAAGTAGAATTGAAGTAAAAGTGTATATACTGAGAAAATGCCAAGTTAAAAAATAAACGGCGGAAAAGTTAAGAAATCAACAAAATCATTTTGTGGCCACGAAAAATCAATAAAATAAAATAAAAAAGTCTCAAGACTTGGTGAACACAAAAAAGAGAAATACCAACAACTAAAACTACTAAAACTGTTAATCACAGCGCTTTAAAAAAGCTTACATAAAGCAAAAAAGGAGCTTTATAAAGCGGTTAGCGGAAAATCCAAAACAAAATTTCATTTAGGCACATTTAAATCAGCGGAAAAATGACTAAAGACAGATTAGCCGCCTTGCATGCCGCCCAATCGGACGACGAGGAATCCGAGGAGGTGGCCGTTAATGTGGATGGCCATGATTCCTATATGGATGACTTTTTTGCCCAAGTGGAGGAGATACGCGGCATGATTGACAAGGTTCAGGATAATGTTGAGGAGGTCAAGAAGAAGCATTCGGCCATATTATCGGCACCACAAACCGATGAGAAGACCAAACAAGAGCTCGAGGATCTGATGGCCGATATCAAGAAAAATGCGAATCGCGTGCGAGGTAAACTTAAGGGCATCGAACAGAATATCGAACAGGAGGAGCAACAGAATAAATCATCGGCCGATTTGCGTATACGGAAAACTCAGCATTCGACTCTATCCCGTAAATTTGTGGAAGTGATGACCGAATATAATCGCACTCAGACCGATTACCGAGAGCGCTGCAAGGGAAGAATACAGCGTCAATTGGAGATAACGGGACGTCCAACCAACGATGATGAGCTAGAAAAAATGTTGGAGGAGGGAAATCCATCAGTATTTACCCAGGGCATCATTATGGAAACGCAGCAGGCGAAACAAACGTTAGCCGATATCGAGGCGCGGCATCAGGACATTATGAAATTGGAAACATCGATCAAGGAGCTGCACGATATGTTCATGGACATGGCCATGCTGGTGGAGTCGCAGGGCGAAATGATTGATCGCATTGAGTATCATGTGGAGCATGCTATGGACTATGTGCAGACAGCAACTCAGGACACAAAGAAGGCGCTCAAATATCAGAGTAAAGCGCGCCGAAAGAAGATCATGATACTGATATGCTTGACTGTGTTGGGTATCTTAGCGGCCGCATATGTTAGCAGTTATTTCATGTAAATTGATGCAATTACTTAACACTACACACATACACACACCACTCATACAACATATACACACACACTTACCAATGTCTGTTTAGGATGTTGCGCAAACCCACCCAAAAGATACATAGAGAGAGAAAGAGAGAGAGAGAAAGAGAGATAACGAAAGAAAAACTAAAAAGATTAACAACAAAAATTACAATTTAACTGTAAGCGGTGCTTTACCGCCACGCCCACTTACCAGTGAACGCCCCCGTCAACACACAGTCAAACATACACTACACACACACACAAACACAACAACAACAACACACACTACTTACAAGCTTAGATATATAGAAACTATAGCTAATTTGTATTATTTAAATAATTAAATAACAAAAAAAAAAAATTAAATTTCTCGAGAGTCTCAGAGTCTAGCTACACACACACACACACGGAAGCTTAACTAACTTGAAAACTAAACAGTAATATTTATATAGCCTACTACTCTGATATACACGATATAAACAAACAGCTAATTCAAATATACATAAGTATATTAAAATATATTTATGAGGTGGGAAAAATCCGAAGTAATTGCAAAAGAATCATGAAATTTTATTGATTATTGTTATAATGCGAAGCAAAAATGAACAAAACAAAAGCAACAAATTAAACAAAATGCAAAAAGAACATTAGCACATACACACACACAGTTGAAAAGCAATTTAAGAACAAGTTTTTATAGTTTATATATTTGCTTTTGCTAGAAAATCCAATTTATCAAATCAACAGGAAAAAAACAAAATCAATTATTCAATTGTTTCCTTTTAAAATGCATTTAGTTTTATTTCACAATCATAAAAACAACAACAACAAAAGCAAAATGAAACGAAAGAAGACAGCAAGTTATCTCTAGTTAACTTTGAAATATTCAATATTAAGAATTGTTTGTTTAATCGAATAGATATTGTAACGTCACACACCACTCGTACTTTGGCATTGTCGAAGTTTCTATACCCTCACAAAACCGACCTATTACTATATCAAAGTTGATATTACAATATTATCTCTACTGAGATCTCCGATCTCTACATCCATATAGAGTTTTTTGACAAATTTGTAAGCTCTATGAAAGAAGCGTTTCAAGTCAAGCTCGATCATGTATGTATATTCGTATACTGTATGTAGTAAACTCGTTTTTTGCAAGGGTATAAAAAGTCAAGTTGAGGAAGTCGATAACTATTTTTTTTTTTGTATTTGTTGATTGTCGTTTATATACAAAGCAAACAATCTCTCACTCACACACAAAGAAGCGAATGCCAGCCTCAAATTATTCGTTAAACTGTTAAACATTTTTTAAAGTTGATTATTCAGTTTTTGTGATTGCGCAAATAACATTTTTCGTTTGGTGGTTATTTCCCCTGAAACTCGTTAATTTTTTTTTTTTTTTGGTTTTGCCTTTTAGTGATTGCGAAATGGAAAAACCACAGAATCTCCTCACACATCATGTTACACTAAAAAACAATCTTCATGCTTGCACTCGCCACATTAAAACACACACATACTAACAATTTTTCCTTTTACCTTATTTTATTAACTTGCTTTTATTTATTTTTTCTTTCCCTACCTCTACCAACAATTTTATCATCAATCTAACTAACACATCAACAACAATAAAATGGCATGCGACAACCAATTAATTAAACATTTATACTTGAAAAAACCCAATATTATGTAAAATCATCCAAATAAAGTATAAAAGCCAGCAAATAGCATGAATTATTTTGTATTTCGCTAGTGGTCACATGAAATGCTTTTGCCTATACATAATAAGTAAGAAACTGCACACCGACCCCCCGCCTATTTGTTACTCCTTCTTCTACTTCACTACAACAACAATAACAACAACTCTACTGCAACAACAAAAAGTACTAAAGTTAAATCACGTGAATTGAGTTAAGCTGAAATGTTCATTCTATGCACTCTGCTTGCCTCTCTCACTATATCTCCAACCGACTAAGAGCAAGTAAACACCATCGACCAACAACTTAGCAAAAATAAGCACTCCAAAAAAAAAAAAAGAAACACTAAAAACCACCAACAACAACCACAACAACAACCACCAACAACTACGCGTTTACAAATATTTCATCTTCGACTTCGTATTATGCCAGTTAATCAAACTGCAGTTGATTTAATCAATATAAATGTGACAAAACAAAAACGAAAAAGCCCTTAAAAGAGAAAATAAAAAATAATAACTAAAGCGACTCCGCCTCCTGGCAATCCAATTGACATCATGGATCATCACGGCGAAACCCTTTGCGACCTTAACATCTTTACCTAAAACTAAGGTGAGTAATGTTTCTTTATATTACTTATTATAATTATTGTATATACATAAATTCCTCGTAACTGGTGCTTCAGAATATTGATTACCTGAATGAATGAATGAATCTCTTTTGATGTGCAACGAGGCTGATCAAGTCTCAATTTGATGAGAGAGATAAGTAGCTTATCATTTAAAATACGATAATTGCATTATTTAATGTAATTAATGAGAGAATCGAGTTCTACAATTGCATTTATAATTAAAGCGACTTAGTTATAGAGAAAGTTTTGTATAATATAAATGACCTACATGAAGATTGTCTACATGAAACGACCTCACCCACATTTCACTAGCCTAAAATGACAATTGGATGTGATTCATTATTTATGGTGTAGAGACAGGTTGATGAGCAATTGAAAATTTGTGAATATCACTGCTCTCCGATTAGATTAACCACTCGCTCAATACAATGTAGTGGCGTTAGGTATTGGATTCAATTGCAACTTTAGATACACATACTTTAGATACACTTTGTGTGGTTTTTCTGGCGCATCTGTTGATGCGTTAGTTCACATTAGTTTTGGTGGAAGAATCGTTTTATTAAGTGGCGCTGCCTTGTAAATTGATAAAAGAAGCATTACTGTTAGCCCGGATGCGCGGTTCATCTTAACTTAAGTAAAATGAGTATATTTCTCTCGTTGAAATGATTTGTTCAAATCGAATATAACAAGTAGATGTTCATTTTTGTATTTTTCGTTGTTTTTCTCACACTTCAAGCAAAGCATCTTTTGCTTGATGATCTCATCCTAACCGAGTCATATTCTTTGTGCGAAATATTACAGTCGAGAGTAGATGGAAAGACGTATAAAATATAAGTAAGTTTAGTAAAAAAAATCATTTGATATTTATAGATCTTTGTCTGTTTCGGTTAACCAATACTCACTCACGCTCATTCTCTCTCTTTTAATTGAATTGGAACTTGGCGAGTTGTATTTGAAGTGGGGAAGTTTACTACACTTATATATTTATGCGTATCTGTGTGTGTATCATGGTAAGCCTTCTTGACCCTTAGGCGTTTGCGTGTTAAATCCACAACGGAATATTATTATCTATAAACTTTTCGTCTATTTTATACGAGTTCATCATGTATCATTTCCCTTCAACTTCCTGTCGTCAATGAACTCTCTAATGTGACTTCAACATGCACTAAATATATATATAGGGGAGGGTTGTCAATGGAAGGGGACCATCGCCCTCAATTCAAATAAGGGGAACCATTGAGTCATCACAGTCAAGCGACGACCCACACTCGATTCGATTTGACCATTATACAGTCATTTTGACTGCTATATCTATACACATATAAGTAGTATGTACATACATACATACATTATTATGTATGTATAAATCAACACTCGCTCGTGTCGCTTTAAATAGACGGAAGGCGATAAACTGTTATTTACATTTTCCCAAATTGCTTATTAAATGCTTTTATTTCATTCATTTTTATAATGAAAGAAATTAGAAATGGCAAATAATGAATCATCATCATTTTTATCGTGTGATAAGCCGCCCGACTCAATTGATAAGTTATCTCTCTGCTTTCAATAGTTAGTTGGCCTATTCATCGCGTGAGAGAAAGAGAGAAAAACAGTAATAGAAACACAAACACATACACTCAAATGCAATTAAAAGTTCAACTTTCGAATGACACCTGTCGCAAATTCTACACCTACTTTGTCTCTTTCTCGCTCTGTCCCTTGTGTCTAATTTTTTTCATTCTATTTCTTCGTTCGAGCACATGTTACTTTTTTGTCCCCCAATGCCTCAATGCCTTCGCTTGTTGCCTCTCATTTGATTTCGCTTGTCTCTACTCCCTTCTAAAGGCCACCGTCATGTGCAGTCTCTTGCCCCTATACCCTGGTAATCAAAGCCATGCTAGATTATTATATTTAAATAGCTCTATAAAATTAGTTATTATACCCTTGCAAAAAGGGTATATTAATTTTGGTCAGAAGTGTGCAACGCATAGAAGGAGGCATCTCCGACCATATAAAGTATATATATTCTTGATCAGCATGACAAGGCGAGTTCAAATCCGTTTGTCCGTCTGTCTGTCCGTCTGTCCGTCCGTCCGTCTGTCTGGATCAACAGCTTCTCCTCCGAAGCCGCTCAAGCTACAGAGCTGCATATATGTATATACTGCAGGCATTGTATATCTCGGATTCATCCCGATCGGACGACTATATCATATAGCTCCCATAGGAACCATCGGTCGAAAAATGAGTTTTAGATCAATAACTTCTTTCTTTTTCACCCGATTATCAAAAAACTTAACATTTGGCAGTTTATTATACATCCAAACATCCATGCCAAATTTGATCAAGATCGGATTACTATATCATATAGCTCCCATATGAACGATCGGACCAAAAATAATTTTTCTTCTAAAAACTTTTTTGTTTTTTGAGTGATCATCGTCAAACTTGGTAAATAACATTTCCACATTAAAAGTTATAATTCTGGTAAATTTGATCAAAATCGGATGACTATATCATATAGCTGTCATATAAACATATGAAAAAATTGCATGCTGCATGTCTACATACATGCATTTGTATGCGTGCCGTGCTTTGGCGTGTAAAAACGGATTTTTACACCAGGGTCTTTACATTTAGATAACTCTTTTTAGGGATCTAGTAACACAAGAGCTTGCAAGGGTATACAAACTTCGGCATGGTCGAAGTTAGCCCGGCCTTCTGGTTAAGATAGTAATCGCTTAGTTTTAATCAGCATTCAACTAAAGATATTGTAGTATTAAATGAATTGGGCACTTTCTGCATTTCAATTATCTCTGAAAGCTCGCTTTCCATGAAGACTTTTTTGCGGGGTATCAACCTAGTCCGAATCTCTCTGTTTTTTCCACTCGAGTTTGATGACATTGCGCTGGCCCCCAAACTGTGGCCAGGCGCAGTTGCTACTGCAGTGAACGTCACTCTGAAAACTCTTTTCTGTCCGAGCCAACGATTCATGATATCAATTTGTGCACTTTGTTGTATTTAGTTTTTCCCTTGTTTTATGTGCGATTTTCCGTTTTGTTTGCTTGCCAAATCCACAAGCGGTAACAACCAATGAGTTTATTTATTTATTTGTATTTTTATCTGTTCTCTTCTTTTTTTATTTTTTGCCATTACACTAAAATCATTCCAATGAGTTGCTTTACTTGAGGGATGACTCACACATTTGGTGGGCGACTGTTTAAAGGTTTGCCAGCAAAGTGATTTATTGCCGCTCTGATACATGAAGAAAAAGAGGAGTTGTTGGGAAATGGAGAGGTTTTTGAAGTCTCTACTTGTCAACAGCTCTCGGAGAAGAGAGTAAAGTTGTAATCAAGAATCTCATATCATAGTCAGAAGAGACTTGACAATTGAAAACTTTGTTTGCCTCGTTTCTGCTAAAGTTTCCCTTTGCCGCTTGACCAAGCAAAAATTTGCCATGCACAAAAGCGTAGATACCTTCACTTCCTCAAACAATTTCTTTCATTTTGCGCAAGCCAACTTGTTCCAACTTTCAACAGAATTTGCAGCATTTGCATTTAGTTCAGGCAGTCTGGACGACTGACTGACTAACCTTCCTCCTATTTCCATTGGCATTTAATCAATTTGGCCAGCCACAGGTAAAAAACTGGGCGTGGCTCTCCTTAGGCACCTTACTGTGTGTCTGTATTATGACATATTCATTTTTTTTTGGGTAAGCCAAAAAAAATTATTTTAAGCCAGTCAAACGGCCTCTTACCATACACATATATCGATTTTGTTCATCACATTTGCCAAAGCTAACAATTTTGTTAATTGAAAACAAATTTCATAGACATACCGGTAGGGTGAATAGAGGGAACTGACCCCAAGGGGGCTATCGAGATGGACAATATACTCCTCCAAATGGTTGTGTGTGTGTTTGTGTGTGAGAGGCCAAAATTAATTTGAGAGTTATATAATTTATAATACAACGAAATATTAAATCCCCTTTTTTTGCCACTAGAAAATTGATCTGCCAATTAAATAATGTAGTTACTTCATTCTATAATCAATTCGGATATATATTTATTTCCACAATTTTAAAAAAAGTAGATGTGGTTTTTATCATTGTTCCATTGTTAGCTGCTTTACTTGGAATTCAGTAAACCTTTTAACGAATATAGGGTATATGCGCATGTATATTAAAATGAAACACATGTTGACCTTTTTTCACTCCGTTCATTCGCCTACATTCTGCCTACAAACCTTCGTTTATCCCTTTCGCCAAATTATATGTGTATTTAATGTTGCTGCAGCAGCAGAAAGAACTACAACACGAGAGGCATGGGCGTAGGCAGCGAAGTAATATGGATATGTTTTTTGAAAAAAGATATTTAATTATGTTATTCAAACGAAATTCCAAATCAAATCGGGGTTATGCTTAAAGTGTATAAATTGTTGAAAATATGAAAATATATGGAAAATGTGGCGCCCATGGCGGAAAACGAAATGAGTTTTCGGTTGCCCTGTAAACGAGTCCGGGTTGGGCGGGGTTCCTATTTAAAATAACAACGAGAAAGCAGTTGCAAAGAAAAGAAGGATAAATGGGGGTCGTGAAAGGATTGAGGTTTCACAGAGAACGGTTTTTTATTTATTTCTGAAACTGTAGAATATTTTCACAAATTTAAAGTTGAGAAGAATTGTTGCATTTGTTTTGTTATTTTTTGACTGAAGTTTTCTTCTAATTAAAGCAAAAAATTCTACGCAAAACTCGAAGTGCAAAATGTTGATATACACTTTGGTAACAAACTCTCGGCGGGGCTCCTCTTACCCATTAGGCCGAGCTGAAGAAAAAAAGCTGAGTAATTGCAGTCAGTCAAGGTGAGGTGGCAATGGGTACACGGGAGTCAGCAACAACACAAGTATGACAGGTCGCAGGAGACGCAGAGGCAAGAAAAAATAAAAGGCGAAAAATATTAATTGAGGATGTTTGACTAGCGCAGAAGATGCAACAGCCTTTTGTGTGTCAATAGTAGTCGTCTTCGCTCCAGCAAGGGGGAAAAAATGGTGAAAATGGGAATGGAAATGGTGAAAAATGTCAGCTTGCTGTGTGCTCTCTAGGCATAAATCAAGCCAACAAAAAGCCTTCATGAGAGCAGCCAGCCAGCAAGTCAGGAATATGAGAAGGGCTTGACATGCTTAACTATCTCTTTTTCTACATATAGTATGTATTTCTCGTTTTGTCTATTTTCCCTATCATTCTCTCTGTATGCACACGCAAAGGAAGATGGTGCCACTGTGCCAGAAAAGGTTAAGTTCCTGTGAACAAAATACTGTGGCATAGTTTGAGGCGCTCACGTAATTCCTTTTCCTTCCATAAAGGCGCGCAAATGAAAGACATTCTGGAAAATGACATCTAAAGTTAGTTAAACGGGATAGATACTTTTATTATTGAATAAAAAATGAATTTTATACAATTTATATTTCTCTTTTGTTGTAGTTTCGACTTTTGCACTTTGCTTTTACGCTGTTGCTGTTGCACACAGCAGGGGGTGGCGAGAACTGTCATCCCCACAAGGATAAGCCAAAGCGATTTTTTTTAAAGCACTGTGGCTGATTCAATTCCTGGCATAACCTCTCCGTGAGAATTTTAGAAGTGAAAAGAAATAGAGGAAAATGTGTTTTCATATATATATTTATATATTCATGCAAAATTCTGCTGAAAAAAATGGAATTTTTATTATTCAATTCGTAGTATGCATTTTCTTTTGAATTGCAGTTATTGCCAATGTCTGTCATATTCATTTATCCAGTCTGTTTATTGTTCTTCATACACTTTGCAGCTGACAAAGAAAATAAAATAATGAAATTGCAACGAAATGTGCCCCAAGGTGGTTTTGGCATTGCATAATGCAATCAAAATGCAGATTGCTTGCTTTTATGTTGTCGCTGCAGCTGTTAATAGCATCCTTGTTGTCTCCTGCTTTTCACCTGGGTCATCTTTCTACCACCCTCATCTCAAACATAATTAAACCCGAAAATATCCCAGTGGTTGGCCTTGAAATGTCGTATGTAAAATACAACCGATAGTAGACGGGTCACCCAGAGGGAATGATAAAGAATAGTATTCGGAGGGTAAACTCTAATTATAATGCACATTCATTTGCATCAATAAATAGCTTTGGTTCATTTTAAACATCTTTTTTGAACATACAATATGAGAAGCACTTGCCCGACCCTAGAATGCGATTATCATTCAATCTTGTTTGATAAAAGAAAAAATTTCTTATCGAACAATTTCTACTTTCGAGGGTATTCCCACATATGACCTCGGATTTTTCATAATACTTTTAATGGTAAGCATATTAAGTGCTGAACATGCTCCTGCTTCCCCAAGTACAAGCTTGTATTACGTATACGCCTCATTATCCCAACCACAAGGATGAACTGAAATGAAACAACTTTTTTTTTTTTTTAGTATTTTCATCTTTTTTTTGCTCTTTTTTTTGGATTGTTAAAGTTATATAGCATATGTATGTATGTATTTTTTTTTGTGTTTTTAAGTTTTTTTTTCTTTGTTTCTTTTTATGTTGCTTGCTTGGGTAATTTGTCCAGTGTGTTTCCTGTGGGCGTGGCTATGTGGGATATGCCTCTGCTAACTTCCTTCCTGTTTGTTATGCTCCCCTTTTTATACCCTTGCAAAAAGGGTATATTAATTTTGGTCAGAAGTGTGCAACGCATAGAAGGAGGCATCTCCGACCATATAAAGTATATATATTCTTGATCAGCATGACAAGGCGAGTTCAAATCCGTTTGTCCGTCTGTCTGTCCGTCTGTCCGTCCGTCCGTCTGTCTGGATCAACAGCTTCTCCTCCGAAGCCGCTCAAGCTACAGAGCTGCAATTTTGCACGAAGTCTTGTATATACTGCAGGCATTGTATATCTCGGATTCATCCCGATCGGACGACTATATCATATAGCTCCCATAGGAACCATCGGTCGAAAAATGAGTTTTAGATCAATAACTTCTTTCTTTTTCACCCGATTATCAAAAAACTTAACATTTGGCAGTTTATTATACATCCAAACATCCATGCCAAATTTGATCAAGATCGGATTACTATATCATATAGCTCCCATATGAACGATCGGACCAAAAATAATTTTTCTTCTAAAAACTTTTTTGTTTTTTGAGTGATCATCGTCAAACTTGGTAAATAACATTTCCACATTAAAAGTTATAATTCTGGTAAATTTGATCAAAATCGGATGACTATATCATATAGCTGTCATATAAACATATGAAAAAATTGCATGCTGCATGTCTACATACATGCATTTGTATGCGTGCCGTGCTTTGGCGTGTAAAAACGGATTTTTACACCAGGGTCTTTACATTTAGATAACTCTTTTTAGGGATCTAGTAACACAAGAGCTTGCAAGGGTATACAAACTTCGGCATGGTCGAAGTTAGCCCGGCCTTCTGGTTTTTGTTGGTTTTTTGTGTGTGTGCGTTAAATAAAAATGAACAAAACCGTTTGTGCGGCCGTGGGATTGAGTAGTGGAGTGGACGGTGGGACAGCAAGAGGACGAGAGGTTGAGGTGAGGTCAACATGATGATGTACGCTGCCATCAGCTTGTTTAGAGTCAAGTGAGAATATAAAATGGGCAAGTTTTTTCTTCCGGGCTTACGTCATGTTTTATTGTTGCGCCATGGAACCATCGAGTCATGGCGGTATTAAAGGATTTTGCCAGCCAAAATATTATTGTCATGTTGTAAAATTCATTGAGGAATGCGTGACACACATGCTCCTTCAAGCTGTAGACTAGCAGGAGAAGGGTAAGCACTCCGCTACGACTCGGTCACAATGTCAAAGAGAACACGCGAAAGCAACACCGGGCAGAGGACACAGGACACATAACGACAGATGCCCAAAGAGGAAAAATTTCACACATTAAAATTGGGAAACCGATTTTCGAATACCCTGTTATCAAGTTAACTAATTTAAGAACCATGTCCTCAGATATGCTCTGTATTTTAGATTAACTTCAAAAGCAACATAACAATTTGCCATGGATTTATTTTTTAACAATTTATTTCGATAATGAGGATATTCCTATTGTTTTTGAATCTTGGATAATATTTGGTATTAAATATACCACATTACACTGCGATTAAAGGGTATACAAATGAAATCCACATGCGCCTACTTTCCCCATTAGGAAGTTTGCCTTCCTCGGTCTCTGCTACGTTTTTTCGTCCTCTCTCTTGCATTGTATCTCGTTCACTCTTTTTCTCTCTCGGTGCCTTTTTTTTCTGTTCACCCAATATATGGGTTAGGAGGAGGCAGAGGCAACTAATCCATTTCGCTTGCTATTTTTAACAGTAAGCGTCAGCGGTAGTCCCAAGGGGCTAAGTAGCGAGCGACAGCAACAACAACAAGGAGAAGCGGCGCAGCTGTGGCAAATCAAAAGCCGCACTCACACACAGACACACTCACATGCCTATATACACACGCATAGTCGGCAGCCCCTTGCGTTAGGCTACGGTTTTGCTCGTTGCGCAAGCTGTTGAGAGTTCGCTCTCATTCTCTATCGTATGTCTCTCATTCGTATGCTCTCTCGCTGCCAGCTTGGTTTTCTCTCGCTGCTTCACACCCTCACCACTCATGTTCTCTTACTCTTCGGCTAAGCATTTTGGTTGCGAGTTTTGGAATTGTCATTGCCTTTGTTGCGGTTTGTGCGTTGTTCTTGTTGTCGTTGTTGCTGTTGGTGTTGTTGCTGGTGGTGTTGTTCGTTGTGTGTATTTTGTGTGCTACTGTGTTAATTTCCACACGGTATACACACACACTTGAAATGAAGCCGGTTCTTTCACATGGGAACAAAGGCCTAAGCCAAAAAGAAAAGCAAAATGAAAGCACCAAGGTTGGCGGGGGGAGATAGAGAGGGAAACTCCGCACGCTAAACAACTTTTGTCCTCTAACATGTTTCTCTATGAATCCATAAAGTGACCTAGCCAAACCATCCGCCATTTTACCTTCTCTCCGGCTCCATTTTTTTTTTTCTTTTGCTGTTTGCTTCGGCCACATCCTGTCGTGTTGCGTTGTGTGTGGGCCTTTTGTATGTTTGCATTTTGGTTACACTTTTTTTCCTTTTTGTTCTTCTTTCCCCACGTTTTTCTATTGCCATTTTGACTGTTGTTTGTTGCGGCCATAGAGAGCCTTAGTAAGCGAGAAAGAGAGAGGGAAAGGAATGAGAACTTTTTTAATTGTCGTGCTAAAAGGTACATGCTATATATTTATGTCTACTCTCCTCATGACATTAATTGGAATAAAGAATTTTTTGATTATAGATTGGAATATAATTTATCATATCGGTCAAGCTCTTTCAAGATTTTAAAACATTTCCGATTCATTGAACAACAATTATACTTAAAAATCGCCATATGCATGGGCTGCAAATGAAATCACATTTAGCTATCGTTGACTTTCATATCGATACGCAACACACAGATGTAATAAATTTCATTCAGATCGCACGTACAACTTGTTACGATATGAACTAAGTATGTACATATATCTAGTATATATGTATGTATGTACATATAGGTAACAATCTATAGAGAATTTCAAAAGATGACATTGTTGTTTTTCATATATTTGTATTATAATGGAGTCCTTTATAGCGTCTTTACAATAACACTTTGTTTCTCTCTATACACCCAATAAAATTTTTAACACGTTCGCATTTCTACTTATGTAAACCAATTAATTATGGGTCCATGGTTTCGTATCCTAGTTTTGCCACATACACTCCACACCTCAATACCTTAATACCGTAGTATTTTATGCTTTCTCACAATCTCTTGATACAGTTAATTCTGTTTTGTATCCAAGTATATAACCTGATTGTCATTTGGCTGGCAATCGCATTAGTTGCTCCTCGAGTCTTTGCACTAATGCGGCTTCGTCAGTTGTTTTTCTTCGTCTGTCGATTTTACCGCCATTTATCCCCCAATAACACCGCCTAGAGAGAATTCAAGCAACACTCGCTTATCGCTCGGGGCATATCATTTAATTTCAACATTATTTGTCATATATATATATATATATATACGTGAAGCTGAAGGGGGGGTGAAGTGGTAGGGGAAGGCAGACAGGCGAAGGAGCAGCACCAAGCAACTAATCTGCAATCTTGCCCTCTTTGGGACAGGCACAAAATAAAATGTGCTATTAATTAGTTTTTCCCTACATTGTTGGTGTTGTTGTCGGTTCGTTCCTGTCCTTCGACTGGCAAAAGGCCTGAGGATAGATAAAACTGCCGCACACACGAAAAACGAAAAATCTAGGAGTGTTGGAAAGAGAAAGCATAAGAATACGAGAGAGAGAGACAAACACAGAGAGAGAGAGAGAGACCAACCCACCAAACAACTAACTAACTGCCTGGTTTTCCTCTTTGCTCTTCCCAAGCCCTTCTCCCTTTCTGTCTTTTTGCCCCACACAATCATGACGGAAATTTTTGTAGCACTTTTCCGTCGCGTCATTTTTGCTATCTGTGTTCATGACTTGTAATTATTTTTGCGATTGTTGTTGTTGTCGGTCTTGGTCTTGGTATTGGTATTGCCATCCTTTTCTGTCAGTGTTTTATTTTTTTGTGTCCTTTGGGCACAATTACTTTTGACACTAAATTTATTTTTATTTGCCTAGGGGGGGCAGGCAGCCTAGCATTGGGAATTAATCATACGCCATGTTGCCCTTCTCCTTCTTACCAAATGCAAAATGTGCGTGTGCAATCGAATTGCAAACCAAGAAAAAAGCACCAATGAAAACCACAAATAGTTGGGGTTAGGGAGTGGGCAAGTTGGGAATTATTCCAATACGTTGGGTTTATATAATTGATTGATGGAGTGATGGTTGGATGGACGGCTGACGTGTATGAGGCGTGTGGATATGTTAGCTCCTTAAATAAAGGTTTGGCCTGCAAAGTTTATTGCCCTCGTGTAGCTCTGTAGTTAGTGCTGAGACCCTTTGTGTTGTTCACTAAAACCAGTTCAATTTGATTTGAAATATTCTATTAAAGAATTCATAACAAAATTTGTTTTCGTTTTATTGATGAATCCTATGAATTCTATGCTTGTGAATAGATTCCATTTGTTGTTCCAACATATTGTTAATTTAAAAGAGTCGCCGGCTTAAATTGTTTTGCATATTTAAATTCAAAGTTTGAATTCTCAAATCCAGTTTTTGACGTTTAAAAACCTGCAGCAAGCAAGAACTTTTTGCATAATAACTATCTTTAATACTGATATATATATATTTAATCCAACGAACATGGAAAGTAGCTGGAACTAGTTCTCAAGTTGAATTGCCATGAGCAGCACTAGCACTGATGAACGAAAGGTTTAGTATAGACATAAATAAAAGGATTTACTTTGCCTGCGCCTGGGCCACCTGCTCAGTTCAGTTTGTTGAACTTTAACAACAGGAAAAGTCTGCCTAGCCATGGTCGCTCTCCCATCTAACTTATTTACTCTTCCTGCTTACCAGTTTGGTGCCGTTAGTCCATTTGCGAGTCGCTTGGCGCACCAGCTCCGAGGGCACGGGTATAGGCATTCATTATAAATGAAATTCACTTGAAAATGACTTTTGAACCAACAGTCAACGTGGAACAGCAGTCGCTTGTGGCCCTCAAGGAGGGGAGTCATTGTGTTGGCTTATCTCGTCGGGCTGTGTTCTGTTAATTTGCATTTATTTCAAGTTCTAAACTTAAAAACCGCTAATGTCGTTGGCCCACACCTCCCAACGAGCCCCACCCACCCCCGGCCTGCCCTGCTCTACTCGTCTCTTCTCTATTCGTTTCTATTTACCAGTTTGTTGGCCAAAAATTTGTGTTGAATTTGTTTTAGTTGTTTTTTCAAGGGCATATCAAATTGTTTAACGACTTTTTTTTTTTTGTTTTGTTGTCTGTCACCTTACACTTGTGTATTTTTTTTTCCAGCTTTGATTATGTGTGTGTTCATGTGCGTGTGTGTCCGATGACGACATTGAAATGTTGTTTTGTTTGCTCAAGACTTTTATGAGCTTTCTTTCTCAGTCTGTAGTCGTCGTCTGTCGTCGTCTGTGCTCACTGTATTTCTCTTTAGTTGTCTGTTTCTCTCAGTCTGTCTGTGCCAAGTGGCAAATGGCTTTTAGCTGTCAGCAGAAATGCAAATTTACAAATGGTTTTTGGTATACATATACTATATGAAAAGCCAACCCAAATGGCCTTCTCGTGGGGTGGTTGTCTTCCACTCCACACTCGGTATCCTCGGTATCGCTCGTTCGCTATCTTTATCTGTCGGTGTTGTAAATGATCACATGCCTCAACTTGAAATCGCTTGATATATGAGTATATTAAGCTAAATACGCCCGGAATCTAGAACACTTCATTATCATAAACAATTTTCATACTGAGTATAGATGCTGAAAATTTATTATCACCATTTTCATACACTGAAGAAAAAGAAAGTCTAGAATTTCTGATGATCGCTCAAATGGGATGCGATTTTATCACATAAAAACCAAGCTTTGCTGTCTGCTAACGAAATCAAGCAAAAATCAAAACAAATAACTCTTTGATTTTTGTGGTATGAGATTTACTACTTACATTTGTGGAATTGGCAATGATGCTAAACAACGATTGAATAAATATGCGATTATCTTCATTTACCAGGGAACCCTCGCAGCCACGCCAATTCCAGTTTCTTGAGTTGTCTTGAGTCACTAACTAATAAGACTTTTACTCGCTTTCTCTCCTAGCCTTTGGCTGTCAACAGAGATTTGCTGTAGGAGAAGTCTGCTTACATTCACTCAGTTCGCTCCCTTTTTATTTCGTTCCATTTTTCCAGTTTTTTTTCAGTTTTATTTTTGTGTGTCATCTTAATGGAATTGTTAATGCTAATCCCCCCCATGCTGTGTTGCTCCAGTTGTTGCTGGCTTTTCAACCCTCCCAACGCAAAAAAAAAAAAAAGACCAAAAAATCCCGGAAAAAGGACAAGAAAAGAAAGAAAATTGTTTGTGTTAGTTTTCATTTGGTTGTTTGCTTAAAATTTATTCTTTACATTAATTTGCCTCGGGTCTCTTCTTTCGAGTGGAGCAAATTAAATTCAACGTTGAATGAGTGCCATAAAGTTGTTGGCAAGTACCAGCCCAACCCAACCCAATTCAACCTCTTTGGCTGGCAGGGAAAACTGCAACACAACTTCAGAGAATGGCCTTGTGTATGCTCAGAGTGGTCGTCGGGTGGTGGGAGAAGGTGTTCCCGGGCATCACACAAACGATGATGCTGCTGGCGTCGAGGCTTTCCATCCACTTAAAACGGCATTTGTGCATCATTTACAATAAATGTCGGCAACTCGTCATCATCGCCATCATTAAAAGCACATTCCGCTGCTTATGGCAACAGTCTGTGAAACGGAAGAAGGCCGCATAAATAAGAAAGATACTGACCAAAAACGAATTCTCATTACATGGCTGTTCATGGGTAAACATGGAAACATTTCGCATTATTGTTTGTATTGGGGATTCACGAATTATTTATTCATATGTGGGGACTTCATTTCACATTTCTGTTAATTTACTGGGGAAAAATGCACGAGACAATCACAATCGATTGTGCACATAGTTCATTGAATCCCTCAAAGGATGTGCATTTCCTTTTTACATGCCATGGTCACAATTCAATCAACTTCCCGCTGGCTTCTTCCTCCTCTTCTTTACGTACGGAATCATACTGGAATCAGACATATAGATTCCCATGTTAAAGCATTAAGTTCAATCGATTTTATGTTAGGTGCAGACTCATACATCCCAACGTTCATACACATACACAATATGCATATATGTATGTATAAAAGAACTGGTATATTGTATATTTATAATGCCCAAGTGGATTTTGCGTGCGCCATTTAATGAAATCAGATGCTAAAGTAAATCCCATATTAATGCCACACAAAAAACAATCCGCTGACGCATGCTGCAGTTTCTATACTCTTCATATCGTATATAGTAATAATCTGATTGCAATGAAACCTTTCACTATAACATCATTGCAGACTACTTCCCTTGTATATATAGTTTTCGACTCGACATGCTGATTAAGAATATATGTAAATATTGCGCTTAGTTGAATTTACTTCCTTTTCATGTTTTTCGACCTCGGGGCTTCCTCTTTTTCGAAAGGGGCATCGTAAAAAAGAGAGCATAATTCCGCCTTCTGGTATTTGAATATAATTTTATTATTTCGTATTTTTTGCCGTCATTTTTCTTCTTTTATTTTCGATGTTGCTAAGCTAAATTAATAAATTAAATTGACGTGCAAACAAATTGCGAGCACTCGGCGGCGCGTTTATTGCATTTGCATTCGTTAGAAGCCTAAAGGCAGCCCATTTCAGGGGGGGATTGGTGGTGAGCTAAAGGCTGGATTGTGTACGAGTTGTTACGTAGCTTGCGTCAATCATCATAATCTATTTTTTCTTCAGTTTTTTTTTATTTTCATCTCACTGTGACTTTGACTTTGGCAATTTGTTTTAATTTAAGTCAAAGTAAAGAGGAGCAAAAGAAAAATAACCCAGAGGCTGATGTCAGTTCGCCGAAATGTGTATACTCTTTAAAAAAAATTCCATTTTACGAGATATACTATAATAAAACTTATATACAGTTATGCATATATCCGAAATTTTAAATGATAATCAGGACTATATATGCTCTCAAAATTATGTAGCAAACATCTGAAATATTTCGCCATAAATTCTCTTAGTAAGGATGTAATTACAGATCTAGACTATTTTTTTTTTGGTAAAAGCTTTAGGCCAGTGGCTAATCTCGCACTGCGTGTGGATCCCTGAACTGTGGTTTCAGTTTCGGTTCTTTGTCTTATCTGTTGTACGTTTTGTTTGTTTTGTTTCGAGCTAACCTTTTTTCTCTTCCTGCATCATTCCCCTCATTTCTCTCTCTCAGTCTATCTCTGTATGTAATTTGGATTTTTTTCTTTTCGTTGCCTCGTTTTGGCCAACTTCAAGCCTCTGCTCCTGCTGCTGACAACGCCACTTCTCGTATTCAAGTCGGGCAATAAAATTGTTTTCCTTGCCGACCGACCGACCGTCCGACCGACCCCAAAGCCAATTTTATGTTATGCCAGGCACACGCACAACAACAGCAACTGAAATTTCCTTAACAATTATCGCATTGGCTTTTTATAACTGCTCCCCTAGAATCTAACTAGGATGTGGGCTGCCGACCGACCCGACAGACCCGACCCACTCACACATAGACACAGGCACAGGCATACACACAAGTCATAGCTAATAATAAATTCTTGGTTTTTGCCCCGCACAACAACAAGAAAAAAATTCTTCTGAAGGCGCCGCCGCCGTCGTGAGCTCCTTTTCGTTGTTGTTGTTGCTGCTGCTGACGTGTGCAGACCATAAAAATCCGCTAAGGCGTCCCAAGACCGATGGGGGAGGGGCTGGGGGGCCGTCGTCCGAACGACCTTGTCTCAACAATAGACCATTTGGTCATACGATTTCTGACAGATATTTTGACTAGCGAATTGCCTTGAGGTAGCAATCCGTCGTCCCGACAGGACGAAACTCAATTTGCATTTACATTTACTTTGCTCGCATAATATTTCTCGTCCTTACACTTACTCGTATGTCCTGTCCTGCATATATGTATAAGCCCAATACACATTAGGTTTATGAGTGGGCGACTGGGAATGAGGCTTAGGGATTTTATCTGTGAATGAGTCATAGCCCAAACGTTATAAAAAGTCATGGACATAAACAGCTTTTCCCTTTTACAATTTGGGTAATATTCTTTTCGTGTTTGAGAACTGGCAAATAGCATCAAAATACGCTAATACAATAATATGTATATTTTTTATTAAAACTAAAACTATTAACAAATCAATTTGACTTTCGCTCTTTTTTTTCGATCTTGGCTAATCTAAAGAAGTTTATAGATACTCGGACATTAATAGCATTTAAATAATATTAAGTTAAAAATATTTAAATGGCAAACCTATTTAACTAGTCATGTATCATGTGTCCTTTTTGTTAACCAATATTAAACCGTTTCTGCTTTATGCCTTTCTCTCTAGACTCATATTCCTAACTAGTTATACACTGACCACTGCTACATATATTGAATACCAATCGGTTCGTTTGATTAATGTTTATAATATAGTATATATGGCAAACGCTTCTTCGAGGCAATCTTGATTTTCTTTTTGTTGCTCTTGCTGTTTTTTTTTTTTGTTTTATTGGTCCATACAAAATTTGATTAGGTGCCATCAATCGCTGCGTTTCTGTTTTAATGAAGCAGTTGGCATTGAAGCCTTTGTTTCCCCTTCTATGTAACTCTCTTTGGGACGAGCCAATGCCTGATTGGGTAAAAGCTGCCAAACTGAGCCGAGTTTCTTCCACTGACCGACCCATTCAAAAGACAATAAAATTTTGGACTTGACCCATCGTAAATCTCTCAGCGGGATACACAAAACAGAACTTAAAGAGAGCTGAGGAGACACGAAAGATGGCAGAGGGAAGGGAGGGGATTGGTATACATTTTGTGCCTTTTGCGCTTCAATGCGTTAGCAATAAGGACTAAAAATGGGAAACAGCGTTACATTTTTTCTTGCTGCTGCTTTCCTTAAAACAAATGCCAAAACAGAAGAAGCCCGACCTTTGACTTGGGCTTGTACCATGTTTTCTTGTGTTATGTGTATTTGTGTGTATTTAAGGTGACCCAGGAACTTGAAGTTCACCTCGAAGGTTCGCTTGAAGGCACTTGTAACTTTTTACACATAAATTAACTGTCAAAAAGAACAGCATCCTGGGCGGGGCATCCTGCCATCCGCCAGGAATTCCCTTGTAAATTTGTCTTGTAATTACATTGCTTGACGCCGCTTTTCTTTTCTATATTTCTTGTTGTTGTTGTTTTGCCTTTAATTACAACCATAATTAATCAACAAAAAATTTCCTGGTAAAATTCTTTTCACTTTATATTGTGGGCATTATATAAATTTAACTTTTGCACAAAAAAAAATCACTAAATTGAACTAATTCTGATTCGTTATCTTTATTATTCTCACTGGATGGCAATTTCCAAGCGATTGACCTAAATTCGATTATTGTCTCTGAAAACCGGAAATATGTGCAACTCTGACTACCAACAATAAACAAATTTCCATATTGGAATCATTTCAATGAGATTAGTTTAACTTTTTTGGAATTGTTGTATCACAAGCGAGGATTACCCTTAATCCACATTTCAATTGATTGATTTCAACTAGGACATTTTTTTATAGGTAATCGATTAAAATAAAAATGAATGAATTGAAAATATATTTTACTCAAATACAATAATAGCACTTAAATATCTAAAAAATAGAAGAGAGAAGGAGAGAAAGAAGTAGAGATAGAAGAAACTGTTGAATTGCCATGCATAAATTCATAAAATGCAAATCAGTAACTCTAAAAAGCATTAGAATAATGATATTCTCAGAAAATTTGTTAGCTTAACAACTCAACAAAAAAACGGTTTCTTATGCTGTCTGCTCATGTACATATAGATGATACATAGGTAAATAACTATGTAGGTGAGCATCGTTCGAGTTCCTTTGTTAGTCAACTAACAAATTCAACTAAAATTTCGAAATAAATCTTTTAATTCGATTTAGAGAGTCTTGATGTATTAATAAATCGCTTTGATTTATATAGCTGCAAAATTACCCAAAGCTTCGCATGTCCTTGGTGGCAAACAGACAACACTATAGACCATATATGTATGTAGAGGTATGTACATACATTCATACATATATGGTTAAAGCTATTCATACGCGTGTGGGTGGGTGTGTGTGTGTGGGCGGCTGTGAGTGTGTGTGGTCCTGTGTGTGACAGCTGGCCTAATCCCACCTCTTGTATACATTATCGTTGACCTCGTCCTGCAATCGCTTTTCACTATGCAATTAGGATATACGTCAGCTTGGCTATGGGCGTGGCACTGCAGCTCTCAATATGTACGTATTTACGTATATATATATATATATATACGACGGGTGTATATATAACACTTGAATATACTATATACACTTACTTACATGGACATATATTTCAAATTGTTTGCTAATTAGCAACAGTTTGCAACAATTTCGCACCGTCGCAACTTTTGGCTAAGGTGGAGAGAAAAAAAAGGAGGCCAGGCTAGGAGCCATTATGAAAAGTGTTTTCCTTTTGTCGTCGTTTCATTACAGCACCAACCCACAACCCACCTCCCACCCACCTACCACCACCGCCTCCACTCTGACATCAACTTAATGAATAGTCATAAATTTGTTAGACTCTTTGCTTCCTTTACATCATTTACATTGAAGGCGCTTTGCTTAATGTCTGCTCAATTTATTGGCAATTTCTTTTCTGCATACACACACACACACACACAATACATACATATCATTGCCACGCCCCATCACGAAAGGCAAAAAAAAAAGAAGAAATATAATAATAATGTTGAAATTTGTCATATCAGCTTTTTGGCAGTTTTTTTCGCCGTCTTTTTTTGGCCTCCAAACTTTGATTTATGCTTAAACATTTCTGTGTTGCCTTCCCCGTTCATCCACAGAGTATAACTTATCAAGCAATTTAAAACTTGGACAAGTAAATTTGTTTTTTTTTTTTTTTTTGCATTTTTCCTTTGGCTTTTTCTTGTCTGGCAGCTGATAAGTTGATAAGATTCCTAGCTTGATTAAATTGAAATAGTTAAGTAAGTAAATTGATTTGCGTTACTGTCGAAGAGTTATTCCGGTGAATGAATCATTGGCATTTGTTTAGTTAGTTAACGATGGAAAAGAGGAATGTTCTACATATATATTTTTGAGGTCAGCTTTAGCTTATCGCAGGTCGTTTAAAACACTAATCTCAAGTTAATTTTACAATCTCATAATCAGACAAGGTCAATTGTAATTGTTCAGTTGTAATTAGAATTGCTTGATTCATTCCTTATGGGCATTACAATGATTAAATTAGACCCACAAAAAGCAAGTTACTTGAATGAAATTTAATTATTATAATAAAAGAGTCTAAAGCCGTGAATGATTTTTAAAGAACAGCTAAATCTCTCCTGTCTCCTGTCTTATTCTCTTTACAGAGCCCATCATTTATCACTTTGTGTAAAATATTGTAAAATATTTCACAATTTTCCATTAGTTGCACACTTGAACGTACTTTTTGCAACAATCTGTTGTAGAGAGA
This sequence comes from Drosophila sp. 14030-0761.01, assembly GCA_018150735.1. NCBI lineage: Eukaryota > Metazoa > Arthropoda > Insecta > Diptera > Drosophilidae > Drosophila > Drosophila sp. 14030-0761.01. Next base: position 3,907,762 of record JAECWO010000106.1, on the reverse strand, counting down.
GGGGGGGAGACAGATAGAGTGTGCTATAAATATTTGATAATCGAAATACTTTGCATAAATGAAAATGTTGTAACAAAAACTACTGCAACATAAACTGCGCCGGATATTATGAACCGAGACACGTATACTTGTTCCACGTAGTTGTTTTTGCTTGCATATTCGGCCTAAACCGAGAAATGGTTGTGTTATTTTCGTCCAACAGGCCAACAAAATTTGGCTGCATTTTTCATAAGCAAAAAGCAAACTGAAACCCCAAAGCCAGAAATAGAAAACTCTAATGGTAACAGGCAACACAGAGAAGAGGGAGTAGAGAAGGGAAGGCAAAGAAAAGCATCAGCTCAATGCCAAAAAAAAAGTTTGCGTTGTGGTTGCTTTGGTCCTATCTCGTCTGTGGAAGGATGTGTGTGGGTGTGCCTCATTTTGAAGCCTTCGTTTTCCATCCGCCCACAAACTGAATGTGTGTCCATTTGTCAGTAATTAATTTTGAGTGAAAAACTTGGCTCTCGATTGGCTTGGCTTGCTCATTAATTTTCACCAGCTGGTTATGACTTTCAAGCACGTCAACAGAAGCTTGAAAATCAATTAATAATCGGTTGTCAAAGACCAGAGCAGAGCAGAGCCGAGCCGAGCAACAAGCAACATGTGACAAACAGGATGATGCCCAAAAGCAACAGCAGTCGCAGCTAGGGGACATCTTTTTCATAGTTGCTTCATGTGCCTCTGGGTTCCCCTTCTCAGATTCAAGTGTTTTGTCTGCTTGTTAAAATTTCATTGGCCAAATAAGAGATGACTAAAAACGAGATGAAGAGATTTTTGATAGAATTATATTGCATTTTGCTGATGGCAAAATTAAAACCAAAATGCAAGTCAGCATCTTGAATGAGTTTGTGGTTCTCTGTGTCTTTCCGCAGATAATATGGAAAATGGCGTCTAATCAATTCCAGACACCAGTCCCAGCATACAAAAGAGAAGTGCATTTCAGTCAATAGGATATTATCCAGTTATCCAATCGATATGTTGCCCTTGCCAATAAAAAGTAAATGCAGCTGCCAAAATATAATGCAATCTTGTTAAATTTCTCGTTCTCTTTTTCTTTTTCGTTTTCTTTTTGTGACAATGACGAGCCAAGAGAAATTCAATTGAGACAGAGACACTTATATAGATGAACTGGCAGGCAGTGGCCGTCCCGCCCACTCGAAATAATCAATATATGCACACACACACACACATACATACATGCATATGTATGCACTGTGTAGTGCTCTGTAGTAGCTGCTGCATTTTTTTGCTTGTCCTGTCGGGGCATAATTATTTTCATTGTCGTTTTGCCGTTGAGTTGACTGCATTGCATTCCACTCCCAACAGAGCAGCCTTGACTGTATTCCAAAAAATGTTACTGCAATGACAGTTGTCCTTGTGCGTGTGTGTGTGTGTGTGTGTGTGTGTGCGTATGCGGTTTTTGTCCTTGCATAAGGTTGCAATTCCTGCGTGACATTCACACAGAAACACACATAGTAGGTTTCATATAATTTACACATCTCCCTCCCTTCCTCCCAGTGGAGAGAAATGAACGAATGAAACTTATACTATGTAAAAGGTCACCGCAAACCAGAACATATTTCGATATTTTAATTTCAGTTGCCAGAATTCTCATATGCAATTAAACGTTACTCAAAATGGGCTAAAACATTATTAAGAGAGGAGTTAGGTTTAGAGGATGGATCCATCCAGCATCCAAATTTACTTCTATAAACCCAAAATCTAGTTCTCGCACAATTTAGTTCCACTGTGGAGAAGACCTTCAATTTAGCATAAAGTCAAACGTCAATTTAGTCGCTTTTCATTACGCAAATTTTGTGGTTAAATGTGTAAATTCGACGTTGCGTAATTTGGAAGGAAGCTTCTTGTTATCGATAATAAATTTATTTATTAATAGCTGATTTTTTTTTTTTTTTTGCTAATGTTTTTGTGGTTGTTGTTATTGTTGCTGTTATTGCTGTCACTTGCCGAATATTTAGAATGTACTATAAAAAATTCATTAAATAAATAACACTGCTAATTTGTATAATAATTTATATTTATGAGGCATCTGCAAATTTCCGCCAAACAATTTGCGCGTGAGTTCCCTGTCGAGTCGCTCCGTCACTCTCGCACTATTGCCATCTCAGCTTAGGCTGATGATTGTTGCTTTTCGTTCTCCATCGAAAAAGCGAGCAAACCTCAGGCGTCAGAGCCTTTTTTTGGCCATGCTGTAAGCCAAACCCCTCCTCCTAGTGTAGGTACATATCTAAATGGCGCTCATAAGTAGGCAACATGTACTTATACATGCATACTCATACATACATATATACACGTGCATGTGCTGTGTAGTAGTATATGTGATTCTATGTATTTTCTTTTTTTTTTTTTGGAGGCACCCACAGTTTTCAATTTGCTCACTCACACACACACACTTGTTCACCCTCCTTGTGTGTATCCTTGCTCTCTCCCCACATCTTTCATTCCTTAAATGGCAGCCATTTACTTTCCGTTTCCGTTACATTCTGCTCACGACTTTTGTTGATAAGATATTACGGATATCGGGTGCACAGAGAGAGTCGCATCGAGTCGTCCGGGTTTCCTTCTTTAGCTTGTTCTTTCTTCGTCCTTGTCCTCTCGATTTGGTATACTGTATGTTAGCTTTGTCTGCTGTGCCGTTGTCGATGTCGATGCCGCTGCCGCTGCCTCTCATGTAATTTGATTCCCTTTTGCCATCATAGCTTTTTAGTGCAAATATGGGTTAATGCGACTTTTATGTCATTTATGTTGCTGTTGAATTTTCTCCAACGCCAATGAAAGAATGGGAAATTCGTGTTAGGCTTGAGGTCGTGAGTATATGGAATCGGGAATATATGGGTTTCGAATTTCAAATCAAGTTACAACTTGTTCTGATTCTCCTCCGCCTCCGCATCCTTTATCTATTACTTCAACACCAACATTTTGGGCCATTGAGGCATAAAGTTATTAACAACTCAACATCAATCTAAGTCAAGGTTATGTTTTTATCTGCCATGTAAAACAGCAGTTGCTAAGCAATAAACTCTGGTTAAACTGTCGCCAGAGCTTCTCCAACATTTACATGTCAGTTGTGTGGCAGCATCATGCCGTCATGCCCCCTGCCATATAGCAAATGCTTGCAGCAAGAGTTTTGACATCAGAATATGCAACACAGTGGCATGGACCACACACACACACTCACACATACAAGTATCCAGGACGCACGCATTCACTCACAGACACACACACGCGTCTGCATAACATCATGGGGATACCAATTATAATAAATTATTAAGGAATTATAAATAGAATTGGAAAAAACAATGGAAATAATGGGGAACGATTTAACAATAATGGAATAAATGGCAAATGCAAAAATCAATAGTAATTCATTTAAAGTCATCAATTTAACATTCCGAATACCACTCGTGCGCAAAACACAACGCATCGAAATATATATACTGCATTTACAACTATCTTTGCTTATAATATATAATAATTGCAGGCAGAATGTGCGTGATGGCAACTACAACTAAGTACATATCCATATGTGACCTCACAGAGCCCACTCTCGGCCCTGCAAAATGAAAAAAAGAAGCCATTAACAAGAAACTCTGAACTGTTTGTGCATGTCATCCAGTTGTTAAACCAAATACGTCCGTCCAGTTTATTATTTATACAAAACAAAAGTAGCATTTGATTTTAATCATATAATAATTATTTTGAAAATCGATTGAATCTGTTGTTCATAATTAATCACAGAATGCAGTGAATTCTATTATCGCTCTAGCCCCCATTTCCCAGTCTCAGCAAATACGTATGTGATGAGAATTTGCAATTCAATTGATGCACAATTTCAATAATTGCAATTGCAATCTCGTTTTCGACTCGACAAAAGGGGTTAAAAGTAAGCAATATGAACCTGAACTTTAGGCAGCACCAATTCGATCTCTAACTATATATTTTTTGAGCTTGTCAGATTCGTTATAATCGATGCTATTCTATTCTCTTTCTGCCTTATAGTTTCTGAGAATGCAATTGCGTATTTTTCGTGTTGTTTAGCATCTCTAGTCAGTTGAAAATTTGATTCCAACGTCGATTAGACTGTTCATCCCTTTGTCACTTTATAAAACTTCCGGTGAGTCAGGCACGGTCAAAGTTGTTTCACTTTTAACTAGAATTGACTATGATACAATGGCTAAAATTACATAACTAATTTCTTGTTCCACAAATTTCAATTTCATTGTTAACCAACGCCCTCGTTCTCAGTCGTTTTCCATTTCCATTTTCTTTGGGCTTTTCAATGAAAATTCTACAAGTTTCTGTTGGTGTACATATATTAAGACATTTTGTCCAAAGGCTGTCGTCATCATTCGGAAAAACAATTACTGAAACTTGTACGTGTACAATAAATGAGAACTGCGGCTGCTGATGATGATGATGATGACTATGTTCCTACTGGAGATGCTTTCATTTGCTTTTATGTACATTCCCCAGATTCAGCATTGCTCTGGCAATATGACTCAATATAAGTACTATGAGATGGAACGTCAGCTGATTGCAATTTGCGGTATTTTTTGTTGTGTAAAATGCCCCTTCAACCACATTCATCATCTGGCCCCTCAACGGGTTGGAGTAATTTGACGCCAACGCGTCGTAGCTTCGTCCATTTACTGTCTCATATTTATAATAATTCCGAGAAAGATGCATCAGGCATGAAATATTTATACGTCTATCGTAAGTCTGTTGGTGTGTGTGTGTGTGTGGGTGGGTGTTGGAGCAAGTGTGTGTATATGTAAATAAACGCTGCATAAATGAGGGCGCGCGCGTGAAACCTTTTGTGACGTGCCATGAGGCTGAGAAGCGACCTTGTCATTGTCAAGAGTTGAATGCAACTTTATACATAAATGTACGAGTATATATGTATACATACATATGTACATATATATGTATATACAGCAAATGTATGCCAACATGCATATAGAGTACGTACAGGGAGAAGTATGCTGCTATTGCTGACCAAAGGGCGAGTCAATTAAAGTGCTATGCAAACACACAGATCCCGTCACGTGCAGTGGACCAGATGAGTTTTCCCGGCTACACTATTTTACAATTATAAACGGGCGTGCCAACTGTTTGAAGTGTCCTTAGTGAAAGGTAAATAGATTATTCGAAAATAGTATTCTTTATTTGGATTTTTCTCGTCTTCAAATGCCATTTATAATCCTTGAACGACGAGAGTGACATTTAATCTTTTGCAAGTGCAGAAGTGTTGGAAACTCGTTTTCATTTATTTATAACGACATGATGGATCCAGAGAGGCACATTCTAAATAAAACCATCATCAACCCGGATACACACTTTCGTGTTCAGCTCATTTTCAGCTGGCCAAGTGCACTAATTGGCCACATTTCCGTTTCGCTAATTATGGAGCAAACAGGCCAACCATTGAGTTACGTTCTCCCCATATGCATAGTATGTTTGTATGTACACACTCCTCAACCGTGCATCAGCGAGGGTTTTCCAGCGATATTTCTGGTCATATCGTTGCGTTTTCAATGTGTTTGCATTTGCATTTTGCTCGGTCGGTTTGCGTGACGTGCCATCGATTTTTTATATTGTTCTTTGCGGTTTATTCTGAATTTTTTACACTGACCACGCCCAGTTGATTGCTTTACCCCCCCGATCGGTTTGGGTGATGGTGGATGCATGAATGGTGGATGCAGAAAGCTTTTGGTGGTTGCTGTTGAGCTTGTTCTCTCGATGGTGTTTGTGTTTTTGCACAGATTGTCGTTTCTGCTGTGTGTGTCGCTGGTTGAAGTCCAGAAACTACGTGACGCCGCCGTTTGCATGGCGAAGAAACGTGTGGCAACAACACAAAGTTGTGAATACGTGCAGCAGTAAAACATGTGTTATTCGAACAAGCTAAGCTGCACGTTATATGAACCAAAATGGGTAGTAACCCTAGAGTACCATATAGGTTCGTATGCGTGATTATTGTTACACTGGCAGAAACCAATAAGCAGATAAAATGAGGTTTCTAATTCAACAAAATTGAAATAATTGGAATAAATAAAATACTCTACAAGTACTTGGGGTTAACACGCGGATTGCAAGCCTAAAAGAATTCCAAATGAAAAACAACATTTTAGATATTTCTTTGAGTGCATTTGTTTCTCATACCCATTTTATTTTCTTTTTAAGCAATGTTAAAGCCTCATAATATCTCTTTCTTTAAAGTTGATGATTAAATTAGGTTTATGTTTAATTGAAACAATTAATAATCACTTTTTGTTTATAGTTTCTATCCTAATAATAACATCCTCTTTATAAAGAACTGAACTTTAAGCTACTTATGTGCATCCAGTGCATCTCCTCCTTTTGTTAAAACCCGCTTTTTACCACAATTTCCAGAAAATTGCAAAGCTGCTTCTGCACTCACTCAGAGCTCTATCTCTTTTAAGCTTCTCTTATGCAAAATTGGACATCTAGTCAAAATATTTTCCATTGTCTACGCAAAAGCACAATAGGAGACACCTCCAGCATTTAGCAGCAGCAGCAGAAGCTGCAGCTAGTTGGAGCAAAACATCTGAGCCCTGGGGTCGGGGCTGGGGCTGGGGTTGGGGCTTGCTGGCTTCTGCCTTTTAGCCAGCTTCATTCACTGTAGCCTTCTCTTTTTAAAACAAAGAGAATCAACCTCCAGGCAATTGCTTTTGCACAAGCTTTAAAATGATTCCAATCTTGGTTTGTCGGCACGTTGCTGCACACGTGTACGTGTTCATAGGTGAATAAGGCATTTTCCTAATGCCATTTGGAACCATCTGCCACTCCATTGCAAGGTTAAATGTGAATGTAGGAATTTGTGAACCACTTTCTTTTCATTTCTCCGATTCAAAGTGAAGGTTTCATTGGCAGAGAACCCTTCACCGAGGAGTTTCTATCAATTGGGGTAATTACCTCATATCAGCAATGCCGTAAGAAGGCATCTTTAATCTTATTTTACTTTACGATCTTCTTACGTCATTCAGTCACTTTGGCTAAATCTAATGAGAACGAAAGTTTGTCTTTTCGTTTTGGTTTCTACTTGTCATTAGCCAAAACCGAACTGAAACTGGAACTGTGTGTGTGTGTGTGTGTGTGTGTATATATTTGTGGGGTAGCGATACGCATTTCATTTTCTTCTCTTTTGTTTTTTTGTTCTTCTTTGTTGCGGTCCGCCATCTTGAACTTTGTTTTATCGAAAACTTGCATTTGGCACGCAACAAGATGGCAACAACGTGCCAACAAGAGAACGAGACAAAGAGGGGAGGGGAGTTAGGGCAGGGTAGGGTAAGAGTAAGAAAGTGGGGAAGAGGCAGACATGCTAAATTTGGAAATGGAAATTAAGTTAGCGCCATAGCAAAAGCAAAGGCAGAAACTTTGAAGCAAACAGGCGCCTTCAAGTATGGCGTCAGGTGGCCTTAAGGAGGAGGGGTGGATGGGGGGGAGTGTGAGGTAGATGTGGTGGTGCCTCCAGCCAGGGCTGCACATAAATTAAAGTCTGCTTGACAACAGTGAAAGGAACTGCTCCCTGTTTCAGCTTTCTGTTCCTGCTCCCTGTTCCGACTCATGCTGTTGCTGTAGCTGCCACTTGCCTGACTTTGGTTTTGTTGTATTTTATCGTCTGCTAGACAAACAAACACTTGAGTACACGCACGTACTACCACACACACACACACACACAGAAATCATACATACACACACACACGCACACTCCCACCCACGGTGTGCTAATGTGTTCATAAAGCAATTTACATTTAGTGTTGCATACATTTGGGCTTCAAAAATTTTCCATTTACATTTCGCCACAAAATTAGCAAATTAAATTTACAAAACTTGACAATAAATCACAAACGAAAACGTTCACACTAAGGAAAATTTTAATTTCATATGAATATACAAAGAATAAATCAAAGTTTAGTAGACATTAGCAAAAAAACTTCCCCCAAAACTGAATCGCCAAGATTCAAGATTTGGCATATGCTCCCCGCCAGAAGTATTTCTAAAACTTTGTTGCAGCATTTCCAATTTGAATAATTTACCAAGAAAATTGGTAATCTTAACCCGGTTTTAGGCTATTTGTACATTAATTAGTTTACCTTTTTCTGGTTTCATAGTAGGGATACGTTTAAGTTTTCAATTACAGGATACTACCTTGTCCTTTCAATGTTTGGAAAATCCAGTTTTCAGTTTCTTGTCTCAAATGCGCAAATGTAAAAGTAAAACGAAGCTTATAGAAAATCGCATAAGTTAATGAAGATGTGGGAGATGAGCCGTATTGCTGCCTGGCTGCCTGTTTTTTGCACCACCCATGCCCTCACCCAGCTTTCAGCTCCCACATGCCTTTGCCGCCTTGCCCACTTTGAATCCTTGTCTTTTAGCCAAGTTAAGCCGCTGCCAGTTTAATCTCAAATGCCGTCGTTGTCGTCGTAATGCTTCAGTTGATGAAACGAGTGAGTGAGTTCGCTGGAAGGACTAAGTCCATGTATTTATGTTTGCCCTAGGTTTTATACATAGAATTTGAAAAAGTTTTTTTTTGTTTTGTTGTTGCTTTTTTAGCATGAGAGTCAAACTGGTTGCTTTTCTTTGCTTGTCTATTTTTAAGGCCAAGTTAGAGATGGGGGCTGGCCGGAGAGTCCGGGAATAACAAGAGCAAGGGAGCTAGGGGCTTTTGGGCGCCCGACCTCGAGTCATAAATTGGGCACAGTGGCAGCATAACAATAAGTCAGAAGCACACACACACACACGCACACAGAGAGCGAGAGAGAGAGAGAGGCGATACAACAATTTCTACTCTCTGTCTCTCTTTTTCAGCCGCTACCGTTTTCCGCCTCCCTTTCTCCTACTCTTTGTCATGCATAAATTTACGCACAGCCAACGGAAATAGGAAAGAGAGAGAGAGAGAGAATGAGTTGGCAAAGAAGGGAAGAAACCCCAAAAGGAGCAAGGCTTCTCTCTTTCCTAGGCAACCAATACTTTAACTCTTTCTCTCTCTCTTTAGCATGGGCCAAGGGAAAGGTCCGATGTCATTTGTGCAAACATAAAAGCATTGTAAACAAACATGGCCAAAGCTTAATGCCAACACACACACCCATACACACACACGAGCGCGTATGCATGTGTATATACTTTCAGCTTAAACCGTTAAAATTGGTTTACGTGTAGTCTAGGCAACACACACACACACACACACCCGCACAGTGGGAGAAGGGATCCTTCGAGCGTGCCACTAGCAAGGACATTAGAAGGAACAAGGGAGGGGAGTTATGAGGCAGTCACAGGATGAGCATGTGGCTGACAGGAACCATTGTTGCCTTATAGTTTTTTTGCTATCTTATCTACTGTTGTTTAGTTGTTTCATGTAACTTTTTTCTCCACCCAACTTTCACCTAATTCTATACAACAACAAAAAAGAACAAAAATCCTAAAGTAAATATTGCAAACAAAGTTGCATAAAAATGACAAGAACTAAGTTTCTTTAATTAAAGTATTCAACAAGCTGAACGTAGGCACTTCCACCCACACATAAGCACAGTTAACAAAAACAATAAAGAAAGTTTATTAATGATATTCCTATTCATAGTCCTTCGCTTGAAGCTATATTAAAATGCACTAGACTCCTCCACTTATTCGACTATCTCCATTAGCATCTTTTGCCTTTATTCGGGTATTATCCACTGCCAAAAACACACTGGTGGCTTACAATTTGAGAAAAGATCGTGTAAATGACATTATTTCTAGTATGGCAATGGGCCATAATGACGATTTTAATTGTAAAATGCTCTAGGATGATGATAAAACCGAACTGAACTGAAACTATTCTAACAACCACCTGCCGGCTAATTTGCATACTTTTATGGGGGAATCGACACACAAACTTGTGTGTGGGTGTTGCTGTTGCTGCATTTGTGGTCGGTCGATTCGGGCTATTCGTCGTCACCCCTTTGTTGGCTGCTGTCGCACACAATTTGCAATCGAGTGAAGGGGTCCTTGATGCTTAATTTACACACACGCACACCCACACCACCCACACCACCCACACACATATTTTGCAGTGCTCTAAGCGTTGTGGGTTTTGCCGTTTCTTCCACACCCACACCACCCACATTCACACACTAACTGATTAAGTCACATGCTTCATTACCCATGCTGCTGCAGCTGCATCTCTTCTAAACGCCCGTTTGACCATTGTCATGCGAGTACTGAGAGCATGCAGGATTTGCGTAAGCGAGGAGAGTCCTCCTCCTCCTCTCCCGATATAAATTTTGATGGAAGGTGGTGTATGTACGGCATTGAACCAATCAGCCAACGATCTCCTACCCACATCTACTGACCAATCCGCTCACCCACCATCCGACTGGTAAATGTAACCACAAATCCCCAGCACACGCCAAGAGTAGAGAAATGGGATGATGGTGAGACGAAAATGGCACGTGTCTGTGAGCTTACCTCACTTTTCATTCATTCTGTTGGAAGCCTTTACTCTCGTTTCTAACTCAATTTCTCCCTTTCTCTGTTTCTGTCTCCCACACTTTGTTTTCCCTATCTCTCTCTCTCTCTCTGTGAGTAGTCGTCATAGCAATTTGCTCCAGCTACTATTTCTACTACCACTTTTCGTGGCCACTTTCCCACATCTTCTCTCATGTTTTCTGTTGGCCATTAACATTTTCTGGCATTGGATTCTGCACCTTTTGTTTATCCTTCCTATTGTTCTAATGAGCTAATGTCGCATGACCCATTAACCAGTTTGTCCATTAACTTTCAATACCGTAAATGGGAACTAGTTCGCCAACTCCTGGAGTTCTGGAACTAGCCTGCTCAACTCTTCCTTCCTTTTAATTCATAATAAAGCCAAAAACTTCCAGCCATCTCCCCCGACGGAGTAAATGCCGTAAATGGGAACTAGTTCGCAGACTCTGGAGTTCTGGAACTAACCTGCTCAACACTTTTTTCTGTACAATTTCAGTTTCTGCTTTTGTTTCCTGACCAAAATCATAAATTTTAAATTTAGCCAAGAACTTCCAGCCATTCCCCCCGACGGAGTAGAGGTAGCATAGCAGGGCAAAAGGGCTTTCGCTTTGTTTCCCTGGGATACAAACTAATTTGCATATTTTTGTAAGCTTTCCTCTCGTTCCGTTGTTTTTCCTTTGTGTAAACAGTTTTTTTTTTCTGCACTTTGCTGATGGCAAAACAAGATGGAAGAGTCACAAAGAAAACGAGAGAGAGAGAGAGAAAGATCCAGTGGGGCGGGCTGGGGGGTGCCTACTGCCCCTCAATTAAACTGTCATGTCAAAGTCAGTCTCATCAATGGCGGGCAATGCCGATGGCTGGCAAGGATATCAGAATGTGAATCTTCTTTGGTTGCCTCCACCCCCCATATCACTCCACCCTCCTCTTCAGTCTTCTGAGTTTTATGTGAGTGTGTGTGGGTTTTTATGGCCAAAACAGTTGCCGACACCACCGCCCGGAGGACGGGCATCACTCTCTGATTTCAAGTAGCAGCTCACACCGCCTGCCTGCCTGCCTGCCCACTCGGTCGCTCGTTATTTTCGCTGGATTCAATTTGCAGGCCTAGACACAAAGTGTCAGTAGTAGAGTAGCTCAACAACAACAGCAACAACAACAATAATAACAACCAGGAGCAGGAGTAGCAGGCGCCGCGCTATGCCTTTTGACATTTCAAATTGATTCTGCGCTGAGATTTTTATTTGGCCCGCTATCAGCTCTCGGCTATACTCCTACTACATATCCATGTCACACGACAGTACACATCGCCATGTCCTCCAAGTCCGCCATCATGTGCGTGTCATCATTAACAATGTTGTAATAAAAACATATTTTTGAATGTAAACATTTTTTCCCGTTTCCATTTTATGCTTCATTTTTAATGCATTTCTCAGGACCCGTATTGGAAGATTCGGAATGAAAATCGTATTACCATCTGTTCAAGTGAACCGAAACATTTTATATCATGTATTAGTATTTTCCTATACGTGTCCTTTTATTGCTTGACATGGGCTTCAAAATGAAATAGTTCGGCCTTTTACAACTCTTTGGGGTCATGGCTAATCCAATAGCGAAGTCAGAGTTGACTTACCTGGAAACAAACAAACGCAAACACAGGGACACCTCTGTGTGTCAATATTTGCTTATCATCAGCAGAGCACCAAAGTGAGCTTAGAGAACTGTTTGATATTTGGTTTCGTTTGAATATTGATTGTAGTTTAGCTTTAATTCCATGCTGATGATGAAGGCAATATAGGAGGGAGGAGGAACCTCACCAAAGACTGAAGTATCAACGCGAATTGCAATGACGCAAATTAGTTATAGATGCGATGGCTGGCTGGTGACATCAGCTCAGGCCAAACGGCCAAAGTTCGTCTATTGGTCTCATTCTAGCATAAAATAAATAGAAAATTTGCCATAGCCCTAATGAAATTTTAGCACACACACGCACACCTACACAATCTTTATATTTGCTACAGTGCGTAGATGTGTGGGTTTAGCTAGCTGTTCATAATGAGCCTCTTGAGCAGGGCACAAGCATGCAAAAAGCATCTGACGAGGACAGCAGTTAACCGAATGTCTCATGGTCGGTCTTGCTTTGACCTTCTGCAAAAGACAATGTGGTTGCCTAGGCAACGTCCAGGCAAAGTATAGAACTGTTGGTGGGGCAAGGGCAAGGACAAGGCCAAGTAGCGGTGTGTGGAAATATATGTATGTACATATGTATGCTAGAAATGGTGTGAATGTGGACGCGTTTAGTTGGAAATCAACTAAACTTCCTGTTGCTTGACCCATTTCTTAATGTAATTTTCCTAAGTCATTTGTTGCACTAAATATGAGAGGTAGTATTATCAATAATATAGCGATTGATCGAAAGAAACATAGGTCAATTAACACCATGCACAGGTACTGAGGACATCATTTTAAATGTATAAAATATTTGTATGTGGAAACCTATAAAAGATTGTATAAATTTTTGGCTGTGATAAAATCAAGATGTTGCGATTGTTTTCGCCAATCCCAGTGAGTGTAGAGTGGGCAACAGCGCACCCAAGGTTACGAGGAATTTAACCTAGATCATAGATACAATTATTTTCTGACAGTACATATTTTAAATAACATCTCTTTCTCTCTTTCCGGGCAGATACAATACGAAGTGCAGCAGGAATACCTCGAACAGGGACACCACAACGCATACAAATGAGAAGTTATGGCAGAAGTCACGTTCCTTTGCGCCGTTGCCTAAATTCCTACCAAATTCTGCTAAGAAAACAACTCTTCATCCTGACCTTCCTGCTGACTGCCTGCTCGCTGCTCTTCCTAATTAACGCAAAACGTAAGGGCGAGCTCCTATATCCCGCGCACCTCACCGCCACGACCTTCGTCTAGGAAAGAATTAATAGAGAGCCAGCCAACAAGCGAAATGGAGTATTTTCGCTGTTCACAAATTAAATTTGCTGTTGGTTGTTTGTGTATAGAGGCATTCGGAAGAGAAACGTTTTGAAATAAACGACTACCGACTCTGACTGGCTTGCCGTAATTTAATTTTCATCTGTTAGCAGCAGCAGCAGTAGTAGCTATTGTTGTTGTTGTTCCTGTGCTTGTTGAAAATTTGCACGTTTTTCCATTTTCATTCTGGGTCACACACACACACTTTACGAGTTTTTAACTATGTTTAAATGCGTTCAATTTGGTTTTTAACTCTTGGTTTTCCCCTTCCTTTACCCACATGTAAATAGTCTCTAATAATACTATTATTCATATATATGTATATATATATACATGCATATATCGGAATTAACCGATTTTTGAAAACTTTATTAAACAAAATTTCATATATAACAAATACAAATCTATTAATTAGTATTTATTATAATGTGATGTTATATATATAAATCCAATTGATAAAAAAAACAAATACTTAAATAAAAAACAAAAACTTGTTAACCAAAAAACCATAAAAAGAAAAAAAAAAAAGCAACAAAAATTTCATTAAGTAGATTTTTGAATTATATAAAAATTATCAAGATGAAGAAATGAGAGAAGCATACCCTAAATTATTTGCTGTATTACACGTAAAGTAAAAACAAAAATAATTTTTCTACTCAACAAATGATTCATTTTTTATGCAAATTTATATAAATTACATGATGATGTTTGAGATAATTTTTGTATGTGTGTGTATAAACCGAGTATAGCAACAAAATGAAAGAGCAACAAAATTCAAACTGAAATTGGCAATAGTTGATTTCCATTTTAGTTTTTTTATGTGTTTGTTGAACTATTAACTTTGCATTTTGTATACCCTTGCAAAATCAGGGTGTATAAATTTTGACCAGAATATTGCTATTCCAAATGGAATGATCGGTCAAAACGCATATTTGCAAGGGTGTAGAAGAAACTACGGCTAGCTCGTAGTTATTCTGTACCTCTACTTAAACTCGTGTGTTTTGTGGCTAAGCAAGTTGAAAATTTTCTACTTACTTACATATAAATGCTTCGTTTAACAAATACAAGTGAAAAACTGCATAGCAACAATTGTGGGCCTTACCTGATACCGATATATAACCGATATTTTTCATTAATGTCAAGTACAGTGAACTCTCCGCATATGCGGTGGGGAAAAGCCTTGTTATTATTGTACTCTATAAACTGATCCGATCTAATCCCAGCCTATTGTTGCTTAGTCGTTTCATAAAACATAAAAATCGTATATGTACTATATATGTATACTATTTATATACATTTGTATATACTTATATATGTATATACACGTACACAGTCTCTCAATTTCAACAATTATGGTAAAACAACATCAGTCAATGTGTTCGTTGCTAAACTGAAAAAAAAAAACAAAATTATAAAAAACTTATAACGTAATTTAAAAAAAAATACTAAAATAATATAACAAATTCTTCTTATTACTTGTATAAATGCACTCTCTTTTTGTCGCCCCTAAAAACAACTACAACAACAACTAATTTAAACAATTTTTGTAAAAACGAAACCTAAAAGTATAAATATAATGAAATTACTTACATGTAATATTCAAAAATATTATATAAAGCTTAATAACGAAATGGCTTAAATGTTGTTGTTAAAGAAGAAATTTGTTTTAGTTTGTCTACTTGAATCGCATTTCTTCCACTTCACAAAACAATTTAAATATTAAATACATAAGAAAACAAAAAAGAAAGAAAAAACAATTTATTATAAAAAATATTCTTATTATTATTATGCTATTATGATTGCAATTATTATTATTTATGACTTAAATTTAATGCAAATCGAGTCTCTCTTTGCCAAGCTCAAAAGAACCAACAATAAACGACGACTACGATAACTTCGAGAGAGCTAGAATACCATCGATAATAGCAGACATCGAGCGAGTATCGATGTAACTATCGGTGGTTGCAGCTCCCAATCCTTATATAAAGATTAGGTTCTATTATTACTTATTAATTTTCGTTTTAAAATGATTTGTCTAAATTATGATTACGTTTGGCCTTGCAATAAATACGACAAAAAAGAAAACGATGAAATAAAAGAAAAGAAATCAATATAAACATTAATATGATTATTATTACATCTTTGGTTTTACTTTTGTTTAAATTTATCCTCATCATTATGTCAAGTTGAACGAAAAAAAAGAGTGTTGGGGGCAGAAACTACTCAACTACTTGATTTTTAAATTGATTCCCATGCCAAATTCCAGGTTTTTGGAGCTAGTTTTGAAAACCAGAATCGCAATTCCACGAAAATTAATTGACGAAATTTTTGAATTGTCAGGAACTGATTTATTTTTCCCAGATTTACCTAGTTTTGTGAAATTTGTTTAAATAGTGAGGTGGAATTACGTCAGAACAACTTTCCAGCTTTGTTTCCTTAAACTGGGAACTGAATGGAATTTCGCATATGAATCAATTAAGACTTTCGAGTATGGCAAAACGGGTTAAAAGTCACTCTTTAAGAAAAAGAATTAAACAAAGTAATAATAACATCTCTCAAAAACAACCTCCTAAACACACAAAAAACGCTGAGAAAACCCAAACAGAAATTGCTTTAAATTAAGCGCAAAAGTTCAATTAATAAAAAACTAGAATTTTAATATTTAACATAATTTGGATACTTACACTTATATACATAAATATATATATATATGATTATATAAATAAATAGAAAACAAATCAAATAAATTAGAAACAAAATTGAGAGTAAAAACAAAAAGAAAAACAGTTTCCAGACTTGTAGAAATTGTACTTTAATAACAAATTGAATGAAATTCAAAAAGACAAACCCGAAATGGTAAGCGATATTCAAATGGATGGGGAATTGAAATAAAAGCAACAATAATTCCAGGCATATCGAAGCATTTTGAAAACAAAGAAAAAACCAAACACAAAATATAAAAAAAAGTAAAAAAAAAAAAAAAAGAACTCAACCAGCAATCAGAGGCCGTTTCTTTGAGTTAACGGCACAAAAATGAGACGGCAATAAAATGCAAGTTAAGCACGTTAACTAAAAATAATAACTTACTTGGACAAATTTAGCGGGATCAGAGATGATACACTCACACACATGCATACACTGACATATACAGACACCAATACAAAAGCACAGCAAATGGAAAACCAAAGTTAATATTTGACGGGATTCACATATGTATATTCAAGAAGCAATAATGATGATATATTCAAACAAACAAATATAATGAATTGATATGAAAAACCAAAAAAAAACATAAATGAACTAACATGAATGAATATTTATATATAAATTTTAATTATAGTTACAAATTAGCATATATATAATTATATATATATATATACATATACATATAAATAATTATACATGCATATAGTCCAAATAAATTACATAGAATGAAAAAGCGCCACTCGAATATAACAAAAAAGAAAAGATTAATATTTAAAAAATATTAAGGTATCAATGTGCAATTTAACAAGCGTTTAAAACAAATACAAAAAAACACCTACACACATATATATAAATACACACCTCACACACATACACACACACAGTTAAAGCTCCTACCTATATGTATAATCCTGACACAATACACAACCAAACGTATATATATATATATATATATATATATATATAGAACTTATATACATATATATTACAAATCTATACATATATATATAAACCAAAAACAAAAACCCCTTTACAAACCACAAAAACTTAGCAAACTCAACAAAATAAAAAATATACAAAAAAAAAAAAACAGTATAAAAATCTTATAAAATCAAAAGAAAATTTGAAGCGATATAATATGCAACATTCAGAAATAAAACAGAAACCGTTAGGTTTGAGGAAAGTTTTTGAGCAAATACTCATAATTGTTAAAACGAAAAACAAAAATAATGTTTAAATAAAATTATAATTAAAAAAACAAACAAAAAATCTGCATATTACAACTATTTTTTCCTTCTCCTTAGAAAATTTAGTTAATTCTGAAAACAAAAACCAACATTACCATTAAGTGTTAGTCTTATATATACAAAAATAATAACAAAACAAAAAAAAACTAATAAAAATTAAACAATTCAATGAAAAATGCATCAGAAAATCATGACAGCAGCAGCAGTAGAAAAAGAAGATTAAAAGAAAGAAAAACCCAAAACCAAAGTGAAAAGTGTAACAAAAAAATGAGAAATTTAATTTAAGTATGAAAATTGTGGAAATTTGTTTTTGGTTCTTGACGCCCTTGTGTTTAACAGAAATATTGGATTTAGTTTTGTCAACTTTTTAATTGATCTGATCAGATATGAAATGATTTTACTTAACATTGATTGAAAAATAAAAATTATTAACAAACAAAAATAATTTTCGATCACAAATTCGTCTTGGTTTCCAACAAATGGGTGGGTCTTCAAAATGTGTTTAATTGTTTTAATATTTACATTGTGATTGATTTGTATTTTATTTTGTAATCCTTTTTCGCAGGAGGATAGCTTATCAGTATGGAACAGGACTGCCACTGATATGACCAGTACAACACGTATCCGTGATACGTTACGCAGGATATTAAATATACCTCTAACAACGGCAATGGAGTATAAGATACACTGTGATAGCCTTAAATATGTTTCAATGTAAGTACCAAAGTGTCGAAGTTGTATTTTTACCTTATTGCTAACTGAAAGCCAATGCGAACTAGAGCACTTATAACCATCTCTCCGTTTGTCCTACCGCCTTAAAGTCTACCCTTGCCTTAAAATTCTAGGTTAAATTTACTTATAAAAACTGAAAAATGTAATGAGCACCTTTTAATTACTAATTTCCCTTCATATGGTAAACACCTTACTATATATGCGCTGATCATTAGGTAAAACTGTAATAATTTTGATTCCGATAGCTTAAATGACTCAAATATTTTATTTGCAAACTTCCACTTTGAGGGAAACAATCTGGAGGAGATATCATAGAACGCTATTAATCGTTTCTTAGTAGATATAATAGTGACTTTATGGTAATATTGAAGAAGAGTTGCCAAACTTTTAATGAAATCGGGTGACCATTAACATTTTTTTAGCGAGAGATGGCTTTGTAATTGCAATGGTATATAGTATAAAAACGTTCGTATTGAGTTAGTGGGCATCAGTTATGGTTGTATTATGCCTACAATTTGATAATGTGATTATTAAATCGCCAATCACCTGTAACTCGTACTTAGGCCCAGGTATCGTAGCCGAAGGACTAGGTAACTTCCTTATTCGCAGTAGAAATTCATTTGAAGCTGAAAAATGAGAATCAAGCAACTGGATGATATATATTATATGTGCTTTTCCTTATTAAATCCAATTGAATCTAAATATGTTCCCTCTTCTTATTTCTTTTGCAGTAATAAAGGCCCATTGAAAAGCTGAAATTCAGTGAATAACTTTAAACAACAGAAGAGAAACAAAAACAATAATTACGCAAACAGATAATATAAAAACCCAGCAAATGAATGAAATGGAGTAACAGAAAACATCTTTAACAACAGGACACACACACACATAAACTTACGCGGAAACGTACATCCCAAACAAACAAAACAGCGCAAAGCAGATAGTCTATTTAATTTCCAACCCAACGCTAAACGCATACCCCCGATTCCAATTTTAGTTCATCGTCAATCTGCATATAGCTAAACAAATTAATATTTAAGCGTCAGTAAGACAGAGATCTTTGTATTTAAAACCAAGTCTACAAAGTGTGTATATATGAAACGCTATAAATATTTTAGTTTGTATGTATAAAGTTTACCTTAGGCATTCCCAATTTAAAAGTGCTTAAATGAATCAATCAACCAACCTATCCCATATCCAAAACTCTCAAACATTTTCATACTCTCGACTAGTGCTAACATTTATCTGACTCCTGTCCAATTTTTCTTTGTCATTATCCGTTTACCTTTCAGTCGACCCCTCATCCAAAAAACTAGCTGATATTATTATCTGTTTGAAATGATTATTTGATACATTATGATAAATACCGAAACTGAGTAATCAAATTGTTTGTTTTTGTTCTTGATGAAATACAAAGTTTTTTACAAGATGAATTAAAAAAAAACCATAAAAATATTGAAAGTAAAAAAAAACAGTTGTTTTGCATAATTCTTATTTGTTAAAATACACTCAAAACAGTTTCTACCTAAACTTCCAGTACAACAGCAACAACATCAACCACAACAACAAGATACGACTAGCTCAATAAAGGAAACTAACTATTAAAGTTAAAGAATGATATCAATTTTGGTAGTCTTTGTACCAGTTTTTATTTAGCAAAACATTATATGTATACATAGATACATACATATGTATGTATGTATGTACATATGTCCACATGGTATGCTGGTAAGTATTGCTCACGGTTTACGAAACTGACGGAAAATACCTTTTATAGAAAAATCATGTCATGCTTTTAATGCCAAAAGATGCAGATCATCAAGGACATCCTAGAAAATCAAATCCTCTCGTCCTGCGGCAGGATATGCGGATTTTCGAGCTTAAAACCCGAAAAAGGATAATTTTCTCGAATCAATAACTCCGCAGGACATTTGCCGATGCCAGGACTCGGTTTTCTAGGACCACCAGATACAAGACTATCGATCTGCATTCAAGGATTCCTGAAATCGTTTCCAAAATGTTGTTTAAATTTCTGTAAGGGGGTTAGTCGACTAACTTAGTCGACAAAATGCCCAAAAGTCACAAAAACCCCATAAATATATAACTGAGCCGTTTCAAGGACTAACCGGATGTCCTTTGTTCAGATTGCAGTCCTTGGTGATCAGCATCGATTGATACTATAACATCCTGGAAAGTCCTTCAGGGAGCTGAGATAAAAAGACTTTTCTCTTAAAAAATGGCAATATCTAGGGAGTCCTTTGAAAGACCGGGACAAAAAGATGTGAAATGAAATGGATTCAACAATAGCTATCTTCAACTCAAAACATCCCTTTAGTCCTTCGAGAAGCTGAGATATCTATGATTTTGTGATTTTTCCCTTTTTTTTGGCCGCTTACGGCAAAAAAAAACTACAAATCGGAAAAAACACAGAAGACTTGGAAGAATATTAGGTGCCACAGTAATAGGATTCTTCATAGCTGTTGAGCCCAATTTTTGTTATATACTTGTATATATCATATATAAGTATATTTGCACATTTTAGTTGAACAGTGATACATGTTAATTAAATTCTAACAATCTAAATTGTTAATTTTATAGTTGACATATATTTAGAAAATGAAAAGTACTTTTACATATTATTCAAATATTGTTGATTGGGCGTATTGAAAATACATAAATTAAGGCTTAGAATTAAGGTTACCGAAAATACCTCACCATTTACTTATCTTCATAACATGTCAAATCAATAATGTAGACATTGGATATAAGACAGTCGCCCTCCTGGAAAAGGATTCATTACAATAACCACAAAGGAATTTAAGTTTTTCGGGAAATACTCACCGCTGGAGTAATGCCCACCAGAGCATCAGCGTGACCATAAAACTCTTCTTTCAGCGATATGACAATTGTTTGCAAATTCGTCGTATGATCTCGAATGTACGAGGCCACCTTACCAATATTTGTATTATCCAAGGCCGCATCAATCTCATCGAGCACGAAGAAGGGAGCAGGTTGATAGCTACGAAACCAAAATGATTTAGATTTAATCCAACTAAAAGGAAAAATAACCTCACCTGTGAGTGGAGAATAACAGAGCTAAAGCTGCAATGGTTTTTTCGCCACCACTTAAATTACTCATAGGCTGGAAACGTTTTCCGGGGGCCACACAATTGTACGTGATACCGTCCAAATATGGCTCTTCGGGATTATCGGGTCCCACGTACGCCTGAGCAGCCTCATTGCGGGCCAATTTTTTGTAAATGCCATCTATGGCATCGGATATATGCTGGCAACATTGGACAAAACGTGAAGAGCGCTCGTTCTTTACCCTTTCGAATGCCGATTTTGCTTTTTTGGCCTTACGGCGGGCATTCTCGAACTGCTCGTTAGTTGACTGCACTTTTTCTGTAACAGCATTGAGTTTCTGCATGGCTTTCATATTGGGCGTTTGTATGCGCTCCAACACATCTAGCTTGGCTTGCAGGTCCTTTTGCACTTGTTCGTTCATCTTCTTGAAGGCGGAGTCATCTTTCAGTTTGGTCAGCTCGCGTGGCAACGAGCGATAGTCGACTTCGATGCTGTAAACACACGATATTTTATTAATAATATCCAGAGTATAAAGCTTATGTTGCCACTCACATATTATCCATGGTCATGGAAGTAGTGGTATTATCCGCATCACTCTGACGCACTGCATCGTCCAGCGAGCCGCGCAGCAGAGGTACCCCAATGCAATCGGTCTAGGGTGAGATTGAAACGTTAAAAGATTCGGATACGCTATACAAGCCACTCTAATTACCTTGGCCTGCAGCAATATATTTTGGCGTTCATTTTTCTTGGCCTCAATTTTGGACTCTATCGACGACATTTGACTACTGACATTGTGGATTTCCTTAGCCAAATTGGCCACATCACGACGAGCCTTGGATATATCCTCCTCCATATCATCAACAGCCTGCTTCTTTGCCTGTTTTTCCTGTTTAAATTTTTCCATCTTGTCCTTATCCTCGTCGATCTCCTTTAGATATCGGGACTCGGCCGTTTTCAGGCCCTCTAAAGCATCTTCCTCATCTTGGACACTACGCTCCCAGCGCTCAACATTCTCTATTAGGAATAAGGGGAAAGTATAGTTTATTCTTATTCGTTTTAGATATTGCTGCCTACTCACTGCGTGTATCTTTTTGCTTCTCAAAGTCGAGTTGGGTATTAATGCCATCGATCTGCTGTTCATACTCAGCTCGCTTACGTGCCCGCTCCTGTTGCATAACCAACTCACGCTCTTCATATTGTCGTATGTTTTTCACGCCCAACCGACGACAGAAGGCTGCGAATACCTTATCTTCAACATTATTCATGTTTTCCTTAATCTCCTGGATGTGCTCCTCTCTGTCCTGCATACGTTGTTCAATTTCATTGATTTTTGGCTGCCAAATGAAATTTAAATAATAACTTGGGTTTAAATATAGATAAAGTATTTAAACGCACCCCAAAGTCATCAAGTTGTCTTTGCACCTCCTGCAACTGGCTATCATACTGGCCAATGGATTTTTTGGATGTCTCCAAATCCACCATACTATACTTAAGTCGATTCTCCAATCCCTTTATTTGTGATTCTACCGTGGCTAATTCACTTTGCTTACGCGATTTTTTTACTAGCTCCTTAAGTTCCTCGTTTAACCGCTCCTTCTGCATTTTCAACTGAGCCATATGTTTCTCATCCCAACGCTTGGCCTTGCGTGCCAAATCGTGACTGCCGCCCGAGATGAGACCGGACTTTTGATAAAATGTCCCGTCCAGGGCCAATGCATCAAAACGTGAGCGATCAATCTCGTATGCCACTTTCATAGCATCTTCTGGTGTTTCGCAGACCAAGGCATTCCCAGTGGCAAAGAGAACAGCACGCTCGATCTCTGGTGGCTCAAATTTTAGAACATCGAAGACAAGGCGCACATTGCGTGGCTCGCTAATGTTACGCAGCCGCTCCTTTAAAGGCTTAACCTGCAAGTAGTCAAGCGGCAGGAATGTCTCCACCTCTAACATTTGTTCTTTAAGAATCTGTCAAGAAAGAAGAACAACAATATTGTTGATATAAAGCAGTCTTATGCGACATGGATAGTTACCTGAATGCAATGTCGCGCCGTCTTTTCAGTGTCCACAATTATTGCCTCCATAAACTTGCCAAGTACCTTGGTAACAGCCACATTATAACGCTTGTGTGTAGGCTGGCACATGTTGATCATACGATCATAGACACCCGGTACCTGCTTCTTGAATAATTCGACCACCTCCTGCTTTTTTTTGCGACGCGCATCCTCGTGCTTATCACTTTTAGCATCACCCAGTTGATCGCGAACATTTTCCAGCTCGCGCTGTTTCTCTGTAATCTTCTCTTTAGAGCTACCTACATCACGCCGTAACTCATCCTTAATGCGATTTTGCTCTTCGAGCGCCGCTTGAGACGATTTAATGTGATCCATGAGCTTATCGCGACGTTTTACCGCCTCTTCCCGCTGCAATGTCAGTTTCTTGAACGACTCTTCAACAGAAGCTCGACGATTTGTTTCTCCATCCAATGTGTCTTGCTCAGATTTTTGTTCGCGGTTTACAGAATCCAACTCGGAACGATACTGGGTAGCTGTGGCCTCGGCCTCCTGTTTAAGCCGATCGTATTCCTGTACCAGGCCCTCCTCCATATTAACACTCTTTCCTCTACGCTGAGATTCGTTTTCAATGTCATCCTCGAAAGTCTTTTTTAGCGCCTCAATATCGCTAAGTTGCTTCTCTAGTTTTCTGATGTCCTGCTGGTGTGCATTATCCGCCTCACGCGCCGTCTCCAGAGTCTTGTGCAAAGAAGTAAGCTTCTTCTTGCAATGAGTGACCTTTTCTTTAGCCTTGATGTAAAGCGGACGTCTTTTATTCATTTGTGTCTCAAATTCGCGAATCTCTTGGTCGATCTTAGCCAAATCACGGGTAATTTTGCCAGCGTCTTTCTTCTTTTCGCGTAGCACTTCATCGGCTGCCTCCTTTCGCTGCTCAACGACCTTAACTTCCTGCTGCTTCGCCTCCAAATCGGTTATATACTTCTGAATGTCCTTTTCCACATGAAATAGCCGAAACAATTGATACTCCACTTGCTTTTCGTTCTGTAAGACCATGAAAAGGTATTCGCAGTGAGATAATAAGTACATAACAATATAATCTACATACATATTCATTCTGTAATCGAGTGTAACGCTCAGCTTCCATTTTCTCGTGTTTGGCTTCTTTGCGTTCGGCAGCAATCCCCTTCTTTTTTTGATAGGTGAATTGTGTCTCCTCTTCAGCGGCAATCATTTCATTTTTCAACCGATTATAGTCGTCTTTAAGCAGGCCAGATCTACAATTAGAGAAAAAAAAGGAATCACTTTGCAATGAATGAAATTTACTTTATAAGAATAATTTACCCGCTTATCTCCTCAAACAGAGCAGTCCGCTCTTTAGGCGTTTTCATGGCTATGTTTTCCACAGCACCCTGGAAAACTAGAAAGTTTTTTGCCTTCACATTGATGCCAATTTTCTCGAGCTTGTTCAGATAAGTATTGCTGGAAACACTCTGAAATAGGATTTGAAGTTGGTATGAAGTCTCAACGAAAAGTCTCTTACGCCGTTCCCACATACCTCGCCATTGATGCGGTATTCCGAAGATCCGCTTATAACCGCCCGTTGGAAGTCCATATGCTTCTCATGATTCAGAATAAACTTCGCTGTCACATAGCAGCTGCGGGCCACAGGCTTGCCAATGGAGGAGCCGTGTATAAGATCATTAAGCCGCTTCACGCGGAGACTGGACGTTTTCTCGCCCATCACAAAGCTGATGGCATCCATAAAGTTCGATTTTCCAGATCCATTAGGCCCGATCACAGCGTTAAATTGCTTTAGCGGACCCACATCTATATGTCCCCGGTAAGACTTAAAATTTTCCATCTCGATGAATTGCAGAAAAGCAGTGTCCTCATCAGGCTTTCGCAAAAGAGGAGCGACCACTCGTTGGGTCACTTCCTCATCCTCATCGACCATATTTTATGCTGTGCAATAAATTCCCTTTCAATATATACAATAAATGCAATAAACTTGTTTTTCTTTTCGCACTGAAACCTAGAACACGAAGAAAAAGACGCGGAAACAAGGGATGGGAAAATATACGCAGTTGTTCCGATGACAACTGAGATATCGATACTTATCGATTTAGCATGCCGAGGCAATCAGCTGTTTATTTGTCAGGGGTGTCACAGAAATCGCTAACGCCCCAAATTGGCCCAAACGCATAGGTAGGGTGCCACAGAAACCACAGTTTTAAAAACTTACGAAGAATTGAAATTGTCCCCTTCTTTAAAATGAATTAAAATTTATTGGATTTCTGATGGATATGATTTCTAATATGATCGAAAAAAATTAATTAAATTTGCATTTGGATATGTGCATGGAATTTTAATTGATTTCACTTTTAATTGAAGATTTGTAAAGAATGAAAAATATGTACTGAAATTAAATTTTAAAAATTTTGGTGTTGGTGTTTTTCTTGTTGAACAACATTAACAATAATGTGAAACATAAGTTTTTTTTTTTGAAATGCATAACCGTTATGCACCTAGCTATCGGTGGCTGTGGCTCCGAAAATGAAACGTCAGAGATTTCAATGACCCCAAGGTTTCGTTTCGACGTTTTACATTTCAAACGTCGCCAAAATGTCTAAAGTTTTCTACGACACTTTTGATTTATGATTAATGTTTATTTATTCAATTAAAATCAGTAACTTAAACATGAAAGATAAATAATATTTAGGTCGTAAGTTTTCGAATACTGCTCGACTTTAGTCCACTTCCTCTACAGTTGGACCTTTGCTACCACCTGCAGATTTTGCTCCTTCCCCGTTTTGACCTTGTTGATGCATCTTTGTCATTATCGGTGAACAGAATGTAGTAAGCTCCTGCAGCTTGTGCTCAAACTCCTCTTTTTCGGCGGTAGTGTTACTATCAAGCCACTTAATTGTATCGCCGCACTTCTCCAATACGCTACTCTTGTCTGATTGGCTGATTCTATCACCGCCCTGTTCTGCAGCCTCCTTCACTCCGAAAACGTAGCTTTCAAGTTGGTTGCGAGCAGTGATCCTCTGCCGAATCTTCTCGTCTTCTTCGGCATACTTCTCGGCCTCGTTAACCATGCGTTCGATATCAGCTTGCGACAGACGACCTTTGTCATTCTTGATGGTGATGTTTTTTACGTTTCCAGTCCCCATCTCTTTTGCGGTCACATTGAGAATTCCGTTGGCGTCGAGATCGAAAGTGACTTCTACTTTTGGCACTCCACGTGGAGCCGGCGGAATACCGGTGAGATTGAAAGTGCCCAGCACGTTGTTGTCCTTCGTCATGGCGCGCTCGCCCTCGAACACCTGCACGGTAACAGCAGGCTGGTTGTCGGTGTACGTTGTGAACGTCTTGGACTGTTTGCAGGGAATTCGGCTATTGCGCTCGATCAGCTTAGTCATTACCCCTCCAGCAGTTTCAATGCCCAGTGAAAGCGGAGACACATCCACTAGCAAGACGTCCTTAATCTGACTGCTTTCGTCACCAGAAAGAATAGCAGCCTGGATGGCTGCACCATAGGCCACCGCCTCGTCCGGGTTAATGGACAAGTTCAGGCTCTTGCCACTAAAAAAGTTTTGCAGCAGACTTTGAACTTTGGGAATGCGAGTGGATCCACCCACTAAAACTATGTCATTAATTTGGTTTTTATCCATTTTGGCATCGTTAAGAGCCTTCTCTACAGGCTGCAAAGTATTTCGGAAAAGATCTCCGCACAGCTCCTCAAATCGAGCTCGACTAACCTTTGTGTAGAAATCGTGGCCTTCAAACAAGGCATCTATCTCAATGGATGCCTCCGTGCTGGAGGACAGCGTGCGCTTTGCCCGCTCCGCTGCGGTACGAAGGCGACGTAGAGCTCGTGGATTGGATCGCAAATCTTTTTTAAACTTACGCTTAAACTCTTCCGACAAATGGTTGACCAATCTATTATCAAAATCTTCCCCTCCCAGATGCGTGTCGCCGGCTGTGGACCGCACTTCGAATAACGAACCCTCATCGATAGTCAAAATGGAAACGTCAAAGGTGCCTCCCCCCAAATCAAAGATAAGCACATTGCGCTCTCCCTTTAGATTCTTATCTAAGCCATAGGCCAATGCAGCCGCAGTTGGTTCATTGATGATTCTTAACACATTTAGACCAGCAATGGCTCCAGCATCTTTAGTAGCCTGACGCTGGGAGTCATTGAAATAAGCCGGGACTGTGATTACTGCATCCTTAATTGCAGTGCCGAGGTATGCTTCAGCCGTTTCTTTCATCTTTATAAGAACCATCGAACTGATCTCTTCGGGAGCAAAGCGCTTGGATTCGCCCTTGAATTCAACTGACATCTTTGGCTTGCCGCAATCATTGACTACAGTGAACGGCCAGTGCTTCATGTCGTCCTGGATTTTTGGGTCGTCGAACTTGCGTCCAATCAAACGTTTTGCGTCAAAGACGCTATTTTTAGGATTCATGGCAACTTGGTTTTTAGCAGCGTCACCAATTAAACGCTCCGAATCAGTAAATGCGACATAGCTGGGCGTGGTACGGTTCCCCTGGTCATTAGCAATGATCTCCACTTTTCCATGCTGAAAGACTCCCACGCAAGAAAACGTTGTGCCCAGGTCTATACCGATGGCTGGCATTTTTAGTGATTCACTACTGTCTCTTTACAAAGTTAAGTGTGAATAATTTTTGTGTATTTTAGATATTTTTAGTTTCAATAGCAATATTCTCCAATATAAGTATTAATGTCTATCGTATATGTGCCTATTTAGCCTCACGTTCTTTTATATGCACTTCTATTCACTTTCGCGTCTCGGTTTGAAATGTGAAAGAGCAGAAGATATCCGTGCTTTATATACACGCACTCAGTGTGGGTGGAAGTTTCGGGAAAATGCGAGAGAAAATTGAATTCAAAAGCACAGCCTTAGGACAAGGAATGTTCGCGAAGAAATGTATGAGAACATTGACGTAGGTCACGATTTCAAACAAGCTGCACCTAAGCATGTATTTATAGTATATCCATATTTTTATATCGCCCATCTAATTATAGCAATTTTCTGATTTGTTTATAATTATTCATAAAGAATTTAATCATATCCTAAAATTAAACAATCATTATATTGGCCGATAAATGTTTGTTTATGAGAATTCCATCTTTTAATTTTTCGCATATGGGATATGTCAATATAGTTAATTGCATAAGATCAAATTAATATTTGCAATATATTATATCGTTTAGAATCTTTTTAGATTGTCCAATAATTTTTTAATACATAATTCTTCAGAAAATAACTTAAGATATTTGAAATAAGCCAACATTCAAAAGTATAAAAATTAATTTATAAGAAATCTATTCTTTAGCAAAATAAAATGCACAAAAATCCCGTTTTAAAAATGTTTATTTATTTATTTATTTACAATTTTTTTGATTTTTCTGTAAGTTCTGTTGTTATGTCTTGGGGCGAGGGGTGATTGCAAAGATTAACTATTTTAATAGCCTTATTAGCGATTTCTGTTTATTTCGGCAATCCTTCACGTTCGGCCCAGTCCAACCAGGATCCTTCATAGTTTTTGACGTTTTGGAAACCCAATGAGGCAGCGGTCTCGGCAGCTTTCAGACTACGCTTTCCAATCTTACAGTGAAAGATAATCTCTGTATTGCTTTGTGGTTTATTACGACCATACTTGGACTTAAAGGCTTTCTCACTGGCGGACAACTCCTGACTGAGTTCTCCCAACGGAATATTGACGCTTGTTGGTATTTTTCCAGTTTCCTTCAATTCACCAGGCTCTCGAACATCAATGAGCAGTTTTTCGGGTTCATTTGGAAGATTTTTCACCAGAGCATAGTCCACGATGCCAATGGTAGTGGCAGAAGAGAAACAGCGTTGCGAACCGGCCCAGGGCAAGATCTGATTTACCTTCCGATAATGCAACAACGAATTTTTGGCTCTCATCGCCACTAAAAATTGTCTTATGAACATTTTGTCGCGTTAACTAAACAAAAGAAATTACGTAAAAAATAAACAACAACAAACCAGAACGCTCAGCTGTTTTTATTCACAGCGGTGCCAGACCGTTGATCGATGTGAGCGCAAGATTTCAAAAGATTATTCACATTGTATATAAGAACCAAATTAAAAGAAAGAAAGCTGTTGCCGGGCAAGATTTCATCACTCAACTACTACGTGAAGTTTGCGTCAAGGCTCAGACACCAATCAAGTTCAAAATCACCATCGTCTGATAAGTTCAATGCACAATTGCTGCGGCGACTGCTTGATTGATTCAATTAAAATGGGTTCCCGGATTCATTATATATACATTTGTTCTGGTACTATATGGACTGACGTATCAGGGTCAGTTTATATTGATCCTTTTGGATGCATAGCTCTTTCTTTTTATTCTAAGGGTCAGCGAGAGGGCTGCTTTTCTTATCGCATTGACTGATAACAACCATAGGCGCGTGCCAATGAGTTGAATGGTTTCAAACCGGATTGGATCAGAAACTGTTTATACAAACATACTCTTTTAAAATTTGTAAACAACTTATACAAGAATAATTCGATATTTATTTTCCTACCATACATATATTCCTTAAGACTAAACAAATGGCAATTGGAAATACATTTACAATAATTTCGCCAAATAGGTAACATTGGTTGATTGGTTGGCCTCACCTAAAGCTAATACAAAATGTGTCATATATAAAGACCTCTGAACGATATAGGAATTGTTTCCTTATTGACCCACAATGTGGCCCAGAGATTCGCCAACACGTATCTTCTGCCCAGCTACAATATCGAACTTAAAATTTTTTGGGGCCTCAAAGAGAAGGACAATTGTGCTGCCCATATTGAACTGTCCTACAAGATCGCCCTTTGCGAAGGAACCGACTGGCGTTGGTTGTGCGTCCAAGAGCACTTCGTCATACTCATACGTGCTTGGGGGATGCTTACCCACATTGAATCCCGTCCAGCGATTTGTCTTAAGATCAGCATCCATGTAGATTTCCACCGAGCCCACATTGGTAGCACCGACGGCAGTGTAACTAAAGAAACCATACTTCCATTGGCCAAAATAAAGTACACGCTCGTTCAAGCAGAAGAGTCCAGGCAGCCAACCGGCCACCTTGGGATTTACTGACAACAATTCACCGGAAAAATGCCGCCGAACAGTGGGCTGCCAGGCTGTGGGCGAGTGAAAGCGATGGTAATCTCCAGGGGCTAGGTAAATGACACACTGATAAAGTTCTGTAGAGCCATCCCGTTTCTCCTTTAAAGCCTGCGAATACTTCACGGTTTCGTTAGACTGCTCTAGTGTGGGCAGGGGACCTAGAAAATCTTCGATGCTATAATTTACCCCCTTGACCTGCTCAATAAGAGAGTCAGAGGCGCTGCCAAAGTGCAAGACCTTGCCATCCGCCGGCGAGACTAGTGGTGCCTTAGCGTCTATGATCCGAACTCCGTCCCTGAGCGGACGAGTGAAAAATTCAGCCAAGCTGTTGTAGTGTTCAAAATCCGGATACTGTGCCTCGCTTATATTGACATGAAAGGCGTTGGAGTACCAGCCATAGACATATGGACGCAAAGTAGTGGGCATATAGCAGGCAGCCAGCCAGCCCCAACAGCGACTTATTATGCGCAGCGGCAATGAACAATAGATCCGCGACTGAAATTCAGAAGCAGTGCGAGATATACCATCTCGTTGGCACCGTCGCTTATGCATCTGCCATTCAAGCACGCCGAAAACACAAATGCCTACGGGAGCCCAGCGTAGCAGAAATCCAGTCCAGCGCTTAAACAAATTGCGCCTTACCTCGAGCTGATGGCTTTTATGTTGCTGCTGATCCTGTTGGTTTGTTGCAATTTTTGATTTCAGTTGCTGCGGCGGAACATCCTTGGAGGTAGCATTTGTTGATAACTGGCGGAAGTGGCGCAAAACAGGCCAATTTTCCTGGCGAGTCTTCGTTGGGAGTTGCTGCAGCTGTTGCTGTTGTTGGATCACCTTTCTCAAGTTGCGGTTGCCGGACTTTAATAAAAGGCGGCCGCGAGGCACAAAATAGGAAACCATCGCCCACGCTGATTACGTATTGTCTGATATCAGAAAAGAACAACAAAAACCTGGCACAATGGTGTGAAAAGGGGACAAGTCTGTTTTCTTTTTTGATTGTTGTTGCCTAACAATGATGAAGAAACAGACGATACAGTCAGAAAAAATTAAATCGAGAATGCGGTGGACTGAAACTGGGACTCCAAATTGTCTTGATTGGACTTCCGTTATGTTGTGCTGCTAGTAGGGAACTGAAATTGTGGGAATGCTTTTGCCTTTGGGCGCCAATGTGACTGGATCGAAGCTCTCTCCCTCTGCGTCTCCAAAAGCTGTTCCTTATCAACAAAATAACAACAATGGCCAAGGTTGCCCCCTTGCAAGCGACAGTTTCGATATTGGAGCAAAGTCAAGTCGTGCTGTGCGCTAAATTTACGTTTTCTTTTGTTTACTTTTTACAAACTGGTTATCCTTTTCTTTTTGCTTCTTTTCTTAAGTTTTACTTTACTTTACAAACTACGCCTCATCTTTAAACAACAGCATTTTGTGCTGAAGTATGGCAACACTAGCCACAGCTGTGCACAGCTGTGTTTTTTTTAGTTTTTGTATTACTAGCTCAGAATTACGATTTGTTTTATGTTAATAAAGTTAACTTGACTATTAATCATGAATGAGGCGGAAAAACATGCCGTTTCCTTTGCCTGTCAACGGTGCCTGCAGCCGATTCTACTGGATGAGCAGCTGGAGAAGATAAGTGTGCACGCCATGGCGGAACTTTCTTGTAAGGATTGCTTGAATTTATCCAAATGATTAATAATCATTGTCTACATCATTCCACTTGCAGTGCCTATATACAGTGGGAATGTTAATACATTGGACCCGCAGGACGCCAGCAGTTTTGACCACTTTGTGCCCCCCTATAGACTATCAGATTCCATCAACGGGACTGGCTTTATGTTGGTTTCTGATGGTCGTGATAACAAAAAGATGAGTGCCGCCTTCAAACTGAAAGCCGAACTGTTCGATTGTCTTTCATCGAACTCCGAAATCGATCACCCTCTATGTGGAGAATGCGCCGATTCGATGTTAGAGATTATGGATCGAGAGTTGCGTATAGCAGAGGACGAGTGGCATGTATATAAAACATATCTTACTGAATTGGAGCAACAGAAAGAGGCGCCCAATGTAGAGACCCTTGACAAGGAGTTGGATGAGCTTCAGAAAAGCGAGCAGCAGTTATTGGCAGAGTTGGCCCAACTCAAAGAGGAGGAGAATCAGTTGAATGCGGCCATCGAACACGAGGAACTGGAGAAACAAAAGCTGCACGATCAGGAAGAAAGCTACTGGCGCGAGTATACCAAACACCGGCGCGAATTAATGCTCACTGAGGATGACAAGCGTAGCCTGGAGAGCCAAATAGCCTACTCGAAACAGCAGCTGGACAAGTTACGTGATACGAACATCTTTAATATCACATTTCATATTTGGCATGCCGGACATTTTGGTACCATCAATAACTTCCGCTTGGGACGCCTGCCTTCCGTCTCTGTAGACTGGTCAGAGATCAATGCTGCTTGGGGTCAAACTGTACTTCTTCTTTCTGCCCTCTCCCGCAAAATTGGATTAACATTTGAAAGGTACCGGGTGGTGCCCTTCGGCAATCACTCATACGTCGAGGTGATGGGCGAGAATCGGGAACTGCCTCTGTATGGCAGCGGTGGTTTTAAGTTCTTTTGGGATACCAAGTTCGATGCCGCTATGGTGGCCTTTCTTGATTGCCTCACTCAATTTCAGAAAGAGGTAGAGAAGCGTGACACCGAATTCCTGCTGCCCTACAAAATGGAGAAAGGCAAAATCATAGATCCCTCCACTGGCAACTCGTACTCCATCAAGTAAGTACCAAAAGCCATAATAAGGATAATACAATTATTTGATTGCATTTTGCCTTGCAGGATACAATTCAATTCGGAGGAGCAGTGGACAAAGGCCCTAAAGTTTATGTTGACCAATCTAAAGTGGGGCTTGGCCTGGGTTTCTTCGCAGTTTGTGGTGCCGCAGTGAATCATCTTTATTTCTATTTATTAGTCCTAATCTTAATGCTTAACTTTAATTAAACGTTCAAGTTCTAATAGCCACAGCTTTGTCGCTGGTATCACTATCCTCAGAGTCAGATTCTGTACCGGACAAATCGTCACCAATCCACAGAGCTGGTTTCTTTTTCTTCTGCTTCGTGTCTGAAGACTTGTCACCACTTTTCCTTTTGATAGCGACTCCACTTGAGTTGGTCTTGTTATCCGGCTTTGTCTGCTTCAGACCTTCCTCAAAGGCATTGTTTACCTTTTCCGTAAGATTAGCTCTGGCCTCCTCGTATTGTTCATCCTTAAATTCGTGCTTAGGCACCGCCAACAATTTCTCTATTTTTCGCTTCTTGCGCTCCTCCGCCTCCCGCTCCCTTTCGCCCTGCTTCTCAAGCCAGGCCCGCACGCGTTTTTCCTCGTTGATGTCGCGCAGACGACGTCCACTCAAATCCCGACAGGCCTCTCGATTGGTAGTCTTCTCGATTTGGGCGCCAATCGCACGCAACATGGAACCGAAGCCACCTTTCCCACCCAGTTGTCGAAGCACGCAATGAATTCGAGTGCTATCGTCATGGTTCAAGACCTGCGTTTCCGTCAAGCGTTTGCCCTTGTCATTTATGAGGTAGTAGTCCTTTGGTAGCATATGCTAATGGGTCAAAGTGAGTAGAATATAGCATGGATTCTTTTGACTCTATTACAGCAATACATACCGTTGCTTCTTCGATACGGGCGCATAATTCATTGTAACTTATGGCTCCGGAATTTTCGGAGAGTAAATGTTGATTGCTTATAAAAAGATTAAGCACCATTTTGCTTTGCCTTTACGTTTTGTTTTGTTTTATGCCCAACTAGAGTTGTCACCTTGCAGTAAAAAAAATAAAAGTGTTAAGACCACACAAATTGTTAGTGTTTGGTTTTTTTTTTAATTATTATAATAAAATATGAAAAATGTTAGGGGAATGGTATACTTTGACTACTCGCGCCCAAAACTGCATTAATTGCAACGAATTTGGTATCAAACAACCTTAAGTGCGCTGTTGCGAATTACACATTAATAGCTAAATTTAGCCTTTTGAACGCCAAAAGAGTGTTCTCAAATTTAAAATTAGTGTTGTAAATGAATTAAATATTGCGCGGTCTATTTTAAACAGAATAAGTATACAATATTCGGCTGCCAGAATATTCCTCGACTTTATAAAACCAAATGGTGGTACCGAATCATTTAAATAAAATATTAAAGTCCAAATTTTAAAAATGCGGGTGTAATTTTTTAAGTTTGCCAACACTGGTCTTCCCTACTGAGCTGTAGATATTATAATTTTACATGCTATCTACTTATGTGTGACCAAATTCCGCCCTTTGTTGCTTGTAAGTGCAAATCTCCTGATCTCTCGGTCACACTTTTGACATTAATTAGTAGTTCGCATTTTAGACGAAGGTAAAATTTTAGCGACGCGTTTATCTCAACATTTAATCACATTAGCATAACGAAGGAAGTGAAAATTTAACAAAAACCGGTAGCGGCCAACTTGACCCGTTGAGTGAGATGAATTGAGAGAATACAGGCCAGCTAAATTGCGGTAAATTTGCAGCCGCAGCCACGTCACGAGCTCGCGCAAAATGGTTTATTTGGTTTAAGCAGGAAGATAGTGCGATTACCGAAAATAGAAAATTTGTAAAAAAAAAAAATATGCAGGATGCCAATCCTAGCTTTTGTCCTCGGTTTCACAGAGGGGGTGGGGAGACAAAAGAGAAAAAATCGGCCAGAGCGAACAATGCCTAGCATAAAAGATGGCTACACACATGTGTATGTGTGAGTGCGTGCATGTGTGTATGTGTGTGTAATAGAAGCGGCGGCAAGCGGAAAGAGAAAAATTAAAGCCAAAGCCCATACTCAATTTTCGCATTGGTATTAGTTTAAATAAATGTTCAATAATCAAATGCAAAACGTATAAAATCATGTAAAAAGACAACTCATGTGAGCAAAATGCAAACAAAAAGACCAGACGCCTTTTTGCGTATGAGTGTACGTGTGTGCGCGTGTGTGTGTGTGCGAAAATGATGAAAGAGAGAAAGAAAGACAGGCAAAAACGAAAGACGAACGGAATGAGCAACAAAAACCCACCCCCCTATGCCCGCGTCCACTCCCTTTCCTTTATGGCGGTGACTTTGACTGACATTTTCTATCGCCGCTTGCAGCTCGAGAAAAGCGAAAATAAAAAATCATGTTTAGAACCAAAGAGAAATTCCAAATTCTTTTTTGGATTTCGAGCGATATTACATTTTTTTCTCTAATTTTCACAATTTCTCAGTCTATGTATTTTGTTATCGATGGTCATTCATCTTCTAGTTGATTTTCTGTGTTTCTTTTGTTCTCTTTTTCGTATGCTTGTCTCTGTCTTTCCCTTTCTCGTTTTTGTACGTATGTTTGTTTAATATTCCATAATTAGTTGCATAGTTGCATATAGTGCAGAAAATTGTAAAAAGTATAAATTAACAAAATACGTCGCGAATGAATGGTTTCGCCCAATTCTATGATTTTTTGCTTTGTTATACAAAATCTCTCTTGTTTTACAGTGTATATATGTACATATGTATAAAAATATATGCATATGTATGTATGATTGTGTGAAAGAGCGCACGTGTATGAGTGCCCTAGCTCTTTGTTATACCCTTGCGGCGAGGGTATATTCGTTTGCGCCCAGATGTTTTTCACCAAAACTACCATAGCACTTTCTTTTTCACAAAAATCGTTTTACAATTCTTGTATTTTTGTTTTGAGTTCTAAAACTCATATACAAATGTATAACTTGCAGTAGGCGTTAGAACTTGTGTTAGAATGACGTTTTAATGGTTCGATATATAAAACTTATTTTAAAAAAATATGAAAAATTTGTTCAAAATGCAAATATACCAATATATTAAGTTAATCAGCTAGCTTTTATTTTGAAATTGATTTATTTCTAACACTAAGTCTTTTTATTCTCTTCTACTTGCAGCTCGTATGAGACTCAACAGTGTTCAGCTTCGAAACTCAAAAAAAAAAAAATAAGAAAACTTTTAAACTGTGAGCCTTAACACTAATTTTGATACTAGAAACAGAACAAACAAACAGCATCAAAAGATAACATAAAAAGTATTGCTTAATTGGAGACGGCGCCAACATTTATTTATACAAAAATTGCAAATATACATACATATATATTCCAAAACACTCCATTAGTGCATAGTTAGGAAATATACAACCAACAACACATACACTTAAATGCTGCATACACATGTGTGTATATAATTTATATGCTAATGAAATTTCAATTTGAAGAAGAATCAAAAAAGCAGTTAAAATTTCAAACAGCGAAGAAAAGCAATACAAACGACGAACCTCAGCGTTAAGCAAAAAGATTTACTATTATATCTTATATCATATATCTAGACGTAGAATATATAGGGTAGATCGAATCGCAGGGTCGAAGGAATTCAAGATTATATAGCACGAAATTCGGAAATTTCTTCTCTGTGTATTAGATGTACAATTAGAGGAAGATATATAAATTGATATATATACATTAGTAAGATAATTGTATATGTATGCGTGTTTTCATTCGATTTTTTATATATATACATAAAAGAGGTGCGACAAATAGTTAAGAAGAAACACAGCTTATTTTTGATATCAGCCTTGTTTTTCTCCCTATTGATGACCAGTCAGTAAAAGTACGAGGATTGTGTAGAGTTAGAGTAGAGTTAGTGCTCTCGCATATCTTTCGGATCGCTCAGATTAGTTCAGATCGCTCAACATGGACGAGTCACAGCCAAAGACCCTGTATGTGGGCAATCTAGATGGCTCCGTGTCCGAGGATCTTCTTATTGCCCTCTTTGGCAAAATGGGGCCAGTCAAAAGTTGTAAGATCATCAGAGAGCCGGGCAACGATCCTTACGCCTTCATCGAATATTCCAACTACCAGGCTGCTACCACAGCACTGACCGCCATGAACAAACGGGTCTTTCTCGACAAAGAGATAAAAGTAAGCCCTATTTTTTGTTTTTACCCATTGCATGAAGTCACTAATTGTTTTTGTTGCAGGTAAATTGGGCCACTAGTCCTGGTAATCAACCGAAGACAGACATTAGTTCGCATCACCACATATTTGTTGGCGATCTCAGCCCGGAAATCGAAACAGAAACACTAAGAGAGGCCTTTGCGCCTTTCGGCGAGATCTCCAACTGCCGCATTGTGCGCGATCCACAGACCATGAAGTCCAAAGGATATGCCTTTGTATCCTTCGTTAAGAAGGCCGAAGCCGAAAATGCAATACAGGCCATGAATGGCCAGTGGATTGGCTCGCGTTCAATTCGCACCAATTGGTCTACGCGCAAGCTGCCACCTCCACGGGAATCCACCAAAATTGGCGGGCAGGGTGGCGGCATGGGCGGTGGCGGACCAGGCAACGGTGCTGGCATCAAGAGCAACCAGCGGCACACTTTCGAAGAGGTTTACAATCAATCAAGCCCAACAAATACCACCGTCTACTGTGGCGGTTTTCCGCCCAATGTCATCAGCGACGATCTGATGCACAAGCACTTCATGCAGTTCGGCCCGATTCAGGATGTGCGCGTGTTCAAGGAAAAGGGTTTTGCGTTCATCAAGTTTGTCACGAAGGAGGCGGCCGCACGCGCCATCGAGCATACGCACATTAGTGAGGTTCATGGGAGTCAAGTAAAGTGCTTCTGGGGGAAGGAAAACGGCGGCGACAACAATTCGGCAAATAATTTAAATGCTGCAGCAGCGGCAGCAGCATCCGCCAATGTGGCTGCAGTGGCTGCAGCCAATGCAGCGGTTGCTGCAGGCGCAGCTATGCCTGGCCAAATGATGACACAGCAACAGATAGCAGCGGCCACCGGAGCGGCGTTACCCGGTCAAATGATGACGCCGCAGCAAATAGCAGCTGCTGCGGCGGCACAATATCCCTACGCCGCCTACCAGCAAATGGGCTATTGGTATCCACCGGCGGTATGTTGACATTGCCAATGACTTTCAGTAGTTGGTCAATCTAATCAGTTTTTTTTCTTTCTATGTTAGGCCTATCAAACCAACCAGATGCAAACGCAGTACTTGCAACAAGGCTACTATCCCTACGCCTACGCTACCAGTGCTCAGCAAGCAGGAGGCGTCCGTATGTATCATTAGTCTTTCGATCGTAGTGGTTGTCGCTTAAAAGTGTGCAAGAATTCATCAAATTGTAAATTAAATGATGAATTTTAGAGCCACTCACACTCGACAAAATGAAATGAATATCTAAACTAAGTGAATATTTGGTCTTTCTTTTAGCTGCTGGATATCGCATGGTGCCGCCGAATGTGGCATGGGGAGTGCCCGGTACAGTAGTGCCAGGTGTGACAGCCGCAGCTGCCACAGCCGCAGCAGCCAATGGTTCACTTGCCCCACAGATGATGTACAGTGCTGCGATGCCACAATATCAGACCCAATGAGCAGAGATGTGACGCCTGCTTCGACGCCGTCTGCAACATCCAGGCAGTCGCTGCAGCCAACAACGCCCACTATTGCAACTGGAACCGTACCGACGATTACGTTACCTAGAATACCATCAGGGATCCGTTGCTGTCCCCGTTGCGTTAGAGACACAGTCGGAGCCCACCGACAACAACAACGCCAATATCATCAACCAGAACGGGTTCAGCAATATAACACGGCTGCTATGATTTAGGCAGTATGCCAATTCGGCTACTTTGGGCGTATAATGCACACGTTGGATAGGCATGGCGTTGTAAGGGGTCATCTCACACTTATTTGGCTATATATGTTATGATATGGTCGGAGTCGTGTAGTTCGAAGGTCCAAGCTACGCGTGGAACTAAAAGTTGAATCACGCGGCGACATTCTGAAGCACTGGGCGATGGGCGCTGGGCGGGTAGCTGTAACAATCTAATCCAATCTAAGTACATGTTACAATAATTTAATGATTTGTAATTTAAGACCAGATATAGGCGCGTAAACA
Organism: Drosophila sp. 14030-0761.01; assembly: GCA_018150735.1. Classification (NCBI taxonomy): domain Eukaryota; kingdom Metazoa; phylum Arthropoda; class Insecta; order Diptera; family Drosophilidae; genus Drosophila; species Drosophila sp. 14030-0761.01. The sequence continues at coordinate 3,868,301 of JAECWO010000106.1, read as the reverse complement.
CGAAACGGAAACAGAAAACAACCATACAAGAGAGGTAATGAAGACAGACAACAAATCTAGCAAACAATCGAAGAAAAAGGTGGTGACTAAGTGAAATTTAACTCATTGCGAGTAGAACGTGTGTGTCAACATAAGAAAATAGGTAAAGAAACAGAACAGAACAGAAATGTGTGAAGAAGAGGCGATAGAAATATAGCCACAAACAAGCCGAAAGTAAAAGTAAAACAAATCTAGTTACTAAGAGATTGTAAATGCGAGCATACATATTGTATATTTCCAATGTGGAAAACGAAATGCGATATAATTATGTAAAATGTAAAATAAAGAAACAAAAAAATATATAAAACAAGACAAAAGCAATAACAAATGTATTTTTATTACATCGAACAACTTGAGAGTTAACGAGAGTAAAAAGCATAAAATGAAGCAACGAACTATTGATCTTTCCGATTAATCATGGTAATTCTGAAAAACAATCCTACATCTCTATTATAGAATAAACATTACTTAAGGACTCTTAGCAATTTTGTATATCAAAACTTATTTTTATAATTTGGTGATTCTCGCAAATGTGTTGAAATCGATTTTATTTAGCGTTTTATATATATATGTATATGTACGTATTTATATATATATATATTATATGTAAATAGTGTTTAGTATCTAGACGTAAAACTAAACTTTTGTGTAGGAGAGCAGCGTAATAGCTGCCCCAAAGCGAAAGCGCCTCTGTATATGTGTGGTTGTGTGAGTTTGTCTAGGTACATTATTTTGGAAACGTTACTGTATAAATCTATGTTTTGTATTTATGGCTTGTAGGTACATTGAAAAAAAAGGAACTAAATACTATCGATACCATGTGAGAAAAGAAAGAGTTCTATAACTTAAATCGGATTCTGTTATTGGTAACTGGTGACGAGAGTACTATATATAATATCTCCAATCTTATGACTATGCTTATGTCTAGATTACGAGTAGAGTTATAGATGACGTACAACAAAACTATATGCTAATTTTCCTTTTGGGATACAGCGAATGGAAGTATTTCTCAGTTGAACATACCGGCAGAAGAAATAAAAACATAAGCCTCGTGTAGTAACAAAATGTTAAAACAATAATCATCAGCAGCGTTATAATGGCAATGAGGAATGTTTATAGAAATACAAAAATTGAGCTTACAACTAAATTAAGGATTTACAGAAACTTAAATGAATGGAACAAAACTACGTTATAAAAACTTCATATACAGAGTCGAATGTTCGTTTGTTAATGCTTCATCAAAATCCTATCAAACAATTAATGGAAGGCGGCATTCATCTTGAAATGTGAGTCTTCCTAGTTTTACAAATAAGTATGTATCGCTAATTGAGTATATGTAATTAACCAATGTGACGTTCTCGGGCACCAAAATTGAGATGACGTTAAAAAGTAGAAATACTCTTAAACTAATACATAGAGAGTTAGTTATACGTACGTATAAAAACAGAAAGATATTAAATTCAATTAGTTATATAAATTAACAAAGTTTGTGAAACAATTAGGACTACAAAATCAAATGAATTTAACCTTTCAGCTTGGTGAAAGGGGATGAACGCTAATGATGTAACAGAAAAAGAAAAGTTTCTATCTGTCACTCACATCATCAGTCACTCGTAGCCGGGGAGCCAATTTAAAGATGTGGAAAGAACTATATAGTTATATCGCCGTAGTCCTGTGACCATTTCTCATACGAATTAAGACTCTGCGGAGCAACGGAGCGACGGATGCGCTTAAGAGAATTGTGGAAATCTTTTTCGGTGATTGGTCGCATTGCACTTATATCCAGACATTTCACTTGCTCCACATTCAACTCGCGTATAGGCTCTAGGGCGGCATCTTTGGCCAAGGCGGTTAAATCAGAGCCAGAGTAACCTTCAGTGATCTTCGCCAGTCGTCGCAGGGCTTCCGTATCCAGCGGACTGCCCTGCTTCTGTAGCAGACGATTCAAGAGCAACTCACGTGTTTGTTCATCGGGCAGTGAAACATAGACGCGCTTTGTAAAGCGACGAAGTGCAGCCTCATCCAGTTCCTGCGGCCTATTTGTGGCTGCCAGAACCACAATGCGATCACCGTCTGGATTGCCGGGCAAGCCATCAAATTCCACCAGGAATTCAGTTTTGAGGCGCCGGGAAGCCTCATGTTCACTGCTGCTGCGCTCGGAAAGCAGCGAGTCCACTTCGTCAATGAAAATTATCGACGGTTGCATATGCCGAGCGACAACGAAAAGAGCTCGCACTAATTTTTCGCCATCGCCCACATACTTGCTGGTTAGAGAGGCAGCCGAAATGTTGAGGAAAGTTGCGCTACATTCCGTGGCCACGGCACGGGCAAGCAAAGTTTTCCCATTCCCTGGCGGGCCAAATAGAAGCAATCCTTTAGCTGGAGCACGCAAACCTAAAGTCACAAAAAAGAAAATCAACTATAACGAAGGCGAAAAAGTTTATTCTAGACAAACTGAATCTTACCCGTAAACAGCTCTGGTCGCACAGATGGCAGTATTACCATCTCCTGAAGCGCCTGCTTGGCCACATCTTGACCGGCAATGTCTGTCCACTCCACTTTTGAGCCACCTTCGACTATTTCGTCAAGAATGAGCTGCACCAGTTTCTGTTCCACACCCTTAACACTGACTATAGGTGTGCTGGCACCACTGCCACCTGGGGCATTATTATTAATAGGAGTGCGTGAACGCTGAGGAGGCGTGTTTCGTCCGGAGGACTAAGCAAAGTAATAATAAGACGGTTTAGATCAGTTATGGAGTTTAATGCAATCTTATTTAGTCTAAGACTTACAAATTGACGTCGTACGGCAGGTGGTGTGGCTGCCGTTTTTCCTGGCTGTCGTTGCACGGCTCCCACTGTTGTTTTCGATCCCAAATTGCGTGGCAAAGTCTGTGATTTATTGGTCACGGGCAAATTGCCCGGACGCTTAGTGCCTACGGTAAGTTTACGTCCAGACGCTACGATTAGAGAGAAGATAACCATTTGATGAATACTAAGTACAATCAATGGAGAAGCATATTTATTAGCAAAAAATTTTGTTAGGCAAAATTAAAACGCAAAAAAAGAAAAACTGTGCCATGTGGAAGATGAGGTTCGATATGTTGTCGGCGCGCTGTTGCGCTGCTGTGAAGATCTTACTGAGTGCTGTTGCTGCATTGTCAATTCTGCACTTACCCCCCGTTGTTATCTGGCCGCTTGAGGCGGGCCTAGAAGTGGTCCCATTGGGTTTGGGTCCATATCCACTGCTGCGTATCTTCATCTTGACAGGATCCGTTGTCAAGTGGCCGTGGCTTGCCAGCATTGGCAGTTTGAAAGTTTCTTTAGACTGAGACTTCTTACTCTGTTGCTGCAGTCGAGAAGGTTGGTCTTGCTTCTCCTTAAGCGACAAGCGCTCCATTTGCAAATCTTCCTCACGCAAAGCTGAGTCACATAATGTACGCACATGGGTCAAAGTTAAGAATGTGAGCAACAAAAGAAAACACGATACACAATGAAGAAACAAAACAGTGCAAAAAATAATAAAAAAAAATAAAAATAATATACTACTTGTTAGGACTAATCCCACGCTAACGCGAGGCACCCTGAAAGATCAGTCCTTACCCAGAAAGTGAAGGCGATCCCTGGCCATGGAGAGATTGGTTTGCATTTTATCGTGCAAACGTTGCGCACGGTCCCAAACATCCCCACGACCGTTCCAACAATCAACAGCTATGCCATCCTCCAGCTCCTTTATTCCTTTACGATATAACTCGATGGCTAGTTCTTTGTGCCCTGAGAAGAAAAAATACAAATTAATTTAGTGATGAGACAAACCAAGCCTGCCTATCATTATAAAGAATTTGAAAAAGGTGCAAGATGCTTTGCAATCAGAATTAGTAAGGCTATTAAGAATTAAAAAGGTATATCAGGTGACCTTAAGAAAACCTACGATGTGCCAATTGTTTGGCAGGTTTGCGAGTTTATGTTACAACATGCTGTCAATCAAGTCTCACTTCGCTATGTCTCGGCGAATATTGATTATATATACATATATGATGATAGACAACAAAAGCGCAGTCACATACACACACACAGATACGAGTCGATGACTCATAAAGCACCACTTCACATAACTTTTGTGTAGAACAATCACCCGCACTTCTTTACTCCTTCCTTTCTCTCACCTTCATTTTCCTCATCAATCTTGAGCGCCTTGGATATGTATTCGAAGGCACGACGATGATGATGCTTTTGCTTGGCCAATAAAGGATCACCAGGACCTGGTGAATAACCTCCTCCGGGGCGACTGCTTGCCATCTCTAAAGGCTGTAAGGCGCGAATACGTTGTGGCTGGACCTGTACTTGCTGCTCACCTCCCACTCCCCCTGTAACTCCACCAGTTTCAAGTGAATAGCTAAGGGTTTGGGGGTGTTGATGCTGCTGCAGTTGCAGCTGTTGCTCCTTGGAATTTTGTACGACAATCTCTATATTGCAGTCGCGACGATGCGGACGATACAATACCTTTGTGCTGGCGCCGTACAAATAACGGAAAATGCAGAACAGCTGATAAATCAGCGAGCGCAGAACGTTAAACAGAAAGATAATGGGGAACGAAACAACGTAAAGATTTTGTTTGTGTACCGACGAGCTGCTTCTACCGTTGCAGCTTCTCGGAGAGCTGCCTGTTGGCGTCAAATCATCCGTGGTGGTGTCGTCGTCTCCGTCACCATCCGGGGAGGAGCTCCCCGATGTCGCGTTAGCGGCCCGCCGATTTGAGGACGACACGTTGGAGTTAGAATGTGCGTGGGAGCTAGATTTGCGTTCATCGATCGATGTACGATGCGACTGGCGGTGGGAGCTGCTGCCTTTCTCCCTCTCTCTCTCCCCACCCGCCCCACTATTTGATTTAATGGGGGACTGGGACTTTTGGCTGCTGCTACTGGCGCTAGAAGAGGACGACTTGGTACGTACCATCGATATTGATTCCCCACAGCCCCGACTATTAATCGTTTTCTTCTGTTTTGTCGGAAAAAAAAGAATAGAAGAAAACACTACGCACTGAACGGTGAGATACACAGGGAAAATTTTTTAGGCAAACGCAAGGAGCACTGTTTGCTTAATATTGTTATCAATCATTGTTTTGTTTGATATTTGAATAACTACAATTTTAAATCAATTTTCTCCGTGCGAACTACATATGTATCTCGTCTTTCGTTTGCAACAACAAACACAGCAGTGTTACCAGATCTTCAGACCCTGAAAAAGCTTTTTGGAAAAGCTTACATTATAAAAAAGACTAGAAAAAGTCTGAAGATTCAGCTGAATTGGCAGCACAGAGAGATTGGCTCGAAAAATGCAAATTACTTGAACAGTGCAATATATGATTGAAAAATTAAATATCTCACTCCCTCCTCCGTACAATCGGGGGTTGTATAGTTCTGGATATACCACTTTCATGTCTTCCCATTGTTTTAAAGGGTCGATAGAAAGTGGTTAAGCCTGGGCAGACAGGAACCGACTTTATTTGTCATTATCAGGGGTGTCACAGAAATCGCTAACGCCCTAAAATCGCCCCAAACACAAATGTAGGGTGTCACAGAAACCTCTTTTGACAGTTTTGAAAAGTTGCGAGTTTTGCTCCAACGTTTGGTTAATTTCGCGCTTGCAGCTAATTATGTTGAAAAAAAAATGGAGTTGAAATAAACTTTGATTATTTTTGGATGGAACTGCATTCAAATAATTGCTGACAATATCTGTTTCCATATTAAATTTATTATTTTGCGAAAACGCCAGTGAAAAAATCAAGCAAGCGTCGTTTTTGCTTAAATCACCCATAAGCAAGGCTGCCATCCTGCTGAAAACGGCAGAAACTAATTTTCGGACAAAACATTTGTGTTTCCAATTTTACTTTGTTATATGCCACAAGTAAGCACAAATTTTATAGATTACGGCCAAATTTAAGAAAGTTTTTTAAATTGTGTGTAAACAGATAAATTTAATGTAAACGTCGAAAAAATGCACCAAGTTGACGTCTCTGTTTTTATCTTGGCCAGCCAAAGAAGAAGAAGAAATGTAAACAGCTGAAAAAATGCAATTGCAGTTGCCGCCCTTTTTAAAATGAATTGAAATTTGGATTTCTGATGGATAAGGTTTCTAATATGATCGAATAAACTTAATTACATTTGCATTTGAATATGTACATCGAATTTTTAATTATTTCACTTGTAATTGAAGATTTGTAAAAATGGAAATCGCTTGCTAAAAAGAAGCAAGAGTCTAGATTAAATAATATTCCCAACGATTTCGCTCACATTTGTTCTAAACACCTCCAGGTCTGCATCCAATGACCTGTTGAACAGAGCTAATACCTAGAAATCGCATGGACGAAATTGTATTTTGGGGTAAAACAGTTGCCATTGTTGCGAAAAAAGAATTGTGTAGAAAAGAGAATGTAGGCTTACAAACGCAATAGTCAGCAGTTATCGATGCATTGTATTCATCTTGTATTTAATTCATTGTTCTTAAATTTTTGGTTAATTTGCCAAATATTGTTTACAGTTACAAATTTGAAGTAAATGTAAACAACAGGGTTGCCAAAGCAGCGACAATATTGCGCGCGATATTAATTTTAAAAATTTTGGTGTTGCAGTATGTTAACTGTACCTCCAAAAAATAAGTAAATTTTTTCTTGTTGTATAACATTAGCAATAATTTTTGGTTTACGAAAAATGTACAACATTTTAAATTCCAAATGTTAGTATTTTTTTTTTTTGAATTGCACAACCCTATTGCACTTATCGACAATCGAAATACCGAAATAGCGGCGATCGAGTCAGCCGATGTCCCAACCGGTGGCTGTGGCTCCGAAAATGTTGCCGAAAATGAAACGTCGGAGATTTCCATGACACCAACGTTTGGTTTCGGCGTTTTACATTTCAAACGTCGCCAAAACCGCTAGCGTTTTCTGTGACACCCCTGTATATGAATTATTATATTAGGTTCATTGCAAAACGTCTTATTATGACTCCGAAAATGTTGATCGTATGTTGATTCTAAGGAAGAATCACTGTCATTTTCTCTCGAGTGAACACTAGGACTCGATGTTATATATTGTTTTAGTACATTAATTGATTTCGCACAAGCTAACACACTATCTTTAAAATGGATATTTTTGAATCTCGGACCCAGTAGTATTTTTTTCACTCGATTTACCAAGAGAACTTGTTAAGCACAAATATCGAAACAAAAGTATCGAGTATAAAATATCGGTATCAATAACGAACATACTCGATACCAAATGGTTCGATGTCTGCCTCAAATGTTTTGACCCGCGCATTTTCAGCTTGGCAGGATCGATTTGAAATTTAAAAAGAAGAAAAAAGGTGCCATTTTTATACCATGCATCCATAGGATGAAATGGTATATTAAAGTCGCCAAAATGTATGTAACAGGGAGAAGGAAGCTTTTCCGACCCTATAAAGTATATATATTCTTGATCAGCATGAGAAGAGAAATTGTTAGAGCCATGTCCGTCTGTCCGTCCGTCCGTCTGTCCGTCTGTCCGTCCGTAAGAGTGCAGAGATCTCAGCAACTATAAATGATAGAGCTACCAAATTTAGAATGTAGACTCGTGTAGTCTTGGCGCAGACCAAGTTTATGTTTTTTTTTTGCCACGCCCCCTTCCGCCTCCGGAATTTAATAAAAAGTGATTTTCTCCCGTAATATTTATCGTATCGTAATTTAATTTGGCACACTCATAGATCTTATGAGTATCTATCATTCCACCAAATTTTTTTTGCCACGCCCCCTTCCGCCTCCGGAATTTAATAAAAAGTGATTTTCTCCCGCAATATTTATCGTATCGGAATTTAATTCGGCACACATATATATGTTATGGACATCTATTATTCCACCAAGTTTCATAAAAATCGGAATAAAAATGGCCGAGTTATGCATTGAAACGTTTTGCACTCAAAGCGGTGCAAGGGCGAATTTGGCCGGTGGGGCGCTAAGGTGCACACACATAAGAATGAGCGAGATAGCATATGTTAGAAATCGCGCATACGAAAGAAATTTAATATATGAAATAAGTTTTATAAACTCAAGGAAATTTGTTTTCCCCTGATGCATGGTATATCCAAGTCGGCCCGGCGACTTACTTACTTTATTATACTATGCATCCATAGGATGAAATGGTATATTAAAGTCGCCAAAATGTATGTAACAGGGAGAAGAAAGCTTTTCCGACCCTATAAAGTATATATATTCTTGATCAGCATGAGAAGAGAAATTGATAGAGCCATGTCCGTCTGTCCGTCCGTCCGTCTGTCCGTCCGTCCGTCTGTCCGTCTGTCCGTCCGTCCGTCTGTCCGTCCGTCCGTCTGTCCGTCCGTAAGAGTGCAGAGATCTCAGCAACTATAAATGATAGAGCTACCAAATTTAGAATGTAGACTCGTGTAGTCTTGGCGCAGACCAAGTTTATGTTTTTTTTTGCCACGCCCCCTTCCGCCTCCGGAATTTAATAAAAAGTGATTTTCTCCCTTAATATTTATCGTATCGTAATTTAATCTGGCACACTCATAGATCTTATGAACATCTATCATTCCACCAAATTTTTTTTGCCACGCCCCCTTCCTCCTCCGGAATTTAATACAAAGTGATTTTCTCCCGCAATATTTATCGTATCGGAATTTAATTCGGCACACTTATATATGTTATGGACATCTATCATTCCACCAAATTTCATAAAAATCGGAATAAAAATGGCCGAGTTATGCATTGAAACGTTTTGCACTCAAAGCGGTGCAAGGGCGAATTTGGCCGGTGGGTCGCTAAAGTGCACACACATAAGAGTGAGCGAGATAGCATATGTTAGAAATCGCGCATACGAAAGAAATTTAATATATGAAATAAGTTTTATAGACTCAAAGAAATTTGTTTTGCCCTGATGCATGGTATATCCAAGTCGGCCCGGCGACTTACTTACTTTATTTTTCATTATTTTCATTATAAAAGTAAAACATTTCTTAAAATGACATTATAGAGACTTTTCAAAATTGAACATTATTTCATATCTACATAAAACAAAAAATAAAGACTTCACTTTTGTCAATTTCAATTTCAAGTACCGATCCAGATGCTTCAGATGATCCCGTATTCCTGTTCTGCTCCATTTGCATCCATAGTCCCCCCAGGTCATCACTGAAAAGAAATAAATGAATTACAAATATACCATACAAGGGATTGCCATTACATACTGTGCCGTTTCATTAATGGGGCTTAAAGGTTAAAGCCGCATCATAAATCATAAAACTTAGGAGCCCACCCCCACTGGCACACATCTCCCTCGACATCACCGGTATCTGGGCAACAATAAACATCCCATGACGCTCCATCCGGTCATTGTTGAGGAAGGTCAGTTGCACTTCCTCATCACTGACTTCAAATATGCTTTTTAAGACGGCTCTCAAAGATTTAACAAAAGCCCAAAAAAGAGGCAACGTGCCGTAATGCACCGAGCAACATTCATCTCGCATTTGCGACAACACTTCGTTGAAGCTCTCTTTTTTGAACTTTGTTTTTAAAATCTCTACCACCTGACTAGTGCAAAAGCTATCCTTCAAGAATTTCAGGAGCAGATTGGTAATGTACATTGGGAACTCAGGTACATTACAAAGATCTGTAAGAAGATTTTGAGAAATTGCTCTTATAACCACCAACCACCGAAAACTTACTTTGTGCACATATGGCTGAGAGTGGTGGCAAAATTCATCTATGTTCAGCGTATAGACACAGTTGGGCTTCAGGGCGGGCTTACACAGGGCAGTGGTATCCATGAACACCCCTGTGCACATGCACTTCTTGCCAGCTTCCAGATTCCTCGAGAATTTCTCCCTCACTTCGATCGCCATGTTTCCCAATCCTGGGAAGAAATCCAAATTAAATTTGAGATTTTTGTACGACACGTTGTACACGTCCATTTTTGATTAATTACCGACAACAAACGAAATACCAATACGCGACAACAACCAACACAACAACAACCCAGCAACACAACAACAACCATGCGGAGCAGTTGAGTTCATCATAACGAAGTCTAGATACTCTTTGGCTAAGAAATCAATCACGAACTTTTAAAAAGAACATACGATAACAATTAGTTCTGGGCATCATTCTGAAGTTTTTACGAAAATTTCGAGTTTGTTAAGAACAATTAAAGTAATTATTAGCACCATGCTGTATAGGAAAAAGTTAATAATAATATATGTACTTATATAAATAATTCACTACAGAAACCAAAAATCTACTATAATTCATACTACTATGTACATAGTACATACATATGTACATATGTAGTTCGTTTCCAACAGAATACTATCGTGATAAGAATATCATACACACAACTTTCCGTCTGAAAGAGTATTCAAAACATATAAAGAGCTTAGTTTTATATATGTATATTTTCTATGGACTACTTGAGATTAATGCGACAAACCGACTGAAATGAACGTGCCGAAAAGACTATATTTTAGTGTGCAGTGTATGTATATAGGGATCTCAATTGGTGCTTATGATATTGAATATTGAAGACCATGATTGGTTTTCAATGTTCGCTTGAGCTCATATTAGTTCGACTGCGACAATTAGAAATCAGGCGAAACGAATTCACAAACAGCCAGACCAGTACCAGGATTGAGAAGCATTATCTTAAAATGCCTCATAAAAATCACATTTCGCGTTATAAACAACAACAAAAAAAGGCAGCAGAAACCCCAGATGCTTTCTTGGTCAACTTCAGACTCTTTGGTCTGGCCATAAAATTTGGTTTCACAAGTGCAAAAGGAACCTGGTAACTAACTAAACAGGCCCCAAAGGAGAAAAATGTATGTATAAAATGTATTTATTTAATTTTTTTTCCTTATAATTTTTTTTATTTCATCTATAAATTTTCGGACGTTCACGTTGTCCTCGGTAAGCCTTGTTCGCCTCTCGCAAACAATTTGTCCAGCCTTTCTAAGCGCCCTTTCCGACTCCACGGACGTTGCAGGGATGCAAAGGCATTTAAAAATCAAATTTTTTAAAAGAGAGAAATCCATTTGGTTAACCTGCAAAAAATAAAAATAATAATTTAATATATATCTGAGTAACAATAACATATTTATTTTTTAATTTTACCTTGAACCACACAAGAGGATCCATGTCCTGGCTGGCTATGCCTCTCTCCAGGTATTGCCTCTTCATGATAATCGCATCGGAGCGCGAGTTTCCGCGATTGTTGATCCAAAAATTCAAATAAAGAACCAGAGTCCTGAGTTTCTTCTTTAAAACGAGGATCCAATATTGTGGCTATCCTTGGGCCAGTTCGCTGTTCATATACCGATAAATGATTTGAAATTGACTGCAATAAAACATTTTTTAGCGATTCTCCTATAGAAGTTTCTAATGGAACACTCCGAAGTTTGCAAGAAAGCCCATATGTCAGCGGTATTATGAGTGAAACCGTCACGTAGGTACCTCCAATATTTTTTCAATATCTTTCAAAATATTAATTTCATCAGCAGTAAATGGCATCGGCGCATTTGTTGTGGTAAACAAAACTGTAGCAATGGCTTCGTGTGTTGACAATAAACGCTCTATCATGAAGTAGAAGCTGTTCCATCTTGTTGGCGTTTCCTGCAACAGAGTATAAGCAAAGTGCTCTTAAGCTTTTTTAAATTTCTCTTTGGCAATTGAACTTTGCTTAAAAAATCGGACAATGGTCTGGCATTTTGTAAACAATGCTTTTGTCGAATCCTTGTCAAGTTGTTTAAGTCCATCCTGGACCACCAAATTTATGGTTTGAGCAAATTTGTAGTATCTTGCACGCTTTCAGCATAGAGCTGGCATTGTCTGTCACCACACAAACTGTTTTTTCCAGGATGTTCCAAAAACCCAATATGTCCTTTAAAGTGTTAGCAATATTTTGGGCACTATGATTGGTAACATCTGATCATTTTCGGGTTGCTAAAAATGCCGTTTTCATACTAAAATCGTGGATGCAGTGACATTGCTGCTAGCGGATGTCAACACTTCGATCCATTTTCTAATTAAGTTTTATTTCAAATGTTATTTCATTAATTTTTTGGCGCTAAATTTTTCAGTGATGTGTAAACTAAACTATCGCGATATCGAGACTTTAAACCATCGATAGTGAGCTAGGTCGATAGTGCCATCGATAGTTCTCCACCTCTAATTTTCGTTCCCTAGGCGTCGTCATTTTATGAATAAAGTGGTTAAAAAGAAAAGTGGTTAAATATCTAATAACTATTACTTGACGAAGAAAATGGGAACGTTAACGGATTTTGGGCAGATTGCATTAAAATGGGATCCCAAAAACTTGGAAATTCGTACCATGTCGGTCGAGAAAACATTGGAGCCATTGGTTTTGCAGGTGACAACGCTTGTGAATACGAAAGGCCCAAGCAAGAAGAAGAAAGGTAAGAAAGAAACTGTCTGTCTAGTGCACAAATTTAATACATATACATATGTATATACATATGTATGCATGTGTACGTGTTACATTAGTTCGAATGTTAACAGTGCAAATTAATTTGATTGCTCACATGTGTACATGTAAATATGCGTATGTATGTATGTATTTCCAAATGAGCCCATTTATGTATCTATATGTATAAATACATATGTATATTATATACTGCACAGAGAGCATAAATCATGTAATATATATACATATATATGTATCTGTACTTGTACTTAAATGAAAGAGCCAGTATTTGTAGTGGAAGTCCGCAATACATACAAACATTTGAATGCATGTATGTGTATATGTACACCCAAATGTATCTAAGCATCTGTGAAAGCTAAACTTGACGAATTGGAATATATTGACAAAAGGAAGGTATCTGTATGAATGTGGTTTTCATACATATATACCTAGTTGTGTCCTGCCGCTAAAAGAATCATAGGGAGAATGAATATATGTACACAAAACATATCCCTAAATGAAATGATAAACAAAACTTTAAAAATAAAGGGAAAGGGAGAAATTAACTAAATTTCTACCATTTACAGATACACAATCAATTCCTAAAGTAAATTAGTAATTAAGTATTTACGTAAATACGAATTTCGTTGTACGGCGAAAAAGTTGATCTTTAGAATTCCAGAAATAATAGTATTTTTTCTGGCTTAGTGCACTCAGGCGTAATGATGTTGATTTACTAGCCTCTATCTCCCATTGCCTATTGCTAATCTAATTTGATTGTTAAAATAATTTATTGTTTTCCTATGGTTTGTTAAAACTGTGTGTAAGTACATACATACATCAATAAATACGATTTAAATATATGTATGTATATTAATTTTACTTTCCTTTATACATTAAAGGCAAATCAAAGAGAGCCAGCGCGTTGGTTGCAGCAGTCGAAAAGGCTACCGAAAATTTCATTCAGAAGGGAGATCAAATTGCCTATGAAAACCCAGATATTACCCAAGAAATGCTCACTGCTGTAGATGAGGTTCGCAAAACTGGAGACGCCATGAGCATTGCGGCTCGAGAATTTTCAGAAGATCCATGCAGTTCATTAAAACGGGGCAACATGGTGCGAGCAGCCAGGAATCTTCTTTCAGCTGTAACTCGGCTGTTAATTCTGGCTGATATGGTTGATGTTCATCTCTTGCTTAAGTCCCTTCATATTGTTGAAGATGATCTGAACAAACTAAAGAATGCATCAAGCCAGGATGAGCTAATGGATAATATGAGAGTAGGTCAAGGTTATGTGATCTTATAAACTAGTTTTAATCCTTCATTTTTAAAGCAATTTGGACGAAACGCAGGGGAATTAATAAAACAAGCAGCGAAACGTCAACAGGAACTTAAGGATCCGCAATTGCGCGATGATCTAGCAGCGGCTCGCGCAATGCTAAAGAAGCATTCTACTATGCTTTTGACCGCATCTAAGGTCTATGTTCGTCATCCAGAGCTAGATCTGGCTAAAGTCAATCGGGATTTCATTTTAAAACAAGTTTGCGATGCTGTTAACACCATAAGCGACGTAGCCCAAGGCAAGTCATCACAGCCTACGGATGTTTACAGTGGCGCTGGCGAACTTGCTGCTGCTTTGGACGATTTTGATGTAAGTTCGGTTTCATTTACACTTTAATATACAACCAATAACATTTTTATTCTTAATCTTAGGAGGGCATCGTAATGGATCCAATGACATACAGTGAGAAACGTTCTCGTCAACTGCTAGAAGAACGGTTGGAAAGTATTATAAGTGCAGCAGCGCTAATGGCGGATGCAGACTGTACCAGAGATGAGCGTCGTGAAAGAATTGTTGCCGAATGCAATGCTGTGCGACAAGCATTACAAGATTTGCTTTCTGAATATATGTCAAATGTGAGTATCACTTTTTCTATTCACATAATCTGTGTTGCAATGTTTACAAAATTTAAAAATTATAGATGGGACAAAAAGACAACACACCAGGGCTAGATCGTGCAATTGATCAAATGTGTCGTAAAACACGGGATCTTCGTAGACAACTACGTAAAGCTGTTGTTGATCATGTATCGGATTCTTTTTTGGAAACCACGACACCTTTAATCGATTTGATTGAGGCTGCCAAATCAGGGAATGAGAAAAAAGTACGGGAAAAGGCCGACATTTTCACCAAACATGCTGAAAAGCTGGTTGAAGTGGCCAATCTCGTGTGTAGCATGTCAAGCAACGAAGATGGTGTTAAAATGGTTCGATATGCAGCTGCGCAAATTGAAAGTCTATGTCCTCAAGTTATAAACGCCGCTTCAATACTGACTGTACGTCCCAATTCGAAAGTAGCCCAAGAAAACATGACTGCTTATCGGCAGGCATGGGAGGTCCAAGTTCGAATTCTAACTGAAGCCGTTGATGATATTACAACAATTGACGACTTTTTGGCTGTTTCTGAAAATCACATTCTGGAAGATGTGAACAAATGCGTAATGGCCTTGCAAGTTGGTGATGCCAGAGACTTGCGTGCTACAGCTGGGGCAATTCAAGGTCGATCAGCCCGTGTTTGCAATGTCGTTGAAGCTGAAATGGACAACTATGAGCCATGTATTTACACCAAGCGTGTTTTGGAAGCTGTTAAAGTCCTCCGAGAGCAAGGTTTGTTTTAATGTTTCACAAATTAAAGCCAAATTAGACGGCCATAGCGAACTAATGTCTGATGTTATTAGGAGGTTTATCTGTGAAGGAGCTAAGTTTTTTCTTATTTTTTTATTATTTACAAATCTTCAAAGATAAATTTAAAAAAGTGTAAAATTCACAATACTTCTCTGCTCTCTTATTTTGTGAATGTATTCTTTATTTTATTCTAAAACCGTTCATTGCAGTTATGACGAAATTTGACCAGCGAGTGGACGCTGCTGTCGAAGCACTTTCCAATAATACAAATAAAGATGTTGATGAGAATGACTTTATTGACGCATCTCGTTTGGTTTACGATGGTGTACGTGAAATTCGTCGAGCAGTTCTAATGAATCGAGTAAGTAAAAAATTGCAGGAAAAACTAACCTTATTCTACTAAAAATATAATGAACTGTTTGTATGATGAGCTATATTACTCCCTTTTTCAGAGCTCGGAAGACTTAGATACGGATACCGAGTTTGAGCCAGTTGAGGATATGACCTTGGAGACACGTAGTCGATGTAAGTGAACTGTTTAATAACAACAGTCATAATTGTTAACGAAATTATTATTTACGACATTACTAATGATGCTCTTATATTTGTTTTAATCTATAGCAAGTGCCCATACTGGTGATCAGACGGTCGACGAATATCCGGATATTAGTGGTATTTGTACTGCTAGGGTAAGTTTTTCTAAACGACAATCAAAATTGTAACTTAACTAATCCAAAATTATTTATAACCATTTAGGAGGCAATGCGTAAAATGACAGAGGAGGACAAGCAAAAGATTGCTCAACAGGTTGAGCTCTTCCGTAGGGAAAAATTGACTTTCGATTCAGAAGTTGCAAAATGGGATGACACTGGCAACGACATCATATTTTTGGCTAAACATATGTGTATGATTATGATGGAGATGACAGATTTTACCAGGTGCGTAAGAAATATAAAGAATCATAAACCATGTGTGTATATGGAAAATTTGCAGAGGACGTGGACCTTTGAAGACCACAATGGACGTTATCAATGCTGCTAAGAAAATCTCAGAGGCTGGCACTAAGCTGGATAAATTAACACGTGAAATAGCCGAGCAATGCCCGGAAAGTAGTACTAAAAAGGACTTGCTAGCATATTTGCAACGCATTGCTCTCTATTGTCACCAAATTCAAATCACATCCAAAGTGAAGGCAGATGTTCAAAATATTAGCGGTGAACTAATAGTTTCAGGGGTAAATTTTGAAATTCTTTAATTAAAAGCAAATATTTTTATATATGTAATTATCTTTTGTTAGTTGGATAGTGCGACTTCGTTGATTCAAGCAGCTAAAAATCTTATGAATGCGGTGGTCCTTACCGTGAAATACTCATACGTGGCATCAACTAAATATACCAGACAAGGAACTGTCACTGTAAGTATGATATGTATATCTAGTTAACTTTGCGTGAATTACAAAAATTATAAACATATTAATTTTTCTGTAATTGTTGTATTCTAAAAACACCAACTTATCTCATATTTGTTATAGTCTCCAATTGTGGTGTGGAAGATGAAAGCACCTGAGAAGAAACCATTGGTAAGACCAGAAAAACCGGAAGAAGTTAGAGCAAAGGTTCGTAAGGGATCACAGAAGAAGGTTCAAAACCCAATACACGCCCTGTCTGAATTCCAAAGTCCTGCAGATGCCGTTTAAGTAGTGTAACATCTCGATTTCATTAAAGTATTATAAAAATATACAATACACATATATACAAACCTTCATTATATACATAATATAATATATGCACAGACATAAATACTGCAAACATTTCTATATGCGCACTAGAACAAAACAGTTGCTTAATAAATAAAGTATATAAACAATTTATTTAAAACAACATAAAGAAAGTAGAGTAATGAAATTTACCTTTACTTATCCGTCGTGGCCACTTTTATAATGCTTTATGTGAAAACTCATAATTACCGATCTCATCTATACAAAAGTATAGATAATTTACACTGAATCGAGTTTCCAGCGTATCAGTGGCAAAGCTCGGTAGATGCTTAAATTAGGTCTCCCACGCGCTGCGTGAATCATTGCTTAAATGGACAAATTTAACTGCGAGGGTCAGTTCAGTAACAATCTCTTAATTTTTACTAATAATAATTTAATGACAATTGTGCAGTTTAAGAATGCTTGCAATAATGTGATGAAATGGATTAACTTTTGGGGAATCACGATGGCGAACCTATCTGCCGACCAGATGACGATTACCTGTAAATATTATTATTTTCATTTGCCTCGATATTGTTTCAGCCGGCCCTCGAATATGCTTACATATATTTCCCAGCTTCCCCATTCCATGCGTATTTAATTGCTTCTTGTATTAAAAAGACGGAAGATTCTAAGAGAGGGACAGTGGACTACAGTGCGAAATTATGTTTCTTCTTGTATTAAACTCTGTAAAATTCTTACTTCTGAATTTTTGTTTGAATCATTTCCAACATAATAATATACTTCAAAAGAACACAATAATTGAACAGAATTAAAGCATTTATATTTTAAGCTTCTTAATAGGACTATTTGATTATTAAAACTTTGTTTAATTTATGCCAAAAACAATACACTATCAACCACAGTCCAATGGACAGCTTTCAAATTAGCTGTAAAAATGCAGCTTAATTCAGTAGATCTACAACCCTCATACACAATATTGCAATATCGGGTTTGTCAACACTCGTGGATTAAATAAATAAACTAAAAAAGTTCTGGCAATTCGCAAAAATATCATTTAACTATTTTCACATGTACCTGTTTTATTTTTTTTTTTATATTTTATTTCATGTATTTTAAAACGTTGTAATTACAAAATTGTACAATCTCTGACTCATCACTGGGTAAAGTAATATCATCGTAAGTTTCTTTCATAATTGGTGGATTGGTTATATATTGTTAAGATCTTTTCTTAGGGAAAAATTCTGAAATAAGCTTTTGTAGACTTCTTCATATTGTTTTAATAGATCATTGACATCTCGTTGAAGCTCGGCATTCAAGAAAACATCTTCTTGAAAATGGGGTACTACTTAGTACAAGTCCCATATGAACAAATTTAGCTGTTCATGGTTTCGATGTTCATATTTAGCACAATTTTCAACTATATCAATTAAATCATCTGCATTTAGCTCCTGATTTGCATTTATATCTGCTTGAGCTATATCGTTAGCGCTTTCGCCGCCCAATTGATGACCCAACTCAATTATTTGAGAATATTCTTCCGCCAAAGATGCACTACTATTCTCACCATTAATTATATTGTTCGTCCGTAAGAGACCAAAGATCTCAGGAAAAAAAAGCTGGAGCTACCAAATTTTGAATGTAGTCTCGTGCAGCATCTACGCTGATTAAGTTTATTTTTATTTAGCCACGCCCCCTTTCTCCCTTTTCTCGATAAAATATGTTTTTATTGCTCAATTTTTATCGTATCGTAATTTAATTTGTCAGTAGTAGATATCTATCTATCATTCCACCAAATTTCATAAAAATCGGAATGAAAATGTAGAAACGTTTTTTACTCAAAGCAATCGCGGCAGGTGAAAGAAATTTAGTATATGAATATTCACTTGATGCATGGTATCACCAAGTCGGCCCGGCGACTTACTTTTTATACCATGCATCCATAGGATGAAATGGTATATTAAAGTCGCCAAAATGTATGTAACAGGGAGAAGGAAGCTTTTCCGACCCTATAAAGTACACATATATATTCTTGATCAGCATGAGAAGAGAAATTGATATAGTCATGTCCGTCTGTGCGTCTGTCCGTCCGTCCGTAAGAGTGCAGAGATCTCAGACTCGTGTAGTATAGACGCTGACCAAGTTTATTTTTGCCACGCCCCCTTCAGCCTCCGGAATTTAATAAAAAGTGATTTTCTCTCGTAATGTTTATCGTATCGTAATTTAATCTGACACACTCATAGATCTTATGAACATCTATCATTCCACCAAATTTTTTTTTCCGCGCCCTCTTCCGCCTCCGGAATTTAATAAAAAGTGATTTTCTCCCGCAATATTTAACGTATCAGAATTTAATTTGGCACACTCATACATGTTATGGACATCTATCATTCCATTAAGTATCATAAAAATCGAAATAAAAATGGCCGAGTTATACGTTGAAATGTTTTGCCTCAAAGCGGTGCAAGGGCGAATTTGGCCGGTGGGGCGCTAAAGTGCACACATATAAGAGTGATCGAGATAGCATACGTTAGAAATCGCGTATACGAAAGAAATTTAATGAATTTATGAATTTAGTTTTATAAACTCGATGTAGTTTTTTTCCCCTGATGCATGGTATATCCAAGTCGGCCCGGCGACTTACTTACTTTATTTTAATCTCGATATACGACATGCTTATGTGTTTGAAACAATCCAACTTTGAAAATTTTTCCCAAGCGTCGATAATGAAGAGAAAGAGTTTCTTCATTTTCCACATGATCTAAAATGTATCTGAATGACTTTTTATATGCAGGGCCTTGAAACTCGCATTAAATATCTGGTCTGGGCTGTAGGACTTTCCGGCAATAATTTTAGCAAGCTTTTGTAGATATCGTTGAGCTTATTCCAAATAAGCAGATGCTTGTTAACCTTTTAGTTTTAGGATATGCAAAGAATTTCTTTGCTTAAATCGTTGGAACCAACCACGACTCGCGTTAAATGCCACCTTATTCTCAGAAATGTCCGACACTTGACTTTGCAGTGTCATAAATTCTTAAAGCTTTATTTTGTATGGCATTCGTAATAATTGTAATCTTTTTTTGAGTTTAGTCTTCTACTTCCATGGTTTCTATCGTAACATTTCCTACTTGTGAAGCGGTTCTCATAGTTACTACTAATTCGTTCATTGAATTAAATTAAGCAATATCCACTATTTTTTAAGCGGTCCATATTTCAATTTTCGCTTCTAAAGAATTAACTTTTTCTTCATCTCGGTTTTGTTATTTTTGCTTTTTATACTATGCATGAATGGGATGAAATGGTATATTTAACAGGAAGAAGGAAGCATTTCTGACCCTATAAACCCCGGTGACTTTCTTTATTCCATAGTAAAACTAGAATTTGTAATTTATGAAATTTATATTTTAAAACAAAATTATAAATAAGTTACTTACTTCAAACAATAAATTATTTGTTAAAGTCTATTCCAGAAAATTAAAGTAAGACTAACAGCAGTGTGAGAGTACCTTTCGACAATTGAGTTTTGTTATTACCATTTAAAGGGAAATTCCGCCTTTTTTTGTTTTGTACGTTGTGATAAAAAAACATGCCAGGTTAACAATTAGGTATACTAAAAGTATTGCCAGATTTAAAACATTTTTTGGCAGTGAATGACAGCTTTACAGTCTTGCATTTGGAACACATTGATTATAAAGTGAACCGAATCGTGTGAGATCGCAGCATCTCCTACGGATGGTGAAATAAACAAATGGAGAAATTGGATATAAAAGTAAAAATCAAACAATTTTTTTTGGATTTAATAAAACTTGTAAGGTCGAATTCGTGTTAACTGAGTTCCGTGTAAAGCGAGGTACAGGTGGATTTAGATAATTTGTATAATTCTTTGTGGGCTGCGATTCGACACTTTGGTAAAACTATTAATATTGTATCAATTTTACATTATTTGATTACACCATTAGTTTATTTAAAACAATAAATATATTTTATAATCAGACCTTGAAGGGACTACACGTATATTGGCCGACCAACCAAAATTTATTAATATAGAGACCAGCACGCAGGAGTCTATGTATAAATCCAATCAATTTTAAAATAATATTAAAGTAATAAGACATTTTATTAGCCATTTCAATAAATAATAAAGTAAACTTTTTCAGTCTTTAACAAAAAATATTTACGTGTTTAGTTTCTTTGCTTATACATAGTTTAATTTGAACTGGACTCTGATTATATTTGATTTATACTTTAATATCTACAATACTAATATAATTGTATCATTTGATTAAAACAATAATGGAAGAGTTAATCATGAATATATATCGGTGCATTGTTATGTAATAACTAAACGGCTACAATGTTTTAATTGATGGTGATAGTAAATAAGTTAATAGAATTTCCAAACACGACGACACACAATAAATGTTTGAATATACTTAGTAGCCATTGATTTCTCGAATGTTAAATGTGTTACATTATATCTCCAAATAATGCATTTGAAAGAGATATTTATTAAAAGTTACTGAAAGTCCTTGAAGTCTGAATTTTGTACTTTTTAAACTCTAGGTGTCAATGTCAATGGATAACAGTTGGCCGGTAAAGCTACACATGCAGGATTTATTTTTATTGTGGAGAGGTCCACACTATTTATGTTATATGACTGTATGATATTTGCTAGTAAAATAAAACCGAATCCTCTTACTAAGTTTTGTCCTATGCATGTACGTTTGCCAATGCTAAATGGCAAAAAATATGGAATATTTTTCCTTAGCTGGTATACATTTGGTTTATTGCACATTTCGTTGATTTTGACTGATTCCTGAGGAGCAGCTGAGATCACCTTAGTAGTATTCGTGGTGCTCACTTCTTTTTCAAACTCTATACCAGAATCGGATCCCTGTGAGCTTCGTCTCTTTTCAAACAACTTTTCTGATTTTCCCTGACTATCAGTTTTTTGTTCCAAAAATCTTTCTGGTTCAAAATGATCTGGACAGCTCCAATTTTTCTCACTCATATTTAGTATGTAGTTGTTTATGAAAACAATAGTACCATTAGTGACGCCGAATCCAGCAATTACAGTATCCTCTGTAGCCACATGTGGAACAATGGGTGATGAAGAGTAGCGTAGTACTTCGAATATTGTTGCCATAGTATAGGGCATTGCATCCATATCATACAAGTTAATTTTTCGTTTTCCATTATTCGATACGAAATCTACTTCAGCCTGGATTCGAGACCCAATGGTGGGATTTTTGGCAATATACGATAATGCCAACATAACCAGGTTCCCAACAGCTGAATGTCCACCGATAAAGTCTTCCAACATGAAAATGATCGTATTGCGCGATACATTTTTATCTTCCTTAAGGCTTTTCAATAATGCATCTGTGAAGTCATTATCCGGTTCATCTAAGTCGATGTTCAGTTCTCTCTGATTGATAACCCGATCCAATATGAATTTTCGTATTGTCGTTGACCAATGTACAATTTTTTTGGTGTGGTTCTTATAAAATGGAAGTAACCACGGCAAGAAGTCCAATGGGTATCCTTGATTAATTTCCCAAAAGATTTCATCAAAATATCTTACAATCTGCTTAAATTCGGTATCGTCATAGTCAAATCGCATTGAGCACATGTACTGGCTAAACATATTTGCGCTGGCTTGAAGAATTAGAGGCTTTATATCGAAAGGTTTTCCAGGCAAAATCGCGGTACTCAATTCATGCATTAAATTATCGATTTCATTACAGCCAATTTGGGACATCTTTGTAAAAAAGGATGAAGATTCGCGTGGAGAGCAATGGCGTCGTGCCAAATTACGTCTCTTCGTCTGCAGTTGTGACCAGTCACACAGGGCAAGTGCTGCAAAGTAAATAAAGTTATAACCTCTTTAAGTATAATGGTTGACTTTTATGGCCTATACATATCTATGTAATTTTATAAGGAAAAAAATAAAGTGTAAATTTAAAACTTGTTTAAATATAGCCTAGATATTAAAGTGAGATGAAAAATGTTTCAAACTTAGCAAAGTGCATCAACTCTATTTAGACATGTGAGTTTTTTTCTCATTGTTTAAAATGCATTAGGTGTCAAAGAACATTAATACTTTTTAACTGCAGTTTATGCACATTAAACTTAAGGTTAATTTGGTAATATGTGAGGTTTTTAACCAATGAAACATGAATTTCGAAAATGACTTACAGTTATTTCGGTCGCCACCAAAGAGTTTGTGGTAACGTAAGAAATCCGGTCGCCCACCAAAAAATTTTCCATTTTGATTTAGAACTTCTCGAATCAGCTCCAAGTTATTAACAACCAGGCAACGTGTGTGACCGAGGGTCAATGAGTAAATGTCACCGTACTTTTTTGTTAATGCTCCAAATCCTTCAAACGGATTATGCTTAAATCGTCCGAGAATATCTAAGTTTCCAATTATTGGCCAGGGTTGTGGTCCAGGTGCCTGCTTAAACTTGCGAACGCTTTTTTCAGAAGACAAGTGTCCTTGGCGGACAGACGCTTTTCGCTTAGATTTGATAATAATTAACACATAAGATATAACTGTTATAGTAAATGTCATGCCGATAATCGAATACCACAAAGCAAAAATCATGTTGGATAAATTTTACGATTTAAGAACGTGAAAGAAAAAGAAACACGCAGAGCAGACCAGCTTACTCAATATTCTCGACTAAACGGAAAATCGTCGGTGGCGAGTTTTTATAGGCACACTGAACGCAATCCTCGTCTCGTTCGCTCTCTGAATCTTCCGATTTTTAAAGTACTTTCTTGAAGTCGAAGAGACAAATTACAGACAAATATACATATACGAGAATACCTTTGTATGTACACATGTGTGTATATCTACATACATACATATGACGTTTATATGAAGTTCTGATTTATACAAGTTCGTACAATGTACATGTGTATCAATTTTAAAGGGAAATATATTTATCAAAAAAATACGTAGATATATGCATGTGTATGTGAATCGAACATTTTATTGCCATGAGTTCCAGGCTAATGTAAGTTTTGCGGAAGTTTGGATACCCTATTAAGTTATTCAATAAAGACACAGAGAAGGAATACTTAATAACAAAGACCTTTTTCAAAGAAAAGGAAGTTGTGAAAAATATCTACCCGAATATGTATATACATACATATTATAGTTTCTTAATCACTGAACACAGGAAAATGTCAATTTTTTCAACTGTAAATTGTTTCTTGCGATAAATATACATATGCCTATCTAAATTATACTATCATGCTTTAAAAGGGATTACCACTAGGTGGCCTTTCAATTTTTTCTATGCTACACCAAATTCCCGAGTTTTAACCCAATCGGGCGACATTGTCATTATATATTTAAGTTAAAACAAAAAAAAAACCAAAGCACATGTGAGTATAAAAAAGCCACTGTGCAATATCGAACACGTATCGTTGACGTCACAGGGAAGAGAACATTAATGCAGCGAAGTTTGATCTAGGTGTCCTTTCGGATGTGTTTGAGGTATAAACAGTGTTAACATATTTGTTGAGCTGTTGTACCCTTTAAAATAACTTATGCGTATGTGTACATACATACATATGTACATACACACGAGTAAGTTAATTTTTAAATAAGCAATTCTCTAAAACCGTAACCAAAAAGAAATTGGAAAAAAATGCTGACATTTAGCAACTGGAAAACCGAATAAATGCAAAGCTCCTGTTCTTAAGCTTTAATTTTGTTTATTTGTTTTGTTTCCGAAGTATACATTTTATTCAGTATCATGGCTATATATATGTATATGTATACTTACCTACATAATTCATAAGAAGGTTATACTTTTTAAATTAAGTTGGCACACCCGATTAAAATTAATACACCCGACTAAAAAAGGGTATTATGAAGACAAATTTCAAACTGCTGATAAAACAAAATTGGGATGCATATGTATGTACATACACAAACTTTCTGTATATGTGAAGTGGACTGGTTATTTTTCCTTGTAATCGAAGTGAAATTTTGTGATTTTTAATGATTTTCTGAGGAACACAATTGTGTTTAACATAGAGAAAGGGTATACTGAAATGGTTTATGCTTAACAACTCTCAAGAGATTAAAGATTTTTGTTGCAAATTTTGAAAGAAAAATCACTCATACGACGTGGTATTCAAAAGGCGTAGATTTGAACTTTTGAGACATCTAAATTTGTTTTGTTTTAGTGTTTTTCACTTTTCTTATGAAAAGAAACCAGTCTGTTATAAACTAATACATATTTACTGGTTTAAATTCTATTATAATGACGGAACGATTATATTTTAACCTGTCGTTCTTTCAGAGTGATATGATATGGACTCAGTCGCGATTGAAACGACTCAGCTATGTCGGCGCAGCTCGTCATACTGACTAATAATGTCAAAAAGTACAAACATAAGTAACAGGTAAATTTTTCGTTTCCTTTTTGGACGTTGCAAACCTCTCAAATTTTTGTGATTTTAATAAAATTATATTCGGAAAAAGACATCAGATTACATTGCCAGTTTTTAGTTTCCATGTGCTTTGAGCTTTCATTCTTTTTAAAGAAATAAAGACAATTGAGACCGAAGTTATGAAATTTTTTGTAGACAGAGAGTGGGTTTTCTTTTCTTCCATTTATTGAGACGGGATAAACAGGTAATAATTGTCACTAAAATTAAAAAAAAGTTGTGCATAGTTTTCTGTCATATAAAGATAGAATAAAATGAACATACTATACCAATAACTTTTTTCGTCGATCCATATCTAATGGTAAGAGTGTAATATATAGTATTTAGTTCCTTCGATCCTCTGGGTTTCTCGTTAAAAATGTACATACAAAAATGTACACAAATATGTGTGTATGCAGGCCAAGGTGATGAAAAACCAGTTTTCAATATTTTTTAAAATTAATTCAATAGCACCTTTCAGTAGACCATGGACTGAATTTACGTAAATAATACATATTCTGCAACAAATTCAACTGTATCGTTTTTGTTTCGATAAATTTACATCTGTATTTACATATTTACATTTAAAACTATTCAGTGTAATAAGATCGCATTTCCATTTAGCACAATTTCAAAAGGCGTACAAATATTTTCCTATTACATTGACAATCCAATTCTCTTAGAATTGTATGATTTTCTGTTAGAGTTCAATTTGCTCAGCGTTAGACTTTACATAGGACAAAGCTCGATGACATTGTTACGATTTGGAAACTAAGTATATAGAACAGTCTCATGTTCTATTTATTTAGAGTACTCTTACTTCGCAATTGTTCACTCTTAGCATGCATTGCCTTAAACAAGACACTAGCCCCGCCTGTGCTTTATTATACCCTCCATCAAAAGAGGTATACCAAAGAAGCCAAAGCACATTATATCTTTTAGAATCCTATAAATTATAATTCCGAAACGTTATAATAAACTGATATCATCATATTAAGTTCAATAATTTAACCTAATAGAAATTATGACTTTCCTGTTGCTTTTCTAGGATATTCCTTTTTTGGCATAGGGTATACCGTAGGTTATTTGATTTGATGAGTATTTTGTATTTGGTCTTAAGTCACATATATGTGTGTAGCTATATGTGCACACTAGGGTTGCTCAATATAGTGCGAAGTTGAAATCTGAAACGCAGAAATTTTGTAGATCATTCGGAATGTTGGCCATATCATATCGATTTGAATATAGTGTATATCCTTTAATTATAGTTTTAAGTTGTATTCGATGATGCGTAACTACTTTAACTTCCTGATACATTATCATTTATTTTTAAAGGTCGCTCTAAAGTTTTATAAAACTTTAATCTCTATTGCTCTATTGAAATAATTTTAACACCCACAAAAAAGGTACGCCCATGTTTGTCATGAGATAGCATTCTAGTCCAGTTCGAGTACATTAATACATCAAATTTATTTTGATTTGTTTGAAGCGTGAATATAACGGCCGCTCAGTGCTATATAAATTAAACATGAATGCCTTTACCTACATACACAGTTAATATTTTAAAATGAAATGAATGTATTAGTTAATGGTGTAAATTTCAATGAATTTATTTTATATAAGCCGAGTATTTCGTACATTCCCTTTCGTTTACAAAATCCAGTGAATGAAAAAGTTTAAATTAATTAGAAATTCATTCTATTTGCTTGCTTGATTTTCCCCTCTGAAACAGGGGACCATGATTTATCGTCTAACAATAAAACATAGGTACAAGAATCGTTCAAGAGGTGACTCATCGGACCTTTGAGTTTTATATCTTGGTATAGTTTCGGTGACGCACAGCTAATTGAAATTCAATTAGACGGTATAGTGATTAGACAAAAACTCGGTTTAAAGACGAAATCCTGAAGCGAATTTGAGACGCCGAATTTTATATACCCTTGGCATTTAAAATTTAATGATTAACAAAGACTATGGAAAAATGGAAGGGACATCCATTAGATCAAAATAGGGTTTTGAATAAAATTGTTTTTATTTATATACATTTGGTATTATGTATATTGATCTGCCTAATTTCGCTAAACATATAACATATGTATGTATGTACATACATTAAAACGCCTTTCAAATCCTGATCCAACACTTAATCTGATGAAGAATTTATATAGAATATGTCTAAGATGTTTTTGAGTTCAAATGGGTTATTCGCGTTACAACCATCAGAGAAATATTTGGAAACCCTCTGCAAGTGTATGTATTTCAACAAAGTTTAACACCTGCACGCACCTTCGAATATGATAACATTTAGTGATAATGTTAAAAGCTATCAATATTTCTAGGAACATGTGAACCCGGTGCCACCTGCAATTATAATAACATTGATTATTAATATTTAAGGTAGTTCTTGCAAAGCTGTGGCCTGCTCGGTGTGTGTTTAAAAAGTGTCAACGATTATTGAGTAATACCTTTACTTTTTCCTGAAGTGAATAAAAAGGTAATCGTTAAGTAATTTAAAGTAAATAGACCGAATGCAAAATAGGAAACTCCATTTTTGTAATTTTCTATATCATGTCAAATTGCATCTTGTGAAACAGATTTAGAGGCCTGCAAAATCGGGAACGAGTTTCTTTAAAAATGCACTGAAAGAAGTTTTGAAGTATTTAAATAAACCATCAGATATTTCTCTTTGTTACAATTTCAAAATGTGCAACCAGTGAATTGACGTAGGGAACCAACAACTATTAAGTCACACTTTGCCAAGGCCGATAAAATATTGTCAATATTGATAAGTTGTCAATTACCTACAATTTATGACTCCTAATTTTCTGTTCTCACATGCTAAACATGAACCTGCTTTCGTCCATCAGTATAAACAGTTATATGTACATGTTTTCATAAATTACTGTTCGATTCTCTTGTCTTGAGGCAAATTAAAGATCTACATATGTATATATAACGTATCAACCAACAAAATATATATGTATATAAAATATAAATGTCTACATACAAATATATATACATATATATCTATGACATACATAAGCCTGTCGTATGGTGCGAGAGAGACTATTGAATAATGTTTTTACTTTTAAAGATTGAGCGTCATGAAAACTATAACAATTTCACCTCCATCTGAGCCGATTATTTATCTGTGTGTATACAAACACATTGTCTCTTATTTATTTTCACTATCTTGCATGTGTATCCAAATAAGTATATGCACATACGGAGCGTATGTAAATTGACCAGAATGTACAATCTGTACATCTGCGATTCCATTTCATCTGTTAGTTTAAAAATGTATCATGCAAGACTGCTGTGGCTGCTGCTGCTGTATTCAGATGAGCAACGGTTACCCAGAAGCACCGGATAAGGCTGTTTATAAGAATGCCGGTATTTGTTTGTGCGCATACCCAATCCCTTTTTAGATTGTCACAAACTAAGTTGGACTGGAGAAGAGGGCAATTTGCATACTATAAAACTTTTGAATATTTTTATTGTACTTGCAAATGAAAACTCTCAAGCTTAAAGGAACCACCGTTACACTCAACTAAAGTTCCTCTGATATAAAAACAGAACACATCGCAATTCCATTAAGTTTCGACAATTCACATCAATTGAGTTCGAGGCCATATTAAATACAATATTGCTTATTAAATACGATATCAAAACTGTGCGACATCTTAACGCTTGTCTTGCCACAAGTGAATCATTTTTTTGCACTTTTTACATTTTAATATCATTTTCTCAGATACTTAGTTATGGATCTTCAGTCGTACTCTCTGCTGTTATTTCAATTAAATGTATTGGTGGAATACATTAGCCCAACATTTATATTAACCTTCATCTCTGCCATTCTTTTAACCATATTGCTTTACTGGATGTTTTACGTACCCTTTAATTGGACAAAGGTATGTATCTTTGTAGCGAATAATATTTTAATATTTTTAATATTTAGTATACAGTTCTATAAAAAAACCTTATAGCAAATATATAATGCCTTTCTAATATGGTGCAATAAAGGATTATATATTTATCCAAACATCTATTTTTATAAAGTATTATCCACAATCGATTGTAGAGTACATACATAATATATGTATTAAAATCTTCAATCTTATTCCACCCTGGCCGTATATTTTTTAATACAAAAAGGATGCGACAATTATCTATTTAATTATATTCATGTTCATGTTTTCTCTGATAGCATATGAATGACGTCAGTTACTCAGAAGTGTTGAATTCCGAAAAACTTTCAAACGGAGCACACAAGCGTGACGCAATTAATCGATTAAGAAAGACTAGAAAAATTGGTTCTAATGAACTACCGCCACCATTTCCAAACGGTTGGTACGGTATTTTGGAATCTTCGAAACTTAAGGCTGGTGGAGTGCAGTATATATCATGTTTGGGAGAGCATTTTGCCGTTTATCGCACAGAAACCGATGAAGTTTTTATATTGGACGCCTACTGCCCCCATTTGGGAGCCAATTTGGGAATCGGTGGGCGGGTCGTGGGTGACAGCCTAGAATGCCCGTTTCACCAATGGCGTTTTGGCGGCACTGATGGGAAATGCAATCATATTCCATACAGCACTTCAGGTGCGTGTTTCTTTGCTTAACCAAATTTCAACATGAATGAGTAATAAATGAGTAATTTAAATAATTTTTTCAGTTCCTCAAGGTTCGAAAGTCAAAAAATGGACTTCTCAAGAGTTCAATGACTTTATTTTTGTGTGGTACCATGCCGATCCTATGGAAAAACCATGGGATCTCGCCGCATCGGTTAATAAAATGAATAACGATTTTGTATATCATGGCCGCAATGAATTTTATGTAAATTGTCACATACAAGAAATACCGGAAAACGGTGCAGATCTTGCCCATTTTGGAGCTATTCACAACGAAAGCATTTTTGCCGGAAGTCTAACACCAAAGACTAGCATTTTAAGCAGATTTGGATATCACCTGTGGGCAGCAAGGTGTGTAGATCTTACTGGTTTATATTATATTGTACTAAAAATTTGTAGTCTGTCGGATTTTGTGGTCTTTTTGCTGGCCTTCCTGGCGTAATCTATGTTAAATTATTAAAGTTTAATCATTTTTAATTTATACCGTTTGCAGCTGGAGCTCATCGAAAGGATCCGATAAACACATTGCTGAAGTTTCCTTAAGCCATAAATTGCAATTATTTAAAGATCTTTACTGTTTTCAAATGGATGTAACGGGCAAACAGGTACACATGCGTTTTTACATCCAGTAACTAAATATTTAGCTTTATTTACATTTTGACAAGTTGCTTTATTTGCACTATACTTTTAGGTCGGCCCCTCGTACGTAAATCTTGCCCTATACTCACCAACATTGGGTCACTTCCGTATTCTCCAAACAATTACTCCAGTTGAGCCGCTATTGCAAAAGGTGATTCATCGATTTTACGGACCCCGCTGGATGGGACCGCTAATGAAAATCTTTATTTTCGGAGAAAGCGTCATGGTAAGACCGCAAATATATTCTCGTAAATGCCTTTCACTAGCCAAAAAACATTTAACTTCTTCTAGTTCGAGCGTGATATGAATATGTGGAACCACAAAATTTACAGAAAGAATCCATTACTAGTTAAAGAAGATGCGTCCTTGAAACAATTTCGATTATGGTTTGCACAGTTCTATGAAAATAGCAAATCATTTCCTGAAGCAACCAATGTGGGATGGTAACATCTATAGAAACTTAGTTACTTATTATTTTCTATGCGGGGAATCTTCGCAGTATGTTAATGACGTAAACAATACTTTTTAATTTGTATAATTAAATAAATCTTTAAAATTTGATTGCAAATTCGATGCAAGTTTATTTACATTCTTTATGTTTAGATATAAACTTCAAAGGTATTATTGATAACAAATCGCGTATAAACAGTCATTGTAAATTCTTATGCTTTGTTTGACCCATAATATTTTAAAGAAACCTTACAAAGCCCCGAAATTAAATCAAAACGAATAGATACCGAGTAACTTAAAAAGATATCTCGCGTAATATGTATGTAACTGAATTTGACATCTTTCTGGTTTGATTAAAGAATTGCAAGGTGTTTCACAAGCAACTTACGAATGTATTGAGAAATATACTATATTGCCTGTGTTTCCCTTTTCAACCATGCCAAAGTAAACGAATCCCCTTCTTGTTGTAGTATTGGAGAAAGGGTTTCCCACACCAACTGATGATAATGGTTTAGTAGCTTAATCTGAAAAATTAATATATATTAACATACAGTCCACATATTTTATTTTTAATTCTTACCTCAAGATCAGTCAGAAGCTCTTTAATAATAAGTTTCGTTTGTTTTGGGCACATTGTGATTGTGTGAAAAGTTAACGCACCACGGTTTGCAAAATTATTTTTTATTTGTGCTGGAACTATCTGAACGATATCTTCAATGCGTATTCCAAATTCTCCATCTTGGTAGAATCCTGGTTCTAAAAATAAAATAATTAAGAAAGCGTAACGTATCAAGGGGATCAATGTTTAAATTAGGATATCAATGAATTACCAATGAAACGTAATTGATTACGCAACATTATTATTGCTGCATATTTATTTATCAAATGGAAATACTTACCATTCGAAATGAACATGTTTTCTTGTAGACCAGGGTCATCAGGCATGGGTCGAATGCCCACTCCCATGGGACCTTCGTGTAAAAATTAATAAAAAGTAAAGTTCGTCCTTGTTGTATTCAATATTATAATCCTATATTCTTACCTTCGTGTACATTTAAAAAGTGACCAACGCCGTGGCCAGTGCCATGACCATAATCTAAGCCGACGTCCCAAAGTGCCTTTCTCGCAAGAGTGTCCAAGACTTGCCCCTAAAAAAAAGATTTAAAAGCAATATTTTTAATAGCGTATTCAAATAGTAATAATATTTGTACATACCTTTACTTTCGCAGGAAAGATTGTTGCTCCAAAAGTTAATTGACCCTTGAGAACACGAGTGTATGCTTCTTTTTGAAATTCGGTAGGGCTGCCAAAATGCAATGTTCTTGTCACGTCTGTTGTGCCATCTCTAAGATAAATAGTATTAATACATTATACATACTTGCAAAATGATCTAGAATCGTGTTATCTGTG
The DNA here is from genome assembly GCA_018150735.1 of Drosophila sp. 14030-0761.01. Taxonomy (NCBI): domain Eukaryota; kingdom Metazoa; phylum Arthropoda; class Insecta; order Diptera; family Drosophilidae; genus Drosophila; species Drosophila sp. 14030-0761.01. The sequence goes on along the minus strand of JAECWO010000106.1, from coordinate 3,835,818 downwards.
TGTACTTACAAATACTGAGCCCCTGAATCACATAAATAAATATCTTTGTCATTGATAGCTCTATTCGTTTCATTTGCAGGATGATAATGTATGATGGAACCATTGGGACCAGAAGCACTTATCGTCGCGAAACTTAGTCCAACATAATTTTCCTTCGTGCTGTTTGGTATAGAAATAAAGATATGTTATGACAGTTGTTAAGTTTTCAAATTATACAAATATGGCTGATAAGCGTAAAGCGCTATCTACTCGGTTTAACCTAAATTAAACTCTGACAACAGCCAAACCGCAGCCGCATATTTTCCACAATCAAGAACCACAATATTTCAGTCCCATTAAGTGCTTATCCATCGTATAATAAAGCTAATTGCTGAATCAAGTATTTACTTTGGTGCATCTTTGTTGTATTCGATATTAGAATCCTATATTCTTACCTGCGCAATGATTCAAGTTTGTCAGCTCCAGATATTTCGTCAACAGCTTCGCCCAGCTTTATTTTATTTTCCAGCCAAGCAAAATACTGACACAATGCAACTCCATCACGTACATGAGAATTGACAAATCCTTTGATTTCCACATCGTTTTTTATTGCTTTCAATAAGCAGATTGGGGTTATCTGGGTGATAAATAAATTTATTAATAGTTGAATGTTCTGATTTGAAAATAGCGAACAATAAAATGTACCTCTTGATGACGTTGCGATTTCGGTATCAAAGCAGTTAAATAATAACTGCTTGTCGGCGCAATCCAAAACTTTCCCTTAGTAGTAGACACCTAAAGGAGAATAGAGGAAACCTATCTAAAACGTTTCACTGAATAGATTGGTATTGGATCTTACCAATTGGCACAATTCCTGGCCAATCAATGAATAAGGCTTAATGGTGATTTTAACATTGTTTTCTGATAGATGTTGAGCGATATCCTGAGGTAGTTTTTTATCGTCGATAAACAGAACTAGCTCCTCATGCCGTATAATTAAATAAGCAAAGAACACCGGGTTAAAATCAATGTCTGATCCCCGCATGTTTAAGAACCCTGCAAACGTCGAAGGTATGTAAATAGAATTTCAATCCTGCAATCATGTGAAACGTGTGTGTAATTTCTTACAAGCTATTTCGTCCAAAGCACTAACGATTAGAACATCTGAATTCTTTTCAGTCATCTTCTCACGCACAATCTGCCATTTTTTCTCGATTGTAAGTCCAGCGAATTTTAAATCCAATGTCCTAATAGAGTTCGAAGTTTGTGGTGGCTGGTCGGCACCCCATACCTCATCAATTAGGTTTTTTTCAATGGGAACCAAACTGCACTCTGCGAAAAATCTTGTATAAAAATGATGGGAACAAAGATAGTTATCCAAAACTTATACAAACCAGAAGAAATGAGCTCAGTTTCTATCGGCTTCCATAAGCGAAAGGAAAATAGCCTAGGATCAACGCCAACAGCACTGCCTTTGGGAAGATTCTTAGCCAACCACGCTCCTACTGATGGGGTGCTAGTCAATCCATCCTTCATTAGGGTCCAATTCGAGTCGAGTTGCTTCTCCGCTTGCTGATAATAGCGCCCGTCAGTCCATAACAGTGCCTTTTCCGAAGTAATCACTGCCGTTCCGGCAGACCCATCAAAGCCACTAATGAATGCGCGCCTTTCGTCGTGCTGGCATTGGTATTCACTCTGATGTGCATCATCCGAAGGAACAATATACGCCGATATAGAATTAGCCTCAGGCAACCAGGCCCGCTGCATCAGCTCCCGCAGTTTTGAAAGAATTTGGGTGGTGTCTTTCATCTCGTTGACGACAGTAAAATGTGTTTGGCTATAGCTTAGCTTTCTTGTTTTCAGTCCAGTTCGGATTGTAAAACGTATAATGCGCGATAAGATATAAGTTCCTTTATTTATGGACATGTGTTGAACATCTATATATGTATGTATATATGTGCAGGCTGTTTAATACACTATGCAGATTATATATTTATCAGAGATGAGCAAAATTAATGAACTACCGGCGAACTAGTTACGAATTAGAAGTTCCAAATTTCTCATAAGCTAACCGAGTTTGGAACGAAATAGAAAAATCAGCCATATGCAAAAACTAAATTGCTAGATGACCGATAAATATTTTAGTCAGAATGAAGACTGTAACTTTAAATTGGAATCGAATTAAAACACATGGAACTCATCTTTCGTGAAACTTCAATAAAGTAAACTCGGTCCTCAACTATGATTGAATATGTGGATGATTACTTGCTAGATTTACACAAAAGACGCAATATACAGTCTCGACATGATAATTGATATCTACATACATGTATATGCACATTTTACTTGTGTTCTATTTCCACCGTTTCAATATCTTTCCCACCTTTAGAATCGTTTATCGTAGTAGATGGTCACCCGATATATCATTCAAATGTAGCGAGCGTCCTTTCAGAATTGCAAAATAAAAAGAAAATTATGTCAAATTTATTTGCATTATCAAATTTAATTATCAACGAATTAAAAGAAATTGGTGTAAAGCACAAGGAAAAGAAAACAAAACAGACTGAGGTAAGAATTGTAACCAACTCCTCGTGTATGTATGTGGGTTAAATGTCTCTTTTTCAGAACAAACCCAGCCAGCGTTTGTTCCGCCAGAGACTCGATTATTTAAGGCTCACAGATGCATTTCTTGCAAATGGCACAGTTGTGCAAGTGCCACAGTTTATCACCGAATCTTGCAGCCATATTTTGGAAAATGTTGAAACTGAAGGCATCTTTCGAAAAGCCGGTTCCATGGCTAAGCAACGGGAAATACGCGTAAGTATTTATTAAGGGCGATTACCTTTATGCTGTAAAAGAAGTGCATAGAATTTGTACATGTTTATCTGTATCTTCATATGTAAATTGCAGAAATTCCTAGAAGCTGGTCTTCCTCTGGGTAAAAGTCATCGCGTTATTGACATTGCCAACATCCTTAGCTATTTCTTTCGGGAGCTACCTGAGCCGCTCATTCCGATATTTATACATGAAACGCTTCTTAGATGCTTGCAGATTAGCGAGAGGAATTGCATTAGATCCATTGAATTGACATGTTTGCTATTGCCGGCATTGTCGCTTCATACGTTGGCCTACTTTATGCAGTTTCTCAACACCGTGTCCACACATGCTGAGATCAACAAAATGACTGCCGAGAATCTGGCCATAGTGTTAGCTCCCAGCATTATGCCATACTCGGACCTTAATAGTTTGCGATTCAAGAACCACATCAAAGTTGTACAACTACTGATTCACAATGCAAACCATATTGGAACTATTCCCACTAATATTAGGGAGCAGCTAAAATCCAAGAATCCAAGCACGCCGGCGCGATCATTAGGGGTCACCATGCACCCACAACTAAAGCAAAGAAATGCAACTGTTGAAGACAGCGCCTCAAAAACCACAAATAAAAAGAAGAAAAGACGAAGCGGTAAGCTAACAGAATCTATCTTTATAACATAAGTTTTATCAACCAATTTTGTATTTTGTAGAAATGTTTAACGGACTAAAGAGAATCGTTGGATCGGCCATTGGAAGTTTAGATAACCTGGACTGTTCTGTCGAAGGAACAGAAAATAACGATGTGATTGAGGACTCAAAAAAAGCGCACAAACAACATTTAGGTAAACAGAGCAAACCGCTTTCTACCATTATGGCACAGAAGCGAAAGTTTACGGAACCCTTGATTACGTTCAATTCTAAGAGAAAGTGAGTGAATAATTTGTAGTAAAACTGATAGAGAATATGCATCATCATAAAACTAAATTTATTTACAGGGATAACAAGATTTCAAGAATTAGTTTGGCTGGCGATCAACAAGTTACAAACCCTTCGATTAATAGTGGCCAAACGATGGAACGAAGATGGAGTCTCGTTAACACGGGATGGGCCAAGAAAGAAGCCAAAAGAAGAGAAATAATATCTCGAAATAGTAATACTGAAAAAGATGATCTTAATGATGCCATATGCCAATCCCCGATATTAGATGATTCAAAACCTAATTCGCATGATAAGAGCGCAGATTCGGACAAGATTCACATATTTAAAAGTGAATATGAAGCTATAAATCAACGTGTTACTGCCATTGAAAATCAAATATCTCAAGAGTTTGAAGATGTGAGCCACAAAGTGTTATTAAGCCCTCCTGTTAATAATCTTCTAAATGGTCCCGAAGTCGTGCAAAACAAATTTGAGAAGATTCTAATAGAGACTGAGGCGTATGCAGCAACAGAACAACTGGCACAGAGTTTAAAGAAAGGACTGAAAATAACAAGAAGGATAGATCAGCAAGTAATTAGATCACCCAGTGCTAGAAAAATAGGAACAATACGACGACGCTCAAAAGAGAGAACCCGTATCACTAGAACTAAAACATGGCACGTTAGCAGTACCTCTGTTATCAATGAGCAGCTCCCATCTATTACACCATTACCTATAATCCAAATGGATACTATGGTAACACCTCTCAAATCTAGTAGCAAACAAAAAGAAGAAGTTATTTCGGAAAATTGGCTGCCTGCAGAAACGTTTTTTGAAAGTTTGCCTAGTTGTCATTCAGTAATTGCAACTAATGACAAATTAAACTCAAAATATCGGAAATCACAACTTTATAAATGTGCTTTGTATACTCCAACATATAATAATGCTAAGTCGACTAATACTTTCTCAGAAGTTTGTAAGACCCCAATGCTTCCTCCTAAATCAGTTTCTGTAAAACGCACGCCAATGTGTCTGTCGAGTCGTTTAGTGTCGGCAACTCCAAGTAACGAAGATAATGGTCGTGAGTCAATAGCCCGACTTCGATCTCAGAACGCTGGAATGGTTATGGCTAAAGCTAAACTTTTCGATAAGCTCGAAGACTCTGCGAAGTCGCATTCTAAAAGTCAGGAAGATGGTTTGAACATTGACTCCGAGAAGCGTACAGGAAAGTTGAAATTGAATACCCAAGCTGGACTGAATAAGTTATCGGAAAATAAAACCGATTTGTTTAAGGAAACTCCGAAGTGTGTCTACAAAAGAACAACTGTGAATCAGAGAACTGGACAACCGTTTAAACAGGTCACGCATAAATCTCCAAGGAAATTACAGTCAAACAATATTGAGAATCGATTCAATTTGCAGTTCAAAAACTATAAAGACTTGCCTCAATCAGAGAAAACTAAAAGCACATGGAAATAATTGTTATTTCAAATGTGAAAACTATAGAAAGATTTAATTATTATATATTAATTTTAAAATCTTTTTAATGACTATATATCTGTATTTTACTGTATCGCTGAAATCAATAAAATATGCATAAAGCACAAAATCGATTATAGAATTTTTCATACAAAAGATGAAGTCATGATTACAATTTCTATACTAATGACAAAAGGTATAACAAATATATTTTGATCAATTAAATGCTTCTGAGGAGTTAATGAAAACACGAATACAGTTTTGAATTAAAGTTTATTTTATGGATAACTAACATAATGACTTTTGAATTTATTTATTTTATTATAACATTGCATTTATATAATTTATTTTTTTTCTTTAGCTATTTCGGAGTATTCCTTAATGAGAGTCGTTATTTGAAAAGCCTGCAAAAGTAAAAAAGGAAGTAAATTATTAAAGTGATTATGAATATCTTCTTTAAAATCGATGTGCAAACGAATTGGCGAATGTATAATACTTGATAACTTGGTATAGCCTGTATTTTGTATATTAGATTGTTGCTAATACTAATTGTTTCTTTTTTATATTTCGACTAAATTACGTTATAATTACCTGCGAAGTACTTAATATAACTTTGGATTGCTTTTTCTCCGTTCCGGTGAATATCATTAATGAGTTCATATTTGGCGAGAATGATAGAATTGATTCATAATCGTGGGTACATAAGATATTTCGAGATCGATGCTCCAGTAAATGTATGCCTTTTTGGTCGACAGCAAGCCACAACATCCGAGGCCAGTTTGAAGTAAAAGTTTGCTGAAATATAGACAAAAATTATAAAATTTCATAACTCTAAAGTTATTTTACCCTACACACCATAACATCAAAAATGGTTGCTCGGTGAAGAGGCCAGCTTTGAATTAAATTTAAGAATGCTTTTTTGGCCTCTGCTGGTAGCATTCCACGTAGGCTCTGGTGGTGCATAGCGACAGCCTCATGCGGTATATTGGGAACAAATCTTGGCGGAAGACAATGACTGGCAACAGTTCTGTAATCACATAATGTTTCGCGACAATCGCCAAGTTCCAGTTGGCCCTGAAGCGCAGTCAGCATTATGGCCTCCATTTCTGTAATTGGATAACGTTCACTTCTCAGGCTATGCAGATTTTGATGATAAAGCAGCTCCTTTTCAATTGAATCGTCCAAATTGATGTAATTGTCGCAAAACAAATGCTTTTTAAATAGGAACATATAATGGTGCTGTCTTGGAAGAATAGCATTATTTGGCTGAAAAAAAAGCCACATATCAATAATAATCTCTCAGTGCATTGGTTCAGGAAAATTGTCAAATTGGATTAAATATGATCCGACAACAAATACATATAGCTAATGGCTTTGTGTACCAACCTGATTTGCTGCACCTTGTTGAGATGCATTGCGATATTTTTCCCATTTCGCCATTATGTCGCATACTTTCTCTTCTCCCAACAGACTTCTTTCAGTATTTCCTATTACTTCATACAGCGCGTACCCTTTGGAGTTATCCTGTAAACCAATTTTCTTTTTTATTATTTCTATCACATCATTCGATGTTGAACTCGGATGAAATTCAATTGAATAATATTGGCCATCCATGAAAAAGAACTTGGAATAACAAAGTCTTCGATTGGTTGTGCATAGAATCTCCTCACAGCTTGGTGTCCATTGGCGTCGCCGTGTCCCTTGAGTTTTAAAAAAGCACTAGGAAAAACAGTTTAATCATTACTAGAAATACTATAGTTAGTTTAACAATAGATCTACTACAAAAAAACAGTGAGTGAATTATGCTTTCATTATGAATTATTATTTTAAGTCTGCTTACTTTTTCGGCAAATCTAGCATACTTTCCCTCTTCAGATATATAGTCACTGGCGCATCGTTTTAAGTGAGCAATTAAGTACTTTCGAATACATTTAATAGTTGGTAAGATAACACTGCAGGCTACTGAGAGAAGAGCCCAGTTTTTGAGATTTATTCTTGAGTTTGCGTCGGGATGGTCAGTTGTTTGTTTAATTAACTGCAGATATAGTTCATTGAGCAAGGATTCTTTTTTCATGCATTTATCCATTATAGACTGCACTATGCGTATGTGTTCATCTTCTGCTCTTTTGATTGTTTCACCTGAAATTTTATGTGTAGTTGCTTAATGAGTAAAACTTTATTTAACATTTCTTCCACTTTAAAAAAAGGGCAAAATGCTCAAAACTAGTGCTTACCAGATGTTCCAAGACCCGAAAATGTTAATATTGAGTCAAATATTTGCACCATTATTGTTTCATCTTGGTCGGAAATTGTGCTTAGGCAGAATGGTATTTGTTGCTTGCTGAAAGCCCAAAAAGAATGAGTAAATCCTTTGTATGTCTCGCCATGATCCTGAGTATTAGTTCTCTGTTCCGTTCTTAACTTTTCAATTCGGTGCTTGGATAGGCGTCGCAATGTGTTTCTTAAGAACCCTCCTGATTCATGAGGTTTTCTAACCACATCCATATCAATCAATTGCCTTCGGCATATAACTACATTTTGATACAATCGTGCTCTATCTTCATTTGTTATTCCCTTACTTTTTTTGGAGCAGTCAAGAACATTTAATATCCAATTCGATAAAGCAGGACAGTAGGATATTATCAGTGATCCTATTTCATTTTTCTGCAACGTTTCAAAGACAAAGCACTTCTGTGAGTCCAATACAGAGCCTCCATCCCGAACATGCTTGGTCATTTGCTGTGATGTTCGGTTAAGTGATATAGTTATAAAACTATCACTAGGATCTAGCATTATTGATTCAATATCCGTATATTTGAATTGATAAATAACTAATTTATCCTCAGGCTGAATAAAGAGAATTCCCTCACAATTTACGCCAAGAATAATGTTGTTGACAAAGCTCCAGTAACCCTTGTAAATAACGCTAAACATTGTTGTACCATATAGAGGATACTGCATTACGCAACTTAAGTATAACACTTTTGCAGTTAATTCATTTCTCGATGAGCCATATTGTCGATGTGCTTGAGCTAAAATTGGAATCCAGAATTGTTGCTCTCTTGTTTTTGATATTCGGCTGGGCAAAAAAGTGTTGATGTCACAATAATATTCAGGCTTTGGCTGATTCGATGGATCACCTAAAGCTACTTGTGCTTGTAAGCCAGCTAGTTGAAGAGCAACTTTTTCACTTACTGGAAAATCATCGCACTGAAATAAATAAAGCAGTATATTAAGCTATTATCTATTCTATTATACTTTATAATTATAGGGACTTATTTTCAACCAGCTTGTTTTTAATGGAGCCTTATGGATAGTGAATACTTTACTTACCTTAACTACGCTGTATACTGCCTGTGCATATAGCATACTAACTTCCACGGGATCTTGAGACAGCTCACGCGTTGACTTAAATAATCTCTTTTTAAAAACAAAGCGATTTTCCCCAGATGTAGAGCCATTTGAAAGTCTTTTAAGAGTACTTGAAGAAGTTTGCTTAAGTTCCCATGCCGAAATTATATCATATAAATAATCGAAACTTTTTATATGTTCTTCGCCATCTGGACGTGATTGATATATGGCCCAGCCTTCAATAGATGCTAGACTTAGCTTATCAGCGAGTTTTTGCACTGCATCTCCGGCAGTGTCGGTTGGATGAACATCAATGGCTTTTGTACGTGCATCCAAGAAAAAAAATCTGCAAACGATAGTTCCAAGACGTCGCATTGCCTAAAATTTACAACGAAAAATACATTAAATAAAAATGTTTAAGCCTCAACACAACAGCCATTAGCTAAACTTACAGCAACTTCAACACTAGATGGTGGATATAACCTCGTAGATACTTTAGTGCTTTTGCAGTTGTCAAAGCACCACTGAGCATATTGCCTTAGTTTTCCTTCCAATACTTTCAAATTCTTTTTGAGAAAGGAAACGTAATACCTATAATTAAATAAGTATGTTAGATTTATAACTTATAGTCAACCGATAATCCTAAAACAATTTTTAATTTACCTGAAAAGCATTTTACTTGGCTGAAAGGCGACAATCAGAAGACACATTAAGAGCCATAATCGATCAGTCCAATCGATATTCGGATTATTCGTTGTTTGTCTCATGCATTGAACAAAAATTTCATCACGCAATTCTTCTCTTTCAATGCCCAAACCAATAATATATTGAATACTTTGAAGTTCACGTTCTGAATTAAGTTCGCCTCGCATGTATTTCCACAATTCCTGCAAATTTAAATGACACAAATGTTTGGCATAATATTTGGTTAATGACATTGTTTAAATAGGGATAAATGGCAACACTCACTCGAAAAACATTACAAGCCAGCAAGACGTTTTCTGGATCATACATGTGAATATGGGATGTAGGAATTTTTTCTGTCTTCGAAAACGTAATCATTTCGTATTTTGGCATAACGTCCATTATTTTTTTTCGTGTTAATGTGGCGATTAACGTGCCGTCCATGGAACGTTCATGCGCATTATAATAATTTTCAGCGAATTCCAGAATATTGTATTGAGAATCATTGTTACAAATTTCCTTTTGCATTTCTCCATTTAAGTTATGCATTTCCTGAAGTTTCTTCTCCACTCGATGCTTGCGCCTCTGCTCTCTTTCGTCGTCTTCTCTCATAAACGAGAGTGGAGAAGTCGGAGCTACAGATTCCTTCTCCTTTTTATTATGGATATTTTCAATTAACTTGGACTCTTTATTGTTACTATTTGAGAAGTCGGACACTATTTTTGGTGGAGTTTGAGCAATTTCCGGTTGTTTGACTGCTTCATAAATCGGTTCCGGTGTGAACTTTTGCTTTGTTGAGTTATTTTCAGTAGTTGCAGTGGGTGGAGGTGGTGGTGGCATAGTTGGTTCGGGGAGTGATGGAATGCCTTTATTTGCTATAATGTTGTCCTGATCACGTGCGATATGTGCTGACTCCTTTTGCATGCAGATTTCAATCTGAAATTTAACCAAAACTTAATTATATCGAAAGGTCAAACAAATCTAAGTTGTGAAAAACTGAAGTTTTCATATCATCTTATGACTTTTCCTTCGCCTTGCTTATATTACTTACTTCCTCATCAAGATCACTGACCAAATTATTCATTTTATCATTTATTTCCTCAATAAGTGGATTTGGCGGCGAAGCTGTCGTGACTTCGCTTAAGAATGCAAAAAGATTGTCTAAGTCAACTGGATCTAAGCTTTGCGAAGCTGTCTGGTCTGCAGAATCGGGAGAGTTTTTTTCAACAATGGCTTTATTTGTAGAATTGTTAATATGCTCCGCCATAGAAGCTAGAACCGTAATTTCCTTCTGTACTAGTCTGAAATCAAGAAGAAATAAACATTAGAATTTTAAATTTATACTGCGAAGACCACTAGAGTGCGACATCACAAAAGACATTAGTTTTTAAACGTAATGTCTAGGTATATTGAGGGCTCATTAAGATGTTAGTATGACTAATACAATAAAAACCATTAAACTCACCTTTCACAGTCCGCAATAGCCTCAGAATGAATGGGCGATTCCTTAAACATCTGATCACGTTTTTTCATTTCTTCATCAACGCGTCGCATTTCACGAAGAGCTGCTGCCACCTGATTATTTATTATTAAATTTAGTTACAAAATCGATCAGAAATTATTAATAAAATGTACAAACCTCTCTTGCGAAAACACCTCTCAAACGACTTTGTATGATAATTGCACTTCGTCTCATTCTCATAAAACGAATTCTCAACTTCCAACCTCTGTAAGCATGCTGTATTTGCAGCACTGCCTTCTTAATTCTTTGGTACTGCTTAAACCAATAATAACCTCTCCAGTATTTTTGTATTATGATCGCGTTCTTACATATTATATCTTTTCGTTTGTCTTCCAATGGTTCGTAAGCAATAGTTCGCAGAAATACTTTTGTTTTTCCTATTTGCCATTCCGTTTTCGGAACTTTCAGTTCTTCTAGGACATGGTTAATATCATCACGTGTTCCTGAATATGACTTATTTTGTATTAAGCACTTGTATTTTGAGATGAAGTCTTCGTAGCTCAAATGAATGGGAAATCCCTCTCTTCGAATTCGAATTATATCAAGTATTCCAAGATATTTCAATTGATCAAGCACCATTGAATCGTTATAGTTGTTTGCAAGTTTAAGTGAATTTGGTTTAATGCAGCGTACATACCTATTCGAAATAGAAATTAAAACTTAAGTAAACTGAAATAGCTTTATAGTTATACACTATTGGACTGTCGGATTTATAATTGAACTAACACAAAGTGAATTATTAATTTGAACTAAGGCAAAGTGAATTATTAATTAAAATTAAATTAATTCTAGTAGAGCCTGTAATCTTACCATGGTTTTGTGTTTTGAAGTACATCTATAAGAGATTGCAGTTGGTGTCGAAAATGATCACTTACTGTAGCCTTGGTTTTTGTTGATCCACGTGGATATGTTGAACACGTTTGTATGATATTTGAAAACTGTGGATCCTAAAAAATATCAAAAAGAATATATTATTTGACTGCTAGAATAAATTAATCTCTATATGCCGTTAGAAAACCAATAAAAGCCACAAACAAAATTAGTTGCAATATAGCTCACCTGATATTTGGAAAGCTGTTTAACAAACACATCTTCACTGCGGCTCATGAAATCAAATAAAACATCTTGTTGGACATCTCGATTTTTATCAACGAATCCATCAACAGTATAAAGAACGACACCGGCATAATGTTTGATACCAAATTCAGTTTCCCAGTGGCGACGATCTGAACCTTTTATATATGTTGGATTAAACTCAAATTCCGCATGCATATTATTCAAATAGGCTGAATCAGAGCCTTTTGGCATATGGCATTGCTCTGTGAGTAGCTTGAATATACATCTTGGCGGTTTCTCAATCAGTTCCAGGCATAAGGAATTGTCCGTGAATTCCACATGTGTGTAAATAATATCTTCTTGCTTATACTGTAAAATTAGATAAATAATTAAAGAATTAATTAACAATAATGGTTTAACAACAAATTTTTCTTTAGGAATACTTACAATTGATTGCTCCAGGGCAAATACATAATGATTAAAGAATTTATGCAACTTTTCATTGGTATAATTAATACACAGTTGTTCAAAAGAATTCTGTGCAAAATTTTCAAAACCAAAAATGTCGAGAACTCCCAAAAATTTGGTTCCATCTTGTCCAGGATTGGTACAACTATTTATTTTAGTAACAAGCCACGTAAATGTTTTTGAATAAAGAGCTTTGGCCATTGCATGCCTGTTTTCTATTGCCTAAAACGAAAAACAAACATAAAATTATATGGTATTTGAAGCGTTAGCGTTACTTACCTCTGGCATTTTTAAGGGTATTTCTGTTATATTACCCCTCACATTTATTTGACGAAGTAAAAGAACCTTTCTAAGGTCGTCGGAGTTCAGTCCCAATAGCTTTGATAGTGTCAATATTATTTCTTGATCGTTATTTGAGAAATCGCACCGTTCACCATCAATGTCCATAAATTCAATATTACCTAGCCATAATATAGAACTTAAGACCTTGAACACTCCATCAATTATCGCTTGCGGAATTTGTAGCACTGTAAATGCCATTGTAAGTGCGTCAAATTTGATTGATTCTACATCTAAATCGATTAGAATGTCGTCAGAAGTATTTAAATATTTATAGAATCCTGGCGGTTTTAAGTAAAGTGCCTCGGCTATGTCCGCATTCTTTTGACCCTGAGCCACCAACTGATACATAACATGATAGTTCCGTTCTCCATGACTTTGAAATGTTATCCGAGATTGTTCGAGTAAATAATCCTGTATTACGCAGCCTTTAATGGAGTGTGCGCCATCGAAACAAACTTGCATAAATTTACCAAACCTAGAGCTGTTATCGTTCCGGATTGTCTTTGCATTACCTTTAATTGACCAAATTAATACAATTTATTAAAGACTTATCTGCACAATTATGTTATTAAGTACGTACCGAAAGCTTCTAAAATAGTATTAGCCTCCAAAATTTGCTGCTGCACCCAAGTTGAAACATTTGAAGTAATTGTACACAGATATTGAAGAATAAATTTTGTAGTTTCTGTTTTCCCAGCACCTGATTCTCCAGATATGACACATGACTAAAAATCAAGAATTATAAATGATTAGCAAGTTCTTCACTGTAATTCTGCCTAAAACTACAATAACTTCTATTATGCATCGTCTTACCTGATTTATTTGATCATCAACAATGCTCCTATATGCGGCTTCAGCTAATGCAAATACATGGGGCTCCAAGGATCCTAGCTTGCACTTATGATATTTATGAACATGCTCCTGAAAAAACAGCAGGCATAAGATGAGATAATAATTTAATCATTTATGTTTCGTTTGTTAAGGTACAAGAGTTATTCTACGCGAATCAAATTCAAGTAAATGTTGAATGTGTATAAGGATAAGCTGTGGTTTACGTTAGTTTCTTTAGTAGAGTTTTCAGATTCAACATCATTCGCAATAAAATTGTTTTTAACAGGTCAATGTTGGAAATGGAAAATGCAATTTTGCTATATGTATGACATGGCTGATTTGAATTGGGAAACACCAAAACTGGGGGCTAATTGACGTACATATTTGGTGTCGCAACAAATTGTTGCTTCTTTGCCTGCATTGCAAAGTGATGGACAAACTGGTATGGATTATTACACAGTAACTTTACCTTTCATACTTTTGATTGGTATCATATTACGAGAAAAAGTATAAGATTGAAGACATACTATAATTCATTATTGTACAACACATATTTCGTAAATTGAAATATCACTTACCTTATTAAATATGTTAATAAATTTATATGGATTAACAGCAATTAGTATTGAGCCAGTGTAAGTCTATAATTTATTTGTAGTATGGAACAATCTGATAACCTGTTAATCTTTGAATATTATATAGTGTAAGATGTCAATAGGAAGCTTTAAAAAATCATGTTGGCCTAAAAGTGCCAGACTTAGCTACAAGAGCAATGTGCAAATGGGTAAAATATATATACATAATTAGGTTTCAGCTAAGTAACTGAAATACAATTTAATTTTTTTGAGAATATTTTTTTAAATCTATCCCCTTTCTTTTCATTGTGTGTAAAAGGATACATATATTTTATCACTATTATATCGAAGGTTGAGATTATAGTTTATTCCATTTTCGTCTATTTCTGATATGGATGTCATATCCTCAGTTCCGATATGCTGCCTGGCCGCCATCATGTCTGAAATTAAAAATTAATTATTTGATTGGTTTCCGATACTTGGCAGTAAAATAAGAACAATGGTAACACAGTTCAAAAAAGAATTAATTTAATAATTTAATATATCGTAATTTGCTATGGTCAATATCAACGATGAATCTGTCGGAGACACTCTTCTTTAAGATTAGCTACACGGTTTACTTGTTTAGAATAAACATAGCTACATATATTGTTTGTATTAGAAAGTCATAATGTTCATTGTGGCGGGATTGTGCCTCCTAGAAAGGTGTACTAACTATAAAAACGGTTCCATACGACCCAGATTCTGCACTAAATTCGAATCCCCTTTTCGAACTCTACATCAAATTCAAGTTAAGAGAATAGATTTGTTGTCAAATCATTGTAAAGTATTGTACCATACATACATACATATCGACCATAAAATCGAAGTGAGCTGAACACTTAATAATCCAACAGAAAAGCTGATTCCGCAAATTCACTTAACACCTTTAACAAATTTTTGTGCCAAAAACAATGCCAACCAACAGGGAATGCGAAAGTCCATTGTTGAGAACCTGTTTATCATAGAATCAGCTGTTTTTTTCTTCAATTGCTTGCATGGCTTTTTTGTCTTTTTTTAAATTTTTACTAATAGAAATATTTGAGAATGTCCTTTTAAATATTTAGGGTGTGACAACTATTTAAACTCACTGTACATATGTACATACTATGTACTTAGATGTCGATTAATATTTATTCACAGACGTGCTCATGGACGATCAGAAGGAAAATATAGTGTATATATATACGTGTATGATATGTACATAGATAAAAAAATACCTGTTACGTTCAGATATTCGAAATTTGCATAAACTTAAATGGGCATGAATAAGTACATAGTATGTATGTATGTACATACGTGTGCAAACACACATATTGAAACATACATACATATGTATGTATGTATAGGTATAGGAGTATGACTCCTCTGGCATTTTAACACCATAAAGAGAGTGCGTCCTTTAGTAACTGCTCTACAGAGTTTCAAGTGTATATGAATATGTATAAAACAATAACAATTGATTAAACTGCACCTTTTTCTTATCACTTTGCGTCAGCGGGTTCAATCAACTTTTCCCCGTTAGGGCGGGTCTTTTCGAATTTACATAAAATGATTAATATTAGAACACATTTTGGCACATGTGTACATATGTATCCACGACGTACATTAAAACACAAAGCCTACCACGTTAACTACAATCAGAGCATTTCTTTTACTTTCCGGGATACACATGAACAAAAACTGGACTCTTTTAGCTCAGGATAAACATAAATACACACGTACATGTACGTTAGTTTGTGTGTGTTTACATACATACACACATACAGCATCCTGAAATTATTCATTTCATGAGGATTTACTGTGAATGGCAAATATGAATCATCGATAAATTATCGTGATGCGCAATACACGTAAAGAAATAACATTTTTGAATTTGATTTTCTTTGCAATAAAAAGTAATAAAAATATTGTGGAGAAGCATAAAAACACAATGAGGGTTCTGTTTCAAAAATGTAATGCTTCCAACCAGCTTTGTTTTTTGTATTTCCTTGCTTAATCAATTTTGTCCCAGACAAGAAACTTAATAAAATAATATGTAATTTGAATATAATTATTCTCTTTTAATCCATTGAAGTTTTAAAAATTAGGGAAAAACAATTGCTAGGTTGACGACATAGATCACGACATCACAATTTCATTATTTCTCTATACTAGTATACTTGCTGACCGAATACCCCTAACAAGCTCCGTGAATGCATATACAATAATGTTATCGAGTGTAAAAGATATCGAAGCGAATGTATTTGTGTAGTTAATAATTGGTAAAACTGTATCAGAAAAACAATGTTTTATGAACACATAATATTGGCCAAAAAGGGCCCACTAGCCAGAATATGGTTAGCAGCACATTGGGACAAAAAAATAACAAAAGCGCATGTTTTTGAAACCAATATTGAAAAATCAGTGGAGGGCATACTGCAGCCCAAAGTGAAATTGGCGCTCCGCACCTCCGGCCATTTGTTGTTGGGCGTCGTGCGGATCTATTCCAGAAAAGCCAAATACCTCCTAGCCGATTGCAATGAGGCGTTTGTCAAAATCAAGGTTTTGTATAATAATATTTAACATTGAATGCAAAAATTAAAATTTCGTATTTGCAGATGGCATTCAGGCCTGGAATGGTCGATTTACCAGAAGGGCACAGGGAAGCAAACGTCAACGCAATTACATTGCCGGAAGTATTTCACGACTTTGATACAGCTCTGCCGGAGTTGAATGACATAGATATTGAGGCCCAGTTCTCCATTAATCAATCCAGAGCAGATGAGATAACTATGAGGGAGGACTATGGAAGTTTGTCACTTTCATTGCAGGACGATGGCTTTGGCGATATTGGATTTGAAGCTGATACTCCAGAAATAATGCGCGGATCTTTGTCTGCTAACGTGAGTTACTTCTTAAAATGTTTGTTGTGTGGAGCATTAATAATCTCTTGATGCTCTGTTTCAAAAGTTTATTTGTCGACGGTTACGTCTCATAGCCCCGTAAAACTAATCACTATTAATGAAAGTTCCAATAAGAAAAACCTTTTCGTAGAGACATTTTAACCGGATTGCCTATGAGAAAGTAGTATCTGACGTATATGTATAGTTTTTGTTTGTAACACCAGGCCTTTCGAGACTGAAGCCATAGATGTGTGTTAATATTTTATCCCTTGATCTTAACACTGTTTTTAAAGACAAAGTCACTTACGAACTATTTCTTTTGCTATTGGGTTTTTTTCAGGATCAACTATTCCAAGATGATGTGTTGGCTGATGTTGAATCCAGTGACCCAAATATAAGATTGGTGCAAACCGAAACATCCAATGACCGCCTAGATGGAGATGGTTTTGGAGATTCGCTTGGACGTAAGTTCTAACATTCTTGGAGAAATTATCGCTGCATCTAATGCGAAGTTTATTCACTACTTGATTTAAAACCAATCATCAATTAGCAGTTGACCGAAATTATAATCATTCGTTCTTTATTGTTGTTTAGCGCCGGATCTTTTCGTAGACGATGATGACCTATTTCGAGAACCTCCACCAGCTGACAGTATAAGCAAGGAAGTTCCACCGGTAAACATGGCAGACGACTCAGATGATGGTGTTGATAATTTTGATAACGTACCTTCACCGGCCTCGTCTTGTGCCAATTCCATTGTTGGAGAAAAGGAAGGTGTGTATTCGAAATGATCGAATATTATTTAACATTCAATTTTTTAATCGTAATCAAATTGACTTTCAGATAACAATGAAGATCCCAACATAAGCAGCGAAGTAGCATTGAATGATTCAACTTTAATACAGAATGAAGACGAGGGTTTTGCACTAGCACCTATTGATGCGACTGTTTATAAAGGTGTTACAAAGGCGAAACGCAAGCGGAAACTTATAATAGATGAAATCAAGAATATTTCTGGCGAGGAAATGAAGGCACAGTTAGCCGATACTTCTGACATTTTAACCACTCTTGATCTGGCACCGCCCACAAAAAGGTACATTTAAAAATTTTTTTCTTTTTCAATGCGGATTTAAATTTTTAAAATTATAAATTTTCCCAAGGTTGATGTATTGGAAGGAGACTGGAGGTGTTGAAAAGCTATTTTCGTTACCATCAAGATCAATACCCGCCAGAGCGCTATTAAATAACTATAACCGACAACTATTATCGCATTCAACGCCGTTGGAAGACTTCACTTGTGTGGCTCCTATGGATGTTCTAGCTCTTGAGCTGTATGCACATGAAAACGAGACGTCATTACTTATCGTTACGAAAAAAGGTCGAAAGAGAAAGAATGAGATATCTGTACTATCAACAAGTGATCCAAATGGAGACACACTTACTCAAAGCTTAGCAGCTCCGGATATAATCAGAGAGAACGACAAAACTTTGGGACTGTCAGCTGTTTCTTTGGATAATGCTACAAAGGAGACAGAAGGCGAGACAACAATGTTTGATAATATGCGAAGTCCACCTCTATTATCATTTAATGACATGGAACAATTTTCTACATTAAACGAGCTACCGCTTACTCCACGTCAAAATGATTTGGGAGATGATTTTCATCATGAGGATTTATCTCCCAGCGGTTTGGACCATGGCCAAATGTCTCCAGCGCATGATGGCGAAAATGATTCCATTCCCACCCTACCAACCGACCAAA